>JAUMIR010000006.1:53496091-54872091 GCA_030847615.1 Gambelia wislizenii
ATAAATATTCCAGCTGAGACCCCAGCTAATTGTGCCATAGTGGATGGACACAGACACTCTCTTCCTTGGCGCACCCCAGATTGGAACTTCCTGTGCCACCTTCAGTCACCTGACTGAGTAGCCTCACTGCACAGAACTTTTCTCTTCAAGACTTGCAACTATCACTCTATCTTTCCAGACCTCTCTCCCTCTATTCAACCTTTCTGCCTTACTCTGCTATCGCCTTGTATGGTTCTGAAAGATGTGCATCGTGTATGTTAGTTCACTTTTGTGTTATTCAATGAATACTTTATTTCACTTTAACTGGAACGCTCTCTACAGTTAGCACTGGTATACATAGGTGAAAAGATCCCCCAAGTTACCCTCCATGGGCCTTCTTTTTTAGCTAATATTTTGGCATCACAAGTGGGGTTCCAACATACCATCACCTCTTAGGGTAACAACTTTCTTAGACCATTCTGAAACACCCCCCCCCATAAAAATTGCTTATACATTTAGTACATTAATATCAAAATGTGAAAGTAACAGAACTCTTCCATTCTTAATTTTGAGAGTAGAACTGAACTTGTTACAGGTATTTTTAGCAACCAGCGAGCCAGCGTGGTGTAGTGGTTTGAGTGTTGGACTTTAACTCCAGGAGACCAGGGTTCAAATCCCCACTTGACCATGGAAGCCCACTGGGTGACCTTGGGAAAGTCATACTCTCTCAGCCTCAGAGGAAGGCAATCGCAAATCCCCTCTGAACAAATCTTACCAAGACATCCCAATGATTGGTTTGCCTCAGGATCACCGAAAAAATGTTCGGCAACCACACTAAAGGTGAAAGAAAGACATCCCCAAATTTGTACCTTTGAAATCTGATTTTCCCTGGTTCCCCAGACACAGTTGTCCCTTCATATTCACTGGGGTTTGGTTCCAGGGCCTCCTGTGAATACCAAAATACATGAATACTCAAATCCCATCATATGCAATAGCATAGCAAAATGGTGTCCCTTATATAAGATGGCAAAATCAAGGTTTGCTTTTTGGATTATTATTTTTTAAGAATATTTTCAAGCCGTGAATACTTAAATCCGTGGATACGGAGGGACAACTGTACTTGTACATCTGTGTGCAGGTTTTATTCCTGTACTTTGTGTCTGCTGATGAAAACACTTTTCTAATATGAGCGTTGTAACAACCATGTGTAATGTTACCTTCAACTTTCCTGGTGGAAATGCAGTCCTCATCATTTAGTACAGTAATTAATGAGGAATAGCTGCACAAGCACTAAGTAAATCAATGCAAGCCTACATGCTACTCATGTCTAAGAGGAGATGAGGGGGGCTATGCACTTACAGTTGAAGCAAGAATAACTGTTGATTAGTGGAAGAGGTGCCTGGCCCACATTAGATAGGATGGCACTCCAAGGTAAAAGTCAGATACTCCTGGATCTACTCCTTCTCCAATATGTTTACATGGCAATGGTGGCCAGAAGTGTCTTTCCCCGCACTTAGTTCCTCTGATGAGGGAGTCTGATATTGCCAAAGTTACAAATTCTTCAATGGCATCTGGGTTGATGGCATTATTGTTATGCCCTTAATGTGGGGCTCAGTAACAGCATCAAGCAGGATTTGGGGGCAGAAGTCTAGAGCCTCACTCACCAGAATGAACATAAAGGTCCATAAGCACACATGTTAAGACTTACCTCAAACTGAACACTGTACTCCTGCTGATGGGAGTCTAAAACTGCATTGGCTTTTTTGCCACTGCATCATACTGTTAACTCATGTTTAGCTTGTGTTCTCCTAACACCCCTGGATCCTTTTCATGTGTCAAGCCAGGTGTTACCCATTCTATATTTCATTTTCCGTGCCTAAATGTGGTACCTTGCATTTATCCCTGTTGGATTTTTAAAAATTGTTTAGCAAAGTTCGCCAACCTATTAAGGTGATTTTGAATCTTGATCCTTTCCTGTGAGTTATTAGCTTCAGAGTTTACAGCCAGAGGCTAGAGTTCTGTCACTGTACTACTAATGGAGCTGCCTTTGAAGAGTGTTATAGAGTTTGGAAAAGTTACCTTTTTTGGATGACAATTTTCCAGTACCCCCCAGCCAGCATGGCAACTGACTGCGCTGGCTGGGGATTCTGGGAGTAATAGTACAAAACACAACATTTCCAAGCTCAGGCATTTTAACATTTTAATCTCCCTGTATGAGCCCAGCAGAGCTTTAAGATAATCTGGAGAAGTCCTGCTCTCTGTTCCACCACCTTCTCAGGCACACTTTCTCGGTGGCTGCTCCCAGACTGTGGAACTCCCTCCCCAGGGAGGCGAGGATGGCCCCATCTTTGCTCTCCTTCTAGCAGCAGGTTAAGACATTTTTATGCTGCCAGGTTTTTATGAACCCACAAGGGCAGGACTAGTGAGGCTGTGTGGTGCGCTTTTCATTTTTTAAGGGTTTTTTAAATGGTATTTTAATTTTTACTGTAATGTTTTTAACTTGTAAATTGATTCTTTTTAAAATTTCATATTTATAATGTGATTTTAACTTTATACTGTTTTTGGCTTGTACTGTTTTTATAATGATGTTGGGAGCCGCCTTGAGTCCCATTGGTGAGAGAAAGGCAGAATAGATAATAATAACAACAACAACAACAATAATTTGATCCAATATTTAGGAGCAAGGGTTCTTCCAGGTTCTTGAAAATACTTATCCACTCCAGTACTTATTGCTTTGCAATTTGTTTTGAAACCCAGTTGAAAGTATTGGCGCTGCCTTGTTTTGATTGTGATGAAGATGGTGAAAACCTTCGTAAGATTCAAGACTTGTGTGGCAAATCCATACTTGTAAAAAACGATCATACCCCTGAATAAAGAATAATGTCATATGGAGGAGAGGCTGATTTGCCTTGGCTGAAAAATGCTCTCTTGCTATAGCTTACACTATAAGCCTTACAACAGCAGAGGACCAAATGTTTTATGACACAAATCTCTTTCAATAATATCAAAAATATTTAAAAGGGGGAAAGAAAAGTTCAGGAGAGAAAATAGGGTTGTTCCAGGATTTTCTGTATCAGTATATCTGCATTCAGAAAGGATTTATCTGCCTGCATGTACTTTTCAACCTCTTGTCAGTGAAATCAGAAATCCCAATGCAAAATGTGGTACTCAGGAAAATTATGTAAGTTTGTAACACTCCCTGGAGGGCTTTGGGTCTGTAAAGCAATGAATGGCAGATAATGAGACATAAATATAGTACTTTCATCTGTGACAGATAATCTTGCTGCCCTATTCATGTAATGTAAAGAATAACTATGCCTATTTTCTTCAGCCCAGCAATCTGGAATTTCAAAGGAAGGAAAGCTCCTCTATGCATGAATAAGATGAGATCTCAATGGGACAATGAATTTGGCAAAATGTTAGGCTTTTGGGGGTGGGTGAGCAGATGGGTACCATCATCTTTTGAATTATTTCTAGACCCCATGTGTTAGCAAACATACCAGGATAGAAATGACTTGTTCAAAACCAGCAATGGATTGAGGTATCTTCCATTACCAATACAAACTATATGCAAATTTGAAAGAGCCTATGGCTTCACATAAAGGCTGAGATGAAATAAAGCCAGTTTTTAAAACAAGGAACATAAAGTCAATCATCCAGTTTATGTCCTCCTATAAAGCATACTCAAGTTTATTTTTAGTGTGGCACTACATGATCTAAAATATTCTATAAAGAAGGGATTTTTTCCCCCTAGAACTGGACTGAATGTTTTCCCTGTTTTGATTTGAAATGCTAAGGGAAATACATAGTTAAGGAATCTTGCTAACCACTTCCACTACTTACCTTCTTTGCTTCCTGCCCACAGAATGTGTCCAGAGGAGGGCAACCAGGATGGTGGGAGATCTGGAAGCCATTGCCCTATGAGGAGTGGCTTAGGGAGCTGGGCATGTTTAGTCTGGAGAAGAGAAGTTTGAGAGGGAACATGATAGTCATGTTTAAACATTTGAAGGGATGTCATACTGAAGATGGGGCAAGCTTGTTTTCTGCTGCTCCAGAGACTAGGACATGGAGCAATGGGTTCAAACTACAGGAAAAGAGATTCCACCTAAACATTAGGAAGAACTTCCTGACAGTAAGAGCTGTTGGGAATACACTGCCTCGTAGTGTGGTGGAGTCTCCTTCTTTGGAGGCTTTTAAACAGAAGCTGGATCTGTCAGGAATTATTTGCTTGTGTATTCCTTCAAGGCAAGGGGTTGGGCTGGATGGTCCTTGTGGTCTCTTCCGACTCTGTGATTCTATGATTCCACAGCCAACTGATGCTTGGTACTAGTCTTTTTCCAGTAAGGGTGTCAGGCATAGGTAGTCCTGTCAATAAGAGATCATATTGTGGATCCCATTACATCACAACAAAACACAGCCTATCAGATGTGGCACATCACAAAGCAAACTAGAAGGGATGGCAATGATTACTGAGTCAGCACTGCCCTCACTCTGAATACATACCGTAACTGTTTTCTTCCTCTCTTGCTATATCTTCAGAAACTTGGTGAAAGGGGGATCTTCTTGCAGCTGCTGAAAGCTTTCATAAAAACCAAAGTTCCTTCTTTGATTTGCCTTCAGTCTTATTCCCTTTCCAACATATTAAATGGCTATTTGCTAAGCAACTGTAGTAGCGAGTTCCCATAGCTCTGAAAATTAGTAATGTGGAAAAGCCTCCTGAGAAATTCTTTGGTTGTTTTACAAGTGAGATTCTACTGAAACTCCTAATCTTGCCAGACATATCATTTTCCCCAGGCCCTTCATCTTATCCAGCCATGCCTCTTTCCCATTCATGTGATTGATTGGTGTGATGGATGGATGGATGGATGGATATTTTAGTTTGGCCAGCAAAAATAAAAGACAAAGTATAGGGTATAATGAAAGATTAAAAAATAAAAATAAAAGTAAAGATGCAATACTGCATAAAATAGCTATAATACTGCATAAAATACACATGGAATATGAAAGACATTGTATTAGAAGATTATGAGAACTACTATGAAATATTAAAATATTGTTTTGCCAATAACCTGCCACAAACATAAGCAACTGAACAAAGCTGAGATTATGGGATTCTGATCAGCCTTAAGATGTGATTTATAGAAATCATCAGATCTGCCAAGGAATTTTGTAAGATAATAAGAATTATCAAATATCACAATAAAAGAGGCAGTTCAGTAAAACATGGTTGGCTGTCTCCATCTCCCCTCCTTCACATGGACATAAGTGTTCTTGGTAAGGGATCCTCCTAAATCTTCCGTCCAGGAGTGCCAATGGTACAACATTAAATCTAGGCAATGTCAATGCTGTCCTGAATTTGGAAATAGTCAGTTCTACTAAGTAATTGTTGGGAACAAATGTCATCCATGCTACTCTGAAATCAGCGTAGAAGGTGGCCATACTCAAATGGTTTTGCAGTTTTTTGTCCCATATTCATTCTTGAATAATAGCTTTAACTCTGGAATTTAGCACTGGGAATAAATCCAAGTTTTGTATTTTCTCATATTGTGTCTCATAGGACTTTATCAGACACATCAAATACAGCATCGTAACAATGCCACATAACCACAAAAGGGTGTGCATATCAGACAATGTCACCCTTTCACGGTTATGTCCCTGCCAAAACCTGTACTTTTTAATTGATGGCTTCAGACATCAATTGATCCTCCTGCCATTTTTTTGCCAGCATAGCCAGCATGTGAAACCTCACATCTTTCTTTTTTTTAACTGTACTTGCCGCATCAGTGGCTGGTCCAGTATGAACACTTCCAGATGAAATTGCAACATCCAGGTAAGTGATGCATGCTTTATGACCCTCCCTGGGTTACTTGTAAGTTTTAAAGTCTGTGTTTTTTGCTTTTTAAAACTTTTTAAGTTTTTAATTGCCCACACAATGAAGTCTTGTGATATTTTGCAGGATTTCTTTCATTGCCGGAGCTGCTTTTGTTGGGATTAGAGGTAAGCATGGGGGTGGGGGAGCATTCTTTTGCTGGCATAAAAATGGGAATTTTTTATGCTAGCAAAAGAACACTTTAAAGGGATAGTCTGATAAAGTCCATTATGTCCCTTTCCATTTGGTTTAAAGGGTTTCTGTTAAGGTCAATGGGCCAGTGCCACAGGGGAAAAGATTGGCTTTAGTCAAAAATTTATCTTATAAATCCATATATAAGCCTATGTAGGAATTTGTCCTGACTCTAGTGGTAGGATCACACTGGACACAGAGCTGGAACACCCATTATAGCTCTTAGAAATTTAGTTTGGATCACCTTAAAAGGGGCATAGTTGCCATACACAAACATAGGGGAACCATGTAACATCTGGACTATAGCCATCGCTAAGGGAATATGCTGGCCCTCATTGTTGTAACAACCAACAACAACAACGACACAGTGCTCTTCAATTTCTCTGTGTATTCCACGTGGCATATTTTATTTGAGCTTCCCAGCTGCTCAGGTATCTATAGGTTTTTGACATTTTCAACAGAGTGCTCATTGATCCGCCATATCATTTGAGTTATCCTTGGAATAATGATGAGATATAATTGCAATAAAGATATACTGTGCTTGCATTCATATATGTGTACATTTTAATTGTGTTTGGATTAAGGGGAAATGATGATCCAAGACTAGAGCTGCCACATTTCTTCCAAGAACCCTTCTTACCAAAATTTTTCTAAGAACCTTCTCCTGAAATGCTTGGAATTACAGTCACATTATCTCACAAGAACTGTCAGTGAGTGGCCCTATTTGAAATGAAGATCAATGGAAAGAAAAAGTTTAGGACTGCAATTGCAACTGATTTCAGGAGGGGATTGTTTTGGGTGTGGGGGATAGATAATAATGAATGACTACAAGTGTGGTAAACAGCCCATACAAATCCCACAGTCAGAAGCCAAGAAACAAAAGCAAAACCTCACACTCTTGCAAGGATTTCCAGAGTCTGGTTGTAAGTGAAACAGCCAGACCCAATGATGCTTCAGGCATGGCTTTAATAAAGCTGTCAAGGTTGACATGCATAGGATTCATTGCCTCCCTCCCTCCTCCATCAAGCAAGTAGGATGGATTATGCAGATGAGCTTTCACATTGTGTCTGGCTCAGGAGCCTTGTCCTGCACGCTTGGCATAGCCTGAATTCCATTTCTATACCCTTCAATGCCTCCCCACCCACCCGCTCCCTCAACTGCCTCAAAGGGATAAACACCTTAACAAAGCTGTTGAAGGAACACACTAAATGATCCTGGCAGGCACAAACATTATCACAAACAAGAAGGGGGTGTGTGTTTGTCTTCCTTGCCTTTCTCTCTTCAAACCTTTTGAAGTTTGATTCATGCTGTGGGCGAAACTTCAGCTCTCGACTGAAAGCTTGCCATCTCTTGAAACTGACACTGTCCTCTTCTGTAAGCTACCCATTCCAGCCACTGTTTGAAAGCTTTCCTCCCCAACCCACCCACACCATTTCCTGGCTACACAATGAGCCATTCAGGTGTTTTCTGAGGTCTGATTATTTATTTCTCTGGAACAGATGTGTTTAGTTGCTAGTGTCAGTGCGGCAGCTTCATTCCTTTCCCTCTTGAGGTCTAATCAGACTTTCCCATCACCCGACTCCCCTAAGGATTGCTCTGCCTTGGGTTGGAGTGTACAGGCTTTCATACACCATCTTTGAACCTTAGCATGTGCATTCTCTTTCTTGCTGCTGTATTATTGTTCATTTTGATCACAGAAGCACCAGGCGCAAGTATTTAATGTTTGTTCCTTTATTCTGCATATATTTCTTAGGATAAATTTGCTCTTGCTTGTCATTATGTTGTTCTTATTGCCTTACTATTGATCTTTGTTAAAGGCTTTTCCTTCTGAAAAGTAGGGTAGTTGCTGTCAGCATTAGCCATGGCTGTAGCTTTAGCCTTTTGCAGCATGTTCTCTCAGCCTTAGCATTTTACCCTGCTTTTCAGTGGGAAAAGGCCTGGCTTACAACAAGAAAGCCCTTTACAGTCTGAAATAGCCTTTCCACCAAATCAGCACCCTCCAAATATGTTGGACTGCTGCAATTCCCATCAGCCCAGAAATTCTGGCCCATTGATGGTCTTTCTGAAGATGATGAGAGCTATAGCCAAACACATCTGGAGGGCACTGTTTTAAGGAAAGGTCTTCCAAAAGACACAACACACACACAAAAGGGATGGGCATTTTAGCAGGCCCACAGCCTATTGGCAAGAAAATCTGTTAAAAGTGCTGCTAACAGTTTTCTAAGGAAACTAGCTACAGTTAAAATCCTTTTAGATGGTCTGCTAGACCCTCCATTCTCATTTGCCATTGTAACACCCATTCCCTCAGTTTGGAGAGAAGGATCCTTCAAAACCAGGGGAATGGATGTTCAAATGACAAATGGGACTCAGGAAGTGTAAAGTTATGTATACTGGGGCAAAAATTCCCAAATTCATGTATGTAGTGATGAGGTTGTGATGAATAGCTTGATGAAAAGGTTGACTCAGTGTGAAGTTGCTGTAAAAAAAATCCATGTTCAGTATAGACAGAAAAAGGAATTAAATATAAAGTTGTCAATATTGTAGTGCTCTATATTGTGTACAGTTCTGGTTATTCCCCTTTAAAGGGGTGTTGTAAAGCTGGAAAAGGTGCAGAAAAAGGCAGCCAAAATCACCAAGGAGCAATTTTCCTGTGAGGAAAGGTTATATTTTGTGCTGTTAAATCTAGAAAAAAATAAAATATGATGAAGATCTACAAAATTATAGATGGTCACAAGAAACATAGGAAGAAGACCCACACACACTAATACGAGAACCCAGAGTCAGCCACAGAAGCAAAATGGTGGCAGATTCAGGGCAGATAAAATGAAGTACTTCATCACATGGTGAATAAATAGATGGCTGCCAACCTGAGTTGCTTTAAAGGGGGGAGTAGATAAATTCATGGAGTTAAGGTTACTAGTCAAGTTGGCTATACATCACCTCCCATATGAGAAGCATTATGCTTCTGTTTATCATTTACTGGAGAATATGAAACAGGGTGCCGAGGCACTCAAGTACTGCTAATGGACTTCTCACATGTAACAAGATGGTCACAGAAGAGAATGCTGGAGCAGATGGGCCATTGGTCTGACCTGGCATGGCTCTTATGTTCTTTTTGTAAAAAAGGAAAGCACTGTGGGTGAATGGGAGGTCTAGTGTAGCAAGAAATAATTTAACCTTTCCCTTTGAATGATTATCAATTTATTATCGTATTAATTATAATCTATTTTATTAAAGTAGCTATAGTCAGTCCTTTATTTCAAGATCTCAAAGAAGGGGCAAACAATATAAAAAGCAGGAAATAACTTGAAAATAGTTTACACCAATTCAACAGAGTAAAAGGAAAACAGAAGACAAAAATCTGCAAACGAGCAGGATAGAGACAATCATACTACTGTAATTAGGTCCCAAAAGCTTGAGTGAAGAGCCAGGCTTTCAGTCTTACCAGTATATAATATTAAAAATATGAGTAGTGTATATTGTTAGAAATATTTTTGTAATACCTTCTCATTTGCACAAAATTTGAAGGCGTTTATGGCAACAATAAAGCAATCCATTGGATAAGAGTTCCACATAGCTCATGGCTGAGGGAAAGCTAATGTAATAAAGAATCAGCATTAAGAGTAGGGTTCAGCACCGTGGATAGCTCCTTTAAACTTGGAATAGATTTAGTCCCCACTGTCATTGGAAGCCAAAACTGAGGTGTAACCAATGAAATCCACTAAAGAAACTGGAGACATGTCTTGAGGTGCTCAAATGATGGCTGATTTATTCGCTTGGTCCAAATGTTTTCATTTATCCACTAAATGGTTTGAGATTTCCTGGTCCAGAAATTTCTGAAGTTTGATTCTAAATAACTCTCTGAAAAAGATGCACTTGGCTCCACCCCCCACCACCATACACTAATGAAATTACTATTTTAAAAAAAAAAACATCTTCAAAGACAAGAACAGTTTCCACTGATGTTGAAACCACCAGTCTCTATTCTGCGGTGTGAGAGGTTTGGGTACAACCAGATCACTGGATATACAATTCTCTTAAAGACATGCATTCCATTCATTACAAAAGGACAAGTCCAGTAGACAATTTATTGATTCAAGCAAGACAAGGAATTCTTAATAAACTATAACTGAGAAGTAAAATAAGGCAGATCTGTTCTAAGACTGACAGTGATGTTACTGCTCAAATTGTTACTTGTTCCTGTTGATTCATTCAAAACCAGAAACTTTAAAGATTATGTGATGGGTGACTAGATGCCTGAACAACAAGATGCTTCAGTAGCACTGTTTTATTGAATTGTTTCTTTTAAAAGGGGGTGGAAAAAGTGTAGCCCTTGGGTCTCCTAGCACGCCATAAACTTTAAAAAAGGGAGAATTCAAAAAATATCCCAATTTTCCATAGAGGGCATGGGGAATTTTACCACTTGGGGGAGCTGAACCATTTTAGGTCCAGGAAACACCTCTTTTTCTAACAGGTAGTAACTTGGAAATTGACCTTCTAGGTACTTCCTGTTGGGGAAAAAAGGCAGCTTCTAGGCCTAAAATGGTCTGGGGGGGCCAAAACATGGCCAAAATGACCCCAAGCTCCCTAGGAAGCATGGGGGGGGCATTTTGGTTCAAAAATGTTTTTAGAAATTTTTGTTTTCAGTGGTAGGGTGGCAGAGATGAGTGAAGGCCCTTCCCAGTGACCCCTGGGTGGCCAATGTAGCCCCTTAACATCTGACAGTTGTCCACCCTTGTTTTAAACCAAGGGTGGGCAACATATGACCTTTTTGTTCTCCCACCCAAGGTATTTGTGTGCTCCCTCCATTCTGAGTGGGAGCTGACTTCAATTCCAGACCACTGAGACTTTGTTTAATACTGAAAACTCATAATATAACTAATAAGCTTTATAGGTGGCAAATGATGCGACATGTAGTATAGAGCAAACAATGCAGTTCTTTAGCTGGTGGGTTCCAGCATCTGCTCACAACAAACAGTGCCCCTCAACAATAAATCCTACCCCGACTATCCCAGGGCAAACACTCCATGGCTAGATAATGGGTCCACTGGATTGGAGTATACACCCCAGGGCGAGGTTACATATGGTAGAACCAAACATAGGAAATTGAATTGTACAAAAACAAACAATTCTACAAGAACAATTTAATTGTATAAGAACAATCCATAAACAAGTTACTGAGGAAAGTTTACTCCCCAGATCCATTTCTACATTTGAACTTCCAGGCTAAAGCAAAACTATTTAGCAGGGCCTACAAAAAACAAATTAACACTTTTTGTGCCACTGGACTGCTGTTACTGTTTGGCCATGAGGTTAACAAGGATTTTAGAACCTTGTTATGGAATCTGATGATAGGGGCCTTACTCTCTATATGTCCTTATCCTTCTCCACCACAAAAGGTTCTGTTGCTGATGCCAACACCAAAAAGTCCCCAGTGATTCTGCTGGGAAATATGGCACCCAGAAAGCATACACCTTGCTTCTCACAAAGCTGCATTCCCAAGAGCTTTGGAATATGACTTTTCTGGGCAACAAGACATACTGTATACTTTCCACCTTCCTTTTTTCCCCAACCTTCTGCTGTGCTTTCTGCAACCGGACTTGTTTATCTCGGATTGGCCTTTCCAGTCATCAGCGCGTTTGCAGAAAGCGCGGGATGAGTCCTTCCTGAATCTTCGTTTGCGAAGAAAAGCCAGAGAGAGAGAGAGAGAGAGAGAGAGAGAGAGATTTTTTCCAACAGAATCAAGGTGATTTTTCTGGTAGCAAAGGTGAGTCTTCAGTGGCAGCAGTGGCAGAATACAGCTAGAATGCAGCATGGCCCACTGGTGAATCCATTGCTGCAGGAGTGGCAGATCTGCTCTGACTTTTATAGCCACTTGTTCCACAGGACCTCTGGGTTATACAGGAGTTTTCTTAGTGCTGAACTAAGAAAAAGGATTGAGATCCTGAATGACATCTGTGTGACCTTGAGCAACTGTGGAAGGAGCATATATAACTGAAACCTGGTTAACTGAAACCAGGTCTTGGCACTCTCACATAATCATAATGTGAGAAGATGCAGGAGATTTTCAAATGAGGACAAAAATAGTGTCCCTGTCTCACTATCCCCTTTCCTGCTACCCTCCCATCCCCATCCTGGCACACGAACAAATGTTTTCAGACCTATCTTGTAGTGCATGCTACCTTCCCCTCAGCAGCCCAGGAGTGAATGAAGCTCTCTTGGAGCTGCATTCACTTCCTGGTTTGAAATCCCAGACCGTTCTCACAAGAGGACAAGCATGTGGGATATTCAAACATTAAAGGAGCAATACACTTTAAAAAATCAAACCAAGCACCTAATTGTACTTTTCAAAAAGCCAAGTAACCCGGGGAGGGTACAAAAAAGTGTGTCACTTACCTGGATCTCCCGATCGTACTCGGAAGTGTTCGACATGGACCTCCCACTAACGCTGGCATCACGCCAGCATAACAGGGCATCTTTTCACTCGCCTGTTGTTCCATTACAGAAATGGAATGGGCAATCTATTCATGGTTTAAGCCATGAATTGAAAATTAATAATGACAGAACAGGACCAGCATGGGAGCATAACGACCCGAGCATTATGTCATCTGAAAATCAAGCCCTTTCACCATCTCCTGGCATCATTATCACACCATATTTAGTGTGTCTGATAATCTCTGCAGGTTTTCAGCCAACATGCAATCATCTGTTTTGATGCTCTATTACCCATTGTGCAGGATGAAATGACACAGATAGGGCCTCTGTTAGCCTAAAATCTGTAGTTCTCCTAATATACTTTTAAACCATCCTTTTAACATCTAACTTATGCCACTTCCTTTCAAAATGATGCACTGGCTTTGGGCCAAAATTAGGTAAATATCTTGTAACTGTCCCCTATTCATTAAACATTTAGGTAAGTATTGGATCAATGTCAAAGTTTTTATCATGGTCAAATCTGCATAAATGTTGGTTTATTGAAAGAGCTGACAACTCTGAAACACATCTTGCTGATGTAACTGCAACAAGGAAAGCAACCTTAAATGAGAGCAGTCTCAATGAAGCATCTCTGATTGGCCCAAATGGAGACTTGGTCAACTCTCCTAACAGTAGATTTAAATCCCAAGTGGGGAATCTATTTAATGTCAGTGGGGCTCTGAGCATCACACCCTTCAAGAACCTAGTTAATGGAAAGAGGGGGTCAACTTGACATAATTATGCCCATCAGGATTCTGGGTGCAGCAGCTGACAACATCTGATGGGTGGGGAGGAGGATTTGCAGTGATCTATTGTGAACCCATTCTCCTATTGAAGTACCCTGTCTGACAATCTCCAGTGTTTGAGTGTATACACCTAGCAATATGTCAACGAGAGAAGATGGGTTGTTAGCATGCCCTACTATCCCACTGCCATGATATCTCATAATTGGAAACATTGGACACTTTTCAGGGTCAAGTTGGTCAGAGTGAACCAAAAAGAAGTCAGGTGGAGGTCACATTGACATGGGATGTGTCTTAGAAATATTTTGGCAAACAAGGCCATGTTAGGATTATGCAGATGCCCCTTGGTAAACAAAGCCATTAAAGAGGTATGTGCTAATTCCTTCTTGGGCACCTCAGCAATGAGTCATCCAACCAAACAATCAAGTGAACTTTCCCAACACCAATCCTAAGGAAATCTCACCTCGCAACACCCTCCTGTCCACCATTGAAAGGTTGCCATAAGCCCATCAATTCCTGTCACCCAGCCTATAACACAATCAGTATGTTTTGGTTTTCTTTGTTTACCTGGTGGGAAAACAATTTAGACTTCGTCCTAACCAGAGTACCCCTTCAGGATATGAAGCAGGGTATAAATATTAGTCCCCCAACAATAGAAAGGTGTGCCATGGTGGACGAACCCAGCCACTCTCTTTCTCAGTGCGTCTCTGGATTAGAACCTCCTGGGCCACCTTTAGATGCCTGTCTGAGTACCTTCACTGCCTGAAAGTCTGCTGTTCAAGACTAGTAATGATTGCCCTATTTTCCCGAATCTTTCCCTCTATTCAATCTTTCTTCTTTACTCCGCAATAGCCTTGTGTGGGGCTTCGGAATGTGTGTTGTGTGTGTGAATGCAATTTGTGTCTTTTCCAAGAAAAATACTTTATTTCACTTTAACCTGGAGTTCTCTGAAGTTAGTACAGGTATACATAGGTGAAAAGATTCCTGCAGTTACCCTCCCCTTGAGAGCATCAGTTTGAGAACAATTTCCCCAGCTAATAATAATATGATCACAGGTGGGTCTCTAAAATACCCACACACACCTCTTAGGGTAACATGGTGTCCTGTTGGTGTACCATCCACCCCACTGCCCTCCTTTCTCCCTGCCATAGCTGCTGGAGGTGATCTCAGAAGTTGTGTTAATCTCCCCCAAACTTATTGTGTTGTGGAATTTTAGCATCCATGTTAGGGCACCCTCATCAGGGCCAGTTCAGGATTTCATGGCTTCCATGGCAAACATGGACTTATCTCAATTAATGCATATATGGCTGTACACATGTAGCAAACCACACTCTTGATAGGTTTTTGCTGGTCAGGATGATGGTAGTCTGGGGGTGGGGCTAAAGAACACTGTTGATGACAACATGAGAATAGGGTTTAGATTTGCTGCGAATCCTAACCTCTGCAGGGGTGGAACACCCATTGGAATGGTCCACCCACTGAGACTAATGGATTCAAAAGGACTCCTGGATGCTCTAGGTGATTCTCCAGCTGCTAGAGGTCATGATTCTGTTAATGCCCTAGATGATCTGTGGAACAGGAAGATGGCTAGGGCAATTGACACAGTTGATTCCAAGCATCCTTTATTTGAGAGCAGAGCACAGGTTCCTTGGTTTTCTGAGGAGCTCAGGGCAATGAAGCACTTGGGTAGAATAGAACAATGATGGAGAAAAACTCAGGATGAATCTGGTCGAACCCATTAAGGCCCATTTTTGAACCTACTTTGCCGCAGTGAGGGCAGCAAAAATGAATCTTTGCTGCCTCTATTATATCAGCTCAGTCTCAAAAATACTGTGGCTGGTTTGCACAAAGAAAATACATGCAAGGACAATTATGCAAGCCTTTTCTGTGCAGGAAATTGTTAATTTACACAAATTGTATAAAAGTTATGCACTTTGTGTCCCACACAGATTTCTGTGGAGATAAAATGCACAGCTCAACAGGCAAAGATGTGGCTGTAGGCCAAGGAGGTGGTGATGAAAAACACCCTGAAGCTGCTGATTGGCCAGCCAATGGAGCACTACGATTTGTTGGGTATGTTTCCTAAGCGGCCAGTCAGCACACTGGGAATGGCAACATACCCAAGAGACCACACACACACACACAAACACAAACATTGAATAGTGGTTTAATAGTTTGCATTGTCTCTGTGCAGTGTTTTGTGCGAATAAAAATGTTAGAGTTATATGGAGAAATCAGACCTTGGGAGAGCTTTTTGTACAATAAAGTGACAGAAATAAATATTTTTGAAAAAGGTGAAGATGTCCCACAAACTGGTAAGCCAGCCAGCCAGAAGACAAAAAACTCACTCTAGCAGTTGCAAAACAGTTGATGTTTTCTCTCTGTTTCATCCAGATGAAGAAACTTATGCCACGATACACCAAACTATCCAATCCCATCCTAATAATTCCTATGTCAATGGCATGATATATGCACTCTGGGTTTTAGTCCATACTTTAAGGAATCTGTCCAAGGTGCTGGGCCTATTTGGGTATACAATTCAGCACCTTAGATAGTTCCTTTAAAGTTTAGTTACAAAGCATATCCACTGGTCCACTGACAGTAGTGCCACCAACAATCACTAACCTTGGCCTCTATTCTTAACTGGTCTAATCAAAGGGGTGCCCTGGGGAGGTGAGGGCATGGAACAGTCATTCCCATGCCATATGTGAGCTATATACAGTGTGCCTGTTCAACTGTATGCAGCTTGGGCAAAGTTTGGGCTTTTGCTCCTTTGCATCTTGTTGGTGTCATGTTCTACCTGGAAGAGGACTTCCCAGGTAAGGAAGGGGAAGTGGTGAGCCCAGATAACAGGCTCCAGTCAGAGCAAGAACAAGCCGGCAGCCATGCCCTGGAAGCAGAGCCAAAACCATCACATGCTGACTTTGAAGCAAAGGAGTTGGAGCTTGAACTACTTCAGAGTATGAGAGACTAAAATGAAAGCAACAAAGCACAGGCATGGGCATGGCCTGCCTGAAAAGGGAAATGCTGGGATAATGAGGCCAGTTGTACCAGTTGTTCTGAGTTACAGCTGGTAATAAATTTGCACAGTTGAGGCTGTTTCTGTGGCTGCAGAACAAGAGCTCTACTGTCTTTGGTGTTGTGGCATTCCCTGCTCTATGGTTTCCTGGACCTTTTGGCCTCTTCTCTTTGGCCACTCCCTTACTGAATTGGCTCTGCTTGGACTGTTTTTTTTGTGCTCAGACATAGACTTGTGTATGAGCCTAGCCTGGTTTGATTTCTCCTGTGTTTGTTTCTTAGAAGTGTACTCTTCTGAGCACATGCCACTATGAAATAAGCAATGTTGAGTTGACACCCAGGCCTGAAATAAGCAAATAGCATTGCCTCAAGTAAAGACCTAGACCTGTGTCTTAATCATGTGTGGCAAAAAGACAGATCCATTTCCATTTTTAAAAGTGACAATGAGTTGTAAGATTTAAAAAGAACACACTTTTAGAAAACTGAGCTTTTTGCATTTTCATCTTAAGTAGAGCCAAGAGTAGGCCTTTAAAACCTGGCTGTGAATCTTGCAGCAGTTGTATATGGTTGTCTGACATTCCCCTCCCCCCATGCAAATATCTCATTCTGATGCATCTAAATGAATGCCCCTACCCTCTGTTACAGCACAATTCAATTCTCACTGGTGTATGCATTTTCTCTCTTTCTCTCTCTGATTTGCATTTTGCTGGGAAGCAAAAGCATGAGTAACAAATATTTGCTAATCTGTGCCAATGTTTGCTCATACAGATTCTTCCCCCTTGACTCTCCGAATCTCTTTTAGATGGTGGTTGGTACACGTCTCTGTCCCATTGGGCTAGCTAGTCATATTAACAATCTGTTCATTGCCTCTCCATTCCTGACTAAATGGGCACAGAGCACAGTGGGGAAGACAGAATGGTTACCGTCTTGGCTAAAGAGAAGCTATAATAGTTGTAGAATGAAGGGATTAACATCTGCAAAATGGTACTTGTCCTACCCTTACCTGAAAAAAGACACACTGATTTTGGTGTGCTAAACTCAGTTCTCCAAATGAACCAATCAGTTTTCTGGAAATTGTATTTACATCTCTCATTTTTCCTTTCCCACATATATTTTAATTTTATCCCAAATGAAGACACTGGAGGGTTGGTAGCTTCTTTTCTCTGCCAGGACTAGCAACATCCAACTCAAAAGAGAATAGATGTTCATCACCTTCTTGTATCTCATGATTAGAGCTGCAACAAATTTCTGATGTGAGCAAAAAAAGGTAGATTTCACTAGAATCTAGTTTTTAAATTCTTACACACATTTCATTGCCTCTAAAGCAATGTTGTGCAAAAGCAGGAGGAAGAGTGGACAAGGATTAGGAATGCCTGTATATTGGTCATTGGAGGGGGGCCCTTTTGTCTATCCTCCCTGTATCCCTCCTGTAGGGTCCCTGTTCACATCTGGTCTCAAGGGACAAAGTTAGGGGGACACACAGGCATGGGCTGAGTGACAGGCTCTGATTATTCCCTCATCTGCCCAAGATCCCAGGTTAGGGTCAGACCCTTCTCTCAACTGTGTCTCTCTGTTTTATAAATTTAGATTCACCAATAACAGTATGTACTTAAACTACAGTATATGTCTTCAACTACATCTTATGACGTAGCATTGGTCTAGGGGGGCATTGTGAGAGGAAAAATGGTAGTCACAAAGAGGTGCACCCAAAAATATATGATAATAATTTGATAAATTCTGTTAGCAAAATTAGTGGTAAGTTTTTGGCTATTAATCAAAAAATAATTGATTAATCAAAATGAATTAATCACAATTCTGGAAGCTTACAATTAGGTAAAAGGAGGGGCTGAATTGATTGTTTCAAGAAATCCATTCAGAGATAATGCAGGAAAAGAAAAGAAGATGCTAGACTTTACTCCTAATGCTGACTTCTTGACATGCAAACCCACAGGCAGCCATCATGTGTGACTACCACCACTCTCTAACAATGGAAAACAAACACTGATTTCCAAGCAGGAGAGAAGATGCCTGAGCCCACTTGGCACTCTCTCCCAACCCTCTAGGCTCAAGTGCCTTGTTACATGACTGATGCTTCTAACTTCTAACAAAAAGAACTCTGCTAATGCCAGCAATGGGAGAGGGTGGGAAAATGCCCCATTCCCAGTTCTCATTGGGTTCATCTATACGAGGCAATAAAATGCAGATTGATGCACACTAACACCAGTTCGCAGCAGCATTCATTTGTCTCCACATTTTTTTTTCAAGATCACAGGCATGTGAAACCATACACGAATCAAGATGGCAGGCCTGAGTGAATAACTCGCATTTTTATTGTCACTAGCTGCTGTGCTAAACAGTATATTAAAAACAACAACAACAACACATCCAAGGTACAGAAGTGTGATCTTCTGCTTAAATAAACAAAACCAAAACAAACAAACAGACAAAAACCCATGAAAAAAGAGTTGTTTTTACATCTCAGTTCACAACCACTATGGTGAAAATCCAACATGGCAGTTCTGGACACTTGCCTTGCCAATCAGCTTTCCACTTCTGCTCTTATTGGGAATGTACAACAAAGTGAATTGGTTGTCCTAACAAGCGGGAATATGCCTTCACAGTTTTTCCCATGGAGTATTTGGAGTCTTTTCCCCCCTCTTCCAAATGTGGTGAAATGATGTGGGATCCCATTGGGACAAAAGGTATTCTCCTCGAATTCTATAAGGAGTATTTTTGCCATATAGATAAGATTGTTTCTGAACACCCCATGACTGCTATTTTTCAAAAGAAACTGATGCATTAACTGTGAGGACTCTTTTATACTAACATATGTGGTATGGCTCTCAGAAACAGGCAAACAAACAGGCAGGCAGCATGACCATTAGCCAGGGGATTTCTTTGCTCAGCACAGATGCCTGTCCTTTATGTCCTCCGCCATTTCTCCAGCTGATGACAAATTGTTAGAAGAATACAGTCAGCCTTCTGTATGCATGGATTCTGCATCCATGAATTCAATCAACCGTGGTTTGAATATATATATATATATATATATATCCAAAAAGCAAACCTTGATTTTGCTGTTTTATATGAGGGACTCCATTTTACTATGCCACTGTATATAATGGGACTTGAACATTGACTGGTTTTGGTATATACAGAGGGTCCTGGTACCCCAGCAGATACCAAGAGGCCACTGCACCAGATTAGAAAGGGTATCTTAGGGAAGATCTGTGCAATCCATATAAAATACTACAATGTATCAAAGCTTGGAAACATTACATTTTGGGACCACAGCATCCAAGATGCCTCAGTCAACTGGGCCAGCAGCCATGCTGATCAGGGCATTATGGAAACTGTGATAACCAAGTAACTTTTATAGTGTCTGCAATCAATATAGATAAGTAAATAAGGCTGATCTGAATAAGGGTCATGATTGAAACATTAAAAAAAAAAAATCTTGTTAAACCCTTACTCTAACAAACAGTGTGGCTTGACAACTTGGGCCTGAGGCCCTCCAAAATAGAAATATTCATTCACAAGACAGAGCGGCAGGATGGGACTGAGTTGATTTAATCGTGCTACACATTTGATGCAAAGATGATGCATTACTGGAGCATAAATATATAAAATTAAAGCGCCATTACTTAGCAGCCATGCGGGTGCCTCATCGTATTCAATAATGTCCCAAACAGTCCAGCTCTTTCACCTTGGTGCTTAGAGGATTATTGCAGCTCTGTTTCAAACAGTCACTCATATTTTTTTGTGCAGCACTCCAATAGCATGTTATGCCTCCTGAAGACAAGAGGCAATAACAGTTTTGATTCAGGAGGGTTTGAATGCTTAGTTAATAACTGTGCAAGGGGCTTATCTAGTCAGACAAAGTGTTCCCCTTTCATGTCTGTTCAATTAGCACTAATAGTTGAGGGCATTATTCACACTTCTCTTTTCCATCCAACTCCCCCATCACTCTTCTGAATCAAGCTTCCCTTGGCTAAAAAAAAATACCCTTGCAAAGGACGCAGTCCAATGCACATCCAACACTTTGTGTTGCCATGGCTCTGGCACTGTGGTGCTCTGCAAGGCAGGATACAATCCACACTGAGACAACGGAGGGATTTTCATATTTGATGGGAGAGGGTTTCCCCACCCCACACCTTTCTGTCTAAAGTCTGGCACAGCAAGTTCGATGGCAGTGACCTTTGCTTCATCTTAGCTTTGCTTTACTGCTGTAGTGTGTAGGGAAGATCTGCTCTCAGGAATTATGGGAGCATGCAGGGGAAATAAGAGGGGGGGGGAGACAAGGAATGCTTTAGGGAACAAAAGGAGTGTAGCGATTAAAGGGACAAAATGACAGAATTATCTCCCAAATAAGAATTCTGACCCCTACATTGTTACAGTGTGCCTTCAAGTCATTTCTGACTTATGGTAACCCTACGGTGAACCTATAACAGGGTTTTCCTGGCAAGATTTGTTCAGGGGATTTGTCTTTGCCTTCCTCTAAGGCTGAGAGAGGGTGAATTTCATGGACGAACAGGCATGCAAACTCTGGTCTCCAGAGTCATAGTCCAGCACTCAACCTATACACCACAGAATCATAGAGTCATGAGTTGGAAGAGAGCACAAGGGCCATCCAGTCAAACCCATGCAGGAATACACAATCAAAGCACTCCCAACAATGGCCATCCAGCCTCTGTTTATAAAGTTCCAGAAAAGGAGACTCCACCACACTCCAAGGCAGCATATTTCACTGTTGAACAGCTTTTTTCTAGTTTTCATTAATTTTTTCCTAATGTTTAGGTGGAATCTCTTTTCCTGTAGTCTGAGTCCATTGTTCCATTTCCTAGTCTCTAAGCAGCAGAAAACAAGCTTGCTCCCTCTTCACTATGACATCCTTTCAAGTATTTAAACATGGCTATCATGTCATCATTTAATCTTCTTTTCTCCAGGCTAAACATACCCAGCTCCCTAAGCCGCTCCTCATAGGGCCTGTTTCCAGACCTTTCACCATTTTGGTAGACCTCCTTTCAACACATTCCAGCTTGTCAATATCTTGAATTGCAGTGCCCAGAACTGGATACAGTAGTCCAGGTGAGGCATAACCAAAGCAGAATAGAATATACAGAGGGTCCTGGTACCCCAGCAGATACCAAGAGGCCACTGCACCAGATTAGAAAAGGTATCTAAGGGAAGATCTGTGCAATCCATATAAAATACTACAATGTATCAAAGCTTGGAAACATTACATTTTGGGACCACAGCATCCAAGATGCCTCAGTCAGCTGGGCCAGCAGCCATGCTGATCAGGGCATTATGGAAACTGTGATAACCAAGATTCTTCTCAGCCTCCCTCCCATCAAAGAAATGATACAGCTGGGGCTGGCTCTAGGAGAGATTCTGCAACAGTGGTAGTTATTAGAAGTGGACAGTACCCAAGCTATTGGACAGTAAGAGCTGTTCGGCAGGTGAACACACTCCCTCGGAGCGTGGTGGGGTCTCCTTCCTTGGAGATCTTTAAACAGAGGCTGGATGGCCATCTGTCAGGGATGCTGTGATTGTGATTTCCTGCATGGCAGGGGGTTGGACTGGATGGCTTTCCAACTCTAGAATTCTATGATTCTATGATTCTATTACATCCCTCGATCTAGACACTATACTTCTATTAATGCAGCCACACAGGATACATCACACTGTTGACGCATGTTCAGCTTGTGGTCTACAAAGACTCCTAGATCCCTCTCACATGTGCTGTTGTCAAGCCAGGTGTCAACCATCCTATAACTGTGTGTTTCTTTCTTTTCTGCCTAAGGACTTTATCAGACTAGCCCCTTTAAATGTTCTTTTACCAGCATAAAAAAACCCATTTTTATGCTGGCAAAAGAATGCTTTTCCCACCCCCGCACTTACCTTCCTCTCCCAGCAAAGACAGCCCTGTCAATAAAGAGGAAGTGAATGGAGTCCTGTTCACTTCCTTGTCTGAAATCCTGCAAGACTTTGTCGCACAGGAAATTCAAAATTAAAAAGAAAACTAACACATTAAAAGTTTTAAAAAGCACCTAAACACACTTTAAAAGTCCCAAGTAATCCAGGGAGGGTCATAAAAACAGTAAAACTTGCCTGGGTGTCCCAATCTCACCCAGAATTCTTGCTGCAGTGATGGGATTTCAACAGCCCAAGGTTTCGCACACCAGCAATGCAGGACTAAACCACCATGAGGGATCTATTGATGGCTTCAGCCATCAATAAAAAGGTATGGGATTTTGACAGGACATAACCACAAAAGGGTGATGTCATCTCATCTGTGCACCCTTTCCCGTGTATGTGGCATTGTTATGACCGTGTATTTAGTGTGTCTGATAAAGTCCTACGTGTTGAAATTCCTCCCTGTTGAAATTCATTTTTGTTAGTTTTGGCCCAGCTCTACAATCTTTTAAGGTATTTTTGACTTCTGATTCTGTCCTCTGGTTATTAGCTACCCTTGCTAATTTGGTGTCATCTGCAAATTTGATGAGCATGCCATCTATTCTATCATCCAGGTAATTTATAAAGATGTTGAATAGCACTGAGCCCAGGACAGAACCCTGTGGCACCCCACTAATCCTCTCCAGGATGAAGCAGAGCCATTGGTGAGCACCTTTTGGGTTCGGTCAGTCAATCACCTACAATTCACCTAACAGTAGCATTGTCTAGCCCACATTTTACTAGCTTTTTTGTGAGAATATCATGGGGGAGTTTGTCAAAGCCTGTACTGAAATCAAGATATGCCTCATCCACTAAATTCCCTTTATAGAATCATAGAATCATAGAATTGCAGAGTTGGAAGAGACCACGAGGGCCATCCAGTCCAACCCCCTGCCATGCAGGAAATCACGATCAAAGCATCCCCGACAGATGGCCATCCAGCCTCTGTTTAAAGACCTCCAAGGAAGGAGACCCCACCACGCTCCGGGGGAGTGCGTTCCACTGCCGAACAGCTCTTACTGTCAAAAAGTTCCTCCTAATGTTGAGGTGGAATCTCTGTTCCTGGAGCTTGCACCCATTGCTCCGTGTTCCAGTCTCTGGAGCAGCAGAAAACAAGCCTGCTCCATCCTCATCTTTGAAGTCTGTAACTCTATCGAATGAAAGAGAGAGAAAGAGAGAGAGGATTAGTCCTACTTTTTGGCTATATGGGAATGGAGACAAAGGGCAGTAAATTTTACCTGTTTAACTGTTATTAAGAACCTGGCTGAGATCTCTGTCTAAGAAAGGAACCTACAGCTTCACAAAGGGGCAAGGACATCCTGGATCCCAAGCTGGGGTTGCCTTACTGCTGCTAAAGGAGTTAAAAATGTACTGCCCTTTGTCTCAATTCCCATATGGCCAGAAAGTGAGAGTGGCTTTTGCCTGCATGCGATCCCTCACCTGAACAAACTGAACAACAACACAAAAAATATCTGAAACAACATATAGGTCTGTGACTCCAACACCATCACTTTTCCCCTTATTTTTGAACATCTTTTTGCCTGGTGAAGAAGCCAGTAGATCTCTGAAAGCTTTCATCGTGTGTTTCTTGCATTTTGGTTGGCCAATAAAGGTATCACTCTTCTGTGGATTCTGGACTTTTGTTTTGTTAAACAGTACTGTGCTACCTTACAGACTGAGATAAGGATTACGAGGATAAAGTATGTTAAGTACAGTTATTACTTTTGGATTTTATTTCTTCCTTAGTTATTAAAAAAATCTGAAAAGCAAAACCAGACTTGATGGTGGATTAAATCTGGTTTACACTGAACATTAGTAATTCAAGTCATGGTCCTATGTTCAACCTTTCCAAGTGAATAAATTTACTCTTGAGATAATACCATGACAGTCACAATCTCAAGTTTGTTACCAAGCTTTATACTACTAGCTAAATGTCTAGGCAGGTTCCTTATCCTCCCTGTGGAGCTTATCAGACAGGAGTGCAGAAAGCATTCCTGTCCCACAGTCTCCAGACCCGTCCCTGTCCCAGAACAATAACCCTCCCCATCAGACTTACTTTCTCTTGCATCCAAAGGCAGCCCAGGCATGAACAGAACTCTAATGGAGCTCCATTCACTTCCTGGACTGAAATATGCCCATTCTCGTGAGAAGACACGAGCACAGGAAATTCAAAAAGAAAAAGAAAAATACACACAAAAAAAATTCACAAAAGCACATACACACACTAAAAAAATAAAAAGTAACCAGGGAAGGGTACAAAAAAGAGGGTAGGCTACCTGGTTCTCATGATCCCACCCAGAAGTGTTCTAGCAGGACTGCCCATTGATGCTGGAATCATGAGTCAAAAACAGCACGAAGTTTCAGACGCTGGCAATGCCAGCACCAAAATGGGATGGGTGATCCATTGACAGCTCCGTCCCACCAATAAAAAGAAATACCACAATAACAACAGCAGAACTCACAAGGACAATGTCATGTGATATTTACTTTCTTTTGCATTTTGCTGGAATCATTTTGGTGCCACATTAGCTACATCTGATAATCTCCTGTATCTGTAGGTTTTATCTCAGAGTCAGCTACACATTCCAGTTACAGTAACATAATGGAAAATTGCTCATTCATTTAATGATGCCTATTAGTGATTGCCTAGTAGCCATACATAAACTGGGGAGGTGGGGGGGTGAGAACTGTATATGTAGTATTTTCGTGGGAAATGAAAGAGACAATTTACTAATATTACAACTTACAGACAAAATGTCAGTAACAGCATGTCAAATATCGGCAAAAACTGGAATGCCCATAGAAAAAGCCAAGGACTTTATCAGATGGGGCTGAAATAGTGGAATTGCAATGCAATAGTATCACAAATGAGTTCCTGTTATTGCACAACACTGTTGTCATCTTCCCATGGTCCATGCGTATTCCACCCATTAATTAAGTGTAACTTTTAATTGACAGGCAAAGCTGTCAATAGCACTCAGTATTTTTTTGTGGTATTGATGAGTGTGCAATAATCACATCCCGCTGTAATCATGCAATTCCAGAGTGAATGGGTGGTCTTCTTCTTCCCCTCCTCTTTGCCAACAGGAACACATAATTAAACTTCCGGGGGAGAACACGAAGAGGACCTACAGGACACTCTTTTAATCGACTGTTGCCTTTCCTTGGTACCTTTCTATGTTTGTTTCAGTGTTTATTTGTGAATTTCTTTGGTTATTTATTTGTTTTTAGTGTTATAGAGTGAAGTCGTGTCTTCTCACGAGAACAGCTGAAATCTTGCCATTGCAAAATTGCGGAAGTAAGAGATTTTTTTTCTTAAAGGCACATGTGCCAGCCAGCAGGAGGCATTAATACTCTGTCATTACAAGGCAGTGCAAAGACAAGTGTTACTATAGTGACAAGCTGAAATCCTGTTCTTAAACTGTTAGCAGTGGTTGTGCAATAATTCCATGGTGGTACTATTGCACAAATATGCTGATGTGAGATAATTACTGTAATCATGCCACTATGTTTCTGCTTTCCTCAATCATGGAATTACGGTGTTTTTAGATGCTAGTCTGATAAAGTCCCAAGACAAGACAGGGCCTGTCTCATTAGAAAGTTATACCTGTTCCCACTCTCTGCTCCCATTCTGCCTCTTCCACATTGATGGTCATCAGACACATTTTTATTGTTGCTATTTGTCACCAAGTTGACTTCAATTTATGGTTAACCTATAAATAAGAGGCTTCCAAGACAACCCTATTATTAAGAACCCTGCTCAGATTATGCAGTCCCCAAGCCTATTACTTCCTTCATTGAGTTTATCCATCTGCAATTCCTTTTTTCCTGCTGTCTTAAACTTTACCAAATGTTATCATCTTTTCTAATGAGTCATGTTGTCTTATGATATGCCCAAAGCATGATAGCCTCAGCTTAGTAATTTTGACTTCTAGTGGAAATTCAGGCTTGATTTACTCTTGGACCTATTTCTCTCTCTCTCTCTCTCTCTCTCTCTCTCTCTTTTTTTTTTTTTACACTGCATGGTATCTAGAAGTCTCCTCCAAGCATCACATTTCAAATGAGTTGATCACCTTCCTTTCTGCTTTCTTAACAGTCCAGTTTTCACATCCTTAAATAGAAATTGGAAATACTATGTATAGCAAGCATCTGCTTTTGAAACTGTAATCTATGTGAGTGACCAAAAACACCACAACACATTTGTGTTGTTTTGAAGCTATTTGGTGCTCCTTTGTCCCCTGGTTGATCCTAGACACAATTTCTCTCATTCTCTGCTCTCACCTTCCTCGCCCTCCCTTGCCCACACTGCCATTTGCCATGGTGAGCCCCATGATTTTCTTAATGATCCAGAGCTTTGTTGTTTATTAAATCTCATTTTTGATTGTTAAGGTGAATTTGGAATTTAAGGAGATTATCGGATGTAGAAAAAAACCACGTCAGAAGATTGTGATGAGAACAGGAAGGGGCAACATTTTCAGATGATGTTGTCCTCAGTATCCTAGAGGCATAGTGCAGCTGTGAGTAAGGCGTCCCTTTGTATTGGCAGCTTGTCCTCATCAATGAAAAAGGGAAACTTCATCCACAGCAGTGCTATGCCCCAGGAACAGCTGAGGATGCCAGCATCTGATAATGTCACCCTTTCTTTTCTTCTCACAATCTTCTGACATGGTTGGGAAAACATTTTTTTACAGCATTCCCCCACATCTGATAATCTCCTAAATCATCTGTGCTCATTGTTTTAGTGAAAGCTATCAAATTAGTTCCCTCATAGCTAATAACATGCTCGTAACACTGAATTTAAAGGTTTTCCATGGGTGTTTTCTGGGCTGTGAGGCTGTGTTCTGGAAGAGTTTCTTTCTGACGTTTTGCTTGCATCTGTGGCTGGCATCTTCAGAGAATGGTTGGGTAGGGGTGTGTGGGGTTTATATACTGTGAGTCCCTGTTGGAGAGGATATGTAAATTTGTGTATTTGAATCACTAGTTCCTGGAGGGAGATATACAAGAAGGAATAGTGTCTGTTTTGCTAATGGTCCATTGTCTGCTGGAAATCCCCCTGCCCCTGGGTGAAGTTCATTTGCATGTATTGAGTTTTGATTTTGGTGTTTTTCAGGACTGGTAGCCAAACTTTGTTTACTTGTAGGGTTTCTTCTTTCCTGTTGAAGTTGTCCAGGTGTTTGTGGATTTCAATAGCTTCTCTGTGCATTCTGACATGATAGTTGTTGGCCTGGTCCAGTATTTCAGTGTTTTTGAATAACATTTTGTGTCCGGGTTGGTTTATAACGTCTTCTGCTACTTCTGATTTTTCTGGCTGGCCCAGTCTGAAGACTCGTGTTTGCACACTGTGTTTAGTGGTCCCTATGTAAACTTGTCCACAGCTGCATGGTATGCAGTAAACTCCTGCGGCTGTGAGAGGATCTCTTTTGTCCTTCACCGAGTGTAGCATTTCTTGGATTTTCTTGGTTGGTCTATAGATTGTTTGGAGGTTGTGTTTCCTCATCACTTTCCCTATTCTGTCTGTGAATACTTTGATGTATGGTAAAAATACCTTCCCTTTGGGTGGCTGTTTTTCTTCATTTCTGTGTTTTTTCCCTTGGTCTGGCTGCTCTTGTGATGTCTGATCTGGAGTAACCATTAGCCTGGAGAGCCCAGTTTAGGTGCTTCAATTCGTCCTCCAGATAGTGGGGTTTGCAGATCCTTTTTGTGCAGTTTACCAATGTTTTTATTGTGCTTCTTTTTTGTCCTGGGTGATGATTGGAGTTCTTGTGTAGGTATCTGTCCATGTGTGTGAGTTTTCTGTATACCTTGTGGTCCAAGCATTGGTTTGATTTGCGGATGACTAGAATATCCAAGAATGGCAATGTTCCTTTTCTTTTTCCATCATGAATTGGATATTCGGGTGGATGCTGTTCAGGTGGTTCAGAAATGCAGCCAAATCTTCTTTTACATGGATCCAAATGGTGAAAGTGTCATCCACATATCAGAACCATGCTGTGGACTTTCTTGGTGATGTTTCCAGGGCTTGCTTTTCAAAATGTTCCATGTAAAATTTGCTATCGCGGGGCTCAGAGGGCTGCCCATGGCTACCCCATCTATCTGTTCATAGAATTCATTATCCCACCGGAAGTAGCTTGTGGTGAGTCAATGTTTGAACGGGGCTGTGATGTCTTCTGGAAATATTTGTTGGTTGAGTGACATAGTGTCCATTATGGGGACTTTGGTGAACAAGAAGACCACATCAAAGCTGATCAGTCTGTCTCCAGGTTTCAGTTCAATGTTGCTGATTTTTTTCTATGAAGTGAGCTGAGTCCTTGATGTATTGAGGGGTTTGTTCTATGTGGGATTGTAATTGTGTGGCCAAAAACTTGGCCAAGTCATACGTGGGGGATCCAATGGTGCTCACTATGGGTTGGAGTGGAATGCAATCCTTGTGGATCTTGGGAAGTCCATACAATCTTGGTGGGAGAGCCTCACATCTGCATAGATTCTGGCATATGATTGGCTGAATTGATGAGTTCTTGATCAAGGTAGCCCTACCCAACCATTCTCTGAAGATGCCAGCCACAGATGCAGGCGAAATGTCAGGAATAAATTCTTCCAGAACATGGCCTCACAGCCTGGGAAACACCCACAGAAAACCTATGAATGCCGGCCATGAAAGCCTTTGACTCCACACTGCATTTCACCTTTCAAAAATATTACTGAAATTAACAAAAATGCCCCCAAATGGTCAAATCCTCAGCTCTTTAAAAAAAACCAACACATTAATCAATATCAGAATGTTTCAACCCCTTAATATTATTGATTAACAATTGGAATAGTGACTTTTATGTGTGTGTTTTAAAAACAAGGGCTTATCTACACCAGGCAGGCTATGCCAGCTTCCCAATGGTCTCCAGATCTGGCCCATTCTGCTCCTGTTACCTGGAGAAAAAGTGGTCAGCGTCCAAACAGGAACGCTGACCCGCTGCTGCACCCACCGCTGCCATTTTCGCTGCCAACACAGAAGCCAGAAAGGAGGCCCACAACATGTGACTGTAGTCCTCCTGCATGTGACCAGCTTTGGTAATATGCTGAGAGACCCCTGCCTGGCTTCCTGGACAGCCAGAGAGCTGGCAGCAGCAGTGAGGGTCAGCATGCTGGAATGGGCACCCATGAACACGTGGGCCCTGATTTGTTCCATCCCAGCAGTACCAGATTTAATAGGGTATTTTCTTACTGTGGTTTATCAGGCCCTACCTCTGCTTGCCCCTGTTCCAGCCCCATATCTGCCCTGGGGGTGGTGAGGATTGCCTGAAGGCAGATTGGAGCAAAAGCCCTGCATCATATGGACTGCAGGGCTCTGGAACTGGGAACAGCAAGAGTATTTAGCCCATGTAGGTAAAGTTAAGGGTAAGTGACTGTTCCATTGACAGAAATCAAGAAAGGGAAAGGGGAATGCTAGCAATAAAAGAAAATTAGCCTAATGCTTAACTAGCGTAAAATTGCTAAAGCACTTTAACACTTTGACTATAACTTCTGAATAATAATTAAAAATGACTCAGTGGACATTGGTGAGAGTCAGCTTCTAAAATGTTGCCTGAGTCTAGATGTGACATGTGATCAATGGGAAGGATGAAGAGCACAAGGAAGTTGGGAGTGAGGGAAACCTGGGATTTTCAAGAAAGAGTTTGGATGCAAAACCATGAATATGCAGGTAAAATCCAAACAAATATAACTGGAATGTCTTGATACTTTTAGGGACATTTTTTTCCTTTCTGGATAAGCCCTCAGGGAGGGGGAAAGGGGCTCCTACTGATTGACCTTGCACTGTACAGAAAGTTCCAGTTTGGCAGGGGTGGGCCCAATTAATACTCTGCCCCCCACTTTCTCAGCTGCTTTTAAAATGTAGTTTTTCTCTCCTCCTCCTTCTCCATCCCCCCTTCATCTCCAGCTTACTTCAATTGATGCAAACTGTGTTCAAAGTTTGCACTCAATTGACTCAGCAGGAGGGACAGGAGAAGAGAGTGGTGGATGGAGTCTTGTCATGCTCAACAGGCTCATTTGAATTTCTTCTTTTTTCAAGGTTTCCTAAACTCAATATATAAACTCCAGGGTTTCTCTGTATAAAGTACAACACATAGTTTTGTGTGCTCTTCCTTATTAATGTTTTTGTCCTCTTGTTTCCTGGCCACACCGTCTTGAACAAACTCTAATGTTGGTCAGCCACACATAAAATATTAGAGCATATGTGAAAGGTTCCAAGTATTCAGGGGGAACTTAGCAGCTACTCAGTGTGCTGATGGCCTTTGAAAAGACACTGAGGAATACCTTCTAGATACACTTAGGCTTTGCCTTGCATAGTGTTTCTGGAACAAATCAATCTATTTAAAAGTGATCCTCCTATTCCTGATCCCAAACTTCTAGCAATCGTTCCAGGTTTGTTTTACCTTTCCTAAATTCCCCCAAATACACTCAAGATTTATCAGGACAGCTTTGTGCCCTGATGGTTACTGCATAAGGTTGATGTCTTTTTCTCTGTCTTTCTATTGGTAAAAACAAAACAAAAACTAGTCCTTCAAAGTAGACATGAGTTCATACAACTGAGGGTTTTGATTGTTTCAGCAACTTTTCCTGCAGTGTTATGCCAGACAAGCCTATGAATCTATACAATAAATAAAAATCAAGGTCATCCATTTTTTCTCCTGAATTTCTATTCTGTCTCTTGACCATCTCTACCACTTGTCTGCTCAAGATGTGTAGGATTATTTATCTGATGTTATTATGGTGTCCATTTCTTTGCACCCACTCAAGAAGATTTGCTGCTTCTGGGAGAAGAGAAATATACACTGTCAGAACACCAGGTCATTTGGATATGGAGCAAATTGTGTTAGGTCTTATGGAGGGAGAGAACTCCACATGCGGATGCTGTTTTTTTACAACACACTCATGTTGAGCATAATGTGTGACTGTGCCCTAAGATAACAATCCCATTGGGATATAGGAAGGTGACCAAAATGGTAAAAGATCTGCAAGCCATGCCCTTGAAGAGCGGCTTAGGGAGCTGAGTATGTTTAGCCTGGAGAAGAGAAGGTTACGAGGTGACATGATAACCATATTTGAAGGGAAGTTATACTGAGGATGGAGTAAGCTTGTTTTCTGCTGTTCCAGAGACTGGGACAAAGCAATGGACTCAAACTACAGGAAAAGAGATTCCATCTAAACATTAGGAAGAACTTCCTGACAGTAAGAGCTGTTCAGCAGTTGAATGTCCAGGCCAGCTCTAGGACCAGAATACACCAGCTTGAAGGTGGCATATTCTGGCAGTGTAGATAAGCTCTGAGTCACCTGCCTTGTTTCCCCCCCCCTTCTGAAGACTCACTGTCATGAGTGTTGCTGCCAACTGTTAAAGTCTCATAGGATATTTTTTTCAAAACAACTAGTTCTAATTAAATGCTTACAAGATATAGTCTCATTTTTATAGTGTTATCTAACAAAATCTTTCTTTATTGATCAGTAGATTTACACCCAGTATAGTACTGTTTGGTCCATGTGTGAGCAAGAGTGTATGCTAGTTTCCATGTTCTTCCATTGTATGTTCTGTATTGTGGTAGAGCATCCGTCTATTCTAACAGTCAATCTTGACTCATCAGATTTAAAACCACAATCCTGAAATTTTGCAAATTCCTCTGTACACACCATCAGGCTGCAGTTGCCCTGAATGATACACTACAAAAATGTAGATATTTCTGGAGGGAGCTAAATATTGTAATATGTATTTCAGTGTAATGAGCCAGCGTGGTATAGCTGTTTGAGTGTTCGACAAGGACTCTGGGAGAATAGGGTTTACATCCCTGCTTAGGCATGAAAACCCACTGGTTGACCTTAGGCAAGTCTCACTCCTCAGCATTAAAGGAAGACAATGGCAAACCTTGCCAAGAAAACCCTATGACTGGGTCACTGTAAGCTGGGACTTGTCTCAATTTACCCCATCCTTTCCCTGTCTTGGAGCCCTGCAGTCCTGACAACACAGGGCTTTTGTCTCATTTTGTCCTGGGCAGTCCTCATAACCCCCCTGGGACAAAGACAGGGCTAAGACAATAGGAAGATGCGGTAGGGCCCATGTGATGCTATGGGAGGCCATTCAGGGTGCTTGCCGAGATCTTGAGCCAACCCCCAGACTCACCTGCAGATGGCTATACGCTTGGAGGTGGCTGTGCTGGGAGATCCACTTCAGGGAACGATGGCAGGGAGGGTGGAAACCCCACAAGCCTTCCAGATCTATCACAATGAGCTGGGGTGGGGAGGGCTGGGTGAGGTCAGAGAAAGGTGAGAGAAAAGGGCAGAGAGTGGGGAATTCAAAAACGAGGGAGGGGGGCATCCACACTAGAGCAATAATCCAGGTTAAAACTGGATTATCTGCATGGCTCCTTCCTATGGAATCCTGGGATTTGTAGTTTGGTGAGGAATCAGCACTCTTTGTCAGAGAAGGGTAAAGACCTTGTAAAACTACAAATCCTAGGATTCTATAGAAAGGAGCTATGCAAATAATCCAGTTTCAAACTGGATTATTTGTGTCATGTGGATTCCCCCAGAGTGAGGAGGATATCATCAGGAAGGAGGAAGCTGGAGAAGCAGTGGCTGTAGGATGGAGGTTGGTGAGAGATGGGACAGAACGCAGAGTGGAGAGGGAAGTTGCCCAAGAGAAGGGGAAGAAGGATGGGTTCTGGGGAACTGGGAAGATAGAGGGAAAGGCAGATGGGTCAAGGGAGGAAGAGGCCAGGTGGCAGCAGGTGGGAAAGGCAACCGGAGACAGGGAGAGATCAGGAAGAGAAGAATTCTCTCCTAGCCAGGGGTCTGATGCTACACAGCCTGGCTGGGTAAGAGAGACCTCAGAGAGTCCTGACTTTCTAGCCTCCATACTTGTAACTTGTCAAGGCATGGGGTAGGGGAAAGAAGAAAGAGTAAGTGGATTTGTGGCCAGGACATATGGGTGGGGGAGAAAGCAAACTGGGAAGAAATGGAAAAGAGCCAGGACGGGGCAAGAACCTACTGGTAAAAGGGGTTCTTTGTCGGAAGGTAAGACAGTTTGTAAACCCAAGGATTAAGGGTCTTGTTTTATGTTCCTTAAGGCTGGGCTGTGTTCCCTACTAGTTAAGGGGAAGGAGGTCTGAGCGGAAGACCTAAGTTGGAACCTTTCTTTGTGTTCCCTCTGTGTATTCTTTTCATATAATTAATAAAACCTTTAGTGAATTGCAGATAGTGTGATCATTGTCTCTTGCTAATCTCAGGGGAGGTTAAGGGAAGAGGAGGACGGCTGCTCAGCACCTGGGGTGGAGGCACTCCTATAGCCCAATAAAATGTTTCTAAAATACCTGTTAAAATGCGTTCCAGCCAAAGTAAAACAAATTGGGTCCCAAGTGACTGCAGGAGCCCATTCCAGCATGCTAGTCTATTGCTGTTGCTGCCCTCTGGCTCACTCTTCTGTAGCCAGTGGTCATATGCAGGAAGCCTTGCTCATGAGCTGCGGGCCCCCTTCCTGATGTCAGAGAGTGTGACAAGGAGGACAGCCACAGGGATGGGCTGGCGAGCCGGTCTGGAGTCCAGCCCATTTGTGGGGGTACCAGGGAGGAATGGGCCTGACCAGTGGTCAGGATACACCAATGGGGAGTTGGCATACCCTGGCCCATGTAGATGAGCCCTGGAGTTGACTTGAAAGCACATAACATTTTCAGCTCAGCCCATTTTTTTCTCACAAGAAACTTAGGCTTCTTTTTTTCATGTAGGATGTCCACTCATACTATATATTAGAATGTGTGCAAGTTTCTGATGGGCTGTGCTATTATTTCTCTGTTACTTTTCTTCTGTGCCAGTGGTTTTATAGTGGTATGTGTAAAGAGCATGTATATTTAGCAAGACCAAGGACTATATGCAGCACATGAGAGGGGCTACAGTTTGCCCCCCCCCCCATGAGTTAAAAGTATCAGGACACTGGTACCTGAGACCCAGAAAACACCACTTCTGACACACTATAAGGCAGCTTTCTGTGTTCATACTCTTAAATGCATTGGCAGGTTGTATTTGTACAGCCTGTGTTTTTCAATGTCATGAAGTATTCCAAGTGATGGGAAATGTACCATATCTATTTAGAACATTTTATAAGTGATGGGAAATGTACCATATCTATTTAGAGCCTTTGATAATATAATGACTATGCCACATGAATAATCCAGTTCCTTCAGGTTGCCCATATGAATGATTACCCATCATCCACAATAAACCTCATCTTGGACAAATGGTCATGTTAAGAAATGGTATGCTGAAATTTAAAATGTAACTGAAGCAAAATTACATCTGACAAATCACATTGGACAAGGCTGACAAACACAGATAAGGCAGCAGACAACAGGTCAGTCAATGTTGATCAGAGTTTTATCTGATATACTTGTAATGGAGATAAACGGGGAAGTGCAGAAATATAGCAACTTACATATCTTTCTACAGGTGATACTATAATGTGGCTGAAGTTTTAATTCCTGGAAGCAATAATGAAATACTTACTGACTTCAAAGATGAAATGTTAACTGTTGCATGACTAGTATTCTGTTTACACTTTTCTTATCTCTCTTTTCGTGAAGACCATATTAAGCTCACATACACATATGTTTGTACAAAGACCTAGCTAAAATAACCCCCGGAACTGCATTCCCCATCATCTTGTGATGAAGATGAATAATTTTTTCTGTCCACATTTTTAAAGTGAAATAATTTACACTAGATTAATATGACAATTAGAACTCATTAATTCTATATATTGTATCTTTGAAATTTGCAATGGAGTTGTCATTTTGAAAGATGTGTATAAACTGTCCTCTTTACATAAAATGTGAACAAAGATGGATGCTACAGGAGAAATGTTTACAATATAATGTGATTTTTTATGTGCTTGTTTTTTATTTTATTTTATTTTATTTTTTGCAGAAATTGGCCCAAATGGCTTTATTGATGAACACATGCAAAACTGACACACACTGGAAATGGAATGATCCATCCATCCTGAATTCCTGCGCCATTCATTCCCCCCCACCCCCCAGATGCTAGTGCCTTCCTATTCATTCCCATGTCTAGGCTGCTGTCTGAATTTGGACCAGAACAATGGCCATGTATGGAATCCAAATTTCAGTCATGAACACAAAACAAAAACAAAAAGATCAAAACCTCAAAAAATTATTGCACCCATTTCATAGTTCTGACAGGGCACACTTGTATGCAAATGCACAGAAAGAAAGAGTGGGAAAACCTATGTGGTGATCCACCCAGAAGCTTAAGTAATTTTTTAAAAAAATTAATTAGATATTTATACCCTACTATTCAGCCACAAAGGCTATCAGAACAGCTTACAAATTGTCAGGCAATAGCAATTTACACATCTACACTGCATTCCAATGTGTGTTAGCTAATTGTCCCCACAAGCTGGGTAAGCATTTTACCAACTTACAAAAGGGTGGAAGGCTGAGTGAACCTTGGAGCCCTCTGGAATTGAATTTGCAATGTGGTGGCTTGCAGTACTGGCATTTAACTACTGCACCACCAGTGCTCCCTTGGTGGCTCCTAAAAAACTAGGAGGAGTTTTCTTTCCACCCATCCCAATTAAATAGCAAACCTTTTAAGGGGCATCTTTACATTGTGCTGTATAAGTCCCAGGTAAATGCTAGTGGTGGTTGTGATGGTGATGATTGTTTTGTTATCGCCACAATAATACATACATTTGCACATAAAAGGCTTTGTAATGCTGGTATTTCACAGAACCTGCAACATCAATTAAGTCAGTGATGCTTTCCATCATCAGAAGTACTTCAGCCAGCTCCTGTAGTATTATTCATCATTCAATTTTAAACACAAACAGTGGAGCAAAAAAACTGTGTTGTGATTGTTAGGGAACTTTTCTATTTACATGATGAAGGGCTGTCCGTGGAACAGCTGCTGCTGGAGAGGAAATACCATAGATCATTCCTGAAGTTGGGTCATTAGGATAAATGGTTAATTAAAGGAGTAAAGAACAAAATTATCTCAATTCTCATTATACTTGTACCTAAGCTCTGAAGATAATAGGATGGGAGCTTTCATGGCATGATTCTCCATCCTCAGCACTATCTCTAAAGTGCTGGAGGCTTCTGTATTAAAGAGCCATTCAACAAAGTTGAGCAGACTAAAGTGGCTAAATGTTGGAAAATACCAATTCAGGCAGTAGTTTCTGAATATTCCTTCACATCAAAACCTCTTTGCAGTAAGTAAACTGGGGAGCCCTGGTGGCACAGTGGTTAAATGCCAGTACTGCCGTCACAATGTTATAAGTTCAGTTCTGCAGGGTTCCAGGTTGTCTCAGCCTTCCATCATTCTGAGGTCAGTAAAATGAGTACCCAGCTTGTTGGGGGCAATTAGCTAACACATTGTAGACTGCCTAAAGAGTGCTTAACACTATAAAGTGGTATAGAAATTTAGGTGCTATTGCTAAACTAGCTGGTACTGGCCTCATTTCAGTCCCATGTTAATGCTTGGCTTTGCACCAAAGCCTTTTGAACCTAGTGAGCATGGCCTGACTAGGGGCTCGTCTAGACAGGCAATTTACCCTTTCTTGTACCCATCTCAGACCCGTCCTGATGACGCAAAGCTTTTGCTCTGTTCTGCCCCCGGCAATCCTCACCAGCCCTGGGGAAGATCCAGGGCTCAGACAGGGGGAAGATGGGGGTATGACCCAATACAGTGTCTTAAAATAATACACCATTTACTCCATCACTGCCAGCAAAAACAGATCAGGCCCCACATATCCCATCAGCCCTCACTGTTCCTACAGTCTCCCTGGTGCTCCCAGAACGCAGGAAGGAGTCCCACAGCATATGACCAAAGCTGGTTACATGCATGGGGCCTTGCCCACATGTTGAAACCAGCTTCCTCGATGCTGGGAGAGGATGGAAGATGGCCGTTGTGGCAGTTGAAGCAACAGGGTCGCTGTGCCCATCAGGACTTCCTCCCATTCTGAGGAGGGAACAGGGAACAACAGGCCTGATCCATGGTCAGGATATGCCAGTGGGGAGCCAACATATCCTGGCTCGTGTAGTTTTACCCCAGGGTGCAGAACTGTGCTATAGCAGATAACTGTATGCACCATTTAAAATGTTTTAGATTCTTCACAATTCTTCAGTGCTCCTTTTGCTGTCTGAACCATGCCCTGAAATCTTTTGATATAGCCTGGGATAGAAATATTTTAATTAAAATAAACATCAGAGATAATTCTAAAAACTTTTCCTCTGACATGTTCATTTTCTACAAAAAGAGTGTTTTTTTAAAAAAACAAACAAACAAGCAAACTAGGAAGCATTCAAATATGCAAGTCTGCAATAAGAAAACCAGAAATCCACCATTTTCAAGAAAGCCAATGTGGTGCATTGGTTTGAGTGTTCGACTAGGATTTTGGGAGCCCAGGCTTCCAATCCCCTCTTGGACATGGGAACTTGTTGGATGGCCTTGGGCAAATCATGCCTTCTCTGCCACAGAGGAAGGAAATGGCAAACCTACCTCTGAACATCTTGCCAAGAAACTCCCATGGTAGGGTCACCTTAGGGTCACTATAAGTTGGAAATGACTTGAAGGCAAACAACAACAAACCAAGTAGATGCTCAAATAGATGAGCTAATTGACGTAGTTGTGTGTGCATGTATGTACTTCCAAGTCCCCTGTCAACTTATGGTAACTCCATGAATTTCATAGGGTTTTCTTAGGCAAGGAATACTCAGAGATGGGTTTTTCCATTTCTTTCCTCTGAAATACAGCCAGGAGCACCTGTTATTCATTGGTGGTCTCCATCCAAGTGTGGTAAAAAAAACTGAAAGGAAGTTGAACTAAAATGTTTGCTATTTAAAACATTTGATCTATATTTCAGAGAGAAATCACACCTAAGGTTTTCTTCTCTGTGTTTGCCCATCCTGTCTTCCAGTGAATCAAACAGAGCATGTCAGTTGAAGGGGCTTCCTGTGGTCTTCTCATGGATCTGTAACTTTTCCCCCATCAGTTAAAAAGAAAGGGGTAGGGGAAACAATAGCAAGAAACCTAAAGTGGTCTGATGAGAATATTACTGCTACCTGCAACAAGTAATCTGATGATAATATCATGGAAAGTTGCTACCCTGGTGAAACCCTGGTGGTGCAGTGGTTAAATGCCAGCACTGCAGCCACAACATTATGAGTTTGATCCCAAGGGCTCCAAGGTTCACTCAGCCATCCATCTTTTCATAGGTTGGTAAAATGATTACCCAGCTTGTGGGGGCAATTAGCCAACAAACATTGGAACTCAACCCACTTAGAGAGTGCCTAGCACACTATAAAAGCAGTATAGATGTGTAAGTGCTATTGCTTAACAATGCATAAGCCACTCTGAGAGTCTTTGTGGCTGATGAGCGAGGCATAAATACTTAAATAATAAATAAATACCCACAACACCACAACACCTGGTTCCCCTCTTGCCCTCCTCATCCATCTGGTAATGGACCCCAACAGTCAGTCCTGTGTCCTACCAAACACTCTTTGACCTTGAAAGGCAAGTGAGGGTTAGCTTTACAAATCCTGCTCTGCCCTCCCCTGTGTTTCTCAAAGTTGTCATTATTAGTTCCAGCAGTTACAGGAATATTTATGTATTCTTGACCTTGCAAAGCAACTGAGTGGCTATAGGTGAGGCCATAGATGTCAGTCAAAGAAAAGGAGCCCTGTCTATATATTGCTTGTAAGGCACTAGGATGTCATGATGGGATAAAAGAAATGTGAAGGAAGGGGGGAACAGGATGTGGTAAGATAGGAGCATCCCAGCCGCTACTATACTGCCTCTAAATACTCCCACCAAGAAAAAGAATCACATCAGTTAGACAGCATGGGAACAAGCCCTAGCAATTGTTGTATGAGGGAAGGAAACTTCACAGAACACAAGTGTGAATAGTAAGTGCAGTGTGTTACATGCTTATGCAATACAAAGAAAAAAATATGTACTGAAAGCATTCAAGAGTATGCAGATAACATTTCACTGTGTGAATCTGCCCACAGTATGGACTTTTTCAGATGCGTCAAAAATAACACAAGCAGCCTCGTCACGTTGCGACGCTACTGCGCTGCAGAGTGTCAGTTTTGGATGACGCTCTCCCCTGCCAGTACTGTTGTGGTATGGTGGGGAGATTTGAGCATCATATTTCATCGATTTTTAAGCACGAAAGTTGATCGTGATTAAAAACCAATGAAATATGACGCTCAAATCTCCCCGCGGTACCGCAACAGTACCGGCAGGGGAGAGCGTCATCTGAAACCGATGCTCTGCAGCGCAGCAGCCTCGCAACGTGACGAGGATGCTTGCGTTATTTTTCACGCGTCCAAAAAAGGATCTTCTCTTGAATAACTGCTACCAGCAAACAGCATCTGAAATCTGTTATTGCATTCCCTGACTCACTCAGTTTTCAGCTGTTCCAGGTTGCCTTGCTCTATTGATATTCCCCTTCTATTTCCTTTCTTTTCCTCTTTTTTCCCCTCATTTCTGCATTTTCCTTCTTTTGTGGATGTGCTTTTAGACTGTAAGTTAGTAGGCAGGGTGTTCCATGTCCTTTTAAATGCTTTCGACAACAGCTAGTAGCAGCCTGTGGAATAAGCCCGTAATAATATTATACTTTCCCATAATTTTTCTCTTTTTAATCCTCATGACAAACCTGGAGGATTATTTGATGGCAGTTTATGCTAACAGTGTATTCTTTTAATGAATAACAATTGGGGTCTCTCTCTCGTTCTCTCTTTTTCAAGTGTTCTAATTTAAACCATTAGCATGGCTAGTACTTAGATGTCATTATGTTGCTAATGGATCTATGGCAGAATATGACACCAGTTGTACTCTCCACTGAGATTTGGAGACATATAATACATATGTTTATTTCAACTCTTAAGAGGCTACACTAATGGCTTCAGTATTTTTGTGTTAAGTAAGCAGGATCCTCCCTTCCCTGCCCCCAAAACAAGGAATTCAGGTGTAATATAATCCATGTTTCCTGAGATAATTGGCCTCTCAGCAGAACTTGGTAAAATTCCAACCTAAATTTATGTGGTGAACAGAGGCTGGATTTCATTTATGCCCCTCCCCTGTTGGGAGCTCTATCAAGGTCCCCCACACACACACACAACACAACCTTCCTGCTTTATTACATAGAGTTTAATTAAGACATATGTGTGTTTGTGTACATTGGTATCCTATGGAGCAGGGAGAAGCATGAAGTGGAAACTGCCGCTCAAGTGCAGCAGTGGGAGGGGGAAATCCATAAAGGAGACTGATGGATTTTAAGGCATTGGTACCATGCTATGAACAAACCAGTGAATATGGAACCCAAATATTCAGGCAGAAGTTCTGATGGGGACAATTTCAGAAATATTTTCACCTGGCTCTGCTTTTTGGGGAGGAGGGGCAGAATAGCATAGAAAGAAAGTATTATGTTGTGAGTGCTTGGTTTGACATTTTCCAGAGTAATGTGAGACAGCTACATCAAGGTCCTTTTCTCTGTGATGGGAGACTATGAAGTGCTCATTTGCAAACATACATGTTGAGCACTGGGGAGCATGTGCACTCCCAGACAGACAAAGCTAACCTGTAAAATAGGTTCCTCCCCAAGCAAACTGACATGCTTTTGGACTTTCCTTTCATTCCCACCCCATCTTCTAGTCATATAGAAAAACTAATACCCTTGTGCCCTACAAATGATCCAACTTAGTACTTAAAACCACCAATGGTTTAACAAAAGAGGCATCAATCCATTTATGTCCACTTTTCACAGCCAGTTCTAGTACATCACCAAGCCTAACACTACTAATAGCAAATAAAAGATGGCTGCATCTTCAGATTAAACATCATGATAGCACTCTTATGTACTAATTATAGTATCTTTGATACTGATGTTATTTGATGCTTATGTTATCATTTTAGTTATTAATAAAAGGATTTGTATTATCTTTTGTATGACTATTATGGAGCATGCTAGATTATATTTTTATTTTTTTGGCATGTTCTTGTTATGAACTGTTTGGGACATTATATACAGGGGAAAGGCAGTATATAAATAAAATGACCAAGCAGCCCTCTTATTCAGAGTTGAGGAAGCAGTAGCCCTGAAACAATATGATTGAACCCTAGCTTGAATAGTTGTAAAAATAATTTGAGTTTGAGTGCAGCATTTAGAATGGAAGAACTGTGGGCAGAAAATAATGCCTCTCACCAGAGCACAATTCAGAGACTGCAGAAATAAATATGATATCCATGTGCAGAACCACACAAACTCTATAGTGGTTCCAGTGTTCTACATAAAGGCTAGGCCTTTATGTGATATGTGTAATATGCTCCAATATACAGTTTGAGCCTCTAATATTTTATCATTGTTAGGAAATTCTACCACCTTGTGACTTTGCTACTATAGGTTACAGACACATTTAAATTGTTAGTCTGTCACCTGCTGACTTATATTAAAATTGCATACCACAGCGAGATTTAAATTGATTTGAAGTAATTGGCCCATATTAAAAAACGATGTACACATTTCTAGGATCTCCTTAATGTCCATAAGAAATGTCAAGAGTCTAGGTTTCACTGTCTTCAAGACTCAGACTTCACTACACAAAGACTTTTGCTAGTTTGCTGTTAATGATTTGCCTATACCATCTTTGCCTTATGTTATGGCCATTGTAGAGGTTGGAAGTCTGTACTGAATATGCAATGACCAAAATTCTGTGTCAAAACAAAAAGCAAAATGCCTCTCTCTACTGTAGTCCACCCAACACAGCCGTTTCCCAGCTGGTGAAAAGTGGGCAGAACAGAAGGGAAGCTTCCAGCTATTTTCCTGTAGCTGGACACACAGCAGCGGGAGTCTCTCATGGGTCCTCTGGAGGTCCCCAAGAGTGATGTCATTGCTATGCATCCAGCTGTAGGAAAATAGCTATGCATTTCTTTGTGGCTCCCCACACTCTCCAACAGCCAGAAAATTGCTCTGTTGAGAAGGATGCAGCACAGATAAGGTGCATTTGGGGATGGGAGACGTTAAGCATAAGTGATCCAAGATCTCAGCCATTTTCTTTCATGGTTATAGGTTGCTATATTTATAGTGGCAACAAGTGAGGATATTGCACCATTTGCCAGAATTGTTCCTTCCTTCCTTCCTTCCTTCCTTCCTTCCTTCCTTCCTTCCTTCCTTCCTTCCTTCTTTTCAGTGCCAGGGTTCCCAGCTATTCTGGGAGTTCACATGTTAATCCTAAATTGACTGTGACATGATCTGTGCATCCTTGGCAGATGGCACACAAAATCCACAACTAAGCAACTATTGTATATTATGATGTTCAGAGGCAATGTAATACTATCCTGCTATTAATTAGATCTTAACTGGTGCTATCTAAGACCAGGGATTTGTAAGATGCGTATTAATTTCTCTCTAGTAAAATTGCGGAAGTACCAAGGGATCTGAGATAGTTGTTTTACGTTCACAAAATGACCTTATTAGTTCAGCTGATATAAGAAGAGAGGAAAATGTGAGCGTCTATGTTACTGTGCCTGATCTAATGGATGGCTGACTATCAAATGTCAGGCAAATGTGTCATTTTTAAAACAACCAATGTTCAGCATTGGTCTCAATGGCATTAAGAACTAAATTGGTTTAAAAAGTATCTTTCAAGTGTGGCCACAACCCTGCATCGGAAGATTTAACTATGAGATTCTTCTTATTTCTTATTTTATTCATTTGTACCCCAATAATTTATATCCCTATCTCTCAATAATGGGACTCAAAGCAGCTTACAACACATTTAAGAACAACAGACACTTAAAAATGACACAAACTTCAATGAAAGTATAAATATAAGTTATTTAAAAGGTAAATAAACAATAAAAGTATACCGGTAAATATAAAAGTTATTTAAAAGATAACTAAACAATTTATAAAGTTAAAAACATTAAAATTTATTAAAAGACTATACAGACCATAAAATAGCACAGCACTTCATTAAAAGCCCCTTAGGTTTCTAAAAGCCTGATGGCACAATAATGTTTTAACTTGTCAGTGGAAGGAAAGCAAGGACTAAGCCCAGGGCCGGTTTAAAGGCCCTGCAGCACCTGCAGCCACAGTGGGCCCCATCATTGGGGGGGGGCATCATAACCTTCCTCCTGCAAAAACATTATTAGTTATAATCTGAATCTCTCTCTCTCTCTCTCTCTCTCTCTCTCTCTCTCTCTCTGGCTTTTCTTTGCAAATGAAAATTCAGGAAGGACTCATCCCACGCCTTCTGCAAGCGCGCTGATGACAAAAAAGGCCAATCCGAGATAAACAAGTCTGGTTGCAGAAAGCACAGCAGAAGGTCTCCTTGGGTGATGTTTCTGGGTTGTGATTCTTTCTGCGTTGTCGTTTCTCTTCAAGGCTTGTTCGGCATGAGTTCTCAAATAAGGCTGCAGCATTGTGGATAGTGCGTCTCCATGCCTCCTGATGTGAGGCCAGGGCGGACCATTGTTGGTGATCAATTTGGCCAAGCCTGAGATGTTGTTTCAGGGAATCCTTGTATTGCTTTTTTGGTTATAATCTGAATATCCTATACTGTGAATGGGTTAGATTAGGTTACATTGACCTGAGATAAACATATGGGCCCACCAAAATAAAGTGTTGCAGGCCCCCCCCCCAATTCCTTAATCTGGTCCTGACTAAGCCATCCTAGTCTCCCTAGGGAGAGAGTTTCAAAGTCTGGGATCAGTCACTGAGAGGGCTGCCTCCCTTGCTCCCACCCAATGAGCTTGAGAAGGTGGTAGGACAGAGAGAAAGGTCTCTCCAGAAGATCTCAAAGCTCTAATGAGCTCATATGAAGATGTAGTTATGAGATGTAAGTCTCTTATCTAATCTACCTCAAACCCATTTTTTTCAGCTGCAGCCCTCCAAATCCTACCATTTCCTGGCAAAAAAAAGGGAAGGGGGAGCAGCAAACAAGCATCCAGCTATTTTCCTATAGCTGGACACAGGGCAACAGGCATTTATGGGGGGGGGGCAGCAGACAAGCATCCAACTGGTTTCTTATAGCTGGACACAGTGATAAGCATGTCAGAGTATGATGGGATATGCAGTCTGATAAATTCATACTGTAAAGAGATACAGAGCAAGTCAACCAACATGCTTGTCTACAGAGGACATACTGGTGTAAACAAGGCTGAGGGCAGCTGGTCTATGTTATGGGAATGTAGCCTTGAAAGGTTCCTAATCTGTGTGTGAACTGTCTGTATGTCTCACGGAGGTAGGATGTTTACCATATGTGTATGAAGCTCTGTAAGCAGTTCTAAGCTGTCTGTTGGGCTATGCAATAGTCAATGCTGCTAAGTCCTGTTTATTGGCACAGAGAGGATTCTCTGTTGCTTATGTTTCTGTTTTAAATGTTTCAGTAAAGTACAGTATGTTAGGCACCACCTGAGGAGATTTTCAGACACGGAAAAATCGTCCCTTGCCGCGCGAGCAGCCTCCCGAAACTGCTGCGCGGCAAGGGTATTTTTCGGACGACGCTGTGCCTCTTGCGAAGCCGTCCGTGTCACTTCCGTGAAGCTTGGGACGGCTCCGCGCCATATTTCAAGCACGGGCAGCCTCCGTGATTGAAATATGACGCGGAGCCGTCCCAAGCTTCACGGAAGTGACACGGACGGCTTCGCAAGAGGCACAGCGTCGTCCGAAAAATACCCTTGCCGCGCAGCAGTTTCGGGAGACTGCTCGCGCGGCAAGGGACGATTTTTCCGTGTCTGAAAATCTCCTGAGTGTCTGTATGCTTTTTTGGACATCTTATTGCTGATGCTGGAGCTAATGGGTTTTTCTGCTACTCTGTTACAATTTTTGGCTGCCTGGATCTCTCTGAGCATGTACAGAGTGTCCAGTGTGCTGTATCACATCAAGGCATCCATAGGTCCCTGCAGGTAAAGTCATTTCTCTGCATCCAACTACAGAAAGATATCTGTTACCTGTCTGCTACTCCTCCTGCTCTCCACCAGCCAGATAACAACCAGGCTCAGGGGGCTACAGCTGAGAAAAGGTAGGCTTGGGGAAGAGGGAATTTTGGTTGTTGCACAGTTGGTAGAGAATTCTGACCTTTACAGTGACCAAAAAAGTGATCTGTGATAGTGTAAGTCTCACTTATGCCATTTTAATTCAACGAGAAGATGCCAGCCTGTGTTAAAAGGTAAGATTCTAAATGTCTCTGTGTGTGTTGTGTGCCTTCAAGTCATTTCTGACTGATGGTGACCCTAGGGCAAACTACTCCTGAGGTTTTCTTGGCAAGATTTGTTTAGATTTGCCTCTGAGGCTGAGAGTGTGCGACTTGCCCAAGGTCACCCAGTGGGTTTCCATGGATGGGCAGGGATTCAAACCCTGGTCTCTCAGAGTCCTAGTCCAATGATCACACCAATGTACCATGCTGGCTCCTTTCTTAATATTTAGTTTCATACAAAAAATCACACCTGTGGAAGACAAAATAGGTCCATCTCTTCCATCCTGCCATTATATGGACAGCAACATCTTGCTAAGTAAGAATATATTGGGGTTCTCTGATGCAGTCTTTTGCTACATTTGAAAAGAAGGACAAAACCTTGGTGTCATTGCCAGTGCCTTAAAAGCAATACTATTATCCTCCCTTCAGTTTTATATCACTTTTTAACTGTGATAGTTTCTCTCAAGCAATCTTGGGAGCTATAATTTGGTGAGCATGCAAGAATGTCTCTAGTGATCCCTGGCCTTTCTTTACAGAACTACAGCTCCAGAATTCATGGAGACAGAAAATGGCCCATGTGCTGTAATATCCTCCACACCAAGTATCCCAATGGATGTTGTCATGTGAAGGAAGTACTTTCTGGCCCAGAGTGAGCATGGGGGAAATTTTCATTCAGTTCACATGTTCAAATTAATACAACAAATTTGCATTTCCCAATTCAACAGCTACCCTGCAGTACTTGGACTGTTCAGAATTCTGCAGTGCAATTCTACCCATGATAATGCACATAAAAAGACATGCATAGGTGGAGAAAGCACAAAAAAGCACAAAGATGCTGTCCAAAAAGTTGCAAATAAAGGCAAAAGTACATACAAAAATGTAAAAGTGGGGAGGAAGGAAATTCAGATATATATTATCATGCAGGATTGTTTAAAAGTTGCAAACTGAAGTGGAAATGGGACAGAATGGACTAAGCACTGGGAAATCAAAAAACAGATGGAAAACAAAGTTGACAGGTTCATCCATTCCAAGTCCAGAATGCCCACATTAAAAATTACTGCTTCCCACTTGTGACATGTGTTAGTAGCCCAGTTTTACCTGCTGCTCTAATGAATCACTGTGAGCAACTGACAGCAGTCCCCATGGTTTTTCCAGTCAGATGTTCTGTCCTCCATGTTGCAACCCAGACTAAGATATTGTAATGAAAGTTGTTGTGCATATTTAGGACTCAATGTTGTACTCATTCATTCATTTAGTTTATATCCTGCCTTTCTACCATCAAGGGACCCAAGATGGCTTACATTAATTTAAAAGTTCATCTAAAAGGTCGTCTTACAAAAGTTAAAAAAAAATAAACAACAGCTCGGTTAAAAGCACATAGTGTAAAATAAAATATATTTAAAACATACACGATAAAAACCACCTTCAAAGACTGTTCAAAAATGTGATTAAAAAAAATCAAAGACCTGCCTAAATAGAAAGGTCAGCCTTCTGATGGGAAAAGTGAGCAGACAGAGGGCTAACCAGACCAGGAGCAGGCACTGAGAAGGCTCTCTCCCATGTTCCCACCAAATATACCTGTAATAGTGGTTGGGGCCAAGAAGAAGCTCTCCCCCAAATATTTTAAAACTCAGGCCACCTAATACAGGAAGACACAATCTTTTAGATAGTCTGGACCCAAGCTTTAAAAGTCCAGTATTTTGAATTCTGACTGAAAACAGCCCAGTAGCCAGTGACACTGTTCCAACAGGGGAATTATATGATCCCTGTAACCAACCCCAATCAGCAATCTGGCCACAGCATTGTGCAACTGCAGAGGTTTCCAAACAGTTTCCAAAGGCAGCATCACATAACATACAGTGAGTTACAGCAATCCAAATGGGATGCAGTCAAGGTATGTGTCACCATAATCAGATCTGACTTCTCAAGGAACAGGCACAGCTGGTGCACTAATTTTAACTGTGCAAGCACACACCTGGCCACTGCCGAAACCTGGGCATCCAGGCTCAGATCTGAGTCCTGGGGTTCGTTTACACGGCAGATTTATTGCGGCAACTTGCGCTTTAATTCTTTTCCGCAGCTGTGCCAATCAGGTTTTTTTTTTCTAGTTATGCTGCTTTTTCGTTCATACTTGAAAAAGTGGGGGGGGCATGGCCTCCCAAGCAGAGAAAGGCTTTATGGGGAAGAGCATAGACCCTTCTTTGAAGCCCTGCATTTTCTAGCTAAAGAAAGACTCTCAGACTGCCAAAATAGCAGGGGGGAAGATCAAAGAAGTGGCTCTGTCTCTGTATCTCTCTAAATCTGCCTGTAAATGAACCCAGTCACTCCCCGAAGCAGAGACACAGCAATCTCCCCATCTGCCCTGGCATCTCTGCTGAAAGACCTTGCTGCCCATGCTGTGGATCCTAAAGTGAGCCTATCACAAGTTTTTTCAACACAATTTGTTTAGAATCATAGAACCATAGAGTTGGAAGAGACCACAAGGGCCATCCAGTCCAAACCCCTGAAAGCACTCCCAGCAGATGGCCATCCAGAATCTGTTTAAAAACCTCCAAAGAAGGGGGGCGTGTCCGGACGCCTAATATGGCGGACGTGTAGAACGAGGGCTCCTGAAGGCTTCATAATTTTAACCTGCCCTACAGCGATCAGAGGGGTCCTTCTGAAACACTAAATAAAGAATCACCTTCCTAATGCTTGGCAGCAAGAGATTGTCTGAGAGACTGACCTCTGAATACTGCCAGAAAAAAAGAGGAAGAGAAACCCCCTCGGATAACAGCAGTGAGGAGGAGGCCGAGTGGGAAGATAAGATGGCGCCTGCAATAAACAAGTCAGGCAAAGGAGGAGGCGGTAAGGGAGATAATAGTGGAGGGGGAGGAAAGGAAAACTCACCTAAACAAAATAAACAACTGCTGCCAGACCAATTTGAACTGCTCTGTGAGAAAATTATCTCTGACCTTCAAAGAGACTGGTCTGCAGCCCTTGCTCCCCTACAGACCTCCATCAAGGTTTAGTCAGGGTTCACAGACTTGCAAAATAGCAGAGAGGATTTTTCAAAGTTTCCTGATCTCTACTGAATCTCCCTCCCTCACTCTCCTTCCCTCCCCCAATTACAATGCAGCTCTGCTGCAGCCCTTAGTGAAATGGTTTCTCTCTCTCTCTCTCTCTCTCGCTCACTCGCTCTCACTCTCGCTCTCTCCCTCCCCCAAGCAGAGCTGATGAGATGGGAACTTTATGGGCAGAACAGATCTTCCCCTGACTGAAAGGTCTTGGGCATCCTTTTTCTTGGCAGACTTGCAAAATAGCAGAGAGGATTTTTCAAAGTTTCCTGATCGCTACTGAATCTCCCTCCCTCAGTCCCCCTCTTTTAAACCCACCCCTTCATCATAGCAACCAATCACAGTGCAGCTCTGCTGCAGCCCTTAGTGGAATGGTTGTTTACACTGCCAATAATGCACTACATTGCAAATATACCAGCAAAAGTAGCAACATCCCTTGCCATGCTATATTTGGGTGTTTTACCTTCCCCCCTTCTGAATGATGCGATGCTGTGGTGCGATCTGTGGGAACAATGAGCTATCTTTGCGGTATAGTTAGAGGAATATTTGCCCATGTAAATGGGCCCCTGGAGTATGTCCAAGCTATGAACCTGAGATTTCAGGAGGAGTGTAATCCCATCCAGCACAGGCTGCATCCTTATTCTTTGATTTGTTTTACAGCTGACCAGGGGCACCTCTGTCTTGTCTGGGTTAAGTTTCAATTAGTTAACCTTCATCCATTCCATTATTGACAGCAGATACTTATTTAGTACAGAAACAGCATCCTTGGAGTGAGGTGGGAAGGAGAGATAGAGTTGGTATCATTTTTATACTGCTGACACCAGACTTCAAAGTTCCAGATGATCTCTCCCAGGAGTTTCATGTAGATGTTAAACAACATGAGGGACAACACTGAGCCCTGAAGGACATCTACTTGACAATGGCTAGGGTGTCAAACAGGAGTCCACCCCCACCCCAAGAAGAACCAGAACCACTGTACCACAGTGCCCCCAAGTTCCATCCCAAGATACCATGGTCAATGGTTTCAAAAGCCTCTGAGAGATCCAGCAGAACCAATAGGAACACATTCTCCCTCTCTGGTTCCCAGTGTAGATGTCTCAGGTGAAATGGGCCTTGGACCCATCTGGAGAGCTAAGGATGGCACCTGGTGACCCAGGAATGAAACATAGGAGATTATCAGACAGGAACAAAAAAAAGTGTTCCTGTCCCACAATCTCCACTCCCACCCCTGTCCCATCTCTGTCATGCCACAATCACCCTCCCCACCACACTTACCTCCTTTCCCATCATTCCTGCAGCCCAGGAGTGAATGGAGCTCTAACAGAGCTCCTTTCACTTCTTGGATCAAAATCCCGTGGATTCTTGCAAGAAGGCACAAGCACAGGAAATTCAAAAATAAAAATAAAAAGAACATGAAAAAACTACAGCAAGCAAAAAAACACACCACACTTTAAAACTTAGAAGTAAACTGAGGAGGACCATAAAAGTATGTCACTTACCTGGATGTCCCGATCTCACTCAGATGTGTTCTGGCAAGGAGTGCCCATTGATGTGGGGCACCTTGTCACACGCAGGAACAGCCATGACAGGAATGGAATGAGGGATCTATTGATGGCTTCTCCTGTCAATAAAAAGCAGTGCCGGCCGAACAGCAGCAGAACGGGTGCATAACAAGGGAGGAATGATGTCGTCTGAAAAGGGAGCCCTTTTGCGATCTCCTGGCATTCCTGTAACATTACTTTTAACATGTCTGATAATCTCCATGGAGGGGTCTGATGACATCAAGAGGAAAGGGGGATGAGCAGGACAGAATCCCGTGACTTTGGGCAGAAATGCGAAATCCCTAATCCTCCCAATGTCTTTGGATTACAACTCCCATGTTCCCTTGTGCATTGCCAGCGAAAGCAATCCAAAAATTATGGTCTCCAATATATATAAATAAGTTAATTGAACAGAAATATAGGCCACACCTAGGAATAAAATGATCATGGGAATCAGAACTGGGAATAACCTTCCCAGATAAAGAATGGAACAATTTGTGGACAACCCCACCATATAAATTTGTATCAGCAACGATACAAGAAAATGCCATGAAAACTTTATATAAATGGTACCTTACCCCAGTGTGACTGTCCCAGATAAATGGTAACCTATCTGTGCAGTGCTGGAGAGGCTGTAAAGAAAAAGGCACCATGCTGCATATGTGGCTCACTTACCCCAGTGTTAAAGCTTTTAGGGAGCAAATACTGACATTCATCTCCAAAATGAGTAACTAAAGTATTACCCCACATGGTTTACTTTTATTATTGTCTATGTTTTATGGTGATAACACAAATGTAAAAAACAGGGACCTTATACAAGTAGCAGCTGCCCTATTGGATATTGCACAACATTGAAGATTATTATCTGGACTGTCCTTTCAGCAATGGTTATCAAGAGTTCGGAATATAGCCTTATGTGAAAAGCTGCCATTAAAAAATGAAACAGCAGGCAAGGAAGGATGAAGATGGTGACTTTATTGAAACATGGTATTCATTCATTTATATTTGCCAACAAATAATCTTCTACATTCAGTCCTCCTGACAACCTGAAAAAATCCTGGACCAGTTCCTTTTGATAGGAGACTACCAAAGAACATCTATTCCCTTTCCACCAGACTAGAAGTGAACAACAAAATAATTTATTGTAATTTAAGGTCTTATAGCATGTCTGTTTGTTAAGTGTTGTTTGTTATGATTTGTAAAAGTGTGTGTGTGTGTGTGTGTGTCTGTGTCTGTGTGTGCATGCATATAGAACTATGTAATACTTGAAATTTAATAAAAATTAGAAAAAAATATTAGCCATGGTGGCTGGGGCTCATGCAGTCCAACGCAATCTGGACATCCACAGGTTGTCTAACCTTGATTATGACTCACCCAGGATACAACCAAAGACTATATAGAAGCAGCATCCCCATTTTCATTTGGAAGGGGGATTCAAGATTTATAGCAAGATTCAAAGGCCTATCCTTGGATATACGCAAGATTTAAGAAATAAATAAAGCAGAGTTTATCTGTTGTTACAGTGATGGCAACTCTCCCACCCTGTCCTTCCCAAATGAAGTGCCTCTTTGAGTGATGGATGGAGACTGGCAGACTACCTGCATGCCCAGCAGCAAAAATGGTGAGCCACTTTCTGTACTAAAACAAGGACAAAAATACAAGTCCCCCCCAGGTATCTGCGGGGATATGTTCCTGGACTTATCAGTCATAAATGAAACCATGAACCCTATTAAAATGATTAATAGGGAATAATAAGGTTCTCTAATAGTAGCAAACCCTGTTAAAATAAAGGACTTCTGGTAAAAACATACCATAGAGTTGTGTTGGAGGACCTAGCGATTCCTAGAGAGGACACCTCTCTAGGCATTTTCCAGCACAACTCTATGGTATGTGTCCCTGTTTTTTCAGCTGTGGATAATTGAAACTGTGGATATTGGTTCCCTGGATATGGAGGTGACCTGTTTGCCCCCCGCTCTCTCTCTGGAATTGAGACAGGCCACAACTGTCTTCATTACAGCTGAACAGGCTTGGCCCGGTAGGGCCATATCCAGACATTGGCTGACCTGCCTGCCAACTAACAGACACTGCTGTACTCCAACCCACCAGCTAGGAGAACCAGAAATGACCGACGTGGGACAGCTCCAAATCCAACTGACTACTGGTGCACTAGGGAGTCTTCTTTTATAAAAAAAAAAAGAGGTGAACCAGAGTAAAGACTCCCACCTTTGCCAGCCAATAAGATGATTCCTATTGGGTGGCCTTCCAACCATTTTCCATGAGATTGTGTTAAAGAGAAAGTTGATGTGTCTGAAGAAAATGGCTCCTGCCCAGCACTTCTCTTCCCCACCGCTGAATCACAAAGGAGCGCTTCCCCCACTTAGCCAGGGGCTTTTATTTTCTTAGTCTGATATTGATTATTAGATGGAACTGTTTTACTGCTCAGATTAGTAAGATGCTAGCAGGTACCATTTTGGTTAGTGCTATGTGAAGATATTATAAATGACTGGATTTGCAGCAGGCATTTGGTCTTCACCTCTGATGCACTGAGCATCACGAATCTGCATGCTATGTAATCCTTGAGCCCAATAACTCACATGACAAATTATTCCCAGAGGTATCATCCACCATGCTCTTCTCAGCAAAGATTTAAATGCAAGATGCGATGGCGAGGTTTCCTTTGTCAGTTTTACAAGATGTACTGTGCCGTAAGAGCAGTATACTGTGCAATATTATGATAAATAATTTAAATGGCATTTGTCAAAATAGACCAGCCAAGCCAGCCCAGAGATATACCAACTATATTTGTCCACATTTTCCTTGCCAACCTGCTAATTTGCAACTTTTAATTACTCACCTGAGGCTATGGGACCATTACTATGATTTTTGTGAAATCCTGAAGGCATATTATACTATCAAAGTTCTCTGCATTTTCTGATGGAGAGAATCATTTTTATTTCACAGCCCTGCATGTGAAATTGTGCAGCTCTCCAAGTAAGGGAATCAGTTTCAGATGATTTGAATTAAAAAACAAATTAAAAAAAATAACAAGTATGGTGGTGACAGCAGCCGCAGCAGTAGTTCTTGTCATCAACAATCATCACTGGGATAAGCCAATTGACTGTCACTGTGAACTGCTATATAAGTTGCCTGCCTTAAGCAGATTAATCAAGAAAGCATGTTAAAAGGTGAAAAAGGTCAAAGTCATTTCAAGTTCATTGAAGTTTTCTCTTCCCCTGTCCTCTCTAGGGCAATCTTTAACTTTCCATTCCACAACTGAGAAAGCACTCAACAATCCTCTTAGTAAACAAAACTGTACCCACTTCTCTATTGATTCTAATGCCATTGCACTTGTATGCTGTAAAATATACATTTAAAGGTTACATTTCAAAGAAGCAGTGCCATTACTCATGTATTCCAATCACACAAGCCTGGTGAGGTTGTGAGCTTAGAGGGCTCAGAAACCTACTCCTGTTTCATTTTCTCTACTGTATGCAAGAGGAAATTCTATGTCGTTGACATAAGCACAAAAGCTGCTTCCAAAGGGCTCCTTCCAACACCATTTATATAGGATCTAAACCCAGATATAAATCTGAAACCAATTCTGATGGGTACAGAATTATGCACATCTCTATTCTATACCTACCCTAGTTTTGAGGGGGTGGGGTGTTACAAAGTCTATGTTCTTTGATAGCAATTACTGGAGCTGGGTCTGGAGTCAGGGCAAGGACCTTGGTAAATCAACACTCATGCAGATTCCAATGCTTCTAGTTGAAAATAACAGTTGGACTTCGGTCCCTGCACTAGGAGCCATATGAAGTAAGGAGACCATAGCACTGTTTTTCAATAACCAGTTATTGTTTAGTAGTTCCCAATTTTTGTCCTATGAATCACCCCTTTATCCCTACTTTGGGGTAGGGATAAAGGGGTGATTCATAAGACAAAAATTGGGAACTACTAAACAATACTCTTTATCCCTGCTCTGGGGTAGGGATAAAGGGGTGATTCGTAGGACAAAAATTGGGAACTACTAAACAATAACAGGTTATTGAAAAACAGTGCTATGGTCTCCTTACTTCAGGGATAAAGTTACTGTTACCCTTTCTACTTTACAAGATTCCAGTACCATTAGAAACAATGAACTACCCTTGGCAGTGCTGAAGGGGCTATCAGGAACACATAAAGTGGTCATAAAATGCTGACATGCAAACTGAACATGTCCATTGACTGACACATGACCAGCCTATACAAATTTGGATGTATGGCCATACAAAAACAAATGTGTTTTTAAAAATATTTTAAAACAGTTCTGTGCCACTTCACTATTTCAGAAGAAAACCTGAAGCAGTTCACAATATTAACAACATATCTAAAATTTCAATACAAAAGCAGTCAAACGTATCAAAATATATATCAACATATAGGACTGCAGAACCAATGAATAATTTACGATTTTCTATACCTTGGCTCAGACATTAATCAAAATGGATACAACAGTCAAGAACTCAGAAGATGACTAGGACTTGGAAAGACAGTTATGAAAGAACATGTCAGGTGTAAAGGTATATCACTGAATGCTAAAATCAGGATTGTCCATGCCATTGTATTTCCCATTTCTATGTATGGCTATGAAAGCTGGACAGTGAAGAAAACAGATAGGAAGATAATTAACTCATATGATGCTGGAGGAGAGTTCTGCAGAAACCATTGACTGCCAAAAAGACAAATAAATAGGTCCAAGACAAAGTCAAGCCTTAGAAGCCAAGATGACAAAGCTGACGCTGCCGTAGATTTTCCTTGTTTTTTTTCCAGGCTGTGAGGGAGATGATGCCAGCCACAAATGCAGGTGAAATGTCAGGAAGAAACTATTCCAGAACACAGCCTCACAGCCCAGAAAAAAAAAAAAAAACAACCAGGAAAATCTATGGATGCCAGCTGTAAAAGCCTTTGACTTCACATTGAGGCTGCCATACTTTGGATATATCATGAAAAGACATGACTCATTAGAAAAGACAATGATGGTTGGCAAGGCAGGAGGCAGTAGGAAAAGTGGAAGATCTTATTCCCGATGGATAGACTCAATCAAGGAAGCCACGGCCCTGAGTTTGCAAGAGCTGAGCAGGACTGTTGATAACAAAGTGATGTGAAGATCTTTCATTCATAGGGTCACAATAAGTTGAAGTCAACTTGATGGCAGGTAACAACCCACACACACACAGACACACACACACACACTCCGGATTCAGATGTAACAGAGAGAAAGAGCTGGGTATCTTCAGCATATTGCTGACACCTTGCCTCATACCTTTTAAGGATTGCATCTAACAGCTTCATGAAGATGCAAAAGAGAACTTAAGAAAAAGATGCTAATTGAGACATCTTGCAGCAAAGTTTAGGTTTCCTGTACTATTGTCTGCAATTAGCCCCAGACACATATATGAGACTATTATAAAACATTGTCTCCAGCTCCCAACTCATGGGGCTCAGTTACACAATAGTTTTTATCCTGGGGAGAATCGAGATATCCTCATCTCAAATCTGTCTCATATTGTTCCCACGATTTGTCCTGGGTAGCAAAAGTCTCAGGTTTTTGTGATTGTTGTTTACACTTACCACCATCCTGGGAAAGGGGCACACAGCAGAGCTGAATTATTAGTCGGACCCAATCTTGGAGGGGGTGGGCTTGCAAGGGAAGCCTGGCAATTCAGGATCTGCCATTTTTGTATTGCCCTCGGTAGGGTCCTCCACTGCCTCCAAAGCCCGGTTGGCAGAAGCTGCAGCCATCTAAGAGCCAGGTGATGGCCAAGGCTGGCCAGACTGGGTGGCCAATCAGGAGCGACCCCCAAGGCCAGCCGCCCTGTGGATTGCCTTTGGCGCAGGAGGAGGAGGAGGGTCTTGGAAAGGCTTCCTCTGGGAAGAAAGGCAGGAAGGCATCGCCAAGGGGAGGCAACTATGGGGGAGAGGGACCCTGACATTTTTGGCTTCAGTGGGACTATGAAGAAAGGAATTCCCCCCCCCCACCCCATCAGGCTCTGTCTCCTTGGTTTTGAAGGGAGGGAATGAAATCCAAGGGAGGCCAAAAAAGACTCTCCTCTTTGGATGGAAGCAGGCAAGCCAGGCCCATTGTGCTCGATGGGGCTTCCCCTTCCCCTAGGCATAGGTGGCACCCTATGTTCCTACTAACACCACAGGTGTGCCTCTTTCACCACACACAGGGACATCTAGGGTCTTACATCCCTAGGATTTCAAGGAGAGAACCCGGCCTGTGCTTCATGCTCTCCCACTGAAAGCAATGAGGATGGAAAAATGTTTAGTTCAACTGAACCTGGTACTACCGGCAAATTATCTCCATGCACGGTGCATATTTTTTACTTCATTGACAAAATTAAGGCTCTTAATTCACAAATATTCCATGTAATATATTCTCTTGGAATAGCTCCTCATCCACTTTGCACAATTAATTTCCATTAACAAAAGCTGGGTACATTCAAAGATATAGCTGTTACATTCACAAAGTGCTTACGTTTGAATTCTTACTCTCAAGGAGACTGCATTAGTATACACAATAGAATGTATCTACAGTCCTGAATTCTTACTCTTGAGGAGACCTTAATTTTCCATTAATAGAATCAGGGTACATTCAAAGATATAGCTGTTGCATTCACAAAGTGCTTACAATCAATTCAAATTCTTACTCTTGAGGAGACTGTATTAGTATTTTCTGCTGCTCCAGAGACTGGAACACAGAGCAATGGGTGCAAGATCCAGGAACAGAGATTCCACCTCAACATGAGGAGGAACTTTTTGACAGTAAGAGCTGTTCGGCAGTGGAACACACTCCCTCAGAGCGTGGTGGGGTCTCCTTCCTTGGAGGTCTTTAAACAGAGACTGGATTGCCATCTGTCGGGGATGCTTTGATCAAGATTTCCTGCGTGACAGGGGGGTTGGACTGGATGGCCCTCGTGGTCTCTTCCAACTCTGCAATTCTATGATTCTATGATTCTATGATTCTATGAGTATACACCATAGAATTTAGCCACAGTCCCGAATTCTGTGCCCTCACTTCTCCCCCCACTTTTTTTCCTTCCAATAGAAAGCAATGCTTTAAGTGAGGCTGAGCCACAGCCCTTTCTGGAGTGTCAGTTACAGGAGAAGCACCCTAGGACTCGCGCCAGGCTTTGCTGCCAGAGGAGGATCCTAGGCAGGGCCATTCAAAAAATGGCAGATCAAGAATTGCAAGGCTCCCCTTGCAAGCTTGCCCCCTCCAAAGTCTGACCAATCAAAATTCAGCCCATGTCCCGGGATGGTTGCTGATGGTTCACACAAACAATAGTGCAGGTTTTTCCCTGACTTTTCTAAAAGGTCCATGGAAAATAGAGGGATGGAAAGTCATGGGTTAACTGTTTTTTTTGCTACCTCTCCTTCTGAATAGTGCATGATGTGTGTGAACAAATAGGGTTCAACCTGAATTCTTCCCAGATCTATTTTGCTGTGTAAATGCCCCCTTGGAGAAAGTTAAGGACAAAAACATTGTCAAAAGTTCCTGAGGGACCCAGTAAGGAGGGAAAATGTTGAATTCCCCTTCACTTCTCCAGAAGAATGCCATCCACCAGGGCATCAAAGGCTGATTCTGTCTCAAATCCAGGCCTGAACCATTAGTGTCATGAGTGAAGAAAGTCAATGTCACCACAAGAGTACCTGCTGCTGAGCTATCAGCACCCTTTTGAAAACTTTCCATCAAAAGGTGGCATTAATGACCGGAGGAGTTACCCTAAGCTTCTAGGTTCTGGCTTCTCAAGACTTCTTTAGGAGTGAGTGATATATCTTCTTAAAGGCAGTAGGGACCATGCTCCATCATATAAAAATACATGAACCATTCTTTGGATTTATTATGACAACACTCATCCCAGCCAGCCCAAAGAAACCATGGTGGGCAAAGGTCAAGTGGATCCGGGAGCTGTTATGGATCAAACAGCTGCAAGTATCTTTTTCGTGTGGCCAGGCCATAGAAATTCACACTCAAAATGATTCCTAGAACAGAATAAAACAGTGCATTGGATATTTCATCTGGTTTTGTACTAACAGTAGCATCTATGATGGGGTGAAGTTTATTTTCACAGTTAAGGTTAGTGTGCCAGCTATGCCTGTTCCTTGGAACATCTGGCTTGGCCACGATGACACATGCCTTAGCTACATCCTGATTTGATTGCTGTAATGCACTCTACATTGGACTGTCCTTGAACAGTGTTTTGAATCTTCAACTGGTCCAAGAGCTGCAGCCAGATTACTAACGGGTGCTGGTTAGAGGGAGCTCACAACTCCCTTGTTGCAACAGCTACACTGGCTGCTGGTCTGTTTCTGGGTACAATTCCAAGATCTTATTTTTGACCTATCAAGCCCTATACAACTCAGGCTCAGGCTATTTGAAAGACTATGTCTTCCCATGTGAGCCTGCCCAAGCTCAAAGTTCTGCAGAGGAGGCACTTTTCTCTATCCCACTGCTTTTGGTGGTGCAAACACAGGTGGTACAAACACAGGAGAAGGTATTGTGTATTCCTTCATGGCAGGAGGTTGGACTGGATGGCCCTTGTGTTCTCTTCCAACTCTATGATTCTATGATTCTATGGCTGCTCCCACACTTCCCTCCCTAGGGAAGTTTGGATGGCTCTTTCTTTGTTTTCCTTTCCGCAACATAAGACCTTTCTTTTCCAGCAAGCTTTTAGGAACTGATTTTTAACAAAAATGACGTTTATGGTGCTGTACTGTTTTTAATCTATAGATTTTCCTGGGGGGGTTTCCAGGCTGTTTTTAATCTGTTTTAAAGTAAGATTTCAAATGGTTTTAATTCTATTGTTATTTAATACTGCTTTAATCTTGATTTTGTATGTTTTAACTATATGTATTTTATTGTGTTCTGTCTCTTTGTAAGCTGCTTTGAGTCCTAGCCTGGAAGACAGGCAGGATATAAATAAAGAGAGGGATGGATGGATGGATGGAAGTGAGCTCATTTATCTTGGCAAAATTATGGCCAGCAAAACTATGGTGGTAGGCCTCCATTTGTTCAAACATATTACTTACTGAATAACTGTATATTGTTTGGTTCTACCCTCAGAACTACACAGTAGGTGCAATTATACATTTTAACATGTCTTCAGTCAATTTCACATAGAATCTTATTCCACCTGTGATCTAGTTATCTTCCAATCTCTTTCATCACTTGAAGCTATTCAAAATAGCAATCCAGACAACACATTTTATCAGAGAAGGCACTCAGGAGCTATTTTGTCAATGGGTTGTTGTGTCTGCCTCATCATTCCATATGATAGCACAAGTGGAGCCTAGATCAGGTCTTGAGAAACCCTTCATACCCACCAGTTCAGTGTATCAAAGTGTGGTTTGTAATGAGCAGAAAATTATAGTGAAGAGGTAGCTCTCTCTCTTGATATACCTTTAAAGAATAAACTTTTAAGAGGACATTTGAGGAAAGTGGAAACAAAGGAGATTATCAGGCTGCAAATATGGCATGATAATTGTGGGAAGGTAATCAGTCTAAAAATAAAATTGTATTTAAAAATTCCAGGATCTAGTCCTTTAAAAACAACAAGAATTATTTCCTTTTAAAAGGAGTTAAAAAATCATTCAGTCACTTTTGATTTCGTGTTCATGCAGAATGCGCTTAGGAAGAAGACTTAAGCTCAATTATCATCAGAGGTCTGGGATCCCCCAGTTAAATTAGACTCATTACAAAACAAAGGAGTCAGTTTTAAAATGCAAAACAAAGTTTACTGAAGGTATATCAATCTCAATCTACATACTAAAACAAACTTAAGAAAAGGTCCCTAACTCAAGGTATTTAGGTAATTAAAAACTCACTCAGCCTACAGCCGTGGCTGGGTTCCGATGCATCATGGCATGGTTACAGGAAAGCTTAAGATACATCCATTCTCATGGAGAGTCAGATTCAGAAGAGAGACTTTCACAAAAGCAATAAAATTCAAATTAGGTCATGTGTCGAATGACCCAGCACTTCCAGTTGGCTAGAAGTGCTCAGTGAAGTAAGAGAAGGGAATTTTGGGAGAACAAAATGCATGCAGGGAAAAACCCTAGACTTATCTAAGATTGTGAATGAGGTACACAAGATTGCTTTTACATTACAATGATTATTTCCCCACATACAACAATAATGATGCCAAAAGAATGTGAAAAGGCACCCATTTTGCATGGCGTTGTGCTTTGGCATTATGCAATTGTTAATAAGGCATTCTTTTTTTATTGTCAGTCCAAAACCATGAATTGATATTCCGTGACAATTTTGTCATGGAATTGCGATCGTCTGAAACTGCACCCCATGAATACAGCATCAATGGCTGGTCCTCGTCAGAACACTTCTAGGTGAGAACACAAAAACTAGGACGTTCTTTTTATGGAACCTCCCCATTTTGCTGGCAAGTTTTAAAGTGTTTTTCAGTGCTTGTGTGTTTGCTTTGTTTGTTAATTTTTCTGTTTTTAGACTTTTACCTGTGCTTACTTCTGGGTGAGACTGGGACATCCAAGTAAGTAATTAACTTTTTTGACCCTCCCTGGGTTACTTGGAGGTTTTTTAGTGTGTGCATGTGCTTGGTGTGACTTTTACAGTCTTATTTTAAGTTTTATTTTTGAATTTCCCACACAATTTCATCCATTTGCTTCCTCTTTATTGATGGAGCTGCCTTTGCCAGGAGAGGAGGTAAGTGTGGGGAGGGGGAGTCTGATAAAGTCTGTTGTGTCATAAGAACAGAACAGAGTATTAATGCTTTGAGATGGCTTGCGCATGTGCCTTTAAAAAAATATTCTCTTACTTCCATGGCTTTGCATGGGTAAGATTTTGGCTGTTCTTGCAAGATGATGCCACTTCAATTAAACACACCAAAAACAAAGAAATTAACAAATTCACAACTTAACAATTAAACAAACAAACAAAAAGTTCATAGAAAAGGTGTCAGTTCGTTAAAAGAGCATCCTGGAGGTCCTCTTCATGCTCTCCCCTGAAAGTTTAATTATGTGTTCTCATTGGGAAAGGGGAATGGGGAACAGAGGGAGGCACGCCCATTCACGTGGTAATATCAGAACTACACCAGGATAGAATTATTGCACACTCGTCAATACCGTAAAAACAGCACTATTGACAGCTATTCACAGCTTTTGCCCATGGATAAAAAGTTACATGCAATTACCAGTCAGAGCACACACAGACCAAGGGAAGAGAATGACGTCATGCAATAACAGGAAGGCATTTGTGCTACTATCCCACTGTAATTCTACAATTTCAATCTCGTGTGATAAAGGAGATTTTCACAGAGGGAAAGTAATCCCTGGGGAGATTGGGACAGAAACAGGCTGTTCCAGTAGCAGTGTCCCGTTTCGCACACTCCCTTCCTTCTCCTGATCTCCCATCATCCTCCCTCTGTGCTGCTTCCAGTTCCCTCCCACTATGTTCCGCAATTTTTTTTACTAATGAAGAACTTTCGTTAGTAAAATATAGAGGGAGGGAAATGGAAGCAGCACAAAGGGAGGATGATGGGAGATCGGGAGAAGGAAGGGGGCATGCGAAATCGAGCTCTGCTACCAGAACAGCCCCGTTTCTCTCCCGATCTCCCTGGGGATTACTTTCCCCGTCTGAAAATCTCCAAAGTCCTAGGGAAAAAAAGATATTCTAAACATCCTTACAAGTGGCAGTGACTTAAAACAGTAAGAATAATTTGTCATACCTTCCTGATATATAAATGAGGATGCCTTTGCAATAACAACCATAAATTAGCCTCTGAAACTGTTTCTGACTATGTAAATAAGCCCTGGGAAATGACCAGTTACATGGTGATATTTTGAAAGTCTGGGCACTAGTGTTTAAATCTTTATTGAAAACTGAACAGAAGCTTCTATACCATTCCTCTAGAGTAATTTCAATTTCACTCCTCATTCATTTCCCATCTGAAAATTTAATTCCCATTTTTGGCAATCTTGCCCACTTAGCTTCTAAATACTTAAAATAATGGACTATTACTTATTCAGTCCATACACCAAGTACCTCAGCTGTGCTTCTGCTTAATGGAAGCTTCTACTGTATTCTTACAGACACCAAAGGTTCACACATTTATTGCTAAGAATCTAGACAATGGAGATTTTCAGATGGGGCCAAAATGTCCCGTTGCTGCTCCACCACCTCCTCTCCCGTTCCTGCAACAGAATGGAGGTAAATGTTCAGATACTTACCTCCATTCCACTCCAGGAACATGCCCCCTCCCTGCTTGATGGTCAGCTGTAAATGCAGCCGTTGTAAAGCTGCTTTTACGACCGGTCAGGGGAAATCCCGCTCATTCTCTCGAGAAAATGAGCTGGATGGAAATTCAAAAATAACCCCCCCCCCAGCTGTCAAAGGAAGAAAAAAAATATAAAAATAAATGTAAACTTTAAAAAGGAACCTGGGGAGAGGGGTGGCACTTTCCTGCCTGTCCTAATCGTGGCAGGAAGTACCTGGCACAGAGATCCTTCTCCATGCCTGTCATCGCAGAACAGGGACAGGGCTCCATTTCCCACGTCCCTGATTTTGTGGCAGGCCCAGAAGGGATGTTCTATTCATGATTTTTCCTTGTGAATAGAATATCCTGGGAGCAGCACATGGGCAGGACGGGAGCAGGACAGAAGGGGTCAATGTCATCTGAATGACTGCCCCTTACTCAACCTTGTTCTGTGCCTGCTCCGCAATATTAGCCCCATCTGAAAATCTTCAATATTTCAACCAAACAATTTACATGAGCTTATACATTAGAGGCAGCCATTTCCACCTCCCCCCAAGAGTGTTAGGACAGGAACATAGGAAGTTCTTTTACACCATTGATCCACTACCCCAATATTATCAACTCTGATTGGCAGCAATGGCTTGCCAGTATTTTAGGTAGATTCTTCTTAGCCCTACCTGGAGAACCCTGGTATCTTGTGGTGGTCTCTCATCTAATTACTAAATCAGGCCCAATCCTACTTAGCATCCAAAATCAGATGTGTTCAAGGTGGAATGGTAATATTGCTAGGAATTGTACTACCACCAAGGATGGAGAAAGTACAGCCTGTGAGAGCCTCTGGGACATCCCACTTTTAAAAAAATGAATAGTTTTCACCCCCCCCAAAAAATGTGGTGGTTTTGCTTCTCTCTCCCACACACACACTATGCCCATACCAAATGGCTGAAAATAGGCTCAAACCCAAACTGGAAGTGATGTCACATCACCTCTGGTTCCAGGAAATAAGCCATGCAGCCCACCAGCTGAAATTGGGTCTCTAACCCAGTGTGGTTGCCCATCCCTACAATATTTCATTACATAGCAATGTTCACAGTGCCATTCTTTAAAACACCCATTAAATCTGTTGCAGGCTGCTACATGCAAGAGCTTGTCCTTATTTAAAGTACAAGTTCAGTATCCCTTATCTGGAATTCATAAATCCCAAATACTCTAAAATCCAAAATTTCCCACATGGGTGCCTGAGAAAGTGATACCTTTGCTTTCTGATGGTTCAATGTACACAAACTTTGTTTCATGCACAAGATGATTAAAAATATTGTGTATAAAATTACATGTGGTAGACATGTAAAGTTGCAAGAAAATTTTGGATAAATATCCATAATTGGATAAGAAAAATACTAAAAGTAGACTTTAGATTTTGTCTGGAGATGTATTTATTAAATATACCAGATAAAGAATTTCCAAAAGAACATAAAAATACTATGATTTGCATGACCACCACTGCGAGAATTACATATTCCAGACACTGGAAACAAAAGGAAACACCAGATGTAGATGAATGGATGACAAAACTGTGGGAGATAGCTCAGATGGAACAGATTACTTGTTGGGTAAATCGTTGCTCAATATCTAAGTTTAGGAAGGAATGGAGTAAATTGATAGAATTTTGGAAATTGGAATGGAACAAATATGCAATAAATTGGTTAACAGATTAAGAAACAGTAAATTAAAATAAGAAAATGGAGCTGAAGTAGCATAAAAAGATTTAGAAACTGAATTTGTTAGATGGTTACGGAAAATGTTAATATGTCTTAGTGGGAATACAAGGACAAAAGTTCCGTAATCATTTGTACATTGTGTGGTAAGATATATTGCTTATATGATATGATAAAATGCATTAATAAGGAAAGTTTGTTGAGAAGACAAATAGCGAGTTCAAATCCTGATGATAGGAAGTGCAATTTGTTGTTTTTAAAATTTTTGTGAACATGTATTTTAAAATAAAATAATAAAAAAACATTGTGTATAAAATTACCTTCAAGCTATGTGTATGAGGCATGTATGAAACATAAATTTCATGTTTAGACTTGGGCCCTATCTCTAAGTTATCTCATTATGTATATGCGTATATTTCAAAATCCACCCCCCACCCAAAAATACAGAACACTTCTGGTCCCAAGCATTTCAGGTAAGGGATACTCAACCTATAATATGAAAGAAAACCAAAGTAAGTCAAGGACCACTCAAACACCTCAGCAGATTTTCAGTTCCTCCCTAGACACCCAGATGCTATTTGTCCTCTCTTGACCTTTGGGGAAATTCCCTAGCACATCCACTGAAACCAACAAACATTCCATTGATAGGACATTCAGATCAGTCCTACTTCAAACCTCTTGCAACAACAACTGAAAACTAGGGGGTCATTTACATGGGCAAATATTCCTCTAAATATACCGCTAAGATAGCTCATAGTTCCCACGGATTCCAGCACAGCATCGCCTCATTCAGAAGGGGGGAAGGTAAAACACCCAAATATAGCGTGGCAAGGGATGTCGCTACTTTTGCAGGTATATTTGCAATGTAGTGCATTTTTGACAGTGTAAACAACCATTCCGCTAAGAGCTACAGCAGAGCTGCATTGTGATTGGTTGATGATGCAGGGGTGGGCTTAAAAGAGGGGCAGGGAGGGAGGGAAAGACAGTAGTGATTAGAGGAAACTTTGAAAAATCCTCTCTGCTATTTTGCAAGCCAGTTTGCAAACAAAAAGGATTCACAACAATTTTCATTCAGGGAGCATTCCTTCTCATCCTCTCTGCTGTTTTGCAAGTATGTAATAGCTCATTTCGTCAGCTGTGATCCTGTGCATGGGGGAGGGAGAGAAACCATTTCATGAAGGGCTGCATCAGATCTAAGCTGTTATTTTCCCTCTCTCTCTCTCTGGCTTTCCTCTATTTGTGAGAAAATGCTGTTAAGCAAGGAGGAAAATGTTCCGTTTGATTTGTGGGAAGGGAGTGGGGGGGGGAGGAGGACTGCCTCTAAGCTGTTAAGCACAGAGTTCGGGCCAGGGCAGACATTCCTATGGCATTCCTTTCCCTCTCCAATGCTTGGCCATGCCCCCAGCACTTTTGGCTGTGTGAACCTCAAAGCAGAAAAAATCAAAGAGGCACAAAATATAGCTGTGTAAACATATACTGTGTAAACTACCCACCACTGATGTGGGAAAGCACTAAAGTGCAACTTAACACAATAAAACTGCTGTGTAAACCAGCCCCAAGCCTCCACTGAAGTCGAACTCTTCGTTTTTAAGTTTTCACCAAAGGCAATTAAAGATGTAGGCAATCATTTTCTTTGCAACTCTATGACCATTAGGAAAAAATGGCTACATCTACTAGCTCCCAGCCTCTCCCCTCTCTCTCTCTGGCTTTTCTTCGCAAACGAAGATTCAGGAAGGACTCATCCCGCGCTTTCTGCAAGCGCGCTGATGACTAAAAAGGCCAATCCGAGATAAACAAGTCCGGTTGCAAAAAGCACAGCAGAAGGTCTCCTTGGGTGATGTTTTTGGGTTGTGATTCTTTCTGCGTTGTTGTTTCTCTTCAAGACTTGTTCGTCATGAGTTCTCAAATAAGGCTGCAGCATTGTGGATAGTGCGTCTCCATGCCTCCCGATGTGAGGCCAGGGCGGACCATTGTTGGTGATCAATTTGGCCAAGCCTGAGATGTTGTTTCAGGGAGTCTTTGTATCGCTTTTTTGGAGCGCCCCTCTTACGCTGACCCGTGGTGAGTTCACCGTAGAGTAGTATTTTTGGGAGGCGATGGTCCTCCATCCTAGAAACGTGCCCTGCCCAGCGCAGCTGTGTTCTCAATATCATGGCCTCAATGCTGGTGATCCCTGTTTGCTCAAGGACAGCAACATTCGTCACATAGTCAGTCCAGTGTATATTTAGGATTGTGCGTAGACAGCGCTGATGAAAGCGCTCGAGGAGTCGTAGGTGGTGGCGATAGGTGACCCATGTTTCAGATCCATAAAGGAGGATAGACAGTACGATGGCTCTATACACACTGATTTTTGTGCTTTGCCTCAGGTGTTTATTGCTCCAGACTCTTTTGTGAAGTCTTCCAAATGCACTATATGCCTTTGCTAATCTGTGATCGATCTCTTTGTCAATCTTGGCATCTGGGGAGATGATGCTTCCCAGGTAGGTGAACTGCTGAACGGACTTGAGCACTTATTTGCCGACGGCAATGTGGGGATGGTGGTGTTCGTCCTGTGGTGCAGGCTGGTAAAGAACTTCTGTTTTCTTCAGGTTGACTTCTAGCCCAAACAGCTCTGCAGCTGTTGCAAAGCAGGACGTTAGGCGCTGCAGAGCTGCTTCTGTGTGGGCAACAAGGGCAGCATCATCGGCGAAGAGCAGCTCACGGACTAGATAGTTTAGAGTCTTAGTGTGAGCCCTCAGACGGCTTAAGTTAAACAAGCTACCATCAGTACGGTAGCGTATATAGATGCCGTCGTCTTCTTCAAGCTCTGCCATAGCCCTTTGGAGCATCGTGCTAAAGAAGATTGTAAATAAAGTTGGTGCAAGAACACAACCTTGCTTCACTCCATTAGTTATTAGAAAGGGCTCTGAAAGAGCATCGCCATATCTGACTTGACCACGCTGGCCCTCGTGTAGCAAGATAATCATTTTAAGGAATTTGGGGGGACATCCTAGTCTTTCCAGGATCTGCCACAGACCTTTTCTACTTACAGTGTCAAAGGCTTTGGTGAGGTCGACAAATGTTACATAGAGACCCTTGTTCTGCTCCCTACATTTTTCTTGCAGTTGCCTAAGGGCAAATACCATGTCTGTAGTGCTCCTATTGGCTCTGAAGCCACATTGGCTTTCAGGGAGAAGTTCTTCTGCAATAGCAGGAACTAACCTGTTCAGGAGTATCCTTGCAAGGATTTTTCCAGCAATAGAGAGCAGTGTTATGCCTCGATAGTTTGAGCAATCGGATTTTGCTCCTTTTTTCTTCTACAGGGTGATGATGACTGCATCTCGGAGGTCTGATGGCAGTTCCCCTTTTTCCCAGCAATTCACAAGGAATTCGTGGAATTTTTCGTGGAGTGCATGACCTCCGTGTTTCCAAACTTCAGGTGGGATTCCATCAATCCCAGCTGCCTTGCCGTTTTTCATCTGCTGTATGGCCTTAAGGGTCTCTTCCAAAGTGGGAACTATGTCCAATTCATTTTTCATTGGTTTTTGTATCATATATTGGATAGCTGAGGCTTGGACTACTCGGTTGGTGCTAAAGAGACTTTGAAAATGTTCAGCCCAACGATTTAGGATGGAGGCTTTATCAGTAATTAATGTTTGACCATCTGTACTGTATAAGGAGCTTTGGACCTGATAAGTAGGTCCAAACACTGCTTTAAGAGCTTCATAAAATCCTCTATGATCACCCAGATCTGCACAGCATTGTGTCTTTGCTGCTATATTGATCCACCACTTGTTCTGCATGTCTCGGAGTTTTTGTTGTAGTTTGCTACATGTGAGGCGGAAAGCTGCTTTTCTTACATGACAGGTTGGCTGGGCGAGGTATGCCTGGTGAGCAGCTCTCTTCCTTCCCAACAGCTCCTGGATCTCTTGGTTGTTTTCATCAAACCAGTCTTGATTTTTCTTGTGGGAGAACCCAAGGGATTCTTCTGCAGACTGGAGGATACTGTTTTTGATATGTTGCCAAAGCACTGTAGGAGAAGGATCTGTAGGATGGTCTTCAAGTTTTGTTTGTAGATTTGCCTGGAAGTTGTCTCTCATGGTAGCTTGTTGAAGATTGTTGACTTGGAGTCTCTTCTTTAAGATGACACCCCTCTTAGGTTTGAACTTAAGATGAAGATTTAGTTTACATCTGACAAGGCGATGATCTGTTTGGCATTCTGCACTGGGCATCACTCATGTATGACGGACATCACGAATGTCTCTCTGACGGACTAGAACGTAGTCAATGAGGTGCCAATGTTTGGATCGGGGATGCATCCAGGTTGTCTTCAAGCTATCTTTCTGCTGAAAGATTGTTTTTGTAATAGTCAGCTGTTGTTCTGCACAGAACTCTAGCAGGAGGCGTCCGTTATCATTGCAATTTCCAACACCATGCTTGCCTAAGACACCTTTCCAGGCTTCGGAGTTCTTTCCTACTCTGGCATTGAAGTCACCAAGGATAATAATTTTATCTTCTACAGGGACTTTTTGTATGAGTTGGCGTAGGTCTGTGTAGAATTTGTCTTTCTCTACAGGGTCGGCTTGCATAGTTGGGGCATATATACTAAAGAGAACAACATGTGGGAGGCGTAAAGAAATAATACGATCAGAGTGTCCTGTTGGCAAGGTTTCGAGTTTGGAGGCAATGGAGTTTTTAATCATAAAGCCTACTCCTGACAGATGTTTTTCGGTTTTGGGTTTGCCAGACCAGTAAAGTGTGTAGCCGGCGCCATGTTCTTTAAGGCTGCCTTCCTCATGGAAGCGAACTTCACTAAGAGCAGCGATGTCAATATTAAGCCGTGATAGTTCAAGGGCTATTAGGGCAGAACGACGCTCAGGCCGTCCACTATCTTCAGAGTCTTGCATGGTTCTGATGTTCCAGCATGCAAGTGTCAGTTTCTTTACACCTTTGGAGGCCGGTGTGTGCCTTTGTTTCTTTGCCTTGGTTTGACCGCATCAGAAGATTCCCGTTGACCGCGGCTAGCCAACCAGGTAGTTGGGGATGAGCTTTCTTTAGGCCACCTTTTCTAGGCCCCTCTCCATATGGAGCAAGCAGTGCTCTCCTTAAAAATGGCTGCTTGGTCGTTCAGAATGCTGCCGAACAAGACTGTCATCTCCCGGGTCAGGCTTGAGCGACCAATGTCCTGAACCGCCTGCATGCAGGGTTGGGGCTGCGGCTTCCAGTGCATCTTTACACCTGCCGGTTTCGTCCCTCGCCAGTCGCTACAGGGCTTTTTTGGAAATGGATTTGTCCTTCGAGCCTGTGCAATGGATTTTTCTGGTGGAGCGCAGCGTGCACAGAACTGGCCTCACCCTTTAAACCAGAGATTCATCTGCCGTGGCCTTGCAAGCATGGACGGTAGCAGCGAGGTCCTCGGGCCGTAGGTTTGATTAGAGTTTCCTTCTCTTAGATGGTTGACCTTACAGGGTTCGACGAGCACCATCTGCCCGGGTTTGGGATTGGAGTTTTCCTTCTCCTAGGACGGTTGCCACAAGGCTAGAGAGCCCATCCTGCCCTTTGACGCTCTTTGTCAGACCCTTCGGTTTTGACCTGTCTGGCATGGGAGACCCTACCAGTGGCTATTATGCCACCGCCAGCATAGCTCAAAACATCATTAGGGTACGCAAGCCTCTCTCCCACGACAAGGGGGCATCAATGGAGAGGTCTCCCCTCTATAATCCCTTTTAACACATCCTTTATTTGTAAACCCAGACAAACCCTCCCAATAGTTCCTTGCAAAGTATCTGGAATTCTCCACCCTTCCACTCCAAACCAGCTGTTCTTAGGGAATGTACCTTGAAAACTATGCACAAACAGTACCTAACTCCCAGCTGGTTGTCCATTATTTCAAAGCACTCCTCACCTGACATGGATGTGAAGATAAAGGCACATACCTTCACATGTGGATACAGTGTGACTGTGTTAAGAAATTTTGGTCAGAAATATTGAGTATAATTTCAAATATTACCAAAAAAATTACATTTAAAAAATTAAATTGTGCTCAGCTCTTTTATTCCTCTCAGTTTTCATTGGGGAGAATGAGAAGTTACTTCACAAAAAGCTGATATGCTTCCTGGTGGCAGTCTCAAGGCTTGAAGTAGCTCAGCATTGGAAAACTGGGCATCTCCATATGGACAATTGGTGGCCCCATGTTTGGGATGCTCTACTAATGGAAAAACTCTTAGCAATGTCAGGAATGAAAAGAGACCCTACAAAGAGCAATCTTTTCATCGCTACCTGGTTTCCCTTTATAAACTTTGTAAATAATGGCTGTTACTGAGCCCAACCACCTGCCTCACATCTGCACCTCTGGCAAGATGTCATATCCTTGGATCAACACTGACAATCTACAAGAAAGAGTTTTTAGCTGTAAATATCGACATTTTATTGTTCTGTACCAGTATTTAGATATACACTGTTGTTGTATTATGTGATGTTTTTAATAAATTATTCTTTTTAAAAAGAGAATCTGTGGATATGGGGAGCTGAGTGTATGACAATTGAGGGTTCTGGAATCCTCAGGTCCAATTTAGGGGACATACACACACTGTTGGATTTTGGACACTGCTGACTCAACGCTGCTGGTATTGGAAGATAATCCAGGTCTGCCAACAACCTCAGCTAACAAGGCATCACCTATTTTATTTTCCTGATCTCTGTAACTACATTCTGTTGTCTGACACTAATTGCTATGTCCAAGCATTGGAAAGACTCTTAACCCAACTAGAACAGGATTGAATGTGAGTAAACAGCTCTACACCTTTGGCAGCAAACATTTATCAACACTAACTCCCTTATGTTTCCAATGGAAAGGTGTCAGCTCATCAGAATTCCTAATCAAAGAGATAATTTAGACAAGATGTGCTGCCAGGGCCTTATAGCAGGTGACATTTGATTACAGTTATATGCCAGTGAATTGTCAGCACTTACGTTAGCCTAGACGGAGAGCAGTTTTTAGCACTATTGATCATGAAATTTTAATATCATGCTTGGAAATGTATGCTGGGATTTCAAGAATGTCTTTGGATTGATTTTGTTTTCAGCTGGTCCCTGGAGATGACTCCTTATTGTCTGCAACATGCCTCCCTATTCCATCCCACCAAGTTATGTATGACTGTCTACTGTATATGATGCATGGGTCTCAATTTGTTTTCTCTGAATCCATAGCTCAGGCTGACCTTTATATTGTTATCCACTAATGAATTTACAGGGTCCCTTAGCAGCCCTTGGCTGCTGTATACATTTATTCCATGTTTACTTCTTTTGAAAATGCCACTATCTATGGGATGCTCTCTCCTTCTCTCCCCTACTCCCCATGGTGATGGAAACTGAATATAAGCAAGTGGTTTGTTAATCTTAAGTGTCCATATCAAAAACAGAATGATACTAGTGCTTGTACCAAATTTTTATGAAAGCTGATCCTTTTTATTATTCAAAAGCAGTTTCACTGTTCAAAAATAAATTTAACAATAATTGTAAAAATCAATGATGCTTTTGTGGGTGGGTGGCAAAGTTATCATTCCTTTAGGGCTCAAGAGCTCTATGGTGTGCAGTTACGTATGTGACATTATACAGTGAGTAAATTTTCTTGCTGGAAATATTATGCACCTATGTATCTTTAAAAAAAAATTTTTTTTAAATGTCCAGTATGATGGTTGTGTCTGCACAAGCATGTGTGTGGACATGCATACCCATGAACAAGACATTTGTATTTTGGACCTATAAATCCTGACAAAAGCAGAGACTTCCAATGATCCTGGGATCAGGGACCCTGCTTATTATGGTGATTTCCTCCTTCTACCGGCTGCCCTTCTCTTCCACTTGCGGACAGTGAAATCTGAGATCTTGAAAGAACATGTCACAAAGAAAGCAAAAAAATAAAAAATAAAAATCTCTCTCTTCACACTACAAGTCCTCATTCAGCTTCACAAAAACATTCTCTCCCATCTAGAGAAAGCCCTGGGCCATTAACTCTCTATTTAGAATGTTGCTTGTTCTGTTCTAATCCTGTTTCTGATTGGCTCTAGCAAATCCGATAATGACTGTGTAATAAGTATATAGGTACAGGGAAATGTATTTCCATAAATATCTTAAAGCATGATCAACAATTCACCCTCAATTTTTTTCATATTGGTTGTGGGTCTGCAACTTGAGTGGGGCTGCCTTGGATCTCCAGTCTCCCATAAAGTGTCATCCACACACCATATTTGGGCTTAAGGTGTGTGAGGACAAAATGACATAAGCCAAAGAAAAAAATGAAAGAACACAGAGGTGTAATCTACACTTAGACCTTGTCTATACAAGGCAATAAAATGTGGAATTGATGTGCAGTAATGCCAATTTGCAGCAGCTTTCATTTGTCTCCACCGTTGTTGTTTTTAAGATCACAGGCAGGCAAAGCCATACATATTTGTTGTTCAAATCGGCATGCCTGTGAATCAAGGTGGTGGGTGCAAGTGAATTACTCTCTGTCCTGAACTCACAGTGGCAAGTGCCTGAGGAGCAACAGGGAAGGAATGCAGGAACAACAGGATAAGGGATGCAGTTCTAGCCTGTTGCCAACTGTCCACAATAGAAGCAGGAGAATTCAAGAGCCAGTCCAGATGTCAGTCACCAATAGTCCATACAGTATACAAGAGTAGTCAAAAGCCAGTTCAGAGTTTGATTACCAGTTATCCAGACCACATGCCAAGGAAGTCAAAATGCAGTCCAAAATTCGGTAGAGTTAGGTCCTTGATCCAAGTCTGTGGTCAGCAAAGGGTTAAAGCAGCACTCCAGAAGTCTGTTCAAAGTCAAAGCAAGCAAGAATCCAGGAGGAGTGCGACAGCTCAAGATATGTAGTTGTCGGCACTGGCTTGAAGGAAGAACTGCTTCCAGACGTATAGCTAGAGTTCCAAGATCAGGTGGAGCTGATCAGCGAGGCAATAGGTCAGCATTTGGTGTTTAAATGCAGCTGGGCATGGTATTTGTTTCTTCAGAGTACAGAGAAGGGAGGTGGCATGTCGTCTTTGGAGATGCAAAAAGTGTTCTTGTCCCACAATCTCCAATCCCATCCCTGTCCTGGCACAATAACCCTCCCCATCACACTTACCTTCTCTTCCATCAATAGGCAGCCCAGGAATGAACAGAGCTAGCTCTTAACAGAGCTCTTTTTGTTTGCTTCATGGACTGAAATCCCACCCATTCTTGCGAGAGATGGGAGCACGGGAAATTCAAAAATTAAAAGTAAAACAATAAGAAAAAAAGTTTTTAAAAGCACATAAACACACTAAAAAAATAACAAGTAACCCAGGGAGGTTCCTAAAAAGAGGGTAGCCTACCTTGTTTTCATGATCCCACCCGGAAGTGTTCTGGCAGGACCGCCCATTGATGCTGTATTCACAGCAGGACAATGGTGCGAGGATTCAGATGCCAGCAATGCCGGCACCAAAACAGGATGGATGATCTATTGATGGCTCAACCCATCAATCGAAAGAAATGCCAGAATAACAACAGCAGAATGCAAAAGGACATTGTTTGATATTGGCATCCTTTTGTGTTCCAATGTCATTATTCTGGCACCACATTAGCTGTGCCTGACAATCTGTATCATCTATCACCGGCTGGCAGACTGTTTGTTCTTCAGAAGGAGTTTTGTTTTCTTTCTCTGGTTTGGCTGTCCTCTTGGAGGGAGCTGGAGCAATCTCTCCTTCTTCAGACTCAGCTATACTTTCCCCCTCTGCCTAATCTGCATTCTCTGCTTCTTCTACTTCTTCCTCCTCCTCCTCCTCCTCCTCCTCCTCCTCCTCCTCCAAGTCCTCAGACATGGGGTTCATGACACTCATGTTTTTATTGTCACCAGTTGCTGCTGTCAAACAGTATTTTTTTAAAAAAACAAATACAACGTATAGAAATGTGATCTTCTGCTTAAATAAATGTGTGTTTAGGGGGGAGCTGTTTTGTTGTCACCTCAGAACATGATCATTATGGTGAAAATCCAACATGGCAGTTTCAGGCACTGCCTTGCTGGCAAGCTCTGCCTCCTGAGCATGTCTGAGCAATCAGCTTTCCTCTTCCACTCTTATTGGGAAAGCACACCAAAGCGAATTGGTTGTTGCAACAAGCAGGAATGTGCATTTCCTTCAGAAGGCTTTCCCCATGGAGTATTTTGAGTCTGCCCCCCTTCCAAATACAACAAAATAACGCGGGATCCCATTGGGACAAAAGGTATTCTCCTCGAATTCTATGGGGAGTATTTTCACAGTCTAGACAAGCCCTGAGTATTACTATCTGATTTTGGTAGGCGTTCACAGTCATCAGTTCTCAATGAACATAGAAAGGGTCTTCAATGAACCTGGCTCCCATCCCACACTGTGCAACCTTGTGGAGACACTTTTCCTGACTTCCATTGGAAAAGAGGCCAGTGTGATGCACGTCATGATGGAGAGCGGGGGGGAGGGGAAGCTGGATGGTTTTTACGTTCCTGCTGCCCTCTCCTCTGCCTCTTTTGCTGGACTTCATTGACCCACTCTCTCACCTCTCATACAGGGTAACCAATTTGGGACCAGGTAAGGTTTTCCCCCTTTTCCATGCCCCCCCACCCTACACTGTTGACTGGGGACTGTGACAATTGACTCATGGTGGGCTTTAAATTGGAGGTCAATTGGTAGATAGCAGGGGGAAAGAAATAATATTTTGGTGACACCTGTAACATCAATTTGGTGAAATGGAGGGCTCTGGATCTGTCTCTTTAGGTCATAGGACCAAGGGGGATAGAGAAGGAGGCTTTCTTTGGGGCTGGCCTGGAGACTGAGCCCTCACTTTAAGTTATTTGCTGGGGGATGGGAGTTCCCCAGTTGGCCTCCAGTAGTAGGACAGCTATAGAAGCAGCCTAGATTTTGGGTTCTCCTTGAGGCTCAGGTGTTCACCTGGGGAGGAGATCTGGGAGAGACAACCTGCCTCAGCTGCTCCTGCATTAGGTTGCACCCCTCTTGCATCTTCTAGAGGTTAAAGGTTAAATAGGCAATAGTTAAATAAAGTGGCCTTACTCAACCCAATCTTTGTTGTCTGATCTCTTTATTTCCATGGTTTGTCAGCAAGTAGCCCTGTTAGTATCTTGAAGCATAAAGAGGGATGGTACGGGCAGAAAAGAAGGAACATTGCAGCACCTTTCAGACTAACTATTTTTTTTTAATTGTAGCATGAGCTTTCATGGATATAATAAGTCCACTTTCTCAGATGTAGTATGCCAGTGTGTGTGTGTCAAGATTCTTCCCCAAGAACATCCCCTCAAGTTTTGTGGAGAGACATGTATTTCAGTTTTCTGACAAAGTTCATTATGCTGAAGTGACTAGCACAGTTCAGGAGAAAAAGTTGTATTTTATCCCCACAAATGTACTCTTTGACTTTTCAATCTGTGTTGATCCAGATACTCCCAGGAGAGAAAGCTACATGGCCAGTCATTTTCATGGCTGTATCTACAGGAAGTACAGACCTAAACGCAGAGTCTTAATTTTGTCTGGAACTATAGAAATCCATTAAGACTTGTGTTTCATTGTATGGAGTCCCTCCAGAGCAGCTTTCCAATTAAGCTCTTCTCATTTGTTGAATCAGATTTACTGCATATCTCTTAAGAATGCTGCCTTTCAAGGTTAAACATTGGATTTCCTATTGTGTCTTACTGGCATCATTCCTTCTAATACCAATTTGAATCTTCCCATGATGATTTATTTTGTTTTATTTAGAAATTTATATCCCATTCCACATCAAGGTTTTTGGAGTCATTTACAATAAACTAAAAAGAACTAAATTCCACTACCACCAATCCAAATACAATGAAAACAAACTCATTAATAAAGCTGGGGCTGGAATGTATCCATCAAGAAAATTAATTTTATTCATTTAACTATTTAATTAATTAACGCCTCCTCCCCAGCTTTCTCATGGTATGAAACCCAAGTTGGCTTGCACCATATTTTCAAAAACTACAGCTAACACCTATCTGATACAGAAGTTTAAAAACCATTAAATAATTCTATTAAAAACAATTAATTACCATTGAAAACCATTAAAATATAGTAAAAAAAATAAAAGCAAAACATAACCCATGAAAAGAGCCTTCTAACACAATAAGAGCCAATGTGCTGCTTAAACAAAAAGATCTTCACCTGCCAGCAGAATCAGAGCAGACAAGAGGCCAACTGAACTTTCCATGGGAAGGGACCTACAACCTGGGGTTGCTGCCACACTGCAGAAATGGTGCAGTTTGACACCGCGTTTATTATCATGTCTATCCATAGGGTCCAGTCTATGGAATCCTGGGGTTTATAGTATGTTGTTGCACCAGAGCTCTCTGACAGAGAAGGCTAAATATCTCACAAAACTACCAGTCCCAGAATTCTATGGCATTGAGCCATGGCAGTTAAAGCGGTGTCAAACTGTATTATTTCTGCAGTGTGGCAGCAACCTAGGAGTAGCTGCTGGAAAAGCTCTCTCCCTCTTCTGCACCAAATGCACCTGTGATGGTGATGGGATAGAAAGAAAGCCTTCTTCTGAAGATTTTAAAATTTGGTCTGGCTTGTGAAAGGAAATACAGTGGGCTTGTCCATATGGTGAAAATAATCCAAATTGCAATCACATGGAAGGCGATCTGTACAAATGGACATTCGCATGAATATGTGTCATTCAGAAGGAGGGCAGCCAAATCCACCTTAAACTCTGTGTGGGAAGCCTTCGGGGCTTCTCCTGGAGTTTTAAAAAAGCTCCGTATGTCATATGAATGTGCAATTGTTTGGACAGTTGCATTCACATTGATGCAACCAGGCAGAGTAATCTGATTGGCTGGAAGAGCATGGGGGTGGAGCTAGCAAACAAGGAAATCACCTTCTGTTGTCATGTTGGATTTTCAGCTAAGCAAGTGTCCATTAAGTCAATAAAATATAAATCTTTTACTTTCTCCCCTGCCCTTTTGTAAATACAAAGTATTGCTGTGCGCACCATGGTAAACTATTTTAAAAAGAATTGGCAACAGCAGATTTAAAAGTGCAAGTAAATCACTTGCAGCTGCCATCTTGTTGGCTAGGGGGCATGCAAAGTTTACGGGGGCTCTTTTGACTGTTAAGACAGGTCACAGTGCTGTGAATGGCTGCTTTTTCGGAGGAGTTCATATTTTCCCCCCTTATATAAATGGGACCCATCTTTCAGATAGTCTGAGCCCATGGACTTTTTCAGATGGGGCCAAATGCCCTGTTCCTGCCCTGCCACCTCCATTCCCATTCCTGCCATGGAATAAGGTAAAAACTTTGCACTCTTACCTTTGATTCCACTGCAGAAACGTCCTCCCCCTCCTCTCACTCTCTGGGAGTAAATGCAGCCATCGTAAGGCTGCATTTATGACCTGGAAAGCAGATCTCACACATTCTCACGAGAGAACAAGGCGAGGAAAATTCAAAAATAAAATGTCAAAAATGCATTTAAACAGTACACCAAGCACCAACCAACCCCCCAAAAAACCCAAGTAACCCGGGGGGGGGGTGCCACTTACCTGGATGTCCCCATCCGTACCCAGAAGTGTTCAGAACAGACCTCCCCCCTGGCAGCTGTCACTGCAGGAGAGGAACGGGGCACCTTTCATAGCACCTTGATTCTGTGACAGAAACGGAATGAGTGGTCTAATAACGATGTTTCTCCGTGATTAGAATATCATGGGAGAAACTGGAATGAGGACAGGAGAGGCATGGAAAAGGGGCAACGTCATCTGAAAGGGAGACTTTTTCTTGACACGGTTCCATGCCTCCCACAGAATAAATAGCCCGTCTGAAAAAGTCCAACAACTAGCACTTGAAATTGTGCCCAGAAATGGTCCAGTTGTCAGTGTTGTTATAGCAACATGGGAGTGATGTGTTCTCTGTGACCAGCCCCATCTGGCTGCTGCATTTTGCACCCACAGTAGTTTCTGAACAGTTTCCAAAGGCAGTCCCACATAGAGTATGTAAAATAATCCAAATGGGATGTAATTCGGGACTGAAAATCAGTTGACTTGGGCCAGTCACAGGAATGTGGAAACTAAATTTTCCCTGACACAGTTGCTCACCCCATTTTATGAGCTTGTGACTAGATAGTACAAATGTAACTCTTCCATTGCAGAAGCAATATTTGAATCAGTCATTTCTCCTGATGGGACCACCCTGCACCAAAACAGTACTAGCTCTTAGGAATATCACAGAGGAATGGAATTTATTAAAGGTACAATATTGCAAATGCTTAGTGAATTTGTTCACTCCTAAGAAGAGTCACAGGGGAGCCAGGATCTGCCGGTACAGGACAGAAACTTCTGTGGTCAAGCCAGATGTCGGGGGAGACAGGATGACTTCTGTTTTCACATCTGCCATCAGAAGAGGTCAGACAGCCACCAGTACAAGGTGTGTGTGAATGAGCGAAAAAGGAGGATTATTCTGAAAATCTGTAGTAATTGGTTCCGACAGCTGCTGCTACAGCCTCCAAACTGTCAGCCACAGTGAGAAGATCGACTCTGCAGGGCACTCTCCCACAGTGCCAACATACATCATCACCATAGCATCAGCCTTTAAAAATGGCACCTCATCCAGCCAGGAGCTCCAGGGTGGCCTTTTACCAGAGAAACTGTGGGCAACAGTAAGGGGACACATTTCTCAGGTTCTCAAAGAGCAGCCCCCATGACCAAATAGCTCTGTGAGAATTGTTTCTTGGCTCTCCTGGCCTCTCTGTGACCTAGAGGGAAACTGTGCAGTGACTGAATTAATATTCCCTGAGAATGAAATGAAATAAGCTACAGGGGAACTGTATGAAATGAAAATAAAATGAGGGCAATAGGTTGTTGCCTATAACGGTGCTCTGTAAATCATGTAGGTAGTTTAGCTCCTGTAGGCTGCTAAGCTTCACAAGGATTTATAATACTAAGTGGCATTTTAAAAACATAGACTACAGAACAACAGAAAAGAGAGGCCCATGCATGATCAGCTAGCAGTTATTTACTGTCAGCTGTAATCATTTACATTTTTATGGAATAATTTCATTTCCATTCCAAAAATTAACCTCTAATAAAATGTGTGCCATTGTTAATAAGCATGTGTGTAAATTGTGTCTGTAAAGCAGCACACAGTGTAGTATTGATAGTATTAACCAGAGCTTGAAAAAGTTGCTTTTGGGACTGCAATTCCCAGCATTTCCCCAGTTAGCAAGTACAATAAAAGTATCATGGCCAGGCTAGCTGGGGGGATTCTGGGATTCTGAGTCCAAATAGTAAGCTTTCTTACCCTTGTCTATTCATTGGGATAGCAAAATGGAACCAATGTGTTCAGAAACAATATACATTTAAGCATGAAATGGACAACCAATAGAGGAAGTCTATTCATGTGGTTCATTATATAGTCCTATGTTTGTGATGCTGGGATTTCTCCTAGCTTCACACTAGATCTTTCTTTCTTTTCATCCTAGTTTTCCAGGGATTGCTGTGCTCCTCCTTTGCTACTTTGATTAGCTGTATCTATTTTTTCCAGATGCAAACGTTTCTTATTCCTGTATTCCACAGATGTACCTGACCTAGTGTTTATTTCAGCTCTGCCATTGAGCACAAGGCTGCTTAAAACAAACATTTTCAGAACAAAACAATAGAATAAATAATATATTAAGAAAAGCAACAGATAGAGTTGTATGTATTTGTTGATTTTTGAGATAACGATTTTTAAAGGAAATCCCACTTACAATTATTGTCTGCAGCTCTACATGTTGCTGTTATATCTCATACAGCAAGGTTCTTTGGCTAGCTGTGAGTCTCTGCATGTTCTTCTTTTACTGCTTCCATCCAGCTTATCAGTCCTGTGAGGCTTTGGTTGTCAATCAGTCCATAGATCCATCCCTCTTTGTAGCACCTGGGGATAATCTACACGATGAAAAAAATCCTCAAACAAGTCAAGGAGAATGCCATTGTTCCTCATGAAGCCAGGGCAAGATTTGCGATATTTGGAAGGAGGTGATGAGAAATACCCAGGAAAAGCTCAACAAATCCTTTTGCTATTTTTCACATTTTTAAAAAAAGTTGCATAAATATGTGCAGTATGTGTGAACATACTGGTGCTAAATATGGCTCATTTTTTGATAACTGGAAATACAAGGTGGGCAGGGGCGGGGACTCTCAAATAGGTGGAAACTCAAGAAACCTTAAAATCATCCCTGTGTTTTTGTCCATTTCCAGTGGCAGCTATGTCCAACCCCACAGCCGCAATGACCCTGGCTGAGAGGTTGTCATAACATAAGCGGAGGAAGGCGAGAAGGCCCCTGGACACCACAGAACTAATGAGGCACTCCACCCAGCTAATGGACAGGATGCTGTCAAACTTTGACGAGTTTGCTCAGAGGGAGGCAGACAGGAGGGAAAATGCCAGGGTAGAGAGACTGCAGTGGGAGAAGGAATGTTTGAGGCAAGAGGACAAGCAGGCAAGGAAGGATAGGGAGTTGCTTTAGTCTACCCTTAAAGAGCAGACCTCCTTTCTTACAGCCATGGTGTAGCACCTTACTTCAATGGGGAGGAGTGGGAAAGGGGTTGTGGGGAAAATGGCCACAAGTGCTAAAAACCCCAGGAATCAGCAACACTGCCAGCTGCTGCAACCCAGGACAATCAGGATGGGGATTTGCCAGGAACTTCGAAAACCACACCCCCTGGGAAATCCAGACCACTGTGGAAGATCAAATGGCCAGAGCTTCTGACAACGTGAAGCCTCAACTGGTTCATATGCTTTTGAGTGTTTTCCACATGGTCTGAATCCCCCTTGTTTCTATCAATAAGTTCCCCTCAAAACAAAGAAACACAACCACTATCAAATAAGAAAACAAAAGTAAAGGTTTATTTTACAGGACTATTTACATGGGTAAAAGAAATTGTACAAGGGAGGGGCAAAGGGATGTGGTGGGGAGGGGCTAGGATAGTGGGGTGAGTCAATAATCAGATGGTTGGGGTAGGGGGAAAGGGATATGTTTGGGGGTGGAAACTTTGGGGCTGGCTCAAAAAACAGATGATTCGGGGTGGGGAAAAGGGATTTCTGAGGGGAATGGGGATTGGGGGGGCACAAAGCATAGTTTCATGGGGGAACATTATTCAGCAGTTCCCCACTCCTTCAACCACTGCAGGAGCTCTTCTGTTCTAGTGAGGAGTCCCTCAATACATCCAACTGCAAAGAAAAAAAAATGTAGAATTAGGCTCATCTGGTTACTCGTACCACCAAGAACATAACTCCAGGTCCCCAAGCACACTTCCACAAACCTACCAAAGGCCTCCACCCAGTCAAGGATCTCTTTGCTTCTCAGTGGTGGTGCCTCCAGTACAGCAATATTGGCTAAAATAAAGAGTGTTAGTCAGCACTCTGTCAGTATCCATAATACCTCCATATATTAAATGGAATGAGAACACAATATGCTCACCTGGTTCTGGTGCTGCTCCAACACCATCTTCCTCTACTGACCTATCCAAGGAAGAGTCGCCATCAGCCACCCTCCTCACCCTTCCATGTACTCCTACAGGGAATTAAAAAGGGGGGTTGGAAAAGGGGAAAAATTAAATCCACTGTGATTGAATGGACACAGGTAATGGTAACCGGAGCAAAGATTTAAGGGGGAGACCCACCAGCCTGCCTTCAGTCCCTCCAAGAGGGCCTTCCTGCCCTCTCCCACATGTCGTGGAGCCATTGGTAGAAGGCCGGTTTTCTATGGGGTGGAGGGCTGCCACTGTAGACCTGCAGTGTCTCATAAAACCAGACCTTAAGGGTCTTAAACTTAAACTGGCACTGGAGGCCCAAATGGTTGTGGAAGAAATTGGATATATCTTTAATGGGAAGGATATCTCTAATTAAGATGAGTATTTTGCCTAAGATTCTTTTTCTGTACCAAATGATACCAATTTTGATACCACCAAAATGGTTCAAGGATTGTAACAAAGAACTAAACAGATTTTTATGGCTGGGGAAAAAACCGAGAATAAAATTTAAAATTCTGACAGACATAAGGAGTAGAGGGGGAATGGGAGTTCCAGATTTGAAGATTTTCTACGAGGCAAGCTGTTTGATGTGGATGAAACCATGGATTACTTTGGATAATACAAGACTTCTGTTATTGGAGGGTCATGAGTTGCATTTTGGGTGGCACTCCTTTCTCTGGTATAATAAAATCAAAGCCCAAAAACAATTTAATAACCACTCTATTAGAAAATCATTGTATAAAATCTGGATGAAATATAAGAGACACCTATTTCCTAAGCTTCCAAGTTGTGTGTCACCAGGGGAAGCCTTATCAATTAAAAGTTTAAGAAAGGAAACAGAATGGTTGACTTATAAAGAATTAATTGGAGGTACCAAGTAAGATTGTAGCTTAAAAAGTAATTTACAACTAAATCAAGAGGGTAAACATATACAATGGTTTCCATATCTTCAAATAAAAGAGAGATACAAGAGAGATATGGCAGAGGGTGGTATTGATTTGGTTAAATCAAATTTTGGAAAAAAAATTGGAGAAAGGCAATGTGCACCTACTATCTAGAATATATCAATTACTGTTGGGGATGAATTTGGAAGATGAGACAACTAAAGAATATATGGTGAAATGGTCCGTAGACATTGGTAGAAACATTGACTTTGAAGGATGGGAAGCATCATGGGCTAGAGGAGCTAAAATTACGAGGTCATACTGTCTGCAAGAAAACCTGATAAAAGTAATGCTCAGATGGTATATCTCCCCTGTAAGAATAGCTAGAATAGTAGGTGGAGCCTCCGATAAGTGTTGGAAGTGTCAGGAAGAGAAAGGAACCTTTTTCCATCAATGGTGGGGTTGTAAAAAAGCAAAGAAATTTTGGAATATGATTAGAATAAAAATGCAACAAATTCTTAAAAAGAAGATAGATATGTTGCAAGAAATATTTTTGTTAGGTATTTATGAAAATAATAACTTAGCAAATGAAAATAGGAAAACAAAAAGATTACTCTGGCATATGTGCACAACAGCTAGAATTGTATATGCCAGATATTGGAGGAGAGAAGAGACCCCATCTGAAATGGAATGGTTAGAGAAATTGCTAGAGGTAGCAAAAATGGATAAATTGACCTACTTGTTAGAAAATAAAACAGATTCGCTTTTTGTTGAATCCTGGAATCCCCTGTGGCTATATTTACAGGAAAGAGAAAAAAGGAAAAAGAAGTGTAATTAGAAGGGCAATTAAAAAGTCCATTGTTACAATTTAACAAGAGGAAGGACAAGATCTAAAACTTAGTCGAGAAGAGGCTAAGAGTGAAATGACTTATAAGGAAATGAAATGATGAAAGAAAAAGAAAAGATTTATATAGAAACGGCTATTACAAGTTGCTAATGGGTCGCGAAAATGAGGAATGAAAAATGTTAAACATGGCATAGAAAATGTATTTTTGTGGTTATAAATAATTCTAATATTGTTAATCTAACATTGTTGATTTAGTATAAATAATAAGATATGGATACAGAGGTGGAAAATAAGAGAAGGATTGTTATTGCATAGTTGTAAACTAAGAAATATGGACAGATGCAATTTGAGTTACAGATAATATGCTTACAATATTAATGGGGGAAATAAATAAATAAATAAATACAGAGATATAATTATGTAAAATTATGAGATCGCAAGGAGAGAGTAAAATGAAGGTAATACTAAACTGGAATTTGACGGTTGGGGAGGTCACAAAATATAAAGGTGGTGGAAGGATAAAAGAAGTATACAGTATGATAAATGAAAATTTGATTGAATATTCGAAGAAAAATATGAATATGTTATTGACTGAATGTACTGTGAATGTGTTGAAAATTCATTAATAAAAAGTATAAATGAAAAAAAAAGAGAAAGGGAAAAAATTAAATCCACTGTGATTGAATGGACATAGGTAATGGTAACCAGAGCAAAGATTTAAGGGGGAGACCCACCAGCCTGCCTTCAGTCCCTCCAAGAGGGCCTTCCTGCCCTCTCCCACATGTCGTGGAGCCATTGGTAGAAGGCCAGTTTTCTATGGGGTGGAGGGCTGCCACTGTAGACCTGCAGGGTCTCATAAAATCAGACCTTAAGGGTCTTAAACTTAAACTGGCACTGGAGGCCCAAATGGTTGTACCCCCTTTCTCACAGAAACTGTGCGGCAGCTGCAAAAAAATTGCAGATTCCGCAGTTTGAGGAACGGATAAGGCGGTCCGGCGCACCTGGCTGCTGAGCTATATGTTCCAGGAGGAAAATCCTGTGTATTCCAGTACACTATGCGCTGGGTCACCCTAACATGTCCTCGACCAGCATCCACCATCGTAACACCATGACAAAAGAAGTGCACTACTGTGCATGTACAGTTTCAATTTTTCCATTACTCCCAGTACATTTCCCACCAAACAGGAATGGTTAAGAAACTTTTTAAAAACTTTTGAAAGGGAACTAATGTCCTGATTGGGGCCTTGTTGTAGGTACCACTTGGAAGACTTTTATTGTCTGCTTGGGGATAGGGGAGAGGAAAAAGCAAGCCATCCGCACAGGAATTCTTGGGGGCTTTTTATTTGATTGTAGCAAGACAGGCCTCATGGCTCCTATTTACTCCCACCAGCCACCAAGGACACAGCTCCCCAGGGGCCTTATTTCCATTTTTTCCCATCCGCAAAGCAGGTTCAAAAAATCAATGCGGGAAAAGGAAAGTGTATACTCCTGTAATGGAGGAGAGGTGACAACAAATGCGCTAAATTGGGAAAACCAAAACTACCACCCCACATTCCTGTCCCACATAATGGTTGACTTCCTCCAGAGGCTGCTCTGAGAAGTAATATGTGTTAGCATGGGGGGGGGGGAGATAGTAAAAATGTTGGGAATGTCTAATCTCTACACTTTTGTGAGGTGGCGTACATAGATACCACAAATGCCCAAATCCCATGCAAAGGGTTATATTCCCCCCCAAAATCAAGAACTTAAGAGGAATAAATTAGATTCAAAATTTTATTCGCATAGGATTGCATCCAAAGTGGTCTTTCAGCTAACGAACCTGAAAGAGGGTAACATTCAACACACTGAGGAAGTTAACAAGGCATTTTAAATCACTTATGGTGTGCCATACACCAAAAGTATTCTGTAAGAGCCTTGCACGTGGCCTCACCCGCCTCTTTCTTCTTGGCCTTGGTGTTTACAAGAGGTGCCCCAAGTGTGTCAAAAACATATCTTTGAACCCAAAAAGGGTTCTCATCTAACACTCTGCCCCCTCCCATTTTGCTAATATTGTGGAGGATGACACAGGCACTGATTACAGAGCACACATTTTCCTCTGCCACCTCAAGGGAAGCACTCAGACATCACCAGCTTCCCTTTAATCTACCAAATGTCCACTCAATGACATTCCTTGCATGGTTGTGGTGTTTATATTACAGTGCCTGCCTGGATGTCATTGTACCACTGTATGGAGTTGGAAGCCACTTTTTGATTGGGTTCACTCCATCAGTTAATGCAAGAGGCCCTATCTGCCTTCTGAGAATAGTTATTGCTGGGTTCCCAGGAACAAAGACCCCCATCTCCATTGTCTCATAGAAGGCAGAATTCCTTAGTATCTGTGCATCTGGTTCTTCCCACTCCAACCAATCTCTACATCCACAAAGAACCCAGTGTGGTCACATGTACCCTGGACCAGTAGTGAGTAACTATTCTTTCTGTTGATATACTCATTTTCTAATGGACAGGAGGAACAATGGTAACATGGCATCCATCCAATGCAGCAATCACTTGTGGGAAGCCTAGCTCTGCAAAACCATCCATAATCTGGAAAGAGATTAAACAGGGCATAAGAGTACAGCAAACACTTAATTTAACCTAAGTGAGAGTGTGTGCGTGTGCACATGCACACACAGACCAACAAACACACACACAGCCACAGCAGGTATAGTGAAAGCATCATTTTTAAGAGCATTTGACAATTGAATCATTTTTCTGTGCACACACAAATGCCAACAGCAGATATTTTAGAGCAGATAAATTAATAATAATAATAATAATAACATTTTATTTCTATCCCGCCCCTCTGCAACGCAATCGGAGCGGCTTACAATATAAAAACTCCATAGTCCCAGTACCCTAGCCCACCCCCCCTTAAAATAATATTAAATTATAAAAGATTAAAAACATATAGTAAATTAAAAATATATAGATTAGAAAAAGATTAAAACATACAATAGTTTTTTAAAAAATCTGATTACAGCTCAAGGAGGACAGCCAAGTCTTGGGCCGGGATAGTTATTCAGGAAAGGCCTGCCGGAAAAGATCCGTCTTGACAGCTTTTTTAAAGCTGTCTAAGGTGGTAATGAGATGGATCTCGTCCGGCAGGCCATTCCATAATCTGGGAGCAGCAGCGGAGAAGGCCCTCTGGGACATCACCGACAGCCTTGTTTTCATAGGCTGTAACAGATTCCTCCCAGAGGACCAAAGTGCGCGGGGAGGGTCGTACGGAAGGAGGCGGTCCCGGAGATAAGTTGGACCCAAACTATGCAGGGCTTTAAAGGTTATAACCAACACCTTGTACTGTGCCCGGAAACTAATAGGCAACCAGTGGAGAGCTTTTAGCACAGGTGTTATATGCTCTCTTCTGGAAACACCAGAAATCAACCTGCTGCCATGTTCTGAACTAGTTGAAGTTGCCGAGTCAAGCACAAGGGTAGCCCCATGTAGAGCGCATTACAGAAATCCAGACGGGAGGTTACCAGTGCATGTACCACAGTTTCGAGGTCCCTAGTTTCCAGGAAAGGGCGCAGCTGGTGTATCAGCCGAAGTTGATAACAGGCACTCCTGACCCTTGCATTTACCTGATTAGACATCTGGAGCGTCGGGTCCAGGAGCACCCCCAGACTGCGAACACAGTCTTTGGAGGAGAGTGTAGTTCCATCCAGGACTGGAAGTTGTATTCCCAGACCTGGTTTCGGGCCTGTAACTGTTAGTACCTCCATTTTGTCTGGATTCAGTCTCAATTTGTTTTTCCTCATCCAGTCCATTACTGCTTTAAGACAATCATTGAGAGGAGAGATGCCATCTGAAGTCGAAGCTGATGACCGAGACATGGAGAAGTATATCTGGGTGTCATCAGCATACTGATGACACCGCACTCCATGCCTCCAAATGATCTCTCCCAGCGGCTTCATATAGATGTTAAATAGCATCGGGGACTGGAAGGCACCCTGAGGAACGCCACAGTTAAGCTCTATTCTGGTAGAGCAGCTGTCCCCGAGCCTCACCCTCTGGGATCTGCCCGAGAGGAAGGAACGGAACCACTGCAAAGCAGTGCCTCCAATTCCTAACTCCCTCAGGCGATCCAAGTGTTTTGTTGTGGTTGCCTCTATTCTCCAAGTGGATGATTTGCAAGTCAGTTGCAACAGGCCAAATTTTGATAATAGGCTTGGCAAAATCCTGGGAACCACGTTGTTGTTGTTGTTGTTGTTGTTGTCACCAACAGCTGTATTGAAATGTTTCTCAATTATACAGTGGCCACTAAATCAATCTCATCCTTGTATCCCATTACAATGTCAGTAGCAATCAGAGTAGTTCAGTGGAGCAAGTACAGGTATTAAATCAAATATTGGAAACATTGGTTCTTATCTTCCCCATTTTTTCTTTCATCACCCCATCTCTAGCCATTCCCAGGAAATGGGAAGTGGGCCAAACCCAATATTACTCATACCCAGAACAGACTTTCTGAAATGAATGGGATATGTTAGTCACAACTAACTTGTTCCACTGATTTCATTAGGTTGACTACTGTTGGATTTAGCTCATTATGTCCCTTACCAGGGACAAACTCAGAAGAAATATAAAGGAGGGGGGTAGTAATATACACCTGCATAATGAGTATACAGTGTGGCCCTCTTGGAAGCTGAAATCACATTGATGCACTATGCTACCAGCTACACTTTCCCCAAGTCACCCAGCGGTGAGCTGGGATGGCAGACAAAACCTTTTGGCTCTGAGCAGCCTATTAATGACTAACACATGAAATAATGAGGCCAGACACAAAGCTTGGGTTAAAATAGGGGTCACTGTATTTATTCTTATCACCTATTTAATCTTTATTCCTTGGGATATGCAAACTAGGGGGGAGACCCAATTCAGGAAAAGCTAGAGCTGATGGTCTCACCCAGACCTACCTCCCAGCTTCCCTAAGTGAAATATCTGATCCCCTGGGGTTTCCCATCAGTTGGGCTATCCCCCAGGCACCATCTGCTGAAAGGCAAAACCCCAGGATGAAACACTTCATGTCACATGACTTCTGGTGAGGGCTCAACCCTCACGCTGGCCTCAAGGATAGTCTACTCCCCACCCCAAGTCACATGACTTGCAAGGGTAGTTTGATACAGCTATTCTTAACCCAAAACAGATGCCATAGGTGTGCACTGAACTAATCCCCATCTCCCCCACAACCTGCCGGTTGACCACCTATTTATGACACCACCCTAAGGCCAATTCTCCAAGTCCCTTATAACAGTGTGGGATGGGGGGGGAGGAAAAGGGGGAAAATCCTACCTAGCCCATAAGTGACCATAAACTCACATTGTGAGAGGCAGGAGGGTGGGTCAAATTCAACCAAAAGAGCCCCACTGGCCTTGCTCCACTAACCTTAAGTGATGATTTCCAATCCAGCTGGAAACAGACAGTGATGACTAAAATCTCAATGCTGGGCCTTTCTCCAGATCTTCTGCTTAGCCTGGGATATGATAGGGCAAAAGCTACTATCAAACAATGGGTAGCAGATATAGAGCAACAACTGTATCTAGCCAGTACTCCAACCTTCATTGCTAAGTGACTCCAATAGATATCTGGCCTCTCCTTTGGCATACTTAGCAACACTTGAAATACCTAAACATCAAAGGGCCTTTACTCTTGCATGGTGTCGTGCCCTCCCTTCAGCTGTCCTTGAAGGCCGAGACAAGAAGGTCCCCTTCTCAGACAGACTGTGCCCCTGCAATTCGGGCCAAATAGAAACAACAGAGCATGTATTACTCCAGTGCTCATACTACAGGGACATATGTCTCAGACTTATTTCACCCCTGTTGCATAAATATCAAGGGCACACTGGACAATTCTACATAAACTTGTTGCTTTCAGACACCAACCCAGGAACAACTTATAATGTTGCCAGATTCTGAGCAGCTGCGGTTAAAATTTGACAGACAATGACCTCAACAGTAGAATAGTATCAACCTAGTCTTGTTATACTGGAGCTAATATTTTAAATACTGCTTTTAGCCTGTTTTTATCCTGTGTTTTTATCTTTATACTGTATCCCCTTTTTACCTGTGCTGGTCTATGACCGTAATAAAGATTCTATTCTATTCTATTCTATTCTATTCTATTCTATTCTATTCTAACCAAAAGAGCAGGAGGGAAGGGGCGGGCCTTGTTTAAATAGCCTCTGCTCTGCCAGGAACCTCCTAATCATGGTGTGAGACGATTAAAGGCCTCTCATCATGTGAGGCCATCAAAGCACCTCCTCTCACACAACACTCTGCTGTGCTGGGTGTGTGTGTGCTCATTTCTCCAACACCTCACTTCCTTCACCCCTGCTGCACCTGTGGTCTCTTTCCTTCTGCTTCCCTTCCATGTTCTGGTATACTTTCACCAATGTAATGCACCAACAAGATTTTTGTCTTACCATTCTGACACAGATGGCCTTGGCTATATCCTGTTTGGATTATAGAACATATTCTATGTGGGGCTGCATTTGACAAGCTCTCAGAAACTTCCATTGGCCCAAAGAGCCGCAGCCAGATTGTTAACTCAGGTTGGCTATAGAACCTGATGTTATCAACTGGCTGCCAGTTTGGTTTGGGGCATAATTCAAAGTGCTGGGCCTAGAAAGCTTGGGTCAAGGTTATCTGAAGGACCATATCTCCCTATATGAGGATGAGCCTGTTTGAACTCTGAGAGGCCCTTCTTGCAGTGCCACCACTCTCCCCATCAGGTTTATTGGAATCAAAGCAGAGGGCCTTCTTGGTCGATGCTCCCAAACTTTGGAACTCCCTTTCTAGGGAGACAAGGATGTCTCCCTCCTTGCTGTCCTTCTGCCAGAAAAAGAGCTTTTCTATTTGGACAGGCTTTTAAGAACTGGCTATAAAGGGGTTTTAATGGTGGACTATTGTGTTGATTTTTATCTTCCATCTTTTAATGAATTTTTAAATGGTTTTAATTCTAAGGATTCTTCAGTTACATTTTAAAAGAACTTCTATACATTTTTATCGATATATTTGAATGGATTTTAATTTCCATTGGTTTAAATATTTTGTAAGCCATCTTGAGTCTAAATATTGCTGGAAAGATGGGATATAAATGAATAAAATCATTACCATCATTATTATCAACTCGATGTAAGTACATGTACTAGTGTGATCTACAGAAGACACCTACACACATTGATAGACATCACAGTACTTTGCTAACTTTATTCAGGCAAACATTAGATTAAAGACATTATCATATTATTCTGTTTTGCTCCCTGCAAAGTCTGTCAAACAATACACCTTGTGTGAACAAAATTTGCCTTTACAATTAGTTTCTTTTGCTTCAGGATAGTTAGTTGTTGATAACATCAGACAGAGGCTTTGACAATTTAATCACCTTAAAAACTGTGCATCATGGCACCACTGGAAGGTTTGATCAGAATTAAGAGTGACAAAAGCTTTTGTAGCAGCAGCCTTGCAGAGAGTCTGCCTCTGGTGAAAGAACTCAACATCTTGTGGATCCTCCCTGGTGGTCTTTTTATTAACACAAAAAATGCAAAACCCCTTTATCTACTTGTTGTAGGGGATTTAAAAACATGTGCACTTCCTCCTCTAAGTAGCTCATCAGGCATTAATCCTAGTTTTTGCTAGGATTCCAGATGTGCTATTTCAGGATATTGCTTCCATCGTACAGATTTACAACCGTAACCTGCAATTCTTCATTACAGCATCCCACTGCAACAGTTAAATTTTCCATGAATGAATGACATGGGCCAATAACCAATGGCATCAATTGAAACTCATACAATGTATTGACTGTAGTGCTTAAAACAGGAGACAGCCTTATTAGAAATGCCCTTGCCTTCCTTAATTTTTATTTTGTTTTTGCAGAACAGCCTCCCCTGAGAAGTTCTGTAACATCCAAAACTTTGCACAATACCGTGTGAATCATATGCCTACATTACTTGCAGTGGTGACAGCCATGCTTCTTTAAGCACAAACATTCAATGCTCATGTTCCAAATGGGAATATGGTAAGTGGTGGCTTTTTCATCAGGACTGTGGTGAATCCACTATGGGTTTTATTGCATACTTTAAAGAAGCTATCCAAAGTGCTGAACCCAACCCTCTGAACTGGTTCAGCACCTTGAAAAGCACCTTTAATGCCTTGGGTGGCGATCAAGAGTGGGTTTACTGCATTCCTGACATTAAAGGTACCAGCCACCACTGGGTGTGGTTTAAAGGGTCAAAGAGGTGGACATTTGAGGGAATGGACGATCCTCTCTTCAGGTAGTAGGTACTCACCCTCTGGTTTTAGAGTGTTAGACTCTCTTCATCCACTAAGTAAAGCTATTACGTTGGCTTCTGTTGATTTTTTTTTCTATAAATGCTCTTTATTTCTGTTCTCTACCTAAAAATGATTTTATGATACTAGCTTCAATGTGTATGCTAAATTTCTATGGTATTTTTTAGCTGCCTTGGGGTTTTTTAATGGAACAGCAACATAGAAATGTTTTCATAAATAATATTGAAATTGGAGTTCAGTAAGAATTTCCCTGCTTAAAAAAATTCAAAGAAAAGCTTATGGTAGTCTGTTTTCACAAAGATATCAAAGGATCTCATGGCACCTTCAAGACTTTAAATTAATGTGTGTATTTTCCCACAAGAACAAGGATGATCAATACTGTCAATCAATTGCTGCCTTATGGTTATGCTTAATGCCAAGAAATAATGACATTTTAAATTGAAAATATTTACAATGCAGTCCTATGCTCCAAGAACACCAGCTGGAGCACTTTAGGCTTTTATGTGAGTCTGTTACATTGATGTAACTTGGAGAATACACTATTTCTAGGGAGCTCACAGCAGCAGACCTCAAGTGAAACACTGTCCATTTTTAGTTAAAATGAGCATATCCATATTTATTAAACTCAACAGTGAAACTTCACTGGCAAAGAGGAGAAAATGGCTAGCACTGGTATGGTTTCACAGGAGCAGCAGACTTAGACATGAACCCAGTTGGCTAGTCCCAACTAGAGTAGTCCAATTGGATCAACTGCTGAATAGCATGTTGACCCATAAGTAACTCCTATTGATTCAGTTGGTCTACTGTAGTTGAGGCTAACAGGATGCAGGCTGAAGTCTAAATCCTAAACTACCTCCAAATCCATTATTTTGGGGTCAGGGTGTTCCTACCATAAGTATAGCATTAGGACCCACACTCAATTTGGTTTAACTGACAAGACAATAATGAACCCAACAGTGAGACTTATGCATTATCTTTTTCCATATCCTTCTGCTTTATCTGCACTGTTAGGTTTACCCTTGGTTTCAGATTAACTCTGCACCCAATTACAGCATACATGCAAAGTTTTTCTACACTATACAATTAGGATTCCACTTTAACTGCCATGGTTCCATCCTATGGACACCAGAGATTTATATTTTGGCAAAATACAGTACTTACTATTCTCTGCTAAAGAGTTCCTGGCCAGTTCTTCTTGAGCTATCTGCTATGATAGAGTAGCAATTTTTCTCCCAATGTGACAGGGACCAGTAACATATTAGGGTCATGTTATTATTGTGTTTGCATAGTTTCATGGAAACATGGCAAGGAATGGCAGTCAATGTCTTGTGGACTGGTACCAGTCCATGGGCCACTTTGAGTAGTATTGTTTTAGTCCACACTCATGAACTTCATCACCAGAACTTTTAGCAGTACTCCCTAAATCCTTCATCAGACTACAGATTCCAGGATTAGGTAAAATGGAGTCATTGCAGTTAAAGCAGTATCGAACTGCTATCATGGTTTCATATTGAAAAGTCTTTGAATTCCTTTAGGTACCTTGAGAGCCAGCATGGTGTAGTCATTTATGCATTGGACTATGCCTCTGGACACCAGGGTACGAATCCCTGCTCAGCCATGGAAAGCTTTCCAAAACAAAGTTCTTCATGAATGATACTTCAGCTAGTGTTTGGTTCCATGCTCAGCTGTGTTCTTACCTTCCTTTCTCTTACATGAAGAGCAAGTAAACCCAGGTCCCTGACTGTAGCACCTTGTTGTGGACTATCTAGAATCTCCAGGTGGCCTTGTGATTGAGGAGTCTGTGATATCAAGAAGGAGGTGTTTCTCTGCCCCTGATAACAGCTGATCCATGTATCATTGGATGGATGTTAATCCAACTAAGTAGCCAAAACTGTTTTCCCATCTGCAGTCTTCATTAAGGGGAAACTGTATCCTTGAAGGGTTTATCTCATACAATTCTACCTCTCCTCAACCTTGAGTTTCATGATAAAGAACCTTCATACAGCTTTTAATCCTTTTAGATAAAAACCTTTCACCTACTAAAACAGGGTTGTTTTTAAGTTTTTCATGGGTGGTAGTTTGATCCCATCTGATTTAAAAGATGTTCACTCACTAGTGGCCCACTAAGAGACACCTAACACAGTCTGAGGACAAACTAACCCAGGTGTAGCCAAACAGCAGTACTGCACAGCAGAATGGGCAAAAAGAGTAACTCAGAAACAAAGGCTTCAGCTAGCAGGTATTTCACTGCTCTGACCTACTTTCAAACACAAGAAAAAGACTTACTGGCTGTGAGGTTCATCCAAAGATATCTGTAAGCCTTTATCTTTGGTTGCAGTATAAGCAAACAAAGTATATACACAACAACCCTCATCAGCCTAACAGCAATATCTCCAACATACACCGACACCCCTCTTCACTATGACACCAACCCACATGCTGTGCATCTTGTGGTTCAACTATATAGGAGTGTTTGCCTATCAGCCCTCTGCTCAGCCACAGCTGTGCTAGTAGGTGGTCTGTTGCTTCAGTATTTTCCTTTGTCCTTAAAGCAATAATACCCTAACAAAAGAGACCCTTTTCAAAATAAAGTATCAACAGAATTTGCTCCCACATAGGCTTTATTGACCTAAATCCAATAGTAGAATGAAAATCCCCACTGGCACAGTTGTGCTGGATTATACCTTTGCACATATGATTGCGGGAGGTAATTGCTCAAGAGATGGTGCAATTGGCTGGACAACCAGTTGCATAATCTCTCACACATCTACTGGCGCATTAAAATTATTTTGGATAGCACCCATGTGGATTTTGCAAAATGTAGATCCACATGCTCAGTGGGGCTTGCACTAGCACAATGACACAATGGCTGAAATCCTGTACATATTTCTCGGAAGAGTAAACCTCATTGAACGGGACTTATTTTTGAGTATATCAGCATAAGATTCTGCTGAACATGTTTTACTCAGTCATAGTACTGGATATCTGCTAAAGATGTTCTGTAATCTTTTTTTAAAAGAGGCTATTTACATGTATTTTGCTTTTGTGTGTTATTACAAAACAGTCCTTGATTTGATTTCTGAAGCAAAAATGATCATATTCATCTAGATCCTTTTTAAAATTTTTGGTACTCTCTGGGAGAAATGATTGCACCTATTTAGAATTAATAATTGATCTGCCACCAGCTGCAATAATGGAAACAGCTGGGTGTTCCACCTATTTTTAATTGGTATCTGGCATGTTGCCTCAATGACTAAATGGACATATCTCACCAGGAGTTACATCAGGAGAGAATGTTATAAGTTTACTGGAAAATGGGTGGATTTTATTATCTTTTAAAAACACAGATTTCAAGAGGTGTTTCTACTACCTTTTCCTGTCTTATAAGTACAGTTGATTTTCTGTGTGTACTTTTCATTTCATGTAATTTCAGACAAGGTTAGGTATTTAAAAGATGGTCATTGTTTTGATTTTAGGGTGTAACCAACTTAAGTAACTATCACGGTTGAAAAATGGTATGTAGTTGGTTGGATCGCAACTTAGCCATATTTATAGCTGGCCTATTGAAAGGAATGAAGCTTAAGTTAGGGCCTATCTACACTGAAGAAATACAGCAGTTTGACACCACTTTATCCACCATAGTTCTATCCTATGGAATCCTGGTATTTGTAGTTTTGTGAGATATTTAGCCTTTTCTGTCAGAGAACTCTGATGCTTCACCAAACTACAAATACCAGGATTCCATAGGATAGAAGTATGGTAAATAAAATGGTGTCAAACTGCTTTATTAAAAGCTCACCTAAATTGTTTCCATGTGTGCTTTGGGACTCTCTAATTTTAACTTCTAACTGAAGCCTTTGCTTTGTTCTGGAGGGATCTGTGGTCTACAGGAGCATCTTTTCGAACTCAGTGCTGTGGAAAGAAAGTGAGTTCTGCAAAGTCTCCACATTTATATAACTATATTCTTCTGTTTTTTAAAAAAATTCTTTCATATGTATCCTCTTAGTCCTCCATATAACAAGTCTATCTCTGGTTTAGGTCAGTGTGAATGAGAGAGCAAGTCCATCTCTGCCATGATTTCCCTCAGCACCCTAGACCAGGCACTTCCTGTTGCTGACACTGTGCTTTGTCACTGAAACTTGGTGGGAAACCATGGTGGAGGGGAAAATAGCTGATTTAGGAGATTATCAGATGGGGACGAAAAAAGCATCCCTGTCTCGCTATATTCTAATCCCCCCCCCATCCCTGTAATGCTAGAAAAGGGGGAAAAAATCAGACTTACCCTTCACACTATCTTCCTCTCTCCTCAGCAGTCCAGGAGTGAATGCAGCTTGAACAGAGCTGCATTCACTTCCTGGAATGAAATTCCTGGCCATTCTCATGAGAGGATGATTGTGCAGGAAATTCAAAAATAAAAAGAAAACTTAAGGTTAAAAAGTTACACCAAACACAAAAACACACTTAAAAAAATACAAGTAACCTGGGGAGGGTACAAAAAAGTATGTCACTTACCATGATCTCCCAATAGCACCTGGAAGTTTTCTGTCTCGGACCCCCCACTGACACTGTCATCATGCCAGCATAACGGGGCACCTTCTCATTCACCCGTTGTTCCCTTACAGAAACGGAACAGGCGATCTATTGATGGCTTAGCCCATCAATAAAAAGAACCACTGGAGGAACGGAAGCAGCATGGGAGCATGACGACCTGAGCACTACATTGTCCGAAAATCAAGCCCTTTCACAATCACCTGACATTGTTATCACACCATATTTAGGGTGTCTGATAATCTCCTCAAATGCAGGGGTTTTTTTTGTTTGTTTGGGTTTTTTTTTAGTGATTAGGAGAAACTGGAGCAGCCACAGAAAAGAAATTTGGAGGGTTGCATGCAGATCACAGGGCACATGATTCCTAACCCTGCCCTGGAAACTGATCCCTTACATAAATGTAGCATGTATTGGTGGCACAGGGCTTGTCTACACTGAAGGTAAAAATCTGAAATTCAGACTACTTTGGTCCAGAACTGCACCAGATGGAATTCAGACTACTATGGCCCTGATTTAAGCACCACATCTTGGCCAAAGCCTGAATCTGATTCATCTGGATTTTTACCCCAGTGCAGCCATTTGCTCTGCTCTCGGAACAAGTGGCTGCACACAGGGCTCTACATTCCCAGTGTGTGGCCACACATTCTGAGGGCAGAAGGAGCAGCTGTGCCTGGTACACTCACTCTCTTCAGAATGAGTGGTCACATGCAGGGTTCTACCTTCCCAGTGTCCTGAGGTCAGAACAAGCGGCTGCATGCCAGGAAGGCACAGCTAGTGATGCCAAGGAGGGGCGGAGATGCCAGCACCTGTCAGGCAGCAATTGTCCTGCCTCCCCACCCCCATCCCAAACCCAGTGCAGATCTTTTGTTCACACTACAGTTTTCTCCAGACTTTCCAGCAAAGCTGTGAGTTTTCTAAGGACTTTTTTGGACGAGGGTTTATAAAGCTAGCAGCCTCGTCCCCGTTGCGAGGCTGCAGCGCTGCAGGGCTTCCCTTTCGGATGATGCTCTGCCCTGCTGATCCTCTGCCGGTACTGTTGCGTAACCGCGGGGACACAGCAGCATTATATTTGGCGGTTTTCTAATCACAATCAACTTTTGTGATTAGAAAACTGCCGAATATAACGCTGCTGCATCCCAGCAGTTACGCAACAGTACCAGCAGAGGATCAGCAGGGCAGAGCATCATCCGAAAGGGATGCCCTGCAGCACTGCAGCCTTGCAACGGGGACGAGGCTGCTAGCATTATAAACCCTCATCGGAAAAAGTCCTTCAACTCAGAATTAGGTGGTATACCCTGAGTCTGGTGCAAATATTGCTGTACATTGTGTGGCATTATCAGGCCAGATTTGGGGGGATTCGGGGGTTTTCACTAGCATAAGCAAGGCCACTCTGTGTGTGTGTGTGTGTGTATGCCAAATATGTGGAATCCACAATATGCAGACAGGCAGACAGACACTTTATTTCGGTCATTAACCAATAAAAATACAATCAATAAAACAAGCATCATAGACGACCTCTAACATCAGTGACTGAAAAAGAATGGCTTGCCTGGGGCCAGCTTGTGAGTTCATGGCAGAAGATTTTTATGGCATTCTTCCCATCTGTATTTCTCTTCAGACTTTAGAAATCCAGATTTCCTGATCTATCACCCTTCCATTTTATTTCAAGACTGAGTTCAGAGTGCTGTGAAGGCACAGTTTGCTGTACTTTTCAGTATGCGCTTCCCCCCTTGCAGATTACCGATGCGCATCAGTGTATATGCACATTGGTTAAATTGCAGGTAAAGTGGAATCTTGATGTTGTCACATGTTCATGTGCACATTGGTAATCTGTAGGCAGAAAATGCAGACTGTAAACTGTATATTAGAAATGGTCAATGTTCAACTGAAAGATAGCAAAGAGAAGCCACAGAACAAGAAGAGGTTACATAGGGAAGGAGCCATAACTCAGTGTCAGAGCCTATGCCTTGCACAGGGAAGATGCCAGACCCAATCTATGACATCTCCAGATCATGTGGCAGATTATGGAAAAGACTTATCTATATCTGAAACCATGCAGAAAAGCTGCTGTCAGAGTAGACAATACTGGTCTAGACAGGCAAAAAGATTGGGCTGGGGCCCTTTATCATTCCACAATTAGAACATGCTGATTGCACTTCAACTGCTATGGTTCCATCCTATGGAATTCTGCCATTTGTGTTTTAGGAAGGGGAATTTAGAATTTTCTGTCAGAGAGTTCTAATGCCTCCCTAAACTAGATATCCCGGGATTCAACAGAATGCTGGCATGACAGCTAAAGTAGAATCATAATGCTGTAATTATGTACTGTGAAAGGACCCCGGTATCAGGCATTGTCCATTGTACACCTGTCTATCCTTCCACAGAAATGAGACCTGAACCAGACATTTCCTAGATTACCACTCATTCTCTTAGCCATAATGCTATACTTCTCAACAAAAGTGTGGGGGTTTGGCAAGTAAACTATCCAAATTTCAGACCATGTCTGAGCTCCCGCAATCTTAAATCAAAGGGAGACTTGAGTGTATTGCAGAGATACTGATCTTGAATAATAACAGGGTGTCTTTTTGTTTTAGCCTGCATTTTAAATTAATATAATTCTCAATGTCTGCCCTGTAATATTTGAAATCATCCTGTCATTTTACATGTGGGAAGTACCCTGAGTGTGGTAAAATTGTATCATGTCTTGTCACAGTCAGTAGCTTTCCACAGGAGAAGATAGGCTGTGGAGAAGGGACTGCAGATCTTGTTTGTTTGGCCAGTATGCATTTACAATTATTTAGCAGAATGAATAAAAAACCTGCTTTGTGTAAAGAAAATTGCATCCAGAAGTAAGTGGTGGCAGAGCAGTTTTACTTAGTGACAGGTGATGTTCGAGTTATGGGCTAATTTTGTCATACCAAGTGAGAGCAAAGAAATATTTATCACAGTTATATTCCTTCACCCACTTTTACTATGGTGTTCAGCATCAGGCAAAGGGACTTACTCTATTTTACCTTTTCTACATTCCTTTATGGTTAAACTAAGATATGGGGACTTGTTCATAGCCATCTGCTGACCTGCACATCTGCAAAGCAGTAGTATGTATGTTTACTCAGAAGCAAATCTTCCAGATTCCAATGGAACTTGTTACTAAAAAGGATGTAAATCCTTATCTATTTTGTCCTTACATGCAAGAACAAATAATGATCGTAGTTTACTCTCTGCTGTGAAAGAAATATTCCTCTGAAGTATTTTACCTGTATTCTGCTGTCCCAAAATGTGTCAGGGAATTGTTCTGCAGAGAACAACACAGGGTGTAGCTATGGGGGGCGGGAGCAAAATGACAGCATTGCCACTCATAAAATTCTGACACCCATGAAATGCAGTAACTTAAAACTTCAGTTGAGAATTTAGAAATACAGTTCAGATATCCAAGGGAAAGGGGCAGGCAAAGTTACCAAAGTTACCAAGGGAATGTGAACACATGTAAATAGAAGAGTTTTAGATAGGGAACAGTTTTCAATGTGTTTGATGTGTCTCTCCAGTGCTGGAAATTTGGGGACTGAAGGAAAATTTCATGTAAGAGCAGAAGTTGTGGGCTAATTTCTTCACACCAAGTTCAAACAAGGAAATCCTAAATAGGGGCATGTTTGGATGTATTTACAAAGCCTGTGTGATCAGAAACCCTGTCTTACCAGGTCACAGTTCACTGTTGGCTATGACTGAAAACTCCTAAATGGCTTGAGGCTAGAACACCTGAAGGACTGCCTTCTCCTGTAAAGCTTATTTAGGTGTGATGGTGATGCCCATGTTGGGGCATAGAAAAATGTGCTGTGTCCACCACAACCACCTGCAGAGTTGTTCCACATTGACAGGACGCCAAGGAGAAGGTTTTCTGGAGAGATTTCTGCAAAAGACTTCAGGCTGAGAAGGAAAAATTCCTTCACCCCAGCACTCTGCCTTGAGCTCTGGCTTGCCAAATAAAGACAGCAACAAGGCCAGCCTTCACTCAACTTGAGGGCTTTAATCTTTGTTTGCAGTATATTTACAATATATATACAGAGTATAGGACAGCCGTCTCTAATACTCATAAATCTCTCTCAAACCAACAAACTGCTTTGCCAACCACTATCCACAACAAACCCACACTAGAGATAATCCCCATCTCCTTTTTACAGGCAGTTAAACAATGCCTGTTACATCAGGCATCTGAGGTGTGCATACTCTCACGTGCTAACTCACACGCACACCTGCCACTGGAGCTTACCTACTTTCATTACTAAGCTTACAGCTCCATCTTGTGGTCACATCCATGTCATCTCCTGACAGCCCATTGGGAAGGATCTCAAAAGAGGGAACTCTGCCCCTCTAAGATCTTGTTCCACTGCCCTGGTGGTGCAGCGGTTAAATGCCAGTATTGCAACCATAACATTGTGAATTTGATCCTGCAGGGCTCCAAATTTCACTCAGCCTTCCATCCTTCTGTAGGTTGGTAAAATGAGTACCCAGCTTGTTGGGAGCAATTAGGTAACACATTGTAAACCGCTTAGAGAGTGCTTAGTACTATAAAGTAGTATAGAAATGTAAGTGCTATTGCTATTGCTATTGCTCCTTCATCACTCAGCCTAGCTAATTCTTATCTTCCTACTTGCCTCTACCAACCCAGGCTGTACTTATCCACTTCTGATCTTCTCTGCCCTTCCATCACCTCACTGTTTGCATTCTTTCATGGTGTATGGAAACACATTCAGGGGTAGTCATGTTGGATTTGGTTTTTCATGATGCATGCTGCTGATGAGCACACAGAGATAACATTTGCTTTCCAACATCCCTTCCCATGCTTCCAACTATGGGAGAGCTAGTGTAGTGTAGCCATTTGTTTACTGGACTAGAACTTCAGGATACCAGGGTTCAAATCCCTGACCTTGGGCAAGTCATGCTCTCTCAGGCAAACCTCCTATGAAAAAAATCTTGCCAGGAAAACTCTAGGATAGATTTGTCATCAGTTGAAGGCACATAATAACAATAAACTACCAGGTAGCCCCATTTAAATCTTTATCTGTCCCAACGCCAAAGAAGTTTTTTTTTTCTATGTGACAATCAAGACAATTTTTTGGTCACAAATCAAATAAATGGATGAACAATCAATGACAAACTGCAAGTGAGAGCAAGGGCTAATCAAAATGACTACTATTCCAAACATGGGAGATTATTAGACGCAGGGGAACACACCAAAAAATCATGTTCCAATCACGTCACAAGATCGCTACAGAAAGGGCCACGGATTAGGCTTCCCTTTTTTATTGATGGGGAGAAGCCGCTAATAAAAAGGGATGCCTTACTCATGGCTGTGCTATGCCCCTGGAATGCTGGAGGACATCATCATCTGATAATCTCATCCCTTCCTGTTCTCATTGCAATCTTTTGACGCAGTCTTTGTCCCGTCTGATAATCTCTATGGTTAGTTGTGTGGTTTTGGAGCCAAACTTTTAAAAAGATTGGTTTAGGCAAAGTTTAACTGAAGGGCTAAAGTAAAATCATTCCATGTACATCTGCATTGCAAACAGGACCTTTCTGTGTCCTTCAGAAAACAAAGGATTACAGCAACCAACCCTGAAGCAAATACAAAATGGTGCCATTTGGATGCTTGGTAATCAATCTCAGTTTGAATTACAAAAATAATAAAGTTTGTTGCATCAGGGTCTGGGCTTGTAACTCACCTGGGAATTATAAGCCTAATGGATTCAACCTTAGGAACCATCCAATTTCAAGTTTGAGCAGCATCCCTATTTAAAATGGCCTTAAAATGGCACATAATATATCCTCTTCTGAATGTGTGAACCACAAATCCTAACCCCAAGGAGTGTGAAGGGCATAACCATAATACAGGGAAGGTGATAATAAGCACAAAAGAGTTCATCGATATGAGGACATTAGGGATGCTCACTTGGTGATGAACTCATCTGTGTTTCTGAGATCTTATTTCCATACGTTACTGATAATTTCTAATTCTCAGTGCCTGCCCAATGTACTGTGACCTGAACATTGACCTTCATAACAGACTCCTCCCTAGCAGGAGGGATCCATGAAAACAGAATTGAAATAGATAGCTAAAAACCAATGGAAACCATCAGAAACTGGTGTATAAATATCTAATCTTCATTTAGTTGTGATCAAACATAGTGTTTACTCCCCCATGTTTCAGTTCTGTATGATCATTCCACAGAGTTGTCCATAAATAGGGACATCTTTTATGTTCTGTTTTTTTCTTAAGTACACATATTAAAACTTCCTTCTAAAAGAGAATAGTCCCAGTGTCAGTGGTTGCTGCTAGGCACCTGGGCATCCATCTCAAACAGATTGTGTTTAGAGTTTTTAGAGATGGAGACTTGCCTCATCACAGTTACCATGGACCCTTTCAAGTTATACAACTATAGTGGTATGATTCCACTTTTACTGCCATGATAACATCCTATAGGATCCTGGGATTTGCAGCTTACAGAATGATACATAGAATTCTCAGCCAGAGAGTTCTAGAGCCTGAGCAGATCCCAGGATTCCATAGGATGCAGCCATGACAGTTAAAATGGAATCCTAGTGCTAGAACTGTGTAATGTGAAAGGGATCCATGTCTCTGTCCAGGCACAGTTGCTGTTATCAAAGTTACAGCCGTTGTCACCATCCTGAGTAAAGCTGTTCTAATTGGGGTTACCAGTGCACCTGGAAGACACAAGGTGGGCTTCCTTCCTTCCTTCCTTCCTTCCTTCCTTCCTTCCTTCCTCCCTTCCTTTTCACCCTTTTCCCCAGTACTGGGACTCAGGGTGGCTCACATTTTAAAAAAATACAGTCAAAAGTTTTTACAAAAACCTAAATAAACACACAAAAAGTCATTGTTAAAATACAATAAACAAGTCATAGAAGTAAAGCCCTTTAAAAGAAATCATAGAATCATAGAATTGTAGAGTTGGAAGAGACCACAAGGGCCATCCAGTCCAACCTCCTGCCATGCAGGAAATCACAATCAAAGCATCCCTGACAGATGGCCATCCAGCCTCTCTTTAAAGACCTCCAAGGAAGGAGACCCCACCACGCTCTGAGGGAGTGTGTTCCACTGCTGAACAGCTCTTACTGTCAGAAAGTTCCTCCTAATGTTGAGGTGGAATCTCTGTTCCTGGAGCTTGCATCCATTGTTCCATGTTCTAGTCTCTGGAGCAGCAGGAAACAAGCCTGCTCCATCCCCAATGTGACACCCCTTCAAATACTTAAACAGGGCTATCATATCACCCCTTAACCATCTTTTTTCCAGGCTAAACATACCTAGCTCCCTAAGTCTTTCCTCATAAGGCATGGTTTCCAGACCTTTCACCATTTTAGTCACCCTCCTCTGTAACAGAAGACACAAAAAAATAAATAAACAGAAAGAAATGCTTGCCTCTACTTCCTTCGCTAGCTATTTTTCTGCAGCCCTGAGGAATCTGACATCACCTTCCAAACCTTCTAGTTCCCTGCTTTTCTCACTACTGAAATGAATTAAGGATGGCTGTGTAATTATAAGATGCACCGGAGAACCTTTTTAAAAAGACCCCTTTAAAAAGTCTGTTTTAGAGTTCTAAACTGGATGCCATATATTGTGATATACCTGGTGTTAGACAATAACTCCACTCCTCCCCTGTTTTTACGATTTCAGCAATTGTGTTACTAAGACCCTCGAGTGGCCTTCCTTGCATGGTCAGTGGGCTGCTTTTGCTTTGAAAAACGACAAGCTGTATAATAGGCCTATGTAATGAGTATGCACATCAAGGCAAGAGCTGTTTACTTCACAGCATAATCATATATTTTGCTGATTGTGTGATAAAAGGAGATAATCACAACAAATGCTAGGCTTGCTAAATTTTCTCTTGTCTTGAGACTACTTAGGGATTATTGTAGTTCTTGAAAACACATTTTAACTGTGAAGATTCCTTTTTTCAAAAAATAGTAACAGTAAAATCCTACTCAATACCATTCCCCCCTCCACCTTCTTCAGCTTTGGCTTCCTTGCTTCTTCATAATTATGCTTACTTCCTTCTTCCTGGTTTAATTGCAAAGGTGCTTTCAGCCAAATAGGGATCTTGTAGTAAACCAGATGATTTCTGTACATGACAATGCCACTGAGGACAACATGTATTGTGTTAGAGGGCAAATGTTTCTTGGATAAGCCCATAAGTGATTCCAGACAGTTAGGAAAAGGAATAGGCATGAGATAATACCACAACACTGCCCAGCTAGTCAGTTTAGGCTATGTGACTATTGTTTCAGCTGCTCCCAGACAGAGCTGGGAGACAGTTATCTTTCTATGGGCTTCTACTGGCTGTCTTGCTTACAGACCCACACTGCAGAAGCAAGCAACAGGATTCTGCATTGTTATTCAGCCCAAGACACTTGCTTAACAAAACAGAAGCCACCTCCAGCCACCTTATATTGTAAAGAACAGAGCTAGGAAAAGTTAATTTTTGGATTACAACTCCCGAGATCCTCTAGCCACCATGACTCAATGAGGGATTCTGAGAGTTGTAGTGGGGAAAGGCAATGTCCAGTCTTTGGTGTTACATTAATACACACATACATGCATGTGCACATGCACACACACATGTGCATACACACACATGCGCGCGCGCATGCACACATAAAGTAATGTTTTCGGACTGTGGATATCGTCCCAGTCCTGTCCCCAAACAATACCAATGAATTACTTTACACACCACTTTTCCCTAATTCTGGGTAGTATGCAGTGGTAAACAAGAGAGGGTTGTTAACACTAACACTAATGTGTTAGCTTTCACAGTTACGCTTCAATGCATTTTGGTGGTGGGTCATACTTGGGCACTTTGTCCAGGCAAATCACTACAAATAGTTGGACCACTGCATTTGCGGAACAGATCCGTCAGATAACAAGCCTGAGTGGCTTTAAAAAAGCACTAAAGACGGATCTTTTTCGGCAGGCCTTTCCTAATTAGATCCCGGCCTCAGGGGATCCTGGCCTCTTCTAGCCTGCTGGCTATTTATTATATTTTATTGTATTTATAGTTTTAAATGTGATTTTAGATTAGTTGTTTTTAATTTATATTGGTTTAATGTTTTTTTATGGGGGAGGGTGGGAGTGGGGGTGTTTAGGGATTTTATTTGTATTGTATTTTAAATTTTGTAAGCTGCCCCAATTGTTTTAACAGAGGGGCGGGGTATAAATAAATATTATTATTATTATTATTATTATTATTATATCCATGGTTTCAGTTATCCACAGGAAACAAAAAGAGAAACACAAACCATAGAGTCTTCCTCTCTAGGCCTCCTCTGTAGGAATCTTCTAGGTCCTCCAACACAACTCTATGGTATTTCTGACCAGAAGTACCATTATTTTAATAGGATTTACTGTTACCTGTGGTTTCTGGTATCCGCGTTAAGTCTGGGAACTGAACCCCCATGGATACAGGGGTCTGACTGTATATTTTTTAAAAGTCAGTTTTCCATATGGGCTCTCTGTTCAATTTTCTCAGCTCTACTCTTTGCTTGGCGTACGTCAGTTCACAACATTCTTGGACAATGCTGGTTAGTGACACTCTCTGGACTTTTTCGGATGACTCTTTTACAGCGCAAGCAGCCTCGTCACATTGTGAGGCTGCTGTGCTGCAGGGCATCCGAAAGGAACGCCCTGCAGCGCAGCAGCCTCGCAATGGGGATGAGGCTGCTTGCGCTGTAAAAGAGTCATCCAAAAAAGTCCTCTGTCCAGTAGTGGTGGGAGGTAAAATCCATGTCATGGAAGCAATGTATCCACTCTGGATTTTACTCTGAACGTTAAAAGAACTATCCCAGTTGCACAACCTATTTTGGGGTTAGCATTTAGCACCTTGGAGAGCTCTGTTAAAGTTCATACTAAAATCCTGAGCAGATTTATTGCCTCACAGACATGAAAGCTGTTAGCTGCCACTGCCACCATGGCTGCATTATTTTGACTTTGCCATCTCAGTCTAGGATATATTACAATCATTCTTTTTTATTATTTTTTTATTGAAAAACTGAACTGAACAAAGTTCAACCGAAGAAAATGAAATTTACAGACTGTCAGCATTGTTTTTAAAAATATAATATACATATAAATACATTCCTTCTTCTAATCTTCAGCTTAAGATGACATGAGAACCAGATAGATCTGTAGTCATCCTTGAGCACCCTGCCTATGAAGCTTTTCATCAGTAGAAATTAAATCAAAGTGCCTCTTTCCTTTTGGGGGTTTCTGTTGTGGACTTTTTAAAATGTTTGTAAATGAACCAATTATGAACCAAATAGCTTCCTGTTCTACTGCTCAGTTCAAGGAGGGAGGGGTTTGACAGATGACCATTCTGAAGAACATAGTCATAGGAACAAAGACTGCAAGTACCCTCAAGATGTAGGTATCACTCAGCCTGCACAGTTTCATCTCACCACCTATCCTAAACCCAAAGTCACAAAGTGATTCTCTAACACTAATTGATATGATGGGCATCCTTATCTGGAATGCTCGATTTCCTATGTCAAGGCTTTCTGCTACCCTTATGGAATACATATAAGGAGGAAGACTGGAAACTATCTTTCTTTGACACTGATTTTAATAACAGGAAGAATGCTCTAGAGAGCAAAAACAGATTTTCCATGCATTGCTCATCCAAATTTCATATTATAGCAATGTGTGTGTGGGAAGAACAGAAACAGAGGTCAGGTGCTGCGTAGCAAGGGAAATGTGCTGAGAACTGTTTCATGCAAGCCAGTATTCACTGAAAACTTATCCAGGAGTGATGCTGCGAAAGGTGTAAGTTGGAGAAGTGCATTTGACCAGTTCACACTTACTGAAAACCTTTCCCAGGTGTTGTGTATGGAGGAACACACAGGGAATGCTTCAAATAAAGTTTTGTTAGATTTCATTGTTCCTCCTTTGTGCAACTTAAATATATTTCTTTGTCAGTTATTTCTGCCACTATGTTGGCTTCCAAGTGTCAAGGAATGTGACTGTAAGCATGTGCATGTAATCAGAAGGGAAATAAAACAGACATGTTGATCTGGCTCACTATGCATATGCATTTCCAATCACATACCAGAAGAATTTCCAGCAGAATTTCTTGGGTCCCACCCAGCATAATACATTTTCAGAATCTACTCCTGATCTGCCTACCATCCAACCCCTGGCCCTCAAGCTGAAGTTGATTAGGAAAAACCTAAAAAACACTTCCTTAGTCCTTTCATTCTGTACAATTGTAGCACTTTGATACTGCTTTGACTGCCATAGCTGCAGTCTGTAGAGTCATGGGTTTTGGTGTTTGGTGAGTTGTTAGAGCTCTCTGGCTGAGAATTCTAAATATACACCCCTAAACTACAAAGTCCAGGATTCCATAGGCTGTTTCCATGGCAGCTGAAGTAGAATAATGGCATTACAAATGTGTAGTGTGAAAGGGCCTCCTGTCACTTATAGAATGAAAATTTTTGATGTAGATCTCAGCACTTACAGAAATTTTATTCTAAGACAAGCAAAGCAGGTTATGGGTATCATAGGCAAATATGCAGAGAAACAGAAGCCACTAGACACTTTTCCCTCTGTTCTTCTTTTCTATCTCTCTGTTTAGCAGCTTAATTTTTCTTCCCCTCTTCCTTCCAAATCCAAATTAATTGCAAAGGAAAGAGAGAATGGACAGAAACTATATATGGAAAAAAAGAAACCAGCAGCTCCATTTTCCCTGTCTACTTGCTTGTGATATTCTCCAGTTTTCTATACCTTTCTCTTGGGTAGCTTAAGAAATCTGTACCAATCTTTGCAGGACCTTCAAAATCTTTGGTAATCAAAGCTTGGCTTATAGACAGCTACCTTTGGCATGATGATGATGATGTTCCAATTAATGTCCCTGTGTTTAGGCAAAGGCAGATCAATCACATTCTGCCTTTCAAAGCAGAAAACAAAGGAAGGCTACCTTTATACCTAGATTAAGTTCCAATGGTAAAATGTTTTGGGGTTTTTTTTCAGCTACCTTGGCCAACGATCAGGGATTCTGGAAGCTGAAGTCCAAAACACCTGGAAGACCAGAGTTTGGGGAACACTAGCTTAAACAATGTGTCTGTTACATGTATGGCCCTGATGGCAGCCATTTCCTTCTTTCTAGAGAATAAGAAAACATGGAAAGCTTTTAACACTACATGTTCAACCATAACAGTTTTCATGATTACTTTATCAATCTTGTATAGCCAAAATCTCAGTGGGGACAAACATCCCACCATTTTAAGTGTCAAGGCAGACCTCAACACCTTTTGCCTGGTTAAGGGGGCCCATCTTGCAACAGCAGCAGCAGCAGCATGCCCTTATCTCCCATTTTGTCAAAGGTGGGGTTCCCAAATTTACCAAGCAGTTAACTTTCCTTGTGTCCATGTAGGCATGACAGTGTCAGGCTCCCAGCTGACCTGTAAGAGGCCAAGCTGAACTGCAGCTCTCAAAATCAGCAGGCTGATGCATTTTTGTAGAATGACACACATGACCACCCAAGCAATGATCAGATTGCTCTGAAGTCTGAATAGTTCACTCCAGTCTGCTGGCTGAAAGGACCTCAGCTTAATTACAAAGAAGGTAAAATGCCAAAATCTGTATCAGGATAAAACCTAGACCAATTGAAATATCACAATAATAGGCTTCTGAGTCTTTATTGAGCTAAATGCAGAGTTGGGGAAAGTTGCATTTTCAAACTGCATCTCCCAGAATCCCTATGTTAGTTGGGGGATTCTGCAGGTTGAAGGATTTGGGGGGAGATATGGACTGAAATCATGTTGGTTAGTTCCAATTAGAGTAAACCCATTGAAACAAAGTCAAAATGTAGGTAAATCCAACTGAGGACTTTTTCGGATGGGGTTTTGTAACGGAAGCAGCCTCGCCCCCGTTGCGAGGCTGCTGTGTGGCAGGGGGTCCATTTCAGATGACGCTTTCCCCTGCCGATACTGTTGCGGAAGTGCTGGGAGGCTGCAGCACCATATTTGGCAATTTTCTAATCATAAAAGTTGATTGTGGTTAGGAAATCGCCAAATATGGCTGCTTCCGTTACAAAACCCCATCCGAAAAAGTCCCATATCAATAGTTCTACTCAGGAGGCACAACAGCTTCTAGAACTAAGGTCCAAAAGGATAAGTTTACCAAGTTTGGACTAAATGGGAAAACAAAGTAAGTAGGTGGAGCTAGCTGACATTGAAGCCACATAGTTTTAAGATGGAATGTGGGAGGAGACAGCAGATATTCAAAGGAGGCTTTCCTAAGTGCTCTGGTGCCTACTAGCTGTTGCTAGGATTCTTGGTATATTACCCAGATCTGCCTCCATCCTTAAGCAAAAATGCACAGGTTACTTAGTGGATGGGAAACCCTGGAGCCTATGGGGCAACCCCAGTCTTTGGCACTTGGCAAACAGGAGCTCGATAAACAAGTGTTTTGCATGGGCATTTAGTGGGGTGTTTTGAGAGAGAAGCCTGGAGTTCTGTTTCAGTGCCTACTTAAGACTATTGATTATTGATGGAGAGGGAGCTGCTTCAACCACCTGCAACAGAGGTGGAATGTTTGTGTTCCTGCCAAATGATACACGTAGCTACACCTGCAGCAAGTGCAAGTCGGTTGCTCTGTTGGAAAGGAAGATTCAGTGATTTGAGGCCTGTGTATCTACTCTTCAGCATATTAGGGAGCGAGGTTTTCTTGGACAGAGTGGAGCAGACTGTCGTGGGTGAAGAATACACAGGGGATATCTTTGAGAAGGAAGTCAGTTCTCAAACACAGGAGGTAGAGATTTGGAGGAATGTCTACACATAAAAGTAGAAATACCAGGGCTCCTTATGTGAGTTTGAAGCTACAGAATCAGTTTGAAGCTCTCTACCTTATCAGTGATGAAGAGGAACAGTATCAGTCCTCAGAGAATGTGCAGGTGACCTTGGAAGGTTCAGCACCCTTGCCAATCCCCAGAGGAGACCTGTGGCTGTGGTAGGTGAGTCCCTGCTGAGATGAACAGATGCAGGGATTTGCAGGCCTGACAGGATGACCTGAGAGGTGTGCTGTTTCCCTGAGGCAAAAATCCATGATGTAACAGAGAGGCTGACAAGACTCATCAAGCCTACTGACCATTACCTCCTTCCTTTTGGTCCACATGGAAACCAATGGCACTGCCAGAATGTAAGGTACTCCACTTGGGCAAAAAAAATTGAAAAGCACAGATATAGGATGGGTGACACCTGGCTTGACAACAATAAATGTGAAAGGGATGTAGCAATCTTTGTAGACCACAAGCTGAACATTCGGAAAAAATTCTGAAGAATCCATAATTTTGTACAGCATATTCTATTGTTTTGATACTTTGGTTGGCTTCCTAAAGCTATTGCTCTGATACAAAATGTGGATTTTATTTTTCTTGTAGCCAACACAACCATCTTTATTTTTTAAATAAACCCAACCAGTAGAATTTACAGTACTTCCAATGGTTTAAAAAAAAACAGTCGACTTGGAAGTGTGTGAGCATCTCTCTCTCTCTGTGTGGGCATCTTTGAGTGTGGATGGGGAGAGAAAGGAGGGGAGGAAAAGAGCTGAAAATGAGTGGCAATGTTTGCCTCAGAGCTGATAATAATATCAGGCATGTACAGGTGTCAAAACACTACATGACAGAAGGACACAATCACAGATGGCAAAATCTTTTGTAGTGATATAAATCTGACACTTGACAGACAGCAAAGAGTTCAGAGTAATCACAGTAATCTGAAGTAGGAATGGGATTTGGATGTCTATGTTACAGTGTGAGGTCCTTAGGTACACTACAGTATTACCCAAAGATGGCAGTAATCCTCTCCCCACATCTAAGTCTTCTAGATTTGTCTCTGTACAAACCTGTGATTTTACCACCCCTTCCTCAAATTACAATCAAGTTCAGATTCAGTAAGAACAAAGATCACAGGAGCTATCTGAAAAAAAATTGACGAGATCTGATGAATACCAAAATACTTTTTTTTTCCAATAAGGAAAAAAATACCATATACATGCACATGTACACACACACACACACACAGAGAGAGAGAGAGAGAGAGAGATTTCTAATGGAATTTTTAAGGTGGACTTCTCTATGTTTAAACCCATTGGTTTAGTGCAATTTATTTCTGAGGCACTATGCTTAGAGTCTATTAGCCTACAAAAACTTGGTCAGTTTCTGTGGCTTGGGGAAGGGAACATGATAGAACTTGTTCTAAGAATGCAGCACCTCCAAATTCTGAAAAACAATGACAAATCAATGTAACTATAAGATAGTGGGGAAAGGGGATGGCAGAGGTTCTGTATAGTCTAATAATGAGATCCATGCAAGTCTTCTAGACGTCATTGAACTATGATTCCCAGCAGCTCTAGCTAGGAATTGCTGGGAGCTGTAATTCAACAGCATCTGGAGGCCTTCATGATTTCCATCGTTACTGTCATCCAACTACTTTTTGAGAGGCCATGTAATTCATTATACTCTAATAAATTAGCCTGTATAGTCTATATTAAGGTATGCCACAGAATATAATATACACTTTTAAAAAAACATAGAAGAGATTCCACACACAGACTATCACAGTTTTGTGCCAGGAAACATTCAACTCTTCTTTGCTTTGCAATTTACAAAAAGAAAAATTGCCAGCTATTTTTCATTTTGTTTGATTTATTTTCCATTTTGCCTGTTTTGCAGATGGTACTCCACTTTTATTAATGAGGATGGGGTTATGCAGGGCACAGCCTTGGTCCCACCCTCTAGATATATGATTTAGCCACCCTTTAGTCTTTTGAGATTGTGAAAGACATTGCCCTTCACACTGTCAAGCATACTGCAGCTATCCTTCCTCCCCGTCCAAAGTATTTGGAGAAATCAGCCTCTGCAAGCAAGAAATCATCTACTTAGCATGAAGCACACAATTCATTTCAGCTCTAGCTGTTATTCATATCTTTGCCTTGATGGTTGAGGAACTACAGATTTAAATGGTTCATGCCACTTAACAACAACATTCAAATATCTGAATGAGGAATACACATTATGATGTATTGATATTGCTGGTAAAGAGCCATTGTGGTGTAGTGGTTTGATCATTGGACTGTGGCTCTGGAGACCAGGATTCAAATTCTCAGTCAGCCACGAAACCCACTGGATGACCCTGGCAAGTCACACCTCTTAGCCCCAAAGGAAGACAATGGCAAATTCCCTCTGAACAAATCTTGCCAAGAAAACCCCATGTGATAGGGTTCCTCTAGGGTTGCCACAAGTCAGAAACAGCTTGAAGGCACACAGCAAACAAACAAGATATTGCTGGTAGAAGTACTGGGCAACTATCCCATCTAAAGACTTTACAACCAACCCCTCTGTTCACAAAATACAGCATCAGAGGTCAGGGAGGTCACGTCAGGCAAAGGGAAAGAGCACCTTGGATAGGGAATATGGTTGTTGTTATCATGTGCTTCCAAGTTGACTCCAACTTAGGCAATCTTATCATGGGGGGGGACAAGATTTTATTTTGAGGATGTATGCCATTGTCTACCTCTTGGACTGAGAGGATGTGGCTTGTCCCAGATTTCCCAAGGTTTCCATTGCTGAATAGTGATTCAAACCCTAGTCTCCCAAAGTCCTAGTCCAACACAAAATCCCTTATACCAGGGTGGCTCTCGAGGGAAGATTTGTTGTTGTTGTTGACTACCATCAAGTTGACTTCAGTTTATGGAAACCCTATGAATGAAAGACCTTGAAGTCACCCTATCATCTTGTTCAAGTCTTGCAGACTCAGGGTTGTGGCTTCCTTTATTGAATCTATACATCTGGAATGTGATTTTTCTACTGCCTTCTACATTACCAAACATTATTGTCTTTAGATTTTCCTTGCGTGTTTTTTTTTTTTTCCGGGCTGTGAGGCCGTGTTCTGGAATAGTTTCTTTCTAACATTTTGCCTGCATATGTGGCTGGCATCTTCATCTTCTCTGAAGATGCCAGCCACAGATGCTGGCGAAATGTCAGAAAGAAACTATTCCAGAACACGGCCTCACAGCCCGGAAAAAAACCAAGGAAAATCTATGGATGCTGGCCGTGAAAGCCTTCGACTTCACATTATTGTCTTTTTTTGTGACTCATGTCTTCTCATGATATGGCCAAAGTACAACAACCTCAGTTTAGCCATCTTGGCTTCTAGGAAGAATTCAGGCTTGATTTGCTCTAGGACCCATTGATTGGCCTTTTTAGCAGTCCATGGTATCCATATAACTCTTCTACAGCATGACATTTTTTAAAAATTAATTTTTACATGACATAAATCATCCATCCATCATTACATTGCTTGCAGTACCTAACATTTATTTTTCAGATAAATAAATTAAAATAAATAGAATACCCCTGACTCAAGATCTGAAATCTGAACCTGTTAGGTATAATAGCACCTGGGGATGGAATTAAGGAATTACAATTGACATATTCTAGCGAGGTACTTGTTGGAAGGTGGTTGTGCTGTTGCTGTGGTTGTTTCTGTGTATACTGTATGTGCATTCAAGTCTCCTGTCAACTTATGGCAACCCTATGAATTCAGAGGGTTTTCTTAGGCAAGGAATACTCAGAGGTGCTTTTGCCAGTTCCTTTCTCTTAAATATAGCTCACGTGCCTTTAAATCAGCTCTGACATATGGTGTCCCTATCACAGGGTTTTATTGGCAAGCTTTATTCAGAGGACGTTTGCTATTGCCTTCCTCTGAATATAGCCTACAGCACTTGGTATTTGCTGATGATCTCCCTTCCAAGTACTAACCAAGCATGACACTAGTTAGCTCCAAAATTCAGACAGGATTTCATACCTTCAAGTTATTTAGGCTGTAGGAGTAATGTTGTATAAATTTAAATTTGGAGTTTTTTTAAAAAATGTACTGCTATTTTTTTAAAAAAATATTGTCAGATTAGATTAATATTCAGGGGTATTTGCCCCTTCTGAGAGAATCAATGCTGCCTGGTTTCAGAAGAAAAGGTGCAATGAGTTTTGTGGAAGACTTACACTTAACAGTTTGGGAGATTTAAAAAACAAAATCCGATATACTCATTCTGAAAGGTTCTTTGTGGACCATTTTTCTGAAAATGGTAGATTGCATAAAGGTGCTGATACATAACAAGCCTCCATTTAAAAAAGGATAGGTGCAGTGATTCATGTGGAGAATCGGCTTTGAGGGAAAAGGTAATACACTTCCTTTTCCTTCCCTCCACTTATCTGTAACTGTGACTTTATAGCCATGAACCATCACAGTTTAGTACACAGAAGTACAAAATACAGAATACTTATAAAAAATACCAATTAGCTTAATTTATAATGTATATTTATACAACAAAACCATATCAGATAAAAACCTAAATGCACTAAAAGTAAAATTTACAATCAAATTTCCATTTTTATACAATAGGCACACTAATTCTCCCACCACCATCACCACCGCATTAAAACATAGGAGCAAAGAGCATGAAAATGCTGGATACCATTCTTTTTACCCTAATCTTTTTGTTGTTCTTTGTGCCTAGCTCTTAATTTTCTAGCTACAAAAGTAAATTTTGCAACCTGCATAGTAATAAAAAATATTGCTTCCTTCTAGCAGTGTACATATCTGCTGTGTGCAGGGGGGCTCTGGTTTACAAAGAACAGAGGATCCAGGCAAGAAATGTGTGACATGGGGGCTTATACAGTGGGCAGCTTAATAAATAATATTCTCAGCTTCCCCAGACTCATAGATGCAAAATGTTTTGTGAGATGTGGTATTATTAAACTTCCTGTTCAAAAAAAGCAATGGGCATACATTGGAGCCATACAGCTGTAAACAATTTTCTTAAAGGGGCTACAGTAGAAATTGAAAATATTGTCTTAACCCAAATGTCATTTTATATCATGGAAACCACAGAAGAAGACATTTGGGACCCAGCAGCTGGTGAGAGCCTCTCCCTCCATATTCCAACTTTCTTTATTCTGCAGCCCTTTCACTCTACCCAGTTATAGCATCATGATTCCATTTTAACTGCTATGGTTACATCCTATGGAATCCTGGTATTTTCACTTTAGGGAAGGACATCTAAACTTTTCATCTAGAGAACTCTTGTACCCCAGAAAACTATATACCCCAGGGTCCCACAAAGATGTAGCCATGACAGTTAAAGCAGAATCATAGTGCTGTAACTGTGCACTGTGAAAGGGCACTGGTCTCTGAGGGGTGAGTGAAGCGCAGCCAGCATCTGAATCCACTGCCATCCCTGTTTTCTTGTGTGTCTGTTCTTATTTAGGGGTTGTCTAGACAATGAAAATCTCCTCATGTAATGTGAGGGGAATACCTTTTGTCCTGATGAGATCCCGTGGGAATTTGCCATATTAGGAAGGAGGACGGCCAAAAATTCCATGTGCTCCATGATAACAGCCTTCACTGTTTTTCGTGAAGTTTTTTAAAGAAAAAATATATGCGGAAATATGCATTCCCACTCATTTGAACAACCAATTCAAATTGGAGCACATTCTGGAAGTCAAAACATGATTGGTCAGACATGTGCTGGGGCAGACTTGCCAGTGATGAAGTGGTGGGAGCCGCCATTGTTGATTTTCACAGAAGCAATTGTATGTGATTTTTGAGCAGTAAAGCAATTTTTCAAAAGCAGATCGCTCTTCCAGATCTTGGATTTAATGATGGGGGGAGGGTAATGGAGGGTAATGTGCAATGGCAGGAGCTTTTGGAGAATAATAACGTGAGCAATTTACTTGTGGCCACCATCTTTATTCGTGGGCATGCTCCATGTGAACTTCAAACACAGATAGCTTCCCATACCAGCGATCTTGAGAAAAAATGGTGAAGACAAATGAATGCTGCTGCAATAGTGAATTAATGAGCCATTTTCCACTGTTAATTTTCCTATCTAGCTGACCCCTTATATTGTAAGCATGAGGACAGGGAACTGTTAGATTAACTATTTGTATGATACTCTGGGAGACTTTCTGGCTGAAGTGTGCAGTTTAAGTACTTGAAATAAAGAAAGAAATTTGAGTGACTGGATCCCTTTGTCTTTTTACATAAAACAGACTAATGCAGCTATCTCTCTGAATCTTTCTTTAAACAACTGTTTTAATCTGGTGGAAAAGAATACCAGAGAAACCTCTATGTTAATACCATGTTTTGGGAGCTAAACAGTATGAAAGTGACAAACACCATAGAGGTGTCCTCAGGTAAGAAGCTTGCTCAAATGGAGAACAGCAGGTACAAGGATGTGATGGAGAACAGCAGGTACAGAGCTGTGATGTGTGAAAACCATTTTAAAGATTTTAAAATAATGAGTAGACCACAATAGGTATTGGCAGAATGGGCACTTGCAGCTTATTTCTCATTGTCCCATCCTTGGCCCACCATATCTCATCTATACAGGCCATATCATCTCGGCAAAATGCTGTCCTGCTCTGTCTACATTAGGGCTGAGAAATCATACACACACACCCAATGTTGTCAGGCTGCAAGTCCCAGCATTGCTTACCATTGGCTATGGTGGCTAGGGATGATGGGAGTTGAAATACAACATCTGAAGAGACACATGATTCCCACTTCTATAGATGGTCTATAGAGTCCCACAGCACAAATAAGTTTTGTTTTCTTTAGAGGCAGAAGCCACAAAGTGTTGTGGTGAATTGGAAGGTTAATTTAATACTCGGTTTGTGTAATGCTACTTTCCATTTGGCTTCTTTAAGGTGCAGCAAGGATGAGTCCCGCCTTGGGAGAAAGGCTGGGTATAAATCCAATAAATAAATAATACAATAAAATAAATGATGAGGGCAGTCCTGGATGAAGAAACATATGACTGAGAAAAGAGCCACAAATAGTTTTTACTTATTTCAGAGAACCTCATAGAGACATGGTATAGGTTTCTATTTAATTTAATTGCTGTACTTTTGTTTTCAAAAAGAAATACACATTACAATTCTTTTCAAAATGAACATACTTTTGTTTGGAATAGAACAAAACTGAATAGAAAAGTAATGTGGGTCTGAGAAAATGTTGTATGTTATTATTTTACTTTGGGAGCAATTGGTTCCAACATGTTCCCCTTTCTGCAGGAGGTTTTCTCCCCTTTAGTTCTTGTTCTTACCCTGGTTTTCTTGTCTGATCCAAACTGGTTTTAAGTTCATAGAATGAGTTATGTGTGTGTATCCCAACAGCAAAATGAAGCCACAGAATTGTGTCTGTCATAGAGCTGGCACCGTGATAAGAATAAAAGCCAGGTGAGAGCAGTTGTACGGGGTGGAGAGGAACAAAGGAAATGCTTATTTAAAAAAAAAAAATCTCTTCAGAAAAAACCTTCTAAAGTGATAGATAATGTTGCACTTAACCAATTAACCAATCAGGGTCAAACTAGAGGGTTAATGGGGTTATGCATTCCCTACAATGAAAATGTTTTTCCTCCCACAATGTGCTGTCCTCAGCAAACAGATTTGCAACTTAAACTCTCGTTTACTTACCAATGACCAATTACATTACAAAGCATACTAAATGCAACATACATAGGCGAGGACTGTAGAATCAAATACTATAAACTTTTTCAAATGGGGAATAAAATCCCCCTCGATGTCGGGAGGAGGACAGCACTGTCTCACTTACAGAGTTCCATTTCATGTGACTCTGTCCTCCTCCCGACCTTCCCCCATGCCGGGGGAGTGAGAAACGTGTCTCTTTTTATTGATGGGGGTTCTCCGTTAATAAAAGCAGCATGTTTCTCCCACCCTCGGCACAGGGGAAGGTCGGGGGAAGGTCGGGAGGAGGATGGCATCGTATGAAATGAAACGCTGTAAGCAAGACAGCGCCATCCTCCTCCTGACCTCAATGGGGGTTTTATTCCCTGTTTGGAAAAAGTCCTATGACATAAAGACATCTTTCATCACTTGAGAAGTACCTCTTCGAAATACATGCTAAAAATGTTGCCCAGGTTGCTACAGCCTGTGGATTCCATGCATGAAAAGGAGCCACGGGGGCAGATTGCTACTAGATGACAAGTGTCAAAAAAGTCCGATTCAGTTGTTCTCAGTGTGTTGATTCACCACATGAGGCAAGATGTCAGATCACCCTCACTCATCAGCACCATGTTTGAAGAAGAGGCCTTTATTATTTTTTTATTTTTATTTATTTATTTATACCCCGCTCTTCAGCCACAAGGCTATTGTTTTTTTAAGCAATAGCAATTTACACATCTACACTGCATTAAACAGTTTCCAATGCATGTTAGCTAATTGCCCCCACAAGCTGGGTACTCATTTTACCGACCTACGAAAGGATGGAAGGCTGAGTGAACCTTGGAGCCCTCTGGAATCGAACTTGCAACGTGGTGATTTGCAGTACTGGCATTTAACCACTGCGCCACCAGGGCTCCTGCAGGTTCTCCAGGCAATTTGGAACCCTGATTTTACAGAAGCATCCAGGTTCAAAAACATGAAATAAAGTGTCTCATCCTCCATACAGCCAGCCAAGATTAATCCTGCGGATGTGTCATCCATGTTTAGATTAAACCATCAATTTAGACATCAGGCCCACGACCTACAAAAATAGAAAAAGTGTTCAAAATACAAGGTAAAAATACAATAAGTGGATAAATCAGCATGGGGACAGGAAAGGAGACAGATTCCCAATGCATGCAAAATATTTCAGGGTCCCTGGATATAGACAGAGGAATTCTCATAATGCAGATAACCAGGAATTGGGCTAGTGGAAGGTAGACAGGCTAGCTTTCAGGTTCCAGAGCAACAGAAGCAGAACTAATCAGGAGACTTGCCCTAAAAGCCCGTCACTTTGATAGTTCCAGTTTTGGAACCAACAGTAACTTCTAAAATCAAAGTTGTAACTTGGAGCTGCACCAGTGTAGCAAGTGGAAATGAGATCTTTACCATTAGAAGAATCCAAATGTAGGAATTATTTTATTATTATTTATATCCTGCCTTTTTTCCTATGGTGGGACCCAAGGCAGCTCACAACATTTAAAAACAAGATTAGCTAAAAACACAGCACAATAGATAAGAATTAAAAGAGATTAAACCATTATATAATTAAGATTCCACATAAATAATAGAACATTTTAAAAACGCCATAAAAATTAAAATAAATCTTAAAAACGGAAGCATCAGCAGTCCAACCGTCATTTGTCAGCAAAGGCTTGGTGGAATAAAAATGTTTTAACCTGCCACCTGAAAAAGAATAAAGATGGGGCCATCCTAACCTTTCTAGGGAGGGAGTTCCAAAGTCTGGGAGCAGCCACTGAAAAGGGCATCTCCCTAGTTCCCACCAAACAAGCCAGAGAAAGTGATGGGACAGAAAGAAGGGCCTCTCCAGGTGATCTTAATGTTCTGCTGGGTTCATACAGGGAGATACTGTCAGGAGTTAGAGACTGAACTCCATTATAAAATGGCCGAACAACTGCAGAATCATGCTGAGTCATAATGGTTGACTCCATGAACTACCAAGTCATGCCTAGTCAGGCCACTAGAGGGCAGTGTCCTGTAGGTAGGTAGGTAGATAGATAGATAGATAGATAGATAGATGTGTGTGTGAGAGAGCTAGTCCAAAGCTCACTCTCTTCTTGTGAATGCTGATGCCTGGTGAAGCAGTTTCTCCATCAATTGTAAATATTTGTATATATATTGCAGCTGTTCAACTTTGAAGATAAAAGTGCATCCTGCTTATTTGGATGTCAAACACTCTGTGTGAGAGTATTCTTGGGAACGGGTTACTACTAAGTCTACTGAGATAGTTTTTGGCTTCTGCTGGGGATTGACTGTCCTATCATCCCCTGACAGATATGGTTCTTTAAGTAATCTGGACCCCAGCCATTTAGGGCTTTATAGGTCAAAACCAGCACTTTGAATTGTGACCAGAAATGCATCAGCAGCCAATGGAGCTGTCACAACAAGGGAGTTATATGTTCCCTGTAGCCAGCAGACAAGAGGAAGCGAAGTCTGAAATTAAAAGAAGAGAAATGGATGGTTCTTTGAGTGAATTACATCCCCTGCTATATCAATATCTATGTATTTTAACTGCAGCATTTTCATTTGAGATTGGTTTGTCCAGCTACAAAGAAGCAAGAGAAGAGGGTGATAATGCTGCAAAGCTGTATCCAATAAAATGTATGGAATTCTTTTAAATGCAAAGTCTGGTTCCTTCATTTCTTCTTCTATGATTATTGTATTCCCAGATGTCCAAGAAATGGACATGAAATGGTTTACTAATGCTGCTACACAAAACTATCCACTGGATTCTGAAATATTTATCTACAAATCCTTGCCCTAATTGTTATTATACTCACCACGGCTTGTGTTAATTTCCATAAAACATCAGTATACTGAGGAGAGTGTTTCTTCATTCATCAGTTTCTCATTAACCATCCTTACCTCACAACAAAACTCCTCAAATTAAATGACTTAGTTAAACTGAAATATACAACACAACCTAAATCTAATTATTAGTCCCAAGAGTAAGAGACCCACTGAAGCAATGAAATGTACATAAGTATTAACTTACCAAGCTCCCACACCTCATTTGGACAAACAATTGGATTTAGCCCCATGTCTTAATAACAGATAATGTAATCATGAAACCTGTTGACTGACAAAGGTCTCTAGAATTCATACGATGACAAAGAGCTTCCAAGCTGAATGAGATATCTAGAAGTTTGAATAAGATATCCATGTATCTGTATAAATTAATTTTAAACTCTCCTGAATTGATTATGACAGGTTGTAATAGAAAAATAAACAGCTTTACTTTATTATAATATTTATAATAAAGTGATGTGGACAAAAATGAACAAAACTAAATGAGGAGATTTCTGAATCTTGTTATAGACCAGAGAATATTATATTGCCAACTTCTCAGCTAGTTTGTTACAACTTTAAAGGACAGAGTTTGGCCCAATATTAGCTAATACAGGGAGTTAGCTCTTTGTGTTAGTGTGTGTGTTTGTGTGGCAGTAGAAAACTGATACAGTACAGGTCAGAATGACAGATGCTCCGGAACATATATAATAGATAAGAAATGCTTCCATAATTGTACACTAGGCACTAGACGTTAGATGATGCTAGAGAGGAACACTAAGCACTGAGACCAGGTGTAGACACTAGAACGAGGTGTTACTAGATGAGGTTACAGACAGTGACAAGGTAAGGGATGAGTCATAAGATAAAGACAAACTGAGGGGCTGTGATGTACAGGCTAGACCCACTTCAGGAATGCAGTCGTTCAGTAGTTAACAGTGAAGCTGTTCCACTAAGTAGAGCAAAATCCAGTCCAAAGGCATTGTCAAGACTAAAGTTAGGAGATTATCAAACAGGAATGCAAAAAGTGTTCCTGTCCCACAATCTCCACTCCCACCCCTGCCCCACCATAATAACTCTCCCTACCGCACTTACCTTCTTTCCCATAAGCAGGGCAGCCCAGGATTTAACAGAGCTCTAACGGAGCTCTGTTCACTTCCTGGAGTGAAATCCTGACCGTTCTCGCAAGAAGATGCGAGCAATGGAAATTCAAAGTTAAAAAGAAAAATCAAATGCTAAAAATGAATAGCAAGCACAAAAACACACTAAAATTAACAAGTAACCCGAGGAGGGTCATAAAAAGAGGGTAGCTTACCTGGATGTCCTTATTTCACCTGGAAGTGTTCTGGCAGAGACTGCCTATTGATGCTGGGATCTTGCCAGCAACATGGTGCACATTGTTGCACACACGGAAACCCAGGACAGAAACAGAACAGGAGAGCTATTGACATCTTCTCCCTCTCAATAAAAAACAGCACCCACAGAACAGGACCAAAACGAGTGCATAACTATGGGGGGTGACATCGTCTGGTAAGGAAGTCCTTTTGCAATCTCCTGGCATTGTTGTAATGCCACTTTTGATGCATCTGATAATCTCCATAGTTTCTATTTCAGCACAAACTATATAGTTTCCCAATGTTCTGCCACTCCCAAGAGTATTGGCAAGGTCTGATACCAGTGATGTACACTCAAATTGATTGACTTGGACTGAAGTCGGACCCAAGTCACTTCAATGACTCAACTTGGACTCAATTTGACAATAAATGATGACTCGACTCAACTTATATATTTTTAGCAACCAATTTGCTGGCCTTAGTTCAGTAACATCATGCATTCACCCAGAAACATTACAGAACAGAAAATGGTTTCCTCCTTTGAACAATGCTTCTATGATCTCACTGCTTTTTGCCAACTTGATGGAAATGGTAACAGCAAATGAGCAATGGGCTTGAGGTGGAAGGATCCTTCTAAAGTTTTTCCACTGTCCTCCTCCATCCTCCTCCCGACCTTCCCCTGTGATGCAGGTGCCACTTTTTATTGACAGAAAACCTCTGTCAATAAAAAGTGGTGCCCACAGCATGGGGAAAAGTCAGGAGGAAGACATTCTTCTCCAAACCTTCTCAGGGTCCCCCCCCCCATTTGAAAAAGTCCTTGGAGTGGCTGTCTTGTTCAGGGTTTTCTTTTTTGTTTTCTCCCTCATTTTTGCCAACTCTTTGGCTTTCATAATCCCCTCTTTTCTGGGACACCCTGCGACCAGATGCCCCTCCTGGCCACTGCTTATGCACAATCTCAGGCATGGTCATCACTCCTTTTCTGTTGAGGTGGATTTACCTATCTCCTGCCCAGGGAGGTTAGGTTGTCTCTTTCTGGCTGGATTGGTAGTCAGTCCTTGCCTTTGCTTGGCCAACTTCACCATTAGCTTCACCATCTCACTTTCACCTGTGCGTCATGTCCTGCAAGCCTGATGAGGCTGTAGAGTCAGAGGAGGAGGATGACATGGCAGGGAATAGCCCTAGGGACCCTGGCACAGGTTTAGCTACACCTGTGCCAGCGGGGAAACCTGCCAACCTGGAGGCTCAAGCAGAGGAAGAGCCTGGTCTGAGTGGGTTGGCATCACTCCCAGAAGAGAGTCCTGCCCACTCAGATAAGGATGAAGAAGAGGAGAGAGACTTACCTCCACCATCGTATACCCAACACCAAGCTCAAAAGGAGGCTCAAAGGAAGTCTCTGAGAATTTATGAGAAGAACTTGCTCATTAAGAAACACCTGGCAAAGCCTTAATTGCTTTATATAGGCTGTGAGAGGCAATTGAGGTTTTGTCAGAGATCAACTGATCCCCCTGGAGAAAGCTTCCTGCTGCCTTCAGTGCCCGAATCATTGCTGCCTTGCTATGTGCCTAATCTTGGACTGTTCCTGGCAACCCTGTTGCATGATCCTACTGACCTATGGACCGACTCCTGGACTACACTGCCTCCTGTAAGCCTTGGCCTTTGGACTGTATTCTGGACACTTCTCTGTTTGCTTTTTGCCTGTATTGCTGCCTTTCCAAGGAACGGAACTTTGCTTGCTCTTCCTAATTAATTATCACTGGAGCTTGGCTGCTATCCCAGCTCTTGTTTAACTTGCTGGCAATTTGAAAGTTGCTTTTCCGGACACCGTGAGCCTCACTGAATCCATAAGTGTGTCTGGATTGTCCCGCAACAGTGCCCTCACTAAGAAGTCTGCTCTCAACTCATCTCTGGATCTTAGTGGCCTCTGTCCAATCCGGGATGCATGCTGCCAACCACTGGAATCCTTTGACGTACTTAGTTACTGAACATGACCCTTGCCATATGGCCAGCAAATGTGTATCCACTTTTTCCTGGTGAAATGTATCCTCAAAACGAGACTGCAAAGCAATCATGAAAGCTCAGAATTCCAGCAACTCTGGTGCTTCCATGTTGTAAAGGTTCACTAACCACTCTGCCGCTTCCCCATTGAGATATGTGGCAATGCTCCTCACTCTAGCCATTTCAGACAGGAAGGTTGCTTCCCACTCTTCCATGAATGCAGCTACTTACATGGGGGAAATGGTAGCTTCTCCGTGTTGCCATCAAAGTTTGCCTCCAACCACCATTCTCTGCAGGTGTGAGTGTCATGCCCTGTGTGGCTGATGAGGGCATGGATTGAGGGGATGATGACATAGAGGAACAAAGATCTGTTGCTGATTGGACGAAGAGCCTGGCACAAGTTTATCAGCACCTGTGCCAGCAGGGAGCTCTGCCAACTTGGATAACAAAGAGGAGGAAGTGCAAAACTTACCCATTCCATCTTTCAGTCAGTGCAGGTTGGGAAAAAAAGCTGGACACTGATCCCAGAGGCTTTATCTGAAAAGCCAAGCAATCAAAGGGTACCTGGGGCAGCAGGGACTTGCATATATACACCTCAGGGAGCTGTGCAGAGTTTGTCAGAGGTTAACTGATTAACCTGACAAGAGCTCTGGTGTTTATTGATTGTAACTCCTCATTCTTGTTGCCTTTAACCTTGTTTGACCTCAGACCTGCTCTTGACCACTCTGCCTGCTGTAAGCCTTGACCATTGGACTGTGACCTGGACAATGCTCTGTGTTTCTCCTTGCTTGATTCTGGCTACCTTTTCAAGACTATACCTTGCTTGCTGCTTCATATGTCAGCTAGACTTTTCCTTAATTGCTTTGTTGCTGATAGTAGTTGTCAGCTTTCCTGGACATAGGACTTATCTCTGCTAACTACTTAACTGGCTTGTTTACAGATGGCTTGTGCAGCTTTCCCAGACACCAGGGCTCAACGGCAGAGCATGGGCACCCATGGTCCTCTGGTGCTAGAGCCACCTGGATGGCCTGGTTCGTGATGGGCTATGGCACAGCTTTCACTGGCCTGTCCCTATTGCTCCAGTCTGGTAAAAGAGACTTCGGGGACTCCCACTCCTCTGACACTTCCTCCAACAGTTGCTGCATCTCATGCTCCAATTCAGCAGTTTCCAAGTCTCTCCTGACCTGAGCCATCCACCCCACCTGATGGTGAGTTCTTTCAAGATAATTTTCTGCTGTTCTTGCTCAAGCGAGTCCTCAGATGTCCTCTCTTTTGAGAGAGTCCTCTGTTGGTCCCCTTTGTCATGAGGGGTTTCCAATACTCCCTCCAGATAGAGGTTCCGACTAACCTCCCCTATTGCTCCTCTTTTCCAGCAAAACCGCTTTTTCTGAACGTGTGTCTGCATCAATTCAGGTCTGTAGGGAGTTTTGAGAAACTGTGATGTACAGGCTAGATCCATTTCAGGAACACAGTCTTTCAGTTAATGGTAAAGCTTTATTCCAGTAAGTAGAGCAAAATCCAGTACAAAGGCATTGTCAAGACTAAAGTTAGTTTCTATTTCAGCAGTATATTAAACCCAACCATTTTCCCACCCCACACAAGTGACTTTATTAGCCAGTAAAGCATAAACATTCAATTTCCAAAAATTAGTTCATTCTCCCTCACAACTCCAAGGATCTCATGTGAAATAACCTTGGAAAACTAAAGGTAACACATTCCTAAGCTATCTACCACAAATCAACCCATTACATTATCTATCATCCTCTCTCTCTCTCTGGCTTTTCTTTGCAAATGAAGATTCAGGAAGGACTCATCCCGCGCTTTCTGCAAGCGCGCTGATGACTAAACAGGCCAATCCGAGATAAACAAGTCCTGTTGCAGAAAGCACAGCAGAAGGTCTCCTTGGGTGATGTTTCCGGGTTGTGATTCTTTCTGCGTTGTCGTTTCTCTTCAAGACTTGTTCGGCATGAGTTCTCAAATAAGGCTGCAGCAACGATACAAGGACTCCCATCATCCTAAAGAAAAAGGAAAGTACTAACTGTCATAGCAGGTCTGGGTGAAAGGAGAGGATAAAAGGTTCTTATCAGGCTGTTCCACAGCCTCCAATGCAGAAGACATTGCTGATAAAGATCGGCAACTGTTCCTGATAGTCTGATATGCTAAAATGCTGATTTATGCTGATACTGGTAAGCCTAATAAGAATAGATATACTTAAGCAATAATGAATGCTGTCAAGATTTAACACAGAGAATAACTCTTGTATACCTGTGTAGTTATAGAAGCCTATTAGAGCTTTGTAATTTATCTGACAGATGAGAAAGTGTACCTGAATGGATTATAGCCTAAATTGTATTGTTAAAGGATTGTGAATGTGAAACAAGGCATTGAATTCTGTATAAAGTGATAGCCTTTATGAAAAGTATGTATAATGCCATAGCAGACACTGTGAGAAACTAGGAAATTATGGAATAACCTGGGGAGGATGATCATAATGATGACGGATAAGAAGCTACGTTAAATGGTTTAGAAGGATCATGTTCTTACATGGGTTAATTATTACCACTTAAAGCCTGTGAAGAGCTGAACAGAGAGATAAAGGTTCAGTCCCTATGAAAGTCCTGATGAATACTTAAAATTGTGATAGCCATGCAACATGATGTAATGATGCCTTACATGCAAGATAATGATATGTAATGAATATTGAGCATCCAAACATTGCCATGTCTGTGTTTGTTCCCTAAGGAGAATGTATATGTGTATGCCAGGTGCAGGTATAGCTGCACCTGGCATAACATACACTGTTATGTGCCCCGCTGGGGTTTCAAGCAGTGGTTGCAGTGCGGAGCTTGGAATGGCAGCATTCCTTTCACATAGTTCAGCTACATGGTATTATTTTAGAGGAAAATATTGCATTGTTTTACATGTGGGTAGTGAGTGGTTGAGGGAATGAGAGGGGAGGGGCCCCTTTGAGGCTGGGGGTATAGATGCAGATTGAGCAGCAGGAGTAGATTGTGAGGTGGAGGGGGAATTTGCATGTGGGTAGTGATTGGCTGAGGGAGTGAGAGGAGGGAGGGGATTGGTTGAGTATATTTCCTAAGCGGCCAATCAGCACACTGGGAAAGGAAATGTACCCAAGTGTTTTATATAGAGAGATATCTATGAATATTTATAATAAACAGCTTTTAAAAAGTACCAAAAGAGCCTGCTCATTTCCCATATAAATATCTTGAAATTCCAAAACTTAAGGATGCTTAAGTGGAATGTTAAAGTTGACCCTCAGCTATCTGTTTTAACTATCATCATGAGCTGGACACTCTGAAAACAGCACAGGTAACCAGAGATTGATAGTGGGTGAGGGAGAGAATCCAGATTTAGCTGACAAGTGGCAAAGACCCCCAATCCCGCAGTCTAAGGAGATTATCAGTCACGCTAATGTGGCATTCTCACAATGCCAGGAGATCGCTAAAGGGCTTCTTTTTCAGATGACATTCTTTCCCTCTTGTTATGCACCCATGCTGCTGTCGTTCTGCTGGTGCTGCTTTTTATTGACGGGCTAAGCTGTCAATGGAACCCCCATTCTGTTCCTGTCATGGATGTTCATGCATCTTATATTGCTTTTAATTTTTGAATTTCCCGCGCTCTCATCTTCTCGTGAGAATGGCCGGGATTTCAAACCAGGAAGTGAAAGGAGCTCCATTAGAGGTCCATTCACTCCTGGGCTGCTGGCACACACAAACAAAGTAGGTCTGAAAGTTTTCATTATTGTGCCAGGAGAGGGGTGGGAGACAGGGCAGGAGAGGAGATTGTAGGACGGGAATGCTTTTTTTTTGTTCCAGTCTGATAATCTCCTAAGAGATAGGGGTGGAACCGCAGTCGTCTCAATCTACTCCAAGTATATCATTCAGTGATATAATTGGATATATTTTTCTTTAAATATATTTGTTGTTGTGTGCCTTCAAGTCATTTCCAACTTATGCAAACCCTGTGTGGAACTTATCACACAGTTTTCTTGGCAAGTTTTGTTCAGAAAGGGGGTTACCTTTGCCTTCCCCTTAGGCTAAGAGAATGTGACTTGCCCAAGGTCACTCAGTGCATTTCCATGATTGACTGGGGATGTGAACCCTGATCGTCAGAATCTAACACTCAAACCACTATACCACGTTGCTGATCTAAAATCAGCTGCTATTAATTTCACTAACCAGCACAACCAAACAGCATGAAAAAAAGAACAAAAGGTTAGAATTAGATAACCTTCCTTTTTCTGAAAGTTTTCCAGTGTGCTGACTCATAGGACTTCATCACACGAGGGTGGTATAATGCTTCTTCGGCTGCATAATCACATCTTTGGGAGATACTTATCACACAACATTGTATCTGCCAGGTAACTGCGTCGCCTTCCATGTGTTCCCGGAGTGCTCCTTTTTGTTGATGGGTAATATCCGTCAATGATTCCCAGTCATGCTCCTTTTCCATTGTTGATTTCTGTATGATTAGTCCAACCTCTGCAGTTCTGATTCCCTGGCAGTCTTGTGGTATGAGTGGGTGTGATTCTGCCCCTCTCCCCCTCTCCACTCCTCCCCCTTGCTATGCCCAAGCAGGCTATCTTCATTTATTTTGTATTTATTTTCTTTTTTTTAAAAAAGTGCATTGCTGTAATTTTGCAATTGCATTCTAAAACAAATTGAAAAGCACACATGCATATGGTAGGGCATACTGGGGTTGGAATCTAAGGCAGTGCTACTCAAAATGGTGGTCCATGACATGGTGCCAGTCCATTGGCTGCCAGTCCCTGGTGTGTTTCTAGGAAAGAAAGAAAGAAAACAATTGTAGCACATGGATACTAATATTATACAGGTCCCTGGTATGTTGGGTGAAAATTGCCAGTCCCCCATATCAAAGAACTTGAGAGGCAATATTCTAGAGTGCATACTCACATGTTCCTTTGGCAAACACTGATCCTAACCTAACATGAACTTTTCCTGACCCAGAATCCTATGCATTCTGGGCTCTCATGGCAGCTGCTGTGTAAGCAGCCAAATAAAAGCAGAAAGGGTTTGCTAAAAATACAAGTTTTAACCCAACAGGACAAGTAATATCTGTTTTCTGACTTCACAATCCCTTTTCCCCATCCCAGACCAACACCAAGCAGCCACTTCTGGAGACTTTGATCATTCTTGTGTACTGCTGATAAAAGAACCATGAATTTAATACTTAGAATCTGATGTGTCAGCAAAAACCTAATGCACTTCAGAAAGACATTATCAAGCTTTTTCAGAATTCAGAGTTTGTTTGTTTTTCCAAAAAGGGAAAGGATTGTTTAAAAATAATGGTAAACTAAATTAGTGTTTTGAAATGCTTTCAAAATGATTCAAAATGAACAGAGTACGATTCTGCAGAGTATACTGCAATATGAAAATAAAGAGCTCAGTACACACAGAGGAAGATTGGAATGGTATGGAGAGACTACATCACATTGATGTACACCTGTTTGATAATACAGTACTATTATCCCTGCATTCCCCTCCCCCAGATTTTTATATGATTGGCACTCTAGTAGATAAAGAGGCCAAGAACCTACTTGGAGAAGGTGGTGGCAGGAGTGGAGGCACTGTAGGGAGTGGGACTACAGCATCAGGAAGAATCCAAAATCCACCAAAAAAAAAGTGATACATTTATTAGCCAACCAAATGCAAAACACATGATGCAAGCTTTCAAAGCTCTACAGGCTTTTTGATGTGGCAAAAGATATTTTGCCTGATCAAGAAGCCAGCAGAGCTTTGAAAGCTTGCATCAAGTATTTTGCATTTGGTTGGCTAATAAGACTATCACTTTTTTTGGTGGATTTTGGATTTTGTTTTGCTACATGACCAACATAGCTACCCTTAAATGTGTTTATCAGGAAGAATGGCAGAGGAAAACTGTTGCCATTAAGACGTTGAGCTGCCCTGCCAGTTTCTGAGCTACTTGAAAGCCAGCAGGACTGCCTTCTGATGAGCAGGGCCCTATCACCCCACTTAAAAATTGGCTAACACTTATGTAAATGAATATTTCGCTAACAATTTCAGCCATAGAATCCTGATTCCTGATAGCAAGGAACATGTACCTTAATAAATTAGCTTGAGTGGGTTTGAAAAGAACAGTTTTTCTAGCTGTTTTTTTATTATTATTATTATTTTTATTTTAGCTAAAGAAAGGAAATAGTTTTCATGTTTGTTTTTCTCTCATTAGAAGGAAATTGTTAAGGGAGAAGAAAAACTACTGTTCTGGAGTATTTTTTGCTTATAATTTAGAAAGATTTTTTTTTTCATTACCAAGCCAAACTTGTACTCTATCTTGACCAAAATTTGATAGTTTTGCCAGGGGGCAAAAAAGAAAAGAAAAGAGCTTTGGGGGCTAGATCTAACTTCAGTGCTGCCACTTGGCCATCCCAGTTTACACTAGTAACAGTAATTCACAGTGTATTTACGGGCTGTCATGTCGATAAATCACAGATTAAAGGTCCCACTCCTAATGCAATTATTGATGTGAGAGTCTGAAGGAGCCATTAGTATTTATTGTGTCAATGATGCCCAGACAACACAGGACTGGGAGGATTTCAACTGATTTTTTTTTTTTTTTGCTTCATGTTACAATGCCATTAGATGAGAGTACAATAAAAAAAAATCACAGAAACATTACTTTGTCTTCAGCAAAGAATTTGATTTTCTGTCATTTTGTTATACAGACCTTGTGTTGTTTTTTATGACCATTTGGATGTCATATCTAACAAAACACAATGCTATCATATAAACTAGATTTTTTTAAAAAAAAAAAAGAGTTCAGTATACATACCAGCATATGGGCCTATACACCCTAAAGGCACCAGATCTGATCTGATCTTGAAGCTAAGTAGGGCCAGCCCTGGTTAGTACTTGGATGGGAGACCACCAACAAATACCAGGTGCTGTATTGTAGGTTATATTTCAGAGGAAGGAACTGGCAGAACCACCTCTGAGGTTTCCATGCCTAAGGAAACTTTATGAAATTGATGGGGTCGCCATAAGTTGACAGATGACTGCAAGGCATACCACACACATACATATCAGCTTCCGTTGCTCTTGTCTGAAATGGCTGAAAGTCTGAATGCACAATTAGAAGTTGAGCATTTAAAAAAAAAACAACGGTCTATTTGTGATTCAGGGCTCAAACTACCTGTGACATTAATAGCCTCAAGCTGCAACATTTCACTGTTTGGAAGAGAGGATGTGAACATCCAGGAATGTTGCTATGATGGGGGGGGGAGGGAATGAGTGTGATGCCTCTCAAAATTAGAATTTTTGCCCCACTGGAAATTTTCTTTCAGTTGTCAAATTTCTCTAGTTTTGTAGAAAGTTAGACATTGAAAATCATTGACACCTAGAACTCTTCTGTTTGCTGTGTTCATAGTCCCTTGGTAAATTTGCCTGCCCTTTTTCTTTGGATGCCTAAAATATATGTCACACACACATATCAGGGGAACCAAATATGTGCAGTTTCAGTTATCCACAGCTGAAAAAAATATGGACACATGCTGTCCCTATTTTTTTATGTGCTGAAAAATGTCTAGAGAGGCATCCACTCTACGAATCGCTAGGTCCTCCAGCACAATTCTATGGTATGTTTGTACTGGAAATCCATTATTTTAGTAGGGATTGCTATTATCCACAACTGCATGTATGAACAGTAAGTCCAGGAACATATCCCCTGTGGATATGGGGTCAACCTGTATTTCTAAATGCTCAAGTGAAGTTTTCAGGTACTGCAATGCCAGAAATTTACAGACTGAAGGAAAATATCGTTTGGGTGGCAAAATTGTTATTGGGGGGCAATGACTTCATTTTGTTGATATCCTCCCCACACCTATACCACAACCATAATCAAGAGTGTGCTGCACACTGTGGGTATTCTGTAGGGGTGGGGTGTCCAGCTCTAGGAGCCACAATCCTGAACAGAGGATAGGAGGGGCAAGTGCTGCTCCAATTTTTCCATTCCATTTTTTCCACTCAACATGATCCCCCCCCTGCCCCCCAGTGCATCTCCTGCTACAGGGACTTAAATAGTTAAATGGCCATAGATGAAAGACATAAGCAGACCCTTCATTTCCCCCATTTGTTCAAGCATGTGGTTTCTAAAGCTGCTCTGGAAACAAACCTCTGTGTATGTGTCCTGTGAAGAATGTTTGGCCTTCCAGATATTGTTGGCAGTTGCAGCTGGTGATTTCCATGTGCGTGGGGCAGCAAATCCACTTTTTTATATATAAAAAAATCCTATTTGAATACAGGTTGAGTCTCCCTTATTTGAAATGCTTGGGACCAGAGGTATTTAGGATTTTGGAATACTTGCATAGACATAAGGAGATATCTTGGAGATGGGACTCAAGTCTAAACATGAAATTCATTTATGTTTCACATACATCTTATACACATAGCCTGAAGGTAATTTTACACAATATTTTTTAATAATTTTGTGCATGAAACAAAGTTTGTGTACATTTATCCATCAGAAAGCATTTATCACCATCTCAGCCACCCATGTGGACTATTTTGGATTCTGGATTATTTTGGGTTTTGGAATTCCGGATAAGGGAGACTCAACTTGTACAAGATAGCTCTCTTTTCTTTTTTAAAGAAAGTGATTGTGTTACAAATGTATCCTGTATTTTCCAAACATGCCTTTAAACAATGGTCAGGTGGACTGGATTACTCATTGACCCCATTTGGCTGTGGTTTGGCCAAACTATAAAATTTATATAATATTGCATATAAACATTTGATAACATGACTATGTGCTAGGTGTACCATCTTGGCAAGAATCACTTTGAAATGGTGAAACAAAGTGAAAAGTTTACACACATTGGAAACTGTTTAATGCAGTTAGATGTGTAAATAGCTATTGCTTAAAACAATTTGTAAGCCGTTCTGATAGCCTTGTGGCTGAAGAGCAGGGTATAAATAACTAAATAAAATTTTTTAAAAAATAAAAAAAAGTGGTGAAATGTGGCCAAAAAAGATCCTCACTATCTTGTAGGATGATACAGTCCATTGCATCAGTTGGCGTAACCATGTTGAAATGTGTGCCGTGGTAATTTCCACTAAGTAACAGTGTAATCATTTCCTACCATGTCTACTGAAGAGAAAAACTCATTGAGAGCAATGAGATTTGCCCCCTAATAATTCTGAACAGCACTGCAACCTGCCAGGTCAGAAACATCCCATACCCTGAGATTTCCGGAACAAAATTTGGGACCTAGGGGCAGCTTTGTGGTGATGTCACAGGGGAACAGGCCCTGATGATGCTAAACACAAGACACTAAGCATCAGCCACAATTACTCAGAGGATGTAATTCAGATTAAAGTCCAAGAAATGCAAAGATATTTCTCTGGTGGAAATTAAATTGTCCAAGATCTGCCCTGAGCAGGAAAAAAAAAAGTCACACTTTTTCCAGCTGTCTTAACATGACAGAATGCAACTTGGATTTAATAACAGCTGTCACTGGAAAAGTCTGAATGTAACAACCTGTTGTTGCTGCTGCTGCTGCTGTTGTTGTTGTTGGGTGCCTTTAAGATGTTTCCAACTTATGACAACCCTAAGGCAAACCTATCATGTGGTTTTCTTGGCAAGATTTATTCAGAGGCAGTTTGCCATTGTCCTCCTCTGAAGCTGTGACTTGCCAAAGGTCACCCAGTGGGTTTTCCTGGCCATGTGGAGATTCAAACCCTGGTCTCCAGAGTCATAATCCAGCACTCAAACCACTACACTACACTGGGGTTATTAGATGTTCAATCTCTTTTCTGAGCTCAGTTTAGCAAAGGATCAATCTAAATTAATCAGGTCTCTTGCTAATTTACTATGATTTCTCACTAGCTTAGGAGGAAAAGCTACTTCCTCTGGATAATAAAAAGTAAAAAAAAAAAGTATGAATTTTTAGTAATATCTCCAACAAGCTTTTCTTTAAGTAGCAAGCTGCTGACTAGAGAAATGAAAATGTAATCAATATATTAATTTTGCTTTGGGCCTATCTATGGACTCTTTCTGGCAGTACTAACAGGCACTCACTCAGTTTTAATCAGCTTGAGGAGCTATTGATTTCAACTATTTGTGCTTTCTTGAACAGCATATTTTGTACTGCATTTTGAAATGCAACTTATTTTAAAATAAGAAGCACTTAATTTTGCTTAAAATGTGTCTGGAGCCAAACCATGTATGTCTAATCTAGCTGAAACACGCCAGATGCCCTTTCCATTCTGCTGAGTGATGGCACTGCAATCTAGCCAGTACCACAAAGACCCAAGACTTCATTGTCTGTTCTGAAAGCTGGTCAAACAAGTAGTGGAAACTTATAGTCTCAAGGAGCACACTTTTTGAGGAGGCAGAAAGGAACCAGAACAGATTCCACATCAGCTGATTACTAGTTCTGCTGAATGAAGGCTTTCCATAGTGATAATGGATCAACAATTGATTGATTGATTGATTGTCTGACTAATTTAAATTCTACCTCACCTTTCTCCCAGCATGGGATCCAAAGTGGCTTACAAAATTTAAAATAAAATTTAAGTTAAAAAACATCTTTAAAAAGTTAAAATATAATTAAATCACAATTCTGTTTAAAAGGCACATGATTAAAACAGTTTAAAAATTTTAAATCTAAAACATAATTGAAAGGATACAAGATAAAAACACAGCATAACACTTTCAAAACACCCTGCTGCCATATGATTAAAAGTCACAGGTCCACATAAATAAAAGTCCTTAGCCTGCTGGTGGAAAAAGAGTGGGGAGGAGGTTAGCTAGACCTCTCGTGGATGGGAGTTCCACAGTCTGGGAGCAGCCACAGAGAAGGCTCTCTCCATTGTCCTCTCCAGATGGGGCTGTGATGATGATAGGACCAAGAGATAACCCTCCCCAGAGATCTTCAAACTTGAGTCAGCTAGAAATGTTGTTCTGAGATATATGGTCATGGTGCCAGACCTTTTCCTTTCATAGATTCTACAACAGAACTACTGCACAACTCAGAGCAACTGTGGATTGTCTGGTGGTAAAATCAAGATTATAACTGCTCCCCTTACAGTGGTGGATGCACTGGCTAATGCTGGCTGAATCCCAGGTGGAATTAATGTGATTTGGACTGGTCAGAATTACATCTGAATTTGATTTGAATTAGGTCCAAATCACTCTGAAGCTACTCAGACCAATTCAGCTGTCTCAACAGAGGAAGAAAGCCAGATAGTGTGTGTCCAAAATGTTGTAAAACAGCATAAATGGAAAATGCTTGGGTGGGGAAAAGGGCACAGGCAGGAGTGGAATTGGACTTTGCTCATTAACAGCTTTTGTTTGCAACGTGGGATAAATATCTCAGCAGCATACTCCAGTCACAGTGCTTGGAAGGGGAGATGGTAATGCTCTTTTTCTAGTTTTTCTGTTAGGAGGAGGAACATTTTTGAAAAAGCTTTGTTGAAGTTCTGCTGTAGTTTCCTGTTTGCTATAGCTTGTGTTTCTTCATCCCTCATCCTGCATGTAACAACCATCAATTCTCCTTTCTTTATCTTTTCTCAGCCCAGTCTCATCCTTTATTGTTTTGTATTTGTTTGAGTTGTTGTTGTTGAGTGAGTTTCTGTGTTAAGTTCTACAGTATTTAAGTCAGTGCCACTTCCCTTATCTCATCTCCCCCATTTTGGAAATGGTTTTTGGTTAGGCTTGGGTTTTATTTCAAACAGTTGTTCAGATGTTTATTTCCCTAACCCATTTCCCCTCCCCCCTCTAGAATCAGTTTGTTTGCAGTGCAGTGGTTGCTGGTGACTCCCATGTCAGTGGGGTATTGAATCCACTCCAGGTTTTAACCCAGGTTTAATAGTGCTTTTGAAGGTGCTGAATCCTATTCCTAAATAGGCCCAGTACCTTGGAGAACTGCTTTAAAGCCAGTGAAAACCTGGAATGGATTCACTGCCCCACAGAAATGGGAGTAACCTACCTCCACTGCTGCATTCTGTTTTTATGTTAGTTGCACACACAGGGTACATTTTTATGCACAAACAACACTTTGAATATGTCTGCAGTTTGTCAGTGTTCCTCTCCTTTGAAGCAGCTACTATGTTTCCAAATGCCATGCATTTATGTGGACCCTCCGCCCAAAAGGACTGTTTTAAAGGCAAAATTGAAAGGTGACTGGCACACACACATAATACCCCAGACATGTTTGTCAGCAGCTGAGTTGAGCTTGCATAACCCCCCCCCCCCGGGGGTGCTATTCCTCTTATCATTTGGCAGGTTTAATGACCTGTATAGGCACTACCAGGTCTCCAAGAGCCACATATTTAGGTGAAAAAAGAAAACAAGACCTTAGTGAATATCAGTGGCAGGATGAACACGTGTATTTCTGTATTTCAATTTGGATTTCTGCATTTCAATTTGGATTTGGGTCCAAACTGAATTAGATCAGGTTCAAATTGGTCTGCACCAAATAAATTGATGAAGTAGGCCCTGACCTGAATGAGGGTGTGTGTGTCTTGCACATTCCTACTATGTAGCTGGTATTTGTGTCCCCTTGGCTTAGAAGGCAAAACCTCATGAACTACAGTATAATACTTATTACAGTATGACAGCACGCTTGCAGAAAGCGCAGGATGAGTCCTTCCTGAATCTTTGTTGCAAAGAAAAGCCAGAGAGAGTATGAAACACATTACAAATAATATTATTGCAAGGAGTACTTTTGTAGCTAACAAGGGCTCAATGCCATTTTTTTTTCGCAAATAATGCAACAACTGTCAAAGTGCTTTTGCTTTGGATAGTTGTCCTAAAACTGTGCCATCTTGATGAGGAATAAAAAGATCTGCAACAGAGGCATTCCACAGGAGCTTAAAAACCCACAAGGATCTCTTGCATCTCATATTAGTGAGTAAAGGAATGCTTCTGGCTAAAATATTTATGTAACACCTTTCCCAAATCAAGGCAGTTTACAAATACATGCAATAAAATGTAGAATTATGGCTAAAATCCTTTTTTTAAAAAATCCACACACTTCCACAAAACAAGATATTCAGAGCATTTCCATACTGTTAGCTTTCAAAAACAAACTGAAACAGGTGGGACTTGCAGCCTCTACTGGAAGGTCATGCTGAGGACTTTATCAGACCACCCTCCATTAATGTTCTTTTTCAGGCATATTTTAACTATTATTTTCTGTGCAGAAAATACTGCTCCCTGGGCAGAAAATGCTATAGCTGGGGACTTATTCTGTTCAAAACTAGCATGGGGAGGTATGTTTTGCCCCCAAAACAGCATATTTTCCAGATATGAAGTGACACACGTTTTCTGTATACTGTTTTCTGGGGTGGGGGGGGTATGTGCACATTTCGGGGGGCGGGGTATGTGCAAATACAGCAAGTCCTAAACTGTAAAGATTCTCATCAGTCCATAATTCTTCCCGTCAGGGTTTTCCAACACTTGACACACAAAAAATTCAACCATTTTTCAAATATTTTTTCCATCCCTATTTAAAGGCAAGCATTAGTGCAACCTAATAGTCTTCTCAGTGTGGTCACAACTGCGCTGGAGGAACCCCTTTTGATGAAGTGCAATATGGAGGTCTTTAATGTGGCCTCAGTGCCTGCACCATCACTTGGAGAGCGGGGGGGGGGGCAGAGGGTATTTAAATCTGGCTGCCCTCTGCCGCCTCCTTTTTGTCATTGATGGGCCCACCCTCCCACCACTGAATCAGTGTGATTTAATTGGTCATTTTGGGGCTAGGTAGGAATTTTTTGCCTTTTTACTTGGGGTCTTTTTGCCTACCTCACACAGTGGATGCAGACTTGATAATTGGCTTAGGGTGGTGTCTTAAATAGGTGGTCACTTGGAAGGTAGAGGGGGAGATATGCTAGCTCAGTGAGTAACTTTGGCACCTCCCCCTTTTGGGGGTGAAGCAGGGATGTGGAATTACCCCTATAGGTCCTGTGAACTGAGTGGTGGGGAAAGTGACCTCCTTTGAGGCTGGTCTGAGATATAAACCCTCCATTTAATTTCTGCAAATTGGGGAAGGGACTTTTGGATCACACTTCCTAATGTGGGCTGGCTGGGGAACAACCCAGCTAATGGGTTCTCCCTGGGGTTCAGGTGTTTTCACCCAAGAGAGGTTGGGGAGAGGGGTTTTGGTGTTGATCTGCTGGGCTCAACTATTCCCACACTAGGTTGCTCCCCTCCCCCATTGCAGATCTCTCAGAATGGGGTTAAATACAAGGGCATAGCTTAATAAAAGTGGCCCTTTACAACCCAGCTATATATGTGTGGTTAGTGCATATTTCTAGGATGGAGGACCATCGCCTCCCAAAAATAGTACTCTATGGTGAACTTGCCACAGGTCAGCATAAGAGGGGCACTTCAAAAAAGTGATACAAGGACTCCCGAAACAACATCTCAGGCTCGGCCAAATTGATCACCAACAATGGTCTGCCCTGGCCTCACATCGGGAGGCATGGAGACGCACTATCCACAATGCTGCAGCCTTATTTGAGAACTCATGCTGAACAAGTCTTGAAGAGAAATGACAACGCAGAAAGAATCACAACCTGGAAGCATCACCCAAGGAGACCTTCTGCTGTGCTTTCTGAAACCGGACTTGTTTATCTCGGATTGGCCTTTTTGGTCATCAGTGCGTTTGCAGAAAGCGCGGGATGAGTCCTTCCTGAATCTTCGGTTGCAAAGAAAAGCCAGAGAAAGAGAGAGAGAGAGAGAGAGAGAGAGAGAGAGAGAGAGAGAGAGAGAGAGAGAGAGAGGTGTGGTCTCTTTACTGTGTCTGGTCTTTTTATTCCTGTGTCTATTAGCAGATACGCTGAAGCAGTGGTTCTCAACCTTTGGTCTTCCAGGTGATCTTGGAAGCTAAGAAGGGTTAGCTCTTGTTGGTACATGGATGGGAGACCACCAATGAATACCAGGTGCTGTAGACTATATTTCAGGGGAAAGAACTGGCAAAACCACCTCTCAGTATTTCTTGCCTAAGAAAACCAGATTAAACTAATGGGGTTGCCATAAATTGACAGTCAACTTGAAAGCACACACACATTAGCACTTCAAATGCCCTAGAAGGCACAAGCAGCCACTGGTATTTAAATCCATCTGCCATGCTAATTTCCTGTGCTCAGGGAGTTTTGTCCATAAGTATTCAAACATACAGCACTCCTGTCTGCTGCCTGAAGTGGAATTTGATCCTGCTGATTAAGTGTGGCTGCATGGCAGAGGTAGCAGGAAAGAAGCTTTCTGTTTGGATACAAAACCATTGGCAAGTTGTGCCAGTTTGTTTTCCAAAGGGAGAGTGTTCCTAGGCATGTTTTCTAAATACCTTTTTGGCAAATCTTTAAAATTGTAGAAGGGCAAATTGATACAGCTGTTCTTATCAATATTTAATATAAAATGATGAGATGGAAGATTGAGAATCATTTTGAATGATGATCTACCACTAACCCCAACATTCAAAACTGGGGAAACAACTGGCTCTTTAATGAAATCTGTTCTCCTACATATATATATATATATATATATATATTATATATAAAGAAGAGCAAGGCTTATGTATGAACATTCCAAAATGTCTTTAATACAAGGGAATTGGTTTTAAAAAAAAACACAACTAGATATGAGGTATTTCGATATGAGTTTTTTTTTTACTTTGATCTTGTATTGATATTTCAGAAGTTATCTCTTAACTTCAATCCCCCTTTAAAGATTTTTTTAAAGAGTCATCTAATATTATCTGGATTAATGCTAATGCTGGTTTGGTCTCCATGCTAGTTTCACCTTTGTCAAGACCAATTATCCATACTTTCAATTTACATTAGCATCAGCCCAGGGAGGATTATGTGGTGTTTTTGTTACAGCCTGGAAACCAATGTTCAGTTCTGAAAGAGAATCTCTGCAAATGTAGTTTTCACACAGGCAACTCCACTGGAACTTTGACAGAGACACAGTTTTTGTTTTCCACTGCCCACAAGTCTGAGAAGATGTTTTGGGGCAGCTTTGGGTGACAGCAGTTTCTTTGTCCTAGAGACACATGTTGTCTTCTTGTAATTTTAGGAGGAAGAGTTGGGAAGGAAGCAGTATTAGGAGATTATCAGATGACCTTTTTATCCCACCACAGGGATGACAGGAGATTGCCAAAGGGCTTCCTGTTCACACGACATCGTCCCCGTGGTGTTAAGCATCTATGCTCTTCCACCACCACCACCCCCGCTTTCTCTTATTCATGATTTAAGTCGTGAATAAGTTGCCGGTTCCGTCTCTGTCACAGAATACCGGGCATTTGAAAGGGAAGCCCGTTATCCTGACATGATGCCAGCCACAGTGGGAGGTCCCTGTCAAACCCTGCCAAGCACTTCCGGTTGAGATTGGAATGAGAAGGTAAATGAAACCCGTTTTTCCCCCTACCATGTTTCCCCCCAACTCCAATCAACATATTCACAGTTAAACCAGATTCAAAGTGGAGAAAAGATATCCTTTTGAATTAGTGTTCTTGGGTTTTTTTTTAACCTGTTGATTTTACTTGCTCCTGAAATGCTATCTTAAATGGCTTACCCTAGAACTATCCACAACAGTTGAAGTCACTGGTTTGTATCTTGCTTCCTTCATTATAGTTTTCAATCCACTGAAGAAAATAAAAAGAGTTATGAACATAAACTGAACTTTCTTTCACTGCATTTGATACCATATACAACTCAAGCAAATTGGACCCATGGAAGTAGAGTTCGTTGTTGTTGCTATGTTCCTTCAAGTCAACTGTGACTTATGGTAACCCTGTCATAAGGTTTTCTTGGCAAGGTTTGTTCAGAGCAGATTTGCCATTGTCTTCCTCTTAAACTGAGAGAGGATGGCTTGCTCAAGATCAACCAGTGGGGTTCCTTGAGTGAATAGGGATTTGAACCTTGGTCTTCTGGAGACCTAGTCCAACATACAAGCACCATGCTGTCTCTCAGAGTTCTGAGAACACACATGTAAATATAACAACTGAAAGCCAGTTGCCTAAAACAGATGGCTCTAATGCTTGGTGGTATATAGACAGGGATACATGTCCTGGGGTGCATAGACTGTCTGGCAGAAAATTCCAGACTGAAAGAAATGTTGGAGAGGATGTATATGCTCTTTATGCTGGTGAGTATATATATAATTCAAAATGAAGGAAATGAAAATTCTCTCTAGATTGTTGCCAAAAATGTTTTCCTGATTGCCAGGAGTTTGGGAGTATTGATACTACATCAATGTAATGGAGATGACACTCCACTGCTTGTACCCAGTCAAATGAAGGAATGAATGCAGATTCAACTGCTTATGATAGATGCTCTGTCATGAAAGAGATTGCCACCCTTATTACAAGGACTAAATAAGTGTAAAACAAGGTTATGACAGGTGCAAGCATGGGTGATGAATCATCATCTCCTTGAAATTAAATAGCAAGACAGAACAGGATAAAGCAAAGAAGAATGCTAGCAGGATTGAGTCTCTGTCAATTCATTGCCTGACACTGGTAGACATATTGAAAAAGGTGTTTTGGAATAAGAGACTGAGACTGCATCATCTACATTCTCTGAGAGATACGTTTCACTTTCCTCTGGTAGATCACAGATTGTATTCTAAGATAGTATATGTACAATGGCAAGAATTATAGCCTCAGAACCAGCATGTTCCAATGAAGACTAGATGTTATTCATCCCAGTAAACATTTATAACAGGTCCTCAGCTGATCTTGCATTTGAACAGGCACTGATGGACAGCATCAAATTAGCAGGAATATTTTGGTGAATAAGGAAAGATGGACAGTAAATGACCATTTAAAAACAGAAAGAAGGGCAATGCACAAAGGTCATGGAAGAGCTCATCAGTATCATGGACCATCTACATGAATCGCAAAAATGAGCTTCCTTTAGACGCCAACTAAGGATTTCCCTTGATACTGAAATCATACTAAGACAATTGACACGAATCCCTTCAGAAGTGAACTTCTTACAGCATTTTATCAAGATTGGCTGTATATCAGTCACTTAGGACTTTATCAGATGCAGCAAATATGGCATCATAACAAGACCTAATTAACAAGAAAGAGTGCACATATCAATTGACATCATCCTTTCGTGATCATGTCAAGTACAAAACCCGTTCTTTTTTATTGATGGGCCAAGTCATCAATAATCTCTCATGACGCTTTGTCGCCAGCATTGACAGCATTTGAAACTGCGCGCCATTGTGCTCACGTGAATACAGCATCAATGGGCTGCACACTTCTGGGTGAGCTCACGAAAACCAGGTACCGTATGCTCTTTTTATTAACCTCCCTAGTTCACTTTTTTAGTTTTAAAGTGTGCATCTGTGCTCGTGTGTATGATTTATGTTTGTATTTTTGTTTTGTTTTTTTCAAACTTACCATGCTCGCATCTTCTCACAAGAATCACTAAGATCTTGAACCCAGAAGCAAATGGAGCTCTTTTCTTGCTCTATTTATGCTGGGGCTGCCTCTTTAATGCTGCTCAAGGTAGGTCTGGTGTGTGGGGGTCTTTTGCTGGCATAAAAACACCACAAAATATGCTGGCAAAAGAACATTAATGAGGGTTAGTCTGATAGCATCCATTATGTGGACAATGTGGAAGAGACTTGAGTCTAGTCAGGAGGAAAGCATTTAAGAGAATTTATAAGTTGGACCCCACTACCTTTCTATGGTGGTGGAACTGCATGCTCCTGTGAGTTAAGAGGCTATGCTGACAGCTTCAGGTAGTAGGGTCTCCCATGTCAGATAGGCTGTTGCTGAGGAGCCAGGCTAAACATGCCAAACAGCTACTGAGCAGCAGCAGTAGTGGCAAGAGGGGAGTGACACTGGTGGAGGATCTCTCAGAGACAACAGCAGTGGCATCATAGCTAACACTTTTTAGTACTGTGCAGAAATATGCAGGGTAAATCTCTTTTGAATATATTTTACCATGAAAACCCTATGGTGAGACAATCCAAAATTAAACAGGAATAGTGCCAGAAGATGAAACTCCCAGATTGCCTGGCACTCAAAGAGTTCCTGGAGTTCAGCAGAGGACAAGGACAAGTAATGCTATGGCTAATGATGAAACTGGACTCCAGCTAAAAGGACGTTCAGCTGTTGACATGCTCAGAGGTGAAAGGAAAGTCCAAAGCTGCACAACACATATTATAAGTACATGGAATGTGAGAAACAGGAATCAGGGTAAGATGCACATGGTAAAACAAGAAATACAATGTATAAGTATTGCAATACTTGGGGTGAGGAAGCTAAAGTGGACAGGAATGGGTCGTTCTGAGCCTGAGGTTATCATTCTGAGATTACACAATGTTTTACTCAGGAAATGAAAATCTAAGCATAAATGGTGTGGGATCAATGGTGAGAAGTGAAGTAGCAAAAGAGGTCAAAGGATATAATGCAAAGTCTGATTAAATAATGTCAATAAGACTTCAGGGAAAACTCATCAATACAACCAAAAACCAAGTTTATGCTCCAACTATAGAGGCACAAAAAGAAGTAATTGAAAGATTCTGTGCTTGAATCCAGCAGGAAACTGATCACACAGCAAAACAGGGCTTCTTGTTAATAATAGGTGATTGGAATGCAAAAGTAGGCAAAAGAGCAGAATCAAAGATTGTAGAAAATTTTGGCCTCGGATCAAAAATTAAGCAGGGGGGTGGGTGGCTGGTTGAATTTTGTGAGACCAACAATTGGTTCATTGCAAACATATTTTTTTCAAGCAACCAAAGAGGCAACTGCATACATGGTTATCACCTGATGGCCAATATAGAAATCAAATAGACTACAAAATTAGAAGCAGAAGATACTTTCTGCTTAAACAAGACCAGGAGCAGATTATGGCAGAGACCATGAGCTGCTAATATTAAAAAGTAGAGTAAAGCTGAAGAAGAATGCTAAACCAACCACCAAAATGCAACCTGAAGAACACCCCCATAGAATGTAGTGATAATGTAAAAAACAGATTTGCACTATTAAACCTAAAAGACTGGGAGCCAGAAGAACTCTGGGCTGAAGCCAGAGATATTGTCAGGAGGAATGCAAAAAGACACTATCTGCAGTCAAAAGGAAAGAGAAGCCTCAGTGGATGACAGATGAAACTCTCCAAGCAGTTGAAGACAGAAAAGAAGCAAAAGTGAAAAGTAAGAGAAATGGAGTCAGAACCCTGAATGCAACCATTCAGCAACTTGTGTGCAAGGAGGAGAACTAATATAATAGTCAATGTAGAGAAATAGAGGATGAAAACAAAAAAAAGTAAGAACAAAGACCTCTGAAGATCTGAGAAGGGAAAATTTTAACCAAGAATGGGGATGCTCTACAGCCAGCAAAGGAACACATTACATGACAAGATAGACTGACTCAAGGAAGAACCATTTGAAGATGAATCTACAGTTTTAGAAACTGAAATGGAAGCTGCACTCAGAGTGCTTGGGAGAAATAAATCACCAGGAACAGATGGCATACCCATAGAGCTTCTTCACACTACAGAGATAGAATCTACTTCAATTCTAACTAAAATCTATCAACAAATATGGAAAAGAAAACAACAGCCCACAGATTGGAAATGGACAAAATACATTCTAAACCCCCAAATAGAGAACACCAGGGACTGCAGTAACCACAGGACCATTGCATTAATTTCCCATGCAAGCAAAGTGATGCTCAAAATTCTACAACAAATACTTTTACCCATATATGGAGGGAGAAATGCCAAATGTCCAAGCTGGGTTCAGAAAAGGAAGAGGCACTAGGGATCAAATAATAAATATACATTGGATAATGGAGTGCACCAAAAAGTTCAGTAGAAAATCAGCCTCTGCTTTATAGATTATAGCAAAGCCTTTGATTTTGTAGATCATGAAAACTTATGGATCACTCTTAAAGAAATGGGGTGTGCCACAACATTTGATTGTTGTGATGCGTAACCTGTTCTTAGGGCAAGAGGCTACCATCAGAACAAAATATGGAGAAAAGGAACGCTTTCCAATTGGCAAAGGTAAGGCTGTATTTTATCACACTATCTCTTTAACTTGTAATCTGAACATATCATATGTAAAACAGGATAAGGCTTAGAGGAAGGAGGCATGCAAATTGGAGGAAGGAGCATCAACAATTTGATATGAAGGTGGTATCATACTACTAGCAGAACAAAGCAAAAGATTTGGAATGATTATTGAAGAAAGTCAAGGAAGAACATCCAAAGGCAGGTTTACAGTTGAACGTTAAGAAATAAAAATAATGACTATGGAGGATTTACATAAATTGAATCTAGATAATGAGGAAATTGAAATAGTTAAAGATTTCCCATACCTTGGATCAATCATTGATCAGAGTGAACACCTCAGTCAAGAAATCAGAAGAAGACTAGGACTGGGAAGGGCAGGCATGAAAGAACTAAACAAAATCCTAAAGTGCAAAGAATAAAACTGAACACTAAAGTTAGGATTGTCCAAGCCATCTTTTTTCCCATCACCATTATGGTAAGGATAGTAAGGAAAGCTGTAAGAAAGAAAATCAGCTCATTTGAGATGTGGTGCTGGAGAAGAGTTCTACAGGTACTGTGGACTACTAAAAAGACTAATAAATGGGTCCTAGAGCAAATCAAGCCTGAACTCTCCCTAAAGCCAAGATGATTAAACTGAGACTGACTTAATTTAGACATTTTCTGAGAAGACGTGACTCACTAGAAAAGACAATAATGCTTTGTAAGATATAAGGCAGTAGGAAAAGAGGAAAACCACATTACAAACAGACTCAATCAAGGAAGCCATGACCCTAAGGCTGCAAGAGCTGAGCAGGCTTGTTGTTGATAGGGTGGCTTCGAGATCTTTCATTCACAGGGTTGCCATAAGTTGAAGTTGACTTGACGATACAGTGGGCCCTCAGTATCTGCTGCTGTTTGGTTCCAGGAACCCCCATGGACACCAAAATCTGTGGATGCTCAAGTCCAACTATATACAATGGCATAGTAAAATGGTGTCCTGTATACCAAATTGGCAGAATCGTGGTTTGCTTCTTGGAATTTATTTTTGAAAAATATATTTTCAAGCTGTGGATGGTGGAATCTGTGGATGCCAAATCCATGGATACAGAGGGCCGGCTGTAGTTAATGACAACAAACCTTCCCTGGAGAGCCAGCCTGGAATACTGGATTTACAGTTAGACTAGGACTTTGGGAGGCTAGGTCTTAAATCATCAATTGGCCCATGGTAACCTTAGGACATCTTAGACAAGCCACATTCTTGATGCCATAAGTTGATGTCAACAAATAAGTTGGGGAAAAAACTTGCTCTTGCTATGGGAATTAAGACCATAATATTCCACCAGGAAATAATCCACATTGATGCTAATCTGCTTTTTAATGGTGGGCTATCACTGCTACAGCAAAGGATGCAGCAGCTTTGAGAAGTAAGAGCTGCACATCTTTCCAGACTCTCTGTTTGACACAGGACTCCTTCTAATCAGTTCTGGCAAAGAGTATGTCGGTATATACCACAACACGGACAGACAACTACAGAAACAACTTTCATGTTTGATGGAGATACCCTGCTATAACAGATACCTGGATCCCTTGGCATACTGTCCTTTCACATCTACAAAAGCTTTGTCAAATGTGTTCTGCACAAGTATGACAAAACATTATGGATAGATGAAAAACTGTTGGGCCATCTTGACAAGAGGTACAGTAGAAAGGTCTTTACTGAGGAAGTATTTCCTATCCCAGTGGGAGAACTGTGTTAAATCAGCCAAATGATCAGAGATATAGGTGCATCTATAATCTTAAATACCTGACCATTCCTAAATTATGTCCATGTACATGTCTTTAAAAACTACATTTCAGTTTAATGGGACATTTTTGGAATTGGATACTTGATGTCCTTAACTATGCTGTGCCTTTAATTCTAGTACTATTTCCCCTTTATTTGTCTACTCTAACTCCCATGAATTGTTGTTTTGGCCCAATGGGTGCAGAACCCTAAAGAAGAGGCCAGACGTATCAGTTAACTCTAAAAAGAGAGCTGGAGAGGAGAGGTGTTGAGCTTGCCAGGGATAAGAATTGGACCTTTGTCACCTTGAATTAGTGTTTTGATAATTGCTGAACAGCAAGATTTTTGCAAGTCCTGCACTGGTGCTTTGTGAGGTGCATGGAACTTTAGGAGACTGTATATGTGCTGGTTTCAGTATAGAATATCCAGTACTACTGGTGTTAAAATTTGATTTAGATTTGCAAACTGTTTAAATCATTGTGATTGTGTTTTTGGTGTTCATTTATAATTGGTCCCATAGAACCAAGGAAATGGTACACTATTATTTTCATTTTGCATCACCTCCATTACCTCTAAAAATAGAGAACAAATTCTCTTTATAACCTAGTAATAGATGTACTTTGGTTTTCAAAGTGCCTCCAGTAATGGCCTACTCTGATAACAGTTGCCTTGATCCTGTGTTTTCTGTTACAGACCGCAATTAACTATGGAATGTTTCAAAGGATTTATTTAGTTGTTAATGGCATTTGTAAATTTGCCTTCCCCCAAGCTTACAGTCAAAGTGATATACACTTAAACAACAACAACACCACAACAATACTACTCAAATCCTCATAAAAACAGCATTCAGCCATTTCTCAAAATCAAGCAAAGATATAAATGTCAGCAACATTGGCCATCTATACAAATGTTATATGAAACAAGTATGTTTTGACTATGTGCCTGGATATTAGCTATATAGGGGTGTTACCCTATTCACTCTGGGGTCTTGGGAACCCTCAAAATATAGACAATAACTTGGGGAATTAATGTACTCACTGTGGCAATGCAAAAAGGGGGCAATGGCAGGATCTTGTAACCTTTGTATACCGGTAATAGGGAGGAGACATAAGCTAGATAGTATGACAATAATCTTTATTAGGAAAAATAATAATAGATCATGACATCCTCTTGCATTGCCTGAGAAGGTTAGGAATCAGAGGCACTGTGTTGCAGTGGTTCCGCTCCTTCCTCTTGGGAAGATTCCAGAGGGTGATGCTTGGGGACAGTTGCTCTGCAAGGAAAGAGCTGAATCCAGACAAAATGGAGGTTCTCATGGTAGCAGCCTCGAACCCAGGTATTAGGATACAACCTCCAGTCCTCGATGGAGTCACACTCTTCTCCAAGGACTGTGTTCGCATTCTGGGGGTACTCCTGGACTCGTTGCTCCAGATGATGAATCAGGTAAATGCAATGGTCAGGAGTACCTGTTTTCAGCTTAGGCTGATATACCAGCTGCACCCTTTCCTGGAAGTCAAGGACCTTGAGACCATGGTACCTGCTCTGGTAACCTCCCGTCTTGATTTCTGTAATGCACTCTACATGGGGCTACCCTCGTGCTTGGTCCAGAAACTTCAACTAGTACAGAATATGGCAGCCAGACTGGTCTCGGGTACATCTAGAAGAGACCATATAACACTGATCTTAAGATCACTTCAGTGGCTGCCCATTAGTTTCTGGGCCCAGTACAAGGTGTTGGTTATCACCTTTAAAGCCCTAAATGGCTTGGGTCCAATCTATCTTTGAGACCGCCTCCTTCCATATAATCCTCCCTGTGCACTCAGGTCCTCTGGGAGGAATTTGCTACAACCTTTAAAAACTAGGCTCTCTTCGACCTCCCAGAGGACCTTTTCGGCTTTTGCTCCCAGATTATGGAACGGCCTGCCGAATGAGATCTATCATATTACCACCTTAAATAGATTTAAAAAATCTCTCAAGACAGATCTCTTCCAGCAGGCCTTTCCTGAATAGATACCTGGGCATCAGAAAGAAAAATCTAATTTAGCTCAGTCCCACTACAACCACTGTTTATTGTTGATTTTTAGTATTTTTCAGTATGTTTTAATGTTTTTTATTATTTAATTGTATTTTAAGGGGGGGGGAGATGGAGGGTCCTGAATGTATATTTTAAATGTCATAAGCCACCCCAATTGCATTTTGTAGAGGGGTGGGATATAAATAAATATCATCATCATCATCATCATCATCACACATTCAGGCATCAAGCATTCATGCAAGACTAAAGAAATAAAGTAGGAGAGATTGAGATAGGGGAATAGAGAAGGGAATTTCCAGTGGGTGATGTAACACCTTTTCTTGGAGATATTAGGTCGCAGAGAAAACCAGCAGGGCGGGGGTCTCAGAGTTGCACTCTGAGGGTCAGTCAGCAAACCAGCAGAGTAGCTATAGGAGAGGAGCTGAAGGACACTGAAGGCAGTTTTCAGGGGGCTTATATAGGAAATATTTGCCTTCTGGGTATGTGTTGTCCCTATCTTTAAAAAGGGGGGGGGAGAGAAGACCTAATTAATTACTGCCCAGTCAGCCTGACATCAATACTAGGAAGGATTCTAGAGCAGACAGTTTGTAAGCATTTAGAAAGGAATGTTGTGATCATTTAAAGTCAACATGGATTTCTCAAAAACAAGTCATGCCAGACTAATCTTATCTCTTTACAAGTTACAGTTACAAGCTTGATAGATGAGGGCAATGCTGTGGATGTAGTGTATCTTGATTTCAGTAAGGCTTTTGACAAGGTCCCCCATGATATTCTTGCAAAAAGGTTAGTAAGCTGTGGGCTAGACAATGCAACTGTTAGGTGGATGTGCAATTGGTTGACTGACCAAATCCAAAGGATAGTCACCAATGGCTCCTCTTCATCCTGGAGAGAAGTGACCAGCAGGATGTCGCAGGGTTCTGTCCTGGGCCCAGTGCTATTCAACTTCTTTATCAATGATTTGGATGAGGGAATAGAGTGTATGCTTATCAAGTGTGCAGATGACACCAAATTAGGAGGGGTAGCTAATACCCCAGAGGACAGGATCAGAATCCAAAATGACCTCAACAGATTAGAAAGCTGGGCCAAAACTAACAAAATGAATTTCAAATGGGAGAAATGTACGATACTACACTTGGGCATTAAAAATGAAATGTACAAATATAGGATGGGTGACACCTGGTTTGATGGCAGTACATGCGAAAAGGATTTAGGAGTCTTAGTGGACCACAAGCTGAACAGGAGTCAGCAGTGTGATGCAGCAGCTAAAAAGGCCAATGCAATTTTGGGCTGCATCAATAGAAGTATTGTGTCTAGATTAAGGGAAGTAATAGTGCCATTGTATTCTGCTTTGGTCAGACCTCACCTGGAATACTGTGTCCATTTCTGGGTACCACAATTCAGGAAGGATATTGAGAAGCTGGAACATGTCCAGAGGAGGGTGACCAGGATGGTAGGAGGTCTGGAAGACATGCTCTATGAGGAATGGCTTAGGGAGCTGGGTATGTTTAGTCTGGAGAAGAGAAGGTTAAGAGGTGACATGATAGCTATGTTTAAGTATTTGAAGGAATGTTATACTGAGGATGGAGCAAGCTTGTTTTTTGCTGCTCCAGAGACTAGACACGGAGCAATGGGTTCAAACTACAGGAAAAGAGATTCCACCTAAACATTAGCAAGAACTTCCTGACAGTAAGTTCTGTTTGGAAGTGGAATACACTGCCTTGGAGTGTGGTGGAGTCTCCTTCTTTGAAGGTTTTAAAATAGAGGCTGGATGGGAATGATTTTATTGTGTATTTCTGCATGGCAGGGGGTTGGACTGGATGCCCCCTGAAGGTCTCTTCCAGTTCTATGATTCTATGAGTTTGAGTGGGAAACAATACTTTAAGCTGTTGTTCAGAAAACAACAAAGACATTATGAATATGTTAATAGTGTGTTGATGAATTTATATTTTGCAAATCAAAGAGAGGAAGCAACATTCCTTTGTGTAGGTGAGGCAAGAGGATAGAGGGTAATTGGCAAGTTTCAGTTGTGCCAGCCTTAGAAAATAGGATTAGCTTGGGATGTTGGGAAGCTGTTGCCTTCAAATTTACTATTCTTTGGAATTTAGCTCAGCCCCTCCGTAAGTGCATTCATGACTTAAGCAACATGTCTTTTGGATTTTATGTTGGACGCATTGTGTGGAAGACCATGTGGTTAACCAAATTACTGTATTAAATATTGCCAATTGTTATGAAGGGACTCCCAGAGGAAAGGGGAGGGGGTGTCATGTCTATTAACAGGGGTCTCCTGGGCATCTTTAAAATGTTCTACCAAAAAACAAGTGGCATGAATAGAAAGTCCTGCAGCTCTTAGAACTACCCTAACTGATTATCTGAAATGCACTTTGGATCAGCTGCAACTTCTGAATAGTTTGAGGTAAAGATCATTGCAACAATCCCAGCGTGAAGCAACACCAACTTGCTCAAGAGAGGGCACAGTTGTTGAATCAGCTCAAAGATGGCAAGGGACTTCAAGGGTTCTAGTCTAGGAACAATATAATCATGACACTCACACAGCTGCCAGCACCAGATCTCAAAGGAATACCTTATGTTCCAGAAATTATGACCCTGTATGTAGAACAGTTGGCATTTCAGAGAAAGCTACCTTTCCTAATTTCAAGCTAACAATCTCAGTTTGGCTTCCAGGACCTCATTACTACATTTCCTCATGTCACTGGTGCTGGCAGCTTTGGGAGTGTCATGATTATATTGTTCCTAGAATCATGACCACTGAATCTATCCCAGCTATCTAGATGACATGTTGTATCCATAATCTTTATACTGGGCAAGCCACTCATTTTAGACACTGTCACAAGTTTCTGAAGTTTCCTTGGTCAAGGGTCAACACTTGTGACAAATGCAGCTGTCTACGTCTTTTATGTTTCTATCTCCCAGTACCTCAAGCCACTTCTCACCACAAGGCAAATCTGTGATACAAAATACCATCTAAGAAATAGTTTCTTTCTAAGGAATTGTTTCCCTCCTTCCTTCCTCAAGTCCTTCATTCTCAGTGACTGCAAAACAGTCAACATCATGGTATTGGGAGGTCACTATCTCAACTCTGAAGGCTTCATCCACCAATGTCTCCCCTTCTTTCAGCTTCTTCAGGTCAGTAACATTGGCTTCAAGGGAATGCAAAAGTTCCCTGATGACTAGGAGCTCACTGCTCTGAGTCCATGCCCACAACATCTGTCCAGCTGCAGCTGAGTGTCACAGTACATATATCACCCAGTGCAGTAAACTGTCTACCTCTCTCACACCCTTGCTGGAGGGAAGAACACTAAGTTATTTCCTAGCAGAAAGTATAGAAGGATTGACAGCCTTGACCTTCTTGCCCAGTTGCTGTTCTTGCACATGTGCTTTATTTGTGTGAGCAATTCACTTCTTTTAATCATGCCATTTTGTTAGCAGACTTCAGATGTTTCATCACTGGTGTGCTTCCTCATGCTCTTTGAGTTTTTCTGGCAATTAGTTTTTATCTACAGTACTTTATGAAGATAAGGTATAATGTTGATACTGATGAATATAGGGAGATTTTATTTGATGTAAATTTGTATGCATGGCTTCTGCAGTTTACTAGCTGTTTTGCAGTTGCAGTATTGTATTTGTTAGGTATTGGGCTGATTTACTGTTCAGGTATGTATAGTGAACCGTGCTATAATTCTGCATTTTACAGGAAGAAAATTAAATAACCAAATATATAACTGAGCAACTTTTATTTTCTGGTGCTGATCCAGCTTTAATTTGGGGTGGGCAAAATGTGGCCCCAGGGCTGTTTTTAAGGCAGGGTCATACTTCTTTTGGCAATCAAGGAGCAAATTCCCTTTCCTGGAAGCCTCCATAAGTAGCAATTTACCTTTTAAATAGGCTGGTCCCACTGCATCAAGAATCAGGGCTGAACGCTCAAGCTTGGAGCAAAACAGGCCACAACATTTCTTTACAGTTATATGCAACAATCTGGTAGAGAAGGGTGGCCAGTGCCAATTGCTGATCCCTTTCCAATTTGTCATTCCATTTCCTCTAGGATCAGCCTCCCCCTTAGAGCCAACAGCCACCAATTTATTACAATGGATATGAGGCTACTGAGGCTCCAACCCCAGTTGCTCAAAACTGGTAAATATTCCTCAGCCACCATCCTCCCTATTACTGGCCCTTATCACCCTCCAGTTTAATCCATTGGTCTTTCCTCTCTCACCATAATACAATGGAAGGGGTCAGCTCAGCTTGGCTTTCCCTCCACCCCACCTTCCATCTATGGCCTCCAGCAATCCTGTTTTTACATTATCAAGGTGCATATCACAACCCTCTTTGGAAAGATGCATACAGTCATACTTGTACAATTGTGGCTAATCCACAGTAATATTTGGCTGCTGAATTGCTACTCCCCATTCACCTCAGGTTCCTAATAATGTCCCTATTGGCAAAGTGAGCCACTAGGTAAGCCCTGGTGGCACAGTGGTTAAATGCTGGTACTGCAGCCACACCGTTGTGAGTTCAATCCTACAGGGCTCTAGGTTGACTCAGCCTTCCATTCTTCCATAGGTCAGTAAAATGAGTACCCAGCTTGTTGGGAGGCAATTAGTTAACACATTGTAAACCTCTTAGGGAGTGCTTTTCACTGATAAGCAGTATAGAAATATAAATGCTATTGCTATTGCTATTGCTAAAGTAAATGCTCACTGCCTCAAAGGCTCCAGGTTAATTGGTGCTGGACCTCTTGGCTCCCTATGTGCCACCCTGCTGTGACATGTGATTGGTAAAGACAAAAAACTGGGGTAAATAACCCCAAAAATAGAAGTTTACACAAATGAAGCCAATAAACCACAAAAAACAACAAAAGAATAAGAGAGATGTACCACTGGGCCATGAACAAGCATTGGTGAAATGGATAAGATAGCTGGCATTCCACCAGCCTTGGATCAAGTGCGAGAATTAACACAGACTATATAACCTTGAATCACTTACCATCTTTAGTATTGAAAGAAGAATTAACTGTGAACATCTTTAATATTTACATTACCTGTGGACTTAGCAATACACAGTAAGTGTGAAACAGTATAGGTTATACAGTATTTTTCCATGTTTAGATCAATTGCCTTTATAATGTTTATATGAACACTCTAATGAGATTACATTGTTATAATTTACTCTTTCATGATTTATTGGTTTCATTTGTGTAAACTTCTATTTCTGGGGTTGTTATTTGTTGTAGTGACATATGATTGGACCTAGTCATGCCAGAGTGCCGCTTAGCTCCAAAGCATACAGAGCTACGGTGAGCACCCCCACAGGTCCCACATTTGTGTTCTAAGAGACACAGCTGGATCCTTTGCACTTGCCTGCATTATTCATTACCTGCCCTCCCCTTCTCTCTGCTTGGGCAGGCCTCACATGCAACCCTTTCCCAAGAGTGCCATGGAAAATAAGCCCACTCTCTCAGTGGCTAATTGGGGAGGCCCAAGTGCCCAGCATCATGTCTGACCAAACCTCCTCTTGTTTTCTGTACCAAGGCAAGGCTGGATCTAATGCAGCTCTCTTGCAGAACTGCTCATCATAATGAAGCCATGCTGCTCCCTTGAAGCCTGTATATAGTCACAATATAATCTCCCAGTACTTGTTAAGGACCCTGTAGTGCATTGGCAGTGTCATATATTATCCCTTTTTATATGGTCCAGCCCCCTAACTAACTGATGAAATTGTGCTCTATTTTTGGAAGTTTAAATTGCTCCTGTTCCCTAGACAGGGTGACCAGTATGCCATCTGGGCTCAGATTCCCTGAGGTGGCAAAAAAAAAGAAAAGTCTATGCACTCATCCCTCCATTTTTTTTCTTTGGTTGCAGTTAGGGGGTGTGACCCCCACTGAGACTGAAATGCTATTGTATGGGTTACACTGTGAGGATTGTCTGCCTCCACTTGCACCCCCTGTAGGCAGAAAAGGAGTTGGTGCCTTCTGGTCCAGAAGACTTGTGAAACTTGGCCTTCCCCTGGAGCCTCTCAATGGCTGCTGCGGCAGCAGCCATTGATATACTCCACCTCCCCATTGGTCAAGTTAGCAGCTGGTCTGGCACTGGTGCCAGCAAGCTTGCTCAACACAAAGATACCCCTTGGCAAAGTGCACTGGGGGGGGAGTGTCCTTGTACTGTTTGTGTGTGTGTGTTTATGTGCCTTCAAGTTACCTGTTGATTATGGTGACCCCATGAATTTCATAGGTTTTTCTTAGGAGATTATCAGATGCATTAAAAGTGGTGTAACAGGAATTCCAGGAGATTGCAAAAGGGCTCCCTTTTCAGACAGCATCATTACCCTCGTGTTATGTACCCATTCTGCTGCCATTCCACCAGTGCTACTTTTTATTGATGGGAGAAGCCTTCAATAGATCCCCCATTCCGTTCCTGTCATGGATGTTCCTGCGTGCGACAAGGTGCCCCATTATGCTGGTGAGATCTCAGCATCAATGGGCAGTCCCTGCCAGAACACTTCCAGGTGAAATCAGGACATCCAGGTAAGTGATACACTTTTTATGACCCTCCCCAGGTTACTTCTACCTTTTAAAGTGTGTTTTTGCACTTGCTATAATTTTTTCATGTTCTTTTTAATTGTATTTTGAATTTCCCGTGCTCGTGTCTTCTCGTGAGAATCCGTGGGATTTTGATCCAGGAAGTGAAGGGAGCTCCACTAGAGCTCCATTCACTCCTGAGCTGCCAGAATGACAGGAGAGGAGGTAAGTACAGTGGGGAGGATGATTGTGGCAGGTCAGGGATGGGGCAGGGGTGGGAGTGGAGATTGTGTAACAGGAACCCTTTTTTCATTCTTGTCTGATAATCTCCTTACTCAAGGAATACTCAGAGGTGGTTTTGCCAATTCCTTCCTCTGAAATATAGCCTACAGCACCTGGTATTTCTTGGCGGTCTTCCATCCAAGTACTAAGTGAGATGACCCTGCTTACCTTCCAAGATCAGACAGGATCTGGTGCCTTTAGAGTATTTAGGCTGCCATTTTTTTCCCTCCACAATCAGAACTTCTGTTTTGTTTTTGTTTCATTGTTTTGGCAATCCAAGGGTCCCCAGAAAATTGCTTCAGGACTCACTGTAATGGTTTCCACACTCTGCTTTAAGTCATTGGACCATGTATTTCCACCTGGTTGCCATGTTTCAAATCCCAAGAGGCCCTGAACCAGTATATGGAGTAGGTCCAGGGTTGCAGAAAATGTATAAAGGAGATATGGGGGGAAAGCTACCTCAGAGGTTAAGATCAGCAGAAGCATGGCCCTGTTGTCAGTCAACAAGCTTCTAGTCTCATGCAATATTGGCATTTAAGAGGAAAAGGCGGGGGGGAGACTAAATGTGCATCAGCTGGAGAAGAAGCAGGAGGTAAGCAGGGTGCTTAAGAACAGGAGGAAGCCATGCTACAGGCATTCCCCAAGAGTTTGTGGATGTAACTCTCACAAGAGAGAAAGAGAAGTTGGGAATGCTAGCTTCTGTTTAACTCCCTTTCCTCTGAGCAGAAACCCTGGACCAGGAATCCTACATTCCTCATCAAGCCCTGCCACCATCCCCCAAATCATCACATTCTTTGACCACACAGAGAGCCTGTCACAAATCTCAAGCTACCATCCTTGCACAGAAGGAGTATATTTTTCTGTGACAACATGGACCTTCTGTGACAACATGGACCTCCCAGTAACTAAAACAAGTCCAGAGCATTCAATTTTCTTCTTGATGCAGTGATGTTGGTATTTTGCCTTTCTCTGTGCATTTCCCAGCACCCTACCAGTCACTGTTTAATGTTCTTTTTCTGTGCTTACACTGGAACTCACACAAGGCTTTCTAAAAAAACTTGTAGTTTTGTGCAATGCCCATCTGTTTCTAAGGGGCTTATGCAGCAGACTTTCCCTGCGGATTATATTCTTTAGACATACCTTTAAAAAAGTGCTGAAATGCACATCTTTATTGCAGCTAGCTCTAGCTGAAATATCCAGTGTTAGTCACATGCTGTTCCATTGTCCACACTTGTTTGAGAGGGGAAAAAATTGAGGGCCACGACTTGCCTATGTTCACTTTTCTTTACAAGGAGGTACAGGGATGCATGATGGCTTTTAGAATTTGAGTTTATGTAGAAATGTATAGGTAGATGAAGGGTGAAGACAATATAAATGCTCCAAAAGACTGTAAAATCCAACATCTACATTACATCTCCAGGGAACCAGCTCCCCTAACTTGAAAAACCTCAGCTCTCTGTGTACTATAGTCCAAAATACCCTAAAGGCACCAGATCCTGTCTGATCTTGGAAGCTAAGCAGAGTCAGCTTTGGATAGTACTTGGATGCAACAAATACCAGGTACTGTAGGCTATATTTCAGAGAAACAAACTGGCAAAACTGCATCTGATTATTCCTTGCCCAAGAAAACCCTGTGAAATTCATAGAGTTGCCATAAGTCATTAGGTGACTTGAAGGCACATACACACACACACTCTGTACCACTCAAAAACTGCAGTTTTTCCTTCTCATCCCTTTATGCCAACCCCCACAGGTATAGATAATATCAGCTGTAGTTATGGGTGGAAGGAATGCCCTTACTCTCCTCCCTCCGAGAACATTCCTCTATGAAGAAGTAATTATCAGCTCTCATGGTGATACATCCTATGACTATCCCAGGCTATTAACATTCCTTTGTCAAGTCCAAGGCTCTGACCAGGTGTTGTCCAAGGCACCCCACAGTTATTCACACTAAATTAATAGGAAAACCATAACAATAATTGACAAAAACCAAGCTATTTCCCTGTTCTTTTGTAAAACAAAGAGGGCATGGAGAGGGGTGACCAGGGGAAGAAGACAAGAAAATGGCTAAATGATTACTAAAATCATCAGCAAATATGAAATTTAGCACATATTCCTGGGAAATATGTGTATGGAGTTTTACAATGGGCAGACATCACTGGTAGACAGGTAGGATACATTCCTTTGCATGTTTAGACTCATTATTCCTTTACAAACATAAGTCCTTCTCATGTGTAGAAGGTAGAACAGAGCTGCGCATGTGGCTGTAAGCCAACTAAAACTGTGCCTTTAATATGTCTGTGTGCAGCATTGGCATCTTCCAAGGGACTGTTGTCCAAGAGCAGCTGCTGACGTGCTGGGACTTAATTCATTCCTTGATCATGTTGCACTTGTGCACCACTGATGGACTAAAAAGCCAGGAGCAAGGGGAGGTGACTGGAGAGAGAGTGAGAAAGTGATGGATGGTGCATGCACTTGGGCTCATTGTGCCATTAAAGCAAGGAGAGAAGTGGACTACTGGCATTGCAACTCATGGCCTTCTTGTTGTATGAGCCCTGACCACAGTACTGTGAAGGGGAGGGGGGTTCTTTGAGTGATCAGTCATCTACAACCCCAGCATCAGTGTAGGCCCTGGGATAAATCTCCCTGTGCCATATGCATTGGAGATAAGGCCACACAGACCTCATAGGTATGGTGCCAACTACTTGTGCAGTTGCTGGGTGCATTTAGTTGCCTGCCTAGCCACAGAAATATGCCCTTTCTTTTCCTGGCTCTAGGTTGCCATATTTATCTGTTTATCTGAGTTTTACTTAAATTCTGGGTCATAGAATCATAGAATTGTAGAGTTGGAAGAGACCACAAGGGCCATCCAGTCCAACCCCCTGCCACGCAGGAAATCATGATCAAAACATCCCTGACAGATGGCCATCCAGCCTCTGTTTAAAGACCTCCAAGGACAGGGGCCCCACCACACTCTGAGGGAGTGTGTTCCATTGCCAAACAGCTCTTACTGTCAGAAAGTTCCTCCTATTGTTGAGGTGGAATCTCTGTTCCTGGAGCTTGCATCCATTGCTCCATGTTCTATTCTCTGGAGCAGCAGAAAACAAGCTTGCTCCATCCTCAATGTGACACCCCTTCATTTATCCAGATTACCTGCATGGCTATTTTTGCTACTCGTTGACCCAGGCACAAGCCCAGTCTGCCTGCCAATCCTTGCCTGTCTCATCTCATGACATCATATGGGTCCAGCTCTATCTACGATATTACAAGGCTCTGTTCCTGTGACATAACAGGGACCCACCTTGCCAAATCAGGCTTCAGCCCTGAAATATCAGGGCATAGGATGCTGGCAACCTGGCAACCTAATGCCCAGTTTAGGGCAGGAAGTATTGCCCTTCCTTGGAAATGACTTCACACTTCTTTATGCAGCCCCTATTTCTATGTTAAAAAAAAAAAAAAGATTACCTGAGAACTTTGGGAATTTAGTTTTAAAGGAGCCATGGAAAAATCATGACCTCTTAAGACACTGTGATTTACTAATAATTTCAGTAGGAAACTGTAGTAGTAGCAGATTAAAGTTTATGAAGAGGTAACTAATCCACAATAAGCAAGTCTGAGAATGCACCTGTCTATGTGAAGAACATATTTTCTTAGGTGATAAAAGCAAAAACTGGCATTAACACTTGCTCTTGAAAAACCAAGGCAGCATGATGGGATAAAGCCTAAGTGCCATTTTAAAAAATGCAGAAAAGAAAAGGTGGTGAAAGGGGATCAGGAACATAATCCATTTAGATACTCAGCATTTGAAAATTACTTAAAATCCCATTATGGACATTGCTATCCTATTCCATGACATTGACAACAGCATGTACAAGAATATGAGGTCAAATGATATAATACCGGGATATCCCAAAGAAACTGGAAACAACCAGTAAAGACAGAGATAAAGCTTCAACATGTAAAATGCGGAGAGGGACCATTTGTTGGAAGAGCCCAATGTGTTTTGGCCAATGAATGACTTAATATCTTTCTTCAGAGGCTATTAAAAAAAGAAAGAAAGGGGCAACATATTAATAATACATTCAGAACAAATCAAGATAAAACCATTTAAGCCATGTCCATATTCATAGTTGTTTTCCTTACCAATAAATTAACTGTGGTGAATGATTTTCAAAGCATTTAGGGTCTAGCTGTTTTGCCCAATTCTATATGAGGCTTTACACTGTTTTAATACTCAGTATGCTTTTAGACTGTTTAAATTATTTCTTACCATTCTACATTTTTTCAAATTGATTTCTTCTATGTGCCAACCCAAGATCTTGCAATATAAGCTGCCTTATAAATATTTTAATAAAACAAATAAATAAGATTGCCCCAAGTCTTTAAACTAATAAAAGAAAGACAAACCAACAGAAACAAACAAAACCTAGTGAAAAAGAAACAAAGACTTGAAATGTAAAGCATTTTTACTAATTTACTGGTATGGATAAGATAAATAAGAATACAGACTTAAATGTTTTATCATGGTGTCTTGTGGATTTATGGCTATTGTATTGCCCTTGTCTCATTTTCATTGAAAATACAAACATATCAGAATATCCTGTAGGAATCTTGGTAACATAAAGATGCAGTAAGTTAAAAGCTTGAGATTTACAACAGAAGACCCCTTACTCCTAACTGCCAATCAAAACAAATTGTATGTAATCGTGTGTATATGCTTACTCATTCCCTGGGCCCTAAGACTCCACTTTAACTGTTATGGCTGCATCCTGTCATTTGTAGTTTGGTGAGGGGTATTTAGAATTCTCAGTCAGAGAAGTCCTCAAGTATCTCACTAAATGCCAAATGCCAGGATTCCATAGGATGCAGCCATGGCAGTCAGAGTGCTTTGATCAAGATTTCCTGCGTGGCAGGGGGGTTGGACTAGATGGCCCTCGTGGTATCTTCCAACTCTGCAATTCTATGATTCTATGATTCTATGAATCATAGTGCTATAAGTGCGTAGTGTGAATTACATTGTCTCCTTCCATTCCTCTTTAGTGGTCTACCTGCTGTCTCATTTTATATTTTAAGTTCCTCAGTGGGCAGTGCTATCACTTTCACTAATGCTGGTCTCTAAGAAGCCACTACTTTAAAGACACAATATCAATAAGTAATAATATTTAACATCTGTATAACACAGCAGAATGTTACATGCACTTGACATACATTATCTCAGATTCAACAAGGCCTAAGTTTATTTAGTAAGCTTATGGCTGGGCAAATTTGAAACCAGAAACTTTCTGATTTGCATGTCAGCCACTGTGCTGAGAGGAAATCATCCTCCATACTTCTTCCATTGATTTACATTACTGAGGAACCCCTGTAAAGCTTCCAAGAGACTCCAGAGTGCTTAGGAATACAATTTGCAAACTTGTAATAATGGATCATGATAAAGAACAAAATCCATATATGGTGGGAAATCTGTGAGTAGGTAATCTTATGTAAGCTTCCAATTAATTAGCAAGCTATTATTTCTCCATCTAGACAATTAAATAAAGTGATGATACCAAATTGGAAGCATTCCAAATAACACTCAGGAGCAGAACAGTATAAAGACCAGATATACAAGACGGTGGGAAGAACTCAGTGGATAACATGAAACATAGGACTGAGAAGAGAAATTTGTGAAATGTTCAGGTCTTGATGGTGCCTATGGACAAAGCTGCTTTGAACTGATCATAAAGGCAATTTCTCAAGAAATCTCTTTTTGTGTTGGCTGTATTTGGCAGTTGACACATTTGGAGCAGCTACCATTTTGTTTTCCGTCCTGAGGTACTTTTTGAATGATGGGAAATTAAAAAGTCGCTATATGATGGTATCTGCCAACATAACAGATAGTAGTCAAATATCTGTGGAAAAAACATTATTTTACATAACGCCCAGATTGCTTCTCTAGCACTTAATTTTAACTGGAAGGTGAGGTATTATGCCAGGTAAAGTGCTTGAAGCAGATTTTTCAAATGAATGGATCATAATGTGCAGTTTCATGCACTGTTTCATGCTCTGTTGACTCCAGGTATCGGAAGGCCCTCAAGTGTGGGTCCTGCCCCTCTAGGAGTCTACATTCTCACCACCATTGTTATTGCTTTTCTTTCTCTTCAGTGCTATGACCTGCTCACTTGACAGACAAAAAGCCAGTGAGGAAATGCAAGCAGTTCTTCCTCTTCCTCCTTCTACCCATCACTGTTGTCTGGGTCAGACTAAGAAGCAAGTGAACAAGCAATTTGAAGCTGTGGAGATGAGGTGCAAGTCCAGAGGGTGATTGTCAGCAGACTATTGCTGGGGCACATGCCCTCCTCAGGTGCCCAACAATGTGTGCTCTTCACAGAATCATAGAATCATAGAATTGTAGAGTTGGAAGAGACCACAAGGGCCATCCAGTCCAACCCCCTGCCACGCAGGAAATCTTGATCAAAGCATCCCTGACAGATGGCCATCCAGACTCTGTTTAAAGTCCTCCAAGGAAGGAGACCCCACCACGCTCCGAGGGAGTGTGTTCCACTGCCAAACAGCTCTTACCGACAGAAAGTTCCTCCTAATGTTGAGGTGGAATCTCTGTTCCTGGAGCTTGCATCCATTGCTCCATGTTCTATTCTCTGGAGCAGCAGAAAACAAGCCTGCTCCATCCTCAATGTGACACCCCTTCAAATACTTAAACAGGGCTATCATATCGCCTCTTAATCATCTTTTTTCCAGGCTAAACATACCCAGCTCCCTAAGTCTCTCCTCATAAGGCATGGTTTCCAAACCTTTCACCATTTTAGTTGTCCTTCTCTGGACATGCTCCAATTTGTCAATATCTTTTTTGAATTGTGGTGCCCAGAACTGGACACAGTACTCTAGGTGAGGTCTGACCAAGGCAGAATAGAGTGGCACTATTACTTCCCTTGATCTAGACACTATACTTCTATTCCTACAGCCCAAAATCGCATTGGCCTTTTTAGCTGCCGCATCACACTGTTGACTCATGTTCAACTTGTGGTCTACTAGGACTCCTAGATCCCTTTCGCACGTAGTCTCGTTCAGCCAGGTCTCTCCCATCCTATATCTATGCGTTTCATTTTTCCGCCCTAAGTGCAGTACTTTACATTTCTCCGTATTGAATTACATTTTGTTAGCTTTGGCCTAACTCTCCAATCTATCTAGGTCATTCTGAATTTTGATCCTGTCCTCTAGGGTATTAGCTACTCCTCCTAATTTGGTGTTATCTGCAAATTTGATAAGTATGCCCCTAATTCCCTCTTCCAAGTCATTGATAAAGATGTTGAATAGCACTGGGCCCAGGACAGAACCCTGTGGCACCCCACTGGTCACATCTTTCCAAGACGAAGAGGAACCACTGCTGAACGCCCTTTGGGTTCGGCCGGTCAACTAATTACAAATCCATTGAACAGTTAACTTGTCTAGCCCACATTTCACAAGCTTGTTTGCAAGAATGTCATGGGGAACCTTGTCAAAGGCCTTACTGAAATCAAGGTATGCGATGTCCACAGTGTTCCCTTCATCTACCAAGCTGGTAACTTTATCAAAAAAAAAAAGAGAGAACAGATTAGTCTGGCATGACTTGTTTCTCTGAAACCCATGTTGACTTTTTGTTATTATGGCATTGCCTTCTAAATGTTCACCGACTCTCTGTTTAATGATCTGCTCTAGAATCTTCCCTGGTATTGATGTCAGACTAACTGGACGATAATTGCTGGGATCCTCTTTTTTCCCCTTTTTGAAGATGGGGACAACGTTTGCCCTCCTCCAGTCTGCTGGGACTTCTCCTGTTCTCCAAGAGTTCTCAAAGATTATTGCCAATGGCTCTGAGATCACATTTGCCAGCTCTTTTAATACTCTTGGATGTAGTTCATCTGGTCCTGGAGATTTAAATTCATTTAGATTAAGAAGGTATTCCTGTACTACTTCTTTGCTTATTCTTTGCTTATTCTTGATACTGGTCCTGGCTTAATTATCTTAATGAGCTGAATGAGTGGGAAGAAAGTAGGAGACAGGGTTGATGTTGAGCATGGCCAGACTTAGCTGTGAGCAATAAACTTCTAGTTCTCCTGCCATTTGATAATAGTCATGGACTGGATAGCATATTTTCAGTACAACTGTGACCCTTTTAAAGTTTAATTACAGTATTACAGTATATTACAGTAGCCTTCCCTTATCCCTCTGTGTGGGGTGTATTCCAAGCCCAACAGTGGATGCGTGAAACCATGGATTGTACCAAACCCTATATATACAGTTGTACCCCCATATCCACATGGGTTTGGTTCCCAGACTTACCATGGATACCGGAAACCATCAATAACAGTGGACCCTATTAAAATAAAGGACGTCCGGTAAAAACATACCATAGAGTTGCATTGGAGGACCTAGAAGATGCCTAGAGAGGATGCCTCTCTATGCATTTTCCAGCATGACACCATGGTACGTGTCCCCTATTTTGTGTCCCACGGATAACTGAAACCACAGATATTAGTTCTGCGGGTATGGGGGTCCAACTGTGCTGTGTTTTTTTTCCCTATACATATATATTTATAATAATGTTTAATTTATAAATTAGGCACAGTAAGATATTAACAATACTGTAATAACTAATAATAAAATAGAGCAAGCCCTGGTGGTGCAGTGGTTAAATGCCAGCATTGCACCCACAATGTTGCAGGTTAGATCCCAAGGGCTCCAAGATTCACTTAGCCTTCCATCCTTTCATAGGTCAGTAAACTGAGTACCTGGCTTGTGGGGGCAATTAGCTAACACACATTGGAAACCAATTGGAGAGTGTCTAGTGCACTATAAAAGTGGTGTAGATGTGTAGGTGCTATTGCTTAATATTTGTAAGTCGCTCTGAGAGCCTTTGTAGCTGAAGAGCGGGATATAAATACCTAAATAAATAAACAAAAACAATATACTGAGATCTCACCACGATACTCAGAATGGTGCACAATTTAAAACTTATGATTTTTTTTCCTGGAATTTTCCATTTAAAATTTTCAGACCACCATTGACCATGGGTAACTGAAACCATGGAAAGCAAAATTGCACATAAGGAAGGACTACAGTAGATCGATCCATTTATAACTGACCTATGTGTGTGTGTGTGTGTGTGTGTGTGTGTACACAGGACCCATTTAAGGAATTTTTGGGGGCCCTATAATGCTTTATTTTGCGGGGCCCATATGTTTATCTCAGAACCTAACCTAACCTAACCTAACCTATTCACAGTACAGGATATTCAGATTACTACTAATAATGTTTTTGCAGGAGGAAGGTTACTACACCCCCCAAATGACGGGGGCCCCAGGTGCTGCAGGGCCCTTAAACTGGCCCTGATTATACTCTGTGTGTGTGTGTGTGTGTGTGTGTGTGTACTATATTAAAGCTTTCATCTCTATTTTTTTTGTTAACCAATTTTAGACAGATTCTTGATTAGGGGGCTCATACCCATCAGCTCATTCTACCTTCTACCTTGACACCAGTTTCTGTAACTGTAATTTATTCTGTAACAAATTCTGTAATTTGTAAATGGCCTATATTTTTTTTAAAAAAAATATAGGCATATAACTGTCCAGTGCTCTGCGTGTTTACTCAAAAATAAATTCAGTAAACATAATCCCAGGTGATTTTTCACAGGTTACCTACTAACTGAATAATTAATTGATTGAACTACCAGTGCCAGTACTAATTTATTGATTGATTAAAATATGTATATTTCACCCTATATCCAGATTTCAGGCAGTGTACAATAAAACCCATTTAAACAACCTAAAACAGTAATGATTAAACAGATAACAAGGACAAGTTAAACCCAGTTTGAAAAGTTTCAGGCCAACATAAAACCATGCCTGTGCAAATTTGGATGAAATAAGGTCCCCAAGCCTTTAAAAAAAAAAGCCAAGTTTTTACTCAGTGCAGAATTGACACCAGTATTGGTGTCAATCAGTGCTGGTGCCACAACAAAGAAAGCCCTCTCCCACATTCTCCCACAGTGGGAAAGAAAAGAGGGTCTCTCAATAGACCTCAATCCTTGGGCAGACTTGTACAGTCGTCCCTTCACATTTGCGGGGGTTAGGTTCAGAAGACCCCTGCGAATATGAAAAATCTGCAAATAATAACAGCCCCACCCCCGCTCTCCTAAAAGTGGCGATGGGGCTTTAGAGGCCCTGTCGCCACTTTCCCCCCACCTTCCCTGCCCTCCCCAGAGCGGCAAACCACAAATATGCGGAACCGCGAGTGTGGAGGCCACAAATGTGAAGGGAGGAATGTAAATAAAGAAATATGCATATGCCTTCAAATACTGAGGTCCCAACCTTGCATAAGAAAATGGAAACATTTTGAACCTCTTAGAGACGAATTGAAAGTTTATTCCAAAATGTATCCAGGACAATTTTTTCTTTCACCAGTCTCCATTTTCTTATGGTTTCCAATTTGGTGGCCATACTTACAGATCTCTGCTTTTTTAACACACTGGGTGGAGTCGGTGAGGTAGAGTTATCTACTTTCCCCCTTTCCATCTGTTTTGCTGTTCATGCATGCTCAGTGAGAGATTCTGGAGGCAGCTGCTGTTCACCTTGCTTGTTGTAGGCAGGGCCACACAACTACAGTACGAGTGGCTACAGTAGAATCCCATTCTTTACCAGCTAAAACTTTATTGCATGATTTATTACAGACACACTGCTGAATCCTGATACTGAAAGTATTACTCCAGCTCTCCTTTACCATCCTTCCATTGCCAGTGAGGTATTCAAGTCCTTTACTCCAAGTCTCAAGTCAAGTCAAGTCAAGTCGAGTCTCAAGTTCTTGCAAGATACTTTCAAGTCAAGTCTCAAGTCTGTAAGCCACCTTTAACAGAAAAAACGAGGTGGTGGTGGTGGTGTGTGTGTGGGAGTGGGGGTTAGAGTTTCAATAACTAGAAAATCAAGAATTATAGAATCATAGAGTTGGAAGAAACCATAAGGGCCATCCAGTCCAACCCCCTGCCATGCAGGAATACCTCTCTCTCTCTCTCTCTCTCTCTCTCTCTCTGGCTTCTCTTCGCAAACAAAGATTCAGGAAGGACTCATCCTGCGCTTTCTGCAAGCGCGCTGATGACTAAAAAGGCCAATCTGAGATAGACAAGTCCGGTTGCAGAAAGCACAGCAGGTTTCCTTGGGTGATGTTATCGGGCTGTGATTCTTTCTGCATTGTTGTTTCTCTTCAAGACTTGTTCGGCGTGAGTTCTCAAATAAGGCTGCAGCATTGTGGATAGTGCGTCTCCATGCATCCCAATGTGAGGCCAGGGCGGACCATTGTTGGTGATCAATTTGGCCGAGCCTGAGGTGTAGTTTCAGGGAGTCCTTGTATTGCTTTTTTGGAGTGCCCCTCTTACGCTGACCTGTGGCGAGTTCACCATAGAATACTATTTTGGGGAGGCGATGGTCCTCCATCCTAGAAACATGCCCTGCCCAGTGCAGTTGTGTTCTCAATATCATGACCTCAATGCTGGTGATCCCTGCTTGCTCAAGGACAGCAACATTTGTCACATAGTCAGTCCAGTGTATATTTAGGATTGTGCGTAAACAGTGCTGATGGAAGCGTTCGAGGAGTCGTAAGTGGTGGCGATAGGTGACCCATGTTTCAGACCCATAAAGGAGAATAGACAGTACAATGGCTCTATACACACTGATTTTTGTGTTTCGCCTCAGGTGTTTATTACTCCACACTCTTTTGTAAAGTCTTCCAAATGTGCTATGTGCCTTTGCTAATCTGTGATCGATCTCTTTGTCAATCTTGGCATCTGAGGAGATGATGCTTCCCAGGTAGGTGAACTGCTGAACGGACTTAAGCACAGAGTTGCCGACGGCAATGTGGGGATGGTGGCAATCAAAGCATTCCCAACAGATGGCCATCCAGCCTCTGCTTAAAAACATCCAAAGAAGGAGACTCCACCACACTTCGGGGTGGCATGTTGCACTGCCAAACAGCTCTTACCATCAAGAAATTCTTTCTAATGTTTCAGTGAAATCTTTTCCCCAGTAGATTGAGTCCATTGTTCTGTGTCCTAGTCTCTGGAGCAGCAGAAAACAAGCTTGTTCCATCCTCAATATGATATCCCTTCAAATATTTAAACATGGCTATCATGTCACCTCTTAACCTTCTCTTCCCTAGGCTAAACATACCCAGGGGCCTAAGCCACTCCTCATAGTGCATGGCTTCCAGACCTCCCACCATCCTGGTCACCCTCCTCTGGACACGTTCCAGCTTGTCCATGTCCTTCTGGAATTGTGGTGCCCAGAACTGGACACAGCATTCCAGGTGAGGCCTGACCAAAGCAGAATACAGTGGCACAATTATTTCCCTTTTTCTAGACACTATACTCCTATTAATGCAGCCTAGAATCACATTGGCTTTTTTAGATGCAGCATCACACTGCTGACTCATGCTCAGCTAATGGTCCATTAAGACTCCAAGATCCCTTTTGCATGCATTGTTATCAAACCAGGTGCATTTCTGTGCATTTCATTTTTTTCTGCCTAAATTTAGCACTCTACTTTTCTCACTGTTGCAATTTATTTTGTTAGTTTTGGCCCAGCTTTCTAATCTGTTAAGGTCATTTCATGTTCTGTATCTGTCATCTGGGGTGTTAGGTACCCCTTCTAATTTGGGACTTTATCAGACGAGCCCCTTTAAATGTTCTTTTGCTGGCATAAAAAACTCCATTTTTTCCCAGCAAAAGAACACCCCCTACCACTCTTACCTTCTCTCCCAGCAAAGGCTTCCCTGGCAATGAAGGAGGAAGTAAATGAAGTCCCATTCACTTCATTGTTTGAAATCCCACAAGACTTCATCACGCAGGAAATTCAAACATAAAACAAAAAATAAAACACAAACAGTTACACAAAGCACCAAAAAAAAAAAAAAACCCACTTAAAAACTTCCAAGCAAACCAGGGAAGGTTAAAAAAAGTATGTCACCTACCTGGATGTCACAATCTCACCCAGAAGTGTTCTGGCTGGTCTGGCCATTCATGAGGTAAGTATGTAGAAAAAAAGTTACACACGCTGGCTATGCTGGCAAAAAACTGACACAGCCAATCTATTGACGGCTTAGGCCACTGGCTTAAGGACAAGACATAAACATGAAAGGGCAATATCATCTGATATTGTGTACCTTTTCTCGTTTATGTGGCACCATTATTACACTGTTTTAGTGCATCTGATGAAGTCCTTGGTGTCATCGGCAAACTTGAAAAGAATGCCCTCTGTTCTCTCATCCAAGTCATTGATAAAGATGTGGAATAGCACTGAGCCCAAGACAGAACCCTGTGGCACCTCACTAGTCACTAGTCCAGGATGAAGGGGAGCCATTGGTGACTACCCTTTGGGTTCAGTCAGTCAACTAATTACAAATCCACCTAACAGTCATGTTGTCTAGCCCACATGTTACTAACTTTTTGCAAGAATATCATGAGGGGCTTTGTCAAAGGCCTTACTGAAATCAAGATACACTACAACCACAGCATTCCCTTCATCTACCAAGTTTGTAACTCTAAGAAAAAAGAGATATGATTAGTCTGGCATGACTTGTTTTTGAGAAACCCATGTTGACTTTTAGTGATCACAGCATTCCTTTCTAAGTGCTTATAGACTACCTGTGGGTGGTAATTATTTGGGTCTTCTTTTTTCCCCCCTTTTAAAGATGGGGACAACATTTGCCCTCCTCTAGTCTGTTGGGACCTCTCCTGTTCTCCAGGAATTCTCAAAAATTATTGACCGTGGTTCTGAGATTACTTCTGCCAGTTCCTTTAATACCCTTGGATGTAGTTCATCTGGCCCCGGAGACTTGAAATCATTTATACTGACTAGGTATTCCTGAACTACCTCTTTACTTATTCTGTGCTGGATTTCCCCTACTGCCTCATCTGCTCCATTTCCCCTAGGTTGAGCACTGTTCTCCTTATGGGAGAAGACTGAGGCAAAGAAGGCATTGAGTAGTTCTGCCTTCTCTCTGTCCTCTGTTAGCATTTCACCATCTTCTCCATGCAGTGGCCTTACCACTTCCTCATCCACTAGGGAGTCCTGGTGGCGCAGTGGTTAAATATCTGTAATACAGCCACACCATTGCAGGTTCGATCTCAGAGGGCTCCAAGGTTGACTCACCCTTCCATCCTTCCGTATGTCAGTAAAATGAGTACCCAGCTTGTTGGGGGCAGTTAGCTAACACATTGTAAACTGCTTAGGGAGTAATTAGCACTGATAGAAATAGAAGTGCTATTGCTATTGTTCTTCCTTTTTCTATGGACATAACTACAAAAGCCCTTTTTATTGTTTTTAACTTCTCTAGCAAGCCTGAGCTCCATCTGTGCTTTAGCTTTTCAGACTTTCCCCCTACATGAGCTGGCTAGTTGTTTGAATTTTTTCTTTGGCGATTTCCCCCTTTTTCCATTTCTTGTACATGTCCCTTTTAAGTCTTAGCTCAGTTGAAAGTTCTTTAGACTTTAATGTTACAGTAGCTAATACTGTGCACAAAGTTAGGTAAAAAAATATAATATCAGCAACATGTTAGGCAATGGGCTTGAGGTGGAGATCTTCTTGGCAGCCTATCCCTGCTGCACATTGGAGGAGCCTTCTAAAGCTTTTAAAAGCCTTAGAAGAATCCTTTTGTGTCAAGCCTGTTGCCTAACACATTTGCTGTTACTGCTTCTGTCATGTGACCAGTAAGCAAAAAGCAGCGAGAGCATGGAAGTGCTGTTCAAAGAGGAAAACCATTTTCCACTCTGTAATCTTTCTGGATGAATGTGTTACGTTACTGAACCAAGGCCAGCAAGTCGGTTGCTAAAAATATACAAATCACTAGTTGAGTCAAGTCAGTGTGTTGTTTAATTGTAGAGTCAAGTCGAAGTCAAATCGTTGAAGTGACTTGAGTCCAAGTCAGTCAACTCGAGTCTACATCACTGTCCATTGATATTGCTGATATCTTCCAGGATAAGGAGGAAAAGGTGGGGGATGGGCAGGTGTAAAAAGATTTTGTAACAAAGGAGCTTCTTTGTCAGAGGCTCTGTTAAGTGAGGTATGCCTATACTGAACCAGCTGTAGCTTCTGGATTACAGTTGTCCCTCCGTATCCACGGATTTGGTATCCATGGATTTAAGTATTCATGGCTTGAAAATATTCTTAAAAAATAATACAGTAATCCAAAAAGCAAACCTTGATTTTGCCATCTTATATAAGAGACACCATTTTGCTATGCCACTGCATATAATGGGACTTGAGTATTCACGGATTTTGGTATCCACGGGAGTCCTGGAACCAAACCCCAGTGAATATGAAGGGACAACTGTATCTTCAAGGGCAGTCCCATGTACAGTGCATTGCAGTAATTAACTGGGATGTTGACAATAGATGGACAACAGTGGCTAAGTTACTCCCATCAAGGTAAGACTGTTGCTGGCAGATGAGTTAAAGCTGGCCTCATGCATTTTGAATTTACCTGGGCCTCTAGCGACAGAGGCGGATCTAGGAGTACTTCCAGAATACACACTCCCTTGAAACCCATTCCAGGGCAAGTTGCTTGCCAAATTCCCAGACCCAATAATAGGTAAACCACATACACTGCAGATCAAAGGGTCCTAATTCTGCCTCTTTCCCTCTGTCTCTGCCTCACAGTGAGAAACACACAAGAGAAAAAAGCAGACCACAAAGCAAAACAAAATGAGATATACAGTCTGTTCCTGCAAGCCACATTTCTAAAGATTAGTGCTGGTCTTTTCTGCAGCCTGACTTTTTTCATGATTAAATATTAATGAAAAGTTGCTGGTGGTAGTGGTCTGGAGGAGTATGTCTAACTTGTATAAAGTGTGGAGACTAAACTAGGAAACTGGAGTTTTATTGTTACTGAATGGTTTGCTGGGGTTTTTACTTTTAGCACAGTTGAGGAGGCTGGGTGACTTAGGCTGCAAAATTAGGAGTTTCTGCTCTTCTTTGTCAGCGAGAGGGGTGGTGAATTCTTTCTTTCTTTCTTTCTTTCTTTCTTTCTTTCTTTCTTTCTCTTTCCTTTCTTACATAATTTATATCCCACCTTTCTCCTTACACAGGACCTCTCCTTGCCTCCAATAATGGTGGTTTTTGAAAGAGGAATTCTGTAAAAAACAAATTGCTGCATTTTGATACCACTTTAATTGCCATGGTGCCATCCCAAGGGATCCTGGATTTTCTAGTGAGATTAAATATCTGCAGTTCTTTGTTAGAGAACAATAGTGCTGTAGTTCAGCGCTTTACATATACGGTAGGACCCCCCATATCGACTGATTCATTATCCACTGATTCAGTTATCCGCAGGACACAAAACAGTACACCTACCATAGACCCTTCCTAGAAAATGTGTCCCCTCTAGCCATTTTCTAGGTTCTCCAAGGCAACTCTATGGTATTTTAGACCAGAAGTCCCATTATTTTCAATGGTGTTTGCTATTATTCATGGTTTTCAGTATCCCCCCCCAAACCAATGCCCCCCCAGTGGATATGGGGGGTCCTACTGTAAATTAAATGTCATGACACTGTGCCCATTGTTCCCAGTCACCTGAACAAGACTCACACTTTTTGCTAAAGGGCAACACCATGTAGGATTAAGTCTAAAGTCATCTTCTTTGTGGTTATCCCCATGACTAGAGCATAGTATTTTGGTATCTAGAAATTTTACTTCTTTTTGTGTGTTTGACCAGAACATGTATTTAACTAGTAAGTGTGAGGAAGTCATTATACTATATTTTCTGCCTTGGATACTTCCTAGATTTTTCCCTCCATCTCAAGGGTATTTACTCTTAACATTTTGGTCAGATAAATGATTGCACTTCTGCACTACAGAACTACTTCTGGGGCCTGATATCATTACCCACAACAATTCTCTAGAAGAGTCATCCTGTTTTCTAGATTCTAGTTTGGCTAACAGAGAGAGATACAAGTATGTCCTTCTTTTTCCTACCTACAGAACTGAATCCAGAGGTCCAACTGGTTCTTCTCCATTCCACCAGGCTTCTGCCATGTCCATTATATCTAATCAGGGGTGGGACTCGAAATGTTGTTGGACTGCAGCTTCTAGCAGGCCTAGCCAGAATAGTTGAAAGCTGTAGCCCAATAGTATGAAGAGGACTGCATGATTCCCATCCCTGATCTGCATTCTCATTTAAAACCATGTACTCTGATACATACATTTTGGTTTGCATTAGCACAGAATCACCTATACCAGGTGTCCTTCTCGACACTCCTGATGCACATAGGACTTCAGTCTTTGTCTGGCTGTCATGTTTTACCGTATGCTCATATCATCTTTCTACCATTTAGGGAACTGGACCATTTAGGGAACTTTCTACCATTTAGGGAACATTTTAGCCACTATTCCCTAAGGATGATTCAACCGAAAGATGGTTACCTCCAGCATACAGTTTAAAAGTAGCTCTGTCATCTTTTAAAATGTTAAATGTCAGAAATCTGGTTTTATTTTCATTCCAATGGAGTGCCTTATATCCCTTTTTACAGGCCTGGGTTGTCCCCATTGTCTAAGAAAGATAACATTATTGAACTGTTATTTATTGTAATACTTATATCCTGCTGTATATCCAAGGATTTCAGAGCAGTGTACAATAAAACCAATTTCAGCAGCTTAAAATAATTTAAAATACTAAGAATACTGTAAAGGTTAAAAGCATATTTAAAGCATTTAACACTTAAAACAGATCAGATTAAAGGCAGTTATAACAATGTAAAACCACTCACATGTGCTGATATGGACAAGATCAATAATGTCCCACAGCTTTAGTAAATAGCCATATTCTCACTTGGTTGCAGAATGACAGAAGTGCTGGTGACAATTGGGTCTCCAAGGGGAGGATGTTCCATAACAGGGTTGCCACAGCAGAAAGCCATCTCAACATTGCTGTCTCATCCATGGCCTGAGACTTCTAGCTGTTGTTGCATGTGCAAGGCATATTTCAGAAAAAGCTAGTTTGCAGGTCCTGGCTGGCAACCTACATTTGGCTTCCTCATCCTCAGGCTACATGTCCATACCTCACTGGTGCTGATACACAGCACGACCACTGACACTGCCCCTGCAACATTTACCAAGCTTATGCCACAGCTCCTTTAACAACCTTATGGGTGTAATAGGAGGGATATAGAAGATTTTCAGATGCGATTTTCAGCAGTATATATTCCAAAACAGCCCCGTTGCTGCCGTGTGGCAGAGGAGCAGTTTTGGACGACGCCGTTCCTCTGCCGAACCCCTCCGTGTCACTTCCGTGACAGAATGGGGGAAGCCGTGTCATATTTTACTCACGGGCAACAATCGTGAATGAAATATGACACGGTTTCCTTCATTCTGTCACGGAAGTGACAGAGGAATGGCGTCGTCCAAAACTGCTCCCCTGCCGCATGGCAGCAACAGAGCTGTTTTGGAATATATACTGCTGAAAATCGCGTCTGAAAATCTTCATAGATTGAAACAAATATGAGATGATTACTTTTAACCTCCAACAGAATACTGAGAGCTAATTCTATACCCAAATGATGAAGGGAAGATCTGAAATCCTCTATGTAAATTTTTTGATGGAAGACAAATGCCCAAAGGTTATCTTAGCTGTAGCCAAATTCCTTTCTGAAGCTGCAAAGATTAAAACTCTCTATGAACAAAGAAATGGCCAGAGTGCAATTTCATATATTTTTTGTCATATGCAGATTTTATTGCTGATCATTTTTACTGTTTGTACTTGTAAATTTTGGGTCTTTGGATCATAAAATGATGATTTATCAAGCTATCTAGTTATCCTCCTATTTGGGGGTGATCACAATGCAGACATGCCTCATTTTAAAAAAGCCTCTGACAAAGAAGCTCCTTTTAATAGTCTGTTTAATAGTCTGTTTAATAGCCAGTCCGGTCTCTGCTTCTTCTTCTTGTCCTGTGTCTTAGCTGGCAGGTTTTTTTTTTTTTTTAAACACCCTCCATGGTAAGGAAACATAGACTTTTGGTGTCAGGTTGACCCAGTGTGTCTGCAGTAACCAGTGCCATAAAACTTGTGTTGGAAAAGATTGGGATTCAACTCTGGCTGATCTCACTGTAGCTGTGTGCTTGCCTGGAACAGGCAAGATAAACAGCAGCTGCCTCCAGAATCCCTTCCTGAGCATATGGGAATAGCAAAACAGAGAGAAAAGGAGAGCTCAGGTAAACCTACATCACCAGCTCTCTGCAATATGTTTTTTTTTTTTTTTAAGAAAGAAAAGTGGAGTCTTGTGAAAGAGAAAGCCATCCTGGCTATATTTGGGAAGAAATCTTCAAGAGGTCTCTAGATAGTTCCAAAGGTTTTGTTTTTATTTATGCAAAGATTACCTGCCTTGTTGTTTCATTTTTCAGGTGCACATATCATTAGTTTTGAATTAAAATTTTGTTTAAGCATGCTGACCTGTCCTTTTTTTTTATTATTTTGGTGGTGTAGGAATGCATCCCTATTCTTTCTAGGCCATTTCTGTCTCAGCCCCCCCCCCGACTTTTCTTCGGAAACAAAGATTCAGGAAGGACTCATCCTGCGCTTTCTGCAAGCACACTGATGACTGAAAAGGCCAATCCGAGATAAACAAGTCCAGTTGCAGAAAGCACAGCAGCGGGTCTCCTTGGGTGATGTTTCTGGGTTGTGATTCTTTCTGCATTGTCATTTCTCTTCAAGACTTGTTTGGCAACAGTTCTCAAATAAGGCTGCAGCATTGTGGATAGTGCGTCTCCATGCCTCCCGATGTGAGGCCAGGGCGGACCATTGTTGGTGATCAATTTGGCCGAGCCTGAGATGTTGTTTCAGGGAGTCCTTGTATCTTTTTTTGGAGCACCCCTCTTATGCTGACCCGTGGCGAGTTCACCATAGAGTACTATTTTGGGGAAGAGATGGTCCTCCATCCTAGAAACGTGCCCTGCCCAGCGCAGCTGTGTTCTCAATATCATGGCCTCAATGCTGGTGATCCCTGCTTGCTCAAGGACAGCAACATTCGTCACATAGTCAGTCCAGTGTATATTTAGGACTGTACGTATACAGAGCTGATGAAAAGGTAAATTTTTCTGTTAAAGAAGTAATGCCCAGGAACAGATCTACAGTCGTCCCTTCATATTCACTGGGGTTTGGTTCCAGGACCCTCTTGGATACCAAAATCCATGAATACTCAAGTCCCATTATATGCAATGGCATAAGAAAACGGTGTCCCTTATATAAGATTGCAAAATCAAGGTTTGCTTTTTGGATTATTATTTTTTTAAAGAATATTTTCAAGCCATGAATACTTAAATTTGTGGATACCAAATCCATGGATATGGAGGGACAACTGTATTTCTTTCTTCTTTGTTTTTTAAATAATTTTTATTCCACAATTAAAAAAGTAAAAACAAATGCTCACACATACTGGGGTGTACAAAGAAGCAGACAAACCAATACATACACTATATTTCTAATAAATAAATAAATAAATAAATAAAAAATCAAACTTCCCATCATCCCTTCCAATTTACATTCAACCTAAATCCACCTTCCCCAAAATTCTTGTTCCCTTCTCCTACCTTCCTTCCCTGCCTTTTAACACTGCTCCCTTTCCTTCTCTTCTCAGCCTCTTCTTACTATTTCAATCATACAGTCTTCCTCCCAACCAAGATTGCCTTCAAGCCATTGTCCATGGCTTTGACCATCTTAATGTAACGTGAAAGGAAAAGTCGAACTGTGCAGTAATACCGACCTCTCTTGATAGGGTTGCTTGCAAAGGGGGGCTACAAGGAGAGAAGGCGCTGGGAGCGCTCGGAGGTGTTCGAAGGACCCGGGAAAAGTGACTACAGTTGTCCCTTCATATTCGCTGGGGTTTGGTTCGAAGACCCCCGTGGATACCAAAATCCGTGAATACTGAAGTCCCATTCTATGCAATGGCATAGCAAAATGGAGTCCCTTATATAAGATGCCAAAATCAAGGTTTGCTTTTTGGATTACAGTTGTCCCTTCGTATTTGCTGGGGTTTGGTTCCAGGACCCCCGTGGATACCAAAATCCGCGAATAGTCAAGTCCCACTATATGAAATGGCATAGCAGAATGGTATCCCTTAGATAAGATGGCAAAATCAAGGTTTGCTTTTTGGATGATCATATTTTAAAGACTATTTTCACACCGTGAATACTTAAATCAGCGGATACCAAATCCGTGGATACAGAGGAACAATTGTAATTCGGACCAGACTCCCAGAGCCAGCAGGGTCAGTGGTTACACTGAGGAAGGATGAGGGGAAGTGTCATCCCCGAAAGTAATCCATCCGAACTCCCCTGTACAGTATGAAATGCAATAATAACTGCATGCATGCCCTGGATTGGGGGCGCCCGGAATACCACCCCTCCTCCTTTCTGCCCCCCCCCCCAGTTTTGGAGAGCGAGAAAGGTTCGCTAGGACTGAAGGGGGGGGGAAGCAGCGAAGGGCGTGGCTTACCCGACCTTGGCTCCGCCCCGACCTTGGGGGGAGAGCACCGAGGGGCGTGGCTTCCCCGACCTTGGCTCCGCCCCCGACCTTGGCTCCTCCCACCTGGCTGGTGGCTGCGCGCGGCTGCCGAGGCGGCCAGGGCGGGGAGGTGGCTGAGGCGGCGGAGGGTCGGTCGGTCGGTCGGCGGGGAGCGCGGTGTGAGGAGCTCCGCTGGCCCCCAACCGCCCGCCGGCTCCCTCGCTCCGGTCCTGGCCTTTCAGGAGGCGGCCAGGGGGTGGGTGGGTGGACGGGCGCTCCTGGGAACCGCGCCCGCCTCACCTGGGAGGACCCGCCGCAGCCTCTCCGCTGAGAGGAGGTGAGGCGAGGCGACCAACCTCGACGGAGCCGCCGCCGTTTCGAGCGCAAGGCAAGCGGCCCGAGCGAGGATGCTGGACCCCCGCCGCCCGTCTCCGCTGCTGCCGGTGCTGCTGTGGCCGCTTCTCCTCTTGCCCGGCGGGGCGCTCCGGAGCGGGCTGGAGAGCGCGGTGGGCAGCGAAGGTGAGCGGAGAGCCGGATGGGCATGGGTGTGTGTGGGTGTGGGTGTGTTAGTGGGAGGCAGGCGGGAAACCCCCGTCCCGTCCCCGGTTGCCTCTGAGCGCCCCCCGTCCAGAGCCGCCTCTCCCCCCTCACACCCGGGCTTGCGAGTTCGGAGGCGGCCGGCTCCAGCATCCCGGAATTCGGGCGGGAAAAAAAGGAGAAAACCAGCCGCTGCTCCCTCCTCCTCCTCCTCCCGGGGCCGTTAACCCCGCCGGGTCTCTTTGGGGTCCACACGACCCCCCCTCCTGGATGTGTGTATCTCTAGAGTCCCCCTCTCTTAGGGGCCGCTTCCCCGCAACCCAGAAGTGTGAAGGGACTTTGCACATGCTCAGGGGAATCTGCGCCACCAGTTGTGTTGCAGGCTCGGACCCTGTTAGGGCAAAGCCTTGCCTTCCAACCAGGTCCGGCTGAGGCACCAGCGGCGTCAGCATCCTCAGGGGGCACCATCGTTTTGGGGGTCCCCTAGTAACCCTCCTCCTGCAAAAACATTATTAGTAATAATCTGAATATCCTGTACTGGGAATAGCTTGGGTTGAGTTAGGTTACATTGACCTGAGATAAAGATATGGGGGCTCCAAAATAAAGCATTGCAGCCCCCCCCCAATTCCTTAAACCAGTCATGGTTGTAATCCTCCTCCTGCAAAAACATTATTAGTAATAATCTGAATATCCTGTACTGGGAATAGCTTGGGTCGAGTTAGGTTACATTGACCTGAGATAAACATATGGGGGCTCCAAAAGAAAGCATTGCAGCCCCCCCCCCCAATTCCTTAAACCAGTCATGGTTGTAATCCTCCTCCTGCAAAAACATTATTAGTAATAATCTGAATATCCTGTACTGGGAATAGCTTAGGTTGAGTTAGGTTATATTGACCTGAGATAAACATATGGGCCCCCCAAAATAAAGCATTGCAGCCCCCCCCCAATTCCTTAAACCTGTCCTGCTTCCAACAAGCGCACTGCCCTTCTTTGCTCCTTAGATCACACTGGCAGCCCTCCCTCCTCCTTTTGCCCTGCTAGGGCTGGGAATCATAGAATCATAGAGTTGGAAGAGACCTCAAGGGCCATCCAGTCCAACCCCCTGGCTTTCCAGCTAGCTGGCTTCCCTACCTTCCCAGGCTCTACTGATCTTGTTCTCCCAACAGTTGTTGGGTGGGTGCCTTCAAGTCATTTCCAATTTACAGCGACCCTAAGGTGAACCGATCGTCCCGGTTTCTTGGCAAGAATTATTCAGAGGGGGTTTGTCTTTGCTGAGGCTTAGAGAGTGTGCCTTGCCCAAGGTCATCCAGTGGGTTTCCATGGTGGAGTGGGATTCAAATCCTGGTCTCTAGAATCATAGTCTAGTTCTCAAACCACTACACCAGGTTGGCTTTTGTCCCAACAAGCAGAAAGTAAATCGGCTCACCACCTTTTAAAATTTATTTTTATTTAATTGTGTGGCTTCTGTTGCATCCTGACAGGTCACTATTTATCTGGTGAAGCTTTCGCTGTTGACTTTATTCTGAGGTTAGGAGAAGCTTCTTCTGCCTCATATTCCATGTCAGGCTGCGGTTAAAACTAGAACCTGTGAACAAGTAAGAGAGTTGGAAAAAGCTCTTGGTCAGAAGGTGGATAATTTCTTCACTCTTCCTCTGCAAGCAAAGGCATTAGAGAGGGTTTTTATTTCTTGTGCACGATGGCACTTATGATGCAGTGTATACAGAGAAAGGATGTCTCTGGAAGACTTGCACTGGCAGCCATGTGTTCGATTTGGAAGAGCAGATGGACCCAAGGAACCTTTTATTTACCTTCCTTCAGTGTGTTTCTAGACTCCAGGTGGCTGTAGCAGGGTGAAGGAATTTCTGCTGCTTCTGTGTTTTGCAGACTAGCCTGGGTTTTGAAGGTCCGCATTAAAACCTATTGTGAATGTGGGTTTGAGTCTTGTGGAGTATAGAGGCATTACTTTGGGAGGAGGAGTGCCCTCTTTAAGATGATGTGAGGTTGTGGTGAGTGAGGACTCCAGGGAAACCTTGTGTGCAGCAAGGAGGTTACCTTACTGTGCACCCTCTTGATGTTGAGTTGAATGAAACACCAACCTCTATATCAGTGATTCTTATTGCTGGGAGTTTTTCTGGGACTGGATGCTGCAAGGTCTGTACTTGGAACAGCAGGCCACATTCACAGACTTGATTTCCCCAATGCCTTTTCAGTCCCCCCCCCCAAAAAAAAATAAAAGGGAAATCATCTGTATGAAGATGCCCCTATAATTCCCGTTCTTGATGCTGATGAAGGATGTGGGAGTGGCTTGGACAGTACATAGTGGTCCATTTAAATCTTGACGAGTGGTTGTATGAATAAAGTGCACACATTCTGTCGTAAGCACTAAAGCAGTGCTTGTAAGTTCTCTGTCTCTTTCTCAAGGCATCTTTTCACCAGTTTTTAGCACAGAGAGTGTGAAAGGAACTGAACCTGTAACATAAGATTCTCAGATGACATTTTTGTGGAGGAAGAATGTTATAAACCCTTAAGTCTAGCGTGAGGAAATCTTATCTACAGTAGTCCTGACATCCAAGAGAGTAAACTTCTGAGCTTTTAAAATATGTCTACATGCATTTTAGCTTTCTGACATGATTGAATTCTTCTTTTCCTCTTAAATATAGGAAGAACCAGAGCTTGAAAAGTAGTAGTAGTAGTAGTAGTTATTATAACGGGTTTATTGCTGTTAGCTTACTACAGTTTTTTTTAAATAAATTATTGCCTTTACTTGTTACTTTAATTCCTTTTGGGATGAGGAAATATACTGTATATCTGAAACAGTACGAAAATGGCATAACATTTGAAAATGCCTCAAAATGCCCACCTCAGGTATTCATCTCCAAAACTAACAAGAAAAAAGTAATTAGCAAATGTTACTTGTTATGTTGAAAAAGTAATGATGTTAACAGTTGTTATATTACTGTACAAAGGAACATAATTCCCCACTCATTATCTCTGTAAGTATTGAATTACATTCAACACCATTTGTAGCATGTTATTTCTAAACTCTGAACTGATGAGGAAAATAGGACTGAAATAACTGTTACTGAGTAATTTGGCAACATGAAAACAGAATTTTCTTGGCTGATTATCATTATCCAATTGCTTTACTATTTTAGAGCCAATATGTAAACACACATAGCAAGGTTTTCAATAGTTGACAAGTTTCCCAATTTCTTTTAATGATAATGATACAATTTTGTGATTAATTGTGTTATAGCCTGTTTCCAATATTCATGGTTAAAACAGCAATATACTGTTTATCAGATACGGGAGCAAGAAGAAAGTGAAAATAAAGGTTTCAAGACTGTTGCTCTGAGGAAAAAGAGTTGCATTAAAATGATTGAATGAATAAATAACTCCAGGGTTGTTGTTGTTTTTGTAAAAAAGAAATAAGTCTAACATCGTGGTGGGGTCTCCTTCCTTGGAGGTCTTCAAACAGAGGCTGGATGGCCATCTGGCAGGGATGCTTTGATCATGATTTCCTGCGTGGCAGGGGGTTGGACTGGATGGCTCTCGTGGTCTCTTCCAACTCTTCAATTCTATGATTCTATGTGCAGTATCCTCATTTCCAGAGTTAGTGATCATTTTCAAGGTTTCAGCCAGCCATTCTCTTCACTAGAGCTTTCACTTCCTAATCCCCCATTCATAGCAGTCCTCTTTTTCTTTTCTGTCATGGTAGGTTCTGTGGCTGATGAGCATGTGCAGCCCTGGGCTATTTAGATTTTTTATTTTAAAGATTGTACTTATGCATACCTCAAGCTCCTCTGCCCTTGCTGAGCAACCCTCATGCTTCTCAGTGGTCATGTTTTGGCTACCGTCCTATCAGCACTTAACACCTGAGTTTGGTTTCTAGAAGAGTGATGATGTTATGATCCTGTGTATATTTCCCCCCCTGGAAGTAAGTCTTGCAGAATTAAGTGCAGTTTACTCCTGAGCAAGTGTGCTGGGCTGCCTACCTCAGTGGTTAAGAATTATTTTTGTCCTTATTTTTATTAGCATGCAATTGAACTGTTTCAGCAGCTTTGAATGAATTAACTGATTTTTGTTGTGTGATGCCTTTATTGACTACCAAGGAGAATGCCACAAAAGAATGTACAAGCTTTTGAGTTTTTAGGATTCTTCACGAGGCAGAGTAGAACCAAAACAAACAAACACAAGCAAAACAAAAGTAGGGATGAGGGAAGATTTGGAAAAGCAGAGGATGAGGAAAGCAGGGACAGTCTGCTATAAACGGAAGTTTCTGTGTTGACCAGAATACTGAAAGTTTCATCCCTCACGGAGCTGAATCATTCATTGGACGCTGGTGTGCTGAAGCTTGTGGTTTTAGTTAGCCTTTTCAGTTATGCCATATTTGTATTTAATTAGAGGGACAAAATGACATTAATCCTGGTCACATCCTACAAAGTCAACACACACAGTGCAGAATGACTGACTTTGCAGAACTGAGCAGATTATTGGCTTGAAATGGCACAGTGAAATTTGGAAGAGGGCAGAGGAAGGTTAGAAAATACTTGATGAATTAGACAACTAGAGACAGGGTGGATGTATATTGTATGCTCTGCTGATTCCTTCTTCAGTCACTATTATGCCTTTCAGAAGGGCTGGGCATTTGAGCCACTACTGAATGAGGTTAGAAATAGACAGGGATTTATTTGCTAATGGCCAGTAGGTACCATTTGGAGATTTATTTGTAAAAAGCATTATTTGCACAGTGGGCTAGTTTGGCCAGTTATGATGGAGTATCTTTGAAAGTGATTCACTCTGCAGAGAATCAGACCCAATTTATCAGAGCAACAGTCACTAAATGTCCCCTTTCTCTTGACCCTTGATAGTTGTCAGTGGTTCACTTTTCCAGGGGGTAGCTGCAGTCTTTCCAACGTGGCCAATAGAACTTAGGAGTACTTGGCTGGTTCTTTAGGTTGATGGAAAAATTAAACCAACTCCCCCTCCCCCAGTGTGTGTGTTGGTTTAAATTGTGGGCATTGTCCAGTCCAAATGTAGGTACCTCTAATCTATTTATTTTAAAGAATTGGTAAGCTTTTAACTCCCCAATGTCTTAAAAGCTCTGTAGCAGGGCTAGGAATCATGTAGCCCTACAGATATCATTGGATTGCAAGTACTAGCTGCCTTAGTCAGCATAGCCAATGGTGAGGACTGTTGGGAGGTACAATCCAAAAACATCTGGAGAACTGCATGATTCCCCACCACTGCTGTAAGGGATCTTGCCCTATCAAGTCTTACAGATTCTTTCATGTTTATGAGTTCATTATTTGACTGAAATCTTCAACCACATGACTATAACAGGGCCAGATTTTCTTTCATTTTAGTTTTCTTTCAAGTTGCTTTTTAACAAAAACTGTATCAGTGTTGCATCTGAGTGAATGTAGAGGATTTAGGGTTCTGGACAGAGAGTCTGCTATAAGTTAGGCTGCATGCTCTTCAGAACCTGAAGTGGTGAAGTGGGTGGTATGTTGAAAGTAGTAGTAAGTATTTTCACAAACAGTACAAGTCAGCTGAGTGCTATAATGACACTGGTTCTGTGCATATTGCTCAAGACTTGACTTTTAGAGAGAATATTTAAGTTCTCAGTTGTGCTACCAAGGTCATTACAGTAACACCCCTGCATCCACTGATTCACCATCTGCAGATTCAATTATCTGTGGATGGTGACAGCGGGGTGGGTGGGAAGGAGGGGTAGGAGGTGAGCTCATGGGGGGTTTGCAGCATGGCAGGTGGGGGAGGGAGATGAGCTCGCTTCTCCCCTCCCTTCTCTGCGGGGGTTTTTCCAGTGCGGTGGGCAGGTGGGGAAAGGAGGCGACCTCATGGGGGGTTGCAGCAGGTGGGTGAGAGAGGGAAGGAGGGAGGAGGCGACCTTGCCAGGGGGGATTCTGGTGTGGCAGAGCTGGCGGGTGGGGGATTGAGAAGGGTTTGGGCGGAGGTTTCCAGTGTGGCGGGCAGGCAGGGAAGGGAGGGAGAGAGGGTGGAAATGACCTCACCGGGGGTATTTTGGCACGGTGGCAGCGGTATTCATTATTATCTGCAGATTTCACCATCCTCAGTGGGGCCCAGAACCGATCTCCCACGGATGCGGGGGTCCTGCTGTATGTTTAAGCTGGTTTTAACAATTTGATGCCAGTTTTAATGTTTAAGTTGTAACCTTCAAACTGAAATGTTATGTTCACTTATTCAGAAATAAGCTCCGTTCCACTCAGTGGAACTTTATTTTTCAGTATATAATGAAATGGTTAGTGTTGTGTTTTACCTTTGGCTCACTGTGACAAGTAGCACTGAAAATCTTTGGCAAGAGAGTTATCTGAACTACACCAGATGTTGCATTGCCATGAATTTTTCAACCCACACCCCACTCTTCCTCAAGGAAATTAAATGGAGTGGGAAGTGAGGGCCTGAGCCTGCTGTTTATGAAAATCTAGCTGTGAGTTGAGCTTGAAATGTAGAGTGTCCTGATCAAACACACTGAATTCTGATATCCACCTCTGAAGCAGATATCACATTACAACCTGCTGAAAGAGATATTTGAAAATAAAATGTGTGATAATGTCCTGAGCATTTGTACACCTTTCACTCTAATGCCTTGGAAGATAATCAGACAGGAAAGTGAAAAGCGTTCCTGTCCCACAATATCCACTCCTGCCCCTTTTCCACCACAGTCACCCTCCATTCACTTCCTGGAGTGAAATCCTGCCTGTTCTCGCAAGAAGACACAAGCATGGGAAATTCACACTTAAAAAAAAATAAATAAAAGAGAAAAAATGACAGCAAGCACAAAAGCACACTTTAAAATTAACAAGTAACCCAGGGAGGGTCATAAAAAGATACTAGCTTACCTGGATGTCCTAATCTCACCCGGAAGTGTTCTGGCAGTGACAGTCCATTGATACTGCCATCTCACCAGCAACATGGGGCACATTATTGCACACACAGACGCCTGGGACAGAAATGCCACGGGAGATCAATTGTAGCTTCTCCTGTAAATAAAAAACAGCACCTTCAGAACGGGAGCAGAATGAGTGCATAATTACATTGTCTGGTAAGGAAGTCCTTTTGCAATCCCCTGGCATTGTTGTAACACCACTTTTGACACGTCTGATAATATCCTTGGGATTCAGTGGGGTGATTCCATCACAAACAAACTGAAACCTAAAGCGGTAAACTGAAAGCTTTGCTTGATTCAGTCCATTAGTTCCAGTTCCAAGTTTCCAGTTAAAGGAATTAGTGGGTATTGGTGAAATTTGCAAAAACTCTTTGAATATGACAAACCTCACCAGGCTTAGGTTCAGATACCAGCTTTGACAGTGTGTACATTTCACCTTAGGAAAGTACTAGAAGCTTTTTTAATATATATATATATAGATATATAGATAGATAGATATATTTATTCATACTTATTTTCCAACATAAAAAAAATCCATATCAGCATACTTATATTTAACATACACATATACATATCTTAAGTTTATCTCATTTTCTGTTTAAGTACAATAAATAAAGTAAATAAAATAAATCATTTATTTAAATTATACATTGTTCTATATGTTGTCTTTTGTCCTTTTTGAACATCTTTGATCTTTTCTACCACACACTTTCTCACTCTTCTCTTTCTTTCTCGCCATTCATATTTCTTCTTCCATCCTAACTTCTTTCTAACACTCTATTACGCTAACATTCTTTATACCCACCTATTCTATCAATATTCCTCTCATTCAAATCTTCCTATCCAGTCTCCCCATATTTCCCTTTGTTTATCTATGTGCATCATTCATTTTTTATGATATATACATATATATGTGTGTATATATATATATATATATATATACACACACACACACTTCCTTTTTCTCTCCTATCACAGATTAACACTTGTTTCATGTGTTAATGTAGTTTCCTTAAGTTACTTCTTTTTTTATGCTATTCACTTATTTTTCCATTTCACCTTATTTGAAGATTTAGAGTTTATTTAACATTTAATGTTTAAGTCCCATGTCTTTACCTAGATAGTCTGATATCTTACAGTTTGGTTTTATTCCATTTTTCCTTTGTGCCTGTACCTGTTGTTGCAGGAGAGGTCATATTATCGTTCCTCTTACATATTTATTCCAGTCTTTTCCCACGTCCGTGTTCCTGTCTTTTGTTTTTATTTTTTCCCCATCCCATATCGGAGATGTCTGTATCTACAATTGTAGTATAGTATTGATGTATTGATTCATTTATCTGCTGCTTTTAAACTTTATTTAATTTCTAATGTATTGTTGAAATAAGGAAAGTACTAGAAGCTCTGATATTCCATTCCAGATAGGATTTTCAGTCCAGACAGAATATCTGTAAAGGGCAGCCACTTTTCCACTGGCCTGGAGAGTCACCATAGGGAGATTCTCCTCAATTGCAGGTTGTAGTTGTGCAGCCTAAAATCATGAGGTGCTAGCAGGCACCCATGCTTTCTTGCCCCAAATGGCAGCTCCACAGATGAGAAGTTTTGCTAGCAGGGCTTCCTCATGACAGAGCTGTAATTTGCCATGAGGGATTATTTGGTTTTATAAGTCTCAGGCCTCTGACTAGAAATAACAATTTGGGGGCTGTCTGGGTGAGTTGCCTAATCAAGATAGGCTGGGAAATAAGTTTAGCTTTGTCCCATTTTGGAAGAAGAGGAGTGACTTTACTTACTTATAATCCAAAGGTGACCAATAAGGATCTGGCCCATCTCTAGTTTACATTCTCACCTAATTAAGCTTACATAGGCGTTGTGCAGGAATTGAGCCTGCAATCCCAAATTCACTTACTGCTGAAATCCATGCAACCTGCTTCTGAGTAAATAGCTAACATGTTAAGACCATGCTAATAAATGCTGAAATGACTGATGCAGGAGCTTTAATGAGCTTTTTGGCATTTATGTCTATTAAAGAGACACAAAAACCCTTTGAGAGTAGCCTGTAACTGAATGGTAAAGCATATATTTGCATGCAAAGCTTCCCAGGTTCAGTTCACAGCATCCGTAGGTAGGGCTGGGAGAGATTCCTGCCTGGAACCCCAGAGATGATTACAAGAAAAAAACAAACAGGAAGAAACCGGGAAGAATCTCATTGGTCCTCACATTCCATGGGCCACACTTGCGCTATTTGGACGGGTGGGAAGCAACCCCCCCTCCAAAATCTATGACTTTCCATCCCTCTGTTTCCTGCGGTCTTTTAAAAAAAATGTTAAAACACTATTGATTGTCTTATCAAACAGCAACCATCTTGGGCACATAGCAGAGCTGAGTTGTGATTGGGTTGGACCTTGGAGGGGGCAGGCTTGCAAGGGATGCCTTGCAGTTGAAGATCTGTCATTGTTGAATGGCCCTTTGTCAGGTCTGCTGCTGCCTCCGAAGCCTGGAGCCTGGCTCCTCTCCCTCCTCCTCTTCGACCCTGCTTCTAGCCCAGGCTGGGCAACCCTAGCATTCTCCCCGTCCCCGAACCAGCCCATCTTGCTCAGTGCTCTGGCCCTCAGCGGCTACTGTGGCTGAGGGCTCTGCCTCCATGACTGTCCTTCAGCTCCCATCCCTTTGTTTATCCTGCGGTAGCAGCTTTCCAGGGAGAGCGGGACGGGCTATGTGTGCCAGGTCTGCCCTGCTTGGCCCTCGCCTGTCTCACACCAGGTGGAACAGGTTGCTGCAGCCGAAGACTCTTCCTCCATGACTATCAGTCACAGAGGAAGATCCCTAAGCTGCAACAGCCCATCCTGCCTGGTGTGGGACAGGCAAGGGCCAAGTGGGGCAGATCCGGCATGCATAGCCCATGCTGACCTCCCGGGAAAGTCGTCTCCTCCAGCAGGGAAACAAAGGGATAGCTCTAGCCACACAGTGAGCTGAAGGGCCGCTGCCGAAGGGTTCCCCCCAGCCTAGCTGACCAGCTGGCAGGCCATGTAGACTACAAACTTGGGTATTTTGACAGTCACCAATTATGCAGATGTATCATGGGCACAAAGTGGGAAAGGACCGAAATGGAGGTAACACAATTTTTCCTGTATTTAATTCTGCTGTGTAGCTGAGCCCCCAGAGACCAATCAGTATAGGCCAGCATGAGCACATTGTGGACCACAGGACACAAGTGGCCTCCAAGGTCTCTCCTGTCCCTAATTTTTCATTTTTTACTATTTTTTTTAAAGTAAAGAGGGTGTTGGTATCATTGAAGTGTGTGGCCCTCTGTGACCCTTCAGGGGCCACTACAGCCCGGGATTCCTACAGGCAGATGGACTTAACTAGATGGACAGGTGATCTGACTTGATGTATGTTGTTAGTTTTGTTAATACATTGCCTCCTGATTTTGTTTGCAGTATTTGAAAGCATGTGCAGTTTATTTTTGTTTGCTTTTACATTTCATGAATGTTATAGAGATAGGAGCCCTCCTGCATTGGGCTAAAGCAAAGGTAGGCACACCCCTCCAACCCCTATTTTGTAGCCCCACAATTCCCCAGGGGATTCTCCCCAAATAACATAATTTGGGCAAAAAATGTTGCAAAAAGGTGGTGGTTTGGGTTGATTTGACTCCCTGAACTACATCTGTTCCCCACAGCCAATTTTCAGTCAAATCCCGAATAGCATATTACTTTTGGAGCAACAATAGTTATCCACCCCTCCTTTGGAATCACATAAGGAGACTTTCTCTTGATCTATGTACTACTCATAATCTTAAAATCTCTGCCATCTCTTCCATTCCTCCATTGCTTTCCCTTCTAAATTAAAATGCTCTAACTAGAGATGTAACATTTCCAGAAATTTTGAAGTCAATGGGGGAAAAATAAAAATGTTTTTTAACTGTTTTTTTTTCAAGAAAAAATGGAAATTTTTTAGAAAAATTGAAAAATGCAAGATTAGCACTTTTTACAGATTGAAAGTCACTCTGTTACTTTAGGAACATAAAATATGACTATGTACAATTTGATTTGGCATAAAATTATCACGATTGGTATATTAAAAATACAGTTTATTCAAACAATTATTACAAATGGAATTTACTTTTTTTTTAAAAAAACTATTTGTAACAAATAGAGCCACAGTCTCCTGAACTGTATGGAACCTCTTTGGTTTTGCTAGTTTATGTGGAGCAGCCAAAAAACAAACAAACAAACAAACAACACCATTAAAAACCCCCAAATGAAACCATCAACATTAGTAACAAAGAAAAACATTCCTTAATCAATTTTCTTCCTTTTTTCAATTTTTTGGAAAAAAAACAAAAAAGGCTTCAGGAAAAAAAGGAAAAAATAATAATTTCCCCCTGAATTTTCTGGGTTTTTTTCCCAGGCCTTCCCATCTCTAGTTGTAACATTCATGCTTGTTTCCTTAGCAAATTTCTCAGTTTCCATTGTCTTCACCTTCTTATCATGCCCACTCAAAATTTCAGCTCTAATTAGAACTGATCCATTTTGTTAATCCTTTGTTTTACAGTGTACAGCTGCAAAATGTAGCTTTCCCTGAAGTCATAGTCACTGGCTTCAACAATTATATGGGAAGACGTTTTAGGGCCAAAGGGGGTGGGATATGAATCACATGAATGTAATTAACACACAACTGGCTTTGCTATGTTAAAAGTAGTTGTAAAGAAGCTCAAGTAGCTACTATGGGGCTGGGATATTTTACTTCTTTCCTCTGCCACAGTTCTGCTGTAAACTGCAGTAGCTTCTCTTGAAGTGCAAATAGCTGCTGGAGAAGGGGAAGAGCAGTGGGAGAGAGAAAGTTAAGCATCCCACCTACAAATGCTTCCCTCTGGCTCCTGTTAACATTATGAGGAGAGGGCAGGGCTTGCAAGCGAATGTCCTGATCACTTCAGCCTTTAGTTGAAGGTTGTAAAGTCACAATCATACATGTTGTCTTCCCCCCACCATACCTCCGGCCTCCTTTTTGAAAAAGGAAACCATGGAAATGGACAGAATAAATACAGTACTTGCACAGTGTGGATGGGCGCTTTTCATTGGCACTGCCTTTTAGTCTGCTGCTGACAAAGGAGAGAGCATCAGGACATAATTATCTACCTCCTACATGCCTTTTTTTTTTTTTTTTTAAATCCCACTTTTCATTTTTATCCAGACTACTGTGTTTTCCTGGAAGCTTAAGAAGCTAGAAAACAAGAAATTTAAGAAAATATAAAATTTGTATTGTAGCTGGAGTAGTTTTTCCTTCATACTGTTTTAACCATTTGGAACATGCGTGGTCTAACTTTATATGTATTTTGCTGATTGTTTTAAAACATAGCAAGTAAGCCCCATGAAATTCCATGGGATGTATCTTGCTTTAAATGTGTTTAGTATCAGATTCTTTTTTTTAAAAAAAGAAGTAAAATTAACATATATTTCAGTCAGGTGGTTGATTGATGAAAGAACAATCAGTATGACAGTATGAGTGAAGCAAAAAGTCGAATCTTTAAATCCCATGCCCCCTTCTTAAAATGCATATTTATCTGGGTCTTACATTTTGTTTGCATCATTTAAAATCAACTAGGAGGGCAGTGATACTAAAAAAAATAGTGAAATTCAGATGCAAAAGCACTATAGAAGAACCATGACAAGAGTGTGCCACCATGATATAGCCTTGCTTCATCAAGTATACCGTGCTATGTCTGCATTCAGGCAGTTAGGGCTTCTTCATACCTTACATGTGGCTTTACCCCTAAATGTACATCTGGCAGGGAGCTGTAGCTGAGTCCCACTCCCTGATAAGTGTCCTTGTTTGATATATACACTTCCAACATATGTCTTTGCTGCCTTTGATGTCTGCTTTAAACACTCTTAGCATAAGGTCTGGGGGTCCCTTGAGATGAAGCTTTTTTAAATACAGAACTGTGTCATTATTTTGTATTTCTGGGTTACAGGATAGATAGGTCCCGTCTATACGGGAAAAATACGATCTCCTCATAAGAAGCAGCCATTCACAATGCTGTGACCTGTCTTAATGGTCAAAAGAGCCACCCTAAACTTTGCATGCCCCCCAGCCAAGATGGTGGCCGTGAGTGATTTACTCATGCTTTTAAATCTGCTGCTGCCAGTTTTATTTTTTTAAACAGTTTGCCATGGTACACAGATGCAATATTTTGTATTTGCAAAAAGAAAAAAAAGAGAGTAAAAGAAAGCCAGACCCTCGCTTAGCTGAAAGTCTAACAGGCGGCACCAGGCACTTTCTCTGTTTGTTAGCCCTGTCCGCATGCTTGTCCAGCCAGACAGCTTATGCTGCCTGGTCACAGCAACATGAATGCAAGTGTCTTAACGATCACATATTTGCATGCCCTATGGAGCTTTTTTTAAAACTCCAAAAAAAGCTCCGAAGGCTTCCCTTTGGAGCTTTATGGTGGATTTGGCTTCTCCCCTTCTGAATGAGACATATTGATATGAATGTCTGTTTGGACAGATCGCCTTCCATGCGATTGCCATTTGGATTATTTTCACCATTTGGACAGGACCATTGTGTGACCTTGTCCAAGTGCAAATCTGTCTTTAGAAGCAGTTTATTCTCTTGAACCTCTTTAATAACAAATCGTAATACTCAAGTATTATTTGTGATCTTTTTTGCCACAAGAGGTGATGCTGAATTGCTTCCTCTCTCAGCCTCAGAGGAGGGCAAAGGCAAATCCCTCTGAACAAATCTTGCCAAGAAAACCCTGTAATAGGTTTGCCTTAGCCCTTGAAAATTGCAGTTTTCTAGGACTTTTCTAAAGTGGGGAGAAAATGTTATAATTATTTGTTCTTGCCCTAAGAGAATTTTTTTTAAAAAAATTTACATTCTGGCAAAGGTTCAGCTGAAGTTTGGCAAAAGCCAGGCTGAAAGTAGCTGTTTATGGAATCCTTTTATATTCATTGGCAAATAAAATACCCCTGAACACCCCCTCCTATTTCACCAGGGTATTTGACTGGGAATACAGGGACCAAAGATTGGAGGCAATAATCTGTAGCTGTAGTACAACTATATTTCCATCATTAAAAAGGGGGCAAAACAGATTTGTTATTAACTACAAATTCTGAGTGAGGCATTTTGATAGTTGTGTTTTGAAGGTTCACAGGCTTCAAACAAATTAAGGAAGTGCATTTCTTGGTTCTCTCGTGTGACAAAGTTTAACCTGGGATTCCTCAAGAGAAATATGAAGGAAACTGTGAGCTTTGGAACAATGAATAATTGTTTCCATTACATGGATGGAATTTTCAGAATTTCCACATGTACTACAAGTCTGGTCTCTTGGGGGCAAGGACTCTTGTGAAACTTTACTTAATTGTATATGAAAGGCTGATCTATGGCAGGCATGAAAACATCTTCACTAGAAATGCCCTGTGTTAATAATTTTTAACAAAGGGGACTGATTTATTGCCCCTGCATGTGGAAGAGAACTGTTTATTTTTGCATGTGTGTGCCCTGACTGATTGGCTCAAGGCACAGATTTGGTTAAAAATGAGAGAACAAGTTTACTTGATTTACATTCCTGTAATAATGTTTTGTAATGTGTCAGCCAGTCTAATTGAATCTGTCTCATTTGATTTTGAAGTTTGAAGGCAGTGGCAACTTTTCTAGGCAGGACTTGGGTTTGCAGAGGATGGGGTGGTTGGGCTCAAGACTGGGCTAGTTGGTCTTGTTGTTGGTGCTTCTCAACAGGAAAATCATCCTGGGAAAGGCACTCAGGTCTCAACCCATGGAAGCTATATGTAGCCATGCTCAGATTTCAATAACTTGCCAGGCATTGTTCACATATGTCCAGTGACCATTTCCCTGTAACAATGAAGCTGAGAATCTTCTTGAATCTGTGACAGACACCAGACTGTGCATACGTATGATGACCCTGTACAGATTTTGTAAAAAAAACCCTTCCATTCAAAGGATTGCTCTTAGAGTGAGTGTGAGGCAAAGAATTGAATAGTATTAAAATGCAAATATTAAGTTAAATACAAATAAAAGCAAATATAGCAATGTCAGGTAATGGATTTCTTTTCAGGTACATCATCTACATCACTGTGTAAACCAGTGAGGATTATTTAATAAAACCCTGGGAAATGGCAGTATGAATTAATTTTTCACACACGGTTCTCCTGTCCCTGCTTCTATGGTGGCATAAGGAGCAGAAGATTTTGTACAGTAGGTTCTCCTGATCTGCAGGCTCCAGATCCCCATTTCGAGTGACTGCAGATTGTCATGTCCTATATTTAAAGTGGTGGCGATGTGAATGTGGATGTGCTGAAACAGCTGTGTTTATATTGTTGCCATTTAATAATATGGGACTCAATCATCCATGTTTTTGTTATCTCTCTCTCTCTGTGTGGGGGGGTTTCCTGGAACCAAACCCCTGTGAATCCAGAGGGCCCACTGTATGTTGAACTAGGGAAAAAATCTCTGATGTTTGATGAGGACAAAACCTAATTTCCTACATAGATGTTTCATCCATGTAGAAAATTGCATGTACAGTACTGAGTGTATTCCACTTCATCATGTGATTATATGTGTATTGTCTTTCATATGCATGTTGCAGCAGAAGGGTACCAAATGTCTGTTTCAAAAAAGGCTTCTCTGGGGCTTGAATTGGTCCAGGGAGGCACCGAAACAGAGGGCATGTGGGGGCAATTTTTAAATAAAAATGTCACAGTTTTTTATTTTTTACCCCTAGAACACCCCAGTGTTCTCCAAATGCTGTGGAAGTGCCAGACATACCCCTAGAGGGCATTTAGGAGAAAATAGGGTTTTTTAAAACTCCGGTGGGGGGTGTGGTTCACAAAAACAGCCCTGAGGGGGCACGTGGAACCCGTGGGCCATACATTGCCTGCCCTGTTTTGTTTCCAGCAGGGTTTCACTATCTCCCACTGAGATTATTGTGGCATCTCCAGTTTTACCATTACTGTCTGTAGAATAATTTGTTTAGTATTGTATTGGCATTCTTTGTTACACAGACAAAACATAAGCACTGGAAGGCAGGCAGATTTGACCATCCCTACTGGAAGCAACTGTGGGTATTGGAGGAAAAATTGCATCTCAGGACAATAGGTAGACTCACTGTCAGTTGGTGCCTTTAAGTTGAAATGTCACTTCTTCCTTGTATAGTTGGCTCTCCACATTTGTGGGGGTTAGGGGTGCAGGAAACCTGTGAAAGTGGAAAAAAAGTGAATACTTATAGTACAGTGGAGGTGGGTGTGGAGCTCCGCAGGAAGGCTCCTCAGGCTTGTGAAGTGAGCGGCTGGAGGCAGGGGAGTACGAAGAATGTGGGCCTGGCAGGCAGGTCCTTTAGCCACCAACCTGTTTTTGGAAGCCCTATGATGCTGTGCTAAGTGCTTGGGGAAGGCAGAGAGGAGAAATCTCCTTTGCAAAGAATTTCCCAAACCCTGCAAAGAGGCAGGCTTCAGGGGCTCTTTGCAATGGCGGTTTCTGCTGCTCTGCCTTCTCCTAGCTCCATCCTGAAGTGCTAATTGCTGGGGAAGGGCAGAGAGGAGAAATCTCCTTTGTAAAGAGTCTCAAAACTCTGCCAAAAAGCAGGCTTTGGGGGCTCTTTGCAGTGGAGGTTTCTGCGACTCTGTATGCCAGCAGCTTGCAACAGAACGAATGTGGTGGGGAGGTCTTTCAGCTGGGAAAGGTTTTATGAATGAAGCTGGGGATCCTGGTTGCAAGGAAGAAACTGTCTCATCCTCTTTTCCCTTCCTGGTCCTTGCAGCGGCGACAGCGGTGCATGGGGGGCAGGTAAGGGAGGAGGGCTGACTTGTCTTCCATGTTCTCCCTCCTCCCTTACTTGGTCCCCGCAGAGACGACAATGACAGCGGTACAGGGGGGACCTGGGTAAGGGAGGAGGGCTGTCTTGTCCTCTTCTCCCTTCCTGGTCCTGACAGTGGTGACAGTGGCATGGGGGGCGGGGAAGAGAGTAAAGGATGAGACAGCCCTCCTCCATTACCCAGTCCCTGGCAGAAAAAAATGGCTGCTGCAGGCACTTACTCCATTAACATGGATGCGAATGTCTGTTTAGACAGATCACCTTCCATGTGATTTCTATGAGGATTATTTTCAGACAGGACCTGAGTGAATGGCTGGAGGGTTTGGCAGGAGACATTTGGAAGCAAAAGGAAACTGAGGAATGAAGTGGGGAGGTCTTTCAGCCAGGGAAGGTCTTGCTAGTGAAGCTGGGGGATTCTGGTTGCAAGGAAGAAACCAAATTAGTGGCTGGAGGCTTTGGCAGGACAGGGAATAGTGGGGAGACGGAACATAAGGAGCAGAGTGAGGAGGTTGGGCTACTTAAGAAGCAGCTGCAAACTAGCAAATAATGAAATCCACAAAAGTGAAACCCATGAATGTCATGGGACAACTGTAAGCAGCACCAAAATCTCTTCCTCCTTTTCTTCCTGGCGAGCCCATAAAATATTATTTTCAAATCTTCTAACTGCATAGCTTATAATGGTTGTATTTTAAGCTGGATTCCATAGCTAAATGAATCTGTTCTTCAGGGCTGACAGTGCAAAAAGCAAAGAAATAATGCACTGGTGTAATTCAGACATTGTGTCAATAATAGATAAATAAATAAATAGAAATCTGAAAAGCTAGCTGGAGCTCTGAACAGGAGTACTTGCTGCTCTTTATGTTGTGAGTTCCTACTCTTTTCATTTGAAGTTGTCTATTGAATGGTAGAGTGTTTCCCAAATTGTTTAATTTAAAGTTCCCAAACTAGCTGCCTCCCTCAAGGTGTGTTGAATTACAGTTCCCATTATCCAGTCAGCACATATGTAATATCCAGTTGAGGGGGACAGAGAACAGTCTTTACCCAATGTGAAGTCGAAGGCTTTCATGTCCGGCATCCATAGGTTTTTTGGTGGTTCTTTTCCAGGCTGTGAGGCCGTGTTCTAGAAGAGATTATTCCTGATGTTTCACCTGCATCTGTAGCTGCCATCTTCAGAGAATGGTGGCATGTGGATGTGTGGGGTTTATTTACTGTGAGTCCCTGTTGAAGAGGATTAGCATGTAAATTTGTGTATTCAGTCATTGGATGCTCAGATCTTAGGGTGGGAGGATATGTGAGGGGGATTAGTGTTTATTTAACTCATGGTCCATTGTCTGCTGGAAAGCCCCCTGTCCCTGGGGGAAGTTCATTTGCATGTGTTGAGTTTTTATTTTGGTGTTTTTTCAGGACTGGTAGCCCAACTTTGTTTACTTTTAGTATTTCCTCTTTCCTGTTGAAGTTGTCCAGGTGTTTGTGGATTTCAGTAGTTTCACTATGCATCCTGACCTAATAGTTGTTATTCTGGTCCAGAATTTTGGTGTTTTCAAATAGCATTTTGTGCCCAGGTTGGTTTATAATATGTTCTACTACTGTTGATTTTTCTGGCTGGCCCAGTCTGCAGTCTCTCATGTTAATTGATTCATGTTTGCACACTGTGTTCTGTGGTCCCTATGTAGACTAGTCCGCAGCTGCATGGAATGCGGTAAACTCCTGCGGCTGTGGGAGAGTCTCTTTTGTCTTTTGCTGAGTGAAGCATTTCTTGGATTTTCTTGGTTGGTCTGTAGATCATTTGGAGGTTGTGTTTCCTTATCAGCTTCCCCATTCTGTCTGTGACTCCTTTGATATATGGTAAAAATACCTTCCCTTTGGGTGGTTGTTTTTCTTTACTCCTGTGGTTTTTCCTGGGTCTGACTACTCTTGCGATGTCTGAGCTGGAGTAACCGTAGCCTGTAGAGCCCAGTTTAGGTGTTTCAGTTTGTCCTCCAGGTAGTCTTTACCCACTTGGAGGGGCTGAGTCTTTTCTGTGTGATTTCCCCCTTTCCTATCTAGTTTAATAGTATGCATGACATAATTTGATATCTGTGTTCAAGGGAAAAACATGTCTATCAGGAGTATTTGATTACCTGAACGTCTAGCAAAGCGTAATTCCACTGGGACTGCCTCTGTTTTGAAATGGAGATGTATTCCTTTCTTTCCCCTCCTCCTGCTCTGCCCAATTAAGTGTTAAGTCTTTGATTCCTCAGGCTAGTTAAGGCAAGATGCTTAGGCAGCCAGGCATAATGGCACAACATTTCTGTTTTGTGGGCAGTGAGGTGGTTGCTCTTACTTTTCTGTATGCCCATGACTTTTATTGTAATGGCCTCCCACAAGAGAAAGTTAAGCTGACATATGTTCCTCTCTCTCTCTCTCTCTCTCTCTCTCTCTCTTTACATCTAGCCTTAAAGGCATACTGACAGATGTAGGGCTGAGCAAAATGAGGGCGGGTATTTTTCAAGGAAACTTTTACTGCTTGTCTGAAACCTGATTTTTTTTTTCTGGATTGGCGATATACAAATGAAAGTGTTGGCCTTCTTTTAAAGAAGGCAATCCACAGCACAGTCCCTCTCAAAAGTGCTTGGGAATGGAAAGGGAGTAATGATTTTGTACCAAAAGTCATTTCTTTATCCCACTCAGGGGTGTAACTATGTGTGTGTGTGTGTGAGAGAGAGAGAGAGAAAGAGAGATAGAATGAAGACACTGCTCTCCAGATTAGAATTCTGCCCCCTCCATTAAATTTTCCTTCATTTTCTTCTGCTGTAATCTAACCCCCCCACTACAGATTTGGCCCACCTCTGCTTCTTTATGCTAATGTGCTTGACATGTCAGCCTCTGACTTTTTAGTTACTTAATGTGTTGGCTGGTTCTAAAATGGTAGGATAGGGATCTTGCTGTGAACTGGCAGCTAAAAGGAGAAGGTGTAGTCGATTGCCAATTTCATATCTCTCCAATCTCTCCCACCATCCCACCAGAATAAAAACATTTATGACTTCCTGAAAGTCACACTTCTTGTCCTCATAGCTATCCAAGCCCTCCTGTTCCCATCAGCGCTTTTGTGTCAATCTGAGTTTCTTGGTTGTAAACAAAAGCAGTGGTAGTAGTAATTATAATCATTATTACTTCTGGGTTGTGAGAGCCAATGTGGTGTAGACTACCACTCTGGAGAACAGGGTTTGAATCCTTGCTTGGCCATGGAAACCCAGTGGGTGACCTTGGGCAAGTCATATTCTTTCAGCCTCAGAGTAAGGCAGAGGCGAACCCCCTCTGAACAAATTTTGCCAAGAAAACCCCATGATAGGTTTACCTTAGGGTTGCAGTAAGTCAGCAAATATCATAAGTCAACAACAAATATTTCTGGGTTACCTTTTTGTGGAAAAAAGAAAAAAATGTTTTACAATTAAAATGTACAAATGTCAGAAGCAATGAAAACACCATATGATATAAAACAAGACCCCCCACCCCACCCCAAGAACTAGTGAGCAAATAATCAATCGGCTGAAGGCTCATATTTAAAAATAGCCATCCATATCCAATTAAAAGACATGGAAATACAGAAGTGTCTTAACTGAGCATCACAAAGATGATAACACTTGGATCAAGAAGCCCTCCCTGGGGAAGAGCATCCCAAGGCCACAAATGAAGAGCCCTCTTCCTTATCACTGGTTCCTGACACACTGCAGAAATAATGCAGCTTGATACTGCTTTAATTATTATGGGTCGTTCCTATGGAATACTGGGATTTGTAGATAGTTGTGGCACCAGAGCTCTCTGACAGAGAAGGTTAAGTATCTCACAAAGCTTCAAATCCCAGAATTTCATAGCATGGAGCCATGGCAGTTAAAACAGGGACAAACTTCATTATTTCTGCAGTGTGTCAAAAACCACTGTGTTTTGAACCTTTTCTGTAGGAGGATTTCAGAAGAAGGTCTGAAGTGTTCTTATGGTAAGGTCAGATTAATGATGGGAGAGGTGTTTTGTTAAACATTGGAGGCTTGAGCTATATACAGACCCCCATATTCGCAAGAGCTACATTCCAAGACCCCTTGTGGATACCTGAAACCATGGATAATAAGGAACCCTATTATTTTCAATGAGACAAATGTTGGAAATTGACCATAGAATCACAGTGGAGGACCAAGAAATGCCTAGAGAGAACATATTTTTTCAAATGTGGATAAGTGAAACCATGGTTACCGAATCCATGGATATGGGGGAGGGGGCAACCTGTAAGGCTTTATAGGTTAAAATCAGCACTTGGAATTGGGCTTGGAAACAGCAGCAGCTGGTACAGCTGTGCTGGAATAGATGTTACATTGTCAGCCATTCAGGTGCCTGTAATAAAATTGGTCAAAGTATTCTGTACTTGGTGCATTTCCAAATAATTTTCAAAGCGCTGTCCCCCAATCTGGTTCATTGTTGTAATCTTAACCAGGAGGTTGCCAGAGCATAGAGAACTACAGTAATTTGTTATTCCTGTCCAGATAGGGATGTTTGCTAGAGCACACCACCATACCTGCTGACAATGAAAGTGAGGACTAGTGCATCAAGACACTGATGACAATGGTTTCTACAACTCCAGAAGACCCCTGCTGAGTGCTTTCATGTACATCTTTCATGTAGCATCTCCATGGAACTTCAAACTGGAGAGTCCATGAGGAGTCCAGAATCTTCACAAGCACCTCCTTTTGGGGCTGACCATCCTAGTTGGAGCAGAACCAAACAGCACTCTGTTCCCTACACAGTCAGTCCCAATGAAGGGATATGGTGATGCATGCTTTTGAAAATTGCAGAGGGATCAATGAGAACCAAGAGGGTCATGCTCTCCTGTCATTCTTCCACCACAGTATATAACGACTAAGGCAGTTTATTTATTTTATTTATTAGTTATTTATGCCCCACTCTTCAGCCACAAAGCTATCAGAGCGGCTTACAAATTGTTTTAAGCAATAGCAATTTACACATCTACACTGCATTAAGCAGTTTCCAAAGTGTGTTAGCTAATTGTCCCCACAAGCCAGGTACTCATTTTACCGACCTACAAAAGGATGGAAGGCTGAGTGAACAGCAGGACCCAAACCTCCAGTGCTTAGGTCCCACCAGCTCAGACGCATCCAACAACACTGGAACAGGCAGTACTCTTCATACCTCATTCAGTTTACTTGCTGTAGTGGTGATCTGTAAACTGGATAAATTAATAAGACATCCTCCTGGATGGTTGGAAAATCAGTCTTGGTACAGATCATTATTCAGCCCTCCAGGCCTTGGCATATATGTGATTATGACTACCAGATCATAGCTCCCTTTGTGAAATCTGTACCTCTTTGAGCCTGAAGCTAGGGAGACCTCATTAGCACTCCTCTTCCTCCTATACTATGTTGTAGGCTGGGCCAGTGAGGAGGACTAAGTTTGCATTGAAAAATGTGCAGGTTTCACAGAGACCCAGATGCTTCCCTACTTGTCTGGATAGCCTAAACATGACAGCTGTTCCATGAGTATAAAATGGCTTTGTGCAGGAACGAGTTTTGTTCCAGAACTGAGATTTTTTTTTTATTCTTTCCAAATTCACACTAGTCTTCTGTGTCCTGGCATTTCTATTTGGTGGGGAGGAAGTTGGTAGAAATAAACACCTAGCCATTAGCCTAACCTAAGAGCAAATTGTGGTGCTTATATGTATATAGTGGTCTCATTCTGCTAGATACATTTTTATTCTCTAATGGGTTGTCATGTATAAAAGCTATGTATAACCTGTTTTTTTTCATAGCTCCAATTTAATAGCATCTAAATAGTTTCATCCTAGCCCCCAACTTCAACCAAATAATTAATAAAGTGTTGGCTTCCTGCAGTGGTGTTTTGATTTCTTTACAGAGCTTATTCTGTCTTTGGTGTGTTGATTTCCTAGATTGCTGGCCTCTTGGTTTCAGGAGTGGTTTGGATTTACTGCTTTGCAGAATTACTTAACACAACAGGGAGAACAGCAGGGAAACTAGTAACAGCCAAGGAGCAATGAAATCGATAAAGATTTATGAGGGGAGAAAAGTTTCTCTCATAATGATAAAGGGATTTGGGTATCTTGGCAGAGCTGTGAGACCTAGTGTGGGGAAGAAGGGCTTCTAGCCTAGCACTGGATTTCTACCTCCTGCCTACTGGCTTTGCTAATGTGACAACTGGTCAACAGCTACCACTAGGATCTGGAACTTCCTTTTTAGAGATGCTAGAATGGCCCTCTCTTTGATGCCCTTCTATTGGTTGGCATTTTTGGGGGTTGGGGTTGGGAGGTAATCCCTACAGGTTTTGTGAAACCAAATTTAAAGAGAGATATGGTGCTGTACTGCTTTCAACAATACTGTTTTAATTTTTTTATTCTGATGAATATATCTGCTCAGTTATTTTTAAAGTTATTACATTTTCATGGCAATCTTTTATATGTTTTTAGCTATATTATTTTAATTTATAAGCTGCTTTGAGTCCTAGTCCTGGGGGAAAAGTTAGAATATAAAGAGTTCTGATTTGTTGTTGTTATTTGACAACAACAGCAATGACAACCTGAGCAGATGCTTGTGATATGTATACTTTTTTGGATTTCTGTAGAATTTTGAAAAGTGATTGTTTGGACTGCAACTCCCAGAATCCCCCACATACTACAGACCATGCTGGCTGGAGGATTGTAGGAATTGTAATGTAAAAAAGTAACTTTTCAGAGCTCTGGTTTGTTATTAAGCTGTGGTGCTCTCTTTTCTTGTTCTGCAAGTCTGCTGTTATTGCTGCCGTGGCTGTTAGGGGAACCGGGCAGTTCTCAAAATGGTGGTTATATTGGGGCTGGTGATCAGAGGAAATGGAGTTGGCAGTAGAGGAACTGTTCCTGTGCATAATTATGAACTCATCTGAATGGCAGAGCCAGGGTGGAGTCAAACAGCTTTTTAGAAAATGGGGCATCCCAGTGGCATCCTGGATTACTTAGTGGATAGCTAAGTAACTCTAGCCTCTGGCCATTTTCAGTGGTGTGGTAGCACCTGCAGTGCAGCAGGAAAGCAGTTGAGCCCGTACTTCTTCCGTCAAAGTGCTACCTGGGTAAGGGTCTTAATTCCTTGGTTTGGGAAGGGCCTTAATTGTGTACTAGTGGGGCTTTTGGCATGTAGAAGGATTGAGCATTGTCAAAAAGAAGCCACCTTTCTTTACAAATATTTATGTTTTGCATTACATCAAATGAATTCTGGCTCTGATTTAAAATTTGTTTGGTGACTAGGAGCATGAGAACTCTGATGCCACTTGTCTAGAACACTGATCCTGCTCAATTATATGTTGAAAAGGGTCAACTGTTAAAGCTCTTTGTGAACTCCACCACTTCAGACTGCAGGTGCAAAATTGCTGATCTGAATAATAGAGTTGTCCTTCCACATTCGTGGGGGTTAGGGCTGCAAGACCCCTGCGAATGTGAAAAAAACACGAATAAAAAATAGGTCATACCATGCCCTCCCAGACCCCCCCCACCCTCCCCGAAGCAGCGATTGGGGCTTCTGAGGCCCCTGTCGCTGTTCCTCTCCACCCCCCCGCCCTCCCCAAATCAGTGATGGGGGCTTCTGAGGCCCCCATTGCTGTCCCTCTCCACCCCCGCCCTCCCAGAAGCAGCGATGGGGGCTTCTGAGGCCCCCATCGCTGCCCCTCTCCACCCCTCTGACGTCCCAGAAGCAGCGATGCAGGCTTCTGAGGCCCTCGTCGCTGCCCCTCTCTACCTCCACCCTCCCAGAAGCAGCGAGGGGGGCTTCTGAGGCCCCCGTTGCTGCCCCTCTCCACTCCCCACCCTCCCACAAGCAGTGATGGGGGCTTCTGAGGCCCCCGTCGCTGCTCCTCTCCACCCCCACCCGTCCTCCCAAATGCGGTGATGAGGCTTCTAAAGCCCCGTTGCCACTTTTTGGACAGGGGGCTCCCAAAAACTGTGAATAATCAAAACCATGAATGTTAAAGCTGCGAATTTGGAGGGGCAACTGTACTTCCCTTCCTCCTACACAAAGAATTCTTCTTGACAGGCCAACTCTGCCCATGCAGGGAGGATTTTTCTTCATCTTCTTTTTACTGTGGGAAGCATTTGAATAATCACACAGCCTGAAATGGAAGGCTTTGCTACTCTATTTTTCTGAATGGATAAACTAACTGAATGTGTGGTGGAAAGAATAAGAAGTATGTTTGTGCATATGTGTAGTGAGGAGTGACGGTGTGGAGGGGTTTGGGAGTTACTGGTGCTGCCTCACTGTTGCTCAGCGTGTGACTCTAGCCAGTGGCAGCACACAACTTCCATGTCTGTGGTGGTGAATCCTTGTGGGTTTTAGTCCAAACTTTAAAGGAGCTACGCAAGGTGCTGAAACCTAGTCCCAAAATAGATTCAGTGCCTTGGACAGATCCTTCAAAATTCAGCCTAGAATAGTGTCATTGCTCCCCTGACATGGAAGTTCCCACTTGAAGAAAAGTAGAGAAAGGAGATGATGAGTTTGACAGTTCCACAGTAAAGTTATACCCTGGTCAGGATGCATGCATTCTTGCTTGGGTGAATGGTGCTGCTAGCTATTGGCCCTTAAATTTTAGTCTGGTGGCACAGGCCCACATATATTACCTCTTGCTAACAAGTTACCTGCAGCAGCTGTTTTTTCTGGCCAAAGTTTAATGCCAGGGTTGGTCTTCCCCTTGCCACTATGTTCTTCATAAAACCAATTTACAAGACAACCTAATGCAAAACCTGCCAGGCTCAGCCCTCATGCATCTGCAAAACGAGTTTAGTGGTGTTGGTATGGATTACTGATTTAACTTAAGTGTAGCAATTTGAGTGCCTATAAGCAAGGGTTATTAGCATACTGATCAACTGTAAGGAGATTATCAGATGCACTAAATATGGCATGACAAGGACTCCAGGAAATCGCGAAAGGGCTTCCCTTTCAGACAATATCATTCCACAGTTGTTATGCTTCTGTGCTGCTCCCGTTCTGCCATTGGTTCTTTCTATTAATGGGCTAAGCCATGCATAGATCACCCATTCTGTTTCTATGACAGAATGACAGGGGAGTTGAAAGGTGCCCCTTTATGCTGGCGCGATGCGAGTGTCAGTGGGAGGTCTGTGCCGAACACTTCTAGGTGTGATTGGGAGATCCAGGTAAGTGACACACTTTTTTGTACCCTCCCCGTGTTACTTGTAAACTTTTAAGTATGTTTAGATGCTTGGTTTTATTTTTTTAAGTATATTTTTTTCTTTTACTTTTGAATTTCCCGTGCACTTCTCCTCTCGCAAGAATGGCCCAGGATTTCAACAAGGAAGTGAATGCAGCTCCGTGAGAGCTGCATTCACTCCTGGGCTGCTGAGGGGAGGGGAGGGCGTGGCAAAGGTAGGTGTGAAACTGTTCAAGACTATGCCGAGATGGGGATGGGAGGGTGGTGGTAGAGGAGATAGTGAGATGGGGACCCTATTTTTGTCCCCGGCTGAAAATCTCCTATGTCTATTTTTTGATAGAGGACAAATATTCTATGAAACCAAAAATGCAACTGTGAATTTGGTAGGTTATTATTTTGTACATTCCATTATGCTATCACTTGCAGCACACTGAATTAGCTTGTTATGCAGCTGCTTATTATGCATTTATTTATTTAAAATCATTAAACTAAATGAAGCTAGCTATAAGTGCAGGCATCTCCAGACAGGAACACTAATGATCAGTGGCAATGCTTAGGACTCCATCTTAGCTATTGGCAAGAGCCAGGGAGCACATGTCACCTTGCTTTCTGCTCTGTAATGCAGAGCATGCTCTTGTGAAAGACTGGACTCAGACTTAGAAAAACAGAGCAGCAGGAGCAACTGGTTAACACAACACACAAGGCAGTATTGCATGTGGTAACGGTATATTACAGGGAGTAAGGGAAATCCAAATAACATCACATTCTCTTGTTTATAAAGAGGGTGAGCAAAGTACAACCCATAAGCTGCATGTGGTCTCCAAGGCTGTTTCTGTGTCCACCAGCACCACCAGATTCCCCAGACTGCCCCCTTTATGCCCCCTCCCCCGAGTGAATTGCCTCTCCCAAAAGCTTCCAGGAACAACAACAACAACAAAATGTTCTAAGAGTTAATGCTTAAAAATAATACATGGTCATTATTTCACATTATTTGAGCAGTGAGTTGAAGAGTTTCTTTTAACCATTTAAATGCTTAGGAATGCTAAGGCTGTACTATCTCAGGGCCCAAACCTGAGACCTGTGGACAACACCTTGTGAAGTCATGAGGGCAACCCCTGGTGATATTACAAGGGTGATGTTGTAAGGGGAAGTGATGTCATTAAGCATGATGTACCATGCTACATGTTACATCAATGACAGTTACACAGAGTATGCCATTCAGATATAAAACACCAAGCTTAACAAATGGGAAAATAGATGTACCTTATATTCCTGCGTATAAGACTGCTTTTTTAACACTTGAAAATCTCCTCAAAAGTGGAGGGGGTCATCTTATATGCCCAGCAGATCTTTTCCCCTGCTGTGAGAATGACTGCCTTGTCTTTGAAGTGGTAAATTCCCTGGGCAGTTTCCCCAGCAGATCCTTCCCCCAGCTGTGAGAATGACTGCTTTGCCTTTGAAGTATTAATTGCCCTCCATTTAGGGATTGTATTTTGGTAAACTTGCCAGGAAGATTTCATTTGCATAGTTTTGGGGATTTCCTCTCCAGGAGTTTGCAAGTCTGCCAATGTGGTTCTAAAATCATTAATGTGCTCATTCAAAAATTTGGGATTTGATAGCTTCATATTAACCAACTTCATTATTAATGAAACCTTACTTTCCAAAGATTGAATACCACAGAGATTTTTCAAAGTATCCCATGCTTTTTTAGCTGTTCTCAGTCCTTTAATTTCACAGACTATTCCATCATCTACCGCCACTGAACTGGCTGGCTGGTGGGGGGCAGGCTTTCCAGCCAGGTGGCTGGCTGGCTGGGGGGAGCAAAGTCTATATTTTAACTTAAAATGGGGGGGGTCGTCTTATGCGCCCAGTCATCTTATACGCCGGAATATACGGTACATACACTTTTCAAAGCAAGGGTCTCACCCACAGATTCCTCTCCCTCTCCCCTAGGATTGCAGAGGAGGGCCCAGGTCCTGATAATCATGGTCAGGCCCTGAAATCTGGCTAGCCTTATCTTGCGCTCTCTCTCTCTGCTAAGTAGTACTAGATTTCATTGTGGAAGTCAGAGATCCTTAATGTCATTCAACTGCTGTTAGACATCAAGCACTCCTTCTCTTTTGGTGAGTGTTACAGCGTTATTTGCTGCTGAGAAACCACCTCTTCTCTTCTTCATAAAGAACTGGGAGGATTAAAAGTGGGAAATTTCTTTCCTGCCTGCTGGAGTGTTGTGGTGGATGTGTGGGGGACAATCAAGATGTTCCATGTTCAACCAGAAAATAGGAGTGGGGAGTACAGTTTCAGAAGAATATTTGTGCCATTTAAAAATGCCAGTTAATGGAAAGTTGTATTACATAAAAAAAGTGTGGGGTAATGATGTGAAAAGTGCAATGAGTAGTCCAAGTTCCTCTAGAAATCAAGACCCTGATCAGATGCACCCATTACATCTTTTTCTCCTACAACAGATAGCTCCCCACAGACCTTACTGCTACTCTCCAAAGATTTCCAAGAGACAGGAAATTAATGTAGAATGTTGGGACTCTTTTGCTGACAAGTCATGGGAAGTTTGTCAGTGTTAAGATAAAGACAGTGTTTTCAGAAAATACCCATTATAACCTGGATTTTATTGGGGACCAAACTGCATGAAACATTGATGTCTAAAAGTATATGCATAGCACAGCATTTGAACTATCTTGTTCACAATGAAAAAAAGTTTCTTGGAAGCTATTTAAAGATGCTGCAAAATATAAAATGGTAATGATCAGGGACAGAATTATTGAGCTTTGAGAGGAGAGAAAATTCTTACTGAGATTTATCATTGTAATGAGAAATCAGCCACATTTTGACCTCAAAGAGGCACCTGGGAAATATGAGTTCTCAGCTTTTCCAAGATCCTTCTTCAGACTATGTGGAGATGTGCTCTTCATCTCCTTACATGTGACAGTTCATCAGTCAGCCTGACTAGATTGTTCCAGGATCTGGTATATCTCTGTACTCAGGTTGGTGTGAGCTGAGTGAGGACTACTTGCCTGCTCTAATAAAAGAAACCACTCTTTCTGCCATTTTTTTCCTCCCCTAAAATCTTTTTTTGGGGAACAGGCTGTGGTGAAATCCCAGAAGCAGCATCTTCCAACCATCTCCTACAAGTTCTGTGGTGGAATAGAACAGCAGCCTTTTTCCTGAAAAAAGAGCACTTTTTTCTCTTGCACAGGATTTTGAAGTATAGTAGTAAGCAACAGGAATGAATACTACTGGGACTGCATGAATAGCTCAGCTCTTAATAGGCAACCTTCTGTTCCTTTTGCCCCTCACATCCTCATACAAAGGGGCAAGTGGCAACTTGGTGCTAATTGTTCTTTTCTTCTTTAAAAGCACAGCCAGCACCAAAGGTAGGCAGCCATATCTAGTGCTGAAACACCTGAGTGGAGCTCCCACCAAAGAATACTTTTTGTTGGGAGAGAGGGAAACTGATCAAATTTCTCAGAGTGCTCAGATTTAGGAAAGGTCTATAAAACACGGCTCAGCTTTTCTTATTGAAATAGTACTTTAACCTGCTGATGTCTTTTTGAAATGATGTTGGCTACCTTAACATCAACTTCCAACGGTTTCTTTTTGAAAGGTATGGTGTGGCCTTCTTCTTAGGCACTGTAAGCAGAGCTTTCAAATTTCCTTCTATTTTCTAGGATTGTGTAAATATTGTATATCCCCTGGGAAGAAGGGTCTTAGAGTATAAAGTGGGCCCTTGGTATCTGCCGGGGTTTGGTTCCAAGCTCTCCCGCAGATACCAGCATCCGTGGATGCTTGTCCCATTATATACAGTGGCATAGTAAAATGGTGTTCCTTATATAAAATGGCAAACAGCAAGGTTTGCTTCTTGGGATTTATTTATTTATTTTTAAAAAATATTTTCAAGCCATGGACAGTGGAATCTGTGGATGCCAAATCCGTGGATACAAAGAGTTGACTGTATATGCTTAATACTAACACCTGAAAATAGGCAGGTCATAGGTATACAGTAAAATTATCTTTTTTATTGTTCAAAAATTAAATACCTGGCTTTCATTTGTACTTGATCTCTAGTTATCCTACCCTTAGGGCATGAATGTTGATGGTTGTATAGATCCAATATAGCTTTGTACATTTGTATTGACTGTGTGTTAGTGATAATTAGGTCTTCTAAAACAAATGTGAGGGTGCTGTTGTTTCAAGATAGTATGGGACTATATTCTAGGTCAAGGATGGGCAATTACATGTTGGCTCATCAGAGTCATAATTGCTACCAATTATATTTGCATGTAATTAATATAAGCAGAATTTCTACAGTATTTTCATGACAAAGAAGCTATTATATTAGAGTTGGCAAACACATTGCAATTTTTATTTTGAAGTGTTTGCTCCTTGAGTGGTTTTTATCTTGGAACAAAGCTGCCTGGCCCTGTGTGTCAACATGTGACTGATCTTCCCTGCCTTCTCTTGCATCTCTCTGATGACAGATGGCCTGCAACATGATATTCACCACATTCATTGTTTCTCCGATTCTTTGTTTCCCCCTTTCCCCTTTGATTTCATTGCCTGCCCAATCCAAGTGGCAGGGACATGATGATTGCAATGACATCACAGCACATGCCATTGTTAAGTATTGTTAGGATGATAGAACACAGATCAGTGACAATCTCACATTTATGGTAATGTGCAATTTGGCCTCTAGATTAGAAATTATGTTGAAAAACACCATACACGTTGCTCCTTTTTATGGTTTCAGTTATTTTTAGCATACTTTAGCATCATAATTTTAAAACTTCTTTGAAGCTGTGATGATTAAAAGTCTTATACATATAGGTCAAATTCCAGTGTGATTAAAAAGTAGAGTGTAGAACATGACTTTGTAGGAAGAACAGGCTTGATTTGTAATGGCTAAAATCACCAGGAACAGGGAACAAATTTAGTCTTGTCTGCAATGCTGTCCCAAGTGTACTTCTTAAGTTAAGCTAGAGAAAAAAAAAATACAGTGGTGAGCAGTGGTGGGTGGTGGCTACTAGGTCAGTGGGGTGAAGAATCTACACCTGGTTTTGATCTAGGCTAGTGCTTCCCAAACTTATTTGGCCTACCGCCCCCTTTCCAGAAAAAATATTGCTCAGCACCCCCTGGAAATTAATTTTTTTTTAATAGCAATTAAACAGAAGGATATATGAATTCATGTTTTTATCTTTTTCGTAAAATATAATAAAGAAAGGTATAAATTAGAAACATTGAAGTTTGAAATTATGAAACTATTTATTGAACTCAGAATAGAAAGGTAATACAAAAAAGTTAAAACATTCAAAATCATCTTAAATGAGAAGGATGAACCTGGTATGCTGCTACCAATTTAATAATCCTCGGCTCTGTTTTCATCAGCAGTAATCTTAAATCACCACGATTGACTATTTGCAATCAGTTTCTTTTTTTTTTGTTAATAAATTGGTTACCGCACTGAATACACATTCCACTAAATATGATGAAGGAAATGCAATTAAGAACTTTTGAATTACAGCCCATATTTCAGGATAAGCTGTAGGGATCTCCTTTTGCAGCCAGAATTATTGGTAGCCGCTTTTGAATTTAAATTTGAATTCATCATTTATAGTTACTTCCATCAGTTCTTCTTGTAACTGTGGAGATTCTTCTGTGTTTGCACTTGAAAAAGGATCCAAAATCCAATCAGGTATGTTCATTTTCAAAATATCATCAAATAGTTGATTACAATCTGAATGGAGAGCATCCAAGTGCTCACAATAAGAAAGTATGTCTTCATCTTTTTTTTCTGCTTCTGATAAATTTGGGAACTGGTTGAATTCCCCTCGTCCAAAATTTCGTTTGTACAGAAGAAGTTTTGTCACAAATGCAGAATAACAGATTTTGTTTTTATTAAATTCAGTTCATCACCTTGAAGCTGAAGATTGCTTTCATTAAATTTTTGAAACAAGTCGGTCAAGTAAGCGATGTCACTTTTGGATTGAATTAAATTGGATCGTAAAGCATCATTTTTATCTTTCAAGAACTCCAGCACCGAGTTAAACAGCTTATAAAACCTATCTAAACAGGCACCCTTTGACAACCAATGAACTTCTGTATGAAGCAGCAAACGATTAAATTCTTCATCGTTTTCAATACAAAGCTGTTTAAATAATCTGTCATTCAATGATTTGCTTCTGATTGTGTTGATAGCTTTAATTACATATTGTAATGAATTATGTAGGTGTGCACTTAAATTTTTGGCAACTAGATGTTGACGATGGATGATACAGTGTGAATGCATTCAGCACCTCCTTTTTTAAATATGCAAGAAAACCCCTGTAGCGCCCTACCATCGCTGGAGCACCATCTGTGGCTACTGATAAGATATTATTCAGAGATATTTCTTTTTCTTTAAAAAAACTCATCCAATGCATGAAATATTGATTCTCCTTTAGTAACAATTTGCAAATATTTAGCAAATAATAATTCTTGGTAAATTTGTTCTTCCTTTGTGAACTGCACGTATGCTAAAAATAAAGCTTCATTTCCTAACAAAGTTGACTCATCAAGTTGAATAGAAAACTGAGATGTTTTTAAATAGCCACACAATGAATCGTCAACATCTTGAGCCATTTCATTAATTCTTCTTTGCATTGTATTATTGCTCAATGAAATTTTCTTGATAATATCAGATGCTGGCTTGTGTAGCACAGTACGTATTACTTCACTTATAGCTGGTATAATTAGTTCTTCACCAATAGTATGAGGTTTTCCCAATTTGGCAATCATTAACAAAATATTGTAAGAAGCAAGCAAGCCATCACCATCTTATGTGGTTGCGGGTGAAAAGAGTTTTGCCAATGTCAGTTGTTTGATAAATTTTTCTTTTAGTGTTCGAAAATAAGATATCTTTTTTATCACCATGAATTTTAATCAAATGTTCTTGTAGTCTGGAAGGCTTCATAGCTTCGTTTGATAAAACTTTCTGACAAATCAGGCACATTGGTAATGTATTGTTTACAGGCGACTCAATAAAGCCATATTTCAAATATTCGATATTATATTTTCTTTGCTTGAGCCATTATTATCTGTAGAAAAAATAATTTTTTTATGGAGGTATTTTTAGTTAATATTTTTTTTGGTAATTTTTGGAAATATTTTTGTAAAAAATAAACTAAAATAAATAGTAATGAAATAAATAAACATGATATTATTATTTGTAAAGCGCACATAATTATTACAAAATAAATAAATAATACTCACCAATTACAGTCGACCAATTGCACAAGTGGCAGTTGCCTGCAGCAATGCTCGTAGTGCTCACATGTTTTGGAACGGCAATTCAGTGGCACCACATGAACAGTAGCAGTGCGCGATTGCACATACCGCAATGCAAGTAAGGGAGTATGCGGGAACCAAGCCAATGTCCATTATGTTGTTCAAAGAAAAATTAAGCGTTATGAGCGGAATACATAAATCAATTTTTCTAAATCTTCTCTTCTTTCTTTTATGCTTTCACTGCCCCTTACAGTTATTCATTGCCCCCAAATGCACCTGTGGCCATCACCGCCCCCCTGGATCGCTGCAGCGCCCACCAGGGGGCCGTAGTGCCCACTTTGGGAATCACTGATCTAGGCTTTAAAGTAAGCTCAAGCAGCTGAACCCTACTCCTAAATGGTTTCAGGATGCTGGACAGCTCCTGTAAGTCTAGCCAAAACTTGGAATGGATTCACCATCATAGTGACATGGAAGCCACCAGCTGTCACTAGCAGTGAGTACCTGTCCCCTCTGGCTCTTTAGCAGAAGGCACAGCACTCTGTCAACTGAAATCATAGGGATAGGAGGCCATAAAGTGTTACTGTGAGCACTAGAATCCAAAGATTGTTGTAGCAGGTAACCCCACCAAACACTGAACCTATTTTTTGTGTGCTGTGCAAATATGGGCTTATACATCAGTTCTGAATAGCTTATGTCCTGATGAAGACACAACACTTGTAGCAGGAGTATACAGATTTTATTTATTTATTTATTTATTTATTGCTAGGAAGGGAGGTGTTCTAGATGGAAGCAGGCTGGTCACTCAGTGTTGGGTCAGCAGATCTCAACCTCTATACCAATTGTGGACCAAAGTTATTCTTCCCCTCTAGCCCACCAACCAAATCTGCAATTTACTACCCGGAGAGGGAAGGGAGAGGAGAGGTACAAAACCTCTTCTGATGCCATTCAGAACAGAAAAAGAGACTACCCATGTTTGATTTAGCCTCTCCCGTAATGACCTATACATGAGGAAGGAGACAGGAATGGAGGTACTTTTGGGGGGGGAGATAATAACTTATCTGAGCATTTTCCTCATACTCCAGGGCTGGGCAAAATTCAGCTCTGCAGATGCTGGACTTCAATTCCCATTGCTTGGCTGCACTGGCTGGGGCTGAATTTCAAGCCACACATTCCCAACCCTTAATCTACAAAGGAGACCAGGAATAAGCCTGGGAGCTCACCCCTGCTACCCTTTCCATTCTTATCATTCTTCATGTGTGTGGGGCGACATGCTAAGAATCTCATTTTCCCAGAATTCTAGAGCCTCCATGGACAAAGATTGTGAGAATACTCATGGATTACTCCATGGACAAAGATTGTGAGAATACCAAGGATTTACTCCTTGGGTTTCAAAAAATCTGGAAGACATATCTTGATATTTTCCTCCCTAACAGCAAAATAGTATTTGATGCTCTGCAAACAGAGCATGATGCTATTCTGATCAGGACTAGACTTGGTTGCTAGATGTACAAGTTAAATAATTTCACAATTTTGTAGCTGAGAGAAAACATACCCAACCAGTGTTTCATAATGTTCTTCATTGTGCACAGAATATGATTATGTAAAGGCTAAGCAAGCTTTTTAGTATAGATCACATTTTTCCATGCTCCAGACCTGTATTGGGGCCAGTTTTCTATACTCTTACATAGAGTTATGGGTGACCATTTTATATTTTAGCAGAATGATAGCCTGAATGCATCTGTTCCATGGTCCCCTTTTGCTTCAAATGTAGCAAATTGGGATGGCACAAAACTGGCTTTGGGGTAGGGAATAGTTCTCTATTATTAGCAGGTTGCCTTGTGGACTGATTGTCTTAGCTATATGTGAGAGAAACAAGCCTTCCGTATAATTATGAGTGCAATGCTAAATTTATTTTGTTCACTAATTTTCCAGAAACGTTTAGCTGTGCTGCAAAACTGAACTTAGTGGGTTTACATTTTTTTGATGTTTTAATTAATGTATGCAAAACAACTTGTGCTATCAAACATTCTATCTAATTATATTCATTAGTTGCTTCTCGAGGACAGATTTTAATTAGTCATACAACAATGTAGATCAATACTCATTGTATGTCATTGCAGTTTCCAGAAAGTATGCACTCTTCTGAACAGCTTAATTGTTATAACTGTAGTAGGAAGGTTCCTCATGGCTTTGTCTTCTTTTTATCCAAGTCTTCCTTTTTTTCTTTGAAAAGACTGTCTTATAAGAGTGAAGATTTTCAAATATATTCATGTACTTGGCAAAATCATTTCTCAGTGATGGCAGTGTATGTGAAGTTGTGGTGGTTCTTTACTTTTGGATTCTTCCTTATCACAAGAGCCCCTTGATTCTTAGGCTGTTTTCTGGTGGGCCCAATTACATGTTACATAGACTTGTACATTTCCATCACCTTTTAAATTGGAAAAGCATCCTTTTACTTTGCTACCATCTGTGGAGATCAGAGGGAGATCCAATATCTTTCTTCTTGTTGGGTAGGAAACCCCAAAAGAGCCCTGGTGGCGCAGTGGTTAAATGCCAGTCCTGCAAGCCACCACGTTGCAAGTTCGAATCCAGTGGGCTCCAAGGTTCACTCAACCTTCCATCCTTTCGTAGGTCGGTAAAATGAGTACCCAGCTTGTGGGGGCAATTAGCTAACACATATTGGAAACTGCTTAATGCAGTGTAGATGTGTAAATAGCTATTGCTTAAAACAATTTGTAAGCCGCTCTGATAGCCTTGTGGCTGAAGAGCGGGGTATAAATAAATAAATAAATAAATAATAATAAATAATAACTTCAGTGAGGGAAAAGGGTGCATGTAGGAGAAGCCAGTGGTTCTGATGTCACCGGGGTGGTGAGCCCATTTTGGACTTTAGATTGAATGTTAAAGGAAGTATCCAAAGTGGTGACTGACACCTGTCTCCCAAAATAGGTTTGGCATTTTGGACAGCTCCTTTGTAGCTTGGGCTAAATTGCAGAACAGATTAATCATTCCACTGAGATCACAAGCCTCCCCTGGGTGCAACACCCTTCCCGTTGCTCTGTAGTTCCCAGTGCCTACTTCAGAATTTGCTTTTCTGTTGGTTTTTTTTAAAAGTGAGATGAAAATGGGATGTAGTGCTTAAAGTGGTGTTTGACTGTATTACAGACTGGCCTCTTTTTTTTTTTAATTAACTGAAAGCTGGTATGTCTGAGATAATTCTGGATATCAGTTTAATGACTTTTGATGCCACAAAAAGTACTTATGGATCTTTCAAGCACAGATGAACAGTGCTAGTCCCCTATGCCAGTCTTCCATAATTTGGTGCTGTCCACATGTTTTGGATTAAAACTTCCATCACCCACAACTAATATGACCACTGGTCATGCTTACTGTGAATTAGAGACGTTAAAGGCCAACATATCAGGAGGATACTGAGGTATGGGAGACTGCCATATGCTATTTGTGAGGGGATGGGGCTGTTGAGGGAGGTTCTTTTCCTAGAAAATGTTGCAGTTTCCCCAAACACAGTCTCTTACCTGCTCCTCCGTTTAAACTGGTGTGTGGAGCCCTCTTGAGGTTGTTGCACTACAACTCCCAGAAGCCTTAGCCACCATAGCCAATGGTGAGTTATGATAGGAGTTGTAGTCAGACTATCTGGAGAAGCATATGTTACTCACCCTTGATTTAAGTGTTCTACAAGTTTCTTAGAGAACACACACAATAACTGTGAAATAATACCTTCAGGGCCCTTTGGCACTTTGAGACATACTTCATTTGGGCTAGAAACTTGGTGCTCTTTCACAATACTCAGTTATACAATGTGATTACGCTTTAACTGCCATGGCTGTGTCCTCTGAAATCCTGGGGTTTGTAGAGCTCTCTGCAAATCCTAGGATTCCATAGGATAGAACCATGGGAGTTAAAGTGTGAATTTGGCACAGAATAAGCTCTGATCTGCAAAGATTCTTGGCACTGCAGGATTCCAAATACTTTTTAATATTCTATCTATTAGATGTATACATTGTTAACATATAATGTTGTAAGGCCAGTCCTTGTCTCTTCCTTTTGGATCTACAGTATTCCTTTTGAACAAGATACAACAGTAAGGCGCTGTATTCTAATGTTGATGAAGGTTTCAGGAAGTAATACCTCAAATCCTACTTAACCATCCTATATGAGAACTTCACCCTGCTTGTTTCTTATGTTCCTTACATTAGTCTATATAGACATCAGAGGTCACGGGTGTTGCTCCGCAAATTGCTGGATTCCACCTCCTTTATGTTCTTGTTCCTAGTATTTGGCTCATTCATTATATCTGTGCAGCCTCCCCTTAACATAAAGCCCACTTCATGAGGCGTGCAAATCTCCTGACCATATGATTCTCCTAGTCCCTATAGGGTAGGCCCAGCATCCACAAGGAATTTTTCATATTGTATCTTTGATCATGCTCATTGAAATCAAACCTTTCCTGATGAAACCATCTCTTAAAATCCAGCATTCTTTCCCTAGCAATGCCCAGATGTATTATCTGGAGAGTATGTATATATTCATTTATGACCCACCTTTCAGCTTATTAAAAACAATACAGATTAAAAATGATACAAAAGCCTTGAAAAAATATAAATATAAATGTGATTTTTTTAAAAAATTAAATAATTTGTAAAGTTAAAACATTAAAATTCATTTAGAGATTATATATAAACCAATGAAACAGCACAACACACTGTTAAAAGCCGGTCCAGTCAACTTCTAAAAGCCCAACAGAATAAGAATGTTTTTATTTGCCATCAGAAGGAGAGCAAGGAGGGAGCCATTCTAGCCTCACTAGTGAGAGAGTTCCAAAGCCTCCCTTGTCCCCGTCAAACAGACCTGAGAAAGTGGTAGGGCAGAGAGAAGGGCCTCTTGGAAAGATCTTAATGCTCTAATGAGGGATATACAGTCCTTCAAATAGCTTGGACCCAATCAGAATAGGGTGTGATAGGTCATTGTCATCACTTTGAATTGTGACCATAAACAGAGCAGCAACCAGTGGAGCTGTTGCAGCAAGGGAACTGTGTGCTCCCTGAAGCCAAGCCCTATTCTGGATGCAGCTCTAGGAGTAGTAGAGCTGGGTATCATCAGCATACTGGTAACAACTGACCCCAAAACTTTGGATGACCTCTCCCAGTGGTTTCATGGATATGTGAAATAGCATAGGGGACAAGACAGAACCCTGAATAATTTGACAGACCAATGGCCAAGGAGCTGAACAGGAGTTCCCCAGCACCAAACTCTAAGAGTTCCCCTCCAGGAAAGAATGGAGCCACTGTAAAACAGTATCTCCAGTCCTCATCCCAGAAGGCAACCAGAAGGTTATCATGGTCAATGGTATCAAAACCCACTGAGGGGTCAGGTAGAACCAATAGGGGGTCACACTCTCCTATCCAGTTCCTAGCATAGGTCCACCAAGGCAACGAAAGCCCTTAACCAGGCTGGAAGGTGGACTGAAATTGATATAGATAATATGCCTCATCCAGGAATCCCTGGAGCTCAGAAGACACCACATGCTCTAGTATCTTGCCCAAAAGTACAGTGTTGGAGACCGGCCTGTAGTTATCCAATATAGTAGACTCCAGGGAGTATTTTTTTTTCCAGTAGAAGTCTTACAACAGTCTCCTTCAGGCATGTTGGAACCCTGTCTTGTTGTAGAGGCATTAATTATTTCCCTTACTCATTCAGCCAGTCACCCTCTGGGCTGCTTAATAAGGAAGGGCAAGGGTTTAGTGTACATGTAGTTCTCACCACTCCAAGGATCCTGTCCACATCCTTGGACTACACAAATTGAAAGGTATCCATCAATATTGGACAAGCAGGGACCAAGGATCCAACAGACCTGCTATCACCTCCAGAGTCCAAGACAGAGTGAATCTGAGTGAGTTCATATTAAAAGTTGTGGACAGATTCTTCACAGTAAGTTTTTGTGTAGCTTAAATGCTTCTGTGATTCAGATTGTGACAGATCCCTGATGACTTGAAACACTTCTGCTGAATGGTTCTTTGAAGATGTAGTGGTGGCAGTGAAAACAAGTGTGTTTTTGATTTATATTATGGGCACATCCACTTTGTTCCCAATAAAAGAGTCCATATTGGCCATAACCTGGTTTCACATCTAGTTTTGTTGTTATATAATATATTCTTACCTTATTAAAGTGTGACCCTCGTATCCATAGTACCGCTACCCGTGGTTTCACTTACCTGCGTCTGAAAAAAATATGTTCGCACCAGAGGACCTCCTAATGCCTCTCTAGGCATTTGGAGTTCCTCCAGTCCAAGTCTATGGTCAAGTTCTGCTGAAAATATAAGGTTTGCTATTATCTGCAATTTTCGCTATCTGTGGTAAATCTGGGAATGTATCCCCCCATGGATATGGGGGTTGTACTGTATATTGTAACTAGTTGTATTAGGACAGTCAAAATGCAGCAGACTCAAATGAAAGCTGAAATAATTAATTTGGAAAGATTGGTTTATGAATAAATAAATACAGTAGGAAGTAGGAAGCCATCTAATTAACCCACCTCCCAAATTGTAAAAATATCAGGTTTTCTGTTAGTTTAACACAGCCTTTTTTTTTTTTAATGGTTGAACAGACTCTTAACTATAAGCCAAAAAAGGAAGCTGCTATAATTTTCCTCAGCTTGTTTAAGTGTGTGTAGATTTATTTTTTAATTACACTCTCTATTTGGACTACGGATTTTAGGTAATGCAAGAAAAATGTTGTAAGCTTGGGAATAGTTTATTGCTATTTAATGTAAAACTGTCTGTTAATTGGCTGTATAGCTTGGCAGGGTAAAACACTGTGGATTTAAGCACAGGCAGGGCTGCAATTCTGTCTAGAGCAGAAGGCACAATCTGCCAAGGACTGCTGCTCCACAACCTCTTAGGAAGTGCCTGGAATCTTAAAATGCATGGTCGGCCCTTTTCCCTCCTTCCCTGAAGCACTGGCTCTCATTTTGATTGTACAGTGTGATATGCTATGCCTGAAATCCCTTTGCACACAGATTATTATTGGGAGCAGAATTGTAACTGCTGTCAGCACACCCCCATCACCCCACCCATTCTTCTCCCTTGCCCAGCCTTTGCACATTGGTTGTATTGTATAAGCTGTACATATGTGCATAGCCCAGTGCCAACAGCCTGATACATGTGAAAAGTAATCCTTAGGGATGTGAAAATGTCTCCTCAGTTTCACTGAGTTTCTATGAACGCCACTTGCTTTTTCCTTCTGTCCTTGTTTACTATTGGGTTGTGAGGTTTTGTGGTCCTGGCTGGAAATTTATGGAATCTTTTTTACACATTGTCCTTAATGGACACATTTATTTGTGCAATTCCACTAATTTACACAATTTTGTCATTGACTAAAACATGGCCAGTGTAATCCCCCTAAGTTATGTGCCTATTAGCTCCACACTTCTAAAACTATATGCATTGTTCTGTACCCGCTTCTTTCTATTTGCCTTTTACTGATTTCATTTGTACAGTTGTCCTTTCACATTTGAGGCTTTGACTTTCACGGTTTTTGTATTCGTGGAGAGCCATTGAGGGTTTGCTCGGCCTTTGACTCCCCCCCCCCCGGGAATGCAAGGTTTTCCTTGGCCTTCGTTCCCTGTGTGTGTGTGTGGGGGGGGAGCCAAGGCTGAGCAAAGCTATGTGTTTGCCGCAAAGCTGCTGAACACACAACTTTCCTCAGGCTTCGTTCTGTTTGGTGTAGGAACCAAGCCTGAGGAAAGCCGCATTTCGGTGCAAAGCTGCCAAATGCACAGCTTTCCTCGGGCTTTGTTCCACTTTGGGGGAGCCAAGCCCATTCCTCGGGCTTGTTCCAAACATGATACTTGTGTAGCTGTTATGTATAACAGCTTTTCTTTCTATGCCTAGTAATCCTCACCCTGCCCTGATTTTGTTTCAGATTTTAAGGCATGCCACAACACAAACTCTATATGTAGAGAGAGAGAAAGAGGGATGCATGCACATATATGTAAAAATTAGCAATGTACAGTACACATAAAGCGGAATAAAGTTATCTGAAACCAATTAAATATGGTTCTTCATTAAATATTATTAAACTCATCAAAATTTCACCACTCCTTATTAACAAATGAAATCTCCCTGCTCTTACTTAATTAGTCATTAATAAATTTATATTAATATATAAATTGACTTCAAATGTGCTTAATTTGGAATGAATTACTGCAATATTGATATTGACTATTTGAGCTGAACTAAAAATAGTTTAATTAGATGTTGACCCATTTCATTAAGTATAGCATATTTAGTTTCCTCCCCATTCACTATAATGAATTTAGCTGTTTTTTGATGAGTTTTGGCAGCACAACTTCTATGTAATTTTTTCTAAAAATGGGGAGGGGAGGGATATTGTGAATACTGGGAGGCCCAGAAAAAGTGATTATTGATTTATTGGATTTATATCCCACCTTTCTTCCAAAATGAGATTCAAGGTGACTTACAATAATTTTAAAAAGATACAAATAAAGCATTAATTTCAAATAGTTTTAAAAAGAATTAAATATTACCATTATTAAAACATAATTACAGGCCAACCCCTGTATCCACAGATTTAATATCCATGGTTTCACTTATCCACATCTGAAAAAAAGACTTTTCTCTAGGCATTTCTAGGTCCTCCAGTGCGATTCTACAGTCAACTTTCGGCATTCGTCTCATTGAAAATAATAGGGTTCCCTATTATCCACAGTTTCAAGTATCCACAGGAGGCCTTGGATCATATTCCTGATGGATATGGGGGTTGACCTGTATAACAGTTAAAAACACAACATAGTTAAAAATAGTGGCTGCATATGGCCTTTATGGGATGAAGCAATCTTGGCGCTTGCCTAGAGTTTCCTGCATATAGTCCCAGTGGTGTTTGACCTATTGACAGTGGAAGGACAGTGATGTTTCAGTCATTCATTGCTTCTGGTGCTTCACATTCATTTAGTACCATCTCCCTTGCATTCCGTGAAATAATCTTTCTATTGCTTTTCCCCCCACAGTGAATTTATTGGACTCACGATCAGTAATGGGGGATCTTGGATGGATCGCATATCCAAAGAATGGGGTAAGTCTCTATTGTGGCTCATAGTTCTCCTTTTCCCATGGTTCTCCTTTTAGAACGTGGAATTTTTCAGAGTCATTTGGTACCAGTATGAACCAAAGGTAATTTCAGCACTCTGTGAGAAGCTACAGTTCTGCCAGCCATCCTAGTATCATGTGCTCCCCATTTTTGATTGATGACAAGTTTTCGGTCATATTAAAGGATTCCTTCCCTTCTGGATATGAGACTATTGGAGTTGTACTATGTCTTATTTGTTTTGGTTGCATAAGTAAAGGATAGTAGATGCAAATGGGAGCCAGCATGGTGTAGCAGTTTGACTAGGATTGATTATGCTAATCCCAGCAACATATAGAGAGCTGCATGATTCCTACCAGAGCTAGATAAAGCAAAAAGGAGAGGGAGGGGGCAAGACAAACCTGTATAAGTGACTAATGTCATATATAGTTTGACCTTGAGATCTGAGACAGTTTAGGTGGCACTTACTGGAATATGGAGTGCAGTCTTGAGATTGTGAGACAGGACTGCAGAAGCTGCCCTCTGAATGTTAACAGGATGATATTTGCCTCTCTTCTTCTTCCTCCCCCTTGCCTTCTCCTTGCTGTTGTCTCCTTGAAGTAGCCTCTGATCTATGGTAACTCTATCCTATGGTTTTCTTGGCAATATTTATTCAGAGAAGGTTTGCCATTGCCATTGCCTCCAAAGGCTGAGAGAGTATGACTTGCATAGGATCATCCAGTCAATTTCCATACTTGTCCTGGAATCCAACCCTGAACTCCCAGACATGTTGCCTAACATTTAAACAGCTATACTGCACTGGCTGATTGAGCTGAAATATGTATTGTAATATTTCACTGTCTCCAGAGAAATACAATGCAGTTGTTTTTGTTGTGTACCATTCAGGACAACTGCAGTCTGGCAGTGTGTCTAGAGAAACTGGCAAAATTGCTGGATTGTGGTTTGAAATCTGATGAATCTTGGTTGAATTGGTTGATAGAGGGATGTTCTATCACAATACAGAAGATGCAGCGATGGAACATGGCAACTATGTTCTTTCTCTTTCTCATGCACTTGACAGTGGTACAGAGAGTAAACCCATTGAACTATAAAGAATTATCTTGGTAGGCAACACTACCAAAAAGAAGATTTTTTTCTCTTTTATAATTGTACACTTTTGATTGGAAGTAGTTATTATGAAAAATATCCTATGAGATTTTGACTTGTGGCAGTGAAGTTTTCAAAGGGAACAAAACAAGGCAGGGGACTCAGAGGCATGCTGCGTGATGGAAGAGAATCAGCTCAGTTCTGAAATTAGAAAAAGGACTGCTGTGGTTCAATAAGAGGAGGGGATGGAGTGTTGATGATAAGGATATCAGAACAATGTAGCAAAAGGATGGATCAATGTGTACTAATTAAGATAGGATGAAAAAAATGCACAGTGCATCACATTTTATCTGCATTCACCTTTCACCATAGTCCTGTCCAGGGCCTATTCATGTTACAGTATTATAGTGCTATTATTCCACTTTAACTGCCACAGATTTGTCCTATGGAATCCTGGCAGTTTAGGCAGGGGGCATTTAGAATTTTCAAACACACAACTACAGTCCCCAGGTTCAATACAATTCCATTGAATGGAACATGGCAGTTAAAATGGAGTCTCTCTCTCTCTCTCTGGCTTTTCTTCGCAAATGAAGATTCAGGAAGGACTCATCCCACACTTTCTGCAAGCGTGCTGATGACTAAAAAGGCAAATCCGAGATAAACAAGTCCGGTTGCAGAAAGCACAGCAGAAGGTCTCCTTGGGTGATGTTTCCAGGTTGTGATTCTTTCTGCGTTGTCATTTCTCTTCAAGACTTGTTTGGTGTGGGTTCTCAAATAAAGCTGCAGCATTGTGGATAGTGCATCTCCATGCCTCCCGATGTAAGGCCAGGGCGGACCATTGTTGTTGATCAATTTGGTTGAGCCTGAGATGCCCCTCTTATGCTGACCCGTGGCGAGTTCATCGTAGAGTACTATTTTTGGGAGGCAATGGTCATAGTGCTATAATTCTGTAGTGTTACTGGGCCTCAAGCATTCTTCTGATGTGGGATTAAAATTGGGGATAGGGATGTGAGCATGCAGGTAAGCCACCTTCCTGTGTACCCTGGTCTGCTAGAATCCCAGACCAACACTCAAACCACTGTACCACACTGGCTTTATTATATTTATAATCTACCTTGTTTTTATGCTACTGTTTTCAGTCTTTTTTGTTAGCATGGAGAATCTATTAAAGAAAAAGAGACTGAACAGCTTCAGAGTGCCTTCTCATTGCTAGGCAGAAGAAGCCTCCATCTGGAAATGGACAGTTACTTCTATTTGTAATTCTCCTCTGTTTCCCCAGAGCTTCATCCAGCTTTTCTTTCCACAAAAAGAAATCTGTTAGGGGGAAAAGTTGGAATAGCTGCAGAATGCTATTAAGATTGGTAGTTCTAGGAACCTTCTGTGTGGAAGCATCCACATACAATTAATTTACAGATATAATAGATAGATAGATAGATAGATAGATAGATAGATTATTATTAATTATGGTCACAGACCAGCATAAGAATGACAAAATATAATATACAAAATACAATCAATTAAAAAAACTCATAAAGGAAGTAAAATACATATAAATATACATAAAAGAATACAAATATGGATAAGCAGTAATCTGTCAGAGAACAGAACCTAGCTAGTCCTGACAGAGGCCAACTAGATATTCATTATACTAATCCATAGTGCAAGTCATCCCCCATCGAATTTTAATTGCTGCTGCACAAAGTTTGGCAACTGTATATGTTATAATAGGATTAGTATCTGAAAGCAACAAAGAAACATAAAGCTGTTCTGAACATCCTGGATGTTTGTGGAATGTTGGCAAAATTTAAGATCAGTACATTAATCTCTATAATATAAACACTGAAAAAGCCATCTGACCAGAATCATAGGGGCAATGTCTCTCCAGATATGTGATCTTCCTATAGAGTCCTTCAAGAGCAACTGAAAGAAGAACACAACATCTTGCCAAGGTAACTGTGTCACGTCATTTAGGCACTTCTAGGTCGCTTATATATGCCATAAGAGCTGTAATGAGATGCTGTTTACACTGGCAATAATAATAATAATAATAATAATGTCATCTGCAGGGGTTAGGGTCTTGAGACCCCCGCAAATGTGGAAAAACCGCAAATAAAAAATGCTGCTCCCCCCCCCAGAGGTAGGTAGCAGGTGGGAGTGTGTCTGGCCAGCCTGGCCAGCCTCTCTCCGGCCTTCCTGAGTGAGCTCTGGGGCTTTGAAGCCTAGGAGCCTGCTTAGGAAGGCTGGGGAAGGCAGCGGGAGGGCAGGGGGGAGGCTGCCCTGCCACTCCCCGGCCTTCCTGAGAAGACTCCGGGGCTTTGATGCCCCAGAACCCACTTAGGAAGGCCGGGGAGGACAGTGGGCGAGTGGGCAGGAGGCCGCCCTGCCTCTCCCCAGCCTTCCTGAGCGGACTCTGGGGCTTTGAAGCCCCGGAGCCCGCTTAGGAAGGCTGGGGAAGGCAATGGGCAGGCGGGAGGGAGGCTACTCTGCCTCTCCCCAGCCTTCAACAGCAACTCTGAGACCAGCTGTGTCAGCTCGGTTAGGGAGTCTGCTAGACAACGGGGTGGTCGGTATACTAGCAGAATCCCCAACCTAACGCTGGTCCTCAGGCTAAAGTACATACACTCGAAGTGGACTGTGTTCCAGACAGGTATCCTGTTCAAAGTCAGATTGTCCTTATAAACCAGAGCCACTCCGCCCCCCCCCCCCGCCCACGTCCCCTCACCTGCTCACTGACAGAATACCCGGCTGGGAGGGCCTGCATCCACGTGACAGTGCTATCCTCTCCCAGCCATGTTTCTGTGAAGCAAGCCAGGTCGGCATCCTCATGCCAAAGAAGATCGTAAATAATATGGTTTTTTTAACCGACCTGGCATTGCAGAGGAACAAAGTAAGGTTCTGTGGAATGGTTGGTATGCTCTCCAATCCATTCCGGGAAACAGGGTGAACTGAAGGTGGGATAGCTAACAAACATCAATCCCACCTTCTTTTGTAACATCTGTTCACTCCGTTCTGACCATACCTCCCTTTCCCCAGCACAACTCCAGTTTCTGCCTCCACTCCATTCCTGGTCTCAACTGACTCCAGTTGCAGGCTTACGTCTTCCTGGTTGGCAAGTTGGTGTTCCTGAGGGGCGTGGGAGTGGCTTATATCACCAGCCACTCCTAGCCACGCCCCCTCTCGCTGCTGCCCTGCTCCTGGAAGTCCTCAGGGCCCTCTGCAGCCTTCTAGCCCCAGTGGAGTGGGGGAAAAGAGGCTGCTGCAGGCTTGGGTCTTCTTGGCTGGCAAGAAAAGAAGGGGACCTAGTTAAACCCATTTGACACTCTATATCAGTGATACGTTGTTCAATATCTATTTTGGCCTGATCATATCCCTTGCTAAGCAGAAGGTTGGGGAGAAACCAATGATAGAAAATTTATAGATGTGTTACGCTAGAAAAAAAAATTATAGATGTGTTTGGACGCCCCCCCCCTCCAAGATACACTCTATGTGTGATGTTATAATAAATGCATAGTTTGGTCTGGCATGCTTAATTTTTCTCCTCTCAACTGCAACTGTGGTAGGGTGGGATAGAGAATGCAGGGCTGGGATTGTGGCAAGAGGACAGTGTTTTCAACCCTTTAGCTTCTGTTTGATGAAAATGGCCACCCTAGTTCCTATTGAAAGTAGAAAAATTAAGCATGCAAGATCAAACAGTTTGCTTTGTATGATAGTACCATGTATAAATCTTGGAAAAGAGCTCAGAGTTGTATGTGCCTCATGAAAGCCATTTAAGCCTTGGCTTTGCTTTGTTTTGTCCATTTACCAGCATATTTCCATTAAAAAAAACCCAACACCTCACAGTGACCCTATCTTAGTTTTGAAAACTGTATCTCTTTCTATGCCCTTGTGAGTTTTTTGTCACATTTTACTTATTTTTCTTCTTTTCTTCTCCAAATGAAGACATGGTACTACTGTCTGTGATGTCTGTGTAATCTGTTGCATCTTTCCTCCTGGTGTCTTGTTTATTTGTTGCATTTATGAGCTGTCTTTCTCACATTATGGTGCCCAAGGCAGTTTACAATCTCTCTATATATTTCTCTTGGGTATGTTGCCATTTCCAGTGTGCTGATTGGCTGCTTAGAAAACTGTCCAACCAAAGCTTGGTTGGGCAGCCAATCAGCACACTGGGGGTGGAACATGTGGACTTTAAAGTCCTTTCTAAACATGGCCACCAACAGAGGCGGTATGAGTAGCCTGGGGGGATGTGGCATAGTGTGTGTGCACAGGGGTGGTGGTGCGGGGGGGCTAGGGGTGTGGGGAGGGATGTGGTGGCACAGGGCTGGGGGGTGGGGAGGGCAGCGAGGGGGTGGCAAGGGGCAGCTGGGGTGGGGAGGGTGGGGAGGGCACAGTGGGGTGGTGGAGGGTGGGTGGCGGGTGGGGAGGGGTGTGGTGGCACAGGGGGTGGTGGGGGTGGTGAGGGAGGTGTTGGAATGGCAGGGGGTGGGGTGGGGTGGCACAAGGGGAGGTGTGGGGCGTGGTGAGTGTGACAAGGGGCGTGGTGGCATGGGGGCGGCAGGGGGAGTGGGGAGAGAGGTGGCGTGGTGAGGGTGGTGAGGTGCACAGTGTTATGGGGTGGGGGGAGGGGAGGGTAGCGAGGGCATGGGGGTGGTGGGGGTGTGGGGGCACGGGCAGGGTGGTGAGGGGCACAGGGGGGTGGTGCAGTGGTGCAGGGGAGCACGGGTCATGGGGGGAAGCACAGGGGAATGGTGTTTGTACCATCAGGTGTGTGTGTGTGTGTGTGTGTGTGTGTGTATGTATAGCGTGTGGTGGGTGTGGTGCATAGTACACCGGATATAGCTAGTAGAAATTAAAATATTGTACAGTTAAAGCACAATACAAAATTAAAAACAACTGCATAAACAGTTATATTAATTAAACTTTAAAAGGAGTTAAGTTCTCTGACCTTCCTGCACTGTTCATCAGGAAGCCTTTTCATTGTTCTTCTGAGTATTATCTCACATGGTGGATCATTGTACATTACCTATTACAGTTGCCCCTCCACATTTGCAACTTTCACATTCACGGTTTCGATAATTTGCGGAAAGCAGCCTGCCCCTCCGCTCTCCTCCCCGCCTTCTCACGAAGTCCGTCGCTGCCTTTTGCGCACCTGCTCTCCACCCCACTCCCTTCTCAAGGCAGCGAGGGGCTTCTCATGAAGCCTGTCACTGCCTTGGGAAGAGGGGTTGGAAAGCCTCCTTCTCGCCCTCTCACCACCCCACTCCCTTCAAAAGGCAGCAAGGGGCTTCTCAGAAAGCCTGTTGCTGCCTTGGGAAGAGACTGGCTCATTTCTTATTCGTTAATTTTTCACATTCGTGGGGGCTGTCTGCCCCTAAATCCTGCGAATGTGAAGGGATGACTGTAGATGGCAATTTCCCATGTGTATCATTTTTTAAAAGTGCCAATAGGAACATAAGCATGCAGCAAGTTGACTAGATGGCTGCCAAATGTTGATGCAGAAGACAAGGAACTAGTTATTTGCCACTTCCCTGGGCAAATAAAACAAACAGTTGACCCAGACCAAGGAGGGAGAAAGCATCAGTGGAATTTATTAAGTGGTTGTCAGCTTCTCTGTACAGCTTTGTGTTTTTGCTTTGTTCCAGTAGGTACAGTTGTGTTCCCTTTTTAGGTCTAAAATTAACTAAACTTTAACTCGGGTGGGAATCCTGTGGCTTTCCAAATGTTGTTGGAATGCAGGTTCTATCAGCCCGAGTTAGTATAGTCAGTAGTGCGTAGTGCTGGGAGTTGCAGTCCAGTGACATCCAGAGGGCCACATAATCTCCGTCCCTGCTTTAGACAAGATTCTCAAACTTTCTTCTACCATCAGGGCAACCTTGAGGAAGCTCTTGCACATTCACCTTTTAAATTAAGACTGTTTGAAAACTGCACAGGGACCTTGGTATGGAGTTTGAGAATCTTTGGTCTAATGTTTAGTTAATCCAAAAGAGAGAGAAGATCTGAGGCCCACCAGTTCCAGAATGATAGTGCAGAGGGGGAGCCAGCCACAGACTGGCTGTATGTGGAGCCGAACTTGACCTAATCGCTGTCTGTAATTACTGATACAACTTTCTGTTCATATTCACTGTTCATGTTCTGTTCACTTCTTGAAAATTGCTACTTCTGTGCCACAGTGATTTTGATATAGCAGGAGTTTGTTCTATAGTTCAACTTTCCTCAGTACATGTGCAGAGATTGGCTCTGGGGTTATCATAACTTTGCCTTCCCGTTGCAGTCAGAATCTGCTGATACTGGCTAGAGGCCAGTTTGAGAAATGGTACTTGAGACTAACCATTATGACAGCAATGCTGTATAAATGGCTTCTGTAGTATAGTCACTATTATGGCATCCTGATCCAGCATTTTAGCTTGATCACTGTGTACAGGTTGCCCCGTGTATCCACGGTATTGGTAACCACAGCTTCATTTAAACATGGTTGGGGAGAAGGTCTCTCTAGGCATCTGGAGGGTCTCTCTAGGTATTTTCTCAGTCTTCCAGCATGATTCTATAGTAATCTGTGGCAGTTCGCTGTTATACGCAGTTTCACTTATGAACGGTAAGTTCAGGATGGGGGGCGGGGGTGACCTGTACATTTGAAGAGATAATCCTTGCTGGGGTGGTGGTGGCTGTGGTACCCATGGCTCAATTTAGCTTCTCTTATGGCTGTCTCCTGGGCTGTGTAATATACCACAGGGTACTGATCAACTGAGGGAGTACTCTTCTTCCCTGGAAAATGGGTTATGGTTATATTATGTCAATATAGGACATGCTCTTTATGTGATAAGATTATGTGATATATGATGTGTTAGTATGCACTGGACACTCTGTACATGCTCAGAGGGATCCAGGCAGCCAAAAAGTGTAGCAGAATTGCAGAATACCCATTTGCCTATAAAATTCCAATAAAGTACACAGACACACAGGTGGTGCCTAAAACTACTAACATTTACTGGTACATAGTAAAATATATACAGATCAACAGAGAATCCTCTCTGTGGAAAACATCAGGACTTAGCAGCTTTGGCTGCTGCACAGCCCAAAAGTCAGCTTACAACTACAACAGAGTCTCAAAACATGTACAATAACATCTTGCCTCAGAGAGACATACACTGTTTCCCATATAGATTAGATGTACGAAAATAGACACTTCCTTTAGCTTCAAGGCTAAATTCTCAGGTTACATACTCATATCATAGACCAGGTGCAGCCTTGTTTACACAGTATGCCCCCTGTACGGAAACACGTTGTCTTGCTTGCTCTGTATCTCTTTACAGCATGAATTTATCAGACTGCATATCCCAGCATACTCTGACAATATATCATCCAATATGAAAGTTTGTACAATTTGATGAACCTCCTTGTGGAGTGTATAAATGGCCCTTTAGAGACAATGCTGTTAAATTGTCTAAATGGTTTAGATGAAAGTGTGAGATCTGTATGAGAATCAGTTTAGATGATGTCATTGTAGCATCTATAGAAGAATGTGCTTAGACACTGTAAAATCTCTATTAGAATGTGTCTAGGCAATGAGATGTCTCTGTGAGATAATGATACTCTGCAAAGGAAGAATATAAATATACAAGGTTGCTTGTTTAATAAATAACAAGGAAGATTACGAAGCCCCCAGCTTGTTCTTCCATTGCAAAATATCCTGAAATCCAGAGTTTAAGGGAAATTTTGGCATTGATATGCCTACTGGAGAGTACTGCTGATTATAAGTTTGGGTGATAAGGTGACTAAAATAGTAAACAAGAAGGAGGTCCAACTAGATACAGGTTAACTGACAAAGGACAACAGACCTTCAATCTCTATGTAAAGAGATAGGGATGGGGGAGCTACACCTAGAATCATAGAATTGTAGAGCTGGAAGAGACCACAAGGGCCATCAAGTCCAACCCCTGCCATGTAAGAAATCACGATCAAAGCATCCCTGACAGATGGCCACCCAGCCTCTGTTTAAAGACCTCCCAAGGAAGGAGACCCCACCATGCTCCAAGGGAGTGTGTTCCACTGCTGAACAGCTCTTACTGTCAGAAAGTTCCTCCTAACGTTGAGGTGGAGTCTCTGTTCCTGGAGCTTGAATCTATTGCTCCATGTTCTAGTCTCTGGAGCAGCAGAAAGCAAGCTTGCTCCAGCCTCAGTATGACATCTCTTCAAAATTGGAAACAGACTTAAACAAGGCTATCATATCGCCCCTTAACCATCTTTTTTTCCAGGCTAAACATACCCAGCTCCTTAAGTCTTTCCTCATAGGGCATGGTTTCCAGACCTTTCACCATTTTAGTCACCCTTCTCTGGACATGCTCCAGTTTGTCAATATCCTTTTTCAATTGTGATGCCCAGAACTGGACACAGTATTCTAGGTGAGGCCTGACCAAGGCAGAATAGTTTGGCGCTATTACTTCCCTTGATCACTATATGCAGCCCAAAATCGCATTGGCCTTTTTAGCTGCCTCATCCCACTGTTGACTCATGTTCAACTTGTGGTCTACTAGGACTCCTAGATCCCTTTCGCACGTAGTCTCATTCAGTCAGGTCTCCCCCATCCTATATCTATGCATTTCGTTTTTTCGCCCTAAGTGCAGTACCTTACATTTCTCCGTATTGAATTTCATTTTCTTAGCTTTGACCCAGCTTTCTAGTCTATTCATGTCACGTTGAATTTTGATTCTGTCCTCCAGGGTATTAGCTACTCCTCCTAATTTGGTGTCATCTGCAAATTTGATAATCATACCCCTAATTCTGTCATCCAAGTCATTGATAAAGATGTTGAATAGCACTGGGCCCAGGATAGAACCCTGTGGCACCCCACTGGTCACAGCTTTCCAAGATGAAGAAGAGCCACTGCAGAGCACCCTTTGGGTTCGGCCGGTCAACCTGTTTCATTATATAAGAATGGGGTATGTGGATATGCATCCACCCTTTACATCAAATTAGAGTTAAAATTGCTTTGGGACCCTGATATGCATCAGTGTTTGTCACATGCACCATTTTGTCCTCATCTCTTATCAGTGCTGACCAATCTGCAAAGAGAATTCTGCAGGCCTTTTCAGAGGATAGTTACACAAATCTTACTTTTCACCCCCTCTTGAAACTGTGCTTCTCAACTAAATTTGAAAACAATTACTTGATGCTGTTTTAGTAATTTTATATAACCTTTGGCCCATTTTGTATTTATTTTCAGAAAGTGCCCATGACTGGTACCCCTGTCACCCCATCCTTTTTACTCTACTGTGGTCATGTTAAATAGTAGAAAGTACATTTTGGACTGTTCCCGTCAGTCATATTATAGCTGCTGTAATACTGCAAAATCACATGTTGAGATGCTGCCTAGATTTACTGTAAATGTCCCAAAGGCTGCACTGTGCATATAAAAGATTTAACATCTGCTGCAGGGCTGTTGCTTTTTGCTCTGCCCCTGTGACAAAACTGACTGTCAGAAGGATTGCTTTTGGAAATAGGAAGGTATTATTAGTGTGCATCTGGGAAAATACTCTCCTATAGGGAGTAATGTATAAAGTTACTTTTAAAATAAATTAAATAAGTTAACATTTGAAATGCATTTCTGTGGCTGTCCCTCACTGTATTTGAATTTCAGATGACATTGAGATAGCAGAAATACAAGGATGCTGCCCCCCACTCCCCAACAAGTTGTGCTTTTCATTTCAGAGTTCATTGCTTAGTCTGATACATATTCCAGATTTCTTGAATATGGAGAAGATAAAGCTATTTCCCAGGAATTAGTAGCCATTCCTAAGAGCAAGTATCTTTAAGATACTCTGTACTATTTGCATGGATATCTGAAATGTTGGAGTGTGCAGGTGAAAAACTCCAGGTAAATAAAGGGGAGAATTTTTGCATATACTTAATAATACTTAGGATTTGGCCAGCTAGCATTATTTGTAACTGTTCATTTTAAAAAAAGAAATAAATCAGACTGATCGATGACAAATTCTGTTCAAGATGATCTGGGTGCAACAATATTCCTAAGAATGTAGAGTTTTGTTTCTTTGAGGAAAGAGCAGTGAACTCTGTTTCCAATTTTTTAACTGGTTTAAACTACCTAAATTTGCCTGTGGTGGTGCAGCTTTCAAAGCTGTGTTGCATAATGCCCCACTTTGGGTTAAGCAGTGACTGGTGGGGATCTATAATTGTTTTAGATGGTTTGCCAGTAAATCAATTAGTAATTCCAAGGCATTGGCATAGTTACAGATTACTACAAAAATGCACATTCATTTGTTATGTCACAGAACTTTTTAAGGCAGTGCCCTATAGTTATAACCACCAATATAATTCTATGAGATCAGTCTTTCTCTTGCTCTTTCTTGTTTACAGTGTATTTTTGTTCTGATGCCAGATTAAATTATGAAGTCTTTTAATGTAATTTTAATAGTGGCTTATCTGCTTTTTATCTCCTTTGGGTAATTTTGAAACATTTAAAATCCATTCAAGGTTAGGATGACATTCTTCAGAGAACTGATTTAATTCTGAGCCTGGGAATCTTAGCCTACCCCATACAACCTTCTCTCTGTCCTGTCCTCTTTCAGATTCCAGCTTCCAAATGGTTACTGTGAATTTGACACAGCCTTCATGAATCTTGTCAGAAAGTGTTAAAGTCATCTGGCAGAATCCTGTTGGTGACATACACGTGAATATGTTGCACTACGTGTGCCGAATCAGTTTTGTGGACAATGTGCAACAGTTGTGTCAAGCTGATGGTGGTAAAAGCAGAGTTGTGCATGCAGAACCATTGTGCACATGGTAGCACATTAAGGTACACAGAGTAGCATGCAAATGCACTTTGCTACTGTGCATTCACACAGTGGGTTGTTGGCCATGCACTTTGATCACTTGTCCACATACATTGTGGTACATTGATATTCTGTTTAGGGATTTCATAATGTCAGTGTATCATAACTCCACTGGCAGATATTTATACTATACTATACAACCATGGATCATAAGTGGTAGTCCTTGCACACCTCCCTATGTGGACATTGTAGAGAAGACCCTCTTGCAGTAGTTGATGGTGTCTTCTTCATTGCCTTTCCATGCTTTCTCACAGCTGATCCAATCATGACACAGCATGAAGTGGCACATTTTGGTATTTGCCAATGGGTAACAAATGGTTCAGACTTGATCATGAAATGGCCTCAGGTGCCACATTGCCTTTAGACAGTCAGTATGGCCCCTTCTGCTTCAAGACAAATTCATAGTGCTGCCTGCTGCCCCTCTTACTTTCTTAGGCTGGGGTCACACAACCTTCTTTCCCCATTTGCTATTCTTTACTACTTTTTATTGGATGTAGACCACCTACCCCATCCTACTCCTTACTGCTCAGGTTAGCCCTAATATTTTGTTTGTTTGTTTGTGCAATTTCTATTAAAACATACAAAGTAAAAAAAAAACCCAGATAAAAACAACAGAAAAACATAAAATCAGCATAAAACACACCACAATAAAAGCCACAATTATATGTCAAAGTCCTGCTTAAACAAGAAAATTTTGCCTGCTGGTAAAATGACAACAGGGAGGGGCCCAGCCTAGCCTCCCATGGGAGGGAGTTCCAAAGGGTGGGAACAGCCACAGAGAAGGCTCTCATGTCCTCCTTAACCAAGTGAGCCTGTGATGGTGGTGGGACTGAGAGAAAGCTTTCCCCTGCAGATCTTAAAAAATTATTGCAGGTTTGTAGAGGGAGATACAACCTTTCAGATAGTCTGGAAATAAGCCGTGTAGGGCTTTATAGGTCAAGACCAGCACTTTGAATTGTGCCCGGAATCAAACTGGTAGCCAGTGGAGCTGTTTTAACATAGGAATTATATGCTCCCTATAACTAGCCCCGGTCAGCATGCTGGCCACAGCATTCTGGACCTGCTAAATTTTCCAAACAGTTTCCAAAGGCAGCCCCACATAGAGAGTGTTACAGTAGTAGTCCAAATGGGATGTAATCAAGGCATGTGTCAACATAGCCAGATCTGATGTTTCAAGGAACAGGTGCACTGGTGCACTAGTTTTAGTTGTTCAAAAGCACTCCTGGCCACTGCTGAGACCTGGGCATTCAGGAGAACACCCAAGCTGTGAGCCTGAGATTTCAGGAAGAGTGTAACCCCATCCAGCACAGGCAGGGTCCCTATTCCTTCTTCCCAACCCTAACTTTCTTTCCCATTTCTTAACTCTGTATATTTTTCTTTTCTTTAAAAATCCTAAATTATTCTGGTTGATGTGTCATGCAGTGTGCACGTGTGTGTGTGTGGGAACCCTGAAGATGGCTCAGACATATGGGCTTTATTTTTCTAGTGGAGGGAGGAGGTGTTATTTTTGTAGGAACAAGTGGCTGTTGAAATAAGTATGGCAATTGTTGTTTGATGTACTTCTACTCTTTCTATGTCAAAGCGCAAAATTAATTGTGGGAGTTGTAACTGGGAAGGGAGAGATCAGCCCTCAGCCTTTCATGCTACTCCCTGTCTCCTCATCACAGGGCAAATGATTGAGCTGGGGTCCTTTGTAAGTTGAAATTCAGGATCTTCATGAATCTGAGAATTCAGTATACTTTTTGGGGGGTGGGGAGGGGGCTCAAGATCTTTCCAGACAAAGATGGGATCTCCCACTTCTGTTACTAAATTCTTCTTGGGGCAAACATTGTGGTGTAGGTGTTAGGAAAGAACTGGTAGAGGAAAATCCATTGTTGATCTCTTTTTCAAAAGGCAAAACTAATAGCACCTCAGAAATTTCCTGACAAAATTTTCTTCAGTAAAGTGGCTCATTTGGTAATATCAAAATCCTCGTTATCATGCAAAAGTGTTAAAAATTACAAGAATCTGGCTTTCCTTGTTTGTCTAGGCTTATTGCAGGGTGGATAATAATATAATAATTATAATAAATCAGTACCCCCTGCTGTGTTAAAAATGTTAATTAAATCTGGTAAAATGCTTGACAAGTTGTTTTCCTACTGAATTATAATTCTATATCATTACTTGATTAGAGCAGAAAAATCTTTTAAATAGATTTGAAAACCATGGTGAAGCAATATTTAGAAATATTCTTTTTCTTACCACAGAAAAGTTATGCATGCACACATATAAGAATGATAAATGTTAACATTTTAAACCAAAGCAAATTAAGCTCCTACAGTGCAGTGATCTCAAACTGCATGGGTAAGTTCTAAAGAAAGTTACTCATTGTTTAGTCTCACTGAAATCTGGAGGAAAAGTTTATTTCAGTGAAGGCGAAGCATGACTAAATTTCTTTAGATCCAACCCAATGGTCAATATTAATTTTTCAATAATTGTGTTGTACAAAGGACAACCTTTCATAATAGATCTTGAAATCTTAACATTCTGTTTCCTCTTTCCCCCCACCATGTAGGGTTATGAAGTATAAGGAAGTACTTTTTTCTCTGGCAATAGGATTAGGACCCAGTTGGTTCCACCACATGCTTCTGAAGTCTACTGTTATGAGCATGTGATAAAACTTCATCTTCGGCCATTTTCTTGTGTATCATTCACAGAGAATGATTGTGCATCATTCTCCACTAACCAAAATGTGTGCCATTTGATTGTCGTTTATTTGCTTGATCCAATCTGAAATTTTGCCCCCAAACCCATTTTCTCTAACACAGCAAACATAAATGGCCACAACACAGTATCAAAAGCTTTTTCAGCACCCAAGAAGATCAAATCTGCTTGTTTCTCATTGTGCTTCTGATAATATTCCAGCACATTCAGAACACATCTAGTGTTATTGTTAAATATATCTTTGGCAGGAATCCAGATTGATCTTCATGTGTTATACTTTGTAGAAACTTTTTCAATCTATCATCCAAAATAGCAGAGACTATCTTATAGTCATTATTTAATCAGGGGCTTGGGACTGTATTTCTTTGGATCCTTCAAATCCCTATCCTTTTTTGATATCAAAGTTACATTGGCCTGGTCCCATGTATCTGGCAGTATGTCCTTATGTTTGGAGTTCATCGTTTGTTGTAAAGATAATGATAGTTGATCTTCAAACACCTTGTAATACCTTGAAGAGTTATTTATATAATACTATTCCTGTATATTTGGGCTGGGAGTCATGGAGCCCCTCCAGTGTTGTTGGACAGCAAATCCCAGCAGCATTAGCCAGAATAACCAGTAGTGAAGAGTGCTGGGAGCTGCAGTAGCAACATCTGGAGGGCTGCATAATTCCTATCCCTGCTGTATATAGTGTTCAAGAGAACCACATGTTCTTAGAGAAGTCCTTAGAATTCTAGCTGAGGTTTATTTTGATGCTAGGATGCCAAGGCCACTTAACAGATTGACTTTCTTAACTTGAGGGAAAGATCAGTTTGTTTTATTGCTGAGCATTTGAGGTACTTTGAGTGCTTTAATAGACCAGCACTGTAATGGGAAGCTGTGGCCTGTTTTTTTCCCCCTTCCCTTTTTGGCTTGCAGTGGGAGAATGGGTGGGGATCTTCCCTTAATTCACTTGTGCCCTTTAAAGGGGTTTCTCTCCATAGAAGGCCCTGAATCCTCAAGAAGTTGCTGGCCAGAGTTGTGCATTCTTGTCTTAAAGAGAAACTGTACCATACTGAATTCTCTCTCTCTCTGGCTTTTCTTCGCAAACGAAGATTCGGGAAGTACTCATCTTGCGCTTTCTGCAAGCGTGCTGATGACTAAAAAGGCCAATCCGAGATAAACAGGTCCAGTTGCAGAAAGCACAGCAGAAGGTCTCCTTAGGTGATGTTCCTGGGTTGTGATTCTTTCTGCATTGTCGTTTCTCTTCAAGACTTGTTCGGCGTGAGTTCTCAAATAAGGCTGCAGCATTGTAGATAGTGTGTCTCCATGCCTCCCGATGTGAGGCCATGGCGGACCATTGTTGGTGATCAATTTGGCCGAGCCTGAGATGTTGTTTCAGGGAGTCCTTGTATCAGTTTTTGGAGCACCCCTCTTGCGCTGACCCGTGGCAAGTTCATCGTAGTACTATTTTTGGGAGGTGATGGTCCTCCATCCTAGAAACGTGCCCTGCCCAGCACAGCTGTGTTCTCAATATCATGACCTCAATGCTGGTGATCCCTGCTTGCTCAAGGATAGCAACATTCGTCACATAGCCAGTCCAGTGTATATTTAGGATTGTGTGTATACAATGCTGATGAAAGAGTTCGAGGAGTCGTAAGTGTTGGTGATAGGTGACCCATGTTTCAGACCCGTAAAGGAGAATAGACAGTACAATGGCTTTATACACATTGATTTTTGTGTTTCGCCTCAGGTGTTTATTACTCCAGACTCTTCTGTGAGGTCTTCCAAATGCACCATATGCCTTTGCTAATCTGTGATCGATCTCTTTGTCAATCTTGGCATCTGAGGAAATGATGCTTCCCAGGTAGGTGAACTGCTGAACGGACTTAAGGACAGATTTGCCAACGGCAATGTGGGGATGATGGTGTTCGTCCTGTGGTGCAGGCTGGTAAAGAACTTCCATTTTCTTCAGGTTGACTTCCAGCCCAAACAGCTCTGCAGCTGTTGTGAAGCAGGATGTTAGGCACCACAGAGCTGCTTCTGTGTGAGCAACAAGGGCAGCATCATCAAGCGAAGAGCAGGGCTTTCTTAAAAACTGATAGTTTTTTGGGGGAGGGGCATTAAAATATTGCTGTTGATGTACTTTTTAAGAGCTTCACCACATGGCACCTTGTCACCCTGCCTTCATTTATAGATAACTGTTTATTGATACAGTTGGCTCTCTACTCCAGAAAAATTAGCAAAAATGTATAAAGGGGTTAGTAACAGACACTGGAAATACGTGGAACAAATCAGCTCATTCTTCCACATGTGGTGGAGTTGTAAAAGAGTTAATAAATACTGGTTCATATTAAGTTAATGGGCACAAAGGATTTTGGGGTTCAAGCTTGCTTTAAAGACAGAATTACTCTTGTTAAATATGATTAATGAGGAAGATAAAAGAGAAATGAAATATAGTAACCTAATTAGATACATAGTAACAGCAGCCAGAGTGGTCTATGCAAGGTATTGGAAAACAAACTACCAAATTGTATGGAGTAGATAGAGAAAATGATGGAAATAGCAGAAATGGAGAAACTAACCAATTTAATTAAAGGAAATACAATACAGATTTTTTTTAAAAACCTGGGGACGCTTTATAGACTTTATGAAAGATAAACGGGGAACAGTTTCCACTTTAGGTTTTGAGCTATAGAAGGTGAAGGAAGGATTTATCGTTTATGTTATAGAAACTAATGTAGTTTAATGGAAGTCTTATTGGTGAAGCTGGATAAGAATTTAAAGAATATCTTGTTTATACATGGATTTTTTTGTTATAGTTTGTATATATATTTATACATTTGTATACATTTGTCCATTCATATTCACTGGGGGTTGGTTCCAGCAAACCCCCCCCCCCCCGTGGATACCAAAATCTGTGAATACTCAAGTCCCATAATATGCTCTCTCTCTGGCTTTTCTTTGCAAATGAAGATTCAGGAAGGACTCATCCCACGCTTTCTGCAAGTGTGTTGATGACTGAAAAGGCCAATCTGAGATAAACATGTCTGGTTGCAGAAAGCACAGCAGAAGGTCTCCTTGGGTGATGATTCCGGGTTGTGATTCTTTCTGTGTTGTCGTTTCTCTTCAAGACTTGTTTGGCATGAGCTCTCAAATAAGGCTGCAGCATTGTGGATAGTGCATCTCCAAGCCTCCCGATGTGAGGCCATGGCCATTGTTGGTGATCAGTTTGGCCAAGCCTGAGATGTTGTTTCAGGGAGTCCTTGTATCGCTTTTTTGGAGCGCCCCTCTTATGCTGACTTGTGGCGAGTTCACCATAGAGAACTATTTTTGGGAGGTGATATATGCAGTGACATAGCAAAATGGTGTCCCTTATATAAGATGGCAAAATCAAGGTTTGCTTTTTGGATTATTATTTTTTAAAGAATATTTTCAAGCCATGAATACTTAAATCCGTGGACACCAAGTCCGTGGATATGGAGGGACAACTGCATTTATATTCATAATAGTTAAAATAATTATATAAGGTTGATTAGGGTAGAAAGTTTAAAAGGTAGTAAAATTCCTATATGAAATTAGCAAATTAAAATAAAGATACTTTATAAAGAAATTAAAATATAAATAAATAAAATACCTCTAAGTTTATATCATATAAAGGAAGAGTTATTTAGGCTATACTCTGAGAGAACCGGGAAGTCAAATTTTCTTTTTTTAATCTCTGCGGGGTGGGTAATAACAACAACAACAACAACAACAACATTTATTTGTAACCCCCCCCTCTACAAAATGCAGTCAGGGCGGCTTACAGCATTAAAATTCCCATACAAACCCCTCCATCCCACCCACCCCTTAAAATATAATTAAATAATTAAACATTTAAAACATACTTAATGATTATTAAAAATACTAAAAATAACACAATAAAAAGCTGGGATCAGACTAATAAGATTTTTTTCTCTCTGATGGTCGGGTATCTATTCAGGAAAGGCCTGCCAGAAGAGATCTGTCTTAAGAGCTTTTTTAAAGCTATTTAAGGTGGTAATGTGACGCATCTCATCCGGCAGGCTGTTCCATAATCTGGGAGCAAGGGCGTAAGGAGGATATGATCATTCTGTTTTTGTAACTACTGTAATAGTGTGTGTGTGTTTCTCTTTCTACCTCTCTTTTTCTTATATTGGTTTTTGAAATTTTTCTTTTTTTCTTTCTTTTGTGTTATGTTATGTGTTAAAGAATTTCAATATAAACTATTTTATTCAATACAGTTGGCCCTCAACTTTCACAAGGGTTAGAGGCAGAGGACCCCCACGAAAGTGGAAAAACCACAAATACAGGCTCACTTTTTTTTTACATGAGAGAACATTTTGCTAGACATTTGTAGGCCCTCCAGCATGATTCTGTGGTATGCTTCCACCAGATGTTGACCATAGAATCGCACTGGAGGACCTAGAGATTACTCAGATTCCTAGAGAGAATACTTCTCTAGGCATTTGTATGTCCTCCAGCGTGGTTCTATGGTCAACTTCTGGCAGAGGCATAGCAAAGAATCATACTGAAGGACGTAGAAAATGTATAGAGAGAACATTAGTAATCCGCGAATAATCAAATCTGCAAATGTTCAACCCGATTATGTGGAGGGATTAATGTATTTACTGTAGGAACAGTCAAGCATTTTTGATTTCTTGTGTCATATGGTGAATTCATTCTTTGCTAAAAGTCAATATATAATTAATGTGATGCTTTTGCAATAGTATAAATAATTCATGACAATAAAGGATCTCTTAATGAATAGCTTTCTGTACTATTTAGAATGCACGTTGAATTCTACTTTCAGTGCACAAGGGGAAGTGGAAAAGAGTCTTGCTGGTGGCCCCACCCCTGACATCACATGTTTTCAGGCCCCCAACATCCACATGATCCTCATGGGTGTCCAAATAAGGGAAGCCTATAAGTGAAGAAGCCAGTCGGCTCTTAGAAGTGTTATCCTGTAAGCTATCACTTGTAAAGAGACTGATAGGTAAATAGCAATAATTAGCAAAGCAGCTTCACGAGCCAAATAATGGGGGTTGTGGAATCCATCTATGTATTTATTTTTACATTTTTGTCCTGTCTTTTCAGTAGAACAAATGGTGTTCAGGGTGGCTAGCAAAAAAACCTAAAAAGTAATTAAATAATAAAATCATTGAGATCATTGCAATGAAGTACCATAGATATTAGCAAAGTGCACCACAAGGACTATTCAGTTGTCGCTCCATATCCATGGATTTGGTATCCATGGATTTGGTATCCATGGATTTGGTATCCATGGATTTAAGTATTCACGGCTTGAAAATATTGTCAAAAAATAATAATCCAAAAAGCAAACCTTGATTTTGCCATCTTATATAAGGGACACCATTTTGATATGCCATTGCATATAATGGGACTTGAATATTCACGGATTTTGGTACCCACGGAGGGGGGGTCCTGGAACCAAATCCCAGGGAATATGAAGGGACAACTGTACTTGCCAACTGCGGCCCATAGAGCTCATACCACACTGATTCCCCCCCCTAATCTTGCAAGTCGCCAACAGTGAGGATTTGATCTTGGAAGAGGGTCTGGAACCTCAGCCCCCCTCCCCCAGTGAAATTAAAAAAATAAAGCTGGACGTAATTGTCTTATCATTTCTGTTTTTTATTATTTCCCCTGGTATTTCCAGTCCTGGTGAGGACTGTGATTTGTACATGGACCAGGACCATTTAAAATTGCTCAGCCTTGCAATTAGCAAGAAATGTTAGAAAAGCTCAGTTTGAAGAGATTTGTGTTTGAGTAATAATAATAATAATTATTATTATTTATTTATATCCTGCCCCTCTACAAAATGCAATCGGGGCAGCTTATAACAATTAAAATATACATCCAAACCCTCAGTCCCACCCTCCTTAAAATACAATTAAATAATACAATTAAATAATTTAAGAATTTAAAACATACTTAAAAAAATAAAAAATAAATAAAATTAAAATAAACAATGGACAGTGGCCGTGGCGAGATCGGGACAAGCTAGATTTCCTTTTTTTGATGGCCAGGCATCTATTCATGAAAGGCCTGCTGGAAGAGATCCGTCTTAAGAGCTTTTTTAAAGCTATTTAGGGTGGTAATATATTCTTTCTAAAAGCAGTCAGAAATGGGAACTCATTGCCGCTCTGAGGTGAATGCATTTCATGTTCTGGAAGCCGATACAGGAGAAAGCTTTCTTCTATGTATCATTCAAGTGAGCCTCTGCTTGTGATAGGTATTTCTCAAAGCATAATATTCAAAATGTTTGAAGGGGAATGGATGGGTGAATGGGACTGAGTCATTATTTTTTCTTCTTCTTTTCCTTCCATCCTTATTTTAGTAGCCTCTACTGACTCGTTTTACCTTCACATACAGTGAGATCTATGAGGTCCACTCATTGTGGCTGGAAACCCCCAGGTTCCTGTTTTAGCATTGTTGTTGTTAACTGCCTTCGAGTCGGCTTCTACTCATAGTGACCCCAAGACCCATGTCCTCAACCACCCTACCTGGGCCCTGCAAGTTCAGGCCTGTGCCTTCCTTGATTGAATCTATCCACCTAGTGTGTGGTTTTACTCTTTCTTTTTCCCTCCACCTTTCTGAGCATTATAGACTTTTCTAGTGAGTCGTTCCTTCTCATGATGTGTCCGAAGTATGACAGCCTCAACTTGGTCATCTTGGTTTCTAATGAGAATTCAGGCTTGATATGTTCTAAGACCCATTTGTTTTTCTTTTCGGTTGTCCACAGGATCCTCAGCACTCTTCTCCAACACCACATCTCAAATGAGTTGATTTTCTTCCTATCAGCTTTCTTCACTGTCCAGCTCTCACATCTGCACATGGTGATGCGGAATACAATGGTTTGAACGATCCTGACTTTGGTGTTCAGTGTTATATCTTAGCATTTTATGTTCTTATTCAGTTCTTTCATAGCTGCCCTTCCTAGTCCCAGTCTTCTTCTGATTTCCTGGGTTCAGTCTCTGTTCTGGGCTATGATTAATCCAAGGAATGGGAATTCTTTCACTATTTCCATTTCCTTGTTGTCTGTTTTGAATTTGTGTACATGTGGTTATTATAACATTTTGGAGGACTTAAGGAAATTAAGTTTGAAGAAGGCAGTCTCCCATTTTTCAGCCTCTTGGTAGGTCCACCCAACTCTTAAGCTTACTGTTTTATCATATTATTTGTAGACACAAGCTTTCAGCATCCCCATTCACACATTCACATGTGTGCAAAAACATATTTCTGAATATAGGGGCCTTTTTCAGAAGTATAGTGTGCACAAGCTAGATTTTCGTCTTTGATTTTAGTGTTCCAAGTTTCAAGTCTGGATGTCTGCAAAGCTCACTAGGTTTAGCAAGACAAAGTACTTTATTAGTCTGTAGTCCATAAAGGTCCCCCCCCCACCTCCAACTTTGCCCATATAGCTTCAGGCAGGAGATTTGCTCAAGTGGAGCTTTAGGATAGGGTGACTATTAAGTACTAGGAAATTCTCAGGAGGGTGTCTTAGACAGTATCCTCATGGATTTTCCTTGGTTTTTTTTCAGGCTGTGAGGCCGTGTTCTGGAATAGTTTCTTTCTGACGTTTCGCCTGCACCTGTGGCTGGCATCTTCAGAGAATGGTTGGGTGGGCAGGCGAAACGTCAGAAAGTAAGTATTTCAGAACACTGCCTCACAGCCCCCCCCCCCAAACCCAAGGAAAATCTATGGATGCCGGCCGTGAAAACCTTCGACTTCACAGTATCTTCATGGCACCTCCAGTAGGCTTCGGAGTTTAAAGTGAGTTTTACAGTTTAATCAAAACAGAAAAGAACCATCAACCACTTTATTGTTGCTGTTGTTATGCACCCTCTTTGATTTATAGCTTTACCTCAGTTAGTGTAAGTGCAATCCAAAATTCCTCTGACATTCTCTTTCTTTGAAAAGATTTTGCTTTCTCTCCTTTCCCTTCCTCTTCCTATTATTATTATATTTATTTATATTCTGCCTTTTCCCTAGTTTGGGACTCAAGGCATATTACAACAGATTAAAAAAATAGTCAAAAAAATCCAGAAACTGCAAAAAGTTTAAAAGTGAGAGGAAATGGAGAAGCGTTTAAGTAGGAAGTTATGCTTGAAAACTTCCCATGGCTATACAATCTTTGAACAGCTTGCCAGTAAAAACACAAACAGAACCCCTCCCCTAGTTCTTTAGGTGAATTCTTTGGATGTGACAGATCTTGGGCATAGCCATCTGCTGGGGAGGGTGAGTGGAAGCTCTTGCCTTCCCTACAGCCTGCACACTGACTGTGCTCCTGCAATGTGTTATTAATGCAGCTCACGGTACCTAGACAGAGAAGACTTCAGTGTTTATTAGGGGATATATAATCATTTAAGCCTGACTAAGCTTCAAAGCTTTAATGCGGGTGTTTGGCCAACAGAAATGAGATGTAAATTTGCATTGAATAGCCACTGATTACAGAAAGATGATTAATGAAAGATTTTGAACTTGATTTATGGTTGCAGTTGTCAAGGCTTTAGCCATGATTGTAATATTATCTGTGTGAAAAGCTCTTGGCAAATTAGAGATGAGGGAGACGGGTGAAACAGTAGATACTGCATAAAAAGTCTGCTGCATTGTGTGTTTCTGCTGCTGTCTGCTCCTGAACATCTCATGGCTGGGGCCTTTTGTTTTTGGGTGCCAGAGGATTGCTGAACACAAAGGCCTAAATCCAGTTGGTTAATCCCAAGTAGCATAGACCTGTTGAATCCATTTTTGAATTGTGAGTCAACATATAGGTAAATCGTATTGATTTAGTAGTTCCACTCTAGGGTGTGTGTGTTTATAATAAGATTTAGGCCTACCTTTTCTGAAGCTGAAGATGACAGTGGATTAATAGTTGTGTTCTTTTATTGTCCATGCAAGGTTGTTGTAGGATGCAACTGACTATTGCTTGGATAGTGTTTTGTTAGAAAATTTTGAGGAAGATTGCTAGTTTATATTAAATATATCTGTGCAGTCTTTTCTGGGTGGACCCCTGAGGTGCCACTGTGCTGCCAGTCAAAAGTATGTTGTTGCCTATGCCTTCTACCCCTAAGGGACAGGGTCTTGTCCCAGATCTTGTTTTTTGTCTCTTAAGTTCAGTATGAGGTTAGGAGAAAATACTTCGTTCTTTCCACATCTTTCTCTGCAAGCCTGAAGTGTGTTTCAGAAAATGAGCCCCCACTATATTTCCCCAACTGTTCTTAGCCAGATCAGGGCTGCAGAGGTTTTCTTCATCTCTGAGCTTAAGTTCCCCAAGCTCCAAATGTTGGGTTTGGCACACATGCCCATTTGAGCTTGGTGCCAGTGGAGGTCCCTGCCCCCTTTTAGAGCTCCCTCATAGTGAGAATGAATTTAATTTTAAAAATTTGTTCGGTGGGTAGAGGTTTAACCCTTCCTCACCCATGATATGGTAGGCCCAATCTAAATTGGCCTTTCACTGTGTGCTCATTTACAAGTAAAATAAATAAACAAACACAAATGATCTTGGAAGAAGGTGCTTGGTATCTGATGTGGCATCTACCCTTAAACAAATACAGGAAGCCAGCTCTGTATAGCACCTTAAAGAAGCTTCTGTTCATTTCCCGCCTTCATTTCTTTAAGTGTTCTTCCTAGCCTTCCCTTGTCACAGTTAAATTCTTGTTCATCAAACCTCTTCTGCCACCATCATTCACACCCTCTCATCAATTTAAGCCACATGACCCTGCTCCAGAAACCTGTTCATTGGCTTTCCCTTCCCTTTCATATTCAGTGCAGCTCTCTTGTCCACTCTTAACTCTGTACTTTTCTTTGTATCAGTGCCCTTTCTTGTGGTCCTTACTTTTTGACCTTTATTATCTGCATCATGTGTGCCAAAGTCTTCTGTTCCTTTAATGTTTGGGCCATATTATTCTGTTTCTCAGCACTGTCTAAAACTTCCAGCATAGTGCCACTTCATTCTCCCTTTTTCAAAAGCCTTCCTCAAAATCTACCTTTCCTATGAAGATTTTGTCTTTGTCTTTTAGTCCTTACGTGTATCCAAAATGAAGCTCAACCGTGTGTAACTAAATTTCTTCATTCCTTGTCAATCTATGTTCTTCTCCTCTGCCTTCTTATCAGCTCTCTTCTCTTCTGATGAAATCTTGATTGTAAGTTTCATTTTTATTTATTTAGTTAGTTATTTATACCCCGCTCTTCAGCCACAAGGCTATCAGAATGGCTTACAAATTGTTTTAAGCAATAACAATTTACACATCTACACTGCAAGAAGCAGCTTCCAATGTGTGTTAGCTAATTGCCCCCACAAGCTGGGTACTCATTTTACCAACCTACGAAAGGATGGAAGGCTGAGTGAACCTTGGAGCCCTCTGGAATCGGACTTGCAATGTGGTGACTTGCAGTACTGGTATTTAACCACTGCGCCTCCAGGGCATGTCTCTCTTGTGTTAGGTTGCTCTGCAAAGTGCCATGTATGTTTTAGAAAATATTATAGCTAATGATTAATGAGATTAAGGTGATCTGAGCCTTATTTTTCTTTCTTTTATGCTCCAAATGCCCATCTTGAGTGTAAAAGCTCCTGCGTTGCCTTTGTTTTAACAATCCCCAGCTCACATTCATTTTCTCTTCTGGATCTAGGTTATGGTAGTGACATTTCTGATTGCAGGTATAATTATCAGATTGTGAAATTTGATATTTGCTGAATGAATCTCAGCTCACTGTACTAAGGGATTAAGAGAGAAGGCTTCTCAGACATAAGCTTCAATTATCTGGAAGTTTTTCTCTTATTGTGGATTAAGCATAGCTGTGGAACTGTTAGAGCTGTTGTGTCAGGTTTGTATTTTTTTAATGAAGGAGAATGCAGGAAATAAAGGATTCAATGAAAATCAGTTTATTAAGTTAGGATCATGGAAGAGGTTTGAAGAGACTTTGGATTTTCTATACAAGATGTTAGGCTTCTGAGTGCCTATTTAAATAAATAATTGAGTGAGTAATCTTTTGCTAGCTAACCAATTAGTCATTTACTTGAATTAATCTCAAAATATTTTATGCTGGTTTGACTAGGAAAACCGTGTTGTCAGGATAGATAATCAATATTTAAGTCAGAAAAGCCACACTGTATCATCAGCCTAACCACATTTCTCTCTCTCACCCCAGTTGAGATCATGTGTGTTGCACTGGCAATCTGCCAAGCTTTGCTCAGGACCATTATTTTTAGCTCTGTTCATAGCTCACTGGATTCCATGTTGGCTCCCCACCCAACCAACTCTGTTCATCTTAGTTCTTCTTTGTGGTCTCTGTGAATGCACACAATGGGTTAATCCTGCGCGTGCACAGAGCACTTCAGAAACTTCAATTTAATCTTTTTTTTGGGGGGGGGTAGCTCCCCCCACCTCACCTGTGTCTGGATGACTGGCTTATCTGCGTGCCCTCCAGAGAGAAGGTCTTCAGGGACGTCGACTTGACCCTCACTTTGCTCAACGAACTAGGTTTTGTGGTCAATCTAGAGAAATGCCATCTATAGCCAACACAGCTCACCAGGTTCATAGGACAACAACTGGATGCTATGTCGGGGTGGGCGTTCCTACCGTTAGACGGATTCTCCATCCTGAGGTGAACAGTATACATTTCCTCCATGAAGAGCTCCTAAGCCAGCAGATAGATCTCAGCCATTCAGAAAGACACTGGGATGTGACTAAACAGTGCCTTTGACATTTGGGTAACAGGTCACAATGCTACCCACATCCTCCCTTTTCACAACAGGCTGGAGAGATTTCATCATGCCTGGTCATCCATCACCTAGGATTCATGGGTCCTTGACATCATGAGGAGAGGGCATATGGTAGAGTTTTGGACAACTCCCCCATTGGGGGTATTTCATACTGCTTCCCACTGTCCCATACTCAAAGAGGAGATGTGGTCTCTATTACTCAAAGGAGCTAGATCCCATCCCTGTCTCTCATCTCCATTGCAATTCTTTTCCTATTACTTCATTGTGTCAAAGAAGGATGGGGGACTCCACCCCATTCTGGATCTTCATGATGTCAGTTACTGCATATTACCCAGCATTTCAGAAAAATTTCTCTCAGCTCAGTCCTTCCTCTGGTGCAGAAGGGAGACAGGTTTGCAACTCTCGACCGAAAGGATGCACATTTTCAATCAGGCTGTCCCACAGATGTTTTCTTTGTTTTGTGGCAGCAAGAAGGGCTTATTGTTTTCGTAACTTCCCCATTGGTCTTTGCACTGCCCCATGTGTTTTTACAAAGTGCATGGCAGTGGTGGCTGCTTGGCTCCATCAACAAGTAATCGTTATTTTCTTGTACACCAATGACTGACTCCTTGTTGCATACTCTCGTGCTTGTCTTGTCACCAATATCCAACTTATGCTCCATCTCTTGGACTCTTTGGGCCTCATCATGAACTTTGAAAAGTCCCATCTTGATCCATCTCACTGAGTACAGTTCTTAAGGGTTCTCCTAGATTCACATGTCCCAGCCACCTTTCTGCCAAACAACAAAAACCTTGTGCCCCAGAAGACCACTCTTTGGTGCCTTTGACATCAAAGAGTGCATGCCAGAGACATTCAGGTTCTCTTGGACCTATGGTCACCACGATTTCAGTAACACCCTTGACAAGACTCAGAATGGGGCATCTGCAGCTTGGTTCCTCTTGTGCTTTGACCCACTCGTCAACTCCCCACCCTGCTAAACACTCATGATCCTGAGGAGCATTCATCACTCTCTATAGTGGTGGGTTGACTCACAAATTGTGCAAGCTGGCATGATGTTCCTTTCCCCACAGGCCACAGTGGTGATCATCATGGATGCTTCAGTCGATAGTTGGGGAGCCCACTTGCCAGCCTTTTGGTGGAGGGATGCCATCACCAGAAGAGAGTGCTGTCTATATCAGCACTCTTGAGATACCAGCAGTTCTAAAGGCCTTCTGGGCTTTCAAGCCCCCTCTCCATGGCAGAATGGTTCAGATGGTCTCTGACAACACCATGGTGGTCTTGAACAAACAAGACAGAACTGGTATTGGTACCTTCATCGTGGGATTTCCATCTCTGTAGTTCACCTCCTAGGAAAGAGAATGCCCTAGCAGACACTCTTGAGCAGGACACTTGTGTCCCATCATGAGAGGAAACTGTGTTCTGGTACTCTCCGCAAAATCTTCAGACAGTGGAGTTCACTTGCCATAGATCTTTTTGCCTTGCCCTGAACAAGCAGTGTCAGATTTTCAGCTCCAGAGCCTGCCATGGGAGGGGCTTGCTGGTGATGCATTCGTCTTCCATTGAGGAGGTCCCACCATATATGCTTTCCTTCCATTTTCACATCGCCAAAGTGATAGCCAAGTTCAGATGGGAGAGGGAACAATGTATCCTGATCACTCCTTGATGGCCCAGGCAGCCTTGGTTCGCTCCTCTCCTCCATTTGTCTTAGGGGGACTTCCTCAGACTGCTACCCCGGCCAGACTTCCGTACCATTCTGGGGGCAAGGTGAGGCACCTGGACCTATGAATGCTCAAGATGATAGTGTGGAAGGTGTTTCTGTAGCCTCCTTACCTGCTTCTGTCAAATGCGTTCTCATAGTCACTCATAGGCGGTAATTTATTTTGCAACTATTGAGAAAAAATCTGAGGTCAGTTCCTTTATATCTGGAATTCAAGCTTCTTTATACAGTACATCTTATATATTTATTTACCTATTCATTTTACAATTATGTATGCAGCATTGTCTGCATACATAGTACTTTAGAACTTTAGAAAGAACCAATTTGACAGGTCCTAGCCCCAGTTTAAAACAGATATAGAAAAACATCAGAGGGAGAGGTAAATGAAGGCAGAGTTTAACATTAAAAATACAAATTTTGAGAAACAAGAATAGATTCGGGTCCACTTTGGGTTTTTATGTTTTATTTTTGGTAGTCTATGCATCCCCAGAGGGTCCTGGGTCCCTTGGGCATACAAGTGGCCCTTGGACCTGCTGGAGTTGGCCACCCCACCACACAGCAACAAAAGAATTAAATAATGTTTGCTGTAGCATACTAGATGCTTTCAGGTGAATGAAAATGAAATAGCAGAAGTCTAGAGAGAAGAAAGAAGGAAGGGGTGTGTGGTACCATCTTTTATGACTAGAAACAGAATGTCCACTAGAACCCATTTATCAGCAACACCAACACCATTGGAAAACAGTTGAATTATAAAATGACTATGTTGATGTGACTATGAAATGAAATGACTATGACTTTGACAACCTGAGAAAAGAGGTTGTCTAGCTGTCAATGCTTGAGGTAGATTATTTGGATGACTGGGGTTTAAGAGAAAGCAATGAGTAAGCTTCGAGTAAGAGACAGCACAAATAAACTAGTGTAGAAATTACCCAAAAAAGTAATTATATTACCAGTCGTGTTATTTTGCAAAAAAAATGTCTTATGTTCCTGTTAGATCTCAGGAACTAATACACACAATGTCGTTGCTTGTACTTCCAAGGTCTACTCTAACATATTTTTTTGTAGAAGGCAAACTTAAGAAACTAATAATGTGCTCAGGAAATGTCATACAAGGAAGAGCCCAAATGCTCAAATTTTGTGCTCCCCCCCAAGACATGATGAAATGCCCATTTCAGTGAAGACAAAATGATAGCTCTCAGAGGAACATACATACCAGGTAGAATACTCATATTCATCACATACCATAGCTTACTTTGTTCTATTTTTGGGCTTCAGAATATGACACTAGATTACAGCTGCCCACCATTTCTATTTCTTTAAAAAAACACAAACCTTTAGGACTCTTCCAGGGGCTAAATGGCATAATTAGAAATAAAGATGGTACTAAAGGCTAGTGCCTCACTTTGCAGCATATGAGTCTTCCAACTATTGGGGATGAAGAAGATGATTAAAAAACCAGGGAGTCAGGGAACCAGCTGAATGCCATGGATGATGACCTCAGACACAGTGTTAGGTATCCCAGACTGTACTCCTGTGGCAAAGATAACCTAACTGCCCATTTCACATGTGACTGTTTCTGGCACTCTCCTTCCTTTTAGCTTAACAAAAGTTATTGCTTTTACTTATTATCCTCCTTGCTGACAAGTAAAGCTAAGAAGGAAGGAAAGATTAAGTAAGAAAACTTGTGCCTTTACTAAGCTTGTTCAGGTGGTGAGAAAAGGGTTGGAAGGGGTAGGAGACCGAGATGGACCTTCAGAAGATTGGTCATTGTCTTGATTTGGGTCCAGGAATGCTGGCTGACATTTTGCAGGGGGAAACCAATCTTTTCTGTATCCATCTTACAGCTGTGTGGAGGGTATGGGGTATTAATTAGTAGGGCATGGATTGTCTCCTGAGGCAGAAATGGAGTAAGAGCCATCAGGATTTGCTGTGTGATAGAAAAAAAAGGTCCTAAATCTTCTGTGGTATGCTTGGCTGGAGACTGGGAGACTGACCAGTAAAGCAGGGGGTATTTCCTCTGAAATTGAAGAAGCCACATAGTTGAATGTCTAGCAAACATTCATTTACTTCTTTGCCATTGATCATTCAACTTTGGGACCAGCTAGAACATTTTAGAAAAGTCCAGAGGTCTGAAAAAAGAAGTCTTGTAGTGAGAAGTTTTTCTGTTCAGGAACATTGGGAGAGAAGGATTAAAGTAAGATATCAAACATGCATTTGTAGCCTATATCTGTAACTGCAAGGAGGAGCGGGCCAGTGAATCATCTCACAGTTTTAGTCTGAACTTTGAATGAGGTATCCAACTTCATAAAAGGGCAGCACCTTTAAAGTTCAGGTTAAAGCCTGAAGCTGATTCACTGCTCTACTGACCTGGAAGCTACCAGCTGCCATTGGAAGAAGGGAAAGGGTGCTTTCTAAGCAACTGTGTTCAGCTTGAGGACATGCTAAGAATTAGATGAAATGAACTATGGTTCTTTTGGTTGTTTTTTGAGCCAGAGCCTGGCTTATTCCACAAGCCAAGGTAGGGCTTAGCCTTGCTTCTCACTGCAATCAAAGCTTCCTCTTGGTTCCTACTGCAGAATTAATTTGACGGGGCTTTGTTTTTGTTTTGATTTGTTTGCATTTTTAGTAGAATACAGTGGATTTGTGGTTCATATCTGTGTCAATGAATTCTGAAATGGAACAGAACAGACCCTTAAAAGTGTTTCACTGGCAGCTACTTTTCCACCTTTAGGTTGCTTATGGCCTTTCTGCTACTGTATTTAGAGGCATTTCCTAATATAGACATAAGTTCTAAAAAAGTAAAACAGAACCTGAAGGAAAGTTGACACACATTGGCTTTCTTGGTAGCTGTAACTTTTCTCTTGCCAAACTGTTTGCAAACTCCAAAATGAGAATCACCCATCCCATTCCTTGAAATACATGAAAGGAATTCATTCTGATTGTCTTAACCACACCCTTATCTAAAAGGCATAGGTGTACAGCATTCAGCTGCTAAAACATTTGAGAAGGGCTGCAGGTGTTTGTCTTCATGAGACTATGGGGGTGTTATTTTTTTAAAAATATAGCAGCATGCTTCTTCTAGAGCAGTAGTACTGAGGAATGCATTGTAGTGGCAGTTAATGAGAATCTGAACCTCAGGTTGCAACTTACATGCTAGAGTTGGTCTTTAGATATTCAGTATGCAGTTGGCATCACACAGTAGAAATGAGCAAGTTCTATCAGCTGGTGTGTTCAGGTCTTATTAGATTTTTTAAAGTGGGAAAATGTAATCCATATTTTAAATATTTATGGGCCTGAGCTGTTATATCTCTATTTTTTTAAAGTCCTATATTCCACCTGCTATTTGTGTTTAATAATGTATGTTATTAATACTTATCCAGTGGAGTGTGCCTGGTCCTAATTTCTGGTTCCACAGAATTGATTTCTTTCACTATATTTTCCAGAGGAATTGGTGTTCAGTTTTGATTGCGTTATCCAGTTAACTCTGGCTGGATCAGAGTTGGGTGCCGGCTTCTCTGCAAACTGGGTTGGTTTCTAAGTATTGATAAAGCCAAGATAAGGTATATAACTATTTCAAGGTGACTTTAAAAAGTAAAGCTGAACAAGAAGTGTCTGAAGGAAATTTAAAAGGGAAGTCTGAAAATGGGGTTCCTTGCATCCAAGATGTATGTCAAAGTCACTCACTGGGCAATTTTTACACATTTGTTTGGAGTAGCCACCATGGCAGCCATATCATTGGCAACCGCTGGCTGTGGAGCTGTACATTTTGCAAATTGTCACAGTCACACCTTTACATTTTAAGCATTAGGGAACACCCTGAATTGCCTCAAGTATACTGGGTGAATCTCCAGTCTGGATCAGTTGATGTCATTGCTAAACAAAATACAGATGGAAGGTAAGCCATACCACAAATCATTAATATTTAACATATTGCCAGCTTGCCCTAGAAAAAGATAATACATTCATAATCTTGTTTGGGCTCCCTCTTACCACCATCCTGTAGCAATTAGTCATTTTAAAAAAAATACACAGCTCCAATTTTTTTTTTTTTTTTGGTGGTGGTGGTGAATTAGTATTTCAGTTCCTGAATTTGGCTCTTGATAACCCACTTCAGCTGGGGTAGTTGAAATGTCTCTTGTCCTTCAGCTTGCTTTTAAAAGAATACACTGCTGATTTCCTACTTTTTACACATTGTTCCTAGGCATTCAAGCAAACCCTTGTTTTGGAAGGAGTTGTTTGTATATGCAGCTTTTGAAAATTAGCACTTGAACCTGAGGCTGATCTGCCACATGCTGTGTGCCTTGTATTTTTAGTAGTATGTGTGATATTTTGCCTTTTACACTCTGCATTTATATCTGAAGTGAATTGTGTGCTTTCACATTGGTTGGCAAGAACTGTAAGCCTTCCTTCTGTTTAACTCACTAGCTCTTAGCCTCTAAACACTTCCAGTACAGAAATAGGTCTCCTATAAATGATTTAATGCTGTGTAATTGAAATGCATGTATGTTTTCTTTCTAAGGCTGTTAGAGGCTTGGAAGAAACATTTAACGCCAAATTAATGTCACATTTTTTGTTAATCCCACAGATATTTCAGTTATATTATCTCAAAATGAAACACTGCAGTGTAGGATTGAAATGTGTGTAACTGCTTTCCAGATATAATTTATATCTTTCTATCCCAACTGTTTTTTTCTTTTAAAAACATTTTTCTTACATTAGCTAATACACATTGGAAACGGCTTAATGTGTAAATTGCTATTGCTTAAAAAAAAAACTAAGCTGCTCTGATAGCCTTGTGGCTGAAGAGTGGGGTATAAATATAACTAACTAACTAACTAATTTTTAAAGGGAAGGCGCCCCTTAATGACTATGACCTACAATGGATAAATGGAATCTCTACATCCCTAAGCAGTCAGCCTCTAAATTCTAGATGATAGGGACACATCAGAGGAGAAGGATGTTGCATTTTGGACTTTCCAGAAGTATGTGGTTAGCCACTGCTGGAAATGAAACCAGGATGCTGGATTAGATCTCAAAAATAAAGAAAAATTTGCTGAAAATGCTGGGCTACAGGCACCAAACATATGTTTTAAATAACAACTTAAACAGGTATTGTTGTTAGGGTGACAAAAGAGAGGATCAATGGTTTCCATTTTACCCTTTCCCAGATGACAGTAAAAGTCATAGAAGTTGCTGTGGTCTTGTAGTGTTATAAAGCTGGAAGGAGGTACACAGAGGAGAGATTCTAATGCTAAGAGGCTGAGCAGACCCACCACTGTCTCCCCATCACCTGAAGCCTCAGAGAGCCTGGAAGAGAGTACTGTACTAGAAGAATGCTTAGTGGAGAGAGACTGAGTTATATCAGAACTGTGAAGTGCATATGGGGTTTCAAGAAAGAATGGGAAGTTTTTACCTTTCCAGGTGAGAAATGGCAAAGCATGGTGGCTGGTTAAGTCTGAATTTTAAGAGAATCATCCATTTATTTATTTTTTGAGGACAGGGTTCAGGACCTCCGATTGATCTTTTAAAGTTCAGGCTAATACCCAGAATGAGTCTACCTTCCCTTTGGGACTGAGAGCCCTACAGTGTTACAGCACTATGATCTCAGTTTAACTGCAATGGCTGCATCCTAAAGGAACCCTGGTGATGCAGTGGTTGGTTAAATACCTGTACTGCAGCCACAATGTTGCAAGTTCTGTCCCAGAGGGCTCCAAATTTCACTCAGCCTTCCATCCTTCCATAGGTCAGTAAAATGAGTACCCAGCTTGTTGGGGCAATTAGCTAACACATTGTAAACCGCTTAGTGAGCTTTGACACTGATAAGCGGTATAGAAATAGAAGTGCTATTGCTAAATGCTATCCTATGGACTCCTGGAGTTTGGTGTTGGTTAGTTCCTGGAGCTCTCCAGCTGAGAATTTGAAATGCCCTTCCCTCAATGGCAGATCCCAGGATTCCACAGGATGTGGTCATGGCAGTTAAAGTGGAATCATAGCTATATGATTGTATAGTGTGAAAGGGCCCTGAGAAAGGGGACTGTTGTGAGAGGTGCTGATGCAAACCAGTTAGGTCAGTTTATTTATATTGTCCATTCAGTGTATTATGATGGTTGCTTGCATTTTTTCCTATTATGATTTTTGAAATGTTACATTTACTGCTGTTAGTTGATAGCAGGGAAATAAATGGGTGTAACTGTACAAAACTATGCTGGCTTAACCTACACTGTCTTTGTGTACAGTTTGGCTCTCCAGTATGGTTGTAACAATGAAGGACTTTCATCTACATTGGCATTGACTGTATTTTATTTTTTTTTTAAAAAATGTAAACAGGGCAGGGTGGGGGCATCACAATTTTATTCCTGTGAAATAAGACTGCAGTCAGAAAAATCATGAATTTCTTTCCTGTCTTTGTTGTATTGCCCAATCTCATTGTTATATTAAGAACCTGAATTTCTAATGTATTTTGTGTGTAGCAGCAATCACTTCTCTATCAGTGAAGACAAAAAGAAGGTCAGCTTAAAATGGGTGTATCAGTCATCACCTATGACTTCATTCATTGCCTAAAAACTTGGAAAGGTTGGAATTGGTTTGTTTCTTTTTTTCTTTTTTTTCTTTTTACTGGACAGGATATCTGAATAGCTTTGCTGTTCTGCATCTCAGATTGAGCAGGCTACCAAAAAAGAAAAAAAGAAAAAAAAAGAAAAAAGGTCCTTTCACACTACACAATTATAGCGCTGTGATTTCATTTTTAACCACCACCACATCCTATGGAATCTTGGGTTTGTAGTTTGGTGAGCCATTAAAGCTTCCTGGCTGAGTATTCTAAATGCTCCTCCCGAAACTGCCACTCCCTGGATTTCAGAGGATGGAACTGTGCAAGTTAAAGTGGAGTATAAGGGTGTCTGAAAATTATCTTTACACTTCATTCATTTCTATATAAAATTGAAACTGTAAAGGTAATATTTAGACAGCTGTAGTATGAAAGGGCCCAGAAAACATGTTCCCTCCTCCTCCTCTTCTTCTTTTTAAATGAAAGCTGGGAATCCAGCAATTATGAAATTAAAGGTCGTGTAGGGGTAGAGGCTGCCTCCCGGGAAGATGCTTCTTTGCCTGCACAGCCTGTTGGCATTTTGCCTTGCCTTGCCATTCCTCTAGAAGTCTACCCAAACACTTTTTTTCTTTTTATCTCTCTCCTGATGCAGTTCTTTAATGCAATTGGAAATGAAGACAGCTGTCTCTGCATATACCAGGAATAATGTTAATCTTCAGAGGGAATTAATAGGGGGCAGGAAAAGAAGGACTGAGGTCAACGAGTAGTTGGGTGAGAGATACAAGGGAGAGAAGAGGAAAGGAACAGAATAATCTTACCATTCTGATTTTGTAATCTCTGTTTCAACAATTTGGCAAATGATTTGGTTTGCTGAATATTCCCTTATATTTTAAAAGCCTAATATAGGATACATTAGAAATAATGACATTAAATTGATTGAGGGCAGCTTCCCAATAGCTATTTGCTAATTCTGTTATGAAGCTGTTTCCCTCTTCTCTGGGATCCAAGGGGGAAATCAGCAGCCTGCTATTCTACCTTTGCAAGCTTACCTTGGCCAACATGAACAGCTGCATTCTTTTCAGTTTTGTCAGTACTAACCAGGAAATCTTGCAGTTTAAATCTCACCTCTGACATGGATGCACTCAACCCTCTTAAGGCAGGAATGGGGATCTGTTTTGACATGGGGGCCTGGATTCTCCTGTGACCTTGATGACGGTCAGGGGTCTTGTCCATACCACCTGTCCTCAGGCCCCCAACCAACATGTCTGGTAGAGCTTTTCCACTTGGCACTTGGGCTGGAAACCTCCTCTTCCCACTTCTCTAAACAGTGAAGAGGGAGGAAGAGAAAAGCACATTCAGCCTGTACAGTACTTGCAAAGGCTGACTGAATGGAATTAGCCTCCCTCTTTCCAGCCCCCTGCAAGGAGGAGTGAAATGCTTTCAACCAGGACATCTAAGAAATGGCTGAGTCCTGGCTGGAATCACCCAGTCTCCCTCCCTGGTCAAAGATAGCAGGCAGGGGCTTTGAGTGGGGACAGAGGGATACAGGCCAGAGGTCCTCCCTCCCACATACATATTAAGGATGTCCTCCATCCAACACATGCACATTGAGTCAAACCATTTTCCATTAAGCTCAGTGCCTCCTCCATTGGTCAGTGATCTACATAATTGGCAAGACCAAAAAAATTGGTCAAACAAAGAAACAAAGGAAGCATCATGGTAGAGATGCAGTACTTGAGGCATCCATGGCTAACTTCAAATATTAGCCACCTGTGGGCCGGTGAAGAGGACAGAAAGTAGTGGTCTCCTGCTTTCTCTCTCTGTGTTGGTATTATATGCATTTGCTTTTTTTTAAACCTTCAGTTACGCATTGCTTAATTTTAAGAATCCAGATACCCAGGCATTTTCTGGTTGACATATTAGCATATCTTTGATTGTTAAGGCTTAGCTCTGAAATGTGTACGGTAGTGGTAATAAAAAAGGAGAGGCAGAAAAAAGGAAGACCAGAGTACACCCGTAAGGAGAGTTTTCTTCCTCAGGGTAGTGGAATTGTTCTGCCCTTTCCCACCTAGTTAGCTATTGTGTAAATATTTTTCACTTCTTCTTAATGGGGACTAGCAGACTATCAGATCTAGAACTGTAGACATTCACAACCTGTTTATCTAAAAGCTGTGTTTTCATTTTTCTCTTTCTCCCCCTCTCCATTGTTTAGTGGGAAGAAATTGGCGAGGTGGATGAAAATTATGCTCCTATCCATACTTACCAAGTATGTAGAGTGATGGAACAGAGTCAGAACAACTGGCTTCTGACAAACTGGATCTCCAGCAGTGGGGCTTCACGGATCTTCATTGAACTGAAATTTACCCTTAGGGACTGTAACAGCCTTCCTGGAGGTCTTGGGACTTGCAAAGAGACATTTAATATGTACTATTTTGAAACAGATGATGAAGATGGGAGGAATGTGAAAGAAAACCAGTACATCAAGATTGATACCATTGCAGCAGATGAGAGTTTTACAGAGTTAGACCTTGGAGACAGGGTCATGAAGCTGAACACAGAGGTGAGGGACGTTGGGCCTCTGACCAAAAAGGGATTTTATCTTGCTTTCCAGGATGTGGGTGCCTGCATTGCACTGGTGTCTGTCCGGGTGTATTACAAGAAGTGCCCTGTGGTGGTTCGGAACCTGGCCATCTTCCCTGACACCATCACGGGAGCTGACTCTTCCCAGCTGCTGGAAGTCTTGGGGTCATGCGTGAACCACTCAGTGACAGATGAACCCCCCAGGATGCATTGCAGTGCTGAAGGGGAATGGCTGGTGCCAATTGGAAAATGCATGTGTAAGGCAGGGTATGAAGAGAAGAACAACACCTGTCAGGGTAAGGATCTGATGTCCCCCATAGTTTGACTGATGTGTTTGAAAGATAAATATTGCTCATTCTTACACAAAATAAGGTCAAGTTGACCCATTTAATCTTAGATTTTGATGATGGCTGAGTGGTACTTGTTCCCACCCTTTGTGCACCCCTCATTTTTCCACACACGCATGTACATGCACACAGAATCTCAGGCTAAGTTTTGCATACTATCTGTTACTTCTTAGTGAAGGCTCTTCACACATTCTAAAGTGTGTCAAGTAATAAGGAGTCAAGCACAGCATGTGTATGTGTGAATAATCCTGAACTTGTTTCTTTACTCTTGCCCTCAGGCTTCCCTTTCCTGTAATAACTTCTTTTACATTGTACCTCTAAAGGGTATTAAGACAAGTGTTCAAATGCATTTTTTCTTATACTTTTATGGCAGCAACAACTTGTACGCAGACATTTTTGGATGGAACATAAATATAGAGCTTAGCTTTACTTCATGAGTTTGTGAACACTTTGATGTTAGTGGAGATTTCCATTGGCAGAGAATTTTACCTAGGGGAGAAAATGTAAGAAACCAAATTAAGTTTGCTTAGTAGTCATTTCAGTATTACTTGGGAATCAGACTATGGTTTATATGCTTTGTAAGTTCTTGCTTGCCTGTACTGATGACCTCTAGATAGTTAGGGACAGAATTGAAGCTTCCTAGATTTATGTACAGAAGTCCACTGTGTGGTTACAAATAGCCTGAAATCTTCTGTGTCTACAATTGACCTACTGCTGGCTAAAACATCCAGCATTCTTTCAAGTGGTTGCTAATAATACATTGGTTGACCTTTCATAAGTAGAAGTTTTGTGAGTCTCTGGGAGTGCCTATCTACAATGGGCCTAGAGGTTAAGTGGCTTTGCAGAGTGTATATGATCGTGTATCACTGCACAGTGATGTGCCTCATATGGTGTGCCTCCTTCTTGTTTTGCTTTATAGCACAATAATTATTTTGTATTTAAGTTTAATTTGTTTTATTCTTGTAAACTCCCCTTATAATATGATGGGAAAGTATTATAAAATTACCTATAAGAAATAAATAAAACCAGGGTGGTTTTTCTTTTTCATGAGAACAAAGCAAAGATTGTGGATAGTCATTTTGAGTACTTGATGAGTAATTTGTTTTGAAGCATGGTGACAATTTAGACCCTTTGTTCCTGAAGTGGACCTGCCCTAGTTATGTTGATTTATGTTCCACTAGTAATCAAAAGAAGCAACTGGGGAGGGGTCTTCCCTAAGATGATGAGGAATGTGCTTTTCCAACAGCCTACAATGCAAATGGGTATTGCACTAGGTGCTTCAAATCTGTTTGTGTAATTTTATCCAGTTTCTGAGCTTGGTTCCCAGTCTGACAAAGAGATCTGTAACTGAGGCTTGCCGACATTACCTGCTTACTTAGTCCCTTCTCACATGGAAGGACAGCCTTGGTCTTGTTACCAAAATAGGGTGTCTAGAGGAGGTGCTCCGTTGAGTCCAAATGTACAGTAACTGTTTAATGAATTGTCAGCTGAATAATGGTGATATTTGGGGTTAAATGCTGGAATTGGCCATCCTCTTATTTGCAAGTACAGTATTGCAGTACACCCCGTGGGTTTCATCTGGGAATATGCATGAATTATTGCCAAGTTAAGAAAGACTGAAAATGCCTTTGAGGTGACTTCAATACTTGAGACTCCTAAACTATTTCCAAACATGATATGTTCTGTGCACCACGGTGTAGTTTCAGTGGCTTGGAATTTGGTGCTTTTGAGTGACTTCAGTTCCCACGCATTTTCTTTTCTCCATTGCTTGGTTAATTTTACTATAGTACTGGAGATCAAATGTTCTAGAGGGCCCTTAGTGTAGGAGAGAAGTGTGACCCTAGGTAGAGGAGCCAAGCTTCCATGGCGTAGGAAGATTTCTCCAGAACGGGTGCTCAGGTAATGGAATTAAATGAATAATTTCCCCTCAAAAAGGCATGAGGAGAGTTTGGAGGGAAGATTTATGGCTGTGAATCACTAAGGAATGTTAATGGAAGAGAAAACTGCAGTTCAAAGAAGCCTAAAGTAAACAAATAGTTACTTTGGTTTTGCCCGATAGTGGAGCTGCCTAACTAAAAAGAACATTTTGCTAATAAATCACTAACGTTGGAGGAAGCAGCAGAACAATTGTAGGCAAATAAAAAGGATGTTTTAACAAGAGAAGGAATAATTGATCTAACTGGAGAACAAGTGGAAAGATTTTAAAAAATAATAAGTGGTGGAGGAAGGAGGGGCCATACACAGAAGGGGAGGAACGAAAGTTTAGAGTGTTCTGATTTTCTTATGTCTAAAAAAAAGAAGAAATATTGCAGGAAAAAGTTGGTTGAGGCCACAAATATCAGATAAGCCATTGGATAGGTCTCACAAGAGGTTAGAAAGGATTTGTTTGGTAACACAGAATAATAAGGGGGAACCAGAAGAGCTAAGTATGGTAAAAGGAATAAGCCCCAAAACAAGCCCCCCAAAGAGTGGTCTTTCAAGTGCCTCTGCCGCTGATCCTCTATCCCCAAGGGGGAGGGAAAGAAGGGGAGAAAGCACAGAGGATATTAAAACTCATATGGATTCTCTCTTTACAAAAATGATGACAGACTTTAGAGAAGAAAAAAAAGAGGATGTTTTCAGAGTTTGCAAGTATAAGAGAAGAAATGCAGAAGGAGAGGAAAAGATCTGATGAAAGATTTGTGGAAATGAGTACAAAAATACAAGGAATACAAGGAGATATTCTTAATATAGTAAAAGAGAACAAAGAAATAATTAAGATTCAAACACTTCAAAGCAGCCAGATCCAGGATAATATGAAGAAAATCACGGATATGGAAAAAAAAAGATATACATGCAAGATTCTCAATGCAGGAATAACTTTAGAATAAGGTTCTTGCCAGAATTTGTGGGGAAAGATCAAGGATCTAATCTGAAATCTTAAGTGTTGAAATGGCTACAGCAAGTGACCCCAACTGTGAAATGGAGGGATGAAGACATTGAGCGGATCCATAGAGAATTGACAGGAAGGAGAAGTATGTTGCCAAGAGATGTTATTGTTAGAGTTATTAACTACAATAACAAGGAGGAATTGATGAGAACAGTCAAGAAATACCCAGAGAGACTGAAGTATGGAGAGGTAAGGGTGGAATTATATAATGACTATTGTCCACAAACAGTAATTTGGAGAAAATCGATGAAGCCTTGTATTGCTACTCTTTTGAAAGCTGGTATAAAATATGCTTGGGGATACCTAGTGTTTTTGAAATTTGAATGGGCAGGAAAAAGATATAGAATGGAAATGCCAGAAGATGGGCTGCGATTGTTGGAGGAGTTGGGAGTATATAAGAAGGAGTATGGAGCAGATGGAGGAGCGGACAGCGGAGGAGGAAAAGTTTAGACAGATGAAGAAAGCAGAAGGAAGAAGAAAAAAAATTACAGGGGAAAAATAGAGGGGAAATGTTTTTATTTTTTATTTTTATGAGCACTCGGGGGGGAGGGAGTTGTTCTGGGCCAGTGGATGATCTCCTTGCCACTCCTCACCTGGAAGACCTGGAGGGTCATGAGCAAGGCAATTTGCCTTGGGAAGACAAGGTGGGGAGGTAAAGAAGGGAAAGGGGGGAGGGGGGAAGGGAATGGGGGAAAATTGGGAACGGGTGGGTATGGGGAAGGGAGGTCACTTTTTGGAGCCAGAAGATCTTATAGAAAATGTAATAAGGGATCTAATGGTTAAATTAAAGATATCAACCTTAAATGTTCATGGCCTTGGCACGGTAATAAAATGAAAAAGGATTGAAGCACTATTGAAGAAGGATCAAGTGGGCATAATATTTTTGCAAGAGACACATCAAAAAAGAGAAGGAGTAAATGAATTGAAATTGATTTGGGTAAGAGTTTATGAAAAAGCATACGGGAATTCAAAAGCTAGAGGGGTAGCAATATTAATAGCAAAAAAATGTAATTTTGTTATTAAAAAGGTGAAAAAAGATGAAAATGGTAGATATATTATAATGCAAGGTGAAATGGGAGAAGATAAATATGTTCTAATGAATGTATATGCTCCAAATGAAAAACAAGAGGAATTTTATGAGAAAGTATTTAAAGAAATGGAGAATATGCAAGAACAAATTATTGTTGTAGCAGGAGATTTTAATATGCAAATGGAAAGAATAAAAGACAAATCAAATTATTAAGGGATAAATATGATATTACAAATTTAAATAAAATAATAAAAAGAAAGGGATTGAAAGATGTGTGGAGATTGGTAAAGGGAGATGAAAGGAAATATACATACTTTTCAATGGTACATAAGAGTTATTCAAGAATTGATTATATTTTTGTATCAAAGAATTTGATTGATAAAATCATAAATTCAGAGATAGAAAATATAAAAGTAGCAGACCATGCCTTGGTCAATGTGGAGATTATAATGAAGAGAGATTATGAACAGGTGAAAAGGTGGAGGTTGAATACAAAGATTTTAAATTATAGAGAAATAGTTGAAAAAATTTAGCATGAATGGCAAGAATGTGGGAATTAAATGATAAAGAAGTATCAAAAGGAATTTTGTGGGATACTATGAAAGCTGTGACAAGGGGATTTGCATAAAAGAAACCTTTAACTTAAAAAAAAGGCAAGAAGAAAGAAAAGGGAAATTAGAAAGGGAAATAGAATTATTGGAAAATAAAGATATATTAAACAAGGAAAAACAAACTTATATTGAGTTACGAGCAAAGAGAGGAATTGGATAAAATGGAAGTAGATGAAGTACAGGAAAATTTAATTTATTTAAGAAGGCAGTATTTTGAATTTAGTAACAAAAATTCAAAAATGTTGGCTAGATCCACACAGAAGAAGAAAATGGGAAATATGATAAGTGGCATATTGTGTAGAACAATGAAGGAAAAACTAACAATTTTTGAGGAGTTTTATAAAGACCTGTACCAGTCAGGGAATAAATCAGTGGAACAAATAGAAAAATATGTAGGGGAAAATTGGAAGATTAAAATAGAAGAGGAAGATAGGGATTTATTAGAAAAACCAATTACGAAAATGGAAGTAGAGGAAGCAATAAACAATTTAAAAAGCGGGAAAGCTCCAGGAATGGATGGGTTAGGACCAGATTATTATAAAGTATTTAAAAAGAAGCTGATACCTAAATTATTAGAATTATATAATAATATAATAATGGGAGATAAAGTCCCTTCATCATGGCAACAATCATTGATAATATTGATACCAAAGCCAGATAAAGATTTGTTGGACCCTGGATCATACAGGCCTAAATCATTGATAAATCAAGATGCAAAGTTATTATCAGCAATAATGGCAAGAAGAATGAATAGTTGTATGTATAAATATATATTAAAGGACCAATGTGGATTTGTGAAAGGAAGACAAATGTCAAATTTAATAGGAAGGGTGTTAAATAAAATACATATAATTGGCAAAACAAAAGTAAAAGCAGGGATATTAGCATTAGATATATTTAAAGCATTTGACTGTGTGGAATGGCCAACACTAAAAATAATATTGAAAGAATTTGGAATGGGGTAGAGGTTCAGAGGATTAATAGATCAATTGTATTCCCATAATACAGCTATAGTGATGTTTAATGATGGAATAACAAGAGAAATAAAAATAACGAGAGGAACAAGAGAAGGTTGCTCACTTTCTCCAATATTGTTTGCAATGGTAATAGAAATTCTAGCAAATGTGATAAGAAATGATAATAGTATAGAAAGAATTGGAGTAGAAACAAAACATAAGCTTGTTTGCTGATGATACATTGTTAACAATTAAGGAACTGATTAACGGAATAGAAAAGATTAAAGAACATTTAAAAGTATTTGGGGAGATGACAGGCTTACAGGTTAATTGGAATAAATCAGATATGATGTTGTTTAACTATACTAAGGAAGAAGAAAATGTATTTGTAAAAGAGAAAAAATTAGAAGTAAGATTAAAAAGTAATATTAAGTATTTAGGAATAAATATTACAAAAGATTTAAAAGAATTAAAAGAAAAAAATATTATGGTACTAAGGAAAGAAATGGAAAAGAAGTTGGAAGAATATAAAAATATTCAACTATCATGGTTTGGAAGAGTAGCTTTAGTTAAAATGAAAATATTACCTAAACTAAATTTTTTGTTTAGAATGTTACCAATAAAAGTATCAGAAGTAGAATGGAAAAAATGGCAAAATATGCTGAATAAATATTGTAATGTAGGGAAAAGGACAAGATTAAATAAATTATTTTTGTATATATCACAGAAGGAGGGAGGACTTGGTCTTCCCAAAATAAAAGGATATTATGAAGCTAATCAATTGAGATATGTTATAGAAGGAATTGTAGGACAGGGGGATTTAGAATGGTTAGAGATAGAAACAGGGAGAATAGAAAAGAGAATATGGAATATATTTTTTGATAATTTTACAAAAAAGGAAATTAAAGGAATTGAGAACCCGTTTCTGCAAAATATATGGGAAATATGGTATAAATATAAGAGAGAATTTTTGCCTATTGATTCAGTATTAACACCGGTTATAATGGAGAAAAAAAATCGCAAATAATTTGAAGGAAAAAAATGGGAAAGGAATTAAAGAAAAGAGGACTAGAAAAAATAGAGGGATGGATAGGATGGATGAATGAGAAAGGGAGTATAAGAAATTATGTGGAATGAAAATTTCATGGTTTAATTGCATACAGTTAGAACAGTGGATTAAAAATTGGAAAAAGAATCATAAAGAAATAAGGGAATTTACAAAATTTGAAAATTTGGTGAAAAAAGGTGAAAAGAGCGATGATAATGAAAGTATGAAAGGTATTACAAGTGAATTATATAAAATATTGATAAAAAATAAGGGAAAAAAAGACAAAGGGGAATATTTAAGGAGAATATGGGAGGAAGATTTGAAACAAAAAATTTGAGATCATGAATGGGATAAGATATGGAAACAAAGACATCTAAAAAATATGTCGAAACCGATAAAAGACAATTATTATAAAATAATATGGAGATGGTATTTGACACCAGCAAGATTGCATAATATAGATAAGAATAAGTCTAAATATTGTTGGAGAGGTTGTCAAGAAATAGGTACATATGTGCATATGTGGTGGAATTGTAAATTTGTACAGCAGTTTTGGGAAATGGTTTTTATAGAAATAGGGAATATTCTGAATAGAAATATAGAAAGGAAGCCGAGCATAGCATTGATGTCAATTTATAATGAGAATGGGAACCAAGCAGAAAAGGATTTAATAACAAATTTATTAACGGCAGCAAGATTAATTATAGCAAGACATTGGAAAATGCAAATAAATGTACAAGTGGAGGAGTGGTATAAAGAAGTGTGGAAGATGGCAATAAATGATAAGTTAACATGTAGACTCAAAGTAAGAAGAGGAAGTTGGAAAGAAAGTGACTTTGATAAAATTTGGAAAGTATTTGTTAAAAAAGTATTACAGACAAAAGATGGGAGGTTACCTCCATGAGAAGAAATGAGATTCTGGAAAGATTAGGTAAGGGACAACAGCTCCGGTGAAGGGGAGCACTGAGGGGGGGGGGTAGGGGAATTAATATTTTTGAATAGAATTATAATAAAGAATCTATATTAACTTTTGAAACTAGTTAATAGAAAAATTGTGATTTATAGTAATTTTATGTGTTATAACAACTAAGTATTGATTAAATAATATAATGTATGATTATAAAATTAATAAAAATATATTTAAAAAAAAGAAGTGTGACCCTAGGATCACATCCTGGCCCCAAGACTGCTTTGTATCCCTGACCCCTCTAGATTCCCTAGAGAGTCCTTTGTCTTTCTCCCTAAAAGCTTAATTCCCTCTTCTGGAAGCTTCCACAAGTGACCTTTTGCCCTGTGGGCCAATTTGTCATGGAACGTATCCCCTGCAGATATGGAGATCGACCAGTATGTTCCCCCCCCGCCCGACATTAGCACCAGTCTGTAAAGAATATAAGTGGCATATATTATACCATCTCAATGTAGGGCTGATTGAAAAAAAGCAAAAATAAATAAATAAATAAATAATAAATAAATAAAAAAAATAAAAATAAAAAAAATTCTCATCCCCTGCCCCAACTTGTGTTTTATGCTGTTTTTGAAGCAGAATGGCCACCACAAGATGATTTTTTTCCCCATCCTAATTCAACACAAGTACATTGTCTCCTGAAAGTATTGTTATGAGGCAAAATGGCAGTTTCCCCCACCCTAAGTTTAGCTTATTCTGTTAGGGCTTTTTAGTTGCTGTATGGGTCTTTGTAAATTGGCCTGGTCAGTTTTAGGGAAACAAACAGTAGGCAGCCTTGAAAGAAAGCACAGACGTGGGTGTTGACAATCAGGATTACTGACTTAACTTGAAAAAATGTAGGAATAGCTATGTTGCTCTTTACCAGAGCAGGGTAATACCTTTCTTAGGATCAAGCGAAACATCCCAAATGCATGTGAGTTTTCAAGTTGTCCAGAAGTCTTCACCAGGCAAACAAAACAAAACAAAACAAAACAAAACAAAAAAACCCCACAAACAAACAGAAAACGCCAACAATCAGGCCAGGCATTGTAGTCATTGTCTCTTACAACTAAACTGAGGACTCTTCCAGACAGAGTTAAAGAAGCCTGATTCAGTATAGCTCTTTGGGGTTTGCCAGATTTTGCTGGTTGTTGTCTCTGTATCCACTGGTTCCATTCTTTTAGGGGCCGATTGTAGCAGTTTCTTGGATCTGCAGTGGGGCTTTTCCAAGCTGAGGCATGGCTTGCTGAGGTGATTCTATGGTTTGAAGAGCAAATTTTCTCCTCATTTAATTTCCACCACCCCTCAGAATTATAGTATTCTAATGCAAAACTGCCATTTTACTGATGTACTATAACTGTAAAGAAGTGGGAGGGGAGGAAGAGAAGTCTTTTCTGTTCTGCTGTGTCTTGGAATTAAAAATAAACCCACTGGAGGGTGGAAATAAAATGCAACCCCTAGTGTTGGGAATTATCAGAAAATTGTCCGGGACAACAGAAATGTAATTTGGATATAGAGGAGGGCGACTAACATGGTGAAAGGTCTGGGAACCATGCCTTATGAGGAAAGACTTAGGGAGCTGGGTATGTTTAGCCTGGAAAAAAGATGGTTAAGGGGCGATATGATAGCCCTGTTTAAGTATTTGAAGGGGTGTCACATTGAGGATGGAGCAAGCTTGTTTTCTGCTGCTCCAGAGACTAGAACATGGAGCAATGGATGCAAGCTCCAGGAACAGAGATTGCACCTCAACATTAGGAGGAACTTTCTGACAGTAAGAACTGTTCGGCAGTGGAACATACTCCCTCGGAAGGTGGTGGGGTCTCCTTCCTTGGAGGTCTATAAACAGAGGCTGGATGGCCATCTGTCAGGGATGCTTTGATCATGATTTCCTGCATGGCAGGAGACTGGACAGGATGGCCCTCTATTTTATTTTATTTTATTTTATTTATTTATTTATACCCCGCTCTTCAGCCACAAGGCTATCAGAGTGGCTTACAAATTGTTTTAAGCAATAGCTATTTACACATCTACACTGCATTAAACAGTTTCTAATGTGTGTTAGCTAACTGCCCCCACAAGCTGGGTACTCAATTTACCGACCTACGAAAGGATGGAAGGCTGAGTGAACCTTGGAGCCTGCTGGAATCGAACCTCATGGTCTCTTCCAACTCTACAATTCTATGATTCTATGAAAATAAAAAAGATTAACATTTACAAAATACAAAGTTTTCAAAACCAGAGTTGGTGTTCTGGATATTTCTGTCCCCCACATTTTTTTTGCGTTTGGTAGTGTGGCCCCTAAAAGATCCTGGGGCGGAAAACTGGCTCTAGAACTCACTGCGATTGCCCAGTCCAGGTCAGGAGTTTGCCAAACAAATTTGCCCAGGATTTTTTCTCTTTAGATATATGAAGAGATGTTGCCTTGAAATCCTTTGGACAAAATTCTGCTGATATTACTTTTGGAGGTATCTTGTCCTCTTAAGTGTAGAGGATGCCTAAATGGCTTATATTTGGAGATAGGGACTTTTTTTTTGTAAGGAAACCATAGAAACCCATTTTTAAAAACCATTGTGTCATCCTTTTAAAAATATTGTATAGCTAATAAATTGTTCAACAACTTTGAGTGTTCTCATTCTTGCTTGCATTAATAATAGGTTTTTCTCTAATAGCAGGGAATGGTTGCAGAATTAGTGCTGTTTGATGCATGATTTGGGGAATTTTTTAGCCAGTCCTGGGGAAATCTTGATTGGTGCACAGAGAGTGTGTTGTAGACAAGCTGGAAAAGTTGTTGATGATGGCTTGGATCCAGCTTATCACTGGAGGTCTTTGAGCTTTGAGCAATGATGATCAGGAAAGTGCTGGGCCAAGATCCTTGCTTCTGAATTGCCTGTTTTTTCAGTTTCTACATGAAACTGCTGGAAGTGACAGCAGGGGCAACTTGATTGTACAGTAGTTGGTTTTTAAAGGTTGCAGGATCAGCCAAGGAAGTAGTTCATATTAAACGGTGCTTATGATAATGAGTAGATGTTAGAGGAGAACTCAAGGTTAGCTTTCAAAAAGTAGCCAAAGCCATAGATGCTTGCAGACTTGGCTGTCATAAAGCCAGAGTATTGACAGGTCTCGGAACACAGGCACAGTGCCATAAGTCTATGCACAACTTGAGCCCATAGGAGGAATACAGGTTGAGTGTCCCTTATCCGAAATGCTTTGGACTGGAAATGTTTCGGATTTCTATTTTTTTTTTAAATACCGGTACCTGTATTTGCGCATACACACACACACACACACACACACACACATATATGTACATATATGCTTCCCACCATTTCACAGATTGTTGTGTCTGTCTCCAGCCTTGTGTCTTATTTGTTCAGTACTTGTGTTAAGTGTCAGACACAAGGTTGGATAATGACTGAGGATCTGTGAAATGGCGGGAATCCAAGCATAGTTCTCAGTGCAGATCCATGCCTGTGCCATTTCATTTAACGGATGCTTGTGTCTCCAACCTCATGTCTTTCATTTGCTGTTTGTGTTGTGTATGAGACATGAGGCTGGAGAGAAATGGAAGATTTGAGAGATGACTGAGCAGGGATGCTACAGCTGCCGACTTAAAGGCAGAAGCAAGTGGTTGGAGGCAAACCATTTCAGTTTTTGGAAGTTTTCGGATTTCAGATGTCTGGATTAGGGATGCTCAAACTGTAGCTAATTTTGGTTTTGGTGATAATATGCTAATTTATGTCCATATATAGAATTATAGTATTATAGTATGACTCCTGTATCTGCAGGGGATGCATTCCCAGACTTGCCATGGATACTGGAAACTGCAGATAAAAGTGAGCACTATTAAAATGAATGAGTTCTGGTCCAAGCATACCGTAGAGTTACACTGGAGGACTTACAAGATGCCTAGAGATAAAACCTCTCTAGTCATTTTCTAGGTCCTCCAGTGTGACTCTATGGTAAGCTTCTGCTGGAATCATACCATAGAGTTGCAAACGGGAATCTAGGAGATGCCTAGAGAGTCCATATTTTTTCTGCAGATACGGGTGCCATGGATATGGGGTTGTATTGTACTAAAATTTGTTTCAATTTTTCAAATGTAAATAAAAATAAGTGAAATAAATTGCTTTAAGTGCAATTATACAATAGTATTTTCTCACTTCTGAGCAATTATAGACTCCCCCTTTAATTCCACCTGCAGAATCATGGGAGCACCACCACAAAATTGAAAAAAATCATGACTAAACGTTGGCTCCCCCCAACGAGCTGCAAAAGCGGCGGCAGGGCTTGGGAAGTCTCACCGCCACCCCCGTGCCCCTGCAAAAGTGGCAGCGGGGCTTGGGAAGCCTTGCCGTTGCCCGTCCGCACCCCCCCCCAACAGGGAAGGAAAACTGATGAAACTCACAGTGCTCACTGTGGGTTTGGTCGACTTCCCTTCCCAGTGGTGGGGGGAGCTGAAAACCACTCACCCCCCGCCCCACGGCCTCGGCGTTTCCCCCCACAGAGAAGGAAAGCTGATGAAACTCACAACGCTCACCACTGGTTTAGTCGGCTTTCCTTCCCTGTGGGGGAAAAAAGCTGAAAACCACTCACCTCCCTCACCACAGCCTCGGCTTTTCCCTTGACAGGGAAGGAAAGCCGATGAACCTGGCAGTGCTTGCAGCAGGTTTAGTCGGCTTTCCTTCCCTGTCGAGGGAAAAGCTGAAAACTGCTCACCCCCTCCCTGTGGCCTCAGCTTTTCCTCCCACAGGGAAAGAAAGCTGACAAAACTCACAGCGCTCGCAGCGGGTTTGGTCAGCTTTCCTTCCCTGTTGGGGAGGGGGAGCCAAAAACCGCTCACCCTCCCTCCCTGTGGCCTCGGAAATCCATGAATTTTCAAAACCGTGAAACGGAAAGCTGTGAATTGGAAGGGATGACTGTACTCACTTTAATATGACCTACTGATGCCACTTCTGCTCATATACCTTCATGCGCTTCAACTCCAAGTGCGCTTCAACTCCAAGTGGTCTTGGATGAAACCGATTATCTAGACCCATTTCAAACTGGCTTTAGGACGGGATTTGGAGTTGAGACTGCCATGGTTGCCTTGACTGATGACCTGCGTCTAAGCATTGACAGGGGTAGTGTGACCCTGTTGGTGCTTTTAGACATCTCAGCGGCTTTCGATACGATAGATCATAGCATCCTCTTGGATCGCTTGAGAGGGTTAGGAATCGGAGGCACTGCGCTCCAGTGGTTCCGGTCCTTCCTCTCGGGCAGGTCCCAGAGGGTGTTGCTCGGGGACAGCTGCTCCAGCAGAAAGGAGCTTACCTGTGGGGTTCCACAGGGCGCCATCCTGTCCCCGATGCTGTTTAACATTTATATGAAGCCGCTGGGTGAGATTATTCGCAGTTATGGGGCTGGGTGTTATCAGTACGCTGATGACACCCAGATCTATTTCTCCTTGCCCCGATCATCGGCCTCGAATTCCGATGGCGTCTCTCCTCTTAATGATTGTCTTAAAGCAGTAATGGGCTGGATGAGGAAAAACAGATTGAGATTAAATCCAGATAAAACAGAGGTGCTCACGGTAGCGGCCCCCAAACCAGGAGTTGGGTTGCAACCTCCAGTCCTGGACGGGGTCACGCTCTCCGTTAAGGACTGTGTTCGCAGTCTGGGGGTGCTCCTTGATTCATCGCTTCAGATGACGAGTCAGGTGAATGCGACAGTCAGGAGCACCTGTTATCAGCTTCGGCTGATACGCCAGCTGTGCCATTTCCTGGAAGTAAGGGACCTTGAGACTGTGGTGCACGCGCTGGTAACCTCCCGTCTAGATTTCTGCAATGCGCTCTACATGGGGCTGCCCTCATGCTTGGTCCGGAAACTTCAGTTGGTACAAAATATGGCAGCCAGAGTGGTCTCGGGAACATCTCGGAGAGACCATATAACTCCAGTATTAAAATCTCTCCACTGGCTGCCAATCAGTTTCCAGGCCCAGTATAAGGTGTTGGTTATTACCTTTAAAGCCCTAAATGGCTTGGGTCCAACTTATCTCCGGAACCGCCTCCTCCCATACAATCCTCCCCGCGCACTCCGGTCCTCTGGGAGGAATTTGCTTCAGCCACAAAAATCTAGGCTGTCTGCAACCTCCCAGAGGGCCTTTTCGGTAATCGCCCCCAAGTTGTGGAATGACCTGCCGAATGTGATCCGTCAGATAACAAGCCTGAGTGGCTTTAAAAAAGCACTAAAGACGGATCTCTTTCGGCAGGCCTTTCCTAATTAGATCCCGGCCTCAGGGGATCCTGGCCTCTTCTAGGCTGCTGGCCATTTATTATATTTATTGTATTTATAGTTTTAAAAGTGATTTTAGATTAGTTGTTTTAATTTATATTTGTTTAATGTTTTTTTATGGGGGAGGGTGGGAGTGGGGGTGTTTAGGGATTTTATTTGTATTGTATTTTAAATTTTGTAAGCCGCCCCGATTGTTTTAACAGAGGGGCGGGGTATAAATAAATATTATTATTATTATTATTATTATTATACCACTATGCAGCTTTGCTCCCTCCTTCTGGAGAGAGAATGATGAACTGGCATAGAATGATATGTCAGGTGTTAGTGTGCACTGGTTACCTAAACAGGTCCAGGCAACATATTATAAACAGCAGAGTATTATTCCTTCAGACATCAGAATAAAGGCAGAGACACAGGCTTTGTGTCTAAAATAAACTTCTGTTTACTTGAGCATAATGAAGAGTATTTACAGATATATACAGCATTCAAAAGAAAAACATTCAGTCTGTGAAATCCAACACAGAACTACTTCACATTGTGAAATCCAAAGTAGAACTGCTTAGCTCTCAGCCCAGCCCTGCACCAGCTCAGCTCCTGGGCTCAGTAAATATTGATACATTTACCCAGCTAGCTTGCTTGTGAAAATTACTAGCAGCTAGCTCTGCAGACTGTTTGCTACATCTCGGCTCTTCATGGAATAAATCTACTGCATATCCCAATATCCTGGCACCCCTCTATATTTATTTAAAGCGCTGTACTTAAACACATTGCACGATACCAAATGTAGACAACAAATACTGGTGTTTAACAGGACCTAGTGCTTTAGTAAACATGTCAGCCAGATTCTCTTCTGATGGGCAGTAGGTCAAAGTGATTAGCCTTGCCTGTATAGTTTTCATGTACATTCTGGTACTTAAGAGCAACATGCTTGGTTCTTGATTTTACCCCCTCAACTGTTGCCAGTTGAAAACAGGCCTGAGCATCCTCAAAAATATCAGCAGGTTCCTGTATTGGCATCCTCAGATCAATATACAGTTGATTGATTCAAATCATCTCTGAAATTAAATCAGACAAAGCAGCACATTCAGCCTCTGCATAAGATAGAGATACAGTGGACTGTCTTTTTGCTTTCTCCAAAATTGGTGAATTTGCATAAATGATAACTACTCAAGACCTGGACTTTCTGTCTAGAACATTCTGTGCAAAATCACTGTCCACGTAACACAGCAATTCGTGATGTCCCTGGGATGAAATCTGTATCCCATAATCCATGGTATCCTTCAGATATTAACTGCATAGGCTATGTCTGGGTGTGTTGAATTTGACAAATAAAGTAAACTCCCAAAAGCTGAATGATGTAGCCCAGCATCCTGAAATAATTTCTCATCACAGTTGCCATGGGTTTTGCAGCACTCTTACAGTCAGACATGTTATAATCAGTTAGCAATTTGACTATTTTCTGCTTTTGGCTCAACAGAAAACTACCATCTTCAAGTCTCTTAATATTCACACCCAAATATTGCTGTACTTCACCCAGATCTTTAATTTGAAATTTAGAACCAAGTTCTTGGCCAAATTTTGCTACTTGTTCCTCTGTTTTGGTGATTAAACACAGATCATCTACAAAAGCAATTAGGATTTCATACTTTTGATTTTCATCCCTTGTATACAAGCAAGGATCTTCTATGCTCTCTTTAAAACCAGTACTTAACAACCTATCTCTTTAACATTGGTACCAACATTGTCCCTTTTGCTTTAATCCATATATGGGCTTTTTAAACCTGTACACTTGATTTGGGTTGCCATTTTGATAGCCAAGTGCCTGTTGCATATAAATGGTTTCCTCTAAATAAGCATTTAGATATGCAGTCCCAGTATCAAAATGCTGCACTTTAAGATTATGTAGACAAGATACCGACAGTCAATTCCAACACTTTGCCCTTTGGCGGTGGGGGTGAAAGTTTTGTCATAACTAGCGTGTTTTATCTAGGAAAACCCCTATGCAATCAATCTTGCCTTGTACTTGGTTTCACCAGAATGCAGCCTTTTTATTTTATATACCCATCTGCATCCTACAGGTTGTTCCCCTGCTGGCAAATCAACCAATTCAAAAACGTCATGTTGAGTCATGGAATTTATCTATCTCATCATCCACCACACTCTGCTATTTTACTTTCTCCTCTTGGGGTAATTTCAACATCTCATTGAAATTGTTAGGTTCACATGTAAACTGACACACCCTAACAACATTATCCACTGTGAATTTTTGAGGTGGCACCCCTTTTGTGACACGATCGGACCTTCTGGGTATTGAAAATTGTGGCACCTCATGATCCCCATAATTTCTTTCTTTGTGCTTAGAACTGTGCTCCTGTTGCACTTCAGTCTTAATTACCGCAGGGCTTTTAGCATTAGCATCAGGCATAACTGGCTCTTGCACTTGCTGAATTTCCTGTGCATCCCCATTTAAAGGCAGAAGCACCTCAGAGTTTGAGTGAACTTGGTTCCAATTGCTACGTTCCTCAAACTGAGCATTCCTGGAAATTAAGACTTTACCATTTCCAAAAGCAAACCTATAAGCTTTTGAACTACTCTGATATCAAACAAATCTTAGCATCTATGCTTTAGGAGATCCCTTTTGGCGTATGTTAACCCATGCAAACTTTTTAAAAAAATTCAGATGCTTAACTGAAACTTTTTACCATACAACATAAAATACGGAGTTTCTTCCACCACAGAGTTCCATAGTTTGTTTTATTAGCATTTATCCTTCTGTTATGCAAATAATTGGCAGTTAGGATGGCCTCGCCCCAGTATTTTTGATCCATCTTGGAATCATACATTAAAGAATCCTTTATATTTTGCAAAACACCAAATCTATGTTCTGCATCACCATTTTGTGTGGGTGTAAAGGGGGTGGAGCATCTGTGGAAAATTCCCCTCTGTTTCAGCCATTTCTGGAATTTATCTGACATAAATTCTCCCCCAGAATCACTTTGCATGCAGCCACCCTGAACCTGGTGCTTCCTTTCAATATAATTACACTACAGTAGTTCTCAAAAGTTTCAAAGGCTTCAGACTTGTTTTTCAATAAATAACAAATTCCAAATCTTGAAAAATCTTCAACAATTACCATGGTGTATCTGGCCCCTCCCAAAGATGAAGAAAAAGGCCAGCTAAATCAGTATGTACCACCTCAAAAATTCAGATTTCCTATTACTGAATTTAGGTATTGGCAATACCTTTGATTTGCTGTGCTTGCAAATAGAACAATCTAAGAAAGCTTTGCAGTTGTTCACCTTTAAATCATAACACATCAGGCATTGTTTCAAAACCATATAACTAGGATGGCCCATTCTTCGGTGCATCAGATGAATGCAGTCATTATGCACTGGGGTGTTAGTCATTACAGCCTGGCCTAAACCAGCTTTGGGGTACATATAATAAAGCTGTTTTTTCAACTCCCCCTCCGCGCAAACATTTCCATCCTTTAAAATAAAACATTCCTTGCTGGTAAAGGTAATCTTATACTCCACTTCTGTTAGTGTGCTTACAGAGAGCAAAGCATTTTCAAGTGAGGGCACATAAGCCACTTTGTCAATATTTTGACCTAAACATGAAATAAAACATTTTCCCTCTCCCCGCACAACAGATTTCTGGCCACCAGCAAGTCTCACATGTTGAATTCTGGATTTAGATATCTCTACACATTCAGAGTTATCATTGGCTATATGCGCAGTACAGCCACTGTCCAGAACCCAAAAAGTTTGATCAGATGGACTGCTTTCTCACCACAGCAGACATGGCAACTGTGCAGCATGGCTCTTTTACCTTTTTTGCCTTGGATTTGAAGCCACTGTTCTTTTTATGCTTATTAGGACACTGTCCTGCAAAAGGCTCACCAGAACTACAGGTCTACCATTTTTTCACTGCAAATGCAGCCTCTGTCCCTTCGTTATTCACCACTTTATGGCTGTTGGAATCTTCAGGCTTCTTCTTTTGCTTGAAGTGTTTTTCTTCTTCCCTTCATTGTTTGTCTCTCTTCTTCCTCGAGTAGATGACCGCTGATATAATTCACAGACAGCTCTGTCTCTGGAATTGCTTCCACACTGTTTATTAGTGCATAAAAGCTGGAATAAAGGGTACTCAAAATTATGTAGACCATCTCTGCTTCTTCATAATACAGCCCTGCTTGATGCAGCTTCCCAAATAGAGAGTGAAGATAGGCCAGGTGCTGACTTACATCATCTCCAGGTTTCAGCTGTGCATTGTAGAGCTTTCTTGTGAGTAGGATTTTGGATCCTGCTGTCTCACACACATAAACAGCTTTTAAGGCATCCCAGCGTTCCTTGGCTGTATCTAAATCACAAACCTAAGTTAACTGCAAATCTTCCAGCCCCCCAAATAATAGAAGCATGTGCATTTTCTTCTGCCTTCCTCTCAGGAACATTTGGTGCTATAGCAGTGTGGAGGATTGGATCCCAAATCCCCTTTCTTCTCAAATACATCTGCACCTTCCAACTCCAGTACAGTTAGTTACACTTATTCAGCCTTTTGAAAGGTAGTCCACTCATGCTCTGTTCAGATGCCATCTAAGCAGTTCAGCAAACTACTAAGCCTCATTCACAGCCTTGCTTCTCACCAACAGATCAGCAGTCTTGGCCAGGAACCTCCAGACAGTTTACCGCAGCTCACAGACACCCACAGGTCACAGTAGACTGGCACAGACTGGTGTTACTGGTCAGAATGGTGCAGCGTGGCATAGCCTGGGCCCATAACCTGTCAGGTGTTAGTGCACACTGGGAACCTAAATAGTTCCAGGCAGCTTATAATAAACAGCCAGAGTGTTGTTGCTTCAGTCATCAGAATAAAGGCACAGACACAGGCTTTGTGTCTAAAATAAATTTCTATTTACTTGAGCACAATGAAGAGTATTTATAGATATATACAGCGTTCAAAAGGAAAACATCTTCACTCTGTGAAATCCAACACAGAACTAATTCACAACCAAACACAGCTTTCATCTTCTTCCCTCTTTTATGGGCACATTTTCCCTCCACCCCATTACTGTTTGTACCCATACCATGCCAAGATTTAGTACAGGAATCTGTTTACATTCTGAGATTGACCTCTAGCCTGGACTCTGACATATGCCTTGAGCAATACTCTTGCTGAAGTTGGAAATTGCCTGAGAAGATACACCACAAAACGTGCATAGAAGTTTAAGTTAGGACTCGGGGATGGGGTTAGGCAGCTTAATAAACATTCAGCACCATGCCTATAGCTCTCTCAGAATTTCTTATAGGGATAGAAAGAATATTTGAAAATATTTTTTATAAATGGTCAAAAACAGTTTCCTCTGCTGTTGGGAACCCCTGATGAGAATCCTAGACAGGAAAGAATCTTTGCAGATTCTCAAAAATTCATGTTGAGGAGGTTGTTGTGTAGTAAATGGCATTTTCTTCATAGAGATGTTATTTTCCATACAGAAAATGCTTTTTTTCTAAACAGGAAACTTTTTTCTGCACACATACAAAAAATCTATTTTCTGCTAAAGACTGAATAGTTTTCCATAACTGTGCTATTTTCAAAGACTTTCTTGCAATGAGAAGAAAAATGGTAAAATTATTCATCCTTGTGTATGAGAGCAAAGTTTATGAAGATTTACACCCCTGCTTCTCAATAACTTAGTGGATGAAGTGGTCTACCTCACCCCAAATTAACTAACTCTACAGTCCTATGCATTCTATTCTGGGGAAAAACCCTGTTGAACACAATGGGACATACATCTAAGTAAACATATATTATTATTAAACTATTTATACCCTGCCCTATATCAAAGATTGTATGAATGAAGTTTATTCCTCCCCCTTCCTTCAAATTAACTTCTGTTTTTATTAAACCTTGCCATTCCATTGCCTGAATAATTGCAGCTGACCAAATAACTCCAGACTTCTTCTTCTATAACTGAATGAATCTTCTATAAAGGAGGAGTGTGAGGGAAAAACCTAAATTCTCTTTTCTGATTGTATAAAGTCATATGCAGCTAAGAACTTCTTTTACTTTTCACATTGTCCTCTTGAGAATTACAGAAGACTTGCTTTGGATAGAATAAGGAAAAGAAACAAATACCACAATCTTGATAGGGAGAAAAGAAGATTAGTGATCAGAGAGGGTGACATAAGAGTTCCTCAAATGAGTGAGATTCTTAGAGGGATGAGTTCTGTGGACCTTAATTATCTTTATATTGTGTGGTGACTGAGGTCTTTTTCTTGGCTTTTTTTAAATAAAAAAAAAAAACCACCCCTAAAATGTACTTAAAAGCCCACCTCCCATTGGTTATGTCATAAGGCTTTTTGCATGCAGCCTCCACAGCACCTGAAACATGATGTCACTTTCATTCTATGGAGTGGAACACTGTGCAGGACAAAACTGTAGAAAGACATGAGTGTGCATGTAAGCCTGCCTTCTGTTATCTCAAACACACCAGAGGTCCTGAGGCCCATTTCCTCTTCAAACTTTGATTGCAAACAAGTTCTCAAGCAGTGGACTTATAAAGGATAGAGAACAGCCTATAGTTTAAAAGACTAAAACAAAACCACCCTAATTTGCATGCAGTGATAGCACCAGTATCAGCAGAGTGATGACTATGCTCTGACTTTTAGTCAGAATTATAAAGAGCACCATTGAAATCATAGCCACTAGCTGCCACTGTTTGCATGTAGCACAAATGAAATGTTGAAATGGAATGGAGGAAAGCAGCAGATATACTAGATGGCGTTCCTCAGGGTGCCATCCTGTCCCCGATGCTATTTAACATCTATATGAAGCCGCTGCGAGAGATCATTCGGAGGCATGGAGTGCGGTGTCATCAGTATGCTGATGACACCCAGATATACTTCTCCATGTCTCAGTCATCAGCTTCGACTTTAGATGGCGTCTCTCCTCTCAATGATTGTCTTAAAGCAGTAATGGACTGGATGAGGAAAAACAAATTGAGACTGAATCCAGACAAAATGGAGGTAATAACAGTTTCAGGCCTGAAACCAGGTCTGGGAATACAACTTCCAATCCTGGATGGAACTACACTCTCCTCCATGGACTGTGTTCGCAGTCTGGGCGTGCTCCTGGACCCGACGCTCCAGATGTCTAATCAGGTAAATGCGACGGTCAGGAGTGCCTGTTATCAACTTCGGCTGATACGCCAGCTGCACCCTTTCCTGGAAACCAGGGACCTCGAAACTGTGGTACATGCACTGGTAACCTCCTGTCTGGATTTCTGTAATGTGCTCTACATGGGGCTACCCTTGTGCTTGACTCAGAAACTTCAACTAGTTCAGAACATGGCAACCAGGTTGATTTCTGGTGTTTCCAGAAGAGAGCATATAACACCTGTGCTAAAAGCTCTCCACTGGCTGCCTATTAGTTTCCGGGCACAGTACAAGGTGTTGGTTATAACCTTTAAAGCCCTACATGGCTTGGGTCCAACTTATCTCTGGGACCGCCTCCTTCTGTATGACCCTCCCCACGCACTTCGGTCCTCTGGGAGGAATCTGTTACAGCCTATGAAAACAAGGCTGTCAGTGACCTCCCAGAGGGCCTTCTCTGCTGCTGCTCCTCCCAGATTATGGAATGGCCTGCCGGATGAGATCCGTCTTATTACCACCTTAGACAGCTTTAAAAAACTGTCAAGACGGATCTTTTCCAGCAGGCCTTTCCTGAATAACTATCCCGGCCCAAGACTCAGCTGTCCTTTCTGAGCTGCAATCAGATTTTTTTTAAACTATTGTATGTTTTAATTTTTTTCTTTCTAATTTATATATTTTTAATTATTGTATATTTTTAATCTTTTATAATTTAATATTATTTTAAGGGGTGGGTGGGCTAGGGTACTGTGACTATGGAGTTTTTATATTGTAAGCCGCCCCGATTGCGTTGCAGAGGGGCGGGATAGAAATATTTTTTTTAATTATTAGTATTATTATTATCAGAACAGTATGTTTTCCCATTTTTTGCTGCCTCAATTGGAAGTACACAGGTTGTATGGAAATGATCAGTTTCTTTGTTTCTCTGTTTGTTATGCTTGTAGATTGGGATTTGGATGTCATGGGTATGAAAGAGACAAAAGCAAGAAGCAGACTTGGGAAGGAAAGCTACCTGTGTCTTCTGTAGTAGCGGTTCTCAATATATGGCTCTCCATGTGATTTGGACTTCAGTTCACAGAATCTCTCACTATTGGCCAAACTGGCTTTGGCATCCAGAAACTGAAGTCCAAAACCTCTGGTGGATTAAAGGTAGAGTACCACAGCCTTATAGCTTCAAAGTCTATTTCATAGCACACCTCCTACTTGTCTGCTAAGGGAACTTTTTGAGCTCGGTAGGAAGAGGTAGACTTCTACTGAAGCAGGCAGTGGCAACTGATGGCAGCGAATTCATACCAGGTTTTCATCCAGGCTTTAAGGGAACTGTCCAAGGTGCTAAATCTTGTTCCTAAATAGCTCCAGAACGTTGGACAGCTCTTTTAAATCTAGCCAAAATCTGGAACGGATTTACCAGCCTCCACTGGAAGAAGATGATGTTGTTGGGGCAGTTTGTGAAATTTGGAGCTGCCCAGGAATTTCAGAGCCCATGCTGTACCCCAAGAACTTTGAATAGAACCAAAACTTCAGTTTGAGCTTGAGGTAAGAGATTTTCCAAATGTATTATAGAATCTCTCTGTACAATTTTCAGAGTACTCATGCTGTTCGCAGTGCAAGTTTAAACTTGCTTATTAATGTTTTTTTACTTGGAAAAGAAGATATAAAGTAGAGCTTTAACATCTTGCCAGGTCAGGGTTCTTCTTTTTTTATTAAGAGGCTAGTTTTAATAAGGCATAATGCAAATCTCACTCAGCCCTCATAAACCTATGGCAGAAACTGCAGTCTTTCTTGCCTAAAACCATTAAGTGACAACAATGTGTTCAATACATCATCTTGTCAGCAGTGCACTTGGAGATGGAGGCACATCGCCCAGCAGATTCTACCACTGGTCAGAAAATAAATGTGACATGCGATTAATCTCATTGTATGATTCACCGTGTAATTTTTGCATTGAACAGGTGATCACCTTGTGTTTACTTAATGAACAGACTTTTTCGCATTTGACATCTTCCCACAACATGACCTGTTTGTCACTTGCTGTTGTGTGATATCTGGCAATGAATTGTTACTACTTTAGGGAAGTGTAAGTGAGATTTCTATTTTCATAGGCTTCTTAATTACTCACGCAAGTGAAAGGGCTGCAGATCTTCATAATAAAAGCTAAAAATACCAGGCGCATTGACTGCTTGGGGCTCACAATCAGCAGCTCAGTTATTGTTTCCCAGTTTATAGTTTCTGTGGCATGGGCTTTTGACTGGTAGGGGTGGCATGAACCATAGCCAGGCCATCTAGAAGTTTGCTCCCTGCCTACCCCTCCTCCAATCCCCTTCTGGATCAAGATCAATGTGGAAAGCACTTTATTCTGTGGCAACACCCCTTGCTGCCACCTCTCTTTTCTTGTGATTACCATTACAAGGAGGCCTCACTTAAGACCTGGATGCACCTGTGAGCACACGAGGATTTGTATGCTGGTGCCAGGAATCATGGGAAATGTAATTTCAATGGGTCTTGCAAGGCACAGGATAGTTTGGGAAAGAGGATAGCTTGTGTGCATCGAGCAGAGATGAGTGCCTGAACTGGGCTGGATTTTCAATATATTAATTAGTCCTCAATAGAAACTGGACCCAAATTAATTTGATGTGCTTCTGAGCAATGTTTGTCCCCAAAAATATCCTCTGAAGTCCCAAAGGGAGGATTTGAAGTTGTGGCTCTACGGGCCCAAGCTGAAGGCAGTTATGGTGACCAAACCATTTGCATGGCACATCAACTTATAAAATTTGAGGTAGAATAATAGAGTTAGAAGAGACCACAAGAGCCATCTAGTCCAACCCCCTGCCTTTCAGGAATAAACAATCAAAGCATTCCTGACAGATGGCCAAACAGCCTCTGTTTAAAAACCTCCAAAGAAGGAGACTCAACCACGCTCCAAGGCAGTGCATTCCACTGCCAAACAGCTCTTACTGTCAATAAGTCCTTCCTAATGTGTAGGTGGAATCTCTTTTCCTGTAGTTTGAGTCCATTGCTCCGTGTCCTAGTTTCTAGAGCAGCAGAAAACAAGCTTGCTCCTTCTTCAAAAGGACATCCCTTCAAATATTTAAACATTGCTATAATGTCACCTCTAATGGGTCAAATCCCTCCAAAGTGTGTGTAAATGTGGCCTTTACAGATGTGGCCATCTGTAAAGCCAATGTCTCTGTACAAATAGCAGCAGACTCAGTTGCTGCAATAGGCAGACACTCCATACATCCTACCTGGGATAGTTTTTGGCATTCCCTTGGTCATCCATATGCCAGTCCTTGAATCCCCCCTTTACTTGTGTTGATCACTAGTGAGATCTAGGACAAGGCCTATGCTGGTGGAAAAGGAGGGCTATTCAGATAGGTGCAAGATAGAATTCAAACCCCCACCCCCAGTATCTTAAGATCTGTAGCACTGGTGGGAATTGTATGCCCTCTGTATGTTGCTGGAACTGCAACTCACAGCATTCCTCACCTGTTTACTACAGCTACAGGGAGCCACAGCAGAATTATCAGCTACAGGGCTGTACAATTCTCAGCCCTCTTCTGTGAGATATTTAACAAACATGTCAATAAACATGTTTTTTTGGAAGCCAGAATAAAACCTTCAGCTTTTTTTTTTTAAACCTGGTCCATAGGGGTGGTTAAACTCCATTCCATTTTAAGTACAGTATATCCTTTTATTCTGGCCCATTAAGGGGAGTGGATATCATTCATTCTCGTGGGAGAGAAAGCATTACAATTCAGGAGAGCTGCACATGAAATTTCAATTTTCATTATAGTTTTACATTTCTTGAAGGCAGTAAAATATTTGAAGCATTATAGCTGAGGTGCTGCTTAAAAGGAGAGTTGGTGTTTGTGTATGTAACAGATGGAAACTTGTTATAATCTTACTTGAGTATTTTTTAAATGCTGCTTGATATTTGGAACGTACAAGGGAGGAGTTCAGGAGCAACTTTGTATCCACTTTTTTTTCTCCCTCTCTCTGCCTGTATTTGAGAAGAAATTCTACTAGCCTGGAGAGGGCACAGCCTATTCATGTGAGTAATAGGAGGAAGATTGCACCCTAAGGTATAGTGCAAAAAACAGGTCAGATTTAAAGGATAAAAAAAGTCTGCATTAATTGTTCTACTGGGAGATGATTGTGTAGTATGGAAAAACAGCGATGGAAACACATTGTGGATGGAAAGCACTGTGCATGGAAACAACAGTAAGAATGGAACATTGTCCATCATTAATACCTTGGTTGTATTTTTCCAGTTTAAACAAAAATAGCTGGGAGGACAAAGTGTAAGTTGTTTATAAATATCATAACACACATTTCCGAATTAACTTTAATTAGACATTTTCCACAGCATCTCCTCACCAAATTGTCCATTTCTTACTGCATCCTCAGTAACTGAGTTGTTGGCTGTGATGGAGCAGTATATAATTTTCATCCCTAAAGAAAAATACCTGAAATGTTACCAATTCAGCCCGAATAGTTTATTTCCAGAAGCGTTCAAGTGGTCAGAAGAGTGGTGAAGTTCCAGATCCTGAGAGCTTCCATCTGGGAAGTCTAGGCTCCCTTCCCAATCAGCTTCATCCTGAGGTCAACTGACATAAGTCAGGTGAGGGGTAAGGATCAACCACCACCACCACCACCACTGACAGAAAAGCTGCTGCTGCTTTTTGCCCGATTGGACAGTGGGTTACAACTCCATAGCCATGACATTATACCTAGCTACACTGGCTGGCATCCTATTGGTGACAAATAGTGACATAAGTCCACTTCACAACGTTGCATATATTTTGGGGTTTTTGGGTCTCTTCCACCATCTGGAAGAACCAAAGCCCTCCCAGGACTCACCATTGTTCCATCATAGCCCCCCCACCCACAGACATTTTGTTGTTGTTGTTGGGGAATCAGAGAAGCATCTGGGTGTACCTTCATAGCCAGACAAACTGATGGCCTCATATGTTCTGCAGGACCCCAGCAGATCTCAACAGAAGATGTCCTTGATTTGTGCCTGTCTATGAGAACCACTCTCCACCAACAATTGAATGATGGTGGTAGTGGGGCTATTCCAGTGCCACGGTGAGTCTTGGGTGGTGGCAGGCACATGCAGAGCAATTACATTATGTTCGATCATGTAGAATCTTGACCATAAGTGAATTTATCTAAGATCCTGAAGTGATCACGTCAGCATTGTATTTTAATAGGGATGTGCCCAAAGCATTTTCAGAAAAGGGATATTGGCAGACCAATTATGCTGAGACCTGCTGTAGTTGTCCTTGTAAGGCTGCATTATAGACACAAGTAACTTGTGTAGAGAACTCTAGACCTCCTGGCTTGTAGATTAATAAGATCTTGCAGGCAGAAATGAAGCCCAATATATATTGTTTTTCTGAGGAGAACGTGGACATACTGAAGCACCTAAATTGCTTTCTGAGTAGTCCTCTCAACTCCCCTTAAATATTTTCTTCCTCCTTTGGAGAACAGCTTTCTCCTATTTTCAGCTCAAGGTTGGCCTGCATTACTTATTTATATTCTTTTCTCCACAAAGCTTTTTAAAGAGAGCTGTCCTCCTTACTGCCTGTTCATTATTTTCTGACTCTTACAGATCAAGCATGATTTCATATGTCAAAACTTGTGTGCTTAACTGGGTTTGATTGTCTTCCATACTGGCTCTAAAAGAGGGCAGTTGGATTTCCAAACATACTGCTGCTTAGATGAATGAAGCCTTGTGGCTTTTGACACTTGCTCATGTCTGGTGACAATCCAGACTTCCTCTGACAGAGTTGGCAGCAAGGAAATAGATGGGGCTGATGCTCAGAGATGCAGTTCATGTCATTTCAGTGCATGCCTTGCACATGTATTTGTGGTCTTAATGCTTCAGAAGAGTGCTTTTTCCGGCGTATAAGACGACCCCCCCCCAAAAAATTAAGTTAAAATACAGAGTTTGAGATATACTTGCCGTATAAGACTACCCTCCTTCTCTACCTCTCAGATCTCCTGCACCCCCTGTCCAGCCAGCCTCCCCTCCACACTTCCTGAAGCCATGATCGGCAGCTCGATCACAGCTTCGAGAAGGGCGGATGGTTGCTGGAAAGCCTTCCCCCCTCCAGCCAGCCACCCATCCACCCTTCCCAAAGCCGCATTTGGGCAGCGGGTGAGGCAGACCACTAAAATTGCCCCTGTCCTCTGCTTTCGCTTCCTCCTCAAAGGGGGCGAAGGCAGAGGAGAGAGGCAATTTTACACGCTTTGCCTCATCCCCTGCCCAATCTCCTGCATCTTTACTCCCTTTGTGAAGGGAGCGAAGACCCAGGAGATCGGGCGGCGGGTGAAGCAAACTGCTAAAATCACCCCTGTCCTCTGCCTTCACTTTCTCCCCAAAGGGGGCGAAGGCCGAGGAGAGGGTTCGGGAAAGGCGGAGGGTGGCTGGCTGTGGGGGGGGGGGAAGAAGCTTGCTAGCCACCTCCCATCCTTCCCAAGTCCGAGATGGGGCTGGTAGCCCCAGTACAGGTGTGTATACCTGGCGTATAAGATGACCCCCAACTTTTGAGGAGATTTTCCTGGGTTAAAAAGTCATCTTATATGCCAGAATATATGGTAAATCACATTTTATGTTTTCTTTCTTTCTTTTTTAAAGTTGTGCCTCCTCACTTTGCAGATAGAAGGTGGCATCTCTGAATATTTCCCAAACCCCGTCCTTGTATGTATAAAGCTGGTGTGCTTAAAAGAAAGGGTTCAGGCTTACCCCCTCCCTCTCATACTGTTCTATATGTATGAGGCTTAACCCCCCACAACAACCCAGAAATTCCGAAACTCCTATCTGTAGTCTCAAGGGCTACAGTCCACTACATTGTTGCCTGTGGTACACAACCCTCTCTCTTCCTATCTATCTCCTATCATTGTGCAGAACAGAGCACAAGCTGGCAGCATGAGTCTGCAGTTGAATCATATAATACATTCCTCTTCCATCATTTAGTAAAGTCATATGTTGTAACTGTAAAAATACCGGTAAGTCAAATTTACAAAAGGTGTCAAACTACAGTTGCAGTATTTTTCAGTTCTGCCTTAGTTATTGCCAAAAATAAATGAATTGTAAAGAAGTCGTTGTTTGGAGCCAGCATAGAGCAGTGGGTGGAGTGTTGGACTAGGACTCTGGGAGATTAGAGTTTGAATTTCCGCCAGTGGGGGGCCTTTGGTGAGTCATACTCACTCAGCCTTAGAAGAAGGCAGTGGCAAATGGCCTTTGGATAAATCTTGCTAAGAAAACCCAAGTGATAGGTTTGCCTTAAGTCAGAGTTGGTTTGAAGGTGTATTTACTACTACTACTACTACAAGAAAATCACTATTCTGTAACATGTTGTTCCCATGTTCTGCATCATCTAGCATGTTTATTTGCCATTGTTATTAAAGGCTTAAAGGCATTTGCTAATTCCTGCTGGGTTTGTCTGTGTGATTTTTGCCAGGAATCATTGACTGGATTCTCACTTAGCTTTCTTTGCTTTTGATGAGGTAGCCAAATTGGGTAGCCTGTATGGTGTGATGACATCCGTTCACTGTGATCCTTGATTGGGTGGGATTGGCTGTAGGAGAATTTGGAGAAAGATGGTGATCTAGTAATTATAGGGGGAAATGGCATGCAGGCAGCAGCGGACGGAGGGAACAATTGTACTTAATTGACATTTCCTCAAATGTTGATTATAGCTGGAGGAAGAGTAAGCAAATTGTAGCTAAAGTATAATTATGCAAATGAGCGCGAATGACTTGTCATGCTTTCTGAAGCTTAGAGACAACCTTGCTTGCCTGGTATTTTGGTTCCTCCCTCTTTTTATTTCATTAAGGAATATGCAGTTGTATGAATGTTTAATCAGAGGTAAGTCTTCATGAATTCACTGCAACATGTGTGTGCGTGCGTGCTTGCCTTCAGGTCACCTGTCGACTTATGGTGCCCCCATGAATTTCATAAGGTTTTCTTAGGCAAGGAAGACTCAGAGGTGGTTTTGCCAGTTCCTTCCTCTGAAGTACACACTACAGCATTCATTGGTGGTCTCCCATCCAAGTACTAGCCAGGGCTGACCCTCCTTAGCTTCCAAGATCAGATGGGATCTGGTGCCTTTAGGGTATTTAAGCCTTGCAATTTATTGCTAGGTATGTGTTTAGTGAATTATAGCCAGAATGTCTCTGTAATTTGCGTTACAACAGGGATAGCTTATACCAATACATCGCTGCTAAGAAAATCCATTTCCCCTCCAGCTATTTGGAATTGTAGCTAAACTCAGAGGGAATAGAGGGGTGGGGACAGATGATGCCATAGTCTCTGCTGATCAAAAAGCTCTGGGTCTTTGACCCTGTGAGCCCTGGCTCACTCTGCTACTGAGAGCACTATGTCAGATTTGGCACTTTCCCCAGGGTATCTTGCTATTTTCATGGATGCTGTGCCTGTGGCCGAACGAGATCCGTCAGATGATGAGCCTGAGTAGCTTTAAAAAAGCACTAAAGATGGATCTCTTTCGGCAGGCCTTTCCTGATTAGTTCCCGGCCTCAGGGGCTCCTGGCTCTTTTTAGTCAGCTGGCTATTTATTATTTATTATTTTAATGTGATTTTATATCAGTTGTTTTAATCTATTTGGTTTAATATCTTTTTTGGGGGGAGGGTGGGGTGGGTGGTGCTTGGGGATTTTAAATTGTATTGGTATTTTAATTTTTGTAAGATTGTTTTAACAGAGGGGTGGGATAAAAATAATAATAATAATAATTATTATTATTCCTGCTGGTATCACAGTCTGTACCAGCACTATTGTAGACCAACAGGATTCAGCCAGTGGCTGAAACTGGCAAACTAGTTCTCTTCAGCCCTAATCAAACTGGTTTGAGAGTTTTCAGTAGTTAAAAGTTACCAGCTATAAAAGTTATTAGAAAGCATCTTCAGCTAGCAAAGTGTACACCGAGCATAGAAGGCATTTGTGATAATGGGCTCTCCCCATTATCTAGACAACACAGCTCAGGAGCATAGCCTCCATTCCAGGTAAACAAAGGGTTAACCAGGTGTTGGGTTTAAAGTGGGCATATATTTGCGTCAGCATCATAGAAGAGCATCGAGGGAGATTGTGGGAGACACTGACCCAATGAAAGTGAGCAGCAGCCAGAGCTTTGACATGCTTCCAAGGAAATGTTATAAAAACCTCGGGGGACCATGCGATGAAAGAAAGAACAAAGAGAGACAAAAGGACTAGGTGCCTGCCTCACATCTGGGAGCTTGGTAGAGGCTGGACAGAGGTTCCACACTCCCAGCTTGCCCCATGGACATCAAAGATCCATAACATCTGTATTCATGAGTAGAACAGAAATGTGTTTAGATAGTCACATTAGGAAAATTATGTTTCTTTTTAAACCTCAGCTGAATATGACCTGAATATACAAGGCTGTCACTTGTAACTACTTCTAAGAATGCCTGAAGGAAGGTGCCTTCGTGTGAGAGATACCTAATGCAGATTTCTTGCTCAGAGTAAAGCTTCTTTTAAAGAGCTCCTTCTTCCCACATTCTTTCATGCGCCTTCGCTCAGTGTGTGTGTGTGTTTTTTTGCAGAGTTGGGGCACAAAAGTGCAAGTTAAAGTTCCTTAGTGACTTAGTGAGTTACTGGTCATAGGGGTTTAAAATCAGTGGGTGGTGGCAGCTATAGATGATCTCAAGTGATCCCATCTCCTACTCCAGAGCAGGAGGGAATCAGTTGCAGCATTATAAGAATATATTATTTTACATATTAAAAAACTGATTATGATGCAATAATGGTGTATAAGTGAGCTGATGTGGCTAAGCCTACAAGTCACTTTTTGCCTGTGCCACATATTCTTGAAACCTCATATTACAGTTTAACAATGTGGCTTCTAGTAGAGTACTATGTCATATGTTTGTTCGCTTTAAAGAAGGGGGAGGTAATATCGACCTTGCAAAGGTGCATACTTTGGCAGCAATTTTTAAAATACTTGTTAATGTCTTTTGCTGTTATATTCTTAGCATTCTCATGCAAAATTGACTGAATTCTGTTGCAGCCTAAAATAATGTATATAATATTAGAATGCAGAATTTAACCTTGAGAATTCAGGAGCTGAAGTCTAAAACACAATAAGGATGAACACATAAGCTTCACTCAAAAGGAAGCTATTGTGAGAAGCCTACTCAAACCCCTGGATAATCTTTCTGTAATGTCATTGTATCATGGGTCTTTATTGTGTATTGGGATGCAGGAGAATAGCACCGACTGTTTTAATGATTTTAATTATGATCTAGTAACATGCATTTCTTAACTCCACCTGGAATTTGCAAATGCAGAAATTGTGACTAATCTGGCAAAATAAGATTTAATCTCCTTTTAATGGTTCATTTTAGAATCTTTGAAATCCCTTCTGAATAGTTCACCATGTGATACGAGTTCTGTTCTTTTCATTGCTATGAAATAGCTTGTGGGAAGAGGAATGCTGTGTGTTCCAGGCAATGCCATTCTGGGAACAAAATTCCTGGTGATTGTGAAGTTAATGTCCTTAATGATGCCTTTTAGGCTTGTTGATCATTATTTTCGCCCCCCTGCTGACCTCTGTAACATCTTCCCTCCTTGATTGACTTTTTGATGTTTGCTGACCCAGAAACTAACGGGGTTCACAGTATATAAACTCCACACACACTCCTACCCAACCATTCTCTGAAGATGCCAGCCACAGATGTAGACGAAACTTCAGAAGTAAACTCTTCCAGAACATGGCCTCACAGCCTGGAAAAAACCCAAGAAAATCTCACTCCCTAAACAGTTCACACCGTGTTAGCTAATTGTCCCCAACAAGCTGGTTAGTCATTTTACCAACCTATGGAAGGATGGAGGACTGAGTGAACCTGGAGCCCTGTAAGATCGAACTTTGAATGTTGTGGCTGTAGTACTGGCATTTAACCACTGCGCTACCTGATGGGTTAGGGGCCGGAGAACTGTCAGAAAGTAGGATTGGTTGAAGAGTGGAACCCAGTTTTCTTTTAGCTTGCAAATGCATTCTGACCACCAAAACACATAACACACTATATATCACGTTTGAATGCATGCAAAAGCTAAATTAACACCACACACACACACGTGTGTGCATGTGAATTGGTCCCAAACAAGTGTCGTAGATAAGAAGAACTGATGAAAGAATGGAACCCTTGTTGACTTAATGAACTTGTCTATACTTTGCAAGTGTTGAAAGAGCAAGTCAACAGAAAGAGGGGGAAGCCTGTACATAAAGGAATGCCTGCCCTACTGCCTGCCCAAGGAATGAGACCTGTTGGAGGGGCTCTCCTCTGTTTCCTACCAGTGAGAGAATGTGGGATAGGGCCTTTTATGCTCTGTTGTACCTCAGTTATGGAATACCGTATATTCCGGTGTATAAGACAACTGGGCATATAAGACGACCCCCCAATTATCAACTAAAAAGCTAGGGTTTGGCATATATTCGCCATATCAGACCACCACCACCCCAATTTGGCTGGCTGGCTGGCTGGCTGGGGGAGCCTTGCCAGCTGATCCTCTTTGTTGCCCAACTCACGAGGATCTCCTCGTGAGTTGGGAAAGTGAACAGGATCAGCTGGCAGGGCTCTCCCAGCCAGCCAGCCAGCCAGCCAGCCACAACATTCGCCCCTCTCTTCCCCCTTCGGTTGCTCTCCAAAGGGGGTGAAGGCAGAGGAGGGGGCTGAATGAACCCAGTTTGCCTCGGCCACCATCCATTCCCTCCATTTTCGTTCCCTTTTCAAAGGGAATGAAGACGGAAGGGATGTGCAGCGTCCGTGGCAAACCGCGGCATTCGCCCCTCTCTTCCACCTTCCAGTCATCCTTGACATTTTATTTGCTTCCAACTCAATCAGCAACACTTGTTCCTCACGTGCGATCCATGAGTTGGTCAAAGAGTGATTGACCTATATTGCTATAGTACTGGCTAAATAGTTGATTTAAACTGAAGCTAGAAGAGCTGAGTTCCAATCTTACCTCCACTATGGTTCTTAAAGAAAAAGTAAGATGGTGTTTTCTCCCACCTTCTGAATATAAAAATATGCTGTTTGAATATTTGAGTGAGCCAGCATAGTGTAGTGGTTTGAATGTTGGACTAGGACCTGGGGAGACCAGAGTTCAAATCCCTGCTCAACCCTGGAAACCTACTGGGTGACCTTGGGCAAATCACACTCTCTCAGCCTCAGAGGAAGGCAACGGCAAATCCTCTCAGAATAAATGCGGCCAAGAAAATCCTGCCAGAAGGTTGCCATAAGTTAGAGTCAACCTGAAGGCCCATCATAACCATTTGGTAACTAACTGTGTTTGAGCTAGCATGCTGTAGTGGTTTGAGTGTCCAGCTAGGACTCTGCGAGACCAGGGTTCGAATCCCACTTAGTCATGGAAACCCACGGGGGATCTTTGGCAAGTCACACTGTCTCAGCTAAGAGGACGGCAACAGCAAACCTCTGAATCACATCTGGCCAAGAAAAGCCTAGGATAAGATTGTCATAAGGTGGAGTTCAATTGAAGGGGCATAACAACAGCAGCAACAACCACAATGAATTATCTGAAGCGGAGAGGAAAAATCCAGTCCAGTAACTTTCATTCAAAGACACAGACTTGAGATCTGAGGCTGGAGAACGAATGAGGTGCCAGAGGACTGGAGATGAGCAAAAATTGTCCCCCACTTCAAAAACAGCCCCCCTCAAAGACCCAGGAAACAACAGGCTAGTCAGTTTGACATGTGGAGATGTCTGCTACAAAACTGTATGTTCAACTTTAAGGAGGAAAAAAAAATCAATATTCCATTTAGGTCATCTGCACAAACACAATGATGAGGGCAAGAGGAAAGGGAAGAAACATTTCAAGTCTCTTGTTCTAAGAGTACAATGGAAATCAAAACCTCTTTCTGCTCCACCTGGGAACTTGGCCAACAATTAAGTCTTGGAACAGCACCCTGCAAATCCAGTTTGCCTCGGCAGCCCCCTTCCCTCTATCTTGGCTCTCTTCTGAAGGGGTTCCAAGATGGGGGAAGCGGGGGTGGTTTGCCGCAGCGGCCTCCGCTTCCCCCGCCTTGGTCCCCTTCCGAAGAGAGCCAAGATGGAGGGAACGGGGCCACTGAGGCAAACTGTGCATTTTCGCCCCTTTCCCCCACCTTCCTTGAAGGTGGGGGAAATGGGCAAATCTAGCAGTTTGGCTCAGCGGCCCCGCTTCCCCCACCTTGGTCCCCTTCCGAAGAGAGCCAAGATGGAGGGAATGGGGCTGCTGAGCCAAACTGGGCATTTTCACCCCTTTCCCCCACATTCAAGGGTGAATCTAGCGGTTTGGCTCGGCGGCCTCGCTTCCCCCGCCTTGGTCCCCTTCCGAAGAGAGCCAAGATGGAGGGAACGGGGCTGCCGAGCCAAACTGGGCATTTTCGCCCCTTTCCCCCACCTTCCTTGAAAGTGGGGGAAAGGGGCGAATCTAGCGGTTTGGCTCGGCGGCCCCGCTTCCCCCGCCTTGTTCCCCTTCCGAAGAGAACCAAGATGGAGGGAACAGGGCCACCGAGCCAAACTGGGCATTTTTGCCCCTTTCCTTGAAGGTGGGGGAAAGGGGCGAAAAGGCCCGGTTTGCCTCGGCCGCTGAACACACAGGTGATCGAGCGGCGGCCGCGGCGAACCACAATGTTCGCCCCCTCCTCTGTCTTTGGTTGCTCCCCAAAGGGGGAGAATTCAGAGGAGGGTGGAGAATGATCTGCTAAACACGTTGCCTCACGCCCCCGCCCCATCTCCTGCCTCTTTGCTCCGTTTGCGAAGGTTGCGAAGAGGCAGGAGATCGGTAGGCGGGTGAAGCAAACTATATCCGGCATATAAGATGATCCTCAATTTTGGAGACATTTTTGAGTGCTCAAAAGTTGTCTTATACGCTGGAATATACGGAACTCTCTTTTTAGAGGCCTGATTGGAACCAGTACTAGTGTCATCCTGGCACCAGGTCAAAACATTGCTTCTTGTTCAAGCGTTTGAGGCCTAATGAACTTTATCTAAACCTGCAAATGTATTAAGGTTTTAAATGGTTTTAAACCTTTAAAACTGGTTTTAAATTGTCTTAAATGTTAAATGGTTTAATATGCTTTTAGCCTTTAAAAAATATTCTTGTTTTAAATATTTTCCATCTCTTCAGATTGATTTTATCGTACACTTCCAGAGATCCTTGGATACAGGGATATAAATATTTTTAATTAATAAATTAGCTCTTATCAGCCTTACCAGTGTTATTGTAGGCTTATTAACAGACAGACACATGTCTGCTTGCCTATTTTAAGACTTGCTCCTAATTGTCCAGCCAGGGATATATATTTTTTAAAAGCCAACTATGTTTCTTTTAGAACACAAATTACCAACATACGTACATACTGTATGTGGCTAAGTGGGCTAGTAGATAGTTTGGTGGGCTACTAATAGCTACAAACTTGATTGCAAAGTGAGACTATTGTAAAGGATGTGTATAGTACAAAGAGGAAGGACCTGCTGGATAGGTTGTGTCAGCACTGGCAATGAGGTACTTTTCTACATCCACCCACTCACCCACCCTCCCTATTTTTCATTGGTAACTTGGACACCATTGGCACAGTGACACATTTTATGTGGTTTACTTTTAATCCAGTAGTTGCTATTTGAGGAGCACAGAGTTTTCACTGTAATGCAAACTTTTTGCAACACACACACATAGCCCTTGTATTTTGCATAGTGATAATAATAAATAATAATAATAATAAATTTATTTCTATCCCGCCCCTCTGCAACGCAATCGGGGCGGCTTACAATATAAAAACTCCATAATCACAATACCCTAGCTCACCCACCCCTTAAAATAATATTAAATTATGAAGGATTAAAAACAAACAATAATTAAAAATATATAAAAATTAGAAGAAAAAATTAAAACCTACAATCATAGCCTAGAAAGGACAGCCGAGTCTTGGGCCAGGATAGTTATTCAGGAAAGGCCTGCTGGAAAAGATCCGTCTTGACAGCTTTTTTAAAGCTGTCTAAGGTGGTAATAAGACGGATCTCGTCCGGCAGGCCATTCCATAATCTGGGAGGAGCAGCAGCAGAGAAGGCCCTCTGAGAGGTCACCAACAGCCTTGTTTTCATAGGCTGTAACAGATTCCTCCCAGAGGACCGAAGTGCGTGGGGAGGGTCGTACAGAAGGAGGTGTTCCCGGAGATAAGTTGGACCCAAGCCATGTAGGGCTTTAAAGGTTATAACCAACACCTTGTACTGTGCCCGGAAACTGATAGGCAGCCAGTGGAGAGCTTTTAGCACAGGTGTCATATGCTCTCTTCTGGAAACACCAGAAATCAACCTGGTTGCCATGTTCTGAACTAGTTGAAGTTTCTGAGTCAAGCACAAGGGTAGCCCCATGTAGAGCGCATTACAGAAATCCAGATGGGAGGTTACCAGTGCATGTACCACAGTTTCGAGGTCCCTGGTTTCCAGGAAAGGGCGCAGCTGGCGTATCAGCCGAAGTTGATGACAGGCACTCCTGACCATCGCATTTACCTGATTAGACATCTGGAGCGTCGGGTCCAGGAGCACCCCCAGACTGTGAACACAGTCCTTGGAGGAGAGTGTAGTTCCATCCAGGATTGGAAGTTGTATTCCCAGACCTGGTTTTGGGCCTGTAACTGTTATTACCTCCGTTTTGTCTGGATTCAGTCTCAATTTGTTTTTCCTCATCCAGTCCATTACTGCTTTAAGACAATCATTGAGAGGAGAGACGCCATCTGAAGTCGAAGCTGATGACTGAGACATGGAGAAGTATATCTGGGTGTCATCAGCATACTGATGACACCGCACTCCACGCCTCCGAATGATCTCTCGCAGCGGCTTCATATAGATGTTAAATAGCATCGGGGACAGGATGGCACCCTGAGGAACGCCACAGTTAAGCTCTATTCTAGTAGAGCAACTGTCCCCGAGCCTCACCCTTTGGGATCTGCCCGAGAGGAAGGAATGGAACCACTGCAAGGCCGTGCCTCTGATTCCTAACTCCCTCAGGCGATCCAAGAGGATGGAATGGTCTATTGTATCAAAGGCCGCTGAGAGGTCCAAGAGCACCAACAGGGTCACACTACCCCTGTCGATCCCCACTTTCTTCCTCTTTCTGGGTAGATGCTTTGTTGAGGCAAGGAGTGCGTTGCCCTGTATATTACCCTGTACACTGATGCCTACAGTGTAAGTAGGTGTAAAGTTATGTACGCTAAAGCAAAAAAAGTTCTAAATTCACATTTACAGTGATGGGATATAAGCTAGAACTGACAGGTATAAGAATGTGCTGCATAATTAATTGAAAACATTGACCTGTTTTGCAGCTGGTGTTCCTTTTTCTTTTTTAAAAGTCAAATTCCATGTTGGGCATAATCAAGGAATGAAAAATAAAGCTTCAAAATTGTTGTTACATGCCTTCAAGTAATTTCTGACCTAAGATGAACCTATCATTGTGTTTTCTGGGTAGGATTTCTTGAGCGAGGGTTTGCCATTGCCTTCCTCTATGAGAATGTGCGACTTGTCCAAGGTCATCCAGTAGTTTTCCATTGCTGATGGAGGGGGATTCAAATGCTGGCCTCCTGGAGTCCTAATTTATCACTCAAACCACAACATCATGCTGGCTCTGTCATACTCGTCCGGCCAGTCTTTTTCCTGCCTACTGCTCTAACAGGACAAGTTCATTGTTGCTCTGCTTCATTATTGCTCCTGCTGCTCCAGTCCTTCCATTGGACTCTCTTTTCCTTTCCTCCTTTTTCTCTAACCTTTAAACTCCAAAGCTCCTGGTCCCCCCTTCCCCCTCTCTCTTTCAATTCCTTGGGAGCATGAGGGAGGATTCTTCATGGCGAGGGCTCACAAGATAGGGTAGAAAGGGGCAACCAAAATCATGAAGGGATTGGAACAGCTCCAGCCTGGGGTTGTTGAGCTTAGAAAAATTTCAGAGGGGAGATAGGATAGTGGTGCAATAACATTGTGGACAAAGCTGATAAGAAACCTGATAATGCTAAAACTGATTGAGCCATCCAATGACGCAGAATGGTGGGAAAGTCAGGGCAGAAAAAATGAAATACCTGTACTTCTTCACATAGTTAAATAATAGAATTCATTGCCATAATATGTAGTTATTACTGTACTGCCAACTTGCATGGCTTTAAAAGAGGATTTGATACATTCATGGCAGTTAGGGTCTTCAGTGTTTACTAGTCATGACAGTGATACATCACTTCTTTTATCAGAGGTGGTGTGCCTCTTGATACCAGCTGTTCAGGAATGTGAGAAGGAGAGCATCATTCGCCTTGTGCTTTCCTGCAGGCCGCCCATGGGCGACTGGTTGCTCTCTCTGGGAACACAATGCTGGATTAGAAAAGTCTCTGGTCTGATTTAGCATGACTTTTCTTAGGGATAAAGAGCACTTGCCACGTTGAAGGTCACTTTTCTTCCCCTTTGCTTGTGGTATACAGATTGCCTAATGGGGAATCCTTTTTTATGAAAGTCAAAAGTTTTGCAGGGTTCTTTTAACGAGCTAAGATGGGAGCTCTGACCTATATTTCACATACAGTTCCCCAGAATCTGAACAAAGTGTAAAGATCCTCCTTGTTTTTATAAATGCATTAATACCTTGTAGTTTTGTAAAAGTCCTATGGTGTAGCAAGGAAGGAGTATGGTGGAAGGCAAACCCCTTCATTTTAAAGGGAGTCTCATTTATTTGATCTTCAGAAATCAGAATTTACACCGTATGATGTACCTAGAACTGAAACTTGCAGAACATGCAAGTTGTTCTTGAAAAATGCTTGTTTATATATTTTTTTAAACTGAAAGACTCACACGTAACTCAATATTGTACTAAAAGTGGTTAAGGAATTCCTGTATTCAGTTCTTTGGCTTCATGAAGCCTATTAAATGCCCTTCTAATTTTTTTTTTTAAAAGGTTTGCAAGGTTACTGCTCTCATAAAACAACATCCTGTCATTTTAAGGACATTTTTATATTGCCTTTAAACCCATTTTTCCTTGAACAATGTAGACTTCCATCTTTCCCAGCACCCATTTCAGTAGAAATTGTGAGATTCCTTCTGTAGGGGGGGCTGAACTTCCTAGGTTATGGGAAAACCCAGGCCGCATAAGGGAACTCCACACCTCCTTCCTTCCTGCCTTTCTATTGCTCAGTACGAGAGGAACCACAGGTTCAGACATTTGGGGTATGTGCTTGGCTGAGGAGCCAATGGGGCAAAGCTACCATCTGTGGGATTATGACTGAATGCCTCTAAGTCAGAATCCCCCCTAAAGGTAATGATACCACAGTGCCGAGGAGCTGCAGTTGGCCCAGATAGCTGGGCCGGAACCCTCTGGCTTGGTGCGAAGAGCCATCCTTCTCGGGAGCGAGGCGCAGCTGAAATGGGGCCGCCTCTAGCCCGTAGCGCAGCGCACGTTCGCAGGGAACCCAGAGCTAAATCATTTGTAGATGACCTGATTCTGGCTCGGGGTTTTGTATGTAGCAGAGCAGCTCCCTCGCTGTGATCTATTGAAAGGGTAGCAGATTAATAGAAAGGCAGGCAGGCAGGAGGTCTGGAGTTCTCTTATGTGGCCTGGGTTTTCCCATAACCTAGGAAATTCAGCCCCCCCTACATCCTTACATGCAAAGACTTTTCTGTGAAGGATGTAAATACAGTTGTCCCTTCATATTCACTGGGGTTTGGTTCCAGGACCCTCCGTGGATACCCAAATCTGTGAATACTCAAATCCCGTTATATGCAATGGCATAGCAAAATGGTGTCCCTTATATAAGATGGCAAAATCAAAGTTTGCTTTTTGAATTATTTTTTAAATAATATTTTCAAGCATGAATACTTAAATCTATAGATACCAAATCTGTGGATATGGAGGGACAACTGTACATGAAAAAAGCTGCTTTGTAAAAATGCCTAAGGATTTTGAGAATAATATTCCCCTGGCTGAAAAGCCATGGTTGATAATGATCACCTCACCTCCTATCTGGGGTGTAGCTATATTGAGAATGCTAATACTATATCAAAGAGGACAGGGGTAGAGGTGCTTCTACAGCTGAGACAGATGTTAGTGGTAGATCTTGGACAACACTGGAAATAAGGAGGATATATTGGCATGGCCACTGCATGTGGGCTATGAGCATGAAAAGAGAACAAAGTTGCATTACCTTTGGTACATTCTGCTGGTCTGGGGACCCATGCTGTCTGTAATCCCAGATCAATGCTAGATTTGCTGGGGAGCTTTAAAGATAAGGCACATAAATGCAAGGGCTCTGCCTCCAGTCATACAGAGTAGCCCAAGACAGGACCAACTGCATGAGGTGGGTGTATTTTTCTGTTTCTGTGCTCACACAGCTGTGGCCATATAGCTCATCCCTCTTTGAAGTATTTTGATTGACAAATTAATATAGAAAAAGGCTGCAGTATTGAGTGAGGACATACAGCCATTGGAGATCAAAATGCTGTAGCCCGAGCTTTTGTGTCACTTCATCTCAAAGAATTTTACATCTCTAATTACCCAATTGTATCCAATAATTATATCATTTTTACTTAAGACAAAGTGAACTGTTTTCAGTCAAATCTTTTCAAGTTAGTTTTTGGATGGTGGTGAATTTTTTTTCATGTAAACCTGTCCCTTTATTCTTAATTTTTTTTTCTTCCCATCTTTTTCTTGTCTGTGAACTTGGTTGCAAATTATGTTGCCAACTTTACTGGATATCATTTTTTCCTTACAGGATGTGGAATGAGAGCAGGCAATATTGCCATCACTCTGGCTTGGCTTCAGATACTTCTAGGGAATTGGATGTCTGATGGCAGCTAGGCCAAACAAGAGTGAGGCCAGATCTTTTTGTTCTGATTCTCCTCCCTGTAAGAAAAAACATTCTGTTGTATCTTTTAGATTTAAAAAAGAAAGAAAGAAAGAAAGAATTATGATGCTTTCTAACAGTTCTTTTTTGGGTATAAACTATAAAGAAAAGATGCTTATCAGTATTTACTACTGTTTTCTCTAACATTGTTTTTCACTGCAACTGTGTTAGGTCTTAAGTAAGCTGGCAAAACTGATTTTATTTGGAATTATTCAAAAATTTTCCCCTCCTTCCTCCTCCCCCAAGATTGTTTTCTGTTCTGAGAACATGTTAAAATAATGTGTTTATTGACTCATAAATTAGTCAGTAAAGTTACAGAAATAAATCTTTGTTGAACTGGACGTCTGATAATGCTGTACCACAATTTTGGTCTGGAGGGTTTTTGTTTATTTATTCGTTTTGTTTTGTTTTTGTTTTTTGGTTCTTTTCATTCCTGACCAGAGCTGGGTTGGATCCAGACTTGGTTATATCTTTTAGAGTAGTATTTTCATACTTTCTGAGACTTGCTGTGAGAAAATGTCTACTCATTATGAGTATTTGCATACTTGCAAAACCTAAAGGGCATTTTTGAGAAAGAAAGCACACACAAAACAATGCACATATTGTATTTTCAAATGTGAATAGCTAACATACCTGTAATTGGGTGGGGAGTGGGGGCAAGGCAAGTGCACACTTTAGCCGGGGGGGGGGATGGAATAGAGTAGGTAAATTGCACACATACATATGCAAGTGAGGAAAACGGTACAAAAATTGGAAGTTTTACTGTAGGAAGAACGTCTCACAATGTGATATTAAGCAAGGACAGGAAGATAATAACAGGTGTGATTCGGAGAAACTCAGTGAGATCAAAACTGAACAATATTCACATCTGGAAGAGTAAATCCAATGATGTTAAGGGAACATAAGATTGTCATGACTAAGGAGATTATCAGACAGGGACAAATATAGCGCCCCCTCTCGGCTTCTAATTCCTGCCGCTCTGCCATCCCTGTAACTGATTTTTTTTTTAAAAAAAGACACCTACCTTAATCACATGACAGAAACTTCTCCCTCCTCTCTGGCAGTCCAGGAAGTGAATGGAGGTCTCCCCGAGGTCACTGGAAGTGTTCTTTATGGACCTTCCAGGACCTTCCAGGGAGCCCTGCATGGCATGGGGAATTTTTTTTAAAAAGCCAAGCCTCAAAAAATTAAACCAAGTACCTAAACACACTAAAAAAATCCCCAAGTAAACCGGGGAGGGTACAAAAAAGGTTGTCACTTACCTGGATGTCCTGATCTCACCAGGAAGTGTTCTGGACAGACCTTACAGGGAGTCCTGCATCGCATGGGGAATTTTTTTAAAAAAGCCAAGCCTCAAAAAATTAAACCAAGCACCTAAACACACACACACACCCCGAAAAAACCCAAGTAAACAGGGGAGGATACAAAAAAAAGTTGTCACTTACCTGGATGTCCTGATAGTACCCGGATGTGTTTGGCACGGACCTCCCAGATTGTGCCAGTATAATGGGGCACCGGTTTGTACACCCATGATTCCATTACAAAAATGGAATGGGTGATCTATTAACAACTTCTCCCCATGAGTAAAAACAAAACAAAACACACACAATACCCAAAACACACACAAAAAAACAAAGGCAGAACGGGACAGGGATGACGTCGTCTGAAAGGGAATCCCTTTCTCGATCCTGTTGCATCCCTGTTCCAGGGTATTAAGCCCATCTGATAATCTCCTAAGTCTTGATCAAAACCAACAGGTATATTTTTCCTAACAATCCATTTTGTTCTTTGCTTATTGTCACTTTTAGTTCACTCAAAATCGACTGACAGTCCAGTTCTTTAGTAAGAAGCTTTTATTTCAAAATAGTTTTATAGCTTTATTTAGTTCCCCCCCCCCGCTCTTCAGCCACAAGGCTATCAGAGAGGCTTACAAAATGTTTTTTTTTAAGCAATAGCTGTTTACACATCTACACTGCATTAAACAGTTTCCAATGTGTGTTAGCTAATTGCCCCCACAAGCTGGGTACTCAATTTACCGACCTACGAAAGGATGGAAGGCTGAGTGAACCATTTAACCACTGCGCCACCAGGTATCATAAGGGCTATCACCCACCTAAAGCGATTTTGTGAGATCGCTTCTCTTTGATATATTTTTCTCTCCTACCAACATGTTAGAGAACACAGTAAGTTTATTCTGTTCCCAGTGTGCAGATTCTTGGACACTGCAACCTTAACCATATCTGTTGAGAAGCAGGGCAAGTTAAGCACAGAAGGGCTTATTTCAGGTTAAGTCAGAATAAGTTGCAGCCTAAAATGTCCAGAACTCAATTCTGTTCTTATTACAGAGTAAAGGAGATCTCAAGTAACCTAATTCAATTTTTTATCTATCTTACTTTTTAAATATTTATTGTGGCTTTAATTTCTTTGCCACCAGTCTATTTCCTCTTGTTGTTTTAGTCTAATGTAAAGTATCTCAAAGTGGACGGTTATTGGTTTCCTCTTATTCCTAGAAAAATGTGCTCTCTACTGGAAGAGTTCCACAATGCTAGCCAATGTGCAGTGTGGTCAAAGGTATACTGGCTATAGGAAAGAAGGATTAAGGAAAAAGCCTCTACTGTTGGCAAAAATGTCCTTGTGTTGGCTGGATCCTCTGCTTCTGATTGATCTCAGACATCTGCCAACAGAGGAAACTGGCAATAGACTTACTCGACTGTTTTAAATCTACCAGTGGAAGAGCCAAAAAGGGGGCAAAGGGTTAGCCAGGTTGCACCAGATCAAAATCTTCTCTAGTCCAAGGAGAGAGCAACAATGCTGGGCCAAAGCAAGGTTAATGCTAATTAATTTCTAAGATTCATAGGCAGAGAGGGTCTTCATTCAGCATTGCTTCAGCTGGCCTGATGTCTTTGTTGTGTATATATGGTCAAATTTGGCAGTGCATACCAGTTTTATCACTATGGATACTTTCCATAATCATTGACCACTTACTTATCCTAATAAATGTATATATAATCTTTTGCCAGATTTTAAGTGCTTTAATAGTATTGGTAATGACATAAATAGAAACAAGAATTTGGGAGAAGCAGATATTTATTCACAATAAACCTTACTTTCCCCATCCATTGTCAGTGTGAAAAGCTTAGGTAGATGGATGGTACTTAGTCTTAATGAATTTGTTCAAATCCAGTATTAATCTTTGTGAATACCCAAATCCATGAATACTCAAGTCCCATTATATGCAATGGCATAGCAAAATGGTGTCCCTTATATAAGATGGCAAAATCAAGGTTTGCTATTAGGATTATTATTTTTTTAAGAATATTTTCAAGCAGTGAATACTCAAATCCGTGAATGTCAAATCCGTGAATGAGGAGGGACAACTGTATTAATTTTCTTTTAACCATTATTGACCAATTATACAGCATTTTTGTGGATTCACAACCCAAAAACATCACCCAAGGAGACCTTCTGCTGTGCTTTCTGCAACCGGACTTGTTTATCTCGGATTGGCCTTTTTAGTCATCAGCATGCTTGCAGAAAGCGCGGGATGAGTCCTTCCTGAATCTTCGTTTGCGAAGAAAAGCCAGAGAGACAGCATTTTTGTGTATTAATACTTACTTTTGCTGAGATGAATATTGTGTCTGGATGCTCTTTTCCCCCCTCTCCTTCATCTTTCTTTGGCATTTCACTTCTAGGTTGTATTCATCCAGAATTTCCCCATCATGTCTTGTGCATCTCTGGCTTGATGTCTCTGTGAGAAGTTTCTGTGAAAAATCTTTTCTTTGGGGTGAACTGGGGGATTTAAATCTGTTCACAGAGGGGCAGATGGATGCTCTTGAAAAACTATAAAGTGGCAGGAAAACAACCCCTTATTCTGATGGGCCACCATCATGGTGGTGAGAATGTGATGCAGGAAGTGTTAACCTCATTGAATTGGCTGTGTTAGGAGGGTACAAGGAAGCCTCACACTATCAAGATGGTCCCAGGCCCAACTTTCAATTTTGAGCTTCCCAAATAGTCACCCTGCTTCCTTCTGCTCTTGTGGGTCCTGGGGATAATCTAGAGCTAAATAATGGGGCCAGATTTCCCCTGAACTTGGGAATCTTCTTGAGTGGTAATCTTGAGAAGAGGCATCTGCTGACCCCCTTTTTGGCACTACAGGTAATATGTCTTGTGATTGGGTTGCATCTTCTGGTGTCTCATCTATTTCAGGGCTTAACCTGATAGGAAAATGATGGTATCCTACTTGAAAGCAAATAGTTTGGATTATCAAACTAATTTGAAACTGGTCATTCTTACTTGCTTGTGTACTTTAGGGGTGCCACTTTTATCTGGTTTTATGCCTGCTTGGCTTGCTCTTGCCCACTGCTTCCTAGCTCAGAAGCTCAGAAGTACAGCCTCTTTAGAGCACACAGGATACTTATTACCATGTTATGCTATATTACAGTTGCTGCACCTTTGGCTCTTCCTATTCTAGAGATAAAAATTTAAGCTTTCCTGTAGCTGCAGGCAATTATCTTCCTTCCTTCAACTGTCAGGATCTTGGTATAAATTTGGTAACAAGCTGGGTTGGTGGTGGGGAGCTTGGAATGTTACCTACTGCAGAGTTGCTAATTAGTAATTTTCCACATATAATACTTGTCAGGAGTAACAAACGTTGGGTAGGTCTGCAGTCACTTACTTTTGCAGTCTGAATGCAATCATAAGGTACCAGTGATGTTCTACCTGGAAAGTAATATGTGCAAGCATCAGGAAATGACAGCATTTATTCCAACATTCAGAATAATCCATAGAATCATTTAAATATCAAAATTTTACCATGCCAGGATAATGTATTTGGTGCAAATTTAAGAGGAAAGTAGCCTGGTACTCTGTGGTTGGTAATGTTTTGTCATGAATAGAGTTTTCAGACCATATGCCTTTAACTGTGGGGCTGTTCTATTGGCACCATAATTTCTGAGCAGAGCTAAACAGATATGACATAAATGTTCTGTGGTTTCTGCGATCTAGAAGAGAAGAGCAACACCTTTTTATTTTTGTTTGTCTCCTTGGAGGTGTTTTCACACAGGGAGGGAAGTCATGCAACCTTCCAGGCTGTTGTTGGGATGCACAATTTGGACTACTGTTACTGTATTCCTGTAAACTTAATAAATGATATGATTGGAAATCAAAGAACTATGAAAAAGTCTCTGTAACTTTCTCTTTTGTTGTATTCCATTTGATGGGTTGTTCTCAGTGGAGAAGGAGCCATCCAGGAAAGGGTTAATACCAGGCACCACCATGTGAGGCAAAAATCCTATGGTAATTTGAGAGAATGAAGGGTTCTCGACCTGTCTTAATGGCATCCTGCATCATATTGCTGTATTCAGAAGGGTGGCTAAATATGCCATATACAGAACTCTGCAGGAAAAGCCTATGCGGCTTTCCCCAGTTTTTAAACAACAGTGTGTGTGCATTCCTGTTCATTGGGACAAGCAATGTGAATTGATTCGCTTTCCCAAAGGAGCAGAAGCTGAAAGCTGATTGGCTGGATGAGTGCAGGGGGCACGGCTTGCTAACAAGGCAAGCGCCCGGAACTGCCATGTTTTGTTTTGTTTTGCCTTAGTAAGGAAGCACTAATGCAATAAAACAGGTTTGTTTGTTTGTTTTGCTTTTCTGTTAAGGCAAAATATCACACTTTCAAACCTTAGCTATTCCTTTTTTTTTTTTTTAAATACTGTTTGGCAGCAGCAATTGGTAAGAAGAAAAATGCAAATAATTCACTCACGGCTGCCATCTTGATTTTTAGGCATGCCTGTTTGCATAGTATACAAAGATAGCCTGAAATCTACCTACCCCCCCCCAAAAAAAAATTAAGAGAAATTGCAGCTGCTGCAGGTTGTCTTTACTGTGGAGCAATCTGCTTTTTGCCTCCTATAGACAACCCCTCTGTCTTCTGATCCCTGGCTCTTTCTTTTTGGTTCTTTTCCTTTCCTCGCCCAGGAAAGGTTTTAAGCAAGCTCCTCCATCTTCTTGGTTTAAATTTCTATGCTTTCTTTTCTGTCCTTCACCCTCTTAAAAAAATAGGAAGGAAGGAAGGAAGGAAGGAAGGAAGGAAGGAAGGAACCAACCTTATTATCCTTTTGAAAAGCCACACTCTGATAGATGCCTGTCAGGCTTTCAAGACCCTCTCCACAATCATGGGTTTGTGATCAACATTAAAAAAAGCCACCTTGTTCCTGTTGGTTCTTTTTTATGTCCTGCAAGGCGTGCAGCGACAAATGTAAAAGCTAGGCCCACTGAGAAGCCAGCTGTCAGCACTGTCTGAGGTGCTTGTCCCCAACAGTAGCTTTTAACAGCAGAATGCAGAAGCACAGAACCCTCTAGCAGTATTTGGCAACATGGCACTGACCAACCTTGGAATGAAACACAGACACACTTGGGTTCTTCCAAAGTCCTTGGAGGTTCTTTATCTTATTGTTGCAGAATATATACAAGATACAAACACTCCTTTAACTATCAACAGTCTGATATATAGTTAACTCACTACTCTCAGTAAATACACACAACAACTCACCAATGAACTACTACTGCACACTACAACAACCCACACAAACTCTGGGTCTTAGCACTCTGATATACAGTGACGATTACACAGGGCTAACACAGGGCACCCTTCCCAGCCATACAAAGTATTTTAACCTTGTTTAAAGGAATAGTGTTTCCAACGGTTCCAACCCCAAAGCTGGTACAACTAGGATCACTCATAAACACCAAGGAAGGCTGCATTGCTCTTTCCCAGAGGAGCAAAGATTAGAGAAGAGGTCCTCCTCTTTGCAAAGATGAAGGTGGCAGACCTAATATCTCTTTCTCACATGCAGGAAGGTTTTTCCAAAACTTGTCAGTTTGACCAAAATCTTATTTTTTTAAATGAAAAATGACCATGTCCACTCTCATGGGACTGGATAATTGATTCAGACAGGGACAGGACTGTAGAAGGGAAGGAAAAAAGAAATTCCTAATGTGTGTCCCACTATACAAAAATAGTGGTAGAAAATTTAAACTGCACATTAGATAGGGGATATATCTGAAAGCTAGCTGTATTGGCAGTTCTGTCTATAGACCCTGCTCATTGTAAGTTTGACATTTAGTCAGTTTCCCTTTGGCTTGATCTGGGGTTCTTCTAAAAGTAAAATTCTATTTTCACCACTTACAGCCACTTATTCTACCCTCCTTCTGCCCATACCCAGTCTGCCTTTTAGAGAAATAATGGCATAACCTGGATGTCAGGAGGGTTCTCAAAGTTCTCAAACTCACCAGGACCTTTAGAATGTCAGAAGAACTCTTTATTTCCTTCTTACCTACCTGTCTGAGGTGGAAGATTTCTCCATCTACCATGACATGCTGGATCAAGGCTTGTTATCAACTGCCCTCTCAATCACCTTGCCCAGAAAAGAGAGGTATGATACTCATCTCTAGTTGTTTAGGCCCAGGGGGTCCAGGGAAGGCTTTTTAGAAGTGGTCATACCACCGTTTCTTTAGACAAGATGGAAAACCCTAAGAGATGTATTCATAATACTTTGTAATTGAGATCTAGTTGCATCTTCTCCCTGAACAACCAGCCAAGAAGGACAGGGACATTACAAACTGAATAAATATGTGTTGGCTTGTGCATCCTTCAGTTGCAGGGTGCTCCAGCACATTGTCTCTACTTAATTTTTTTTGTCTTATCACTGTCCCTCCTAGGGATTGGTTAGGCTAGGGTAATTCCGTTTCCTGGATGGTTCCTTCTCCACCATCCGATAATGGCACATTGAAGGACTTACTGCAAAGGTCCATTCTAGCCAAGGAGAAGGAGCCGTCCAGCCCCACCCTCACTGATAACTGCAGTGAGGTTGGTGTATGTGCAAGAATGGAAGGATTTAGCCTTATCAACTACAGATTAATGGATGTTAAAGTTGATGGATTTAGCTGAGATGGACAAATTGGCAGTTTTAATTCAAGATGGATCATTAGGAAAATTTCTTGAAGAGTGGAAACCCCATATGGGCTTTTTGAGAAAAGATAAAGATTATTTATAGGTGGTGGTGTTTGATTAATTGTAGTTTAAGGTTTGTGATAATAAAAGGAAGTGTGTATTAGGGAAATACACAAGCAGGGATCACCAGCATTGAGGCCATGATATTGAGAACACAGCTGCACTGGGCAGGGCACATTTCTAGGATGGAGGACCATCGTCTCCCAAAAATACTACTCTACGGTGAACTCACCACAGGTCAGCGTAAGAGGGGCGCTCCAAAAAAGCGATACAAAGACTCCCTGAAACAACATCTCAGGCTCGGCCAAATTGATCACCAACAGTGGTCCGCCCTGGCCTCACATCGGGAGGCATGGAGACGCACTATCCACAATGCTGCATCCTTATTTGAGAACTCACGACGAACAAGTCTTGAAGAGAAACGACAACGCAGAAAGAATCACAACCCAAAAACATCACCCAAGGAGACCTTCTGCTGTGCTTTTTGCAACCGGACTTGTTTATCTCGGATTGGCCTTTTTAGTCATCAGCGCGCTTGCAGAAAGCGCGGGATGAGTCCTTCCTGAATCTTTGTTTGCGAAGAAAAGCCAGAGAGAGAGAGATTAGGGAAACCAGAGAGGTAGAGTTAAGGTTTTTATATAAGACTGTTAACATTCAGATTGGAAATAATATCTTTCTATATTTTCTTTTCTTTTTTTACTTTCTCTTTTTTTATGTCAGTGGAAAGTATTTGACCTTTTTAGTTATAGAAAATTATGTTTCTTCCCTTCTCTTTCTTGAATTGCTTAAGTATATTTTTTGTAAACTTAAAAATAAAATTTAAAAAAGAAATGGGAAGGTCTGGGGAGACAGAAAAAATGGGGGGAATGTTTTCCCCATCTTTTTTAGAAGTCCCCCTTTTCAATGGGGATGCTGGTGGATTATGTAATATTTTCTTTTAGAATGACAGAATATTTAAGACAAGGTGTTCAGTATTTATTTCCCTTACATCATTTCTAAAAACAGTGTAGTCAGTAGACCTATAGGTAAGAATATGTACAGTAGGTCACATCATTGCAATTCCTGACTTGTTTGCTTTTCTTGGTTCTTTTTATGGGAATGAGTACTGCATGTCTGCTGGGCACTGTGGACAACTAGAGGAGACACAATACTTTTCTTTGTTTTACTCAAGTTGATGGTTTCTTCTGTTGTTGGGTTTTTTCTTGCTGTGCATAAACTGACAGATCCAAAGAGGTTCAGATATTCCTTACAGTTACAAACATTGGAACTCCATTTGTAATAACAAATATAATTTAAAAGAAGCAAATGTGTAAATTTATATTCTGAGTAAGGTGCACTTTTAATATATCAAACATGAAATTTTTATATCAAACAAAGCTATATACAGGTTCCCCCCTATGGGGGATACATTCCCAGACTTAGCATTTATAAATGAAACTGTAGATAATAGTGAAACCTATTAAAATAAAGGACTTGTGATACAAAGATACCATAGAGTTGTGTTGGAAGACCTAGTGGTTCCTAGAGCAGACACCTCTCTAGGCATTTTCCAGCATGACTCAGTGATATGTGTTCCTAGTTTTTCAGCTGCAGATAACTGAAACCACACATATTGTTCCATGGATATGGGGGAGGGTGTGTGACCTGATTGATGCATTTTATGCTCCTAAAGTAACAAAGTTACTTTCAATCTGTAAGAGTAAAATTCTGATGGTCTACTGCCAAAGCTTTTCTGTCATGTCCCTGGCCATCTTTTAGTCTTCCAAGCCTGAGTCTAACACTTGGTGGGTTTCATGATACTTTCAGTAAAACAGTAGATGTTGTAAAACTGGGGTGGGAAAAGTGGGATTCTCCAGTTGTTGCTGAACTGCAGCACCCAGCAGTCCTATATAGCACAGCCAGTGGTGAGAAACACTGGGATTTGTATTTCAACGTCTGGAGGATTGCACTTTACCTACCCTGGTCTAAATTTCTGCAACAAATCAGCAGCAATTTCTGTGTGGAACAACCAAGCAGCTTGGCGGTGTTTATTGGCACTTTTCGATTTAACGTGAATTCAACCCTGGGCTGGGGAAATCACTTTGACTCTTTCATGTCTCTAATTTTTTGCTTAGAAAGGGCAGTTGACAGTCAGAAGAAGAAGGAGTTGTTAATATCCAGGTGCAATGTAATTTCTTCTCTTTGATTAGCTCTTTTTGACAACAATGTTTAAGAACAATTAATCTGCTGTCAATAATACTGAAACCTTCTACACATTGTCAGCTGTGTAAACCCAGCAAGGTTGTACTGTGTTACAGCACCAGGAAGGCCAGTGTGGCAGATGCATTAAGCCAATCTGGGTGCCTAAGGATACTATATAAATCCCTATGATGCTCTTTGTTAAATTTTGAGTAGCAATAATAAATACAGCATCTGTTAAGACTTCAGTAAAAGGAATTGTGTTTTGCAAACATTAATTAATTATCATTATTCTGTTACCCAAAATGCTCCCTGGAAATTCCAAGAAAATATCGAGTTTCTTATAATATTTGGGAAATTAGAAGCAACTCGACTTTAGCAATGCGAAAGGGGGTAACAAGGGAATCTTGAACCTCTGTATACCAGTACTAGCCTGGATGGGATACACACACGTGAAATTAATTATGGTTTTTATTAAGAGTTCCAAAAATTAACACGAAACACACACATAGTCACACAAGAAGCATTCATACAAGGCTATAGAAAGCAGTAGGAAAAACTTGGATAGAGGGTAGCAAGAGAATTTGTTGGAGATGATACAACCTTTCCTGTAATCTGGAATTCTTTGGTCAATCCAGCAGAGTGGATGGAAGAATCTGATGGTGGCTAACACAGAGTGATAGGGTCTCCCTGTAACTGGGACTGTGTGCAAATGAGGGTGATTTTGAGGGTCATATTTATATCCCCAGATATGCCTGAGAGGAGTGGATGCTTCATGGGTTGTTATAATAGATTCCATGAGCCTCCATGGATTGCACAATGAGTTTCCTGGTCTTCACAATGGATGTGGAAGATGCTAATGTGTTGCAAATTATCCTTAATGTCCAGTGATTGGATTTAAAAAGCTTGAGCAGCCTCTGTCTTAAGGTTGGGGATTAAGAAGAGGAAATTTCAAAATCAACACCAACAAAGGATTCATCCATCCATCATCTCCCTTTCAAATATACAGTGGAGAGTGTGTCCTTTTGAGCTTTAGCCTTAGTCTTCCCTAGGGTAAAGCATGGTACTCAGCTGTCCTTTCTGAGACCATCTTGCCTTTTTCCTTGTGGAAGGCCACATCAGTGAACCAGTTATTAATGTGCCAATTTATTAATATACCAATTGTATTATATGTCAGTTTCTGAGGTTTCTAGAAGTAGAACTGTTAGCCTTAGTAACAATTCCTTAAACAATACTATTTTACTGTAACAAAAGCTCTCACATTCCACACTTGGATATTAGGCTGCACAGAGAAATAATTTTAGTGGTGAGCCCACTCATAACCCATACTTGTTTGGATATATGCACTGTCTTCTCTGCTGGATGAAATTCAGGAGAAATGTGAGTGAGCGTGTATCTGTATCTATATCTATATCTATATCTATGGAGATTTTCACACTGGGCCCAAAAGACCTGTTTCTGTCCCGCAAGCCCCTCTCCCGTTCCTGCAACGGAATGGAGGTAAATGTTCACACACTTACCTCCATTCTGCTGCAGGAATGAGCTCCCTGCCGCCTTGCCGGTTGGCCGTAAATGCAGCCATCGTAAGGCTGCCTTTACGACCGGCCGGCTGAAATCCTGCTCCTTCTCACAAGAGAACGAGCTGGAGAGAAATTCAAACTTAACCCTCCCCAGCTGTAACATCACAAAACAAAATGAAATAAATAAATAAATAAATAAACAACCCGGGGGGGAGCGTGGCACTTACCTGGCTGTCCCATTGGTGGCAGGAAGTGCTCGCCACGGAGCTCCTCCCCCATCCCTGTCATTCCAGAACAGGGACGGGCTCCTATTTGCATACCCGTGATCCGTTACAGAAACGGAATCAGGTCTTTAATAACAACTTCTCCCCGTGAATACTATATCACGGGAAGAAAACAGAACAGTGACACTTAGGGCACAGAACAGGGGAACGTCGTCTCAATGAAAAATCTTTCAGCAACCCTGTTCCGTGCCTGTAACGGGACAAATTGCCTGTGTGAAAATCTCCTCTATCTATCTATCTATCTATGTGTGTATTTCTTTTTTTCTTTCCAGCGTTTAGAAGAAAATGGACTTGCAGGATGGCGACTGAAAGGTCCTTATGTCAATCAGGATTCCCCTATCTTTACTTCCGGGTAAAGTTTTCAAGAGTAAATAATATTTATGTCCCTGCTTACAAAAGAGCAGTTAAACAAGATCATAGACCTTCAAATTAGTGTTTTGTTTGGCTTGTGGATTTTTTTTTAACATAGCCATCCGCTCTTAGGCATGTTTCTCTCCCAACAAGCCAGATAATTATCCAGAATTTGTCAAAAGAAGCCAGAGGTCTGACATTTGAATGCTCATGTGCATTGAAGTCTATGGTTTGATTCAATAAAAATTCAATTTGTAATTATTTTCTGAGTAAATTGTACTTTCAGTATATCAACCATAACAATTTTATTCCAACCCATGTTATACATAAGGTATTTTATGTTTCTAAAATCACAATTTATAAAGGGTGCTAATGTCTCATTTTTCAATATTTCTAAAAATTTCCAATTTTTCCCCTAACAAGGTTTATGGCTTCACTATTTCCAGAACTTTTACATTTCCAGGTACCATTGGTAGAGAGGTTCTTCTGTCCACTCTTTTAGCCAGTTAGCTATGCTATTCACCAGCATACTCCATCCTTTCTTGTTCTCTGCTTTCCCCCCTTTTTCCCTACAGAATCATCATTCTATGGTCTTTGAGCATGTTCAGTTTTCCTTGTTTTCTTTTGGGTCCCTCATCCCTTGAGACCCTCTCCCCCCCCCTTGGTGTTCTTTTTTGGGGCAGGGAGGTACTTCTGCAAACCAGGGCATCCCCTTATGTCTGCTGATACCTTTTCCTTGTGCATGGATGGTTCTGTTTTGGCTACATAAGCAGTGGTGTTCATGCCTGAACATCAGAAGACAAGGGAATGGTTGTTAGGAGCTCATAACACAGTGCATTTCCCCTCTAGGATGATTCCCATTCTCTGGAGTGGTGAGAGGAGGAATCCAGTGAAACCCTTACACTTGGGGTATGCCCCTCCACCACCCAGAGAAGAGGCAGGAGATTCAAACTGATCATATGACCTCTGGCTGTTGGTTCCTCCCCTTTCCCATCCTTTGTCTGGTCAGTTGTTTCTCCTGCCTCACCCAGAGGAGAGCCTCATTTTGGTTCCTCCAGTCCTTTACTCTTTTTGACCTATCCTTTTGAAATTTTCCTACTATTACTAGGCCTTCTTTCTCCCTTTCTAATCTTCTAAAAAAAAAACAAAAACAAACACCCTTTCTTTTCTGTCTCGGTTCTTTTCCAGTCTCGTTCAGGCATGTCCTAGCATTTTTGCAAAAGGGCCTGAGGCTAGGTCTGAAGCCTAACACGTTGCAACATCAAGCAGCGGCTCTGTTGTCAGTCATCACACTCCCGAAAGGGCAGCCATTTGCAGCACATCCACATGTCAAGTGTTTCCTAAAAGGAGCGTTCATCCTTTCCCCACCAGTGAGACAACACTTTCCCACGTGGAACCTACCTTTGGTGCTTCGACAGCTAACCAAACCTCCCTTCAAACCTCTCAGAGAGGTATCCCTTAGGATGCTTACGTGGAAGGTGGCCTTTCTAGTTGCTATCACATCGGCCAAGAGGGTTTCTGAGCTTTCGGCCTTATCGGTAAGGGAACACCTCTGTTCCTTTAATGAGGATCATGTCATTTTGTGCACGGATCCTTCATTCCTTCCTAAGGTGCTGTCTTCATTTCACGTCTCCCAAGAGCTGATACTGTTCTCATTGTGTCAAAACACCCCCCATCCAAGGGAGAAGGAGTGGCACAAGTTGGATGTCCGCAGGGCTGTAAAGATTTACATCAAGTGTACGTGTGACATCAGGAGGTGTGACTCATTGTTCGGCTCCTTTAGTCCGGCCTCAAAGGGGACGAAGGCATCCAGACAAACAATTGCAAGTTGGATCATGTCACGCATCCTGACGGCTTATGATGAGGCACGGATGCCTTGTCCTACGAGAGTTCTGACTCATTCCACCAGATCAGCCACCACCTCAGCGGTTTTTTCCTCCAACACTCCCATTGGAGAGATTTGCAAGGCAGTGACATGAAGCACACCCTCCTCTTTCATCCGACACTACAAGATCAATAGGTTCAGAGCCTTGGAGGCCACCTTTGGCAGGAGGTTCCTCCAGCAGGTCATCCAGCAATAACCTTCCTAAGAGCAGTTGTTCCCACCCGAATTAGGGGGGCTCAGGCTTGGGCACATCCCAAGTGTAAGGGTTTCACTAGATTCTTCCTCTCACCACTCCAGAGAATGCCACATTGGTACTTACCATGAATGTGCATTCTGGTAGTGGTAGAGCTGAGGAATCCATCCCGCCCTAGACTGCTCTAGATAGGTAGGAATTTTTCTTTTAGGTTTGGCTTGCAATCAATTGACCAGAGAAAGGATGGGAAATGGGAGGAACCAATGGCCAGAATTCACATGATCAGTTTGAATCTCCTGCCACTTCTCTGGGTGGTGGAGGGGCATACCCCAAGTATAAGGGTTTCACTGGATTCCTCCTCTCTGCCACTACCAGAATGCACATTCATGGTAAGTACCAATGTGGCATTTTGCTGATGATGTAATTCTCCTAAATATTTGATAAACATAATATTGAAAACAATTAAGAACTTACTACACTATTATATTCACTTTAACCATAAAAACTAAAAGCTATTTTTAACTTAAGTGGCTTTATTATAGCAAACAGACCACCTTCTGCTCTTAGATAGCCTTTCTTTCCAAAAGATTTGGCATGAATGTCTTGAGGAAGGTATGAGATATATTCACGGAGGGCAATCACATGAAACGTGTAATATTTGCTGGGACACATTTTGATAAAGGTTTACCTTTATGAAAGCCTCAGCTTGATTGCAACAGCATTGTGGTGGGAAGTTGGGCAATGGAATGAGGAAAGAAGTTTATAGTTACCCCTTTCAAAGGTGGGTGAGCCCACCAGTTATCAGTTTCTGCCTTTCAGAGAAGGGGGGAGAAAGGAAAGGGGTTTATCTTCATCCCTTCCAAAGGTGGTGAGCTCACCAGCCATCGGTGTCTGTCATTGGGAGGAGGGAGGAAAAAGGAAAGGTGTTTATCTTCATCCCTTCCAAAGGTGGGTGAACCTACCAGCCATCGGTTTCTGCCTTTGCAAGGAGAGAGGAGAAAGGAAAGGCTTTTCTCATCACTTTCGTGTGAGGGGCAGGCATGGTGGGCAGGAGAAGAGATGACATGAAGTAGGGGGAGGAGAAGGAACAGGAGACGAGGTGGATTGGTGTGGAACAGCTTGACAATCTGGCTGAGGCTTCATGGTGGGAAGATGGGCAATGGAGTGACCAGCTGGTTGCTGTTGGTGGGAAAGGAGTCTGTAGCATATGTTGAGGGTTTTTTTTTTTTACGACATTGATGGTAATTCCATTTTCCCAGGGATCCTGTGCCCCTAAACTCTGCAAATGTGGAGGGCTGACTGTATATCCATGCCAACAGTTGGTCTTTTTGCACAGTTTAGTGCACTCTGTTTGAGCTGCATGGTCTGGTCTCAGCTATACTCCCAGCCATCAAGTAGCCCAGCCCAAGAAGCAGGTGGCTGGAGTGCAAGAGCTGTCGTATAGTTAATCCAATACAGGTTGTCCAGACAAGATGAAGGGAGAACCAGGAGAGTAGTTGTCAGCCAGTCTAGAAGTTGTTACAGCAACTCAGTAGCCCTGATACAGGAAGCCAGCAAGGACCAGACAGAGCCATCAAATCGTAGCCAGCCCAAGGTCAGGAGAAACACGAATGCTGAAGAGTACTGCCAGACATCTAGATAAGATGGTTGCATGTAACAGAAACATGGGGAGCTACTGTGAGATTTATAGGCAGCTGTCTAAACACACTGGGTGCCTAATTAATCAGCATCTCCTATTTAACAGCCTCTGGGAGTGGCATACTCTCTTCTTGTCTCTTTGCTGATCTGCAAAGGATGGTACCATGTCTTTAGCATCTGCCACCTCCTACTGGGTAGTCAGACCCTTCTCTGCCTCTCTGCCCCTCTGCCTCAGCCCCTAGCTCTGCAGATTTGGTGAGACCATAGTCATCAGGAGCTGTAAATCTCTGGACATCAGACTCTTTGTCTGAATCTTCCGACTGAACAGACATCAACCTTTGTATGCATCAATATTGTTCTACTATTTTGGACTATGTGCTACTCTGGATTCCTTTTTGAATTTAGTTCTGAACAGAAAATTATGGAGCTGTCCAAGTAGGAATTGTCCATTCATTTCCCTGTTGTCTGTGGTTCTAATCCTACCACTCCTTAACAAATCTTTGGACTTTTCAAGCATCAAAGCTGTTGAAATTTCATATCACCGCATTGAGCTGCTTTGTAAGGAGAGATGATTAAAGTAAACTGGTCTTTGCCTATCTCAGCACTTCACATGTTTATATGATCCTTGCCCCCATGAAAGATCCAAATGCTTTATTCACTAATCTATTCACTACTTTGCTTTTTTAATGTGATGTGGTAAAAAAAATGTTTCAACAGCTAAAGATATATGTGAAGTAATATCCTGTTGAATAGAAATGTACCCCCTATAGAGTCATTTCTAATTTCCTTCTGTCTATAATTTTGAAGAGATGTGTTATGTGATTTCCTTTTATTTTTTTATTACCTTTGCTGTCCCTTTGTGTATGTGTGTTTTGCTCATAACTTTAGATGTGCAGAGAAAATCAGGTCCAGATCATAAGGAGCATATATTACCTTCTAATATGAAAAGGAATATTTCAGGCTATTGATACACAGCTGCATGATGCAGATATTTGTGTTCCTATTTTGCAATGAAATTCCCTTTACAGAAATAATACCTAACTTAAAATGCAACTAGGTATGTTGGATCTGTCTCATTTGCTGAATGAGTTTGTGCTTGATGTGATTCTATGGCTCTCACCTGTATGATTAGTCAGTTTCTATACATTCATCATCATTCTAAATGCCTGTGTTCTTGCAGTGGCAATAAATGCCAGACTTTCTGGTCATCAAAAACAAACTAGATGAGAAATTTAGTTTTTTGGCTTTATATCTCTTCACCAATCCATTCTGAAAGAGTAATTTTCTATTTAATCAACTGAGCAAACACTACACAAAATAACTAATTCCAAAATGGACACGGGGGTTTATGTATTCTGAATTCTTTTATGATCTCAATCAAGGTATGGGAAGATTGTCAGGCTTGCAGGAGATGCATTGTTTTTCATGGGAGCATGGAGCTCCCTCAGCTGTTGTCAGATGCAAATGGTAGTTAGAGATGCAGAGCCAAATGCAAAAAAAATAAAAAAAATAAAAAAATAAAAATAAAAATAAAAATAAAAAATATATAAATAAATAAATAAAAAAATTCAGGACACCCTGGCATGCCTTCCTCATTGAGATGACCTGTGTATCCAGTCTGCTTTTGAATTACTGAATCTAGTTTTATATTACTGCAGATCAATGATGCTGAAAACCTCAATTGACTTGGGAAAGGGCAGGGAGATTCTTCTTGTTGTTGCTGTTGTTTAACAACTGGAGTCAGAAATTTTCTGATTTCCTGTGAATCATTTACTTGATCTGGCAGGAGAATCCCAAACTATCATCTGCCCATCGTGACATAATAATTTAGCTCATTGAATTCACTGCCACAAGATATGTTGATGGTCGTGACTTTAGATGTCTAATTAGCTTCTGCCCTTCTGCCAAGCCCTTCTGCCCTCCTCATTGGATTCATATAAGCCCTTGGTTTGGTAACTTAGAAAACTGGATAGCATGGGCCAATATGGGCTTGTTGTATTTTCTTCTTTCTAAATGCTTTATTATGAATGCAAAGCTGAATTGGGATCTGGGGAAAGAGCATCACTCTTTATAGATATGGATCTCGATTAGCATTTGGTAAATGTTGCTGTGTATTCTTTGTTTTTAATGAACCAGTGCTCAACAATTGGAAGTGGTACATAAAACCATATTCCTTAAATACTTGGCTAAGTTAGCTCACCTATCTTCAAAATCTAGTTACAAATGATTGTTAAAACCTAACTGTGATTAGTATAGATCTTAGGTAACTTTGGGGCAGATTGAAACCAACTTAGCATATCCTTTGCATATGGAGAGTCTCAGATTCTATTCCTAGTGTTGTGAATGCATGAGATCTTGGAGCTTGCTACTACTCGATATAGATAATAATGGGCTACATGACAAAGAATATGACCTTGGCATAAGATTTTGTGTGTCTGTGTGTGTATTAATCTACAAAGCACAGGCTGATTTTCTTTTGAAATTCTTTGGCGGTGCCATTATCCAATGTATGTTTGCAATATGACCCCTAGTGCCTCTTCCTTTCCTGAACCCAGCTTATACTTTGTTATTGACCGGCTTTTCCTGCCAGGTTTGGAGAGGGGTGCTTGTGGGACTTTTGAGAACATGTATGAAAAAAAAAAAGAGAGAGAGAGAGAGAGAGAGAGAGAGAGAGAGAGAGAGAGAGGCTTGGCTGGCATAATGTGCTGCATACATTAATTTTGGTGAGTTGTTGGGGGAAGGGTGTCTTGGGCCCATGTCTGTTGATTCTGAAAAGCAAAGGAGAGTGTTCAAAGGGAGGGAAAGGAGAGAATGGAGGGAAGGCATGAATGAGACTGTCAATAAAGTAAACGGGACACTTCCTTGGAGCATACAGCTTCAGAATTGCAGCATGCTTTTTCATTAAAAGAAGGCAAAACAATAATGAAATATATAGATGCATCATGCATCCCTTATGTCGTTGTAGATTTGTGTGCTTGAAAATGTTCCCCGTATAGATGAAAATGTTCCTGGTATTAATTCAAGTGTTGATCCTGGGAAGTTGGTAAAGTTACCTTTAGGTAATGGGGCTTTTTAAAAGAAGAATTCTCTATTGAAATTATTATAGTTTACCATTTCTAGATATACTGTTCATACTGGTTCCATTTGTTCTTGTAAGTTGGTTTCACTTATAGAGATATTTTGACTTTAGAGCAACTGGGTTTGGAGCACCAGCAATTAAGTGCAGTATCAGACAAAGATTTGAATGACATTCCACTAGATGTTTTCCATAGATTTCTCCCCCTGGAGTGTTTGACATGCTGTAATCCATTTTAGCATTTTACTGGGTTTATTTCATTAGCTTGTCACCCTCTGTCCTAAATATAAAGATGCATGCTAAACAAATCGATTGCTGTCACTTGTCAGTATGCTCCAATTACACTGCTGTGTACATGCCTCTAGGAGTAATTGCTCATATTGGAAAATGTTCATGGAGTGACCATGCTACCAAGTGGAAAGATTGTGTGTGGGGTGTCATTCAAAGGATGGCCAGTGCAGAGGGGTAAGTGTTCTAAAGCCATTATTTATACCATTGGTGTGGCCTCATTTATGATAACTGGCTGGTTATTCTGTGTCCAAAAGGATTAGGACTAAGCTTGATTTCCGTGATCTTAATTTTAGCCAATGAAAACTTGACATTTGGGGAAAGCAGTTAGTTTCCTCAGAAGGTACATCACCTAGCCATTTCCTTTGCTGCAAACTTGGGATTCTTCTCCCTCCGCTTTTGTCAACACACTTGTCAAAAAGAAGCAATAGCATTTATATTTCTATACCACTTACCAGTGCCAAAGCACTCCCTAAGTGGTTTACAATGGGGTTTTTTTTAAGCTAATTGCCCCAACAAGCTGGGTACTCATTTTACTTACCTACGGAAGGATGGAAGGCTGTGACAACCTTGGAGCCCTCTGGGATCGAACTCATAAAGTTGTGACTTGCAGTACTGGCATTTAACCTTTGCACCACCAGGGCTCCACCAGCACTGATTGCATCCTCCTTAAGGGAGGTGATTTGCAGTGATGTTGTTATTTGCTGTCAAGTCTACTTCAGTTTATGGCAACACTATGAATGAGAGACCTCCATGATTCCCAGTCATCAACACCCCTGCTCATGTTTTGCAAAGTCCTTGATTGAATCAATCCACCTGTAGTGCAACCATCTTCTTTTCACATTGCCTTTCACTTCACCAAGAATTATAATCCTTTCCCATGAATCATGTCATCGCATGATATGCCAAAGCAGATGTGGTGTACAGTGCTGTAATGCTTCCCTTTCTGGGTTAAAGAGAAGAAGTGCAGAAGAGGAGGTAAATTCCCAGCTCCGAAGTTCAAGAATGCTGATATTGGGTGGAAGGTTTTTGCAAAGGGACAGTTGTCATGGCTCAGCCAGAACAGTAGAGAGAAGAGGAAAATGAACAAGAGGTTGATGCGGGAGGTGGAGTTAAATCACTTCTTATATACGTTGTCTATTTAAAGTTGGCTCCTGAGAGTAGTTCAATATGTTGAGAAAGTGGGTAGAGTATTGGACTAAACTTAGGGAGATGCGTTCAAATCCCCTTTAGGTCACAAATTCAGAGGTTTACTTTGGACCAACCACTAAAAACTTGAAACTATGTCAGAATGTTAAGATAAAATGAAAGACGAGGATTTTCTTAAACACAGAGGGTATATATAATTTAAAATACTTTTTTTAAATCCCCTGATTACAAGTAGGTGTACTGAGATTAACTTTTTTTAAATAATATTTTATTAGTTATTTATACCCTGCTCTTCAGCTGCAAGGCTATCAGAGCAGCTTACAAATTGTTTTTTTAAGCAATAGCAATTTACACATCTACACTGCATTAAACAGTTTCCAATGCGTGTTAGCTAATTGCCCCCACAAGCCGGGTACTCAATTTACTGACTTATGAAAGGATGGAAGGCTGAGTGAACCTTGGAGCCCTCTGGAATTGAACTTGCAACATGGTGACTTGCAGTACTGGCATTTAACCACTGTGCCACCAGGGCTCCTCAGGGTAAAGGCACCAGATCCCATCTGATTTTGGAATCTAAGCAGGGTCAGCCCATGTTAGTAATTGGATGGCAGGCCACCAATGAATACCAGGTGCCGTAGGCTACATTTTGAAGGAAGGACCTTGCAAAACCACCTTTGAATCTTCCTTGCTTAAGAAAACCCTGTAAAATTCATGGGGTTGCAATAAGTTGACTGGCGACTTGAAGGCACATATGCGTTTGCGCGCACACACACACACACAGAGAAAGAGAGAGAATTTACCTGTAAAACAGGTTTGGGGTTGAGGTAAGATTTGAAGGGAAAAATCTAGTCTGTGGTGTCAAATGGTATGCTATGTTTGCTCTTTCTGAATTGATCTTGCAACTAAAAATTACGTTTAGACATTAACCTTCACGTGTCTTTGAAGGAAATCACACCTTGTCTGATCCCTGGAGAGGTAAAATAAATCTAATGCTTTCATTTTGATTTCATTCTTGTTCCAAACAGACTTTTGCATTCTGGGGGTAATTCCAGGTGGGCAACAACTTGTGGTACCATTCTGAAATGTTTTGCTGTTCTTCTACTGTCTTCCCTCCCCTCAACTGTGTGTGTATGTGTGTGTAAATGTGGGGAAGACTGAAGAAGTGGTGGTAGACAATGAGAGGGTTGCAAATGGAAGACAACAGCTCTCTGAACAGACTTAGGATTCAAGATGACTTTAATAGATTGCAGAGTTGGGCCAAAACTAACAAAATAAACATAAGGTGCTGCATATGTACAGAGATACCGGTAAATATAAGGTACTGCATTTGTGCAGGAAAAATCACATGCAAAGATGGGTGACACCTGACCTGACAACAGAACATGTAAAAAGAAATTAGCTTTATTGGTAACCCACAAACATTGTAATGCAGTGACAAAATGACCAATATGGTCCTCAGCCATATCAACAGATCTATAATTTCCAGATAAAGGGACATAATAGTACAGTACTACTTCAGTTCACATCTTACCTGGAATGCTCTGTTCAGTTCTGGGCACCACCATTCAACATTCAAGAAGGATATTGACAAGCTGGAACGTGCCCAGAGGAGGGTGACCATGATGGTAAAAGTTCTGGGAGTCCATTTGAGGACCAGTTGAAAGAATGGTGTATATTTAGTTCAGAAAAAGACTGGATTGAGAGCTGATATAACTGAAAGTTATCTTCAGATTTCTGAAAGACTATCACGTGGAATATGGGCTGACCTTGCTTTCTGTTGCTATAAAAGGTGGGACCAGAACAAGTGGATTTACAAATTGGGAAAGAGGTTCCAATTAAACACCGGGAAGACCTTCTTGATGGTAAGAGCTGTTCAGTAGCCAAATAGATTCCCTTGGAAGGTGGTGGATTCTCTTTCTTTGCAGGTTTTTAAACAGAGGCTGGGTGCCCACTTGTTTAACAGTGGATTCTTGCAGTGGCTTGGCATTAGACTAGATGGCCCTGAGGTCCCTTCCAGCTCTGTTCTGTGGACTCTTCATAAAATTTGGTGAATGGGGTGGGATAACTGCACAATATGGAAATAGCTCTGGTTGCCTTTTGGATTTCTTATTTATTTTAATTTGAAGGGAGGGCAGGATGGAGAAGCCTGCTGTATGAAAAATCATGATGATTTTTTGAAAACAAAACACAACCTCAGTTTATGTGGATTTTCTTGGGATTGCAAACAAACAAATACCTTTATGCAACATGTTTGCATTTACTCTTCCTCATCATTTTGCTTTAAAAATTCTACTTCCCCTCTTTAAAAGAGGAGAGGGCTTTGGCTTCTTCTTGAATCCCAAATGAGGGCTGTCAGTCAGGCATGGTAAAATCTAATCTCGTCCACAGCGAAAGAAGAAAGCAAACCAGAAAATGATCTGATTTTCTGATTTCATGGCCAAGGTTACCCTGGGAAGTGCTGAAGGGGGCATTTAAAGCCCATAACTAAGGTGGCATGCCAAACTAAGCACTAATAATGGAGCAACTGGCCGGAAAAATATTGCTTAACAATTTTACAGTTCCTAAGTGTGAAAATTGTAGTGGGGGCCAGTCTGTGGAATCTGTGGTGATTGACTCAAAGAACTGGAACTGATGTTTCGTGAGGGAATGTTTCTTGGCCCCAGTAACTCTTAAATGCTGATGAAGTCAGCTTCTGTCATGGCTGTTCTGATATAAAGCTGAGGAGCTTCATCAAAACTTATAGCTTCCTTCCCCCCCACTGGTGAATTACAGTAATAAATGACAAAGCACACAGAAGGTCAGTACCTTCATTGGGTCTACCCAAAGTGTCACAAAACAGTGAGTGAGCTTTTGTATTTTCTAGCATTTTTCATGAGGCTGTGGTGAGGGTGGAAGCTGACTTTTAGTTTAAAACAGTCTATATTGGTCACAGTTTTAGGATGGCATAGGAGACGATGACAGTCTTAATATGATTATGCTTTCCTAGGTACTGTGCAGTATTCAACAAATTAATAAGCATAATTTCTTGAATGTGTTTAAGGCACAGCCATGACATTTAAAACTGCCTCTATAGTGAAAGAAGCATATGGTGTAAAATTTGCATAATGTTAAACAAATGGTAAAAATAAAATAGGCTGCATTAATTATTTTTAAAATAAGGACAAAGTGAGGGCACCTTTATATTTTGTTTTGGGGAAATTTTGTCCAAGAGAACCTTGTTGCTGCCAAGAGAGTGCATTAGTTTGAACTGAATTGGGGAAAAATGAATTTCAGTTCAAATGACCACAAGACATTTCCATTTCAGCAGGCCAAATTCTTTTCAACAAATGTTTCTGACATTTAGCATTGAGGAAAGAAAATCTACAGTTCTTTGTTGTCTGTTGTCTTTCATCAGAAATGGTAGGTCAAACTTCTCGTGGCACAGGAGATACTTTAGAATGATTTGGAAGTAATCTTAAATTGTGGGGACAGCATGTAGTGATGGAATATATGGGACATTTTGCATACCCCAAGGTTTGCAATTTGACTGTTTACTTAGTAAATTGATTAACAGGCCGAAATTAACATCCATCTTTGCTAATAGCATGGCTACTTCTTTTTACTTCTGCAGAACTCCTCCTGTCCCTCTTAAGATACTACAAACTGTAGACTTGTGGGCATTCAACAACATGCCCGACTTACTTCCCCCAGCCATTTTGCTCAATGTTCAGCCAGATGAAGCATTCCAGAAAACTCAAATGCTTGCACATTATTTATGACACTTTGCTTTGTGGGAAAGACAGTACCATACTGTTGATGGGTCAACATACATTTCTATTGGTGGGTGTGTAGAAGCAGAGGTTCTACATTTTTATTTTGAATAAGCACTGTGAGAAAGTCCTGACTTGACTGCCTTCCTACCTGCCTACCTATTTGAATCTGGCCCTTCTCAAAGAGACAGTGAGAAACCTTCCTCAGTCTTTCTCTATTGCTTCTTGATACCAGATGGAAGACCTGTTTACCAAGTCTTCAATCTTCAATATTTGTTTGTTCAGTGGTAATTACATCTGATTCATTTAGGTTTTTTTTTTTTGCCACCTGAGTAAAAACTATACAGCTTGATTCTCTGAGAAGGGTTTGGTATGTGTACATATTGGAGGGACTCCTGAAATTCCAGAATATTCTCTGAAGCAACTAGTGTCATTTGATTTTGTGAAGCAATTAATTCAAGCTTTTGAACTGCCATTTTCCTGGTTGCTTGTGGTGAAGAACCATTTCTTCAGGGTATGGTAAATTTGTGAAACTGAAATACAGTTGCTTAGTTTGTCTACCCCTCTTGATCCTTTGATCCATAAATAACTAATAGGTACCAGATATAACTAATAGGCACATGTTGACAGGCTGGCTAGCAAATATTTCTATACTCCAGTAATGGACTTATTTGCAAGTGGACTTTGAAAGTTTAGAAGTCCTAACTGTAAGCTCTACAGCCACATTCCATTGTTTCCACACAGACTATTCCCTCATGCCTTTGCTTTGCACAACCTTGTCTGATGAAAACTATACAGGTTGTTGTTGGTATTTATGTAACATTTTGGTTTCAACTTAGGACACTTAACTGTAGAATTTTCAGGTGGTCAATGCTCAGAATTGTAGCATCATAAAAGGATGAAAGGAGACTAAAACTATTATTTATTGACTGGTTTATTGATAGGCTTGATCTAAAACAGAATTGGTTTTCTAGTATTATTTACAGAATAAATTGTGTAGAGTTTTCTTCTTAGAGATGGCAAGTCCCCTGGTCCCCCTCTGGCCTGTTTGATAAGCTAGGAAGGGCATGGTTCTAATACACATGTAGTGGCTCTTGTCTCTCCTAGGATCCTGTTCACATCATCAGGCTGCACAAATTGAAAATCATCCATTATCACTGGATAAGCAAGGGCCAGAGATACATCCCCCAAACCTCTATCAACTATAGTGTCCAAGTTGGAATAAATCCAAGCAATATTATCAGCAAAGTGCCAGGAAAATTCATCACAGTGGGCTGTTGAATAGTCTAGGTTCTCCAATGGGCCAGTTATAAGACACTCTGAACTACTTGAAACAGCTCTACTGGGTAGCTCTTTGCAAAAGCAATGGTGGCAGGAAAAAAAGGGTTCTTTGCTGCCTGTATTGCCACACTATAGGTCTTTAAACAGGCTTTAGCCCAAGTTCATTGTGTTTTTTTACCAGTGTTGCTTTAGTTGCCATCTTACTGTTAGTGGTTTAGCTCTACTCCATGAGTAAGGACATTCAGGAGTGAATGTCTGCTTCTCTGGCCATTTCGTCATTCCAGAGCTCAATCAGGGTCTCAAAATAATAGCTTGCTGAGGCAGCGGGAAAAGCCAAGTGTCATCAGGAAGCCATCTGGATCCAGTTTTGAGACTAAGAACTTTTTCAAACGGTTGACCCCCCCCCCCCGAGGAGCTTGGGAGAGGAACGGGGCTGTTGCACTTACACAGCCCTGTTTCAGACAGCCCCATTCTCCTCCATCCTCCTCCCGACCTTCCCCCGTGCTGCTGGCACAGCTTTTTAATGACGGCGGTTTTCTGTCAATAAGAAGATGCTCCAGCAGCACAGGGGAAGGTCGGGAGGAGGACGGAGGAGGACTGTGTCATCTGAAATGGGGCTCTGTAAGTGAAACAGCCCCGTTCTTCTCCTGTCCTCGGGTTTTTTTTTTCAACTATTTGAAAAAGTCCTAAATAACTTTAGTTTTGAGAGAAGAAACTGAAACTTGCAGAGATCCACAATATTTGCCTGTGTTCTCAGAGCCCACTTCACCACTGAGTGCAACATAAATGAAGTGGAACTAAGGGCATATTCACCCTTCAGGCATAGACTGGTCTAGTGGTCATTTCCTGTACAGTTGCTCCTCCACTTTCACGGCTTTCACATTCGCGGTTTTGACTATTCGCAGTTTGCTCAGGAAGCGCCTCATTTAAATCAGCTTCACTCCCTTGCACACAACGGAGAGGAGCCAATTTAAATGGAGTGCTCCCTGACCAAACTGTGCTGCCTAACTCCCCACTCTCCTGGGGCTTGGCTCCATTTGGGTTGGAGAGCCAAGTCCTGGGAGAGCGGGAAGTTTGGGCAGAGGCGATTTTCACACACACACACACACACACACTGCCCTTTCCAAAGCAGCCATGGGCTTCTGCTGAAGCCCATCCTGCCTTGGGAAGGGTGTGTGTGAAGAGCCTCCCCCCTCCCATCCCAAGGCATATCACTGCCTTGGGAAGGGGGGTGAAAAACCTCCCTTCCACCCCTCCCGTCCCTTCCCAAGGCAGATCGCTGTCTTGGGAAGGGTGTGTGAAAAGCCTCCCTCCCTCCCACCCCCTTCCCTTCCCAAGGCAGATCGCTGCCTTGGGAAGTGGGGGGTGAAAAACCTCCCTCCCACCCCTCCCTTCCCTTCCCAAGGCAGATTGCTGTCTTGGGAAGGGGGGGGTGAAAAGCCTCCCTCCCACCCCTCCCTTCCCTTCCCAAGGCAGATCGCTGTCTTGGGAAGGGTGTGTGTGAAAAACCTCCCTCCCACTCCTCCCTTCTCTTCCCAAGGGAGATCACTATCTTGGGAATGGGGGTGAAAACCCTCCCACCCCCAGTTCATTTCTTATTCACGGTTTTTTCACATTCGCGGGGGTTGGCTGCCCCTAGCCTCCGTGAATGTGAAGGGATGACTATACTCTTAAGAACACTTGGAACTGTATTTTTTTTTTTGCAGGGTAGTAAAGAACAGCTGCATTTCTCTGTGTACAAAGGAGAAGAGAGAGAATGATCTGCGTGTGGATGAAGGGGCCACATTGCTTCTTGGAGCACAGAGGGCAGGACATCCCCCTTTGTCTGTTCTCAGAGCAAAGAGAGCATCCTCTATGCTTAGTGCTGTTTCCATTGCAAGGCTAAAGAGCCAGAGAGGCTGAATGGGAAGCCCCACATGTGCTGTGTTTTTTTCACAGGCCAGATGCTCTCTATGTCTGGTTTAGTATTTTTTGCTGTGCCTCTGATCAGTCTCCTCCTGAATAAACCACTTATTCAGCCTGAGATGGTCCATATTTGCACACTGTTTATCCCCTTGACATTTCCCCATCTGCTGATCTTGTTCATCAGCGTGGACTAGAATAGAGCTTTTGAGGGTCAGCAGCTGTCCAAGGCAGGAGTAGAAGAACCTGCTGCCTTGTTTATTTATGTTTAGAAAAAAATAAATAAAACTTCAGTGCAGCGTTAACATAAAACACCAAGGGGTCATTTACAGTAATACTGGGGAACTACAGCTGTGGCCCATGGCTGCTGAGCTACAGCAGGAGTGGGGAAGCTCTGGGGACTCCAGATGATTTTGGACTGCAAACTTTACCGTCCCTTACCATTCACCATGCTGGCTGGTGCTGATGGGAATTCGGGTGAAAGAACATCTAGGGGGTTGTCTAAACGGTCAAAATAATCATAATGGAATTTGCTGGGAAGGCGATCAGTCTTAATGGGAACCCACATCAATGTGCTGTATTAGGAAGGGGGGGCAGCAAAAAACTCCAAAAACAATGTCAGGAAAGCCTTCACAGCTTTTCCTGGAGTTTTTAAAAAGCTCAATGGGAAATGTGCATTTCCGCTCATTGGGACAAACCCAGTGAGAGGAAGCACAAACCTGATTGGCTGGATGAGTACAGGGGGCAGGGCTTGCTAACAGGGCAAGTGCCCACTACCACTGTGTTGGATTTTCACCTTAGCGAGCAATCACTAAGGTGATAAAATGGGCTGCTGTTGTTTTTTCTCTTTTTTTTTGTGTAAAGGTGAAATATCACTTGCATGCACTACGAAAATAGTTTTTTTTAAAAAAAAATATCGGTGGTGGCAGATTTAAAAACATGAGTACAGTTGTCCCTCCGTATCCATGGATTTGGTATCCATGGATTTGATATCCATGGATTTAAGTATTCACAGCTTGAAAATATTCTTTAAAAATAATAATCCAAAAAGCAAACCTTGATTTTGCCATCTTATATAAGAGACACTGTTTTGCTATGCCATTGCATATAATGGGACTTGAGTATTCATGGATTTTGGTATCCACGGGGGGTATTGGAACCAAACCCCAGCAAATATGAAGGTACAACTGTAATTATCTTGTGGCTGCTATCTTGGCTAGAGGGCAAGCAAAGTTTATGGGGGCTTTAAAACAAGTTGCAGCTGCTGTGACTTGCTATTTAGGCTCGTATAGACGAGACTTAGAGGTCGTAGGTTCCTGATTTCATGTTTAATAAGTTTTGTCTTATTGCCTGTGTATTTTACTATCTAAATGAGATCACTGAGAGAACTTATCCAAGAAGGTGGATTATTTTATTGTATTACCAATATTCAGATTGTGTCCAGTTTGGCCACTGCTTGTGATCTAATGCAGGCAAGGCAGTTGATGTTTTGAACAAGTGCTTAGACACAGAAACAAAATGCATCCAGATGAGATAGAGATGCTACTTGTGGGTAGTTTGTCTGTTTAGTTTATTGATGTTCACCCTATTCTGATGGTGACTCCCCCTTAATGGTCATTCATGTGGTTTAGGGAGTGCCCTTGAATCTAGATGGATCCATTGCTAGAGACACAGGTGACCTTGGTGGGTTTTTTCTGACATAGGCTAATGTGCCAGATGCAATCCTAGCTGGATAGATATTGCCTTGTAACATAAATATTTGTTGCAGTTTTGTATCTATCCAGTTAGGGTTATAATTGTTATAAGAGCCTGCTAACCTCACATTTGCATTATGACAGTGTTTTTTATGCCAGAGTGCCATTGAAAACAGTCCAAAAACTACAGCTAATCCAAAATAAGATTACTAGACTGTTAACTGGGACAACTGAAACCACAATCCTCTGCCAGCTCAGTCCTTTGTCACTGGGATTGGCTGCCAGTCTCATTTCCAAATACAGTACAATTCAGTGTGTTGGTTTTAAGTTGCAAAGCTATTAATGAATTGGGACACATTTCTTCTATTTACCTCCCCAGTCTGATGCATTCCCCCAGGTGCTGCTATGACATGTGGTGAACTGGATGGTTACACATGTGAGGGTGTTTTCTCTCTTGAAAAGAGTGATACCCATCTATGATGTGTCTTCCCAGATTCGCTCTTCTGTTCCCTACAGTATGGTCTTTGCTGCCAGTAGATGCCATTTTATTCTTCCAAGCAATTTAAGAAATGGTATTGTGTTCTCTCTCTATCTCTCCCTCTCTCATCACACACTATCTTTTCCCTCCTTGCTGCTATTTCTTTGCTATTACATCTTCTTCTTATTGTTGTGGTTTGGTATTTTCAGTTTTTTTTTAACCTGTACACAGCTTGGGTATACAAATTATTCTGTGACTTCAGCATGTAATAAATAAATACATCCCAATAACTTAAAAACAGAGCATTAAATGCCAAAGGACAATAGTTTAAAGCAACCATCACTATGACTATCATAGCTACTAGTAAAATTTACATATACGATAGACATGACAGAATAAACATGTCTTCACAGGCCATATAAAAGGCAGCAGAGAAGGGCTCAGTCTAAGCTTCCTTGGGAGGAAGTTCCCCAGTTGGGGTCCCATCCCTGAAAAGAACTTGCCCTGCACCACCACTCTGGCAGCAGAGTACAACACAGGGCCTCTAAAAATTACATACTGTGCTTAACAAGCAGGGTCATGCTGGAGGTAGCAGCCTTTCCAACGTGTTGACCCCAAGCCATTTAGGGCTTTATATAGATAATAATCATCAGATTGAGTCACATTCCTGAAAAGAAATGGGAAGGTGGTGAAGTTTAAACAAGACTGTTGAAATATGGCAGAAATGTGAACAGAAATTACTCTGATTGTAGTGTTCGACACTAGATGTAATTTCTGAAAAGTTTTCAAGGGGACCCTTGTGTGGAGCATGTTGTAGTAATCTAAACCGAATCTGACTAAATGGCATGCATAACTTTGGGCGGATCTGCTTTCTCTAGAAAGTGGTACAGTTACACCCAGCCACCAGCCCCAGACTGCAAACTGGACCCTTCAGAGGAAGCACACACCCTCACAGAACAGTTGTATTTCCTTTTTGGGTAAGTGTATCTCTCAATTAATAGTTGCCTCCTGTCCTGACATTAACAAGGCACCTTATGTTGTATAGACAGTCTTGCCACTATCATTGTCTTCTGGAAGCACCCTTAGTTCTGCTAGGCTTGTTTGGCACAGCAGCCCATGCAAGTTTGCCAAGAGAGTGGAACAGAAATGACTGCTCAGATGTTGGCAAAGAATGATTGTGAACTTCCATAATGGTACCTTTAACATTTTATTTTATTTTTTGAAGGAGAGGGGTTGATATTTGTGCCCTAATGCCAGATATTTCTCTGGCAGCAGATTGATAAGCTGTGTGGTAGCAGCTCAACACTCTCATTCCTTCTGCCCAGACACATTTTTCCTTGTCATTGTGTTGACAAGATGTCTCTTGCAATTCACAACCATTTGCAAAAATAGCTCTTATTTGGAACAGTGGAGTGGAAATAGCTTCTGTTGTGTTCTGACAACCCTCTCATATCTCTGGTTTTCTCCTTCTGTCTTGTTTGCAAAGCACTTCTAAGATTTTTGCATTCACCAAGGACCAGTTACTATGCTTAAGGTCAAATTCCCAAGTTTGGCAGATAGTTGCACTTATTTTCACTGATTTTGAAGAAATTTCTGCATAATACAATAGTGTAAGGGTGAAGACCAATATGTCTTTTACAGAGCCATGAGGCTGGCTCAGAAGCATTTGCACTGCATTCAGATTCAAGTTTTTAAAGGTTCTTGTGAGTTTGCAGCAAACACTCACTATGGATTATGTCAACTGGCTGGCACCTATGATGTTTCCAGGATATTCTTTTGCTGCAATCCTAGTTTTTTTTTTTTTTTCAAATATGAAGAATTTTTGTATTAGAAAGAAGTGAAGGAAGAATGTATAAATGGAGCAAGTTAAATTAAAAGGGGAAAATGTATGCCTAAAGCATGGGGAGGGGCAAGACTGCAGGTTGATCTTTCAACTTGTTAGCTTGTCTGTCACGTGACTGCAAAATCTGGATGGAGTCTTTGCTGTGGATGGAGAATCCACAGCAAATGACTTCTCTTCAAATATTATTTTCTTAAATATTATGTCTGACTTCAGCCTAGAAGAGAATATAAATACAAATGGAAAGGGCATGTTGTCAGGAGTTGGAACCTGAACTCCAGAGAAAATGGCCAAACAACTGCAGCGTCATGCTGAGTCATTATGGCTGAAGCCAAGGAACTGCCAAGTCATGGTAGCCTTGGTCCACAGCTGCGAAGAGGGTTACTAGAGGGCATAGCTTCTGGAGTGCAAGATCTGACGTAATGCACCCATGTGGTTGAGTAAGCCAATGCTTGTAACTGTGTATAAAAGAAAGCTCAGTCCAGAGCACTTTCTCTTCTTGTGAATGCTGATGTCTGGTGAAACAGTTTGTCCTTCAATTGTAAATATTTGTACATATTGCAACTGCTTGACTTTGAAGATAAAAGTGCCTACTGTTTATTTGGACATTAAACACTCTGTGAGTGAGTATTCTTGGGAATGGGTTGCTACTAAGTCTGCTGAGATAGTTTTTTGGCTTCTGTCAGGGATTGTGTGTCCTATCATCCCCTGACACATTTCCTGTGGATTTGATGTAATAATGACTTGCCTAAATTAAGGGAAACAATTAAAAGAAGACATTCTGAAATATCTGTGGGTACTTGACGCTATGTAGGTTAAAGCTCTTTCACAAGCTATATCATGATCACTGTTGGCAATACAAGGAGACTTATGCTGATTTTCTACATATTATTTGGAAATGTCAAAAAGATTAGAACAACTCTGAAACTGGTATTGTCAAACTCTACCCAAATAATGGTGTACCAGCATCCCTGCAGATCCTTTGTTGCACTGTTTGCAGAATGCTAATAAAAATGGTGATACATTTACTAATAGCTTTGAAAATCCCTGCAGCATACAACTAGAAGACAAAGACATGTGTCTGTTTGAGGGAACGATATCTTGAAATGGAGCCAGAATTATCCATATAGTTGACTACATGTACAGGAGGGCTCCCCAGTCTCTTTCATTCATCCTGAAAGACTGTCTCCAATGGTGGTGGATGTTCAAAGACCCATTGCATTAAGGCCAGAGACCTGCTGCCAGAAGGGGGAATACCGTATATTCCTGCATATAAGACTGCTTTTTAACACTTGAAAATCTCCTAAAAAATGGGGGGGGTCTTATACCCCCAGTAGATCTTTCCCCTGCTGTGAGAATGATTGATGTGTTAAATGGCCTGGGCAGTTTTCCCAGCAGATCGTTCCCCCTGCTGTGAGAATGACTGCTTTGCCTTTGAAGGGTTAAATGGCCCTCCATTTAGCTCAGGAGAGTCAAAATGATGTTTCTTTCCAGGACAAGTTAGCCTAAAATTAGAATTTCTGGATTCAAACTTATCTTTTTGCATCAAGTTTTATCTATGGTGAAATTCTCTTGCCTGCCAATGTGGCTCTAAAATCATTAATGTGCTCATTCCTTAATGTGCTCATTCAAAAATTTGGGATTTGATAGCTTCATATTAACCAACTTATTAATGCAACCTTACTTTCCAAAGATTGAACACCACAGAGATTTTTTAAAGTATCCCATGGTTTTTTAGCTGTTCTCAGTCCTTTAATTTCACAGACTATTCCATCATCTACAGCCACTGAGCTGGCTGGCTGGTAGGGGACAGGCTTTCCAGCCAGGTGGCTGGATGGATGTGGGGGTGGGGAGCAAATTATATATTTTAACTTAAACTTTTTTTGGGGGGGTCGTCTTATGCGCCCAGTCATCTTATACGCCGGAATATACAGTATATCTGTGTGCACACAGCACATTCCCATGCTCATCTGCACCATGCTCATACAGAAACACTTTGTGTGAATGTGGTCATCTCTGAAACCCAGTCAAAGCATCTGGGACATTATAGTAGCATGTTTGTTTTAAATTATTATATATGAGTACAGGAGGAGAATGCTGTTATTTTTGCTTGTAATCGTTTAGAAGAAAAGACTCAATAATACTAGGACTTGGAAGGAAATGTTTTGTTTTCCTGAATATTTGAAAACATACTCTCACTTAGAACATTTTTGTTTATATTAATTTTAATTATTTGCTACTTGTTTACTTTGGTATTTAAAGTCTTATCAGGTGTATTAATGCTGTGTTACATTTTACTTGTGCATATGTGTGTTGTATTTTTTGGTCTTGATCTTATGAGCCACCCAGATAATGTTAGGTTAGAGGGCAGCATAGGAATGATGTAAATAAACAAATAAATAGTTCCAAGAGCAAATTAACACCGAGCTCTTACCAGAAGCCAACATGACTAAACTGAAGCTTTGGAGGCATCATGAGTGAACATGACTTATTGGAAAAGATGAAAATTTTCAGTAAAGTAAAAGGCAGTAGGAAAAGAAGATCACTTTGCAGGTAGATAGACTCAAGCAAGGAAGACATGGCTGAGTTTGCCAGACCTGAGTAGTGCTGTTTGATTATTCAGCCTCTTGGAAGTCTCTGTGAGAGGGTTGCCATCAGTTGAAGCTGTCTCAACAGCAAACAACAACAACAGGGGGCTTTGTTCAAGAGAAGGAAGGGTCTCCAGATTGATCAGGGAGGACAATTGGTCTAATTTTCCTGAGATGAGCAGCAGCAGAGCTCAGAGCTCTTGATTCAGTGGAAGATGAAACTGCCCCAGCCTGAGAGCTTCTTAAGTTGAATTTGAGAAGGGAGGGAGGAAAGGCAGTGACTGTTACTAATGCATCTTTCTGTCTTCATTAGGTCCAATTCAAATGTTCCATCCCCACACATTTATCTACTCTGGTAGTGGGGTGCCCTTCCCAAAGATTAGGAAGATTGGGAGGAGAGTAAGGACCTTTGGTGGTGGTGAGGGGTGGGAAGTTTGAAGCAGGGGTAGCAGTTGTACTTACACTTTAAATAACAGGACTGTGAGAAGCCTTCCTTATTGCTGTATGCTTTAAAAGGTGCTGCTGTAGCTTAGCTGAGTATCCATCAGTAATGGAGAGCTGTAGAAATGAGTCAAAAAGGCATTCTGGAAGATGGCCTTCTGCCATTCTCAGAGTGTTATGAGAGAATGATGGAAGCTTCAGCATTTTCTGACTACGGCTTACTTCTTCACCCCCAAATCTTTAGTATTTCTCCCTAAATAATTTTCTTAAATTTCCACTTTCAACTACCGGTACTCCTGGGAAGAAGAATCTGAGGAACGGGTCTGTGGATGTTTGTGCAGAGCTCTCCTAAATTTCTCACAGTCAAATGTAATGAATTAAATTATTAAATTGTAAGAGGCCAAATGTTGGAAATATTCAGCTACTGTAATGCTGTTAAAATGTGTACTGTATTTATGTTTTGGTGGTGGTTAGCTTCAATTTAATGTAATAAAGGGGTGGGCAGCACTGAGTGTAGTACTTGAAGATCCTAGATGGTAAATGAAGGAACCTTTTCCTCTTACTTATTTCTCTGCTTAACTGGATGTAACCATGCTGTCTTTTAATTGAGAGTAGTTCAAACAATTTCTTTTTGAAAGAGAAGCTACCAAAAGTGCTACGCCTCTCATTCATCACTTGACAAGGCTTCCTCCTTCCCTCTCTCTCTCTTTTATGTCTTGCAGTATTTTGGGATTTTAGCTTAAATGTGCCATGATACTCAGTTATCCCCCACCTAAGAAGCAAAGAAACAAGAATAAGAAATAACCTTAAGAGGGAGGGTAGCAAAGATCAAGAGTCCCAATTCTCCCCTTTTCTAAAATGGCTTCATATCTTATGTCTTATATGTGGGCAATTATGAAGTAAGTTTAGATTGTCAGTAGAAAATAAGTGGCCTTCCAGATATTACCAGATTGCAATTCCCATTAACCCCAGCCTGCAAAGCTAGTGGTGTGCAATGAGGGGTATAATAGTCCAACAATCCCTGGAAGGATACCAGTTTCCCACTCCTGATTTAAAAGGTACCCCTTAGGTACTAATGGGTCTTAAAAATCTTTCTGAGAGATAATCCAATATTATTTTCTCTCCTAATAAAACAAAACTGATTTCCTTTTTTTCATAAGCAAGAGCAATTAGACTCTTGTCATTTTATTTCATGTTGTTCCATGTCTCATGTTCTATGTCCATCTGGCAGGGATCTGACTGGTTCCGCAACTAGATACTTGGCTCACTTCTCAAACTCTTGCTCTCCTATCAGCTAAGCAGCGTTGTTATATCCCTGCTAATGACCAACATATTTCAATGCTACCTAGCATTTATATAGTAGTTTTAAATGTTCAATTAGTTTCAAATACATTATCTTCTCCAAATCCTTGTACTATGTCATATTATCTCCATATTGCTAGTGGGGGCAGCGAGCAGCTTACCAACAACTAGCAAGTGAGTTCATGAGACAGATGAGATTTGAAATGGTAACATCTTGATTCAAATACAGTTGTCCCTTCACATTCGCGGGGGTTAGGTTCCATAGACCCCGCAAATGTGAAAATTCCACGAATAATGACAGCCCTCCCCCCGCCCTCCCCAAGCAAGCCCGAGGCCTCCGGAGGCCTTGTGGTTGCTCTTCCCGGCCTCCCCCCGCCCTCCCCAAGCAACCCCGCCTCGAGGTTGCTCTACCCGGCCTCCCCCGGCCTCCCCAAGCGACCCCCGAGGCCTCCGGAGGCCTCGTGGTCACTCTACCCGGCCTGTGCCCGCTCTCCCCAAGTGACCCCGAGGCCTCCAGAGGCCTCGTGGTCTCTCTTCCTGGCCTCCCTTCGCCCTTCCCAAGCGACCCCGAGGCCTCCGGAGGCCTTGTGGTCACTGTTCCCGGCCTCCCTCTCCAAGCGACCCCAAGGCCACCGGAGGCTTTATGGTTGCTCTTCCCGCCCTCCCCTGCCCTCCCCAAGCGACCCCCGAGGCCTCCGGAGGCCTCGTGGTCACTCTACCCGGCCTCCGCCCACCCTCCCCAAGCGACCCCGAGGCCTCCGGAGGCCTCTTGGTCACTCCTCTCGCCTCCCTCCCAAAAGTGGCGACAGGGCCTCAGAGGCCCCATTGCAACTTTCCCTGGACTCCCCTCGCAGCAAACCGCGAATATGTGGAACCGCGAGTGTGGAGTCCGTGAATGTGGAGGGAGGACTATAGATCAATTTCTTAGTAACTGTGCTTCATCAGCATTCTGACAGTGGAAGTTCTGGGCTACTTTGACTATAATCTTATGCACACTTACTTGCTTAGGTTCCGCACCTTTGTTCTTTAAGTAAAAATTGGAACTCATTGTATTTGCACATGTGTATTAACAGTGGTAATAGCATTCATGGCATTTGAAATACTAAGATATTTTGAAGAGCAAGCAAATATGCAGTTCTTCTGTATGTATGTTAGAAGTGTTTATGAAAGTCAATTCAAAACTGCAGGCTTAAGGATCATCAGCAGTGGCTGCTTGGCCTTGGATCATCATCATTAGTGTTCCTTGTTGTCTGTTGTAAATGATAGCAGCAACAACTGTGTGTGTGTGTGTGTGCATGTGCGCGCGGGGGCATGCATGCATGCATGTCTTCAAGTTGCCTGTTGACTTATGGTGACCCCATGAATTTCATAGGGTTTTCTTAGGCAAGGAATCCTCAGAGGTGGTTTTGCCAGATTCTCTATCTGAAATATAGCCTACAGCACCCAATACAGTTGGCCCTCCATATACATGAGTCCCCTGCATCCATGGATTCAATCAACCACGGTTTGAAAATATTGAAGGGGAAAAAAAAAAAGAATTCCAAAAAGCAAACCTTGATTTTGCTGTTTTATATGAGGGGTGTCATTTTATTATGCCACTGTATATAATGGGCCAACACTTACGACTCCTTGAATGTTTTCATCAGCGCTGTATACATACAATCCTAAATATACACTGGACTGACTATGTGACGAATGTTGCTGTCCTTGAGCAAGCAGGGATCACCAGTATTGAGGCCATGATATTGAGAACACAGCTGCACTTGGCAGGGCACATTTCTAGGATGGAGGACCATCGCCTCCCAAAAATAGTACTCTACAGTGAATTTGCCACTGGTCAGCGTAAGAGGGGCGCGCCAAAAAAGCAATACAAGGATTCCCTGAAACAACATCTCAGGCTCGGCCAAATTGATCACCAACAATGGTCCACCCTGGCTTCACATTGGGAGGCATGGAGACACACTATCCACAATACTGCAGCTTTATTTGAGAACTCACGCCAAACAAGTCTTGAAGAGAAATGACAATGCAGAAAGAATCACAACCCAGAAACATTGCCCAAGGTGACCTCTGCTGTGCTTTCTGCAACTGGACTTGTTTATCTTGGATTGGCCTTTTTAGTCATCAGCGCGCTTCGCAGAAAGCGCGGGATGAGTCCTTCCTGAATCTTCGTTTGTGAAAAGCCAGAGAGAGAGAGTATATAATGGGACTTGAGCATCCATGGATTTTGGTATCTACAGGGGGTCCTGGAACCAAACCCTAGCAGATACCAAGAGCCCATTGTATTTATTGGTGGCCTCCCATCCGGGTACTAACCAGGACTGACCCTGCTTAGCTTCTACGATCGGACAGGATCTGGTGTCTTTAGAGTATTTAGGCCTAGTAATAATAATACTATGGGCCTAATAATTAATCCAGATGAGAGATTTCTTAGCTTTCTTTAGCATGTCAACTTATTATCTTCAATGTTTTCATCTCTGAAATGGGACTAACACATTTTGCAGCATCAGCTAAGGAGAATTAAATAAATACATGACTAATTAAACAACGATTAGTTTTCCTGTTATTTTGAGGTTTTCTTCTAAGTCAGTGTGAATTGTATGTAGTGGTATCACATGTATCTCTCTGCAGCAACACTGGGGTGAGATGAAACAAGTTTGGTGTGTATAAGCCACTCTTGTAAAGTGAGGTGTGAGGGGGGTGTAACTGATAACACCAGAATGTAAAATTACAGTAGGACCCCGTATCTGCTGGGGATTGGTTGGGGGGGGGCATGGATACCGAAAACCATGGATAATAGCGAACACCATTGAAAATAATGGAATGTCTGGTTTAAAATACCATAGAGTTGCCTTGGAGGAGCTAGAAAATGGCTAGAGAGGACACATTTTCTAGGAAGACTCTGGTAGGTGTGCTGTTTTGTGTCCCGTGGATAATTGAATCAGTGGATAATGAATCAGTGATTACAGGGGTCCTACTGTATGTACCTCTGCCAACACTGTGCCCTGGTTTTGTACTGAAGAATCTGAGAAACTTGGGATGCAGGAGGAGACTAAGTACAGGGGGCACGTTCTAAGACACACACACCCTGTGGAAACCTGAAACTGTGGACAGTAGGGAACCCTCTTATTTTCAATGGGACAAACAGATGTTGAGTCACCTTGGAGGACCTAGAAATGCCTAGAGAGAACAGATGTGGATAAGTGAAACTGCAGATACTAAATCTGTGGATTCGGGGGTATACCTGTATCTCTGCTTTTCACTCACTTTGGGATGTTTAAAAATTGGGTTGTTGCCTTAGCTTCAGTTCTCCCCTTCACCTTTTCAAGGTGCCATTTACACAATGAAAATGTAGTGAGATGAATCCGTGTTGATCTCTGGTTGTTTACATGTACAGTGTGACAGTCTCGAGCTTTTCAGAAGAGGGGCCACCTTTTATCCCTCAACCAGTGGGACTTTCTGTTCTGCAGTTTGTCCCATTTTTAAAAAAAGTCATGGGAGGATTTGGAAAATCAGAAATGTAAACAGCCCGGAACAAGATATCACGGGACTAGCTGATGGCCGGAAACTGAGGTTGGCAGGGGCGGGCACAGAGTTCAGAGAAGGAGGGCTCAGTCACCCATTCAATAGATTCAAAGGCTTCCCTTCCAGCTACACGTAGGTTTGTGTGGGTGTCTGTGCCATATGTCAACCTGTTCAATGGATTTTTACACTGCAAACCCCTCAACTTTAACCTGTCCCTCCCCTGCATGGTGAGTTTACTTTTTAAAGGGACAGTCACACTGCAAGCCTCTGAGCTCACGATTGACTCATTCAATTCCTCCCCGCCCCATCCCCTGCACTCGGCTTCCCAGCTGAAGGCAAAGCAAGCGCGGTGTGTGTGTGCGCGCACATGCCCGGGGCTCCAGTCAGCTCTGCTTTTGACTTCTCTCACCGTACCCAGCACCAACTGAGGCTTGTCTTTTAAAATGCCTTGTGTGTCTGTATCAGCATTCTCCTTTTAAATGGATTTTAATATTTTTTGGGCATTTACCTATGTGGCAAGCCCATCAGTTTTTTTTTTAATGAAATTGTGCAGCAGGGGTTGCCTTCGCCCTCCTTCTCTGACCAACGCAGAAGCTTGAACAAACATTTGTGCCAGCCAATAGCATTGCTCGTGACGGGAAACTCTAAAGGAAGTACGTCACTGAGGTTGTGAAAAAATAAGTAATCACATCCTTGATTGACAGCAAAAAACCCCAAAACCCCGGGATCTTAAAGGCGTATAAACAAAACAAAACAAAACAAAAACCACAGGATACTTTACCACGGAAGACAGAACATATACCGGGACGTGATGCAGTGTAAACAATGATCCCGAGATATCCAGGTAAGAGTTAAAAATCATTTAAACTACAAAGGACAAATTCGGGATCAAGAAATCCTGTGATGCCCCGTGATAATAAATAGTGTCTAAGTTGCTATTAGAGGTATTTTTGTCATGAGGTTCAGCTGAGTTGCTCCTATAGATACACACAGATGTGCGCGTGCACACACACACACACTCACACACACTCCTCTCCATCTGCCAGTTGTTTTGAGCTCCATATCATGTGATGGCAATCTTGTCTGTCCAGCAAGCCACATGCAAGTTAATTTGATGGGCTGCCAAACTGAGAATCACATGAATCATTACAAACCTTAATTTTGGAATCCTCATTTCTGTCAAGAAATGACAGAAATGTCTCATTTTGTTCCTGTTCAGGGCCAGGAACAAAATGTATTCATCTGACCTTTGAGTTTATTCACATTCTTCAGTCCCTATGTACCTAGTTCTGACAAGGGTCTGCATATTTTTCAAATTTAAACAAAAGGTTTGGCCCAGGGAAAACAGTATGAATATTAAGTTAGTGGATACATGAATGTTTGACATTCTTAATTAGCCTTCAGCAAATTCAGTGTTAAGGTACAAATCAGAAAACTTGTATGTTAATAATAAGATAAATGAAGAAGTTTAGTGCAGGAAGTTGTTGTCATGTTGCCTCCAGAGAATAATTTGTAAAGTGAAATACGGTATTCGTTTCAGCATTTATTTGCAAAATATTTCATCTCTTCTATGCAAAACTGATGGCCTTCATCTGCAGTGTAAGGTGCATTCATCATGAGGAATGAAAGCAATCTCTTGAATTCTGTCAAAAACTTCCCCCTCCCCATAGGCTTTAATAAAGAAGGGCCTTCATTCAAACTTGTAGCCCACAATAAAGCCAAAATGGAGAGGCACAGAGATCAAACAAGAGCTGGGCCAGCCATTAAAAGCCTTCCACAGTTCCTGTAATGGCAAGGAATGGGCAGAGCAAGGTATTGAGGATCAAAGTGAACAGTCAGGAAGCAGAGTACTGGCTGCCATCTATTAAACCCAAATGGCCTAAGAGTGTTTATGTGACAGACTGCCACCCAACATGGAGACCTCAACAAAGCCTTAGGTGTTCATTTTTGAGTTTCTCTGTATTCTAAAATTAGGAAAGCAGGTACTTGGGGAAAGTGCTTTTTCAGCTAATGCACTCCAAGTATGAAACGGACGAATCAGAGATTTATGGATGAGTTCCTAGGCTGAGACCCTGTTTCTACTTTTTGTTTTATTTCATTGTTGAGTGGCACACTCACTGGTTCTGTAAAATCCTTTGATTCACTGAATTACATTGGCTACAGCGGTAATAATAACACTTAGCACAAGTGGAACCTGCAATGATATGTTCGTGTATGGAGTTCAGTGTTCTAGTAGTTATGTCCTTCTCCAGTATACTCCATTCCATTCTCCCTCAGTATTCCACCCCTCTTGCCAATAATTCAGCATTCCACCTGAAAACACTGACTACACTTTTGATATTTTTTGAGGTTTCCCCCCTTCTAATATTTTGTTCTGCTGTCAAATTTAAGTTTCTCTCATGCCTGCTAATATTCCTTCTTTTGTATGATTCATGCCATTTTGGTTACATAAGGATCTCAGAGATTGGACAGTTGCTTCTTAAAAGTAATTAATTCCTATTACCTGTTAAAGTATTTTAACCATAATCCATTGTTTTTACTCTTTATTTTGTTGAAAAACTAACATGTAGGTTTGCTTACTATGTTTTCTTACTTAAAAAAAAAATCTTAGGATTGGAAAGAGAATGATACAAAATTCAAAAAATCCCTATCAAAATATCTCTTTAAATGCCCTCCAAATACACTTTAAAACTCTCAAGATAACTTTGAACCAATTGGTGGAAAAGCTGGTGGGCTGGAATACTGAAGTATAATCACTCCTCCACATTTGCAGGTTTGACTTTTGCAGATTTCATCATTTGCTGATTATTTGCTGCAAGCTCCACTGCTGCCCTATGCTGTTTTTAATAGGGACTGCAAGCCTTACAAGACTGAGAGAGACTGTGAAAGTGCGGTGAGGCTCGTCCCTAAGAAAAAATATGTAGGGCAGCAGTGGAGGCAGTGGCAAGCCCCACCAGCCACCCGTTTCTGCCTTGCAAAGGAACCCAGCCTCCTCAGTGGCATCCATGATGGGTTGAATCCCCAGATAATGTATGTTAAATATGGTTAGGGGGTTGGCATATTTGTGGTTTTTATACTTTCACAGGGATCCTGTGCCCCTGACCCCAGCTAATGTGGAGGGCAAACTGTATTTAGTTTCGTAATTTGAAAAATTGTCAATCACCTATTTGCAACTATTCTGAGCAGAACTTGGCTCTTGATTAAATATTCTTAGATACTGGTATTATGGATTCTATAATTAAATGCCTGTGCCATCTTCCTCTTGGTTAGAGGTCACTGTGTCAGGTCAGTCACCACACTGCAAATAATCTCTGGGAATAAATGATGTAAAAATAATAATTAGAAGGAAAACATAACCCACCCACCCCCAGCAGTGTTTGTTGTAGTGTGCCTTCAAGTTATGTCTGACTTACAGCAACCCTATGGTGACCCTATCACGGATTTTTCTTGACAGAATTTATTAAGAGGGGCTTAACACTTGCCTTCCTCTGATGCTGAGAGAGTGTAACTTGTCCAAGGTCACCCAGTGGGTTTCCATGGCCAAGCAGGAATTTGAATCCTAGTATCCCAGTGTCCTAGTCTAATACTCAAACCACCATACCATGCTGTATAACCCCTTAGCAGTTTAACTACCATAAAAAATGAGAGCACTGAGAGCAGTTAACCATTGCCAAATGGCATTTGGAATAACACAAGAATATACTGGAAGTGTTGATCCTGCCAAATATGGCTTCTTTGTGAAGGCTTGTATGGGGCTCCAGTGCACACTGAACAAAGTCTAATCATTGTGAAACAGAATTTTTAATTTTTTTTAAAAAATAATTAGGTATTTATACCCCGCTCTCCAGCCACAAAGGCTACCAAAGCAGCTTACAAATTGTTAAGCAATAGCAATTTACACATCTACACTGCATTAATCAGTTTCCAATGTGTATTAGCTAATTGCACCCACAAGCCAGGTACTCATTTTACTAACCTATGAAAGGATGGAAGGCTGAGTGAACCTTGGAGCGCTCTGGAATCGAACTTGCAAGGTGGTGACTTGCAGTACTGGCATTTAACCACTGTGCCACCAGGGCTCACTTTCATATAGGGAAGGAGCTTTTCAGGGTATCTGGATTACCGTGGCTCTTTTGAATGAAGATGCTCCTTCAGGAATGATGCCCTGAACCACTTGGGCCTTTAGAAATCCATTTCTCACTGAAAGTGTGTGTGTGGTGGTGATGGGTAACTATGTGCTGTATTGTTCTATACTGAATGTACCTTTTGGACAGCCTTTTAGGATAACTTCACATTTTAACTTTCGGTCCAACATAGAAGAGGCAAGAGAAATTGTGTATAATCAGCTTTTTCCTTTTCTTTGGGTAGATGGTTGGTACAGCAGATGACAGCAGAGAGCTCAGATGCAGTGCCAGGCTCTTAAGGTATTTGACAGAGTTCAACAAGGCATGTTCAAATTGACAGAAAGTGTGACAGAAATGTGAGTTTATCCAGAGCAGCTGATGAAAGGGTAGCCAAACTTTCTAGCCTTAAAAGCTCTGCATATCAATATCTTTCCATATTCAAGAGTAGTATAGTTGACATCTCTGGCTTACAGACACACCTACAAGACCCACATCCTGTCTCAAATTCATACTTATTTATGCTTTTAGATTCTCACTCACCCGTCCTTGTATGCTCATATTCTCAGGTCTGCTTTGTTGCTGAATAATGGCTTTGTTTTTTAGAAGTAATCACTGTGTCTGTCTCTGAAATTAGGACACTTCTTACATGTCTGCTGCAGAGCTAGTCTCAAAACATAGTGTTGGTTCCTTCTCTTTCTCCCCTTTCCCTCCATCATACACTCATGTGTCCCATCAGAAGTTGTGAGGCGTGAACCAAGAGCCTGAAGAGTTGGACTCTACCAGATGGTTCAGTGAGCCATCTGGATATTCAGTGCAAACTTCTGGGATAAACAATGCTGGGGAGATGCTCCCTAGACAACATAGCAAATGAAAAGAACCACCAAATCTCCCATAACCCCCTTGGCTCTTATTTATTTATGTCAAGCACTTGCACCTCACTTTTCAGCAGGGAAAAAAAAAAAAAAAAACTACAGCCAGTGACAAAGATCAGTAATCGGTCTTCCAGTCTGAAAGAAAATATGTGAATGGAAAGAGGATTGGAGGAATGGTAAAGGAAAGGAAGGGGGATTTTGAAGGAATAAGCAAATTCAAGCACTGTTTTTATACACATACACACACACTGTAGTACAAAATTAATACAATGGTTTGACTCTGGCACCGTGACCCTCTGTTTTCCCAGAACATCAATGCAGTAGGAGAAGATGAAAGAAAGAAGGCGAAAAATCGCCAGACAATCCTCTCCTTGTACAGTATCACTGCTGTTTCCACTAGGAATGTCCAGATCTGTCAATCTTGACCTCTCAGAGTTTTGCAGTTTTCCCACTGGCATTCTTGCTCCATCTCGTTTCTGTATCAGATTTATCAAACTTTTTTTTTTAAAAAGTGGAAATTTGTATTTTCTTTCATATTTTTTCAAAATGGATGCATTTCTGTACACATTTTTATGTTGAGTACAGTGTGTCTGTGTCTTTCAAATGCATGTACAGTTGCCCCTCCATATCCATGGATTTGGTATCCACGGATTTAAGTATTCACGGCTTGAAAATATTCTTTAATTTTTTTTTAAAAAAAAACAGACCTTGATTTTGCCATCTTATATAAGGGACACCATTTCGCTATGCCATTGCATATAATGGGACTTGAGTATTCACGGATTTTGATATTCATGGGGGGGGGGTCCTGGAACCAAACCCCAGTGAATATGAAGGGACAACTGTATTTACATCCTTCAACTGTATTCCAGTTGTGTGTGTTTTTCAAATCTGTGCATGCTCCTGTGCTATTTACCCCCTCCAAAATACAGCACAAGCCTGGCAAACATTTGAATTCCAAAATAAGACACATTCCGTTCAGCTGGTAGTTTTGGGAAGTGCAAAATAGATATTTCCCCAGTGGCTTGCAACTTCAATAAATTTTTCTTCCTCTCATTCCTCTTTTCTACTGCCTCTTCTACTTGGTAGATATGTGGGAGGGGAGGATGTACTTTTGCAAGACTGGGACTGTTTGAGTGGCTGTGGAATAGTTTTCTTGAGTCCTCAGACTGGCTAAGAGAATTGATATAAGATCTTTCATATCTGTTTTTGAAAGGGATGATTTCCAAATTAATATGAGCTGAGTTAGGGGTCACTCATTCATCTCTATTCCTGCCTCCTTTTTATGCCTATGGGAGACATCAAGGCTGTCATCCAGCATTCAGTTCAGGATAAATATATTCTTCCTTGGGTCAATAGTGGAGTCTTTTGAGATGAATTTGCTTTGGCCTTATGTTGTCTCCTTTAGCCAAGGGAATTGGGAGAAAGATACCAATAGACTTTTGGTTTACACTTGAACTCTGCAATTTATATATCATGATTGTTATAGCCAAGGAAATTATAAGCATAGATAATAGCTTTTATTAAATAGGTCTGTTGCAAAGCAAACTTAATGTCAGATTAGCTTGATTAAAGGCATGATTTATTATGCCCCAGTAAAAATACAAAATAAATAAATAAATAAATAAATAAATAATTGCTGTATTTTTATTGGGAATAATAATTATTACTATTACTAACAAACTAAAAAAACCCCAAAACTAGGCCCTTTCAATTTATGCATTTATAGCTCTATGATTCCACTTTAACTGCCATGGCTGCATCCTGTGGAATTCTGGGGTTCATAGTTTGGTGAGGTACTAGAGCTCTCTTGCTGAGAATTCTAAATACGCCTCTGAAATAAGCAAATTCTGTAGGATGGAGCCTTGGCAGTTTTAAGTGGAATCATAGCACTATGATTGTATAATGTGAAAATACCCACTGTATTCCACCTAGAGAAGTACTGTATCCCACATTCTAGTACCCCACTGGATTATCCTGCCAAGTCCCTTTAAACTTGCATGTACAAAGAAAATTCTATTTTGAGGTAGGGCTACTCCTACTTGGGAAGAAACAAAGTATATATTTTCTTTTTAAACATCTCGTTAGATATCATGATTGCCTTACTGCCCAGTAATGGGCCTGACCCTTTTGATGGCTGTCATTCAGCCAAGGGAGTGAGGGAAGGTAGATGATAATGATAAATTGCCTGCCATGTCAGCTGCAGCCAGGATTAGAACAGGGCAATTGTTTGCCTGAAGCAATGTGAAGTAGGCATGCATTCACTTTTACCGCATAATAAGAAGTGCATTGTATTACCAGGAAAGCACAAGAGAGCTGTAGAGAAAACACCTTCTTGGTTGACTTTAAACTGCAGGAATGTGTAAAAGAAGCAGTGTTTTCAAAACAATAGAAGTTGCTTTTTAAAATTCCAGTGTATTCACACATTTTTCTCCCTTGATGTTACTTTGTGCCTTCAAGTCATTTCTGACTTATGGAAACTCTACCATGGGGTTTTCTTGGCAAAATTTGGTCAGAGGGGATTTGCCTTTATCTTCCTCTGAGGCTGAGAGAATGTGACTTGCTCAAGGTTACCCAGTGGGTTTCCATGGCTGAGTGGAGATTTGAATGATAGTTCAGCACTTAAACCATGACACCATACTGACTGTTATCAAGGAATATATTCTTGTTATTCTCCTTTAAATTTCCCAGCTCAGAAACCTCTCCTAGGAAATCTCTGCTGAATTTGAAACCCTCTGTCCTCACATGCACATGTAAGGACACCACTGAATTGAAGCTTAAGTACATGTAACTGCTTTGCTTACATTTGTTCTTTGCTAACCTTGCCTTTCTCTCTCCTTACTTGCTCAGTTTAAGTGGTAATGCATACGCCTGCACATCTGGTTATGTTAAGCTAGTCTTCAAAGTACTTGGTTCACTATGGTTTTCACTGTGATCATTGTGTAGCTTTGCTGGTATGGGGAGGTATTCTTCTGTCTACTTACTTCTGTTTATAATTTAGTGTGAGGAGTTATCTGGGTGGGGAGAAGTGAGTTTAAGAACTCGGGTATGTCTCCCCATAAGAGCAACAATTGGCATCTACATTCAGATGTGCTTATTGTTGTGTATTGATATATAGCCATAGATTCTTGAAAGAGAAAAAACCATTCTGGAACACCCTACAGAAGCATGGGGTGAAAAAGCTGGGAAAACTATGGAAATAAAGTTTCAGGTTTCTAACTCATTCCAACTTAAGCCTCTTCTGTTGTTCTTGCCTTTCTAACCGCCTGTTCTCCCATTTTTTTGTTCATGTATCTTTTCTCAATACAGTATGATCCCCATATCCATGAGAGATACATTCCTGGGCTTACTGTGGATACCAGAAACGATTGATAATAGAGAACCCAATTAAAATGAATGACTTCTGGCCCAGGAGTTGCACTGGAGGACCTAGAAGATGCCTAGAAATAAAACCTCTCTAGACATATTCTGGGCCTCCAGCATGACTCTATGGTCAGCTTCTGGTGGAAGCATATCATAGAGTTGCAGTGGAGGACCTAGAAGATGCCTAGAGAGACCATATTTTTTCAGACACAGGTAAGTGAATCCACGACTATGGATCCCACGGATATGGGGATCTATCTGTATTTCCAGTTGGCCTAACTGGACGATTTTGGGACTTGTATTCATAAAAGTAGCGTTAAGCTTTTCTCCAGCGGCTGAGACAAATACAGGTCACCCTGCTATCTGTGGTATCGGTAACCATGGCTGGAGGGGAAAGATCTCTCTAAGTATCTGGAGGGTCTCACTAGACATTTTCTAGGTCCTCCAGCACAAGTCTATGTTATTCTATGGCAGGTCACTGTTCTCTGTGGTTTCACTTATATATGGACTCCCTGAAACAACATCTCAGGCTTGGCCAAATTGATCACCAACAATTGTCCGCCCTGGCCTCACATCGGAAGGCATGGAGACGCACTATCCACAATGCTGCAGCCTTATTTGAGAACTCACGCTGAACAAGTCTTGAAGAAAAATGACAACGCAGAAAGAATCACAACCTGGAAACATCACCCATGGAGACCTTCTGCTGTGCTTTCGGCAACCGGACTTGTTTATCTCGGATTGGCCTTTTTAGTCATCAGCGCACTTGCAGAAAGTGTGGGATGAAACCTTCCTGAATCTTCGTTTGCGAAGAAAAGCCAGAGAGAGAGGGGGGGGACATATCCCATGTGGATATGGGGGCAACCTGTATTACTGAACAAGTGTAAGATATTGTTATGTGCCTTCAAGTCAACTGTGACTCATGGTGACATATCCTAGAGTTTTCTTGGCAAGATTTATTTAGAGTTTACCATTACCTTCATCTAGGGCTGAGAGGGTGTGACTTGCCCAAGTCTATCCTATGCATTTCCCAGAGTCCTGGTCCAATGCTTATATTAATACAGTATGCAGGTAATAGCTTATCTTTAAGCTTACTGTTTGGTGGTAAACACAGAAGAGCTAGGGGTCAAGGCTCTTTAAAAGGGTCAATTTGAGCCTGTTTAGACTGTGAAACCTTTGGAGAGGTTCTTCTCTTAGTCCCACCTTCCTCATAGGCATGTCTAGTACATACCTAAGAGTGGGCCTTCTCAATGGGTGTTCTAAGGCTCTTGAACCTCTCTTCCTTGGGGAGGCTAGGATGGCCCGTTCATTGTCTTTCCATTAAACAGCAAAAGAACTGTTCTTCTAGGCACTAATTATTTTAAAGACAGGTCTTTTAATAATGTGCTATTCCACATTTTAAGTTTTTAAAATCTTTTTATCTTAAATTGATATTTTAAATTATTTTAAAGTTATAGATTGATTAGTACCATTTTAACAATAATCTTGTGTGTGCTTTTCTCTTTATATTATTTTTAACTATCTCAAGTCTTAGTTGTGGGGGGAAGGTGGGATATAAAGGTATATCACAATTAATGAAGGATATGTGTTCTTGGGATTATTTTAACAGAAAATTTGGTACCAGAGGCAGAAATAACATGGTAAAAATAGGGTTAGGTCCCTACAACAACCCAAAAGCAACTCAATATGTTTCAGGAAACATTTTATTCAAAACTAACAATATGCACAGGTGAAATGAAACAACCAGGTCATAGAATCCTTGCATAGATAAATAAAAAATGTACAGTACCTTCTAAGGACCACTTGAAAGTGCCTTCCTAATCACATCCAGGTGTGACCTTTTATTTCACCAGCCTCCTCTTTTCATATGATTTCCATTTTTGTAGCCAGATTTACAGAACTAAGCTTTGTTAACATGCTGGTGAAGAAGGCTTATCTGCTCTCCCCTCCTCTCTGTTTTGCTCTTCAAGCATGCTAAATAAGGGATTCTGGAGGCAGCTGATGTTTACTTTGCCTGTTGTAGGCAGGCACACACAGCTACAGTAGGATTGGCTAGAACAGAATTAAATTATTTCCCAGCTCTAATTTTATTGCAGTGCATACTGTAGAGATGCAACTGTAACCCAGCACTGAAAGTCTGTGTTTCTCCAGCCCTCTTTGACCATCCTCCCAATGCTGGTATTGCTAAAAACTTTAAACTAGATAGAGGACACAGAGCAAAAGAGCAGACCGGGTAGGTGTAAAAAGATTATGTAAAAAGGAACTTCTTTATCAGAGGCTTTGTTAGCCGAGCTATGCATGCAAATAAATAAAGAAGCAATTTTTATTTATTTACTTTTGCCACCACACCATCTTCTCCTGTGGAGTTGTTCTGCATGGTTTGGAGTTGTCTTAATTATAACTAACAGGATATGGAGGAAAAACAAATCCTCCTGGACAGAGATATTCCATAATTATGTGTACACTGATAGTCATATTGTATGGAATATAAAATATATTAAACATAGGATGATTATCAATATAATCATCCATCTATCTATCTATCTATCTATCTATCTATGAATGCTGTACCATATATACTATATATGTCCATGCCTTGAAAAGCTCTTCAGAAATTACAACAGGATATTTATTCAGTGGGGCCAATGGAGTGTAAGAAATTAATGTTCAAAGGACATTATCAGATGTCCTTAATACCCTGGGACAGGGATGCCACAGGATCACTAAAGGGTTTCCCTTTCAGATGCTGTCACCCCTGTCCTGGTATGCCCCCATGCTGCTTCCGTTCCGTCCCCTCCTTTTTTTTAAATTGATGGGCTAAGCCATCAATAGATCACCCGTTCCATTTCTGTAAAGGAATCATGGGTATGTTAAAAGGCGCCCCGTTTCTGTGGTGCAATGCCAGCCTCACTGTGAGGGTGATCAGGACATCCAGGTGACAGCCTTTTTTGTACCCTCCCTGGATTACTTGGCTTTTTAAAAGTGTGTTTAGGTGCTTAGATTAACTTCTTGACATTCCTTTTTACTTTTATTTTTGAATTTCCCACGGGATTCCAGACTGCTGGGAGATCTGTGCTGAACACGTCCAGGTGCGATCGGGACATCCAAGTAAGTGACAGACTGTTTTGTACCCTTCCCAGATTACTTGGGCATTTTTAAGTGTGTTTAGGTGCTTAGGTTAACTTTTTTTTTTTTTTCTTTTGGTAATTTCCCACATGAGCATCCTCTCCCAAGAATGGCCGGGATTTAGTTTCTAGGAAGTGAATGAAGCACTGCTTGAGCTTCATTCATGCCTGGGCTGCCAGAGGGGAGGGGAGGACTTTTTATTCTACAGAAAAGGTAGGTGTATGAAAAAAAAAAGATTAAACTGCTACAGGGGCGGGAGCGGGGTGGTAATGAGAAGGCGAAACGGGGAAGCTATATTTGTCCCCGTCTGATAATCTCCTAAAACAACTATATTAGCTACTAGGCAGTTACTGAGCATGGTTTAGAAGTGTTGGTGCTAACCTGTAATGCTTGAAATGCCTTAGTTTCAGAAAACCTGAAAAGCCTCTTCCTACGTGAACCTGAGGCCATACGATTTCTCCCTGTCCCTATGGTATAAAACATTTTCTGTGTTCCTAATAAGATTAAAAATGACTTGTGAAGATGTTAAAGAATCAGATACTTGTACATTGTTTCACATTTATTTTAATAAGTGAGTGTGATATTCATTGCAAATCATGTCTTGTACTTCACAGAGGTGGAAATTTCTGTTAAATCTAATGAAAATAGTCTCTTATTTTAACAAAAACAGTTCTATGGTACTGCTTTGTCACATATCATAATGGGAGATCATTGAGTTTGTATGCCTCTGCCTATTAAATTCACCTAAATTTGTATATATATCTAAAAGTATTCCTAGTGATGACTAAATAAGGAACTGTTTTCTTGCCCCCTGAAAAGATACGTGACCACACCAAATATAAATAAATATGAATTTGTTTCATGTTGTGTGTTTGGCATAGCTTTGTGATAGTTTTCCTTTATAAATGTCACTTCTGTCACCGGGGTGCATAAGCATTTTATAAAATTACCTTCCAAGGAGATTGATTGCTGTGGATTGCAGGTAGAATTTAGCATAATTATATTTTATGAAGTAGCACAGACATTACTATATTGTTGTGTGTTTTTTTAAAAAACAACTACAACAACAGCAACTGTTAGTTTGGAAAAGAAGAAATATATAAATATCTTTTTTCTTTGAATGTATAAGGCCTGTTCATCCACTGGATTAATTTGATATTTATTCTTAATAGTCTGTTTTAAGATGGTTTAGGTCAGTGGCCCTCAAAGTGGTGATCCCAGGATTGGTATAGGTCCCTGATCCATTGGCTGCTGGTCCCTGACAAGTTTCCAGAAAAGAAAGAAACAATTGTAGCCAAATATAGTGCTGGTCCCTGGCATCTAGGAAGAAAATAATAATAATCGCCAGTCCTTCACATCAGATAGCCTGAGAAACACTGATTTAGAGCATTCTGACATGCATTTGGTCCAACGTTTTTGAAAGTCTGGATTTTTCAAGGCAGGCATACCCATAAAGAGCTTTTTGACATATTGAAATACCTCTCCTGTTGAGTTAGATTGTCTATCATAGCAGATCAATTAGTAGGTGAGTCTTGGTTGGAAAATGGTCATAAGAGCAGCAGCAGTATTTGTTGATATCAAGGACCTGACAAGGTTGCCTTTTGTTCTGTGGCTGTGGCATGGCCCTCAAGGTAATCATTTTCTCAGTTAGGCATTGCAGTGTGCCTCTTCGCACTATAAGTTAGGTATTTGGTGTAGCAAATCTGTCCTTCCTCTTTGGGGGTTGTTTTTCAGACTTGTCATGCAGGACCATGAAAAAATATGGCAAGAATAGCTTTATGTGATAATCTTAATTGTTATTAAAGGTGATACCTGTCATCCTGACATGTAGGAGTGCTGTATAGGTGTCAACCCCCACTGATAATATCTGAAAGGTTAAAGCTGCTTCACAATACCTGGAAGAGAATTTAGAAATGAAAAGCCCTGGGAGTTGTGAAAGCACTGTTTTAACAGGCTTCTGGTTCAAGGGCAGCTTTCTAATATATCATGGTCAAATTTGAGGCCATCATACAATGTATTGTCCACCCACCCAACCACTTTCTCTAATAGCCTATGGATGGGAGAAAACATGGGAAACTTGTAATTTTTTAATGGAGTAATGGGGAATGCTTCTGAGCATTTATGTCATGATTTTATAACTGTTCAAAACAGTTCACATATTTTAATCTATGTACCAACACTGTATAGAATCTTAAGGAAAGCATAAAATATGTCCACCAACACAAAGAGAAAGAGATTGGAAAAAAATACTAGTTTCCTAAAACCACGTGGCAAATCAGATTTGAGGTGGAATTTGAACTGAGACTTCCAAGTTCAGTGTGCCTAGTAGTACCAATAGAACCTCTCTCATAGCGGAAGATGTTTCTGATATGGAAATATATGTTCTTGGTAATGGATGCCTAAAACAGAGGAGAGGAAACATTGACCCATGAGTTTAATATAGCCCATAAATATTCCCTATTTAGCCATGGAATCTCTTAGGGAAGCCCTTACTACCCTGGGAGTCCTGCTTCCTTCTGGCTACCTGGATATAGATTCCCCTGAGTGATTTTCTCCTCCTAGTCGTGTCTAGTGGCACAGGTGTGCCCTACAGGTCAGATAACAGGGATTCTATTCCCTTCACGAACCAGCCAGTGTCAGCTGGACTTTGTAGGTGTCATCTGAGCACTGTCATCTGGACTCAACTGCATACCTGCAAACACTGGCTGAAAATACCTCACTCTTACTCCCACTTCCCTGTCTGGTGCAAGAATGTTTGTGGAGCATGGTACAAGGCATGACTAGCCAGGCATCTAAGACTTTTCAACTATGGAAAACTAGAAGTGGGCAGGAGCCCATGGTACATAAGCAAGAAGGGCAGGTAAACTATTTTTGGAGTCAAGCATGTGCAATAGCAGATAAGGCATGCTGGAGGTTTAATTTGTGGGGAGTCTATGTGATGAAGGAAATATAGGTCATGATCTTGTTGGGTTCCTCTGTGTCTGTTCAGCCTTCTAGTCCTGATGTTTCCATGCTGCTAGTCAATGGGAAATTGATACAAACTAATAATAATAATAATATTTATTTATACCCCACCCCTCTGTTAAAACAATCAGGGCGGCTTACAAAAATTAAAATACAATACAGATAAAAATCCCTAAACACCCCCACCCCCACCCTCCCCCATAAAAAAATATTAAACAAATATAAATTAAAAGCAACTGTCTAAAATCACCTTTAAAAACAATAAATACAATAAATAGCCAGTGGACTAAAAGAGGCCAGGATCCCCTGAGGCCGGGATCTAATTAGGAAAGGCCTGCCGAAAGAGATCCGTCTTTACTTCTTTTTTAAAGCTACTCAGGCTTGTCATCTGATGGATCTCGTTTGGCAGGTCATTCCACAATTTGGGGGCAATTACCGAAAAGGCCCTCTGGGAGGTTGCAGACAGCCTAGATTTTTGTGGCTGAAGCAAATTCCTCCCAGAGGACTGGAGTGCATGTGGAGGATTGTATGGGAGGAGGCGGTTCCGGAGATAAGTTGGACCCAAGCCATTTAGGGCTTTAAAGGTAATAACCAACACCTTATACTGGGCCCGGAAACTGATAGGCAGCCAGTGGAGAGATCTTAATACTGGAGTTATATGGTCTCTCCGAGATGTTCCCGAGACCACTCTGGCTGCCATATTTTGTACGAACTGAAGTTTCCGGACCAAGCATGAGGGCAGTCCCATGTAGAGCGCATTGCAGAAATCTAGACGAGAGGTTACCAGCGCGTGCACCACAGTCTCAAAGTCCTTTACCTCCAGGAAATGGCGCAGCTGGCGTATCAGCCGAAGCTGACAACAGGCGCTCCTGACTGTTGCATTCACCTGAATCATCATCTGAATGGATGAATCAAGGAGCACCCCCAGACTGTGAACACAGTCCTTAACGGAGAGCGTGACCCCGTCCAGGACTGGAGGTTGCAACCCAATTCCTGGTTTTGGGACCGCTACCGTGAGCACCTCCATTTTGTCTGGATTTAATCTCAATCTGTTTTTCCTCATCATGCCCATTACTGCTTTAAGGCAGTCATTAAGATGAGAGACGCCATCGGAATTTGAGGCCGACGGCCTCAAATTAAACACTATTGTTTAATTCATAGTGAAACCATGTGATGGAATTATGGTTGATCAAGGCTACTGTTTGCTCCAGTGATGCAATTAGAAAAATGGTTTGAGAGCCTCTCCTTCAGAGTGGTTATGACAAAGGCAGAGGAGAAGGTAATGTTGATGAGGTAGCAAGATGGAAAAGCCCCAAGCAGTGGTGGAAGGAAGAAAAGAAACAGATGGTGGCAGTAGTTGGTAGCAGCCGTATTGGAAGAAGGAAGTGGGAACTCTAAGCCACTTCTTCATTGAATGTTTGGCTTCCAAGGGAGAAAGGCTCCTCAGAGTCAAGGTGCTCTAGGAGTGGTGGCTTTAATTACCTGTGCCGCAGGACTAGTGACTGTCCAAGCCAGTCCTCCTGGAGTGTCATGACTCCTTCACCCACCCATCCCCTGACCAGGCATTCAGTGAACACATGGTTTGAAACCAACTGCTGATTCCTTTCCCCACTGCTGCTACCTCTGTGAGCACAGAGAATGTAAAGCCACTCATGTAATTTATGTAAGTGGTTTGCCACTACAGGATCCCAGATGTTGCTTATACAGGTTGAGTATCCCTTATCCAAAATGCTTCAGACCAGAAGTGTTTTGGATTTGGGATTTTAAATATTTTTTTTTAAATATTTGCATATACATAATGAGATATCTTGGAGATGGGACCCAAGTTTAAAGACAACTTTCATTTATGTTTCATATACACCTTATACACATAACCTGAAGGTAATGTTATACAGTATATTTTTAATAATTTTGTGCATGAAACAAATTTGTGTACATTGAGCCATCTGAAAGCAAAGGTGTTACTATCTCAGCTGCCCGTGTGGACAATTTTGGACTTTTGAATATTTTGGATTTCGGAATTCTGGATAAGGGATACTCAACCCATACTAGCTCTAATCAGTGTCGTAGACAAAAACAAAACATCCACTTCCCAACTCAAAACCGATTTCTAGTTTTGCCTTTAACAGTAAACAGCATTTTCATCTTGTAGCCTTCCTTTTGTTATCAAGGTAAAATAATTATTGGAAGGAGGCATTCTTATAAACAACTTATGCCACTCACAAATCCTGACAAAGAAGCAAAGAACTTGCTCAAGGAAGAGCTGATGGGAGTGTATATTTAATATGTTTGTATGAGTTGCTGATTCAATGAAATAAGGAACTGGTTTAGGCTTGCTTGGATGAAATTGCTTTATCTAATCAACCCTTTCTAAATTGGTCTTAATGTACTCCTATAAATACATTATTTCTCAACTCCATTTAGGTTGTGCAATACTCTTTCTGCCATGATACTTCAAGCTTTTTAAGTTTTCTTAGTGTGTTAATAATGTGAGTTATTTTTAGAAAAGCACAACTACATTTAGAAATCTCAGTATAGAGTCAATGCCAAATGTTATAATTAATGGTGAGCAGTGTCATGAACTGTTGATGAACATGTAAATAAAAGACAGTATGAGGAAACCAAAAGCTGTAGTTTAAAATACCGTAGTCAATCTGTATAAATGAGGAAAGTTATCAAGGACCCCTTTCAAAATTCATCAAGTTCTCAAGGGCTATGCTTTTGTTTTGTTTTCTTTGTTTCTTGATAGTTTTCAAAAAGGTTATATTCCTGTTAAAACACAGGAGTGCTTCTAACATCTGAACAGGAGTGGGCTTTCAAAGGTCCTATTACATTCTGATCCAAGAGAAGGAAGATTATACCATGCAGCAAGCCATTGTGATCAATTTGCTTCACACTTTTTAGAAGAAATTCCTCAGAATAATTTTGACTGAGTGCCATAGTTAATACAGGTTGGGGGATGTAACTTTGGCCTTTGCTTGTCCAGTTGTAATGGATCCTTTTAATCTGTACCATCAAGGGATTTAAACTGTTTCCATGGAGAAATGTTACCTACCAAGTACATGTTTGACTCTTGCAATTGTTGACCAAGTGGGTGGGTGGGTGGAGCTGGCTGAGTAGGAGCTTGTCTAGATGAGAAGATATAATGTTGTTTACTGCGCATTAACACAAAATTGCAGCAGTGTTCTTTTGTCTCTATGGTCCTTTGGCAAAAACACTGCTATGCGAAGCTATCCATGTTTGAAGTTCATACACAGCCATGCCTGCGAATCAACGTGGTGGCCGAGAGTGAATTACTCACTTTAGTATTCTCAACAAGTTGTCACCACTGCACAGTATTTTTTTTTTAAAAAAAACCTGAAAATCAAAAGTGCACATGTGCAACCTTCCACTTAAAAAAGCTGCTTGGTTGCTTTGGTGCAGCAAAAATGCATGATTGGCAGCCAAAAACCAAAATGGTGCTTCTGGCCACTTTATTGCCGGCAAGCCTGCCCCCTGCACATGTCTGACCAATCATCTTTCCACCTCCACCCTTGCCCAAGAATGTGCTGCAATGCGATTCAGTTGTCCAAATGAGTGGGAATGTGCATTTCCATTGTAGTATTTTAAAAACTTTGGGAAAAGCCATGAAGACTTTTTCCCTGCAGTTTTTGGAGGTTTTTTCGCCCCCCTCTTTCTGAATAAGGTGAATCACCATGGGATATAATTGGGACAAAACATATTCTGTGCAAATTCTATTAGGATTATTTTCACTGTCTAGAGAACCCTTAGGTAAGGGTAGCAACAAATACTTTGTAAAAAGGGATCCCCAAAAGAGGTAGCGCTGAAAACTCACTTAAAGAAAAGCCTCTCTAAATCACACCGTACTGGATAATTTTTGGCTGGTCTCTAATATTCCTTTCCTGGGCAAGCTGCCAAGTATATAGTAACATTTTACCTGTGATTACTGGTTGAGAGAGATTATCTAGTTCCATTTTAATGGTCGACGCATGGAATAACGAGGCAAGACACAAGATCTGGGTTGAAGTATGGGCCACTTTATTGATTTTTTGCCTATTTAGTTGTTTATTTCTGAGGGTATGCGAACCTACAAGGGGAGACCCATTGCGGGACCGGCTGGGGCAGACGGTCCTCCTGACCTGTCCCCCCAGCTTCCCTGGGCAAATCACCTGAGCCCCGGGGGGGATCCTGGTGTTCGGGTGCCCCCCGGGCGCCATCTGCTGGGAAGCCCGCGTCTGACTGCAAGTCCTCAAGCCTTACAGCTTCTGAAGAGGGGTTGAAAACAGACACCGGCCCCAAGGATAGCCTACCTCTGCTGCACACCATCCGTTGGGATGCCAGTGCTGCTCAGTACAGTCTATCCTTCCACTCAAATTGAGGTTGCCATAGGTGAATGCCAATTCTTCGTCTCCCCACTCCTGCCACAGATAAGGGGCAAGTGTCTACTTAGCCCCTATCCCCCACAAGGGAGGCCAAGACGGCCCTCGCCCCGGCTCGCATACCTTCAAGAAATAACTGGATCCCCTTGTCAGATAAGTGGACCCCATCAACCCTGTAAAGGTCCGGGGAACGATATGATATCCCCGGATACTGAATGTAATGGCCAAGGCCATTATCCATGGCAATGTGGACCGCTCTGTTCACCTTCTTACGGGCAATGTCCAGCTGTCTGGTGTCCCCTTCACCAGGATAAACAAGTCGTGGAATGATATCGGACCAGATCAAATGCACTTGTGGCCACGCAGTTTTGATAGATCGCAGGTCATCAAGGGCCTGAAGAGACAGAGCCCTGCCCTTCATCAGGCCGAGATCATTTCCTCCAAGGTGTATCACAAGGAGAAGGGGAGGAGGGCCACGACGCTCCTGCAACAGCAAATTGATTAAACCATTCCACTTCAAACCCCTCTTGCCCAGCCATTCAAACGCGGCGGCCTCACCGAGACCCAGATGAGGACCCAGGTGGCTGGTTCTGGCATAGCGGGAAGCCCAATATACAAAGCTATGGCCACATACCAATACACGGTACCTGATTACATCTGAAAGAAAAGAGAATACAGCAAACACATTGAAAAGAGAACAGGTGTTAACAAATAGGTAAGAAACTAGGAAATTGGAAATTCAAAACCTCAGAGGCAGATGGGACGCACATAGCCTTTGTACGCCCCAGACTTCCACCAGCCTAATTTCATGATTCCCTCTGGCCGCATGCCAATCGCAGCTGCCGTAGAGGCGGCTCCAATGCGAAAGGAGTGTGTGCAGAAGCGCACACCCCCTAACCCTAGGCGTGTTAACGCACTGGAAGTCAGAGACCAGAATTGATAACGAGTCAAGGGGGAACCGTCCACGTGACAGAATAAGGGGCCTGGAATGGCAGGGCGCAAAGCCAGATATTCCCTTAGGGCAATCACCGGGCACAATGTCCTATCCTGACATGCCCGGAGCAGAATCCTGCTCCCCCGCCCCAACTGATCAGTTTTAGAGGGTCGGATCCGAATATTGACTTCATTAGGGGCCAAGGTGAGGTCACCCACATTAAGGGCCAGTCCTGTCTTGTCGCGCTTAGACAAAGCTACCAGCTCACTAATGCGCAAAGCACCAAAAAAGGCCTCGTCCATGCACGTCATTAAAACACCTTCCCCGGATCATCCATTTCTGCAGATCCGGGGGGGTGCCTGTTATCTTGGCTGCAAGTCTGGCGAAAGGGAAAGACTGCTTTGGTTAATTTGATGGATGTTCTACACGGAGAACTATTATTTATTTATTTATTTCAACCTTTATCTCAAATGGGAGTCAAAGCAGCTTACAATATGTTAAAACAAAACAGCTAAAATATTATCTAGTACAAAATTTTTAAACCATTAAATAATCATGCTAAAACACTACTTTTGAGACACTGATTTTTTTTAAAAAAAAATTAAAAATGTGAAACACATTACATATTAAAAACAGCACACCTATTGTATAACTTTCTATCCCAATCAGTTAAGTCTGAAACCCTGTTTAAACAGGAGTGCCTTTGCCTTCTGCTGAAAAGGTAGCAGAGAGGGGTCTAGGTGAGCCTCATTTGGGAGGGAGTTCTATAGCCTAGGAGCAGCCACTGAGAAGGGTCTGTCTTGTGTCCTCAACAGACGAGCCTGAAAGGGTGGCAGGATGGAGAGAATGCCCTCCCCCAAATATCTTAACATTTGGACAGGCTCATATGGGGATACGGGCCTTCAGATGATCTGGACCTAAGCCCTCTAAGGCTTTATAGGTCATAAGCAGTATTTTGAATTGTGCCCAGAAGTGGAGTTGTTTCAACAAGGGAGTTTATACATTTCCTATAACCAGCCCTAGTCAGCAGTTTAGCTGCAGAGTTTTGGATCTACTGAAGTTTCTGAATTTCTAAAGTCAGCCCCATGTAGAATGCTATAAACAATATAAAATCAAGGAATGTGTTAGTTTGGGTATCTCAAGGAACGGATACATCTGATACAGTAGTCTTAAATGAGCAAATGCACTCTTGGGTGCTGCCAAAACCTAGGCCTTCAGGTTCACGAATGTGTCCAAGAGTATACCCAAGCTATGAACCTGAGATTTCAGGAGGAATGTAATGCAGTCCACCACAGGTTGAATCCCTATTCCCTGATCTGCTTTCCAACTGACCAGGAGCACTTCTGTCTTACCTGGATTAAATTTCATTTATTTGCCCTCATCCAGTCTGTTACTTACAACAGACAATGGTATAGTATTGAGAATGCTTACTTGAGTTAGATGGAAAGGAGAAATAGAATTGAGAGTGATACATATATTGGTGACATTGAACTCCAAATCTCCAGACAGCCTCTCCCAGTGGTTTCATGTATATGTTAAATTTGTTCTCTCTGGGTTTTTTCTTCGCAAATGAAGATTCAGGAAGGACTCATTCCACGCTTTCTGGTGACTAAAAAGGCCAATCCGAGATAAACAAGTCCGGTTGCAGAAAGCACAGCAGAAGGTCTCCTTGAGTGATGTTTCCAGGTTGTGATTTTTTCTACGTTTCTACGTTGTCATTTCTCTTCAAAACTTGTTCTGCGTGAGTTCTCAAATAAGGCTGCAGCATTGTGTATAGTGCGTCTCCATGCCTCCCAGTGTGAGGCCAGTGTGGACCATTGTTGGTGATCAATTTGGCCAAGCCTGAGATGTTGCTTCAGGGAGTCCTTGTATCGCTTTTTTGGAACGCCCTTCTTACGCTGACCCATGGCGAGTTCACCGTAGAATACTATTTTGGGGAGGCGATGGTCCTCCATCCTAGAAACGTGCCCTGCCAAGCACAGCTGTGTTCTCAGTATCATGGCCTCAATGCTAGTGATCCCTGCTTGCTCAAGGACAGCAACATTCGTCACATAGTCATATGTTAAATAGCATAGGGGCAAAACAGAACCTCAAAGGACCGCATAGACCGATGATCAGGGTGTTGAGCAGGAGTCCCCCAGTACTGTCTTCTGGGTTTGCCCCTCCAGGGAGGAAAGGAGCCGTTGTAAAACAGTGTCTCCAAGTCTCATTCCAACAATGTGGCCCAGAAGGTCCAGAAGTGTTTGATGGTATCAAAAGCCACTGAGAGTTACAGTAAAATTGACAGGGGCATACTCCCCCTGCCCAGTTACCTATGTAGGTCTAGGCGCCATTATGAGCGAGCAACTGCAGACATGCTTGGAAATGTGCAATCTGGCTGTTATTATTGATGCCTGTGTTAAATCCTCTTTAGGCTACGTAAATACTTATTGAAAGTATGTAGAAATTTCAATTGGTCAAGAATGCTGTGGCCCAGCTGTTGAGTAGAGCCAGTTACAAGGAGAATGTGGCTTCTTTTATATGACTACTTCCTTGGCTACTGCTCTGTTTCTTGGCACAAGACAAAGTGCTGCTTATGATCTACAGTTGGCCCTCAACGTTCATGGATGTTAGGGGCAAAGGATCCCAGCAAAAGTAGAAAAAACTATGAATATAGGACACTATTTTTATTTACCTGAGAGAATACTTCTCTAGGCACTTCTAGGTCCTCCAACACAATTCTGTGGTCAACTTCCACTGGAGGCTGAGCATAGAAATGTGCTGGAGGACCAAGAAATACCTAGAGAGAACATATTTTTTTCAGACACTTACAGGGCAGCAGTGGAGGTGGCATCAAATACAGTAATTCACATAAAATCAAATTTGCAAATGCTTAACCCTCAGATGTGGAGGGATGACTGTATATGATTTGGATGGGCATATTTTTTCAGATAAAATCTCCCTTACAAGCCTATCCAAGTTCTAAGAATGTTGGGGGAGACTCTTCTCTTGGTCCCACTACCCACAGATGCACATTTGATGCAGATTCAATAGGGTTCTTTCTCAATTGCTGCCTCAAGACTCTAGAAATGTCCACTGGGATTGGCTGGGCTCTTCTCTCTTCTTTTTGACAAGCAAATACTTTCTCATTCAAGGAAGAATTTGACATCCTTGAGTGCGTTTTTTAGCAGAAAGATGGGCTATAGTTTCAAATAAAATAAAGAAATAAAGGTACTGTAGTAATAACTCTCAAACAAATTCTTGAGAGATGTTGTGCTTCTTTATGTGGTGACTGTCTGGGCTGGTGGCTTTGCATAGTTTATGTGAGGTATAATGAGGTCATATTGCAAATCTGCCTTTTCACTGGATTTGAACATAAAATCAAATCAGTGAAAATCAGTAAAATCAAATCAGTTCTATTTGTTGTTACCCCAAAAGAACATTAAATCTTCTTAAAATCTTTTAAAACTATATGTGCAGCTTAGGAATTTAAAAATACAAAGATTTTCTCTTGGGAGGGGCCATCCCCTTTCCAAGCTCTTTGTGGGGCAGAAGAAATTAGGAGACATGAGACACCCACCATCAGAAATGGTGCTGATGTTTTATTACTGTTTCCATTGTTTAGCTGCCCATAGTGGGAGACTGCAGTGGTGATGCTTACCCTCTTGCAGAAGCCTTCACATGACATACTTGTGCATATTTGCAGTAGAACAAAAGAAAACACTTCCTTATGCCATTTGTAAAGCTTGTACTGTATATAATATCAAGAAGTAGATGAGTAAAGAAGTAGACGAGTAAGAATGAATGCTTCATTTCTTTACATGAACACCCACAGTTAACTACTGTGATCTGCCAGCAACTATGCAACTTTTTAAAATATATTAAAATTACTTATGGTGAATTGGTTTAGGTGGTCATCCATTATGTTTAACACTTAATATTGGATCTGTGATGTCCTTGAGGGCTGATGATTGATTTATATATTATAATTGTTGACACAGAGTTCTTGCAGTTTTTTAAAGCAGTGGGGGTACTGTGTTCTTGCATGGTACTCTTTATGTTGTTTTGTCAGGCAGCAGTATTTGGCATTCTGTTCACATCCTGCTACTGCCACTAAAGTGGCCTGAAGCAAGCGGCAAGAAGAGCGCACTAAATTGAGCACTTAAATCACTGCTACTTCGGCTCCATGGCAGATTTAACGAGCATCCTGGAATGAATGCCGTGAAATAATATACTGTCAGACCTGACACAGCAGAATGGCTGTGCTTCCAATCACACAATGGTCCAGGTGAGCATGCAATTACAATTAACCTCCTGCTTGCTTGTACCTTATGAGAAATGATCATATGAATGATAAAACCAAAAAAGCATCAGGGAAACAGGGAAAAATGATTTCTGAACCTTATTGTTGTTTTTAAATAACTTTGGAAGGAACCAAAGGAATGTGGATTTTCATTATTCCACAGTGATGGGATTTGAACTGGCCATGACATTCAAGGAAAGACATATTGGGATCATGGCACAAAATTCACTAGGAAAGTCAACAAACCATAGCACCTAAAAAATAAATAAATCCATGGTAAAGATCATTGGTAAAATGGTTTTAAATAATGATAACTTTATAAATTGATGATTCATCTGCATTTGGAATCTTTTCTGCAGAGTCAGAAAGGGTCTTAATAAAAGAACAAGGGGGTTGAAATACTTTGCATGAAGGAAGACTAAAGTGTGGGAGCATGGGGTCCTTTTTCTGTAGGAAAACAATACTAATGTCTACATGAAAGTTATCAATAGCAACAGCATTCAGAAAGTGGAGAGAGAAATATTTTTCTCTCATAACACTAAAACTTTAGGTTTCTCAGTGAACTTGATTGTTGATCCATTCAGAGCAGGCAAAAAGGACTATTTCACTCAATGTCTAGTTTTTGGGTTTCATCACCATAAGTAATAGCGAGGATGACTACTTTAGATATCTTTTAAAAGAGGGTTTGTATAAATCTGTTCTACCCTAAGGTCTGTCATTAGATTTTATTTAAAGTTCTATACGAGCCTCATGATACGTCTATGTATCAGGGCATGGTGTGGCAGGTTTCGTTCACATTTTGGTTGAAACATCTCATGGAGACATGTGGGTGGCCTTACATGGAAACAGGAAGCAGAGCCATGGGCTCTGTTCAGGCATGGCATTGTTTACAAAGCTTAATCTCAAAATCTCAGTTGATAGACTGTGGTCAGAATCTGAAACCATGCTTCAATTTGATTTGCCAATCATAGTTTCCACAAAATTTGATTTGGCATTACGTTTGAGTGCCGGTGTAGAAAAGTTTGCCATGATGCCCAAATTGACAGTGTTTGGTTTCATGGGACTGTCAAGCCACAGAGACAGGACTGTAGAGCCTTTGGAAAATCAAACCATTCCGGTGACTCTCAGTATTTTTCCTAGGTATGCCCTCCTCCCTGCCATTGTCGGCCCATAGCCATGTGTCTATACTCTGCTACAGAAGCTGCTTTTCTGGTTCCCAGCATAGCAGTAATAGAAGACAAGGATCCTAAAGGGCAATACTGTATATTTACAGTCTTTATTAACTAATTGGTCCATAGCTGACACACAGTTTCGCAAAACACCTTTTCCCTCTCAGAATTGATGAAGAAAAACCCCTGCCATCTTCTTTTGCACATATCTGATTGCTGCAGTCCCCAGCTCAGCAATTAGTACAGTACATACAATGAACATGTTTTTACTTTCAGAGAACTGCTAGCCAAGATATCTTTCTTGGTGGTATGGTAAGGTGTTTTTGGAAGTTTAGCTAATTGACTTGAAGTACAGATAGCTACTTAGAACCCAAGAAAGAGCTACTATGTGAGTGATGGCAGAAGCATTCCACGTTGTCCACCCTATCCTCTTTTGATAGCCAAACCATGTGTCAGCCATGAGGTGGAAGCCTTACTAGACTTGTAGGTAACAAGCGACCCAAGCATGGTTCAGTTTAGGTAATATATAGCTTGCTACTCCAGAAATGTCCAAGAGAAGATACTTAAGATCCTTTGCTCTATGCAAGGAAAAGGTAAATCTCCTCAAGGAGGAAAATAAACATAAGCTTGCCATGTATGCTAAACATGCAGAGGTTCAGGGAAAATGGCCAAAATTATTTTGAACCTCCCAGTTTTCATTTCATGGTTTCCTCTGAATTGTGTCCCTTTACATGGGGAATCTTTGCACTAGGGTAAGTTACTGCATCAGAATGTTGGGATTCTGATATATATTTAACACCACATGTATCACCACACGGGTATAAAGGAAAAACACACACATAAAGATGGAAGTGTTGCAATTTTTCAATAAAATGGTGTCTGAAATCCATAGTTGTAGTACTGTACTTGCAAATTAACAAGTGTCCAGTGCATGCCGTAAAGTCAGCATAAGCAAAAGAAAATCTGTAGTTTGATATTTGCCATTTGTCTCTTTCTACTCTTGAGATTACACACCTAGTGATAAAAGTGCAGCCTTGAATTCCAGAATATGTTCCTGCCTTCTACTTATGCAGCTAGTATGGAAAAAGAGGCAAGAAATGCATGAGAGGAAATATTACTAAAATATGGGGAGTTAAGGTCCCCCCCTTTTTTTTACTAACATATCTGGCCAGAAAAATCTGTGAATCTATTATCAGTGCTGTAAAATACTGTAAGTTGTGAACCAGCGATTGCTTCATTATGGACCCTTAATTCAGTAGATGGTATCTCCAGTCCCTAGTCAACAAAAAATTAGTGAAAAGAAATAGTTTTCCTGCTTCAGAGTTTCTGCCATTCCCCTTGCTTTTTCATCCATTATTCTGTCTCTGGATTCAGTTGCTAGTCTTGGAATCCAAAAAGGCTGTTGCATTTTTTGTGTCTTGTTTGTTAGCTGTTCATCATTTTAAAAGGAAGAGCGTGTAACAAATAGCATCCGTTTGTAATGCATCAAATAAAAAGTAACTACCTAGCTTGGTGTCTGTGGATCCTATTGGATGAGACTGTTGCTTTAATGTGGTTATAAACTTAACCTCTGCCACCTGTTCTACATTGAAAACATTATCTTTTTACAGAAATTAAGTACGATTTGTTGCTTGTCAGATTAATTCAAAAGCATCCTTTTGCAATAATGAATATTGCCTAGTGACTATTCCCTCCCTCCCTCCGACAATGTCAGTGTAAAGCATTGCATTCTTTGTTCCTTGATAGCTTCTAACCAACTTTTCATACACATACATAGGGACCACTAAACACAGTGTGCAAACACGAATCAAGGAACATAGGGACACTGAAGACTGGGCCAGCCAGAAAAATAAGCAGTAGCAGAACATGTTATAAACCAGCCTGGACACAAAATACTATTTAAAAACACAGAAATTCTGGACCTGGCCAACAACTATCATGTCAGAATGCACAGAGAAGCTATTGAAATCCACAAACACCTGGACAACTTCAACAGGAAAGAAGAAACCTTAAAAGTAAACAAAATCTGGCTCCCAGTTTTGAAGAACAATAAAATCAAAACTCAACACTTACAAAGGAATTCCCCCCCGGGACTGGGGGAGTTGCAGCAGATAATGGCCCATCAACCAACCATCAGCCAAACAGACACTAACGAGCCTTGCATTTCTATACTCAGAAACTAACCATTCAATTACACAAATTTCCATATACGCCCCTACAGGGGTTCACAGCATATAAACCCCAGACACACTCCTACCCAACCATTCCCTGAAGATGCCAGCCACAGATGCAGGTGAAATGTCAGAAAGAAACTATTCCAGAACACGGCTTCACAGCCCAGAAAAAAAAACAAGGAAAATCTATTTTCATACACAACACTTCCCTAAATACTTTTTATATTGGTAATTTCAAACACATTTGATGCTGTTTACAAGTTAATGAAGGATTTTGATTTTTATGAGAACCAAGATTACCCTTCAGCAGTGTTCCAAAAGTGTAATACTTAGGGCACAATTAAAATTAGAACACATTTTATGCCAGTGAGAAAGGGACTGGGTATAGCCTTGTGTCTTAATGGGTCTTTCTCCCCCCATTATTGTTTTATTGCTTGGGTCAGTTCCTCTTTGTCTGTCTCTGAAACAATCATGGGTCATGATCCCCAGCTAAAAACATGGGGCCTAGTGCAGTCTCTTCATATTTATAAGGTACTGTCAGGTTTCTTCTGGCATTCTGGTGGTAACTTCAAAAGTACCACTATGTTCTTTCAGCAGTTTTTTTTTTTTTTAAATAAAATAAAATCTGCCAGCCTCCTCAACAGTCCAAGTAGATAAATATCTTGTCAAATTAATAGCTGCAAAGATTGAACTCATAGGTGAAGACTCATGATCCTTGTATTACAATGACAAGCACAATCAATATGTCACTCTAAGGTAATAGGCATTTCAGTACTTTCCTGCATAAGAGCTAATATATATGGGTTGAAACAACAGGGAAATTCTTACATTACATTTTGCTACAACCTTCCTTTATTAAAGTGACTGAGTGCTTTTTGTGTTGTGCTGTATTTCTTAATCCTCATAGTGAAACAAAATATTAAATATGTGCCAATGTACAGCCATTAACCTTTCTGTTTGAAAGGTCAGAACAATAGTTTGGTGTGTTTTGTGTCAAAAGAGATTCAAATACTGCCAGACATTTAGAATGATAAAACATCAAAAATTGCTGCAGTTTTCCATAAGGGTAAAAGAAATCCCAAATCTAAGAGGATGGGAGTACAAAATCTCCCCAAATCTAAAATAATACCTTTATCAGCACTAAGCAAAAAGTCACAAAAGTTTGTGCAAGCTTATGCATTCTCCAGATTTCTACATCTGACTATGTGCATGTGTATGTGCCTTCAGGTTTTCTGTTGACTTATGCTGACCTAAGGGTTTTCTTAGGCAAGGTTTTTTTTCTCAGAGGTGGCTTGCCATTACCCTCCTCTGAAATATAGCCTACATCACCTGGTATTTGTGAGTGGTCTCCCATCCAAATACTCACCAGATCTCATACCACTTAGCTTCCAAGATGAGATGCGATCTGGTGCCTTTGGGATATTTCTGCCTTCTCTCCATTAGGCTAGGTAGTTAAAAAATCTGGGAATGGGGAAAGAAACAGGCAAGGTCCCAAATCATGCTGGTAGTGCAACAGGGGTGATGTGGAAAGATAAACATGCACAGAGCATTCTGAGCCATGTCCTGAAATATCTTGACACATTCTGCTGATAGGGTATACCAGCTGAAACACCAGTGCATTTTGCTTTTTGGTCTGGTTGTGAGGACTGTCAAAAAAGAGTTCAAGGGTCACATGAACCTTCCCACCTGTTCTGTAGCAAAGGAGGTAAAAAGCACCAGCTGCAGCATGGTGAGCCAGGTTCTTATCTCCATCCCACCAGGATACCCAGACCATTTCATCCCACTTAACTGGATGAAGTAGCCTTATGTACGGTAGTTGATTTGCCAAAGAGTTTCAAGTTTATGTAGCTTCTTCTTCACATGCTACAAGAAATAGGAGGTAGGGATCCATTCTTCTCCTAACATGATCAGAGAGGTCAACAGATATTCCTCCATCTACATAGGCAAGCATGTGTATTGATTATTGTTCTGCATTAGCGTGCATTAGAAGAGCATTGTGCGTGTATGTGCCTTTGAGTCACCTGACTTATGGGGACCCCATGGATTTCATAGGGTTTTCTTAGGCAAGTAATATTCAGAGGTGGTTTTCCCAGTTTCTTCCTCTGACACATATTCTACAGCCCATGGTATAAATTGGTAGTCACCCATCCAAGTACAGCTGGCCTTCCATATCCAAGAATTCTGCATCCACAGATTTAACCAACCATGGTTCAAAAATAGCCCAACCCAACTTTAGGGTATTACTCAAGTAAAATCTGCATATGAGGTGGAGCACTGTAAAAGCAACAATAGCTTTTAACCCCACCTCATCACAGAAATAAAGTATGTATCTTTGAGTACTTCTGGCTGCATTTCCTATTTATGTGCTTTCCTTAAATATCAGTGCCAGACATGGGAGTGTCTGTTCATAAACTGAGAGATAGATAGATTGGTTTAAGGCACTTTTAGAGAACAGATTCCTTCCTTCCTTATGATAACACAGGCACACCATATCCACAGATTCAGTATCCACTGTTTCAGTTATCTACATCTGGGGGAAAAAAAGTTCTCTCTAGGCATTTGTAGGTCCTCCAATGTGATTCTATGCTCAACTTGCAGTATTTGTCATATTGAAAATAATATGATTAATAGAAAAATAATAGGATATTGACAAATTGGAGCGTGTCCAGAGGAGGGTGACTAAAATGGTGAAAGGTCAGGAAACCATGCCTTATGAGGAAAGACTTAGGGAGCTGGGTATGTTTAGCCTGGAAAAAAGATGGTTAAGGGGCGATATGATAGCCCTGTTTAAGTATTGGAAGGGGTGTCACATTGAGGATGGAGCAGGCTTATTTTCTGCAGCTCCAGAGACTAGAACATGGAGCAATGGATGCAAGCTCCAGGAAAAGAGATTCCACCTCAACATTAGGAGGAACTTTCTGACAGTAAGAGCTGTTTGGCAGTGGAACACACTCTCTCGGAGTGTGGTGGGGTCTCCTTCCTTGGAGGTCTTTAAACAGAGGCTGGATGGCCATCTGTCAGGGATGCTTTGATCATGATTTCCTGCATGGCAGGGGGTTAGACTGGATGGCCCTTGTGGTCTCTTCCAACTCTACAATTCTATGATTCTATGAGGATTCGCTATTGTCCATGGTTTCAGGTATCAATGGGGTGGGTTCACTGGTTTTGGAACGTGTCCCCTGCAGATACGGGGGCTGGCCTGTAATCTAAAGCAACATAGATAGTGACTTGATAAAGCTTGAAGACTTGAGTGTTTCATTCTGTTAGGGGGGAAATTCCAGTTGTAGATACTCCACAACAATTGCACCTTGCCTACGTGCAGCACTATTTGATGTAGTTTTTGTGTCCAAAGATGCTAGTTTTGCAATTATTTTAAGATTTCTTTCCCCCCTCCCCTTTGTGGCTGTTAGACATATAAGTAGATAATTCAAATGTCAGGAATGTAGGAGTTCTCTGTAACCACTTCAAACTTTTTATTTTCATTTTCTTAGCTATGTGCCTCTAAAATAGGCAGAAAGTTGTTTCTTCTTATCTGTCCCCCCCTTTTTTTTCTTACCTAAGGGGCTGCTATTAAAATGAGTCATGGTGTCTCACTCTATGTAAGTACCTTTTTATAATGCTGGTGAGTAAGAAATAGCAGATTCTTAAACAGTGAAATGAAGTTAGACTTTATGAGAAATTAAACCCTTGAGATCCAAACCAGTTTGTTGAAAGTCATTTCTGGTAGAGAAAAAGACTTTAAGATTGAATGGGCATGCAACAGGTAATCTTAACAGACCAAATCCCAAGGTGTAGTTAAAATTTATGAATAAAATAATGTTGTCTCATCTATTAATTCTGACCAGGCTTTTCAAGCAAGTATTGGGAAATTAAATACAGTAGTCTATCTGTAGAAATTGTTCTAGAGTTCTCTGGAGAGCAGCACTAGTCAGTGTCCCTCTAATTGCATGATGGTGTGAATATTTATAATGTTTCCCTTCTTTTTTCTTTTTGAAAAATACCTTTTAATATATTTTTGAAACACTTATGTGAAAACTCTTCAGCAAAATCTGATTTTCATCCTTGTGAACTGAATGAGTTTCTTAGTAAACAGTAAATCTGGTTGATTTCAATAGATCTATTCTACATAGATTGGATTTAGTCCCTGTTCCAACCCCTTAGAAGAATACCGGTATATAGTAAGCCCTCCTGATCCACAGGGTCCAGATCTGTTATTTCAAGCCACTGTGGATCATCACATCCTATCCTTAAAATGGTGGCAACGTGAACGTGGGCATGCTGAAGTGTCTGTGCGCACTTCGCCACCAATTAACAATATGCAATCATCCCCATTTTTGTCATCCACACTGGCAGGGGTGTCCTGGAAGTGAACCCCCACAGATTTGAAGGGTCCACTCTACAGTACAAATGTATCGATGTCTAGTCAGAAGTATGTCTCATTGAGGCCAGCTGAATTTACTGTTGCATTATATGGGTGTCCAGCCTTGTGGCATAATTCTCTTGTGTAGAGGGGGGAAAAAAGAGAGCAAAAACTGGCGAGCATCCAATGAGATCCATGAGAGGAAAAGAAGACACATTGTTTGTGTGCGTGCATGCACACACACACACCTTCAAGTCATCTTAGGATGCTGAAAATATTTGTTTTACTGTATTATTATTAGTTAAAAAGCCCAATGTGTTTCAGTCTATGGATGCTCTTAAGTCTTTCTTCAGGGCACTGTATGAAAACTATGAGAGGACAACTCATACTACATGACAGTTACAAAAGAATATTACAGAAGAACACTATTATGTTTGTATATTGCTTATCACCACTGTGTGAATGTGCCTTCACTTTTGGTGACCCCATGAATTTCAAAGGGTTTTCTTAGGCAACAAATGCTCAGAGGTGGTTTACTATTACCCTCCTCTGAACTATAGCCTACAGTCAGGGCTAGTTTAAGGAATTTTGGGGGGCCCTGCAATGCTTTATTTTGGGGCCCCCATATGTTTATCTCAGGTCAATGTAACCTAACCTATTTACTGTACAGGATGTTCAGATTATAGTAGGACCCCCTTATCCATGAATTCATTATCCATGGGACACAAAACAGCACACCTACCATAGAGTCTTCCTAGAAAATGTGTCTTCCCTAGCCCTTTTCTAGGCCCTCCAAGGCAACTCTATGGTATTTTAAATCAGAAGTCCCATTATTTTCAATGGCTTTCACTATTATTCATGGTTTTCAGAATCCATGCCCTCCCCAACCAATCCCCGTGGATAAGAGGGGCCTACTATATTACATAATTTGCCACCAATAATTTAGTTTAAAAACTATATTATAGACACTGACATAATATTTTTTGTTTATTAGCAATTAATGTAATGGTGTAGATTTCCTCAAAGAAAATAAAGAGTAGACTACAAGCTAAACATGAGTTAGCAATGTGATGCAGCAGCAAAAAATGCCAGTGTGTTCTAGGCTGCATTAATAGGAGTAGTGTCTAGATCAAGGGAAGTAATAATATAACTTCATTCTGCTTTGGTTAGACCTCACCTGGAATACTGTTTCCAGTTCTGGGCACAACAATTCAAGAAAGATACTGAGGGGGATGGTAAGAGGTCTGGAAGCCATTATGCCCTATGAGGAATGGCTTAGGGAGCTGGGTATGTTTAGCCTGGAGAAGAGAAGGTTGAGAGGTGACGAGATAGCCATGTTTAAATATTTGAAGGGATGTCATACTGAGGAAGGAGCAAGCTTGTTTTCTGCTGCTCCAGAGACTAGGACATGGAGCCATGGGTTCAAACTACAGGAAAAGAGATTCCACCTGAATATTGGGAAGAACCTCCTGACAGTAAGAGCTGTTTAGAAGTGGAATACACTGCCTTGGAGTGTGGTGGAGTCTCCTTCTGTGGGTTTTTTTAAACATAGGTTGGATGACCATCTGTCAGGAATGTTTGGATTGTGTGTTCCTGCAGGGCAGAAGCCGATCGGATGGGATCGCTGTTGGAGTCCCTTCCAGCCCTATGATTCTATGATTCTAGGCTGCATTTAGAGCCTGGGAAAGTTACTCTTGGATTACACCTTCCAGAATCCTCTTGCCAGCACCCTTCTCAAGGTCTGGTTGCATTGTTGCTTTTCCAGCATTCTCTAGCCCAGTGGTTCTTAACTTGGGGTCCACAATGTCCTCACAGGTGGTCCTCAAAGGCTTGAAGACTGCTTGGCCCACCTCCTCCCTGTAGTGGAGCAGCCACATTACAGGAACCAAGAAAAGGCTGGCTGGCTTGGCCTGCACATTGCCATTCAATCCACTCCAGCCACAAACTTGCAAGAAGAAGCAAGAGTGCCTCTGAGGGAAAGTTTAATGAATGGTGTAATTGTATTGTTGTTGTTGTTAGCTATTATTATTAGCTATTACAGTTGTCCCTCCACATTCGCGAACTTGACATTCGCGGTTTCGGTTATTCGCGGTTTTGGGAGGGCCCCCCCGGGCCCCCCCAAAACCGCGACACGGGGCCTCCAGAGGCCCCGTGAAAGACATAGAGGGAGCGGGGAGGCCCAGGGAGGCGTCCACGGGGCCCCCGGAGGCGCTCCGGAGGCCCCATGAAGGCCTGGGGAGGGGTGGGGAGGCGATCCTGGGGCCTCCGGAGACGCTCCGGAGGCCCCAGGAAGGCCTGGGGACGGGGTGGGGAGGGCTGGGGAGGCGATCCTGGGGCCTCCGGAGCATCTCCGGAGGCCCCAGAAAGGCCTGGGGATGGGGTGGGGAGGGCTGGGGAGGCGATCCTGGGGCCTCCGGAGACGCTCCGGAGGCCCCAGGAAGGCCTGGGGATGGGGTGGGGAGGGCTGGGGAGGCGATCCTGGGGCCTCCGGAGACGCTCCGGAGGCCCCAGGAAGGCCTGGGGACGGGGTGGGGAGGGCTGGGGAGGCGATCCTGGGGCCTCCGGAGACGCTCCGGAGGCCCCAGGAAGGCCTGGGGACGCGGTGGGGAGGGCTGGGGAGGCGATCCTGGGGCCTCCGGAGACGCTCCGGAGGCCCCAGGAAGGCCTGGGGACGCGGTGGGGAGGGCTGGGGAGGCGATCCTGGGGCCTCCGGAGCATCTCCGGAGGCCCCAGAAAGGCCTGGGGACGGGGTGGGGAGGGCTGGGGAGGCGATCCTGGGGCCTCCGGAGACGCTCCGGAGGCCCCAGGAAGGCCTGGGGACGAGGTGGGGAGGGCTGGGGAGGCGATCCTGGGGCCTCCGGAGCATCTCCGGAGGCCCCAGAAAGGCCTGGGGACGGGGTGGGGAGGGCTGGGGAGGCGATCCTGGGGCCTCCGGAGACGCTCCGGAGGCCCCAGGAAGGCCTGGGGACGAGGTGGGGAGGGCTGGGGAGGCGATCCTGGGGCCTCCGGAGCATCTCCGGAGGCCCCAGAAAGGCCTGGGGACGGGGTGGGGAGGGCTGGGGAGGCGATCCTGGGGCCTCCGGAGACGCTCCGGAGGCCCCAGGAAGGCCTGGGGACGGGGTGGGGAGGGCTGGGGAGGCGATCCTGGGGCCTCCGGAGCGTCTCCGGAGGCCCCAGGAAGGCCTGGGTACGGGGTGGGGAGGGCTGGGGAGGCGATCCTGGGGCCTCCGGAGCATCTCCGGAGGCCCCAGAAAGGCCTGGGGATGGGGTGGGGAGGGCTGGGGAGGCGATCCTGGGGCCTCCGGAGACGCTCCGGAGGCCCCAGGAAGGCCTGGGGATGGGGTGGGGACGGCTGGGGAGGCGATCCTGGGGCCTCCGGAGACGCTCCGGAGGCCCCAGGAAGGCCTGGGGACGCGGTGGGGAGGGCTGGGGAGGCGATCCTGGGGCCTCCGGAGACGCTCCGGAGGCCCCAGGAAGGCCTGGGGACGCGGTGGGGAGGGCTGGGGAGGCGATCCTGGGGCCTCCGGAGCATCTCCGGAGGCCCCAGAAAGGCCTGGGGACGGGGTGGGGAGGGCTGGGGAGGCGATCCTGGGGCCTCCGGAGCATCTCCGGAGGCCCCAGAAAGGCCTGGGGACGGGGTGGGGAGGGCTGGGGAGGCGATCCTGGGGCCTCCGGAGCATCTCCGGAGGCCCCAGAAAGGCCTGGGGACGGGGTGGGGAGGGCTGGGGAGGCGATCCTGGGGCCTCCGGAGACGCTCCGGAGGCCCCAGGAAGGCCTGGGGATGGGGTTGGGAGGGCTGGGGAGGCGATCCTGGGGCCTCCGGAGACGCTCCGGAGGCCCCAGGAAGGCCTGGGGACGGGGTGGGGAGGGCTGGGGAGGCGATCCTGGGGCCTCCGGAGCATCTCCGGAGGCCCCAGAAAGGCCTGGGGATGGGGTGGGGAGGGCTGGGGAGGCGATCCTGGGGCCTCCGGAGACGCTCCGGAGGCCCCAGGAAGGCCTGGGGACGCGGTGGGGAGGGCTGGGGAGGCGATCCTGGGGCCTCCGGAGACGCTCCGGAGGCCCCAGGAAGGCCTGGGGACGAGGTGGGGAGGGCTGGGGAGGCGATCCTGGGGCCTCCGGAGACGCTCCGGAGGCCCCAGGAAGGCCTGGGGATGGGGTTGGGAGGGCTGGGGAGGCGATCCTGGGGCCTCCGGAGACGCTCCGGAGGCCCCAGGAAGGCCTGGGGACGGGGTGGGGAGGGCTGGGGAGGCGATCCTGGGGCCTCCGGAGCATCTCCGGAGGCCCCAGAAAGGCCTGGGGATGGGGTGGGGAGGGCTGGGGAGGCGATCCTGGGGCCTCCGGAGACGCTCCGGAGGCCCCAGGAAGGCCTGGGGACGAGGTGGGGAGGGCTGGGGAGGCGATCCTGGGGCCTCCGGAGCATCTCCGGAGGCCCCAGGAAGGCCTGGGGACGGGGTGGGGAGGGCTGGGGAGGCGATCCTGGGGCCTCCGGAGACGCTCCGGAGGCCCCAGGAAGGCCTGGGGAGGGCGGGAGGGAGGGCCGGGGAGACCTCCGCGGGGCCTAGCAAGGCCCCGCAAAGGCCTGGGGAGGGAGGGAGGGAGGGCCGGGGAGACCTTCGCGGGGCCTAGCAAGGCCCCGCAAAGGCCTGGGGAGGGAGGGGGGAGGGGTGTCGTTATTCGCGGTTTTTTCACATTCGCGGGGGTCCGCGGAACGGAACCCCCGCGAATGTGAAGGGACGACTGTATTATTAGGGTTTTAAATCTTGAGTTAAGTCTTGGGGCAACAAAAGATATTTAAAGGTGGTCCCTGGTAAAGAAAAGGTTAAGAACCACTGCTCTAGGCCAATGCCTCTCACATAACACTAATGGGATACTGGTGTTTTAGTGACAACAATAAAACCATTGTTCCCAGTAATATTACTCCAAATTTTAATTTATATTCTTTATATTCTTCTGTTAAAAGAGCTAGAGTGTTGTAGAAGTTTCAGCATTGCCCTATGACTGTGGAGACCAGGGTTTGAATCCTTACTCAGCCATGAATACCCACTGGCTGACCTTGGGCAAGTCACACTCTCTCAGCCTCAAAGGAAGTCAAAGGCAGACCCCCTTTGAACAAACCTTCCCTAGAAAACCCCATGGTAGGTTGGCCTTACTCAGAAATGACTTGAAGGCACATAGGCAAACACACACACATTCCTTTTGCAGGTTGAACTCAGTTGGCAGCAAGGGGAGGAAGCTGAAGAAGACCAAGGGGGAAAGGGAGGGGAGAGGAACGAAGACATGTTAAAAGCAGCTGGAAAGATGGGCTGGAGGGGATCTATGCGCAAGGAAGGAAAGGGAAGGAAGAAAGAAAGAAAGAAAGAAGCCCTTTCTGAGGGAGACAACCCTCAAATTCCCTGTCTCTCTCACACACACTGACCCTCTCCGACGTGCCTCTCCCTCCAGCTTCTGCCACGGAGGCCTGCTGTTTCTTTTTCTCTTTCACTTTAGTTTTGGAGAGGCTGGTTTTTTTTTTATAAGCCAGCAGGAGGTTTTTGGCGGAGGAGGGTAAGAGGGGGCTCCTCCCAGCTGTCTCCTTCGTCAGATTAAGGAGGCCAACACGGGGCCCCCTCTTGACCTCGGGGCCCCCTGCCAATGCTGATTTGGCAGACAGGTTAAACCGGCCCTGCCTACAGCTCCTGGTATTCCTTGGCAGTCACCCATCCAAGTACTCACCAGGACTGTCCTGCTTAGCTTCCAAGATGAGATGCGATCTAGTTCCTTCAGGGTATTTAGGTATTTAGGCTCCTTTATAGCTTATACATATCCACTTAAAATTAAAACTGCAGAAATTTCTTAACCAGGAATTCCAAAATCAGACAGAATGAAAGCACGTGAATAAAGGCTGAAGGATGATGATGATGATTATCATCATCAAAACATGTTTTACAGACAAACGCACACACATGTGTATATGTATATATAAACATCCAAGGCAACATAAATGTACGTGGACTAATGTAAAAATGCTGAAATAATTTATTGTCCAAGACTCTAAAGCACTAACTGCACATCTGCTAATCTTGGGCATCCTGAGTTGGGTCATTTTCTGCCAGGCTACATCTACAGTAGAGGTTCCTCAGATGATTAGTCAGAGTGGGGAGGGTTCCTTAAAGGATGAATGCTTAAATCCTGCTCTAGCTGAGGAAGCTTCACCACCTGCTGCATGCATGTGTGTATACTCACACTTTTAACAAACTAATTAGATGACATGCATATCACATTGTCATCAGTAAATTGCACTGCTTTCTATAAGAATCTATGAAAGAAATTGTGTGTCTGCTAGTTTACACGGTATAGAACCGCATCAGACTTTTTGTGTGGTAATGATTTTCTTTCAGTGTTGATGAGACATAATTGGATAAATTCAAGACCTCTTTGAAAGCTAATTACATCCTGTGCCTTGTAGACATGGGTTGCCCTTGTAATATGACTTTCTGCCTTTGCCTTTATCTTTCTTCCTTTCCACAGTCTGTGTGCAAATGGTTTTGGTTAGAGCTATGAAATACAAAGAAATGATAGGGACATACTCTTGCCTATCATTTCCCTCCCTCTAGATTCTATAGATATTGAAATGTTAACATAAAACATCTCTATAGATAGGGCCATATTTAGAGATAGCCTTGGAGTAAATAAAAGTCCTGCATTTCATGCCAAGATCCATAAAACAGGAGGCCTGTATACGGATAATTTATAAACAGTCTGGCCTTACAAATTCAATTCTGAATGCACTCTCAGGCTATCTGAAGTGGTGATTTATATTCACTTTTAAGGGCTAGATCTCTGAAGGTATAAGAATCCACTGTCAATGGAGCTTAACTCCTGCAAGGATGACTCTTCCATTCCCCACTGCCTAAGAAAAGGGCCCGTGGTTTGTTTGCTTTTTGTATTGTTGCTTCTGTTTTGGTATCTTTTGGTGCTGAATACAGTACTAGAATTCTTGTTCATCATAGGCAATTGGAATGCAAAAATAGGAAACAGAGCAGAATTAGAGATTGTAGGAAAATTTGGCCTAGGATCAAGACATGAAGCAGGAGACTAACTGACTGAATTTTGTGAGGCCAACAGTTTGTTCATTACAAACACATTCTTCAGGCCACCCAAGAAGCGACTGTATACATGGACATCACCTTATGGCCAATATAGAAATCAAATAGACTACATAATTGAAAGAAGAGGAAGAAGCTCCATTCTGTCTGTAAAAACAAGACCAGGATCAAATTGTGGCACAGAGCATGAACTACTAATATAAAAAATTAATAACGATCCAATTATTAAAATCTTTTATATACAAAGAAATGTCCAGAATGTAATTTAGGAATTTTATATGTTTCTGTCACAGGCAAGCTCTATTGTGATTGTTCATACTGTTTATACCATATATTCCAGCGTAAGATGATGTCATGGTCAGTCAGGACTCTGAGGACTCAGAAGGCGAGGAGGCTGAGCCAGTAGCAGAAGAGCTGTCTGAGTCTGAGTCTAGCCCTGAAGAACCCAGGGCTCAGCAGCCTAGCCCTCCCCCAGCTCAGGGTCCAAGCCTAGGAGACATAGTAGAGCAAGAGCAAGAGGTAGAAGAGCAGGTACCTACCTTTAGCCAAAGGAGAGCAGAGAAGGCGTGGCTTCGTCGTTCTCAGAGATTAAGAGACAGAAGCTCATCAATCACCTCACAGCTGGGAGTGGGAGCTGGGCCAACATAAGCAGCTGGGGGAGGTTGAGTTCCTTGTTTCAAGCAGTCTGTGTTACCTGGAGGAAGCCTCTGCCTGTGACTCTTCTGGAACCTTGCTATTTTGAGACTTGGGATATCTTGACCTTGGACTGCCTTCGTTGCCCCACCTGCCGGAACCCTTTTAACCTTGGACTGCCTCTTCGTTCTGCACTCTCTCTCTGTGTGTACTTCTGACCCTGTAGGACTGCTACTGACAACACCAGGTACTGTGCTTTTCAACTGGGTTGTTGCCGAGCCGGGCTCCTTATCAGCTATTGTGTTGGCTTCACGACAATGACTTTTTCAGCTTTTTCAGCTTAAAACCAGCTGAAAAGTCAGGGACCATCTTATATGCTGGATACAAGTCCGAGATGGGGCTGTGCCAGCCCCATCTCTGACTCGGAATGATGGAGGTGGCTGGCTGGGGGGGGGGAAAGCTTGCTAGCCATCTTATCCCCCCCTGCCCAGCTCAGCTGCACAGGGGGAAGAGCCTCGCTGGGTGGGAGGGGGTCTTCTCCGTGACTCTGAGTCACAGAGAAGATCCCCCTGCCCAGCAAGGCTGCATGATCCCCCCGTCCAGCGAGGCTCACTGGGTAGGAGGGGGTCTTCTCCATGTCTGCCTCGCTGGGGGGCAGGGGGTCTTCTCTGTGACTCTGAGTCACAGAGAAGATCCCCTACCACCTGCAAGGCTGCACGGGGGGGAAGCCTTGCTGGGCGGGAGGGGCTGAGCCTTTCCCTAGCCAGGCAGCCATCCCCCGTGATTCCCCAACTCGCTAGGAGGCTAGCCAGCCTCCTCGAGGGTTGGGGAATCCCGGGAGGTGGCTGAGCCTCTCCCCAGCCAGGCAGCCATCCCCTGTGATTTCCCAAATCGCGAGGAGGCTAAGCCAGCTTCTTCGAGGGTTGGGGAATCCTGGGAGGTGGCTGAGCCTCTCCCTAGCCAGGCAGCCATCCCCATGATTCCTCAGCCAGCTTCGGGGAGGCTTCAGGAAGGGTGGCTGGCTGGAGGGAGGGAAGCTTTCCAGCCACCACCCGCCCTCCCCGAAGCCGCGATGGGGAGCCTGATCGCAGCTTTGGGGAGGCCAGGCGATCGGGGGGTCGTCTTATACAGCGAGTATACCCTTAACTCTATATTTTGACTTAAAAATTGGGGGGTCATCTTATACGCCCAGTCGTCTTTTATGCCAGAATATATGGTATGTGTAAACGCTGGGTCTATAGACCACAATAAAGGATAATTGACTAACTGACTGATATAAAAATTAGATTAACGCTAAAGGAGAACTCTAAAACAACCATCAGCCTGAAATATAACCTGAAGAACATCCCCATAGAATTTAAAGACAAGGAGAAAAATAGATTTGCACTATTAAGCCCAATTGACCAGAAACCAGATGAACTTTGGACTGAAGCCAGGGACATTGTTTAAGAGAGGAATGTAGAAAGACACTAGCTGTAGACAAAAAGAAAGAGAATCATCAATGGATGACAGATGATACTCTTCAAGCAGGAAGGACAGATGAAAAGCAAAAGCAAAAGGTGACAGAAGTAGAGTCAGAACCCTGAATGAAACTGTTCAATGACTTGTGTGCAGGGACAAGAACTAGTATAATGATCAGTGCAGAGAAATAGAAAATAGCAATTGAAACAGAAGAATAAGAGACCCCTTCCACAAGATCTGAGAAATCAAAGGGAAGTTTGAACCAAGAGTGGGAATATTGTATGGCCAGCAGGGGAACACATTACATGACCAAGCAGAAATGAAAAGATGGTGGAAACAATGCATGAAAGAACTATATGAAAGAGATGAAAAAGTAACAGATTCATTTGAAGAACAACCATATGAAGATGAACCTCCAGTTTTAGAAATCGAAGTGACACTGCACTCAGAGCACTTGGGAGAAATAAATCACCTTGAACAGATGGCATACCAATAAAGCTGCTTCAGGCTACAGAGACAGAATCTATTCAAGTTTTAACTAAAATCTGTCAACCAAAATGGAAAACAAAACAATGGTTCACAGATTAAAAATGCTCAATATGCATTCCAATCCTCATGAAAAGGGACAGCAAGGATTGCAGCAACCACAGAAGCATTGCATTAATATCCCATGCAAGCAAAGCTATGCTCAAAATTCTAAAACAATAACTTTTACTACATATGGAGGGAGAAATGTCAGATGTCCAAGCTGGGTTCAGGAAAGGGAGAAGCAGTAGGGATCATATTGCAAACATACATTGGCTAAAGGAGCACACCAAATAATGTCAACAGAAAATCAGCCTGTGCTTTATAGATTATAGCAAAGCCTTTGATTGTACAGTGTATCCTGGTATCGACTGGGATTTGCTTCCTGGATGCCCCCCCCCGCAACTGTATATACCAATTCCATGGATCCTTAAGTGGATTACAGTAATCCAATTCCATTGATTACAGTAATGTAGTAAAATGGTGTCCTGTATGTAAAATGGCAAAATCAAAGTTTGTTTTTTTGAATTTCTATTTAGTAAAATACTTTCAAGCTGTGGGTGGTTGAATCCGTGGATGCAGAATCCATGGATATGGAGGGCTGACTCTATAGATCATGAAAAACTATGGATCACTCTTAAAGAAATGGTTGTACCACAATATTTGATTTTCTTGCCGAGTAACCTGTACTCAGGACAAGAAGCTACCGTTAGGACAGAATATGGAGAAACTAAATGGTTTCCAATTGGCAAGGAGGTCAGGCAAGGCTGCATTTGATTACCCCAGCTGTTTCATTTGTATGTGTAAAGCAGGATTAGACTTGTGGGGCATAGGTGTGAAAACTGGAGGAAAGAACATCAACAATTTAAGATACGTAGATCACACCATACTACTAGCAGAAAGTAGCAAAGTCTTGGAACGATTACTGAAGAAAATCAAGAAAGAAGGTGCAAAGGTAGGTTTGCTGTTGAACATTAAAAACACAAAAAATAATGACCACAGATCCTTTATGTAACTCTAAAGTAGATGGTGATGACAAATAGTTCAAGATTTTACATACCTTGGCTTGGTCATTATCAGAATGGAGACTATAGTCAAGAAATCAGAAGACTAGGATTGGAAGGGAAGCTATGAAGGAACTAGGCAAGATCCTGATGTGTAAAGATATATCATTGAATACTAAAGTTAGGGTGGTCCATGCCATTGTATTTCCAATTGCTTGGTAAGGTTGAAGGTAGTAGGAAAAGTGGAGGACCACATTCCAGATGGACAGACTCAATCAAGGAAGCCACAGCTTTGAGTTTGCAAGACCTGAGTAGGGCTGTTGATGATAGGGTGACTTGGAGGTCTCTCATTCATGGGGTCATAGTAGAAGACTTGAAAATCGTTAAGAACAATGCAGTAATGGCCGAAAGTGAAAAGAGAGGGTTGTGGTCCCTCACCATTCACAGTTTCGCCACACCTTCCCAAACATCTCTAAACAAAAGGTTTGTGTAGTAGTCCTTCTTTTGCTCCTCTTCCCTGTCTTCAGTGTCTCATCCTACATTTTCTTCTTCCGTTTTATTTTTAAAAATTGCCTTAGGAGTTCAACAATCATTCTATCAGAAGATCACTATTAAAAGTATGGTTGACTCTAAAAAGTAAATTCTACAGGAAAATCCCGACCTAGTTGTCTCCTCAAGAAGCTTTTATGGAATTCAAAACCCCGTTGAAATTTCCTAATATTATCATGTTCCCTTTTACGTGTTCTTCTATTTGTTTATGTAATTTCCTATAAAATTTATCTTGATTAGTATTGGGGGCATAAACACCCACCATTACTATTTTAATGTTTTGATAGGTGACTTCCACACCTATACATTCACCCTCTTCGTCTTTAAAGAGCTCTCTAGTGGAATATTTTCGGCTTATATATAAGACAATACCCCTCTTTTTCTTCTTGGAGTTTGCAGAATAGTACATTTGTCCAAACTTTGAATATTTCATGAATCTGATATCATGTTGTTTTACCTTGGTGTCTTGTAAGCATATTATATCCACCTTTTGTCTTGTTAGATAATGAAAAACTTGTCGTCATTTATACTCTGCATTTAAACCCTTCACATTCCATGAGGAAATGGTAAATGCCATCTTCTACCTATTCCTCACCAATGTCTTCTTCTTCTGCTTCCCCACTTTCTAGTTCGTCTTCTTTTTCTGTGTCTTCTATTCCTTTATCATCTTTTTCAGATTCTATCACTTCTTCCCCTTCTTCCTCTTCTTCTGATTGTCTTTTGCTCCCTTCGTCCTCTGTTTCTACCAACCTATTCCTTACATAAAATGTACCTTCTCGTTCAGTTTTTTCCTTATCTGGATATTTATGATCTACTAACTCTTTATATTTCTTCTTCTCAAATTTCTGACGGAACTCAGTAGCTTTCTGCACTGAGTCTATGTTATGTCGTCTTTATCTGTATGAAAATGAAATGCCCTCTATTCTGTTCCACCTATAATTGCTTCAACCACTGCGTTATTATTTTGTAATCTTGTCTTCTTTTCAGAATTGTAATTGGAACATCTTTAAAGATTTTTATTTCTTCATCTCCAATTTTGAGTGAGTTCTTGTAGCTTTGTTGTAATATTCTTTCCTTTATCTTTACCTTGTTAAACTGAATTACTATGTCTCTGGGCATTTTTTTCTCTTTAGCAATCACAGAGTTTATCCTAAACAATTTTTCTGTCTCTTCTTCAAGATATTCTTCTGTGTATTCAGAAAATTTTGCCAGTTCAGGAATTACCCTTTCAAATAAATTTTCATTTGTTCTTTCATATAATCCTCTTAGTTTCAAACATTTTTCCCTGTAGGATAATTCTTGATTTAGCATTAATACTTCTCCTTTATTTTGTTTTTCTTGTATTTTTCCTGTTATATCTTCTATCACCTGGGTCTTTTCTTTTAAGGCTGTCACTTTTTTTTCCAATCCTGCTACTTCTTTATTAATTTTATCCAATTTTCTCCCCAGTATTTCAGATTCTTACAGTAAACTGTGAATTTCTGGTATTTTAAATGTTTCTTGTGATCCTCTTCTTGGAGTTATAGTTTGAATTTGAAGTTGTGCAGTTGTTTTCCTAGTACTATAAGCCATTTCACTCCTTCTCAAGCAATCTGTACACTACTCTTCTCCCCCCCCTTTTTTTCTTTTGTAATATTATTATTAAATCATCTCAATGCCTTATACAGTACTATATCCTGCATTAACTAAGGTCACTTTATATAATAACTAAAGTCACTTCATATAATCAGCCCCTCACATATAGATTTTTGAGACAGCAATATATCACAATTCATTTAAAAATAAGAGGGAATGCTCAAGTTAATAATCTCTTGTCTGTATAATTAACAAAGTTAATTTGATAAGCTAACCATTTAAAGATGAAAAGTAATTATCTTTCCTCCTTTAGTCCTTCCATCCCCTTCAAATTTCTCTATTTGTTTAATTCAATATAATGTAGTGAGTCTATATTCTAAATTCTATATTCCAGTAATTCCATATTATATTCCAGTAGTTATTATGTTCATATTATAATCCAGTAATTCCATCACTAACAATCAATTTACACAATTTATACCTCTGGATAAGCTTCCCAGTATAATAAGACCCTGTCTTTTATCTTATACATATATCTTCTGCCCTCTCCATTGACGCCCCCTTGTCGTGGGAGAGAGGCTTGCGTACCCTAATGACGTTTTGAGCTATGCTGGCGGTGGCATAATAGCCACCGGTAGGGTCTCCCATGCCAGACAGGTCAAAACCGAAGGGTCTGACAAAGAGCGTCAAAGGGCAGGATGGGCTCTCTAGCCTTATGGCAACCGTCCTAGGAGAAGGAAAACTCTAATCCCAAACCCGGGCAGATGGTGCTCGTCCAACCCTGTAAGGTCAACCATCTAAGAGAAGGAAACTCTAATCAAACCTACGGCCCGAGGACCTCGCTGCCACGTCCTTGCTTGCAAGGCCACGGCAGATGAATCTCTGGTTTAAAGGGTGAGGCCAGTTCTGTGCACGCTGCGCTCCACCAGAAAAATCCATTGCACAGGCTCGAAGGACAAATCCATTTCCAAAAAAGCCCTGTAGCGACTGGCGAGGGACGAAACCGGCAGGTGTAAAGATGCACTGGAAGCCGCAGCCCCAACCCTGCATGCAGGCGGTTCAGGACGCAGAAAGAATCACAACCCAAAAACATCACCCAAGGAGACCTTCTGCTGCACTTTTTGCAACCGGACTTGTTTGTCTCGGATTGGCCTTTTTAGTCATCAGCGCGCTTGCAGAAGGCGCGGGATGAGTCCTTCCTGAATCTTCGTTTGCGAAGAAAAGCCAGAGAGAGATATCTTCTGCATATACCTGGACAACTGGTAATGGCACAATTACAAAATAATGAATAGTTTCCCAAATCTGATACAATCGCTGTCTGTTATATTGTTTTCTCCATATAACATCCCTTATTTCCCCCTTATTAGAATTCCCTCTCCCATTAACGTAAATCATCTTTATATTATACATACAATTTTGTTGATTTATATAACATTAAATTACATTTATATCATCCTTTTATAACTATTAAAATTTACCTCTCTCTCTTAAATTTTCTTCCCTTGCATTACCTCCCCCTTCAACACTTTCCCTTTCAGTCTTCTAACTCTCTGCCTTCTCCAGCTTTCAACCTTAAACACTCCTGAACAGTCAGCTCAATATCAAAAACCAATCTTCCACGTATTCTGTTCTTCAGCCTCTGATATCTTCTATGCTTTAACTCACACTTTTATTCATTTATCTCAGCTCTCACTTCACTGATCTTTATTTCAATCTTTCAATCGTTCTCTTTTCCCTTGCAGCGCCAGAAATCTCAGAGTAACCAGTGCACCCTCTCCACTCGCCCTTCCTCCTCTTTGCTTCTGTCTCAGGTGTTCCCTTGTGGCCAATCCGCTCCTCTCCGTTTGCTTTGTCCTTCCAACTTATTAATTTGTTATGGAATAGACCAAATTTTATACTGTACAAGAAAGAGGAGTAACTAAAAAAAGGGAAAATCACTATTTCTCCAAAGCAGACTGTCGTCCCTCCGGATTGTTAAAAGTTCCAACACTTTAATTACTTTCAATTTAGCAGGAGCATCGAGGAGAACAGCCTCTCAACGGCTTATGTGGGCTAGAAGATATGTAGTCCAGCCATCAGAGTAGATTTTCCCACTCATAGAGGACTTGAAAACACCACACAAGAGCTTATTGTCCTCACTGAAATAATATATGCTGAAGAAGATATGCCTCTGGCACTTAAATCCACACACAACACAAACGTTCACTTTCTTGTTTCCCTAGTGCGCTCATTTCCTTCCTCTCCGGTCTCACTAGATTAGTCTCTATTTACATGGAGCTTCCAAAATTTATGAAGCAAATACTACTTAAGGACGTATGCCAGCCAAAGTTGTTCAATAGTTAGGTAAATTTTTAAATGAATTCTGTTTCTGCTATTTGGAGAGAGAGAGACTCCAGTCTTTAGAGACTCTTCTTTGGTGAAGCAATCCCTTCGCTCCAAAATATACACAGAACAATCTGCCCAACTTGTTATCAATGGAGAAAAATCCGCCACATTTAAAATAGCAAAAGGAACTAGACAAGGCTGCCCCATATCTCCTCTTCTATTTATCATGGTATTAGAGGTGCTTAACAGGGAAATAAGATCAAATGAAAAGATTCCAGGGGTGCAGATAAAACACTCTACTTGTAAATTAAGAGCTTTCGCTGACGATATCATTATATTCATGGAGGACCCAATAAAACAAATTAGCGAATGCTTGAAGGTTGTGAGAGTATTTGGAGAATTTTCAGCTAACACAAACTTTACCAAACACTGTGTAAGAAAAGATTTATTAACAGTTTGGGAAAAGATTAAAAAAACCCACTTTTTTATTATAAAACCCCTTTATGGATATCACCCCAGGAAGCTTTTATGTCAAGATGGAGCAATAAGGACATCTGGTTAAGATATTTTGATGTGGGAAGGAAAAGAAGTGATAAGCTATTGAGATTAGAATCAAAAGAAACATTACAGACAAAATATAACATAAATTGGTTTACCTATATACAAATAAAAGAGAAATTTGTGGAAGATCAAAAGAGGGGTGGATTTGAGACAGATTATAATGAACTAGATAAAGTATTATTGGAAGAAAAGGGGTCTAAAATTACCACAAAATTTTATAAATTATTATTAGCAAGGTTCACATAACAGGACATAGTAAAAGAATACATGCTGCATTGGGCCAAGGATATAGGCAATACCATTAATATAGAAGAATGGGAAGTAGCCAGAAGATCTTTTACTTTTACTGCTTGTTGAAATCTTAAGGAGAACCATATAAAGATGGCTTTAAGATGGTATTATACGCCACAAAGATTGAGTAAGATGAACAGAAACATTCTAAGCAACTGTTGGACATGTGGTAAAAGTCAGGGTAATCTGATTCATATGTGGTGGCGATGTCCAAAGATAAAAAAGTTCTGGACACAAATTTATGGAGCAATTAAAAATATTTTAGAAATAGATCTGGCTTTTACCCCAGAGCTGTTTCTGTTAAATATAATCAAAGACCAAGACAAAATAGTGACGAAATATTGGAGAGTCATACTTTATATGGTTATCCTAGTGAGGCTAGTCATAGCTAAAAAATGGAAGACAAAAGAACACCCTAAAATAAAAGAGTGGAAAAACAGGTTGACCGATATGTTGGAATTAGACATATTAACTATGAAACTACGGAATAAGAATGAACAAAAATGGAGAGAAGAATGGGGAAAAGTATTAACTTATTTAAGAAATAATAAGGGTGGCAAACATCATAATACAATGGTATATTGTTAAAATCCCCTAGTGATGGAGATATATCATAAATGTATAATTGAAAGGGGAGTTGATATTATACACCACAATTATTTATAATTATTTAAGTGGGTTGAACAGAAGTTATATTTGATTATAATATTTGAACTTGAGACTAAACCAGCCATAATAATAGATTGGAAGTGATGGATGATCTTTTCTTTTGTAAAAGTTACTTGAGAACAATTGTGATGTACAGGGGGGGAAAAAAGGACTGTTTAAGATGGAATGGAATGTTAACTGTACTGTAATCTCAATAGAAGAATAATACTAGTAATAATAATAATAAAAGAAGCTTTTATGGGAAGGTTGAAAAATACAGATAATTGGGTACGGTACAAAGATCTCTTGAAGAAAGAACATCTAGGAGAATTTACTCTAAAATCAAGATAATCTCGAAGAAAATCATAAGATCTCCTACCTTCTATTTAACACAAGTTTTAAGAAAGCTCTAAATAACGAAGGTTTTGAAGAAAAAGATAACTAATTTGATAAAATACTCTGGGGCAAAAACAAATACAAAATAGCAAAATTATACAAAGTACAATTAACCAGTGATCTAGAAAAAGATTTGATCAAAGATTCCATGATAAATTGGGCCAAGGATTTCGGCTATAATTTAAATCTAGAAGCTTGGGAAAAAGCTTGCAAACAGACCAATAAATTTACCACTAGTCAAAATTTAAAAGAAAATTATTGGAAAATAGCTCATATATAGTATTACACCCTATCAAGATTTAGTAAAATAACAAAATCGAAATGCAATTCTATGATTCTATGAAATGTAACAAATGTTGGAAATGTCAAAATGCTGTAGGTTCACTATCTCATATGTGGTGGAGCTGTGCCTTGATTAAAAGATTCCCTGGGAAAAACTCATATAACCATCAAGAAGATTCTTCAGATTCAGTTCCCCATGAAGCAGAACTTTACCTCCTCAATATGACTTACTAGAAAGAAATGATGAACACCTATACTGGAAAATTTTGCTATATATCATTACAGCTTCAAGATTGGTACTAGCTAAAAATGGAAATCCAAAAAAATCCCTACAGTAAATGAATGACTGTTGAAATTAACTTACATGATTGAGTTGGGTAATTTTACCTCTAAAATGCATGCCAAATCTTCAAATTAATTAGAGAGAGATTGGCGACCAGTGATTAATTATTGGAAAGAAATATGGGAGATTGATGAAATTTCTTTTAAATATCTTTTAGAACTAAGTTTGTGTAATTGAGACACCTATCTTTTATATGACTTTAGATAGTAACGAATGAGTAGGTGGAGCAACCAACTGTTGAATATTGGTGTCAAGAAAGTTGTAGGTTTAGATAGTATGCTATTTAGGATATATGAATGGAAGTCATTAAGGAAGATTCATCAAAATAATATGGTTATACTGGAATTGTCATTTTTTTTTTACATATTTTTAAATAGAGATTATATTATGAACTTGAAACAACACACATTTCATAGATTTTTTGTGTTTTTTTTCCAGGCTGTGAGGCCGTGTTCTGGAAGAGTTTTTCTTTTGTGGAGATAACTTTACTCTCATAATAAACATATAATTTTTAAAAAATTGCCTTGGAGCGGCAACAGTGGCTTTTCATTTCTCTCAGTATTGGTCATCCAATTCCCACCAGTTAACTGACTGGCTTTGGGGGGCCACTTTGGTAGGTGGGACAGCCTGGACAATTTGGATGGTATCTGTCTCCATTGGAACAGCCATGACCTGCAGCTGAAATGAGTAGTGATGGAAAAAGGGAGGGAAAAGGAACTGTAGCTCCTGGTAAGATTTGTTTTTGGACTTGAGTGTGTGAGGATGTCCCTCTTCAGTGAGCTGTGGCATACAGAAGAGTTCTCCCTTTCCCAGTTAGCCATGATGCTTCCTCTGTCTAGCTGAAGATATGAGTTGAAAGAGGGTTGCTCAGTCCTTTTTACACATAACAGTAAAGTGGGGAACAAGAGAGCAGAACAAAGTTAGGATCTATATGGCTAATGAAGTTGGTGGGTGGTCTGGATGGAATTGTTGGGGTAGGATCTGTGTGATTAATGAGTTTGGGGGTAATTAGCTAGACATTGATCTAGGTGTGGAAATAAATTTGTGAATGAATTTTAAAATAATTCAGAGCAGATTTGGAGAAATAAATCGGCTTATATATTGTGCAGTGAGTGCTCTATGTAAACTGGGGTTGGCAAAGTGCCTGACTCCAGGGCTGTTTTTGTGGACCCCCCCCCCATACCCCCAGGGGTGATTTTTTAAAAATTATCCTCCTTTAAAAAAAAAGGTTTGCTCCAAAATGCACAGAAATGATATTTAGGTTGTGTGGAGGGCATTTCTACCATGTTACAAGCTGCCTTGGGACGCAAGGGTCTAAACAAACATTTGCAAATATTTTTTAAAAAATACTTGGGCCTCAGAATACCCAAAAATGTCCTGTAGGGGCCCAGGAAGGCCCAACACATGCCCACATATGCCCTACAGTGTTGGGGGGCATTTGGGGCAAACTTAGGAGCAGCTGTGGTGGGGTGCGATTCTTCCATGGTCTCCTGGAGGGCTAATGCAGCCCCCTCATCTTCCACATTTGCCCACCTCTGATGCAAACACACAAATGTGGGCTAAACTTAACATACATCCCTCACTTTCTGCTTCATGTGCACCTGCTGTAAACCCTAATGCTGCCGTCTTTTATCTGCCCTGCCTTCCACCAGATCAAAAACCTGGCACCAGTGATTATGAGTAGAAGAAAATACATATTCCTCAGTCCTTAGGTTCATAACCTAAAGGTTAAATAGACCACATTTGTTCAATAGCTCAACTGATCATTTCATATAACCCCATTCCACATTTCAGCAAGTGTGTTGAGAAGATCACCATTTTTTTCTTTCATTCACATCCCATAGAGGAATCAGAAATCCTTCCCTGTACTAAGGTGGTTCATTTTAATAGGCACACCACTCCTGGAGCATTTATGTATCCAAATCCCATCAGAATAGTGAGCTGTCTGTGAAACTATAACCTTTCAAACTTTTCATTTCACAAATCACTTCCACACTTGCCTGCAAACATCAGGTTAGGCACGTGCAGGGCCAGATACCAATTGCAACAGGCTGGTTGCTATGATGGGGAGGTCTTGGGGTGAATGTTGACATTCACTAACATATAGAAGATGATAGACACACAGTTATTCTAGGTTTCTGGACAGATGGTCTGTTTTTATTCCTTTCCCCAGTGGCAATGGTTATCATGAGCACTTCCTTTTCACTAGAAGACAAAACATTCCTATACATAGAATCATAGAATCATAGAACTGTAGAGTTGGAAGAGACCACGAGGGCCATCCAGTCCAACCCCCTGCCACGCAGGAATGCCTGTTCAGAAGTAAATGCCAGTGAATTCGGTGCCGCTTGCTCTCAGGTAAGCACATAGAGTTTTGCAGCCCAAGGTTCCCCAAAGTGGTCACTACAAAACAGCCTATTTTATAACTAGAAATTCCTCAATGCACAAAAATATGCATTATTTTGTCCTTGGGGATGACTGAAGCTATATTGACATGGTTGAAGGAGGATGGCTAGTGTGACAGATTCCAACTCCAGGCTTGCCCTGCCGTTCTAACCCTGGTTTCCTGTCACTAACTTGCCATTTTCCTTCTCTTAATCCATTCCTGGATTGGGTACTTGGGTCTCAAGGTGACCCCCTACTGTGGACCAGTGGCTCTTTATCAGGCTAAATAGAGACAGCTAGAGACAATGGTAAACAAAGAAGTAACAAGTGGGAAGTTTATTAAGACACAGAAGATAACGTGTTAACCCTTGAACTTCTCAATCATTTATAGCTCCCCAAAACAAGAGTCAGTTCTCCCCTCTCCCTGACTGTCCTGTCTCTATTACAGCTCTTCTCTGTCTCTCTGCAATTTGTTCCTTATCTCTGTGTCAGCTTTTCCCTATCTGCCTGCCCTCTGACAGAGACAAGCCTCAGTTTTGCAACGTTTCTTCCCCCACCCTCTGCAGGCCTTCTCTTCATGGCATTCCTAAGCTGTGATTGGCAGGCTCAAACCAGCTACAAATATAAGAACAAAACCAATTGTACATAACAAACACACAGGAGGAATATACTGCCTCGTAGTGTGGTGGAGTTTCCTTCTTTGGAGGTTTTTAAAGAGGCTGGATGGTCATCTGTCTGGAATGATTTGATTGTGCGTCCCTGCATGGCAGGGGTTGGACTGGATGGCCCTTGTGGTCTCTTCCAACTCTATGACTCTATGATTCTAGGACCGGTTTAAGTGTACCACCGAATCCCACAGCCGGGGGACTGCAGGGGGTCCCACAGCCAGGGGCCCCCGGAGAGAGAGAGAGAGAGCAAACCAAAAACCTCCTGCTGGCCTTTTTGAAAAAAAGCATTAAGTAGCCTCTCCTGTCTCCTTTCTCCTCCCTTCCTTCAACCCCGCCCAGAAGCACAAGCTGCAGGGGGGGCCTCCTAACTGGAGAAAGAGAAAGAGGGAAAGAGCATCTTCTTCCTGATTCCTTCCTCTGCCCCACCAAGCAGGTATGTGGCTGAAGGTGGGGGGAATTTGCTGCTCCCTCGCCCATTCCCTCCCAGGGGATCATCAAAAATACAAGCCAGGTGTGTGCTCCTATTTGTGTCAGAGAGGGTTGTGCGAGCATGTGTGTGAGAGAGAGGGCGGGGAGGGAACTGTGAGGGTCACCTCTTTCCCCTTCTTTGTCCCCTGCTCTCTCAGGGAAAGGGTTAAGGTTAGGGTTCCCTTCCCTTCCCTTCCTTTCCCTTCCTTTAAATATCTTTTGAAATCTTATGAAAAAGTGCATGAGGTTACCTTTTCTTTACTAAGGATCCCCTTTAAATAACTTTTGTTGCCCCAAGACTTAACTCAAGATTTAAAACCCTGATAATAATAATAATAATAATAATAATAGTTAACAACGACAACTACAATACAGTTACACCATCCATTAAACTTTCCCTCAGAGGCACTCTTGCTTCTTCTTGCAAGTTTGTGGCTGGAGTGGATTGAATGGCAATGTACAGGCCAAGCCAGCCAGCTTTTTCCTTGGTTCCTATCATGTGGCTGCTCCACTACAGGGAGGAGGTGGGCCAAGCAGCCTTCAAGCCTTTGTGGACCCCCTGTGAGGACATTGCGGACCCCAAGTTAAGAACCACTGGGCTAGATAATGTCGAAAAAGGAACAATGCAACCAGACCTTGATAATGGTGCTGGCAGGGGGATTCTGGGAGGTGTAATCCAAAAGTAACTTCTCTAGGCTCTGAATGCAGCATAGAATCATAGAATCATAGGGCTGGAAGGAACCCCAACAGTCATCCCATCCAATTGGCTGCTGCCCTGCAGGAACACACAATCAAAGCCCTCACGACAGATGGCCATCCAGCCTCTGCTTAAAAACCTCCAAAGATGGAAAATCCACCACACTCCAAGGAAGCAGCACATTCCACTTCCGAACAGCTGTTACTGTCAGGAAGGTCTTCCTAATGTTTAGGTGGAATCTCTTTTCCTGTAGTTTGAACCCATTGCTTCACGTCCTAGTCTCTGGAGCAACAGAAAAGAAGCTTGCTCCATCCTCAGTATGACTCCCTTCAAATATTTAAACATGGCTATCATGTCACCTCTCAACCTTCTCTTCTCCAGGCTAAACATACCCAGCTCCCTAACCCGCTCCTCATAGGGCATGGCTTCCAGACCTCCTACTATCCTTCTCAGTATCTTTCTTGAATTGTGGTGCCCAGAACTGGACACAGTCTTCCACATGAAGTCTGATCAAAGCAGAATGGAGTGGGACTATTACTTCCCTTGATCTATACACTACTCCTATTAATGCAGCCTAGAATCACATTAGCTTTTTTTGCTGCTGCATCACACTGCTAACTCATGTTCAGCTTGTAGTCCACTCTTTCTTTCCTTTGAGGAAATCTACACCATTACGTTAATTGCTAATAAACAAAAAATATTATGTTAGTGCCTATAATATAGTTTTTAAACTAAATTATTGTTGGCAAATTATATAATACAGTAGTCCCCCCCTTATCCGCTGGGGATTGGTTTGGGGGGGCGTGGATACTGTAAACCATGGACAATAGTGAACACCATTAAAAATAATGGGACTTCTGGTTTAAAATACCATAGAGTTGCCTTGGAGGACCTAGAAAATCGTTAGAGAGGACACATTTTCTAGGAAGACTATGGTAGGTGTGCTATTTTGTGTCCCATGGATAATGAATCCATGGATATGGGGGTCCTACTGAACACCCTGTACTGTGAATAGGTTAGGTTACATTGACCTGAGATAAACATATGGGCCCCCCAAACTAAAGCATTACAAGGGGCCCCAAAATTCCTTAAACCGGCCCTAGAAACACATCTCTATAGCTATATCTGTTTCTATAATTAAGTGTTCACTACTGCTAGCCAACGAATGCTAAAATGAAGACCCGTAGTATTTTAAATGCAGAACAGCCAAGTTAACACATTCATATCAAACAATTTCTTTTTTCCACCTGCTGAAAAGAAGTAAATCTTCCAGCCACTATTGTCTAAGGCACAAGCACTAGAATAATAGGCCCCCAGTCACAGCCAAGAAGCCCCCTTGTATAGACACATTAAATCCTAAATGCACGTATTTTACAGGGGACATGTCTGGCTTCCAGCATTCTTTAAGAAATCTGGCAGATATATGGTAATTCAAATTTCTTTGCAGGGTCTCTGGGGGATATGAAAACAAAGAGTGGGGAGGGGAATCTTTTAAGAATTCCTTACAGCTCTTTCTCTGCAAATCCCATCTCACCAGGACACCACTGCAGTTACTCTTTTTTCTTTTTCTTCCCTTTCCCTTTCTTTTCTTTTTTCTTTTTTTTTGGCAAAGGCATTTATTTTTTTTGGAACAAGGAATCTTAACAGAAATTCAAAACGATATTTTACAATTTCCTTAAGATGCATCCCTTTTTCTTGTTTTGTGTAAGGAAATCCAAATGCATTGTGCTAACATTTCAATGGCTTAGTAGGCAAGTGAAAATGTTTTAGCCATAACACTTACCAGCAAAATACAGTGATAAATAATGATAATGGATGACGATGACAGTGATGATGATTCAGAATGAATAAACATAGTTTTCTCTTTTACACTGATACTTAAATATGTGAGTATGTGTATTGGTGTGAAAGTATGCAGACTAAGTCCTGATTCAGTTTATGAACATATATTTTGATGAGTATTGGCTAGCTGGGGAAATACCTACTCTACATGGGAATCACTCATGTTTTGTTGTTGTTGTTGTTGTTGTTGTTGTTGTTTCATTTTGGAGCTGCCCTGCTGCCTCTTTTCAATTGCTTCTCACAGAGTGTGGACATTTTAAAAAATTGTTCTATGCTTGTCATTTGTCAAGCTGGTTTGTAGGTTTTGAAAGCCCTTTATAAACCTACAAAGCCTGTTTGACTAGAAATAGCCTTTGAATTAATGTGTGCAACATAGGTATGAGCAGAGTCCTTTTTGACCTCTAAAAAGCTCATCTTCTGTGTTGAGCTATATGGAGACTTCTCCATATGGTAAAATCTATTAATGTGACTCCCCCTCTTTTTAATGGCTTGCAATAAGTAGGACAAGAGTCCTTCAAATTATATGAGAAGCTTTTTCACCTGGGTTGCCACACAGAGCTATTTTCACATAGCTTGTGTCTCTAGCTTCAATTTCTTCATCTGGGTTTAATGACAGAATCCTTTGCAAGTGCTTGCAGAGATGATCCTGGTAAGGGGGAAAATTCTTAAATGTTGGTTCTTCATTGCAGCATGCCAGTTGGGATTCTTTAAGGATTTGCCCCAGAATCAGATGTGTACCAAATGCCCTCCACACAGTTACACGCGTGAAGAAGCATCAACCTCCTGCGTTTGTGAAGAACACTATTTCCGAAAGGAATCTGATCCACCCACAATGGCCTGTACAAGTGAGTTTATTTGCATTTAATATACTGAAGTGTTAGATGATGGATGTTGAGTCCAAATACAAATAATTATGGTCATGGAATTGGGTCCAATCATCATCTCACCTAGTACTGTCTACCCTGGCAGTAGCTCCCCAAGTCTCTGGCAGAGATCCTTTCCAGCCCAGCAGCCTTAGATATTTGCAATTAGATAAACCAGAAACTCAACCTGGAACTTTATATGTGAAAAAACATAGGCTTCCCCCCACCTCTGAGTTACAGTCCCTCCTCCAGTTTCAGTCACAAGAGTGTTACAATTCCATCAGCTAAATCCGGGATCCAAGGGTGTCCAGGAGATATATTCAGGCAATTTTCCTGAACTATTGTCCTGTGCATGTGGTATTGGACCAAATTAAACTATGATGGAAATCGTCATGCTTATGTATTTTCCTGCTTTGTTCATATACTGTCTTCTACAAAAACAAGGTCTGTGTATGCATAACCATTTTATCTTATTTTATGGTATTACATCGCCTGCATCTCTTTTCTTCAAGCCCAGTTTCCTTCTTCATTTTAGGGCTGAGATAGGAAAAATATAGGAAATAAGGTAGAGGAAGGAGGGGCAGGATCAACCCCTTTCACCTTCTTTAAAATATTCATGTTAAAATTAGTTCCACCTCTTCTTTATATATGCACAAGGCAAATATGTGAGTAATAAATATGACTGACACCGTCACATCAATGGCCTAAATTGAATTATTATCCCTAGACAGAGTAAACCTATCACATCCATGAAATTAACAAGCTTGGTGAATGATATGATTCCACTCATTCAATGGATCTGCTGTATTTGGGATTAACATCTGTATTTAGGCCTATGTTGGCCCCAATAAGAAATTATTTGAAGAGAAGATAGAGAATGTTATTCCCAAAAAAGCAAGGCATGTTGGGATAACATAGGTAAATGTTCCACCCAATCCCAGAATTCCACTTTCCTATAGTAATCTTAGATCTTTGCCCCTCAATTCCCTTTCCTAAAATCTACCTAGAAGTTCAAGTTGACTGAGTCACTCTTTTGCAGCTTAAACCATATGTTAATACAAAACATCTCACTGCTTCATATATTTTTTCCTACATTTTTTTCTTTTCCTGTTTTATGATTTCCTCTGGTTCTGCTTACAAACCATTTTCATTATTACACTATAAAAACTGGAGGATGCAGATGTGATTGCAGGCAGGCTCATGTTGTATTGGCCAGTCTGGCTCTGGGTAAAGTTCATGCATGGAAAAGTATGGATGGCAAAATGATGTTTGACATTGTTTCTTACTCCCATGTTTTCCTGAGGCCGAACGAGATCCATCAGATGACGAGCCTGCGTAGCTTTAAAAAAGCACTGAAGACCTACCTCTTTCCTAATTAGAGCCCGGCCTCAGGAGCTCCTGGCCTCTTTTTTTTAGTCTGCTGGCTATTTATTATTTTTTTAAAATGTGATTTTAGATTAGTTGTTTTTAATTTATATTGATTTAATATTTTTTTATGGGGGAGGGTGGGGGTGGGTGCTGTTTAGGGATTTTAATCTGTATTTGTATTTTAATTTTTGTAAGATGCCCTGATTGTTTTTAACAGAGGGGCGGGGTATTAATAATAATAATAATTATTATTTTTTATAATTATAATTATTATTATTGAAAATACCAGGTTCTTGGTCTATATATTTCTCCATGACTTCAAATACAGCCTCAGCTAAGGATAGTGTGTCTCCTCTGAATGAATGCCTGGAGGAGGTAATGGGCTGGATGAGGAAAAATAAACTGAAGCGGAATCCAGACAAAATGGAGGTGCTTACTGTCAAGGGTCCTCATCTGGGTTTGGAGGTGTGTCAAGCAGTCCTGGATGGGGTTATGATCTCCCTGAAAGACTGTGTTCACAGCCTGGGAGTGCTTCTGGATCTGTCACTCCAAATGACAGCTCAGATAGATGTGACGGACGAGAGTGCTTACTACCAGCTTTGGCTGTTATGCCAGCTGTGCCTCTTCCTAGAGTTGGAGGACCTAAAGATGGTAGTGCATGTGCTGGTAACCTCAAGGCTGGACTTTTGTAATGTGCTGTACATTGGGCTACCTCTGTACCAGTTCGGAAACCTCAATTGGTTCAAAACAGGGCAGTCAGATTAGTCACTGGTACACCCAGGAGTGATCATATTACACCAAAATTAAAATCACCCCACTGGCTTCCAGTTAGTTTCCAGGCAAGGTACAAAGTGTTGGTTATTACCTTTAAAGCCCTACATGGTTTGGGTCCAGGTTATTTACAAGATCACCTTCTCCCATATAATCTGCCCTATACACTTAGGTCCTCTGGGGGACATGTGCTCCAGCCAGCTGGGACTAGGTTGGTGATTGTCACACAGAGGACTTTTCCTTCAGCTGCCCCTAGACTCTGGAAAGGCCTGCCGGAGGAGATACGACAGCTGAATACACTGTTGGAATTTAAAGTAGCATGAAAGACCAGTCTCTTCCAGCAGGCCTATCCCGATGATTTTAAATTGTGAATTTTAAACTGCGTACTGATTGTTCTAAAAGGTCTCAGTCTTACTTGTTTTTAAAACTGATATGTTTTAACTGGTATATTTATATGTTAATGTGTTGTTCCCTGCCTCAATCCACAGGGAGAGATGGGTAAGAAATAAATATTATTAAAATATCAAATATCAAAAATATTCCCAAATGAGGAAAGCTTATTAGAGATTTGGAGCAACAGTGCACAATCTCTTTTGGCCCTTAGAGCCATAACTGGTGGTGGCTTGGGATGCATGCATGCACATAACAGAGTCTTCCTATATACTAGGGATGGGTAACTGTGGAAGACTAAAGGGCCACAGTAGCCCTCCAGGAGACCTTAGAGGTTCATATCTCCACCTTACCTGGTCCCACAAAAAATTCATCTCCCCCCAAATGCCCCACCAAAGCCCCATAGGGAACATAGGAGTATGTGTTTGGGAATTTTGAGGCAAAGAGTTTCTTTTTAATTTGCAAAATTCCATTTTGACCCCGTGTGTGTGTGTTACCAAACAAGGTAGAAATGCCATCCACATGCCTTAGTTGTCATTTCTGGGCATGTTGGAGCATTTCTTTTTACCCCTGGGAGAGTCATGGGGGCCACAGAAAGAAGTCTTGGGGCCATATGTGGCCCACGGGCTGCATTTTGCCCACCCTTGCTATACAGCAAGGGAGTGAAACTTCTAACCCAGGGTTTCTCAACCAGGGTTTCCCAAGGGGTTGCTAGGGGTTCTGCAAGATATTGAAACTGAAAAAAAAACATTTTTTAAACTATAGATATAATAATTTTCAGGCAGGGGTTCCCTGAGACCTGAAAAGTGTTTCAAGGGTTCCACCAAGGTAAAAGGTTTAGAAAGGCTGATCTAGCCTGTATGAGGTCTAGATTTATACTGCAAAGGATCTGTGCCCCTTCTGAAGTCTTGCTGTTTCCCCAAAGCTCCATCCTGGTGCTGGCAGGAAGGTGTTTGCTTGTGCACAGGCATCATGTAGAAGAATTCTCCTTTTATCTCCACCCTGAGTTTGGAGATAATCAAAGGATTCCATCCCCCATTTCACCCTGCACCCATTCACAGTGGTGCTCATGAGTGGATAGGCTATCTTGCAGTTATCTCTGATCTAAGATCCCATCTCACTTGTGTTCTCCAGTGGAAGTTCAAATGTGTATGTGTGTGGGGAGGGATGCCCCTGTTAATTCTTACCTAAGACTGGATCAGAGACATAGCAGAGGTATTTATCATGCTAGCCATGCTGTATGAAGAAGGAAAATGGATACTTGATGCAGAGCCCCACCTCTATAGGGATATCTGCCCTGTTTGCTTAGTCTGACACACAGGGCTAATCTATATGAGACAAAAAAATGTGGATTGCTTTGCTGTAATGGCAATTTGCAGCAGCTGCTATGTGTCTTAATTTTTTTTTAACTGTTTTATGAGGAACCCCTATATTCCTCTGAAACCATCAAGGGTCTCTTGATAAGTAGTTCAGTAATGACAGGCAAACTGTCTTGAAACAAGAGAAACTGTGTATCAGGGGAATGGTAGCAATAAATAAGTGTCATATTCCAATTAGAAACAAGGGCCCATGGGACAGAAGGGGGCAAAGTGGCAGAGTGGCAAGGCAAGAGAGATGGAGCACCTGGGCGAACTCCAGAATGGCTCTTCGTGCCAGCAAGGTCAGAAGCTCAATAGAGGCTCCTACTGCCCTTCCTTGCCAAGACTTCCTTTCTTGGGAAGTCGTAAAGGAATAGTCCTTTGACTTGAAACCTAGCACCACTTCATCCCTGTCAGATGGGCTTTCTTGATCTCCCAGGTCCAGGGATAGGTGAGCTCTTGCGAAATGTTATGCTATCTCACTGCTGGAGCTAAGTTTAGGGACCACCGTTGTTGACCTGCACTCATGTGTCTTGATGTTGGAGTTCTTGGGGTCTCTGGCTCTCTAGTGGTGCTTGGCCCTGGTGTCTCGTCTTCTGCAAACAACACCTTAACGTGAGTGAATAACCTGAAGATTTAATATTAAAAAATTGTGTGTGTGTGTTTGGAAATAAGATGGATGGTAGTGTCTTAGGGAATTCTTCATTGGAGCGTCAGTCCTCTGTTATAGTAATATTCATTGTATTTGTATACTGCTTCTCTGCATACAGTACGTACGTACATACGTACGTACGCACACACACACAATCACAGAAAACATTTTGTTTATTCATTGAAATATTTTATGTACCACACCTTCAATATAAATGTATGTTCTAACAGATTGATAATATCTTCATATAAAAGAGATTCAAAGTGATTTAATAAAAACAAATGCATAAGAAAATAATATCAATATCGACAAGATTCATTAATAAATATATTTTGCCAGGTTGAACTTCCCTTTGGTTTTAAGCATGTGTCCGACACTGCCTATACGTTTCCAAATGATTTTTTACAAGTTAAGCATTGTTTAGTTATTGGGTTTTTTAAAAAAGGTTGAATTCACAGCATGGGTGCCATCCCATAACGTGGAACCATATCCTACTGAACTCACTGAGAATTGCATTAGAGTTGCTGTTAGTTCCTATGGAAATCAGGAGGACATGACTTAATTTGTCCCATTTTTTCAAAGGAAATTAAATTCGTGTAAATATGGATCCAACCCAAAGAGCATTTCTTTTTAAGATAAAGACTAGGAAATGGAAGCTCATGTGGAATGATAAGAGGAACAAACATAATAGTAGTGATTGTGTTAGTACTGAGGTGCTATTAGCAAGGGAGGGAGAAGTTTAGCAGAATTAGTGTCATTTATTTATATTTTTAATAGTAAAGTTAGGGACACAAAGGCTTACCAACATAAGGGTAAGATTGTTTACCCCGGTATGTCCCGTATGTGTTTGTGTGTGTATAGTAAATGATTGTACATTTTGGAAATGATAACAATAGGCTGTGGGACTCATATCAATCATTCCCCCCCCCCCGACTGATTATCTGGGATATAGGAAAGATGCCACCATGATGAAAGATAACAGACTAGTAAAAGAGGGAAATAATTACTCAGACTAGTGTTTGTGTGTGTGTGTGAGAGAGAGAGAGGGGGGGCTCTAGCTTTGGGGGTGTTAAAATGAGAGTACTCAGTACTGTTCTCCCATATGAGAATTCTGCCCCCCCCCATGATTTTTGTGCTTGTGTGTTTCTGTGTTACTTAACTTAAAACTTCAAATGAACATTTAAAGATACAGTTTGAGGGTCCAATGAAAATGGACAGGCAAAGTTACCAAGGGAATGAAAAACACAGTAAATGTAAAAACTACAGGTGTGAATGATTTTCAGTGTGTCACTCTGCAATGCTAGAAATTTGGGAACTGAAGGAAAGTTTCATGGGGCAGGGGCAGTTCTTGCATTAAAGGTTCCCCCTTTAGCTGTTCACCTGGGCTTGCACTCTCTCTCTCTCTTCCCCCCCACTTCCTCATAATGAGCCCAGGGCGCCTAACAGCGTCCATAGAATAACACACAAACACTGTTACAACCATAATCCTAAAGTCAAATTAAATAAAATCTTGCTTGCACACACACACACACACACACACACACACACAGTCAAATCCATCTGACCTTTAACATAAGGCTGCAGTTGCACCCCTATCATGTTAATTTATCACCACATTATGACATTCAATGAAGCTGAATAAATTGCCAAGACAAAAACTAAACTATTTCTGAAAATTGACAAAACTCAGAATCGTTATTTTCTTCTTTCTTTTAACAACTGTCACTAATCCTTTGCTTATGTTGCCCATTTAATCCAATGGGCTGTGGAGCAAATTATCTTTTGCACCAAGTGCCAAAAATTGAAGCTAGTTTTGACACCCACAGAATGAAAACAAAATGACAGAAATATTTTGTCTCATCCTTCTAGTGGCATTTTACTAAACTTTTCTGTATTTCTTACCATAATTGACAGTTTTTTTTTCTTTTTCTGTGCCTTTAAATAGCTACCAGATGTGCAGAAATTCACTCAGGCTGTTTGTTTTATAGGTGTTAATATTTGATAAAGGAAAAAAAATCATTTAATGATTGACGCATGAAATAACGAGACCAGATACAGCAGATTGGGTTGAAATACGGGCCACTTTATTGATATCTTTACCTATTTATTGTATATTTCTTGGGGTATGCAAACCTGTAAAGGGGGAGACCCCTTGCGGGGGCAACTGCACAATTAGTCACAGGTGACCAAACTCCCAGCATCCCTGGGGATCCTGGTGTCCGGGGTTCCCTTTGGGCACCATCTGTTGGAGGGCCCTGCACCAGGCAGCAAATCCTTAAGCTGTGTAGCTTCTGTGAAGGATAGCAACCCGATGCTGGCCCTAAGGATAGCCTACCTTGCTGTACCCCATCCATTAAGATTCGGTACAGTTCAGTGAGGGCCATCCTTCCACTCAACTTGAGGTTGCCATAGGTGAATGTCAGATCATTGTTTCCCCACTCCCTGCCACAGAGAAAGATTGCAGGAGAGAGGCGGGGGGTGGGAACGCCCTAAGCGGGCCGAGCGGAGGGGAGAAAGCGCAGGTAGGAGGCAGAGGCCTGACGCGGCCTTGGAAGGCTCCCCCCAGTGGAAGGCCCCTCCAGTGGGCCGAGCAGGGGCCTGAAGGCAGGGAACGTACAATTCAAAAATCCAATAACTAAGCAATAAAAATCAATAAAATTCAATAACCCAATCAATAAAACAATAAACAATAAAAACCAATAACTAAATCAATTATAAGATCAATTATAAGCTCAATAACTAAATCAATCACACAATAAAACAATCGATCAAACAAATAATCCAAACAATCAATCAAACAAAACAATTAGAAAAGGGGGGGAAGGGGACCATGTGGTCCCAAATGGAGAACAAAGGAACAAAGAAAAAAGACCCATGCAATAAAGCCTATTAATTAAAATGGATGTAAATTCAATCAGAAAACAGACAGAAATCACACACCACACCACTGGGCTGTTGCTCAATCAAACAAGCACAGCCCAGCCGACTTTGCTCTCCCTTCAGTTTGGAAACGTTCCAATTGATAGATGTTCTCCCTTTTTCAATCCAGTGGAAAATAGGAGGAAGCCAGGGGCGGCAAAGGGTAAAATAGGCCCTGCCTCAACCCCGCCCCGCCTCCTCCTAGCCAGGGCATAGCTATGCACTGGCCAACCCCTGTGCTCATCTCCATGCCCATCATTAAAACACCTCCCCCGGATCTACCATTCTTTAAGATCTGGGGGGGGTATCTGTTGCTGATTCCCCCCTCCCCTCAACAAGCAGCTATTTAAATAATCTAATTAAACAAAATGATGGTTCTTGTTTGGGACTGTTAAAGAAAAAACACGAATACAGTCGTCCCTCCACATTCGCGGGGGTTACGTTCTTGAGACCCCTGTGAATGTGGAAAAACCGCGAACAACAACTGCTCCCACAACTCCCCCCTAAGAGGGAGGGAGGCGGCGGGAGGGTGTCTGGCCAGCCAGGCTGGCCTCTCCGCAAGCCTTCCTGAGGGGACTCTCGGCCTTAGAATACCCAGAACCTGCGTAGGAAGGCCGGGACGGCAGCGGGCAGGTGAGCAGGCAGGTGGGTGGGGAGCAGGCTGCGCTGCCTCCCCCTGGCCTTCCAAAGCGAGCGCTGGGGCTTTGGAGCTCCGGCGCCTGTTTCAGAAGGCCAGGGGAGCAGCGGGCGGGCCAGGTGGCTAGGGAGGAGGCTGCGCTGGCTCCCCCCAGCCTTCCAAAGCGAGCGCCGGGGCTTTGGAGCCCTGGCGCCCGCTTCGGACGGCCGGGGGGAGCAGCGGGCGGGCGGGCGGGTGGCTGGGCGGCTGGGGAGGAGGTTGCGCTGGCTCCCCCCGGCCTTCCGAAGCGAGCGCTGGAGCTTTGGAGCCCCGGCGCCCGCTTCGGAAGGCCGAGGGAAGCAAAGGGTGGGTGGGTGGGTGGGCGGATGGGGAGGAGGCTACGCTGGCTCTCCCCGGCCTTCCGAAGCGAGCGCTGGGGCTTTGGAGCCCCGGCACCCACTTCAGAAGCCCAGGGGGAGCAGCGGGCGGGTGGGGAGGAGGCTGTGCTGGCTCCCCCCAGCCTTCCGAAGCGACCTTCAGAAGGCCGGGGGGAGCAGCGGGTGGGTGGCCGGGCGCATGGGGAGGAGGCTGCGCTGGCTCCCCCCGGCCTTCCGAAGCGAGTGCTGGGGCTTTGGAGCCCCGGCGCCCGCTCCGGAAGGCCAGGGGGAGCAGCGGGCAGGCGGGTGGGTGGCCTGGCGGGTGGGGAGGAGGCTGCGCTGGCTCCCCCCGGCCTTCCGAAGCGAGCACTGGGGCTTTGGCGCCCCGGCGCCCGCTCTGGAAGGCCGGGGGGAGCAGCGAGCGGACGGGTGGGTGGCCGCGCGGGTGGGAAGGAGGCTGTGCTGGCTCCCCCCAGCCTTCCGAAGCGAGCGCTGGGGTGTAGGAGCCCCGGAGCCCGCTTCAGAAGGCTGGGGAGAGCAGCGGGTGGGCGGATGAGCGGGCGGGCGGGGAGGAGGCTGCGCTGCCTCTCTACGGCCTTCCGAAGTGGACACCGGGGCTTTGGAACCCCGGAGCCCGCTTAAAAAGGCCGGGGAAGGCAGCGGGCGGGTGTCTGCCTTCCTCTCCCTGGCCTTCCTGAGTGTACTCTGGGGCTTAGAAGCCTCGGAGTCCCTTTAGGAAGGCCGGGAAAGTCGGAGGGAGGGAGGCTGCCCGCCCCACCCCCCCAGCCTTTCTGAGCAGACTCCGGGGCTTTGAAGCCACGGAGCTGCCTCTGGAAGGCCGGAGAAGGTGCCGGCAGGAGGTTTCCCCACCTCTCGGCAGCCTCCTCTAAGGGGCTGGGGTAAACCGCGAATAATCAAAACCGCGAATGTGAAAGCCGCGAATGTCGAGGGGCCACTGTACTTTATCCATGCCCTTTGGATTCCTTTACTGTGCTACCCTGTTACCCTCCATAAAATCATTGGCTCATTTTCTGAGTGAGCCTGCTAATTCAGCATCAACCTCTCCATTGAAGAGCATCAGCATCAACCTCCAATTAGCAGCACAGGACCATGGAGAGTATAAGAGTCCAGCATTTACTTGGTTGTATTCACCACAAAGTGAAGGGTAGTGGTGGCAGACTGTAGCCAGTTGGGAAGAGACTTTGTTTCAGTTTGCAAGGAGGTCTGTTGGGATGTGAAATCAAATAGTAGCAGAATAGGGGTGTCAGTCTTCACTTATTTCATTCCTGCATCCAAGAAGAAATTATTTCAATGAATGTTCTCACATTCTGCAAGAACACAAGATTTTCTGAACAGTTTTTGAGCAGTATTCATACTTCAGGAAAATTAATTTGTGTAAAAATATACATGGTTTTCCTGTACAGAAAATGTGTTTTGGAGTTGAAAATGTGTGTTTTGTGCAAGACAGACTGATTTCTGCATGAAAAAAATGTTGCTGTGTTTGTTTGGTTTTTGTAGAAAATACTGCAGGTAAACTACTGGTATTTTTTTTCTGTGCAAGAATCCGTGTATTTGCACAAATATTGAAAAGTTTTGTAAATTGGGTAGAATTTGTTCAGGCTGTGCAAATATATCAGCCCTTGTGCAGAGATGCCACATGCAGGTTTTCTACAAGTGTTTCTCTCTCTCTCTCTCTCTCTGGCTTTTCTTCGCAAACGAAGATTCAGGAAGGACTCATCCCGCGCTTTCTGCAAGCGCGCTGATGACTAAAAAGGCCAATCCGAGATAAACAAGTCCGGTTGCAAAAAGCACAGCAGAAGGTCTCCTTGGGTGATGTTTTTGGGTTGTGATTCTTTCTGCGTTGTCGTTTCTCTTCAAGACTTGTTCGTCGTGAGTTCTCAAATAAGGCTGCAGCATTGTGGATAGTGCGTCTCCATGCCTCCCGATGTGAGGCCAGGGCGGACCACTGTTGGTGATCAATTTGGCCAAGCCTGAGATGTTGTTTCAGGGAGTCTTTGTATCGCTTTTTTGGAGCGCCCCTCTTACGCTGACCCGTGGCGAGTTCACCGTAGAGTACTATTTTTGGGAGGCGATGGTCCTCCATCCTAGAAACGTGCCCTGCCCAGCGCAGCTGTGTTCTCAATATCATGGCCTCAATGCTGGTGATCCCTGCTTGCTCAAGGACAGCAACATTCGTCACATAGTCAGTCCAGTGTATATTTAGGATTGTGCGTAGACAGCGCTGATGAAAGCTCTCAAGGAGTCGTAGGTGGTGGCGATAGGTGACCCATGTTTCAGATCCATAAAGGAGGATAGACAGTACGATGGCTCTATACACACTGATTTTTGTGCTTTGCCTCAGGTGTTTATTGCTCCAGACTCTTTTGTGAAGTCTTCCAAATGCACTATATGCCTTTGCTAATCTGTGGTCCATCTCTTTGTCAATCTTGGCATCTGAGGAGATGATGCTTCCCAGGTAGGTGAACTGCTGAACGGACTTGAGCACTGATTTGCCGACGGCAATGTGGGGATGGTGGTGTTCGTCCTGTGGTGCAGGCTGGTAAAGAACTTCTGTTTTCTTCAGGTTGACTTCTAGCCCAAACAGCTCTGCAGCTGTTGCAAAGCAGGATGTTAGGCGCTGCAGAGCTCCTTCTGTGTGGGCAACAAGGGCAGCATCATCGGCGAAGAGCAGCTCACGGACTAGATAGTTTAGAGTCTTAGTGTGAGCCCTCAGACGGCTTAAGTTAAACAAGCTACCATCAGTACGGTAGCGTATATAGATGCCGTCGTCTTCTTCAAGCTCTGCCATAGCCCTTTGGAGCATCATGCTAAAGAAGATTGTAAATAAAGTTGGTGCAAGAACACAACCTTGCTTCACTCCATTAGTTATTAGAAAGGGCTCTGAAAGAGCATCGCCATATCTGACTTGACCACGCTGTCCCTCGTGTAGCAAGATAATCATTTTAAGGAATTTGGGGGGGCATCCTAGTCTTTCCAGGATCTGCCACAGACCTTTTCTACTTACAGTGTCAAAGGCTTTGGTGAGGTCGACAAATGTTACATAGAGACCCTTGTTCTGCTCCCTACATTTTTCTTGCAGTTGCCTAAGGGCAAATACCATGTCTGTAGTACTCCTATTGGCTCTGAAGCCACATTGGCTTTCAGGGAGAAGTTCTTCTGCAATAGCAGGAACTAACCTGTTCAGGAGTATCCTTGCAAGGATTTTTCCAGCAATAGAGAGCAGTGTTATGCCTCGATAGTTTGAGCAGTCGGATTTTGCTCCTTTTTTCTTGTACAGGGTGATGATGACTGCATCTCGGAGGTCTGATGGCAGTTCCCCTTTTTCCCAGCAATTCACAAGGAATTCGTGGAATTTTTCGTGGAGTGCATGACCTCCGTGTTTCCAAACTTCAGGTGGGATTCCATCAATCCCAGCTGCCTTGCCGTTTTTCATCTGCTGTATGGCCTTAAAGGTCTCTTCCAAAGTGGGAGCTATGTCCAATTCATTTTTCATTGGTTTTTGTATCATATCTTGGATAGCTGAGGCTTGGACTACTCGGTTGGCGCTAAAGAGACTTTGAAAATGTTCAGCCCAACGATTTAGGATGGAGGCTTTATCAGTAATTAATGTTTGACCATCTGTACTGTATAAGGAGCTTTGGACCTGATAAGTAGGTCCAAACACTGCTTTAAGAGCTTCATAAAATCCTCTATGATCACCCAGATCTGCACAGCGTTGTGTCTTTTCTGCTATACTGATCCACCACTTGTTCTGCATGTCTCGGAGTTTTTGTTGTAGTTTGCTACATGTGAGGCGGAAAGCTGCTTTTCTTACATGACAGGTTGGCTGGGCGAGGTATGCCTGGTGAGCAGCTCTCTTCCTTGCCAACAGTTCCTGGATCTCTTGGTTGTTTTCATCAAACCAGTCTTGATTTTTCTTGTGGGAGAAGCCAAGGGATTCTTCTGCAGACTGGAGGATACTGTTTTTGATATGTTGCCAAAGCACTGTAGGAGAAGGATCTGTAGGGTGGTCTTCAAGTTTCGTTTGTAGATTTGCCTGGAAGTTGTCTCTCATGGTAGCTTGTTGAAGATTGTTGACTTGGAGTCTCTTCTTTAAGATGCCACCCCTCTTAGGTTTGAACTTAAGATGAAGATTTAGTTTACATCTGACAAGGCGATGATCTGTTTGGCATTCTGCACTGGGCATCACTCGGGTATGACGGACATCACGAATGTCTCTCTGACGGACTAGAACGTAGTCAATGAGGTGCCAATGTTTGGATCGGGGATGCATCCAGGTTGTCTTCAAGCTATCTTTCTGCTGAAAGATTGTGTTTGTAATAGTCAGCTGTTGTTCTGCACAGAACTCTAGCAGGAGGCGTCCGTTATCATTGCAATTTCCAACACCATGCTTGCCTAAGACACCTTTCCAGGCTTCGGAGTTCTTTCCTACTCTGGCGTTGAAGTCACCAAGGATAATAATTTTATCTTCTACAGGGACTTTTTGTATGAGTTGGCGTAGGTCTGTGTAGAATTTGTCTTTCTCTACAGGGTCAGCTTGCATAGTTGGGGCATATATACTAAAGAGAACAACATGTGGGAGGCGTAAGGAAATAATGCGATCAGAGTGTCCTGTTGGCAAGGTTTCGAGTTTGGAGGCAATGGAGTTTTTAATCATAAAGCCTACTCCTGACAGATGTTTTTCGGTTTTGGGTTTGCCAGACCAGTAAAGTGTGTAGCCGGCGCCATGTTCTTTAAGGCTGCCTTCCTCATGGAAGCGAACTTCACTAAGAGCAGCGATGTCAATATTAAGCCGTGATAGTTCAAGGGCTATTAGGGCAGAACGACGCTCAGGCCGTCCACTATCTTCAGAGTCTTGCATGGTTCTGATGTTCCAGCATGCAAGTGTCAGTTTATTTACACCTTTGGAGGCCGGTGTGTGCCTTTGTTTCTTTGCCTTGGTTTGACCGCATCAGAAGATTCCCGTTGGCCGCGGCTAGCCAACCAGGTAGTTGGGGATGAGCTTTCTTTAGGCCACCTTTTCTAGGCCCCTCTCCATGTGGAGCAAGCAGTGCTCTCCTTAAAAAAGGCTGCTTGGTCATTCAGAATGCTGCCGAACAAGACTGTCATCTCCCGGGTCAGGCTTGAGCGACCAATGTCCTGAACCGCCTGCATGCAGGGTTGGGGCTGCGGCTTCCAGTGCATCTTTACACCTGCCGGTTTCGTCCCTCGCCAGTCGCTACAGGGCTTTTTTGGAAATGGATTTGTCCTTCGAGCCTGTGCAATGGATTTTTCTGGTGGAGCGCAGCGTGCACAGAACTGGCCTCACCCTTTAAACCAGAGATTCATCTGCCGTGGCCTTGCAAGCATGGACGTGGCAGTGAGGTCCTCGGGCCGTAGGTTTGATTAGAGTTTCCTTCTCTTAGATGGTTGACCTTACAGGGTTGGACGAGCACCATCTGCCCGGGTTTGGGATTGGAGTTTTCCTTCTCCTAGGACGGTTGCCACAAGGCTGGAGAGCCCATCCTGCCCTTTGACGCTCTTTGTCAGACCCTTCGGTTTTGACCTGTCTGGCATGGGAGACCCTACCAGTGGCTATTATGCCACCGCCAGCATAGCTCAAAACATCATTAGGGTACGCAAGCCTCTCTCCCACGACAAGGGGGCGTCAATGGAGAGGTACAAGTGTTTACTGCAGAAATAAACCCCACAATATTTTTGAATAGGAATCAGAGTACTTTATGTAAAATAGATTTTTATTCCCAGAAAACACATTTTTTGCATAGTAAAACAAAGTGGTTTTTTTTTTCTTTTGCAAATGAATTCTCCTGAAGGAAGGCCTGAAATGCAAAGAATCTTGCAGTTGGCTCTTTTCCTTAGCAGGTTGTGTCAAGTGTTGAGATACATGTTTTTCATTGAGTATTCCTACTCATATAATAGTGGAAACTTCAGTGTTGTGTTTAGGCTCAGGGGATGTGCCAGTGGGAGGTAGCAGCGGTGCTTATGAAAGGATATGGCAAATAGTGTGTAATATTTTTAGAAGTTACTCATTCTACTTTTTGTTAGTTTGATGTAGTCTTTGAATAACTGAACATCTGGGTAGAAAGTTCTGTTTTCCTCAATGCAGCTGAATTTAGAAGCTCCTGATCTAGTGTCATATTTTCAGGATCAGTCAGTCAGGTGCCTCTGGATGCTCACACGTAAGGATAAAGATGATTGCTGTTAATTTGATCAAGTAATTGGTATTTGATTTTGCCTTTGCAACTAAGTAACTTAGGAAATAAGGCATGATCAGTGTCTGAAACCACAGCCTCAGAATTTTAATGGAATCAAATTATTAGCTTATTGATGCACGGTGCTTGGACATAACATTATTTTCATATGAAAATAACATTATAGACAAATGTAGCAATATTATCCAATATTGTGAATAAACATGGCAACGTTATGATAAAGAAAGCATTATGAATGGTCAAGGAATGGCATATGAATACAGTCAGTAAGACAACAAAACAAAATGAATGGTTTAAGAACGCCATTAGAATTTCACTGAAAAAACAATCTAAATAGCAATTACAGGCCTGCATCTCTCTCTTAAAACTCCCTCTAGTTTTAAATTTCCTGGCTGTTTCAGACTGTTATGCCACGATAGGCAAAATTCAATGCCAAGACCAAATAGTTCACTGACTTTTCTCCCCCTTTTTCCTTGGAGACAACCAATGAGTTTGGTCAATATACCAATTGTCTCCTGTTAAGTTGTACAGAGGAAAACAAAATTGAAGTATCTTAAAAAGCATTCCAGTAAAGATGCAAGAATGACCCAAAACATTTTTATATTGATCAGAGGCAGGACCAGCTAGTTTACCCCCTCTTATACATCAGTTTCATTATTTGGGTCTATCTACACAAGGGGTATCTAGGAGATACAATTGATTTGTTATTTGTTATTAGTTACTTCTTTTGTCTTATTACTTCAGTGTGTAGTATATGTTGTTTATTTGTTATAAATGTCTTTGTATGTGTGTGTGTGTTATACCCCCATGTTGTTATATGTCATTGTTGTCAAATGTTATTTTAAACTGTGTAATAAAATTTTTTAAAGGGGGTACCTAGGAATGTAGATGTTTCTACAGTTCAGTTTGACAGATATATTATTTCTATCTTATTAGGTACGTTTCCTCTCATGAAGGTTTTCTTTTTAAATCATCAGCATACATTGGAACACACATTGTTCCAACACACATTGGAAACTGCTTAATGCAGTGTAGATGTGTAAATAGCTATTGCTTAAAACAATTTATAAGCCGCTCTGATAGCCTTGTGGCTGAAGAGCAGGGAATAAATAAATAAATAAATAAAATAAAGCTAAAATACCAAGGTTTCTCATTAGCCCTATGCAAGCATTTAAAAACATAAAGATAAAGCATGCAAGGAGGGAAATGCCCTATCCTTGCTCCCTCACTTTGCTTGTGTAAGCAGTAAGTCTGAAGAGGAGACTCTCTTCTCTCTGTGGAGGCTCTCCACCTGAGCCAAAATGCAGAAAAAAATCAGGCATTTTCCTATGGAGAGTCTCCACGTATAAAAGATACTTTCCTCTCCAGATCTCTCATTTTTCATGTGAGCAAAGGATTGCCAGGGGAGTCAGGGTTACCATCCTCCTTTCCTTAGGTGTTTTATCTTACCCATACACTTTTAAATGCCTAAATAGGCTGATTGGCTATCATTTAGATCCAGCAAAATTCCAGGCACCCTACAGAGAGGAAAGATGCTGCTGAACTATCCCTTCCCCCTCACAATGCACTGGGAAAACTAAAGAAAGGGCAGTTGGTCAGTGTCTAAATACCTGCAGAGACCCACCAGCTTCAGCACTAATGCAGCAGGTGGCTGGCTGAAGTCATAAGGAAGCAGAAGAGAAGGGGAGATTCAGCAGCTGTAAACATAGAAGCAACCTCCAGGAGCTTAGGATCAATGTGGTAGCTGTGATCTTGACAGGAAGATGACAGGCTTACAGGTCCTGGCCCTCATCAGCCACTTCTTCCATCACACTGCCTGAGGCAGCCAACACACACTGCTTCGTGGTTGTCCCAGCTGAGCCCCAGGGGATGTTTCAGTCACTGTTGAAGAATCTTGGGATCTATACCTTCAGATTTCAGTGATCAGCTCAGCAACCAGGAGCCTCCAGCATTTCTTAAAATGCAGGCACAACACTTGTCACTTTTGAGTCAGTAGATATGAACTCCTTACTCTTCAGTGTTAAAATAGTTGCGTAGTGTTTCCCCAGTCCTTGTTGCAGGAAAACCTGCCAACCTAAATACTTATACATCAGCTCTATCCACTGTACAGTTTCCGTTATCTTCCCCACAGAAAAGATTAGTGGGGAAAGGTTTCCATTTTCTTCCCCACAGAAAAGATTAGTGGAAGCTGTACTATCCTCCCCCCTCCCCTTTTGATTCCCTCTCCTTTTATTTCACTGCCCTTATTCACTGATGGTGTAATTGTACCCCCAGGATCCAGTCACCTTCTGAAAGTATGAGGTCTCTACCTATGCCTTTTATCCAAGTGGACAATGTAGAGGGGGTAATTATGTGATGAAAATTGTTGTTTGCTCCCCACCCCACCCCCTTGCTGCACCACCGAGCTTTGGTGGAAAACTTTCGATCATGGAATGTGTGCCCTGGAACAGGGATACTTTGTTACTGTGTAATATATGAAACACCACTACAGTTGCCCCTCCACATTCACAGCTTTCACCTTTGTGGTTTCGACTATTCGCGGTTTGCTCAGGAAGCACCCGATTTAAATCAGCTTCTCTCCCTCGCACACAAGGGAGATGAGCCGGTTTAAATGGAGTGCTCCCCAAGCAAACCGTGAGCCCAACTCCCTGCTCTCCTGGGGCTTGGCTCCGTTTGGGGTGTAGAGCCAAGCCCCGGGAGAGCAGGGAGTTCTGGGCAGAGGCGCTATTCACCCGCCCACCCCACCCTTCCCAAAGTGGCATTGGGCTTTTCCAGCCTTGTCATGTCTTTGGGAGGGCCTCCACCCTCCCTGGCCTTCCCGAAGGGGCTGTGGGGCTTCAAAGCCCCAGAGCCCCATAGGAAGTGCAGGGGTGGCTGGCGAACCCCCACCTGCCCGGCCGCCACCCTCCCTGACCTTCCTGAAGGGGCTCTGGGGCTTCAAAGCCCCAGAGCCCCTTCGGGAAGCATGAGGGTGGCTGGTGAACCCCTTACCTGTCCAGTCGCCACCCTCCCCAGCCTTCCCAAAGGGGCTGTGGGGCTTCAAATCTGTGGGGCTGGCTCACCAACTCCCCGCCTGCTGAGCCGCCACCACCCCCGGCCTTCCTGAAGCAGCGATGGGGTTCGAAAAGCCCCATCACCACTTTGTAAGGGCAGGAGGCGGGCGGGGAGGCCTTTTTTATTAGCAGTTTTTCACATTTGCGGGGGTCTTGAGCTCCTAACCCCCGCTAATGTGGAGGGATGACTGTAAACTATTCGGAAGATCTGGTTCATATTCTGTATCCTCTTTTCAGGGTGAACAACACAGAAGAAGGAATCAGTTTGTGCCCTGGAGATTTAAAAGCTTTTGATTTATTTTCTTGTTTAAACCAGGTGACAGACATGAGGGGCAGGAATATTGCTTGCAGGTCAGGGTTGCCTATGTGTGTGCAGCAAGGCAATAATATTTTCAAGGACACCCTGACAAATACCATGTCCAGCCACCAAGGGCTACAACTTCTGAACAGCTTTATGGGTAACAGAGCTGTTACTTTAAAAAGAAACAAACAACCATTAGATTTCAAGTAGGATTTCAAACATGGCATTAACAAAGACCCCCTCCCCCAACAAAAAGAAAAATCTTTCCTAAACTGATGGAGTGGGGAGATTTGACATATTGTGCTCTGGCTTGGAGCTGCATGCTGTGGTATCATTAGTAGGACACAGTTCTTTCCTGCTGGTCACTTAGCCAGGCACTTCTAGGCAGGGATGGAGGAAAGATAGGCAGCCTTGTACAGATGGACACCTGTTAATTTCCTGCGGGCTGCTGGGATAATGACAAAGAATGCTGGGATTTCTGCAGATAGACAAGGACAATTTACTCTATTCCAGCAAGGTACTCCTTGGCTTGCATAATGCTAGGTAGCCCCAACCAGAATAGACCCATTCAATCAATTGTTGAATGTTGAGTCAGCATGTAGATAAATCTTACTGATTCAAAGATCTTGCTCTAATTGGGACTTAACAATAGAGTCTAGGCTCTTATGTGCAGAATCCATACTAAGGTTCACTTAATACAGATGAATAATGCTGAGTATGCACTCCTGCTTTTTAAATTTAACAATTGTTGATGTGTCACCCATTTCCCAGAGGAACAGTGGCACAAAGGTGGCTGGAGAACTGATGTGGCTTAGATTTCATAGATTTCAGACTTCTCAGCTGAAAAATCTGAACTAGACATTCGGAAAGGAGTGAGAACAGTTGGGTACTGTGGCATTTCCAAGATGGCACCCACTGTCTCTTGGTCGCTAACAGAGAGCTGAGGGGCTGTGTTAATATCGCCTTTTCTTTCCCTAGAAAGTTTTAGAAAGTTGGGCCAAGATTTTGACTTTGATTCTTACCCTGTGTTTTTCTCACTTTACATGCCAGGACCCCCCTCTGCTCCTCGGAGTGCCATCTCAAATGTTAACGAGACTAGTGTCTTTCTGGAATGGATTCCTCCTGCTGATACTGGTGGAAGGAAAGATGTGTCTTATTATATTGCATGCAAGAAGTGCAACTCGCACTCGGGTCTCTGTGAGGCATGTGGCAGTCATGTCAGGTACCTTCCACAACAAAGCGGCCTGAGAAACACATCTGTGATGATGGTGGACCTGCTTGCTCACACAAACTATACCTTTGAAATTGAGGCAGTGAATGGTGTGTCCGACCAGAGTCCAGCTGCACGACAATTTGTGTCAGTCAATGTAACCACAAACCAGGCAGGTAAGTGCATTTTCACAATGGGATGCATAGGTTTCTGTGGGTGGGTTTGGCCTAGGTACGTTACCAGGATGGAACCCACAGTAAAGCAATCATCAATTGCCTTTTAAAATTATACAGTTTAGCTTTCAGTAATGAGTTTATGTTTTCTTTTTCTTTGTTTGGATACATCACATAAATTACTAAGCTACACAATATGAGTAATGTTTCCTCTCAGGAGCCCGTTTAATAGACCATGGAGCTGCTTATGCAAAATATTTTCTCCCCTGTCAAATCAGTCATAAAGTGGAAGACATGTGGTTATTTATTCTTGGTTGATCTAAAGTGTGGTTAACTCCAGATAGAGTTAAGCAGTTTTTCAACAGCCTTTCAAACAACAGGTTACTCGTTTTAAAAGGCCATTTGAAAATAAATTTAAAAATATTTAACGTGCTTGTTGTTTTTAGTGCAGGTATTGTATCAATTGGAATTTTGCTGGATCCTATCAGGATAAGTGTGTTAGCTAGCTTTCCAGGTTTTATATACATGCTACTTAATTTATTATATTCATAGGTTACTTTTTATGGTGGGTTCCAGAGATATCTTGTGACTCCAATATGAATCAAACTTTGGCGGCTAGTGGCTTCCATGCCAATAGGGTGGAGAGTCTACATGTTGTTGTTTTTTAGTTTGGACTTTAAGTGAGCTGTCTAGGGTGTTGATCTCTATTGCCAAAGTGGATTCAGCACCTCATATAATTACTGTAAAGTTCTGACCAAAACACAGAGTGGATTCACCATCCCCTTCTGACATGGAAGCCACCAGCCACCACTGGAATCAGTAAGTCCCTGGTTCCAGTCTCACCAATAGCCTGAGTCATGCCTCAGTTCTCCCACCCCACCACTCTCTCTGTGCTCATTGACAGTGTAGGACAATAGAAATACTTGCTGAACTTACAGGAAACATTTCTGAGTAACAGCTTAATTTGATATTTTTTTTAAAAAACTAGGGCATGGAGTGAGGTCAGCTTTGTTTGCTTCTCAGAAATTATTGGAAGGGTCCAGCCCTTTGGAGAATCCAAACTCATCCAGTACCTGGTGGGGTGATTTTGAATGCCTCAACGTCATCCCACATTCCTACTTAGTATAGCAAGTACATACTGACTCTGTGATTTGAAAATCAGCCACTCACCTCACTGCCTCTCATCCTCACCTGCACCTGGCTTTTTGCTGTCTTTCTGCCTGATGAAGAATTTTGGTTTTCTGGTTAACTCCAAAGTTAACAGCATTTTTTGTGATATTTACATTGGCATGATGGAAGATATTTTCCCAGTAGGAGATTTTCAGTTTTATAGTGTAGCAGCTAGAATTGGAACAGGACAGGATATGCAAGGAGCCCTGAACACTCAAATGCACGATTTAAATGCTAGTGGTTGTTACTCACCCATAGGGAGCTTAAGGGTACCTTTGCTTGGCTTTTATACAGTGCCAAAGTTGTTGTCATAAAATGTGTGGCTTCAAACCTTGTTGTGCTTGTGAGGCTGCTTGTCTGTTATCATTTGGGAAGACTTGTTCATGCTGCCTGCCCTTCAGGAACAGCTGCTGATGCTGAAGCTCCCCTCCTGCATGTCTACAGACAGCAACTGAAAGGGAAGAATGTTGTAGTCTGCACCACATGGGAGTGCTGGTCTGTTCTGATTCAGGATTTCTTTTCATTAGTAGCATAGCTCCCAGCCACCTGAGAGAACATGTATCTATTGTCAATATAGTCTGAATGCCAGTAATTAACTTGGGCTGTGTCTGTGTCAGGGAAGCCTGCTACTGTTTCAGGAACAGAAAATGAAAACATGGCTAGAATGCTATCAGAACAGCACCCCATGCTAGTATAATGCCTTTTAAAAATAACTTACAAGCTGTATGGATTTGTCCTTGAGTTGCGGGCTATTCACTGCTAGACTGAACCCCTCTGGTGAGTTTTGGAGCAGCATTTCAGGATTTGTGCTAGTGGTTTCTGCTCAGTCCCATGGCTTATAATATGCTTTCTCTGGAAAGAGTGAAGGTGATATTTACTCCTTTGAGGATGAGAATAGATAGGGTTAAGTGTATGCATACACATAGAGTCAGCATTTCTCTGTGTGTCTCTCTCTCCCACCCCTGTTGATGTTCTTGTTTTTTCTTCATGCTTAGGAAAGACAACTTTGAGTTAGTTCATTCACATAAGCTGAGTGTTATGTTAGAATGACGTGAACATTTGATACAGAGCTACCTTAGAAAATGTATTGTAGCTCTTGGCCTTTTCTGGTAAGACTTGCCCTGACCAATAAAAGTCATTTTCCCATTCCTGTCAGCAGCAACCAATGGAAAATTACATAGGAATACCAGGACAAATGATCTAGAGTACAGCCTTGTGGTCCCTGGGGGTGGCAGTTTCTGTGTTAGGAGTTTATAACTTTGACCTTGGGGAGTGGAGGAAAGAGATGGGGGGGCATATCAATGGATGGAGAGGAACAGATATGGACTGGGTCACAACCCTTTTAACCCCCAGCCAGCCCCCAAATATAGGAGAACTTTTAGACCAGCCCTGGAACTGAGGTAAATGAGCTAAATTTCCTTTTTCTGTCAAAGGAGGAGAAAACCAGTGGTGAGGAGAGGGAGGAGGCTGAATGTTACAGTAAGAAAGGGAAAACTCATCATAGAGCTGATGTTTTTGGCAGTAGCCTTCAGTTGAGCATCAAGTACAGTTCTACCATTGGATTCAGCCTAGGAAACTAGAGTTCAAATGTCCATTCAGATGAATTGTCACTTCACGAAACTCACCAGGTGGCCATGAACTTTTCTTTCACCCTAGCCAACATCACAGGATCATTTTGAGAGTAAAATGAGACAACACATATACACTGTCCTGAGCTTCTTGGAGGAGGCTAGGGATAGTGTCAACTAAATTTTAAAAAAGGAAGTACAAACAGGAATTTACCACTCTTGTGCAGAAATTGGGTATTATATTTATTAGTAACAGGCATTCTTGGGACAAGAAATCTTATCCATATTAGCAGAAAGAAATGCTACTCCTAGAAGCTATGAACCATATGCTAGTGTGCTGATTTGGCAGCTGCATGGTGTTGACAGAAATTTTGCTAGCCAGCACCACAGATGGGGTGCTACCATTTTGTTGCTTATTGTGTTAGTCCCACAAAAAATGTTGTGAATTTTAAATTTTACAGAAGTATTCATGCACCATGATTCTATTTGTAACCAGATGTTTAACTTCTGGTAACAAATTGATCTTCTGTTAAGAATTATTTTCAGAAAACTTAGCTTTTGCTTCAAATAACTGTGCCTTTTCTCTTGACACTATCAATACATCTTGCTTTATGGGAAGTTATGTAATTTTCTTTTTGACTGCAAGATGTGAAATGACTAGGAACCCAGATTGCCTTTGATAAGGCAACATGGGGAAAAAACTGGTTCATTTTGCAGACATTCCACAGTCCTTTGCAAAAAGATATTTATGTATCAGCTTGCATACATGTTTGGCTCTGGTTAAATTGAGTTCAGTTACACACAGATACCTCTGTCTCCCTGTTGCTCAAGCTCTACCCATTTATATTGACTTCCAAGATGTGATAATTCTCTTAAGAGGATATCACTATACAGTATCTCCCTCTTAGCAAAAATAACAGTTGATGAGACTGCAAACACCCTCTGGTCATTCTGTACTTCCTTGTAGGTATATTTGACCTCCCTACATTCTGGTTCCTTGTACTTGGTAGCTTTCACTGTGGCTTGTGGAATTGTTCCATTGCTTTTATCCTCCTGTAACTCCCTTATCAAAACAACATATTTGTTTATCCTTGCTTAGATTTTTGTGTTTCTGGGTTTCAGGTTGGTTGTTGCTCTTCTTGTGTTGTAGTTGCAACAGTTGCACTGAGGCTTCTGTTGCATGGCACTTGTGCTGGGGGCAAGCCATGTTACTGGGACTAGCTCTGTAAATTACAGTAATTGTACCCAACTCAGGGTCACTATAGGAGTCCAAAGCTTTTCTTGATAATCTTCTAGCTATAGGTACACCCTTCTCAAGAAATATTTTGTACTGAGGAGACTGTGGATAGGCACCTTGAATAAACCCCAAATGCCATGTAGAATTTGGAAATTTTGGACAATCAAACAGTCCTGCATTACATTTGCACATTACTGCAGCTATTCCATGCCATGCCATGCCATGCCATACTAAACTGATGTGGGTGATTACTTGTCCACTTGAGCTATTTCAGGGTAGTTGAACAATAGTTCATTATTAGCAAGCAGTTCTTTCCTGCTGATTTGAACACACCAATGTCCTTCTGTGACCATTGATATAGAGGCTTCCACACACCATCATTCACTCCTTCATTAGAGGTGACCCAAATTGCTGACACACCAGATAAGCTTTCACTGTTCATTCTGTGACAGCATTCATATTTGTCAATATAGGGATACCCCCATTTTTGTATTTTTCTATGCCCAAGTGCCTTTCATATATTCTTCATGTTCTTCTTTGCAAAGACTTGGGTACAGTTAGACCCTTTAAATAGGGACACCATCAATCACTGAGGCTTCTCCTTTGAGTTGACAGTAAGGTGCTTGGTATACAAAAATGTAGCTAACCATCCCAAGGAGTATCATTAATATTTCACAGTATTTCAACCTGGATTGTGACCTAGACAATTTGTTCAGTTTACTAATCAAGTTTACATGTCTTGTGTTAGGAGGTGATGCTGCCATCCTATCAAGAGCTCTTGATACTGCTACCATACTTTTTTGGGAATGGGATGGCCTTACTTCTGTCTGTGTCAGTATGTACACTTTTTCAGTTAGTCCCTCCCCCCCGCCCCAGGTAGGTTATCTCTTGGATCCTAAGCTTGCACTTTTGTGTGTTTGGCTTTAGCCCATCTTATCTGGCTCTCAAGTGTCTTTGTGAATTTCATGTCATGTTTTTCAGTAGTTTTGCCCCAGATCTGTAGCTAACTGATGATTCCTTTCAAATCCTTTCAAGTCCTTCAAATCTCTATTGAACCTTCCTATGGAATATTTCACTAGCAGAACATAGGTAAAATGGAAATTGCTGTGGATTTGTTGAAAGAATGTGGCCTTGCAACTTGGTTGTTTAAGGCGGGATGGAAAAAGTATGGCATCCCCTCCCTGACTGTTTTTCTGGCCCTTAATTTTTCCAAACCAAGAAAGAATATGGGAAAGTATTCCAGAAATGGTTGGAAAACATTGTTTCTCATACATCAGGAAACCCTGACAAGGATAATCCTGGACTGATGAGAATCTTTGTAATTCAGGAATTAAATGTGCCTTTTAATTTTTCATAAAATAGCAAACACTCTGAAAAATTCACACATGGTATTTTTGCCCAGAAAACAGAAATTTTATTCTCTGTGCAGAAAATGCTGTTTCCTGAGCAAAACGATTACATGTGAATTTTGTGCAGAATAAGTCCCCAACTATAGTGATGTTTTCTGTACAAACGTACCGTGTACCAATTATGCAAAGAAAAAGTTTGCAAGCTTTGAGTGGTATTTAAAGACTCTATAGCGTTTTCAAAAGCTTTCTGGCAGGAGGAAGAAAATTGCTAAAATTATTTGTTGCTTCTTTGAGGAATTAAATTAGCAAAGAATAACATTCTTACCCCAGACTTCATAGACTGTCCTTTTTGTGGCCAAAAGAAAAGGTGAAAAAGGTTAATTGTCTCTCTGGAAAGCCCTGAGGGGCAATTAAACTATAAAAATAGGTGGCAGTGATCCCCTGCACTGACATTTTTTAAAACTTTATTTTCCAAAAGAAAAAGTGGGCTTCCAGTCATTCCTAGTTTTGGTTCCCTTCTTTTTTGGTGGGCCATGGGGCTCCCCAGACAGTCCCAGGGGCAGAAAATTGACCTGGCACCATGGCAGTTGGTTAAAGTGCCAAATCCCTGAAGACACATCCAGAGTAGAGAAATATTTCACACTTGCTACATTCTCCTCCCACCACCCCTACTTTGTTCCTAGTAGAAATGAGGGGAAATACTCTTTTGTTTGTATCATTTCAGTTCTTTGAATCATCTATAATCTCAGGAGCCAGGGTGCTATAGTGGTTTGAGCATTGGACTACAACTCTGGGAACCAGGGTTTAAATCCCATCTCATCCATGGAAACCCACTGGGTGGCTCTGGGCAAGACACACTCTTTCAGCCTCAGATGAAGTCAATGTCAAATCCTGTCTAAATAAATCTTGCCAAGAAAACCCTGTGATGAATCAAATCAAATCAGTTTGCCTTAGGGTCACCATAAATTGGAAATTATTGAAGTCACACAACCATCTATAATAACAGTTTTTCAGACCCTTGTGCGCAATCTCCTCACTCTCCCCCTGTCCACGGAGAGAATCACTGGTCAGAACTTGCTTCCAAATCCAATAATGTCACCACTGCCTCTCCCTCATTCACAGAGCCCCATGAAAGAGGTGTCATCTGGCCATTACCATGCCTAGAAGTCACAAAACCTGCTAGTACTGTTGCAGTCATTCAGGACTGAAGTGGGGTAAAACCATAGGACAAATCCATCAAGCTCATCCCACCACTCACAAGGCTTAATAGATTTTAAGCCAGCAACCACACTTTCTTGTTTAACTATTTCTCTATTAACATTTGGATTTAAGGGACAAAAAGGAATCTTCGACACAGCAGTGACATCAGTGCTTCGGTAGGTTTCCTGCCTTTCACATGGATATGAGGGATGCTGGGGATTACTTGTAAGAAGCGTTAAGATTGCAGATTGAAATCAGAAAGTCTAATAAAACTGTGTAAAAAATAAAGAAAAAAATTAAGTTCCTAAGTGGATAAAGGACATAGTAACACAAAATGAGGAAGGTAACTTTTTAAACTTAGAAGATTGGTTGATTTTGTATGCACATTGCAAGTAAAAATGTATTAGAGAAAGAGACTGATTTGTTTTGAAAAAGTGGAATTGTTTTGGCTGTGAGAGGTATCTCCTTGAAAGCCATCTGAATACAGTAACAAGAGAAACTAAATGCCTGTTACATTGTTGTAGTGGAGGAATTGCTGTGGAGGAACAAGTTAACTCGTTGTATGCCAAGATTTTGTTCATGAGAAGAATGGCAAAGATGTACTGGAAGACAAATTATGTGGCAAGAGATACTAGAGGAATGTAAACTAATGAAAAACTACCTTAAGGACTTACAGTTTTAACTTTAGGTTGATGGATGACACAACGGAAGATAAAGACTTACAGGACACAACAGGAGAATTAGAGGAATCAAGCAGAAGAGAAGGACCTAAGAGTCAGTTTGGAATATGATTTTTTTTTTTTAATCTGAAGTATAACTTCAGATTGAGGTTTGCAGCTAAAACAAGATGATTCTGGAGATTCAGAAAAGATCCTGGAGGACTTAACTGGAACTGGTTGCATCAGTGGAGACACAGAGGAGAGGAACAACATTGAATGTAGAGGGGAGAATGACTTATGGGGAATGTTTTGGAAGAATAATGGTGACATTTGGTGGTCAAGATAAATAAGATAAGAATAATGGAGATCTTCCTCATGGAAAGCTATCCCCCCCCCCAAGGTTTTGTGTAACTTGTTCATCAGTGTTCAGTTTGTGAAACTGCAAAGGCTTGATTTTTAAAAAGTGAAATTTAAGTAAGAAAGAGTAAAGGAGGATTGGCTTTTCTGGTTTAAGATATTAATATGGGGCTTGTTATTTGACGGTGATTTAATGTAAAGGAAGGGATCATAAAATAAAGCTTGTTGATTTAAGACATTAATTAAAAAGGGGTTATTAAGGGGGATTTTATACTGTATATTTAGAATGGATAGGAATATGACAGTTTAAGGGAAGAATGTAACTTCTTTGTGGATAGCAATAGCAAGCATTGATACTTCTATACCACATATCAGTGCCAAAGCACTCCCTAAGTGGTTTACAGTGTGTTAGCTAATTGCTCCCAACAAGCCGGGCACTCATTTTACAGACCTACAGAAGGATGGAAGGCTGAGTCAACCTTGGAGCCCTCTGGGATCGAACTCAGTACTGGCATTTTACCACTGCACCACCAGGGATAGTTAGGAGACACAGCTGATGTTATGATAGATTGATGTTTATTGGGGAACTGAAGGAGGTAATTTGATTAGTTTAACTGAAGTATATATAGTCAAGAGGCAAAGTGTGATATGGTTTTGTTTAATTTAGGTTAGGGAAGTTGTAATAGCAATAGTTGAAGATTACTAATAAAGATTACTAATACTTTTAAATAAATTGATATAAATGTGAGATTGATTTTCTGTAGGGTGTATATATGTGTGTGAGTCAGGAGTTGGTGACTGAACCCTAGTTTTAAAATGGCCAAACAACTGCAGAAATCACGCCGAGTCATGATGACTGACTCCATGACTCCATGAACTGCCAGTCATGCCTAATCATGCCACAGCTGCATGAGAAGAAGAGTTACTAGAGTGCAAAGCCATGTAGTTGGAAATCTGATGCAATGTAACCGTGTGGTTGAATAAGCCAATGCTGTGCTGATGTGTATATAAGCGAGCCAGACTAGTGTTCATTCTCTTCCTGTGATTCCTGGCGTAGCACTTTGGCTGCAGATATTGTGAATAGCTGAAACTACTTTGAAGATTAAAGCACCTCCTGTTTTTGGATGCCAAGCACTGTGTGTGAGTATTCTTGGGAAAGGGTTGCTAACAAGTCTGCTGAGACAGTTTTTGGCTTCTGCTGGGGATTGAATGTCCTATCATCCCCTGACAGTGTGTGTGTGTTTGGTGTGTGTGTGAATTTTGGTTATTAACAAGTGTACTTTATAGAGAGGAGGAGGAGGATTTAATGTATGAGAGAAACCGTTAAGGTTTCTTACAGATTAATGTGGGTTAATCACTGCTGAAGAGAACATTAGCAGTCACTTTTATCTTGCTTGCTTTCTCCCCTTTTCTGTGCTTGGTTATCTATGTTATTTTTTTGTCTTTACTGCTTTTTCTTGTTGTTTTATATATTGTTATCATTATGTCTTATATATTTGGAAAACTTTAATATATTATAGCAGACCCACTATACTTTTCTTCTTCTAGCATCACACCTGCTATTTTTGCTTTCAGATGCAAAGTATAGTAATAAGGTCTTTTGCACTGGTTGTAACATTTTGTATCTGTCTGGCACTGCATAGGTTCATGCAGACAGCCACATTTGTTGTCCAGTTTTCTACCTTCTCCTTGCTCCTGCCACCCTCTGTATCTTTCAGTTTTAGCTCTGTTTGTTTTCTGCATGGCATTGTGTGCTCTTGTTTTGAAAATTATGTTCTGTTGGGTTCTATCTGCCTTGTAATCTCTGTACTCTCTGCTTTGCTGCTTCAGCTGCTTTACAGATTTTGAGAGTTTTTCCAGTGAGTTCATGATCTTGTAGCAGTGTTGTCCTGATGTTGTTTCTAACTTCCAGTACTAGCTTGTTTCTTACACAGCCTATGATCAGCTACAGAATCCTCAATAGGTTTTTTTCTCTGTCTGTATAGTCTTATTCTGAATGTATATGATGCAAAAGTATGACTGATCTCTTTAATGTTCCTTAAAACTTTCCAGCAATTTTTACTGTTGATTTTTTTCCAGTGGTAGATAGCAAGAAGTCACTGTATAACTACAATGATACGTTGCTTGATGCATTAAGAAAGAGAGCTACCTTCTGTGCATCCTCCATTTCTATTTTCCCTGAAGCCATCACATAGAGGTCAAAGGCTTACTCAAAGTTGTTCTAGTTGTGTGCTGCATTACCGTACTGGAAATGGTCAATACTGTTGGGAGACTTAAATTCACTGTTATAATGTTTCAGCTGCATTTCCCACCCCCCTCTTTGAAGATGAATTCAAGATTCTTTGTAGCATCTTTACTCTTGGTGCCACATGATTATTTTGTAAAACAGAGGTCCTAGATCATTTGATAAAATGATGTTTGATTTATTTAACAGCTTGCAAACATCATTAATGTTTATTTAACCAATGAGATCTTATGCCTAATTTACCTTTCACAAACACAGCCTTCACTTGCTGTGCTTTTGTCTGGCTTCTCCTTCTGCAGGCACTACCCTGCTATGTTGACCTCCTGGAGTGCTTTCCTCCAAGATGTTGCAATTCTATTAAAGGGATATCAAGACACATTTCACAGGCTGGAAAAAATTACAATAAACTGAAAAATGCAATTGATTAGCTAGTGCTAGCTCATGAGCTGATGGAATTCAGTAATGGTTTTTCTGTAGAAAAAGTTGATTGATTGGTCATTTAATCTGTGATTTCTGTCCAGTACACACACTGTTGCATCCATTTCAATTTTATTGTGATGGGGAAGAAGAGTTTGGAGCCCAGTAAATAAGCCACCCACCCCCAATGGTTGTGCTGTGAAAGAGCAATATTGTGCCAAGGAAACCTGAGTTGTGCAACTGATGTTAAAGCATCCTGCACACATTTGGATGGTGTTAATTCTTTTAAAAGTTGCATGCTGTAAAAAATTGTACACTAGGAGCCCCATATCCACTGATTTATTATCCACTGAATCAGTAATCCATGGGACACAAAACAGCACACCTATCATAGAGTCTTCCTAGAAAATGTTCTCTCTAGCCATTTTCTGGGTCCTCCAAGGCAACTCTATGGTACAGTTGTCCCTTCATATTTGCTGGGGTTTGGTTCCAGGACCCCCCGTGGATACCAAAATCCATGAACACTCAAGTCCCATTATATGCAATGGCATAGCAAAATGGTGTCCCTTAGATAAGATGGCAAAATCACGGTTTGATTTCTGGATTATTATTTTTTAAAGAATATTTTCAAGCCATGAATACTTAAATCCGTGGATACCAAATCTGTGAATATCATAGAATCATAGAATTGTAGAGTTGGAAGAGACCAGTCCAACCCCCTGCCACGCAGGAAATCTCGATCAAAGCATCCCCGACAGATAGCAGTCCAGCCTCTGTTTAAAAACCTCCAAGGAAGGAGACCCCCCCACACACACTCTGATGGAGTGTATTCCACTGCCGAACAACTCTTACTTTCAAAAAGTTCCTCCTAATTAAGGAGCCCTGGTAGCACAGTGGTTAAATGCTAGTACTGCAAGTCATTACGTTGCAATATGGAGGGACAACTGTATTTTAAACTGGAAGTCCCAATATTTTCAATTGTGTTCACTATTATCCACAGTTTTCGGTATCCATACCCCCCCCCCGAACCAATCCCCAGTGGATGCAGGGGTCTGTCCTACTGTACTTCAGGCAACTTATTGTAAATCTAGCTTATTCCAACAAAGAAGTATACTGTATATCCAATTGAAATCTCATTTCTGATTATTGGAAATCTTGTTCCACAACTTGTCTCACTTCTGGAATTTCAACAGAGATTACCCCAAAGGTTTCAAGTCCCTGTTGAAAACAGAGTGGGAAACCAGCTTTAAAAATTGATGAGGTTCTCAAGGGGATGAGGTCTATGTCTGCCTGTTTTGTTTTGTTTTGTTTTACTTAGATGAAATCACAGAAACATAAACTCCTAGTCTTTCTTTTCTTCTGTGTAGAGCATTATCATGTTGAAACTGGAGTGGGACTTCCAACTTCTTGCTGGACCAAAAATGCTTCTTAATGCCCCTTTACCACCTGATAAAAAACTGGAGGCACTTCTAAAGCCCACTTTATGTGTTTGCCTGCATGCATGTGGGAATAAAACTGGGGAAGAGAACCTGGATGACACGTAAGCCACCACACACACACACAATACCTAGCAGCACTGGAGACATTTGTTCATTGAGAGTGAAGGTCTCCAACTAAGACTCCAATTAAGTTGATCTGAATGCAGTTAACAAAGTTCCCATGAGCAAGAACCCAATCTTGTCAAGGTTCCAGATCACAAGAGCTTTGTAACGGTGTGTCGTAAGCTGGCCCTTCTCTTTCAGCAGGAAGAGAAGGCTTCCAGCTTATTTTTACAACCTGAAAACACACTCTCAAGGGTTTCTCTAGTCTAGAAATCCCTTTTATAAGGCAGGCCACCACCACACACTGACTTTACCCCTTTCCACATCTAGTGCAGTGAGAACTAGACAGGCTATGTTAAAGAAAACAATAATAACCCTTTTCTCTATCCTAGAGAAGTTCTGATAGCTGACCAAGAAGGCAGACGATTCAGGGAGGTTATGAAATAACAGAAAGCTTTATTATTCAGTTTCAGAGGTCTATGTTACCAGAGAGAGCAGGACTTCCCCCAGGCTTCAACTTAAGAGTTTACAAAGTTATACATTCATTCAGAGCACTACAAATAAAATCATAAAAACTAACACAACTAGCTAGACGGTCCCTAAGCTAAAGTTATTGATAACTTACAATCTGGTAGGATCTAGCAGTCTCTGTGATGGGATTCAGAGTCCAGAGTCCTGTTTGGATAGAAACTTCTTCTTGAAATTTCGATATCATGTTAGGGCCTTGGTTTTATCCAGCCCTTCAGAAAGGTTGGCTCCCCCCCACCTTTTGTTATCTCAGTTGCATCTTGTTGATTACTGCATGTGGCTCAGGGCTCTCACCAGCCACAGGAGGCGTCGCAGAACAAAGGAAAGGTCAGAACTTTTTAATTCTTGTGTGGTCATCTCTGATTGGGTCTGCATTGCCAGCTTCTCATTGGCTCTCCACTCAGGTGATGTGATGTTTATTCAATGAGTTTCCCATCCCCTTAACAGACCAAATAAGGAGTGGAACTTTCCACTGTTGTAACTCTGAGTTTGTGATGAGGATCCCATGATGACTGGCAGGTCATCATGACATGGCGTACAGCCAAATGCTGTTATAGACCACTCAGCACACACTGCTGAACATACAAGAGTACTAACCTTAGTAGTCAAAACACACAGGTCTGACTACTTCCACAAGCTTGTGGACAATGAAAAGCAGAGCTTACATGAATACTTACATCCTTTTCTCTTGTCTTGGTCCTAAGTGTGTCCAGTTCTCTCTAGGGAACACACTGTGCAAAGCTATGAAAAGAGATCTTACCTTTCCAGTGGAGTTTTGTGCTGGCATATTGCAGCTGCAGCTAGACACTGTACAAAGCATGTGGCATTAAATGTACAAATGTAGTGTTCTACATGGCCATATTATATCTTACATTTTCACACTGGAGAAAGTTGGTAGACCACATGGCTAAGAATTTTTTAAAAATACACAGAAAATATCTAAAACACATAGTCCAAAATATAGACAGTCAGTCTTAGGTGTTTCTCATGCCTTGAACAATATTTATTCACTTTAAATAGACAACGTCTGTGATGTATTTGCAAATTGCTTTTTCTGAAACATTCTAAAACAGTTTCCTGATTTAGATGATGGGAGGAGGGAAAGGTTTAATTTGAAAAACATAGACATGACTCTCCCAAGTGTACAACTAGTTCTACTGTAAACTTCAGAGCTCTATTTGGGGGTTCATATCCTGAGGTTTTCCCAAATGTTTCCTTTTCTACCAGCCCTGTTCCCCTCCAGAGGTGTAAGGGCAAACATACATAGCAGGGAGACTGTGTGCTTCTATAGCCCTCTTATTTCTTTTGCACCCTGATTACACAGGGTCCAAGCAGTGCAGGAAGATTATACATACATAGCAGACTTCCTGCTACAGATGATTGCACTCGCATGCATGGAACGTACGCCAGCGATCAGAATTCCCAGGCATTCCATTTTGTAGGGGCCTATATTTGGGGGCTGATAAGTTCAGTACTACATGGAGACAAATCCCATATTGTTTCAATTCAATATGAATGGGAAGAATGTGTGACAGCTTCACTAATAACAGACTGACCTTTAAGTTTTTGTTACATAGCAAAATGGTCTCAAATCACATACACAATGCAGTGGTGTCTGTCTGTTGTGAACATGGCTGGTACCTTCTCTTCTGGTCTCAGCTTTCCAGACCCAGTCAGCTAAGGTGAGAAATTTGTGAGCGAGGCCTGTATAAAACCTACTTGAAATCTAGCAGTGAGATCAGAGATCTCAAATCACACAAAAACCCAGAACTCTCAAGACAGGTCTCTCATGAAACTTGAGGTGAGCCTTATATTGTTATATAGACCTGTATCATGTGTCTCAGCCAGTCCTCAGCTGACCTGCCAGCCTAAGCAGGCTGACCCATATCACTGCTTGAGAAACCTGGCATCCCCACCAGTAACAGAAGGGGACAAAGCTAGTGTATTCATCTCAACTATCCCTCACATCTGTCAAGCCATTGAGAAGATCCATACAGCTGTAAGGGGTAGGATTTTGCCCATAAACAATGGCACAGTGGCTACAGGGCTAACAGGGTCAAACATCAAGCCTTTTTGATTAGAGACCAAGCCAATTAAATACCCCCCCCCTCCGCAGCTGACTTCATTGTTTCCTCACAGCTTAGCTACAGTCCTTAAAAGACTATGAAGGGGACAGATTTTCCCAGGAATAATTTTTTGTTGGGAGCTACCCCATTTTTATGCAAAGGATTTTGGGGTAGGAGGTGGGGTCTTGGTCTGGAATGAGCAATTAACCTGTATAAGTCTTTCAATAGACCTACCTCTGGTGGAGAATAAAAACTGCTAGTACTGGGCTATTGCTATAGATCAACATACCTGCCTGCATTTTTGGATTCTGCTTAGAAGTATGACTTTGAGGACCTGCACTTCAGGTGTTACCATTACACTTTAAAATATATTTGAAAGTATACATTTTCCATTAAATATACAGAAAATGCATTAAAAGTGTGTATACTAAGGTACATAAAGTATAGACTTTATAACCTATATTTAAAAGGCATTCCATGCAAATTTTATAAATTCTTATTTTACTAAGTGTAAAATACAGGTCATGTATCCCTTATCCAAAATGCTTGGGACCAGAAGTGTTTCGTATTTTGGATTTTTTCAGATTTTGTAATACCTCTGTTTGCATCTACATATACACATATGCCTCCCACCATTTCACAGATCCTCACATCTCTCTCCAGCCTCATGTCTCTCTCCAGCCCTGTGTCTCCTTCATTTGCTGCTTGTGTTGTGTATGAGACACAAGGCTGGAGAGAAACTAAGGATCTGCGAAATGGTGGGAATCCAAGTGTAGTGCTTGGCACAAATCCACACCTCCCACAATTTCATTTCACAGTTCCTTGTGTCTCTCCCCAGCCTCGTGTCTCATTTGTTCACTTCTTCTGTTGTGTATGAGACGTGAGGCTGGAGAGAGACTGAGAATCCTATATGAACGTGCAGGAGTGCTGCAAGTGCTGCCTCGAAATTGGAAGTGGGTAGCTGGCAGCAAAAAGTTTTGGGTTTTGGAGGTTTTCAGTTTTCAGATTTCTTGATTAGGGATGCTCAACCTGTACCTCAATTTACAGAACATGGAATTGTCCAATAATATTTACCATGCTTTCTGAAAATTACCTCTAGTAAAACCTGACGATTAATACCTTATATAGCTTATAATGTTATGAACCATCAGAAATAAGATATCATATGAAAATCACTAACAACACTGACACCCAGTTTTTACATGTCAAATTTTTATCACAAGCCATCTGACGCTTGAGTTGCAAGTTCATCCCCACTCCAGATGGTAGGATGTCTGTTACCAATGAATTATGGATCAGATGAATACTTTATGGTTTTATTTATAACTCCCCCGTTGGTAATTGGTTTCTCTTAGGTGGTAATCAGACTTTAAACAGTCCTTAAAAATACAGAGACACACAATATATGTAAGCATTAAATGAAGAGCTTGGATTGTGGAACATTTAGTAAAGGTTATTATTTACTGTTGTTTGAGGACTTTGTTAAATATAATATGGTATACTGATTTTATACAATTATATATTTGGAATTTGGTGTATTCATTGGACTACGTATATAATGATCACTTTTTTTCTAGAAATGACTGATAACTACTTGACTCCAACAAAGTGGGAGCCCCAATAGGCCACCAAGATTTTACAAAAACAAACCACAATGGGATAGACAATAATATTTATTGTTCAGTGCATTTTGCACTAAAACGTGGTGGAATAATGAATGTTTTGCATATCTTATTTTTAAAAAAGTCTTTCTAATAATTTGACCCACTTCATTCTATTGTATTCTTGGTTTTAACTTTGGCAGCCCTAACAAACTGAAAACCAGAAAGTTCAGCTCCACCTCTTGATAAGCCTGCAACAATTCCCCACCCCAATGTTCTGTAAAGAGCTGGACACCCAGTGCACTGCAGCAGTAGTGGGAAAGGAACAGATAAACTAGAAAGAAACAGCTGAAGCAGCTATAGAATTTTAATTTCAGACTGCTACTGTTGGATTTCTTTTAGAACCCCCTTTCCCTATTGTGGTGTGCTTTCAGTTGTTCACTTGTGAAAAAAAAAATATTTGTGATCTGCTGTGAAGCAGAGTGGTATCTATTTAATTGGGGTAGAAAAATGCAGCCTGCAGGCCATGTGCAACCCTTGGGACCTCAAAGCATAACCCCTGAAGCCTCCCAGAAGCCCCAACAAGATCCCCAGACATCCCCATTTGTAAATTTCCCTCTCCACTGATATTTGTGCAATTTTACACCCCCAAATCAGTCCCAAGCACTCAAAACTGACTGCAATGTGGTGGTATATTTTCTTCACCTCCAGAGCCCCTCCACTCTCCGCCCCAGAAAAAAGATAGCCAAAATATATTCAGAATGGTGCCCTGGAAGTGCTGGAAGTGATATTATGTCACTTCCTCTATGCCAAAACATGATAGTGCAGGCTGTCATCAGGATGGTGTGTGGAGGAGTGGTCCCTACCCCTCTGCAGTTGCACATCCCTGATTAAAATTGTTCTTTTAAAATAAATGTTTATTTTATATTAATAAAATATTCATATACCACTTTGTCAGTTAAAATGGACCTATGATTAATTTAAAATTTAAAAATGTGATTCATTTTGTTGCTTATTATAAGCCCTTGATTACTATATTGATGGTAGCTTGTTTAACTTAAGCCGTCAGAGGGCTTGCACTAAGACTTTAAACTATCTAGTCCGTGAGCTGCTCTTCGCTGATGATGCTGCCCTTGTTGCCCACACAGAAGCAGCTCTGCAGCGCCTAACATCCTGCTTCGCAACAGCTGCAGAGCTGTTTGGGCTGGAAGTCAACCTGAAGAAAACGGAAGTTCTCTACCAGCCTGCACCACAGGATGAACACCACCATTCCCACAGTGTCATAAGCAAATGTGTGCTTAGGTCCGTTCAGCAGTTCATCTACCTGCGAAGCATCATCTCCTAAGATGCCAAGATTGACAAAGAGATCAACCACAGATTAGCAAAGACATATAGTGCATTTGCAAGACTTTACAAAAGAGTATGGAGTAACAAACACCTGAGGCGAAGCACAAAAATCAGTGTGTATAGAGCCATTGTACTGTCTATTCTCCTTTATGGGTCTGAAACATGGGTCACCTATCACCAACACTTATGACTCCTCGAACGCTTTCATCAGCACTGTATACATACAATCCTAAATATACACTGGACTGATTGATTATGTGACGAATGTTGCTGTCCTTGAGCAAGCAGGGATCACCAGCATTGAGGCCATGATATTGAGAACACAGCTGCTCTGGGCAGGACACATTTCTAGGATGGAGGACCATCGCTTTCCAAAAATAGTACTCTATGGTGAACTCGCCATGGGTCAGTGTAAGAGGGGCACTCCAAAAAAGCGATACAAGGACTCCCTGAAACAACTTCTCAGGCTTGGCCAAATTGATCACCAACAATGGTCTGCCCTGGCCTCACATCGGGAGGCATGGAGACACACTATCCACAATGCTGCAACCTTATTTGAGAACTCACGCCGAACAAGTCTGGAAGAGAAACGACAATGCAAAAAGAATCACAACCTGGAAACATTACCCAAGGAGACCTTCTGCTGTGCTTTCTGCAATTGGACTTGTTTATCTCGGATTGTTTTTTTCAGTCATCAGCGCTCTTGCAGAAAGCGTGGGATGAGTCTTTCCTGAATCTTTGTTTGTGAAGAAAAGCCAGAGAGAGAGGGAGAGAGAGAGAGAGAGAGAAGCCCTTTGATGCTATTTTTATACTGCTGTTAGTTTTTGTGAAGTAACACACCACTAAAACATTGTTCCTTTTTTAAAAAAAAAAAGTGTATTGAGTATTTACTTGTTACTTGTAAAGTTTTCCCCTCCCTTTTTGGTGAGGTGCCTCTCCCCCCCCCCTTTTTTTTTTTTTTGCAATATGTTTTTGTAAAAAAAAAAAACCTAATAAAAAGGGGAAAAGGTGCTTCTTAGGTTTTACTTTTTCAGAAGAAAGGGCTTAAATACAAACGTTTTCAAGCTTTGGTCTGCTGGCTCAGCTTGCTTCAGTAGTTCCAGAACTGAGAGGCAGTTAAGATCTCCTGGTATCTAGACACACTGTCAGAGTGATAGATGTATGTCTTGGTGAATCTATATGTAGCAGTCTTTCCAGGTCTTTGCTTTGCATTCAACTCACAAACAAATCCAGCCATTTACATTTCACACTGCCTTGTATTTTCTATCGCTCAGTCAAGTTGAGAATCCTCATAATGTTGTTCAGGCTTTGTATTCTTTTGTTCCCAGATGATCTCTGTGTGTGTTTGAAGTGTTTCAGGCGCTGCTGGCTATGGATTTTCAAACATATTCTCAGACCAAAATAACACTTCTCACTGGGATGTTCTCTATCCCTTTATGATAGTGAACAACCTTTTCATACCAGAGCTAATGGTATATGTTGAGAGAAGGGGGAGGAGAGTCCTTAGACATCTCTCCCTCTGGAATGGCTTTTCTGTAATAAATTCAGACATTTAAAAAGATACCCAATTTCATCTTTCTGCAACAGTACTGTATTCCCTACAGGCACCAGATCCCACATGATTGTGGAAGCTAAGCAGGGTCAGCCCTGGTTAGTACTTGGGTGGGAGACCACCAACAAATACCAAGTGCTGCAGGCTATATTGCAGAGGAAAGAACTGGCAAAACCACCTCTTTCCCTAAGAAAACCCTATGAATTCATGGGGTTGTCATAAGTTGACAGGGTAATTGAAGGCGCACACATGAATGCATGCATGCAGGCATGTGCGCACACACACACACACATGCTGTAGTCAACAGAGGTGCTGAATCAGATGTGAGTATGTTTCTCTACATTCAAAGCTGATCATATATGAAAACTAGCACATCAATGAAAAAAAGTGTGTGGTCTATCTTGCCTCTACTGTTCTGGGTCCTCATCTACAGAGGGGCACACACATGCACACAATACGATTTCGCATATGTGTTAGGAAGAAGTACCATTGGTATTGCCTGTTATAAATAATAATCTTTCTTAGTACTAATGGGGAATTGCTGTAGTACATGGTCTTAAGCATAAGATTTGTGGGCCTGATAAAGGCCTTTGTAGTCCTCAGTGTGATTCTCAGAAGTTCCCAAACCACATCCCACATGAATGGTTAAACCATCTTTAGAGCTATGAAACAATGCCCATAGTAGCACAAAGAGCTTGATTGGCAAATGGCTTTTAATGATTATCAAAGCACCAGCTGTCACTCCATTCCATCATAAATTAGAAACCTGGGTAATACAGAATTTGGAATGTGCACATTGAGCAGATTTCAAACATATACAGTCAGAGAAGTTAGGGTTATAGTATGGTTGGAGACAGCCTTTGGTCTGTGGAAAATATGAGACACCAAATGTAGATTCCCACAGTCCACAGAAGATTTGCTGCTTGTTCACTTCTTTATCTCCCAACTTATTTTAAAGTAAAGACAGAGAAATTTGCTTGAGAGCACTCACTATTAATTCCCCTGGAAATATAGTGGTTCCCCCCCCCTCCGCCACTTTTCATCTAGCTTGGCTGGAACAGAGATTATTGCTGTTGACACTTCAGTGATACCTGTTCTCTCCCACCAGGCAGGGAGTGTCTTTGATTCTTCCTCCCAGGAGTGCTTCTATCTGTGACCAAGCTGGTGTTAGGACTAGAAAAGCTAACACTTCAGAGCTGACTTGTGGGCCTTGAAAAGGCAGAAAAGCAAGAATCCAACACTGAGTGTTTTTTTTATTATTATTATTTAAAAAAGAAGGAAGGAAGAAATACCTCCAAGCTCTTGGTGACAAAAGTTTTTTTTTTTATTGTTGTTGGTGATGCTTTGATGGATTTATTTCCCTAGTCAACAATATGGACAGGAGGTGCTAGCTTGCAGGAGGCCAATCTGTCTTCCCTCCAACTAGAGGTTCACCATGCTTCCTCCTTCCCCCATTTAACCCCTTCTCAATAGTAAGAGCTGTGGTGAAAAAGGAGAAACTGCCAGAGAATGGAGGCATTCGTGACCCATTTCAAGATCGGATCCAGTCCACCACCACCCCCGAACACACACACACACACACACACACACACACACACTATTAGAACAATTTCCTGTTAAAAACAGAGCAAGTTAATGATACTGGAGGAGAACGAATCCTAGAAAAATGTAGCACCAAGCAAGCTTCATCTCTCAGCAATAAGATTTATATTGTTGGAGCCCTTCAAACATGTTGATTGTACAAATGTTGTTAAGGATAACCCTATAATATGTTAAAGACACTGAAGCTTTATTGATGGGCAGTGACATGGAAAATAGTTGTCTGGTATCACTGATTTAAAGAATTTGTGGCTGTGATTATGTTCAAACTTAAAGCACGTGCAGTTTGCTACTTAGACTAGTATATAACCTACAGTACTCTTGGTTCAGACTTTGCTGTCCCACCCGCCTCCCCCAATGATGATGATGATGATTGCTGCTACACAACTCCTTAGGCTTACACAAATATGTCATGTTAGTTCCAGATAAGTTAATGCAAATGTTGTTGGGTTGTAGTTTCTGAATGCTCATGGTGGGGGGGAGGAGAGGGTTTGCCTTTTTCATTCTGTGTTTTCTACCAGAAGGCACCCATTGGTTTCCAAAAATGCTTTGAAAGAAATGCATCAAAAATGAGTGTGGTACTGATGAAGTCAAGGCAACAGAGAGATTTGTGACCTTTAACATTTTTCCATGGCTAATTCTGAAGTACTACAGTAAAAGTTTCACCTGGCAGCCATTGTTTGAAAGAAATGGGTGGAATTGGACAAGCAAGCAGGTGATAGGGTTGTTAAAATGCCGTATCCTTAAAAGTGTAGTGGGAGCAAATTTAAAAGTACAGAAGCTGTTTTTTTTTTTTTTTTTTTTTGGAGGGAGGGACTGATGGAATACAAACTCCTCTATCCATGCCTTTTGCCACAGAAACATTGTACCTCTGCTCCCCCCTCATATCTAACTGACTTTTGAATCTTCCCCTGGGTGTGCTTTCAAACCTCATTCTTGCTTTTATCTTGAGTTGGCTGGATATGAGTTGGGTTTTTCAACCTCAAACCTTCTTTGGCTTTTGATTATTCTGTTCCATCTACAACTACTAAGTCAATGTCCTGCCATAGCAACTTTTTCCTCTCTGTGATATTAATCTAACTAATAAACTTTTTATCATCTAGATTTATTAGTTGCAAGACTGAAGCTTGCCCTAAAGAGTTGCCAAAACATAGGTAGGCTTTTTAAGTGTTTGTTTAAACTTGTTCAATTTTGCAGAGGTTTTGTGGCCAACTTCAACATTCCAGTAACATTTACCACTCCTTTCAGGTATAATTTGTACTGAAGGGTTGCACAGGTTGATTTTCTCATATAATGTGGAATGCACCCCTCAAAGAAGTTAACCCAAAGTAATCTCACTGACATTTCGGTTAAGTCAGTAAGTCTGCCCAGGACTTTTCAGGAAAATGGGGCATGGGAACTGCAGCCTTTGGTTGCAAATGTCACAACAGCAAAATCCCTGTTATCTGCAGAGCAACTGCAGACAGAAGTTTTGAGGGTAGGGTTGATGTAGGAAAAAGAGGATGCACATTTGGTAAATTAACTCATCTATGCAGCAGGAGTTAGTCATAGTTACCTAGGCCCAGGGTTGGCTATGGGACTTGCTTATCGGTGCTACAGTTGGGAAAAAGATGTAGACAGCCATGTTCATCTTCCCTCTTCCTCTCCCCCCACCCCCCCTGCACTGAAGATGAAGGTTTAAGTTCACTCAGCTGAATAAACAGAAGGCTGTCTGCAATCAGATTGCTAGTTGCAGGAATGCTACTAGGTTCAGCTGGGTGCGCTTAGAAATTCCTCTGCAGACCTTTGGTTCTTAATGTTTGTGGTTTGCCTTAAAAGGAGGCCTTTCTAAATGACTGTTTGCAAAATACAGCTGTTTCACCAATTTAATAACTCTTACTTGAGTTAATTCATTTTCTCTTAATCTACTCACAGGTCTGCATATCTGTCTGCTGCACCTAGGAGAATTTGAAATGTATAGTGTTTCTTAATTTTTAAAAATGTGTGCTCACTCTTATTTGTCTTTGTTTGCCTTAGTGGCATCGTTGTAGCCAAAATGTGATAGGCTATATAGTGCCATAGCTTCATAATACTTGCAGCTTGGTTGATTGGCTAAGGTTGCCCAAGTGGTTGCTCCAGGGAAAATATTCTTGTTTGAAGTTGACAACAGTGACACAACAATGCGAAGAAAAACAATGTAGCACAGCAGATGGGGCAGGGGGAGTCCTGAGCCAGAACTTTCACCCCACCTTTTCTAATGAAAAGTCAAAAGACTATATTATTTCTTTATTCTGATAACTAAAATAAAAAGACTCTGCTACATTTCTTTTTCTGCCTAAATACTCTATATATACTCAGAGGTTTAATGCACCAACTGTGACAAAGCAGCCTGGTGGGATGTAATGGTGAGCATTAAAAAAATAGGTAAGAATGGAGGAAGTTCTCATGGACTTGGAGAGACAAATGGCAGAGGTATCTGGTTGTTTTTCTTCTGTTTTTCAGTATTATTGTGCTGCTTCTACAAATAACAGTGGAGTCAACATGTCTCCTAACATGGGCTGTCTTGAACATGGCAACATACATCATGATATAACAGTGCTGAAATCAGCAGTACGAGGGTAAAAGGCAGCCTATGGAGCCCCTAACTGCAGCAACACTGTTTCTGTCCCAGTAAGCCCTCCAAATCATGAGACGTTTAAGAGTTTCTCGTACTGCACTCAGAATGGATGAAAATGCCTTCCTACTTTTGTGGACTTTTTTCTTATTAAATTAATTTTAACAACACCTTCACCACATAGCCCAAATTATAATCAAATCACACTAAACATTTACTGTACAGATGAAATGATACTTTGTGTCTGTGTGTGCGTGTGTGTAAAAAAGGGAGATTCTGTGCTTTGTTAGAACCCTTGGACTGCCCCTCCCATGTTGTATTATGTTCTAAGCGTACCCAATGAACACATGTATGTGCCTTTAGAATAAAAGGCCCTTATGTTCAGCTGCTATTGAAATGGACATAGAGCTTGACCAGCCCACAAAAGATTCCACTTTTGAAGTGTGCTCCACTTCTAGCCCATGGATCTCTCTGTAGAGAATAGTGACTATCCCTTTGATAGGAGGGATAGCCACTATATCAGAATTATATATTTTAGGTTTTATTACATTCTGCTTTGAAGAGACCCTTGCCCTTTTCGCTCAATGTGTAAGTGCAATGGCAGCTGGTGATAAGTGAAGCAGTGAATCCAGGTTTTAGTTGAAATTTTAAAGGAACTATCCAAGGTACTGAATCTTTTGGGAGGATAGGGTTCAGCAGCTTGGATAGGTCCTTTAAAGTTCATACTACAACCTAGAGATGATTAACTTCCCTGTTGACATTGAAAGCACTGTTCCCCTTCATGAAAACATGCTGAATTTACATATGAAGAGAGGGATGCATTAGCCCTCATGTCCAGTTCTATTGCTCCCCTCACATGGAAAGTGAAAATTTTGAAGAGAAAAACATGCTCTCCATTTGATGGGGACCCTGTTTGGGGGGTATTCCTGATGGTGTGGCCAGTGTCCATGTGTAGGGAAAGCTCTCTCTTCACTCTCCTTGTGAGGAGAATGATGGAACTACAGACGGAGGTGGGTAAAGTTTAGTAAATTCCCCCTTTGCATGTTATTTCAAACATATTTACATAATGAGTGAATATGGTTATTGAGAGCGATATTAGTGGGTGGAAGGGAGGAGTAAATAACTAGTCATCCATTTCTACGAGACAGCTCCACTTATAGGAAGATGCATTGTACATACATGTGCACGTTTGTCTTTTTTGAATTTAATTTTATCAGACCTTTATGATTCCAGATATTTGTAGCATGTCATTTTAACTGGGTATTCTTGTGTGAACAGTTAGACACTGGGCTTCTGTGATGTGTGAGATACAATTCAAGAGTCGTCTGACAAAGCTGTTGTTTAAGATACTGGTAAACAGTCTTTATATGCCCCAACATCAGCATTTATATCTGTTTATTTAGGGATTTTTATTTCCCTCAAGAGTAAACTGTTCCTAGAGGACTGCAAAATGTTCCCCTGGCCCCCTTTTTAAAATAATGAATTGTGAATTTTCCAGAACACTGTAAACTATACTAAACTGCCCTGTGGCATGGTTTTGTTCGTTTGTTTGTTTAGATAATTTAGGATGTCTTTCAAATCTCACAAGGCAGCTTCCAGCATTGTAAACATACCATGAATCAGAGATGAGCAGCTGCCAAGAAGGGGAGGGCACATTGCCCTGCAGAACTTTTTTTAAAAAATTAATTTTATTGTACACACAAACCGGGGGGCGGGGGGAAATCAGCAAATAATAAAAAGTGCCAAAACCAAGACTTGTTGCATAGTCAGAATTATGCTCCATTCTGTTTCGATAACAAATAGAGAGACAAATGCTGCCCAGCTTCTGATTTTACTTTTTAAAATGAGGGGGTTTGGCTTAAGTCAAATTAGGCTTTTTGGCTTTTGGTATGTGGGGCTATTTTAGCCCATCCACCCACCCCCAGTTTTTTTTAGGTTTTTTTTTTTTTTTTTTTTGGTAGTGCTCTTTTTCAGGGACAAAATTGCCTTGAGGGCCACATTATTTACTATAAGAACCAGTTGTTGTTGTTAACTGCCATCAAGTTGACTGTGCCTTATGGTAACCCTATGAATGAGATACCTCTAAGTCACCTTATCATCAACAGCCCTCCTCAGGTCTTGCAGACACAGTGCTGTGGCTTCCTTGATTGTGTCTATCCACCTGTAATACAGTCTTCCACTTTTCCTACTACCTTCTTTACCAAGCATTATTGTCTTTTCTAGTTATGTCTTCTCATGAGATGTCCAAAATACGACAGTTTCTCTTTAGTCATTTTGGCTTCTAGGGAGAGCTCGGGCTTGCTTTTCTCTAGCATCCATTTATTTGGGTTTTTAGCAGTCCATGGAATCCATAAAACTCTTCGCCAGCACCACGTCTCAAATGAATTGATTTTCCAGTGGAAGCTGACCATAGAATCGTGTTGCAGGACCTACAAATACCTAAAGAAGTTTCTTTTCTCGGAATCTCTAGGCCCTCAAGTGCAACTCTATGGTCAACTTCTGGCAGAAACATATCATAGAATCATGCTGGAGGTCCTAAAAACTGCCTAGAGATATTTAGTAATCTGTGACTAATCAAATTCATGAATGGTTAACCTGCAAATGTGGAGGGGCAACTGAATATCCTTTGACTACTGTTGATACATTTCTCCTCACTATTAATGCCACCCCATTTCTTCTTAGATTATTTCCTGAGTAAAACACTATGTATCTGACTGAAAATGTCCTATTCCTGTCAACTTTAGCTTTCTCGCCTGAAATACTGCAATGTTGTTACATTCCATTTTTTGTTTTACTGTGTCTAGCATCCCCTGATTCATGCACCTCACATTCCATGTTCCTATAATATGTGTTGTGCAGCTATAGACTTTCCTTTCGCCTCTGAGCATGTAAACAGCTGGATGTCCTTTTGGCTTGAGTCCAGAACCAGAAATACTGCCCTGCAAAAGAATCTCAGAACTATTTCTACACAATTTTTTATCGTGAATTTAATTTAAAGCCAGTAATATCATGATATTGTTAACCAGAAAAAAGGATCAAGCCAAATAAGCCGTTTGAAGGATGGAGATGAACTTTCATAAGCATAGAATGGTACAGATAGATTTGGAACCAGACTTCATCATATTCAGTGGACTCATACTTACTTTAGGTATGACTACGGTAACAAACATGTGAGCGAAATGTGAACCAATAAAAGGCTAGCTGAAGCTGTAGCAAATCAAACCTATTTCAATATAGCAATGCTGAAAATTGCTTAGGACTAACCTTGTCCTGACCTAACTGTGTCTACATCCTTGGATTGGAAAAGTTTTAGATCGGAGAAGTTCTGGATCTGTATCTAACTCATAGTATTCTAGAAAAAGGATTGTTTAATATCAGGCTTTCTCTCACTGTTTGAAAGGCTGGTACAAAAGTAGGAAGTGTATTTGTTTGTTGAGCTCCCTGGGATGCAATAAAACTTTCATGAACCAGAACCTGAAATGTTAACTGTTGGTACTACTTGAGGAACCATGAGCCATAGGATGGTCTCTGTTTTGCTATAAATAAAAGGCTTTTAGAAGAATTTATAAGTGAGAAACTTATAGTAGTGGTCATAGATCAAGTTGTGTATGCCAAGGCAGTACAAATTGCCTGCAGGCACTTAAATGGGCATACTACATTAGAAGTGAAGTGAGTGGAACAGAAGAGTTCTATTCCAAAATCATTCCAAAATTCTGGCATTCAGACTGTTACATGTTTGTTAAACTCTGGTCAGCAACCCATGGGTTATCCAGACGCTGAAAATACACCTCATAGAATTAGCAGAGAATAAGATGTGTCCTAACATGATCCAAATGAGATTTCTGTTATTCAGAAGGAGGGGGTCTAAAAACTCCACAAACTGAGCAGTAAAAGGAATTGCCATTGCTCCCAAAGTTTCCTGGGAAATGTGTGTAGATGCACATTTTTGTACATGTGGATATCCGAATTTGCATTGTTGCCACATTTTCGCTTTATTTCACTTTATCAGAGCAGATGGCTGCTCCATTCAAATTGATGAGAATGGATGCAAAAAGGCGAAAATATGGTGGAGACAAAACAATGTCGCTGCAAATGGGTGAATATGTGCACCCATGCACAGCATACCATCGTGTCTAGACAACTCCCCAGCTATCCTTGTCTCACAGTGGAACAGTTTTTTTCTTTGCATTTGTAAAGAACCTAACCTTTACTTTTAACTCATCTTTTAAGAACACCTGTTTACTTGTCTCTATTGAATTTGATAGGAAAAGAAGCTACAGACTCTCTAAAAATGAATGAACAGCAATTTACTGCTGAAAACCCTTGCAGCAAGAGGGTCTCCACTGGTGGATGAATGTTTGCACATCACTATTTACTTGCAGGGTACTGCCGATTTACATTTTCCTGTTAATTTCATTGGAGATGAGCAATTCACCACCATACAATTGTACAAATTACAGAAGGGGCAGCGGAAAATAATCATTTAAAATTATTAATTGTTCAGTTTTCCAGGGAAAATTCAAAAAATGTTCCCAGGAACCCAATTTGATGGATTACATTCCAGTGGGATGGATGGAAAATCCACTCTGAGTTTTTATCCAAGTGTTTAGTGAGCGATCCAAGGCACTGAACCTGTTTTGGGAATAGAGTTCAGACCTTTGATCACTCTTTTAAAGTTAAGACTAAAATCAGGAGCAGAATCATCACCCCACTAAGTTTCAACCTAGAAGGTACCTTTTTAGAAGAATTGCTAGAATGTTGAGATTTTGCCTGCTCTCAGGAGATCTAATTGTAAAACCCTTTTCATTTTGCTTACCATCCTGCTACATTTTTCTTCTCAGAAAGGTCTTTTAAGTAAAGCTTGGTAAAGCTGAACACAGTAGGAAAGGGGGAAGACCATGCATGTGGACTCAATCAGGGAGGCCATGGCCCTGAATTTAAAAGACCTGGACCATGCTATTAATAACAGGCTGTCTTGGAGGCCTTTCATTTATAGGGTTACTGTAAGTTGAACCCAGCTTGACACCAGTTAACATGAATAACAATAAACTGTGCCATTCTTGAATGGATCCTAACTTCATATATAGGCTAATGAGATGTGGATCATGTCTGATCAAGAAAGAAATATTTGGGTTGTGAAAATGTCATGATGAAAATGTTAACTCAATCTATAGCTGCTGTAGAAAAGGCAAATTCCATGTTACTGTTTATTTATGTATTACATTTTCAAACTGCCTTTCTGTTAAGAAACAGCATTCAAGGAAGCTAACAAACATCATTAAAACAAATGTAAAACAGATTTAAAAGGAGTTACAGATAAATAGGACATTCAAGCTATTAAAATCAAATGCATAATCAAAGCAGTTAAATTTATCACAATAATCAGTTACATCAAAAAGAATTTAAAAGTTCACTTGGAAGAGATGTGTCTCTGCACTCTTCCTAAAACACTGCAAGCGGAAAATGATTACAGAGTGTATTCCACAATCTGGCAACAACATGGGGGAAAGATTTTCCTTGTTTTTTTTCCGGACTGTGAGGGCGTATTCTGGAAGAGTTTACTTCTGATGTTTCACCTGCATCTGTGGCTGGCATCTTCAGAGAAATGAAGATGCCAGCCACAGATGCAGGCAAAACGTCAGAAGTAAACTCTTCTAGAACACAGCCTCACAGCCCGGAAAAAAACCCAAGAAAAATCTATGGATGCCAGCCGTGAAAGCCTTTGACTTCACAACATGGGGGAAAGCTTCCTGCCACTAGTTCCTCAAGTGTCCCTCTGCAGACTCCTTGGGAAAGAGTTTAAAAGAATTATATTGTAAGGCATTTATACAAACAAATGGTGTTACCACTCCTCTAGTCAATTCACTTCAAAGAGGGTAGCATAGAGCCAGAAAAGAAACAAAGAGGAAACAAAATTATGAAGGGGCTGGAGCAAATTTTTTATGATGAAAGAATCAAGATTACAACATTTAGGGCTTTTTTTAATGTTGGGGGAAAGGAAGTAAGGAGGGACATGATACAAAGTTATAAAATCATGCCTAGTGTGAAGGAAGTGGATAGAGAGAAAATCCTTTTCTTCTCTCATGACATCAGAATCCAAGGTCATCCAATGAAACTTCTGTTGGTAGACTCCAGAAGTAAAAAGCAAAGTACTTCTTCCTTCACCCAGTGCATAGTTATACTGTAAACTTTGCTGCTGAAAGATACTTTCAAAAGGGATTATTTATTTTTTTTAGAAATTATGTAAGATAAGCCTATCAATGGCTGTTACAATAACTATGCATACTTCCAGTACCATAGTATGCCTCTGAATATGAGTTGCTAGACAATAAGAGCAGGAGAGTGCTGTTGCATTCAGGTTCTGCCTTTGGACTTCCCATAGGCACCTGGATGGACACTTTGGGAAATGGATGCTTGCTCAGATAGGCCTTTGGTCTGATCTAGGCCTTTCATTCTCCTCATACACCCACAGAGAAGTGTGAATATAAGTTTCTGGAATATTACTTTTGCTTTGAGGGAAAAATTGTGCTGGGGTAGCCATGTTGGTCATGAAACAAAATCCAAAATTTATGTAGTGGTGGTATCATGATGAGGATATTGTTGTGTTGTGTTGCATGGCCTGATAAAAGTATTACCATGATAGGTCCTTTTGTTTTAGAAATTTTACAGGTCAGATTTCTTATATTGCCAGACATAAGTTCAGAATTTCCATAAGTTATGTTTTAGGGGCTTACCACACTCTGAAGAAAAGCAGCAAGGCAGCAGGAATATTCCCTCTTCTGTGCTGGCTTACCACATGATGATGTCGCTCTTCCAGCATTCTTTCCTTCCAGTCCTGTGTGGGTCTGAGGTGAAACAGTGTCTTTTTGCTAACGGGTTTTTCCAGTGAATGGGATACATGGGTTTGTTGGAAGAATATTTTGCCTGTTGAGCCCACAATATAAAGTCAAGTACCAAAAAAGAAAGAAAGCCTAGAGGGAAGGAGGAAGAGAAACGCCTCAGACATGAAAGGAAACATTCATATATGAGCTGTTTAAGTTACATCCCTAAATTAGAAGCTGTTGAACAGAAACTCCCAGTGTGAAGTCGAAGGCTTTCACGGCCAGCATGCATAGGTTTTCCGTGGTTTTTTTCTGGGCTGTGAGGTCATGTTCTGGAAGAAAAAGCTCTTCCAGAACACGACCTCACAGCCCAGAAAAAAACCAAGGAAAATCTATAGAAACTCCCAGTGTACCTTATTATTGGCTGTGTTGGCTATTAAGAGTTGCAGTTCAACAACATCTGGAGGGCTGCACCATTCTTACCCCTTCCCTAAAGCATTAAAAAAATACGCCTCAAATTGAAATGAAAATGCTGAGTTATTTTTTTTTTTTCCTAGAAAGGCAAAAAGCAAATAGTGTTCTCATGGAACCCCTTTTCCTGAACTACTTAAACCAACCATTTTTTTCTGGGCAGCTGCCAGCTTTTGCCGCTGCTGGATGAAATTTCCAAAAAAAAGTTGGGCAGGGAGAGCCAAGGCAGTGAGCTGCTCTTTCCTCCCCTGTCGAGGTCAACAGAGGGAAAAGGAGACTGGAAGGCTTGTTGTATTTATGGGAGGAAAGAACCATGTTTTGCTTAGGGGTGTACATTTTTGCTTATTTCATTATTTCAAATAATAAATCATTTCAAAAGGTGAAAGGTTTTGCAATTTCTTGAATTTTTTTTGGACTTTGGGATTTGCATGTGTGAAAAAATCATTTCAGCAAAAAAATTGGACACAAAAACATTTTGCACATAAAATGGGTATTCTGCACAAAATACAGCAACAGTTATTGCATAAAACACAGATCTTGCTCTTTTCTTTTCTACCCCCCCCAAAAAAAGTCCCAAAATGTCAAAAAAAAATTGTAGATGTTGACCACTTTCTTGTTCTAGGGGTAGGAATGTGCAGTCCTGATATATTGGGACACTCTTGTTCATCAACAATTAGAAAAAAATGTAAGTATCTTTTAAATCCCCAGATGTGCCTTAGGAATACTCCTTGCTAGCCTTAGTAGCTCACAAAAGCACTTTCCTTTCTCATGGGAGGGGTGATGCCTCTTTGGATATTCCTCTCCTTTTCCTTTGAAGAACTGGCCTTCCTCAAACCCATTAGACATATGTAAAGATCTAGCACAAAATATTGAATTGGAGCAGTGGGGAAAAACATGGACTAAAATACTAAACTTTAAAATATACATTAAATTATGGCTTAAAAGAATATATATATATATATATATATAGGCAATATAGGTGGTACCTCACTCCATACAAATTGGCCAAAATGAAAAAGAAACACAACCCACACTAATAACAAATGCTGGAAGTGTATACTGAGATCTAGGTACTTTTTAACCACCTTTGGTGGTCTTGTAAATGGGCTAAGTGTTATTGGAAACAAATTCATAATTTAGTCACTAAGATCAAAGAGATATTGAAGAGAACTTGGACCCTAAAATGTACCTTCTGGGAATGGTTAGTGATGAAGATTTAGAAAGAAAATATGGCAAATTAATTTTTTTACATGACAACAACCGCTTGAGTACTATATGCACAGAAATGGAAAAGGAATGAATGTTCAAACACAAATGAATGGTTGTGCTGAAGGTATACGTATACATGGAAAGAGACAAATGGACATATATGTTAAAAGGTAAAGCATGGGAGAATTTCAAAACAGAGTGGGCCTATTGATAAATTATTTACAAAAGGAATGGGGTGAAAAGGCTATAATTGGCTTGATATAAGTTTTAAAATATTTCATATGAATAATATATAGATAGATGAATATAGAGATATTAGTTTAGAATAAAGATAAAGTAGAGGTACGAGAGAAGTGTGAATACGAAGAGGTAATTAATAGATTATCAGACAAAAAGATTCCAGGAAGTCAAAGATGTTGTTGGTGGTGGTTGTGCTTTTGTATATTATTTTTATTTTCTTTATTGTGTTTAGCATTGGATGATATGTTTGTATTGTTTGTGCCTGTTTTTTATGTTTGTGTCTATGTGCTGTTTGGGTGATTTTAAAGTACTGTGAATAAAACTAAGGGAAGTAAAGGAATCATGTAAAGAATATCTCAAGTTGGAGCACCACTATCCTATTACTTGCTAAACAGGCAGGGCTGGTCTGGAAAGCTAGGTAGCGCCTTCCTTTGGTGTCCTAGCAACATGACCATGCCTGGAGCCAAGAGGAGGTGCTATCCCAGATTAACTGACTCTGTCTGGCACTTTCTAAGACTGTGAAAGTTCCCTTTCAAACAGGATGAAGAAACATAGGGAACAGGAACTGCAATTTGGTTGTGTTTCCTGCTTCCTTCACTTAGTATTAGATCCAAAATGGCTCTCAAAATCTGCCTTCAATAACTCCCCAGTGCATCCTTTTACTTTGCTACTGTTAAATTCAAACCACCTACATGAGTCAGCTTTTAAGTGTGTGGGAAATTTCCTTCAGTGCCAACACTGCCTCTTTCTGCGATACACTAATCAATCACTCTGGTGTATGCTAATATTAAAGCCAAGCCACTGAGCACGCTATCTGAATCAGAGGCAACTAAATTCTCACCTTACCTTCTGCTTAAGATATAATGGTTACAGCAAGTTTGTTTAATTAATAGGTAGGGTTTTTTTGGGGGGGGGAGATGTATCTTTTTTGTTTCTCCTCCCCCCTCCCCCCCCAAAAAAAGAGATTTCTTTGAGTGCAATCGATTCCTTTCTAAAACTGCCCTATTGATCTTGATGCATTAAGCTTCTTGGGGAGCAAAATGCAGATGCCATGCTAGCACACATGCAGGCAGGAGACCACACACATCCCAGAATAACAACCCAGGAGTTGAGTGAAGTTTTACCAACAAGTGCTGGAATAGATCCTGTCCCCTAGTACTGAAATATCATTCCTCAGAACTAAGAAATATTGTTCACACTAGGCAACTAAGCTGATTGTACAATCATTATTCAAAATTATCTTGAAAGGGTTTTTTTGTTTTCATTTTTTAGTCTTAGGTTATAGTATTTAAGTTTAAAAAGCATGAATTCAGTAATACCCTTTCAATCTTTTTTTTTTTTTGGTACAGCATAAGGTTTGAAAAATTATACCATATTTCTTCATCTCCAAGGCAATTACAGTTGTCCCTCCATATCCACGGATTTGGTATCCATGGATTTAAGTATTCACAGCTTGAAAATATTCTTTAAAAAAATAATAATCCAAAAAGCAAACCTTGATTTTGCCATCTTATATAAGACACCATTTTGCTATGCCATTTCATACAATAGGACTTGAGTATTCAGAGATTTGGGTATCCACGGGGGGCTCTGGAACCAAACCCCAGTGAATATGAAGGGACAACTGTAATGGAAAGTTTTGCTTTTGATAGCTCTGGTTTTTAACATTGACAGTAATCCTATACCAAAAAACACTGTGGAAGACCGACTGAAATGGACTGAAACAGACTTGATAATTGGGGAATGGAACATATGATGGTGATTCATGACATCTGGTTTTTCTTTCAACTCCTGCCAATTTATGCCCTGTATTTCTACAGGAACTGATTTTTTTGCGAATAGCTACTTTGAGTTCTCTAACAGGGTGTGTAAGAAGGCTGATGTGTTTTCTCACATCTTACTTAAATGCAGACTGTAACCCAAGTTAAATCTAAAACTAAGCCAATTTAAGTGCAATTATTCCATTCAAATCAATTATTTAGTATACTGTAACCTCTCTTTTCTCTCAAAGAATGAATGTTCCTGTCCTTTAAGCCCTTAACTGGTCTCTAGTTTTTTTGTTATTATGTGCTTTCAAGTCAACTCTTTATGGTGACTCTATCATAAGATTTTCCCCCAGCAAGATTTATTTAGAGGAGGTTTGCCATTGCTACCTTCTTGGGATGAGAGAGTCTGATTTGCCTAAGGTCACACAGTAGGTTACCATGACTGAGCAGAGATTTGAACCCTGGTGTCCTGGAGTCCTAGTCTAACACTCAAATGAATATGCCATGGTGGCCCCTAGATAATAAACAAGGGTAATGGCCAGGAATTTCTAAGCAAGTTGGTTTAGTTATCTGATCCCCTCCGGTCACATAGCTTAGAAGTAATGTGTTAACATGTGCCACCTGTAACATGATACTTTCATGATGTAGTCAGCCTAAATACTGGTGCAACAGAATCCCTATCCAGGTGACCCCACAGTTCCAGTCCTTGGGCTCCTGTCACTCACCTTGCCTCTTAAACTCAAGGTTCTTTCATGGATCTGGTATCTGGGCCTCAAGGTGACCACTATCCTAGACAAGACTGTTGGTCTGTCAGTTCAGTAGGGTAATGCATGACCAGTTCTCCTTTTTAATTGTTAAAACATTCAGACAAGAGATATAGAAAACATGGATAGTATTTATTATATATAAAATAAAATAAACATCTCCCCTTATGCTGGTTCCACACACAGTACCAGTAAACCTTCTGTTTCAAATCAAGCAATACTTCTCCCTGAATTCTCTCTACCTTCTCAGCTCTTCCTCCTAACTAGCCCTCACACTCTATTTCTGACTCCTTAACTCTATTTCATCCTTCCCCTCTCTAACAGACAAGCCTCTATGTCAGTGGTGGCACTAGGGTTGTGTGGAGAGGCCAAACCACACCAGGTGACACTGTCAGACATTGGGGTTACACCAACCTTAGTGATGCCACAGCTCTAGGTTATATCCCCCATAGATCCCCCTTTATAGCATTCTGAAGGCAGTAATTGGCTGGCTGGCTGGCTGGGTGTCAAAATGGTGCTCTCTCTCCAGCAGTGCTTAATTTATAAGGAAGGTTCCACACTGTCCAGAGACAAATAGTGAGTAGCCTACTTTATCCTAAAACCTTGCATTTCATACATCTGGCACTCAAGGCTGGGGCATGGACTTTTCTCAAGGCGTCCTCCTGATCTTGCAACATATACTTTGTTGTTGGGTGGATAGGTCCTTATCTAACGAGGTAAGAAACAGTTGCTACTGTGCTGAAACCCCAGCTATCCTTTTCCAACCTCTTTTTCTCTCTGCAAATGAGACCATTATTTTTCTCCCACTTTCACAGGATACTGACAGCATGGCTTCTGTCTTTAGCTTACTTTGAGAAAATCTCAAACTTACCAGAAAACCCCTATAAGACTTAACCTCATAATTGCCTTCCTTGGGGGATTTCCAAGTTCTGCTGCTTACTGAATGCCTGAATGATGCACAAGTCTATAGTTGTTAAAAAGTAAAAGGCTAAACAACAATATTTCACAGCCTCACTCAGTTTTTAGGCACCTAGTAGGGAGCAGTCCTGGAAAACCTCAAGGGAAGAAATCATGAAGTTTAAGTCCTTTGTGGGGCTTTTCAGGAAGGCAGAAGAGTTACAGATTACAGGAGAATAGCGCACAAGTTTCAGAGAGCATACCTACTGCTCAGCTGCCTCATTGTAGTAAGGTAAGCATGGAAGTTCTGTACTGTTAGGAGAGGGTGTGGGCTTGTCTAGATGTGATGGTATAGTGTGAATGGCTGCACATTTTCATACATTCACAGCTATGCTGTTTTGTCTCCAACATTTTTTCGCCTATTCGCATCCATTCACATCTATTTGAATAGAGCATCCATATGCTTTCACAAAGGGCAATAAAGCAAAAATGTGCAGTGATGCTAATTCAGATAGTGAAATGCGTATCCACATGCATTTTCCAGAAAATGTTGGGGAAAACCACAAATCCTTTTACTGCATGGTTTGTGGAGTTTTTAGTCCCCCTCCTTCAGAATACTGTGATTCTTGTTCTGATTGCGTTGGGACACATCATATTCTTTGCGAATTCTGTGAGGAGTATTTTCATCATCTGGAGAACCCCTGAGATTCCCTGAAATTTTACCTCCTGTGTACATTTTTCAGATGCAATTTTCCTTCACTCTTTCCCAGGGATTGATTCTAATTAAATAAACAAACCATTTTGTTACAGTGTTAGAATCAACATGCTGAAGTCCCTGTCCCCTCCTGCTGGGTAGCTAAGACTACCTTTCTACAGATGTTGCGAGCTGATGCATTGGTTACAGGGAAATTCTGGTAGGGAACTAGTGGACTTATTTATTTATTTATTTATTTATTTAAATTTATTCTTGCCTTTCCTTCAGTATGGGACCAAAGGAAGTTTACTGTATAGGTTAAACCAAAATACAGCATAAAGGCATAGTACAAAAGTTAAAAAATAGTTAAATAAGCAATCCAATTAAGAACATTAATTTAAAACAATTTCAAAGATAATAGTGAAGATAAAAGTACAGTCCATTAAAAGAGCTTTCTGCAATGGCCAATTAATAGCCAAAGGTTTATCTAAGTAAAAACGTATTTGCATATTTGCGGAAGGAGAGCAGAGAGTGGGCCAGGCTTGCCTCCCATGGGAGGGAATTCCATACACATTAAAAGTTTGACAGTTCTACAGTCCCTCTTCATGGAAACTTTCCTTGACTGTACTGTGAAGCTTGTTTTAGAACCTCTTGACAGATGTAGGATGACCTGGGGAGAAGGGAATAGTGAAACCTCACTGAAAGATTCTCTGGTAATTTAACAACACTTCTCTCCTATTGTAATCTTTAATCCTGTTGAGGGGGTATACATTTTGGGTGGGGGGAGGGAGAAATACAAAAGAAAAAAATCCAAAATTGTAAGCTGTTAAGGGTGTATACATTTTTGGGAGACACCCTGTATATTGAAGTACACTCATACAGAGAGCCAGCATAGAGTTGTGATTTGAATGTTTGACTGAGGTCCCGTCTACACGATTTAAATAATACGTACGGCGTGTGGAAGTTCACGCTTTGGTACAAACGGCCGTTCGGATGCACACAAATGCAAAAGAGGGGGGCCCTGGTTTTCCACCTTGAAATACGCACATGCGGCATTCAGGAGGGAAAGCGGATCGTGAAGAGAAATCTGTACGCCGTTCGGATGGCTGACAGGTCTGTACGGTCTGTTCGCACACATACGAACAGGCAGGGTAATCTGATTGGCTGGCTGAGTAGAGGGGGCGGGGCTAGCATGGAGGGGAATTGGGAGTGGCCACCATGTTGGTTTCCCGGCTAGCGAGTGTCCGGTAAGTCTGTGAATTTATATGTTTATTTATTTTTATTTTATATTGTAAATACAGAAAACCGACTGTCCGCAAACCAGGAACCTTAAAAAAAAAAAAGTGGCGGGAGATTTAAAACTGCCGCTTGGCTTGCTCGCTCCAGCCAGCTTCAAGAAGAAGGAGTCATACGGAGTTTAGGGGGGTTAAAAATCGTATAGCCGGTTCGTATGCATACGACCGACAGGCTGTTCATATTTTTTGCCCCCCCATACGGATTTTTTTATGATCGTATAGCCGCACCCTAAGAGTCTGAGAGACCAAAAGTTGAATCATTCAGCTGGTCAGCTACAGAAACCCAGTGTGTGGTATTACTTGCTGGAAATAAGGTCCATTGAATCCAGTGGGTCTTTGAAGTAAACAACATAAGATTGTGCCAGAAATCCTTTAAGTAAAATCTTTCAGCATGTCAACATCACTGACCCCTCTATAGCACCTATAAGGCTTTTGGGGCCATATGGGGCATTTTTTCCATGGGTAATCATGTAAACAGAAAAATACAGACAAAAAATAAGGGAACTCTTGGACCCTGCAACATACAGAAAACTCAAGCAAGACCCGACCAACAAAATCACCAGAAAAACAAATGCCTTGATCAAGAACTCATCAATTCAGCCAATCATACTCCAGAATCTATGCAAATCAGAGGCTCTCCCACCAAGACTATATGGACTTCCCAAGAACCACAAGGATTCCATTCCACTCCAACCCATAGTGAGTGTCATTGGATCCACACGTATGACTTGGCCAAGTTTCTGGCCACACAATTACAAACCCACATAGGACAAACCCCTCACTACATCAAAGACTCAACTCACTTCAAAGAAAAAAATCAACAACATCGAACTGAAAACTGGAGACAGACTAATAATAATAATAATAATAATAATAAAGTTTATTTATACCCTGCCCCTCTGTTAAAACAATCGGGGTGGCTTAAAAACATTAAAATACAAATACATATTAAACTCCCTAAACACCAGCCACTGTCCCCCATAAAAAGATATTAAACCAATATAATTTAAAAACAACTAATCTAAAATCACATTAACAAAAATAATAAATAGCCAGCAGACTAAAAGAGGCCAGGAGCTCCTGAGGCCGGGATCTAATTAGGAAAGGCCTGCCAAAAGAGATCCATCTTTAGTGCTTTTTTAAAGCTACTCAGGCTTGTCATCTGATGGATCTCGTTCGGTAGTCCATTCCATAACTTGGGGGCGATTACCGAAAAGGCCCTCTGGGAGGTTGCAGAGAGCCTAGATTTTTGTGGCTGAAGCAAATTCCTCCCAGAGGACCGGAGTGCATGAGAAGGAATGTATGGGAGGAGGTGGTTCCAGAGACAAGTTGGACCCAAGCCATTTAGGGCTTTAAAGGTAATAACCAACACCTTATACTGGGCCTGGAAACTGATAGGCAGCCAGTGGAGAGATTTTAATACTGGAGTTATATGGCCTCTCCGAGATGTTCCCAAGACCACTCTGGCTGCCATATTTTGTACCAACTGAAGTTTCCGGACCAAGCATGAGGGTACCCCATGTAGAGCGCATTGCAGAAATCTAGACGAGAGGTTACCAGCACGTGCACCACAGTCTCAAGGTCCCTTATTTCTAGGAAAGGGCGCAGCTGGCGTATCGGCCGAAGCTGATAACAGGCGCACCTGACTGTCGCATTCACCTGACTAGTCATCTGAAGGGATGAATCAAGGAGCACCCCCAGACTGCGAACACAGTCCTTAATGGAGAGTGTGACCCCGTCTAGGACTGGAGGTTGCAACCCAACTCCTGGTTTTGGGGCTGCTACCGTGAGCACCTCCGTTTTGTCCGGATTTAATCTCAATCTGTTTTTCCTCATCCGGCCCATTACTGCTTTAAGACAATCATTAAGAGGAGAGACGCCATTGGAATCCGAGGCCGATGATCGGGACAAGGAGAAATAGATCTGGGTGTCATCAGCATACTGATAACACCCAGCCCCATAACTCTGAATAATGTCACCCAGCAGCTTCATATAGATGTTAAACAGCATCGGGGACAGGATGGCGCCTTGCGGAACGCCATAAGTAAGCTCCTTTCTGCTGGAGCAGCTGTCCCCGAGCAGCACCCTCTGGGACCTGCCCGAGAGGAAGGACTGGAACCACTGGAGCGCAGTGCCTCTGATTCCTAACCCACTCAAGCGATCCAAGAGGATGCTATGATCTATCGTATCGAAAGCCGCTGAGCGGTCTAAAAGCACCAACAGGGTCACACTACCCCTGGTGATGCTTAGATGCAGGTCATCGGTCAAGGCAACCATGGCAGTCTCAACTCCAAATCCCATCCTAAAGCCAGTTTGAAATGGGTCTAGATAATCGGTTTCATCCAAGACCACGTGGAGTTCAAGCGCAACTGCCCTCTCGATCACTTTGCTCAAGAATGGTAACATAGAAACTGGCCTATAATTGTTCATGTCCAGGGGGTCCAGGGAAGTTTTTTCAGGAGCAGCCTAACGGCCGCTTCCTTTAAAAAGGATGGAACACACTCTTCCCTGAGGGATGCATTGATGATGTCCTTAAGGAACACCATCAAGGCACACACACACCCCGGATGGCTAGCCATAAAGGGCAGGGATCGAGAGGGCAGGTCATCTTCTTCACCCTACCAAGTAGCTTTTCCATGTCCTTGATACTCACGGATTGAAATTGATCCAGTAAACTTACATCAACAGAGTTGTTGGACACCTCGTCAATTGTTTCTGTCAAAATACTGGCATCTAAGTCGGCTCTTATCCGAGAGATTTTATCTGCAGAGAAGTTGTTAAATGCGTCACAGCAGGCCATTGTTGGGTTAAGCACCGGGTTCTGCGCACGTATAACCTGCATCATCTCCCTTACCACCCTAAACAGCTCTGCTGGATGGGACTCTGCAGACACAATATGTGCAGAGGAGAAGGATCTCTGCGCTACACGTATTGCCTCTCGATAGGACCAAAGAAAGTTCCTATGACGAGTCCTGTCGGATAAGAGTCGAGTTTTCAACCAGTTGCACTATAGTCATTGTCCAACCTGCTTCATTTTCCTAAGCTCTAATGTATACCATGGCTTACAGTTTGGAGCGGGTTGGAAAGGACGCTTGGGAGTGATCATGTCGATAGCCTTGGTAAGGTCGGTATTCCAGGTATTAACCAAAGCTTCGACAGGGTCACCGGTGTTACCAACCATTAAACCCTTCAAGGCTTTCTGGAATCTTATTGGTTCCAGTAGCCTTCGGGGACGGACCACTCTAATGGGTCCACCACCCCTAGCAGGGTGGGAAGAGACTCTTAGTTCAGTCTTGACCAGGAAATGATCCGTCCATGACAATGCAGTCGTTTCAATAACCTCCGCCCATGAATATTCCTGTTCCGTACTGAAGACCGCATTGAGGGCATGACCCGCACAGTGTGTGGGCCTGACGACCATTTGGGATAGGCCCATGTTTGTCATGGTTTCCATGAACTCCCGAGCCGCTCCAGTCAGATTTGTCAAGTTGGTCTCGCATGGAATGTTGAAGTTGCCCAAAACTAAAAGTCAGGGCAACTCCAACAGCAACTCTGAGACCATCTGTGTCAGCTTAGTTAGGGAGTCTGCTAGACAATGGGGTGGTCAGTATACTACCAGAATCCCCAAACTATCCCTGGTGCTCAGGCTAAGATACATGCTCTCAAGGTGGTCTGTGTTTCCGACAGGTATCCTGGTCAAGGTCAGATTGTTCTTATAAACCAGAGCCACTCCGCCACCCCCACCCCCCGCCCACTTCCTCACCTGCTCACTGACAGAATACTCGGCTGGGAGGGCCTGCGTCCACATGACAGCGCTGTTCTCTCCCAGCCAGGTTTCTATGAAGCAAGCCAGGTCGGCATCCTCATCCAAAAGAAGATTGTAAATAATGTGAGTTTTTTTCTTAACCGACCTGGCATTGCAGAGGAGCAAAGTAAGGTTCTGTGGAATGGTTGTACGCTCTCCAATCCATTCCGGGAAACAGGGTGAACCGAAGGTGGGATAGCTAACAAACAGCAATCACGCCTTCTTTTGTAACATCTGTTCACTCTGTTCCGACCATGCCTCCCTTTCCCCAGCACAACTCCAATTTCTGCCCCCATTCCATTCCCGGCCTCAGCTGACTCCAATTGCAGGCTTGGGTCTTCCTGGCTGGCTGGCTGGTGCTCCTGAGGGGTGTGAGAGTGGCTTAAAATGCCAGACACTCCTGGCCACGCCCCCTCTCGCTGCTGCTCTGCTGCCAAAAGTCCTCAGGGCCCACTGCAGCCTTCTAGCCCGATGGTGTGGGGAGAAGAGGCTGCTGAAGGCTTGGAGTCCTTCTGGCTAGCTGGCTGATCAGTTTTGATGATGTCTCCTTGTTCACCAAAGTCCCCATAATGGACACCATGGCACTCATGCAAGAAATATTTCCTGAGGACATCACAGCCTTGTTCAACACTGCCTCACCACAAGCTACTTCCAGTGGGATAATGAATTCTACAAACAGATAGATGGGGTAGCCATGGGCAGCCCCCTGAGCCCAGTGATAGCAAACTTTTACATGGAACATTTTGAAAAGCAAGCCCTGGAAACAGCACCAAAAAAGCCCACAACATGGTTCTGATATGTGGATGACACTTTCACCATTTGGAACCACAGAGAAGAAGATTTGGTCTCATTCCTGAACCACCTGAACAACATTCACCCAACTATCCAATTCACGATGGAAAAAGAGAAGAAAGGAACACTGCCATTCTTGGATATCCTAGTCATCTGCAAACCAAACCAATGGTTAGGCTACAAGGTATACAGAAAACCCCCACACACGGTATTGTCCAATCATCCAAGAACTCCAATCATCACCCAGGACAAAAAAGAAGCACAATAAAAATATTGGTAGACCATGCAAAAAGGATCTGCAAACCCCACTACCTGGAGGATGAACTGAGGCACCTAAACCGGGTCCTAGAGGCTAATGGTTACTCCAGATCAGACATCACAAGAGCAACCAGACCCAGAAAAAACCGCAGGAATGAAGAAGAAAAACAGCCACCCAAAGGGAAGGTATTTTTACCATACATCAAGGGAGTCACAGACAGAATAGGGAAACTGATGAGGAAACACAACCTCCAAACAATCTATAGACCAACCAAAAAAAATCCAAGAAATGCTACGCTCAGCAAAGGACAAAAGAGACCCTCTCACACCTGCAGGAGTTTACCACATACCATGCAGCTATGGACAAGTTTACATCAGGACCACTAAATGCAGTGTTCAAACACAAATCAAGGAACATGAGAGACACTGCAGACTGGGCCAGCCAGAAAAATCAGCAGTAGCAGAACATGTTATAAACCAACCTGGACACAAAATGCTATTTAAAAACTCAGAAATTCTAGATTAGGCCAACAACTATCATGTCAGAATGCACAGAGAAGGAAAATCTGTAGGTATAACATTCCCTTACCACAATTCCACTTCTGTCTCGTAATCCACTACCACCAAAACTCAAAACATTTCCTTCTTTATTGCTCCCACAATGCCCTGGTTAGCTTGCCCAAATGATCAGGAAGGTTGAACAAAAAAAAAAAAGTTTATTCATTTTTTTTGCAAAAAATAAACAAGTTGACTTAAAGCACATGGTCTTAACAGTTTGTTGTTCACTGTTCCTTACAGATCAAATCAATAAATATCCTCAGGCATTATATGATTCCTGCTTGAGTGCTCATCTTATAATTCCTGCCTCTTCTTCCTTCTGCTCCTAGAACCTCCCAAATAAATGACCATCCACCTCCCAAGAACCTCCCAAATAAATGACCATCCACCTCCCAACTCAGACCCCACTGTCATTGTTACTTTTCCTTTGAAACCATCACAATTTCATCTCTCCAACCAATCTTCATCCATCATACTCCCAGCACTCACCCTTGAAATTCTCAGTCCCTCCCTTTCTCCTTCCTGCTCTCACACCATACCTGATTCCTCCCTATACAAGCCTTTCAAACATCTTGTTATATTTACCCTAAAAAGCAAGCTTGTACAGTGGACCTTTGGGATCCTCTGGAGTTTGGTTTCAGGGCCCTGCATGGATACCAAATTCCATGGATGCTCAAGTCCCATTATATACAATGCCATAGTAAAATGGTGTCACTTATATAAAATGGCAAAACCAAGGTTTGCTTTTTTGATTTTTTAAAAAAAATATTTTTGAATTGTGGTTGGTTAAATCTGTGGATGCAGAATCTATGGATACAGAGGGCCAACTGTTCTAACATATAGTCAAGCGTCCTGGTGCCTGTCTTGTGATCCTGCCTATGAACTATATCCTATGAGCTATGCCTGCTGTGGGCTTTCTTGATTGTGGCACCAAGTGTAAGAAGGTGAAAGAAGAAAGAGGGGTATGTGCCTCCTCGTTCTGCTTACTGGGATGAGAAGTCCAGTCCCAGACAACAGGAGAGGAGAAGACTTGGAAACAAACAACACACGCTGTCATCATTTGCCTCCCAGCTAGTTGATGCATTGGAAGAAGATAGGCAAGAGGGTGAGTAGGAAGGCTCAGTTAAGTGAGAGAGTATGAAAATTAATAGGAGGTGGATGTGGGAGCAGGCTGAGATGTAGACAGAGGAAAGGGCTGAGCAGGAGGCGAGGACAGCAAAAGATGCTGGAGAATTGGAGCAAGGGGAGAAGGGGGGGGAGAAGAAGACGGGAAGAGAAGGATGAGTGGCACAGAGGAGGGTTAGAGAGGAGTGAAGGAACAGGGGGAAACATGAAGGTAAGACAGAGAAAAGGCAGGTAGGAAGGTATGAAAAGACAAACACTGCTTAGTGGCAGGTTTAGAAAGACTGGGATGAGAGGACACACAAGACCAGGAGGAAGAGAAGCCAAAACTGACAGAGGAAGATGGAAGAGGAAAAGGGAGACAGAAAGAGAAGGAGGAGTCTCAGTGTGAGCAAGCAAGAGGCAGCCAGGACAGTGAAAAGGAAAGACATTTGATAGCTACCAGGAGCTCATTGAGGAGGTTGTTCCCCAGGGGAAACCAAGCAAAAAGGGGCAAAGTGTGGGAGAAAGGAGAAGTGGCTCCCTTATCCAGGGCCAAATTAACATTACACAAATAATCGATCTTGAAACTGGATTATTTGCCATGGCTCCTTCCTATGGAGTCCTAGGTTTTTGTAGTTTGAGGCACCAGCACTCTTTGGGAGCAAAGGCTGAATACCTTGTAAAACTACAAATCCCAGGTTTCCATAGGAAGGAGGCATGGCAAACCGCTGGATTATTTGTATAGTGTAGATTTGACCCAAGAGGAGTCCTGTTTGAGCTGTCTAAGAGCCCAAGGATATTGGAATGCCCCAGAATCTGGAGAAGACTGGCCAAAGGTCATACTTGGATGGGAGACTGCCACCAAATACCAGATGCTGTAGGTTATATTTCAGAGGAAGGCAAATGAAATTAATGGGATCACCATAAGTTGACAGGTGACTTCAAGACACATACACAGTACATGACTTTAATAAATAAATTAGACAGAGGTTGATGGATTGTTTGCCTAAGTTAGTGATGTTTACGATGTTCTGGATGTGACATACTGCTCTGAAGAAACATGTTCACAGCCCAGGGATGCTAGCTGATATATTGGTGTCATTGGTTATCAGAAGTTGTCTTCATGACACCAGATGCCTTCTGTAATCTTGGCCTGGTGCAACAACAGTGATTCTAGAAAACAGAAATAGCCTGGCCTCAGTAGTCCATTTCCTGGGAAACTCCAAATTATACTTGTATATCAAACTTTATGTGGTGTTAACTTCGAAGATGGCTTGGAAACCATAGCGAGGCCAGAATGTAATAATGAGAGTATTCATTGAGACTATTCATTATGATCACATTACTCCTGTGTTTTGGCAGCTGTGCTGATTCCTAGTTTATTTCTGGGGGCAACATTGGTCCTTGTTTTGATCTTTTAAATGCTTCATGGACTGCCTGTCTCCATGTGTGCTTGCCTGAACATAATGGTTTGGCAAAATGCAACCCTGGGGCCAGACCTCCAAGGCTGTTTTTGCTCCCCGTGACCCTCTGGATGCCCTGGACTTCTTTTTTTTGCCCCCCCCCCCGGTCCAAAGAGAACTGTTTTCCTGAATGACTTCAGAAGTGACCGTTGCTTTTCCAATAGGTTTCAGGGAGCCCCTGTGCTATGAAACATTTTAAAATATAATTTTTGAAAACCAGAAGTGGACTATGGGCAACTCCCAGTTCTATTTGAGGGTGGAGGGAGGTTCTTGGCAGTTTGTGGGGCTCCCAGGGAGTGCAGAGGCAGCAAATTGGCCATGGCCCTTGTCAGAAGTGCCCACTCTGCTGTACATCAAGATTATCAACTGATGCTGTCCAGGTGGCTCTGCCATAATCGGAGGTGTATCAAATGGCTACAGGTGAAAAGGACCTACTCAGTAGTGCACTCTAGTTGTAGAATGCTCCCCTCTGGACATTTGCCCTGGTACCTGTGTGTCATATCCTTTTTGAATGAATTCTTTATTTCCCCAGGTTTGAAATACTCTGCACATGGTTTTATGTTTAATTCACATGACTGCTTTTATTTTCTTCTTTTAAATATTTAATTTTCTTCTTTTAATGTTTTCATTTTAATTTGCTTTATTATGGTTTTAATCTTTCTTAAGCCACTTTAGTTAACTGTGGAAAGGTAGAGTGTAAATCAAATAAATAAATACCAGAAAGCATACCCTAGTGCTGCCAACACAGTTCCCTTTATTCAGAGGATATTGTCCTTGTAGAACCAATGACCTTTAAAATGCAGGTTTTATGGCATTTCTTTTTTCCTGTGATCATGTTGCATAGTATCTCATTTCAAGCTTTTAAAATAGAAGGATTGCAGACTTTGCCTGACTGCTGAGATTGCATTACATTTTATTTGACAAAGAAAGCTCAAAAGATGCATACCTTCTTTCTTCAGTCCAGGGTTTTGTAATTTAGATGTATGGAGGCTGCAAAGTAGGTACAGTTTCATGCCAGAACCACAAAGATCGATTGAACATACTTAATTGGTCCTTATCTTACAGTTATACTTTAACACGTCTTTTGAAGAAGATTCTAAAAGGATACAGTTACTGCCTTTTTGAAGCAGTTTGGGTGTAGTTACCAATTTCTCTTATCTCTTCCTTCAGCCCTCCCCCTGAACATAATATTCTACATAGCACCTAATGAATATGTTAGTGATTTTTATAGTTAATTCACAACTGAATCCAGTTCTAATCCAAACTAGAGAAGGCCCATTGAAATCAGTGTGGTTTTACATTGCTAATGCCAAACACTTCAGTAGTCTTCCCTAGCTGGGTTTAGAATTAGATTTAGTCCTCAGGTCTGTAAAAGTGTCAAACTTGCAAAGATTAAAAAAAAAAATTGCAAAGCAGACTATGTTTGGTGGGTAATGCCCCAAGTGTGGTGGATCACACATTCCCTTTGGATTATTTTTTTCAGTACCAGACCCTATATAACAATCTGTTTTTGAACACTGCCTGAGTTCCAGAAGTGATTTGCCTTGTTGACTAGGAGGCTGCTGTTAAAAAGAAAATCAACATGGTGACCCAAAGCTATGTTAGAGACCTAGAATGAATTTATAGTTCTTTGTATCCAAGTTTATATGTACATTTTCAGAAAAGATAACAATACAATTATGATTCATTTCAGGCATCACTCCCATCCACAATTTGGGTAATTTAACAATGATTTAGTGTGATTATTGAACTGACAAGACGATGGTTTGTGACTGGCTAGAAAATCAGTATTAGAAATCATGTTTTATGTTAACTGAGGCTTGATGTGATGCCCAAATTGACAAACTGTATTTATTGCTAGTATTTTACATCCAGAAGCTTCTGTCCCATAGTCAAGAATAGATTTATAAAGTGGTTTGCTATGAGGATAGAATGTAAATCCAAGTAAGGAGCCCTAAAATATAACCACAATGATAATGTCATCATAATCATCATCCCACCCCACCTGTTCCTCTGCTCCAGACTCAAGGCCGTTTACAACAGATTAAAAAAATAGTTAAAAATACAAAAGTTAAAAAGTGGTTAAATCAGTTTTAAAAATGGACCATTAAAACACACCATCACCACCAACAACAGCAACATAACAAATAGTAGAAAAGCTAGGGCTGGTCTATACAAGGGCGGGGGAAAACAGAGTACCTTGTAGTTAATGGCATTTTGCAGCAGCAGCAACTTCTCTGGTTTTGGCCTCAGAAGCCCCCAGAAGCCTCCCATTCCAGATGGCGGCTGTGAATGATTTTCTCATGTTAGTACTTCACCGCCACTGATTTTTTTTTTAAAAAAAAAAAACAACAACAACCATTGCACAGCATGCTGGAGCGATGAAGCAATTATCTGAGTTAAAAGGACAGTGAAAAAAACACAGACACCCCATTTTATCACCTTAGCAAGTGATCGCGAAGGCAAAAATTCAACATGGCGGCAGCGGATGCTTGCTCTGTTAGCAAGCCCCACCCCTGCACTCATCCACCCTTTTAGCTTTGTGCTTTCTCTCCTATGGGAAAGCGATTCAAAGCAAATTGCTTGTCTTAACAAGCAGCAATGTGACCCCCTCACTGTGTAAAAAAAAATGCTGGAAAAGCCGTGAAAGCCTTTCCAGCTTTTTCCCCCCCTTTTCCCCTTTTTTTCTTTTTTTGCCATTTTGGGCCCCCATGGGCCACACTTTGCCCATCTCTTTTTTTAAAGGGATCTTTTTCTAACAACACAAATAAAGGAGATGGGGAAATGAAGGAATGCTGAGAACTGCAAACAGAACATGACAGACAGTGGTCAAGGGAGATGATAAAGGGAGTAAAAAAAGATCAGACAGAACCATGGAAAACCAGTTGCTTTGTTTGTTGATATGTGTCTTCACATTGATTCTGACTAATGGCAACTTCATCATAGGCAAGATTTGTTCAGAGGATGTTTGCTATTACCTCCCTCTTAGGCTGCAAGAATGTGACTTGCCCAAGGTCACTTATTGCATTTCTGTGGCTGAGTGGAGATTTGGACTCTGGTCTCCCAGAGTCATAGTCCAACACTCAAACCATTATACCCTTGACCATTATTATGGTAATACAGGTTGAAGCTTTTATAAATAAATAATATTAAAGGTGCCCCTGGATGTGAAAGGCTGGGCATTTGAGGAACAAAAGAAGATGGCCCAGTGTGCCCAATGTCATTTTGGTGCCTGTCGTGGACTGGTTCAAATGCCACATCAGGAACTAGCCAGATATACAGTTGCCCCTCCACATTTGCGGCTTTCACACTCACAGTTTTGATTATTCGTGGTTTAGCCCCAAGCCCCTTCGGGAAGGCTGGCGAGAGGTGGGGCAACCTCCTGCCTGTGCCTTCCCCGGCCTTCCAGAGGCGGCTCCAGGGCTTCAAAGCCCTGGAGTCCGCTCAGGAAGGCAGGGGGAAAGCAGCCTCCCTCCCTTCCTCCCACTGCCTTCCCCAGCCTTCCTGAGGCGGCTCCGAGGCTTCTAAGCCCCGGAGTCCCCTCAAGAAAGCTGCGGAGAGGCAGGGTGGCCTCCTGCCCACCCGCTGCCTTCCCCAGCCTTCCTAAGGGGGCTGCAGGGCTTCTAAGCCCCAGAGTCAGCTCAGGAAGGCCACAGAGAGGCAGGGCGGCCTCCCGCCCACCCTTCCACTGCCCTCCCCGGCCTTCCTAAGCGGGCTCCGGAGCTTCTAAGTCCACTCAGGAAGGCCGTGGAGAGGAAGAGCAGCTCCCTGCCCGCTGCCCTCCCCGGCCTTCCTAAGTGGGTTCCGGGGCTTCTAAGCCTCGGAGCCTGCTCAGGAAGGCCGGGTAGAGGCAGGGTGGCCTCCCGCCCGCCCGCCTGCTGCCTTCCCCAGCCTTCCCAAGGCGGCTACAAGGCTTCTAAGTCAGCTCAGGAAGGCCGCAGAGAGGCAGGGCAGCTTCCCTCCCGCCCGCCCGCTGCCTTCTTTGGCCTTCCTAAGGGGGCTCCGGGGCTTCTAAGGCCCGGAGTCCCCTCAGGAAGGCCGCGGAAAGGCCAGCCAGGTTGGCCAGACACCCTCCCACCACCTCCCTCCCGCTGGGGGGAGCAGCATTTTTTATTTGCATTTTTTTCCACATTCGTGGGGGTCTCAAGACCCTAACCCCCGCAAATGTGGAGGGACGACTGTACATGCTTATATCTAATCAGTAGTACTGCTACTGCCACCACCACTATGTCATATCCTCTAACATGGTTATTAATTTTTAAATATGTCTTTAATATTTTTGAAAATCTTCTGGAACAGAGAGCAACATCTCATTTTAATGGAACATAACAGTTTAACTGCACAGATTTTCACTGGTTGCTAATAGAGGTAGATATATGTCTAGGACCTCCCTGGCTTCTGAGAAGATGGCAGAGGCCCTCAAAGACTTGCCTTCTTGATCTGAGTGATGACACTAAGGTTTATACAGTCTGAACACAAACCGGAGTACAAAGCTAAGAAGTTATGGAGCTTTGGCAATCTTTGCCAGACCTGATATACCAGTGGGTGTCCTGGTTTTTGGATTGGAATGGCCTGGAAAAAGATGTGGTCTTCAAAAAAGCATTATGGGTATCAACAGTTTTAGTTAAAAGTATTTGTAGTTGTAGTGAACACTGAAAGGCAGCTAAATGCTTGATACAGTGGGCGGGGGGGGGGGGGGAGAAAGAAATGACACCTTACCCTTGAGGTTGCAAAATAAAAAAAAAGTTAAAATCCTTACATTCTGTGCTCTCACGTGTTGTAGTAATGATTGGTGACTGCTGGGGAGGAACCATTTTCAGTAATAGTCCCCAGTTAAGAAATCCCTTCAGAAAAAGGTCTGACTGGTGCCTATTGTGTTGGCTTTTTCTGTGAGAGAAATATACTTCTTTTCCCCTCTCAAGCCTTCTAATCCTCTTTAATCTTTGATCAATGGTATTTTTGAGTAGCACACTGTGGCATTTTTAGCTACGATGTCTGTCTATTAAATAATGAGACTGATACAATAACCCATCTTTATTTATATGTATTACAATTCTAATGTCCCTTTCAGTTTCCTCTCCGTTCACACTCACACACCAATATAGTCTTGTTTTCCACTGGTCGAAGGCGTGGAACAGATCAGTTTCTGTCAGCTGTTTCAACACATCTGCCGTTTTCTTCTTTATTACATCTGTTGACTCAACACATGTTCCTTTAAGCACTGATTTCACTTCAGGGAAAAGAAAAAAGTCCCATGGTGCCAAATCTGGGGAATATGGAGGATGTTCAAGTGTAGTGATTTGTTTACTGGCCAAAACCTGCTTCACAGAAAGTGCTATGTGAGCAGACACATTGTCTTGATGAAGAATGAAACCATTTTTCCACAGTTCTGGCCCCTTTTTTTCTGACTCTTTCTCTCAGCTTTTTCAAAACTTCCTTATAATAATGCTGGTTCACTGTTCTGCCTTCTGAAACCCATTCTGCCAAAATTATGCCCTTGATGTCAAAAAGCCCAATGAGCATGGCTTTGAATGTGGATTTGCTTTGATGTGCTTTTTTCATTCTTGGTGATGATGGTGTTTTCCATTACATTGACTATTGTTTTTTCTCAGGATCATACTGGAAGATCCAAGTTTCATCACAAGTGATTTTTTTAAAAAAAGGTTTGGGTCTGCTTCAAGTTGGTGCAGAATGTCACATTGCTCAACTTTTAACATTTTTCCAGCACACAACCGGCAACACAGCTGCTTTAAACGATGACTGAACAGCCAAGAGTGTTGATTTTTGTCATGCAGTTTCAGACATGTTCAAGGTCACCACTCAAGCATTCACTATCAGTTCTCCCTAATTTGTCTGAAAGGTAGAAGCACAGTCTCGTTATTTAATAGACAGACCTCGTACGTTCTCTTTAGGAAAGCATCACATATCCTCTAAAATGAGATATGTGTGCAGAATAGATTATTCTTTTTAAGAACCATAACTATCATACTTTCTGTTGCATGTATGAATAATAGATAGAATATCTATACCTGTACCTATATATATATGTCACGTTACAGCATAAATCTTGCACACACAACCAGAGCAAAATATTGGACTTGAAATATATTGGCAGAGGAGGGGGGCAGATTTTGGTCACACCTGTTGGCACTATCCCCAATCTTTATGCATTGTTCATATTTTTTAGGGATATAGATAATGCTCATTTTGTTCTTGCACATATAAAGGAAAGAAATCAAAGTTTTCTCCGCAGTGGGTCAGATTGCAAGACTTTTGCACATTTTTCAATATTTTTTTTAAACTTTTAAGGTTTTTTTGTGCAAAAAGAAATACTTGCAGAAATATTACATATTTTTGCACCAAGCATTATTTTTTTCAAAAGATGTAATATTTTTATGTAAATGTTTTTTTATGCTGAAAGTGCCAAAGTGTAGATTATTTTTAAATGCTCAGAAACTTTCATATCCAACACCCTTTCTGCCTGAGGATGGGAAAAATGTTTTGAAGTCCTTAGTGTCTAGGTCCTTAAACTTAATCTACCAGTATATCTACTATTTTGCAGGGTGAAGATTAAGCATTCAGAGCATATTCGTGTATTCTTTTGTGGTGTTACAGTCAATATGACAAGATCAGCAAGTGTGCTCTAAAGCCTCCACACTCAAACAGCTTGGAAAAGTTACTTTTTTGGATAACAACTCCTATTAGGCCCCTTCATCACTGGTGGCCACATTGGCTAGTTTCCCAAACTTTGCACACTCTCCATACATGCAGTTTTAATGGGTTTAACTAGTTACATAGGTTAGGAGCAAAATCAAATATAGGAAAACCAAATTAAGTGGAATGTACAGGGTACAGAAGATTCAAGTCTTTGTTTCCACTGAACCCCCCCCCTTCCATGCTTATGGTGGTCTTGTAGCAAAATAAACAGAATGGCCACTTTTTCTCCTAGGACAAATACCTGGATCAGCTAGTTTTGGTATAGAGAATATAGTAGCTGTTTGATTTCTGCTCAGCAGACAGCTTGTAATGGTACTCAGGCCTCCTTCAGACATAGTCAGAAGTCATGGTTTCCTGCTGCATGAACATACATTCTTGAGATTTGAATTCAAATGCTCTCTCATAAAAAGCATGATTTTAGATGCGGTTGTTGTCAGTAGCTACAGTTTGAACAAGTTCCAAAGTTCAAATATCACAGGAAATTACACATTATTTAAATGTGGACTTTTAAAACTTTCTTCACAGCATTGAAAGAGAGGAAGAATGGGTATAGGTTGGAGCATGCAAGTCATGCGTAAGTTCATTCATAGTGATGAGCCATGCTTTCCCCAGAATGGTAGATCACAGTCCCCAAATATTATTGTAGTTTGGAGGGGGCATTCCCACCCTTCATGCTGAAAGAGGTCTAGGTGGAATACTGTGATCAAATATTTATGTAGATATATTGGGTTAGATCCAGACCAGAGCTGCAGAATGGAAACATTTCTGGAAAATTCAAACGCTCTATTTTTCTATGCAAAATTTTCCATACCCCCCCCTCCTTTATATGTAGGTTTGTGTGTGCATTAGGGATGGAAAGAATATTTTAAAATATTTGTGAAATGGTCAAAAAACTTGTTTTCAAGTGTTCAGAAACCATGACAAGAAGAATCTTGGACTGATGAGAATCATCAGACTTATTCTGCACAAAATTCATACGTAGTTGTTTGATGAAGGAAGCAGCATTTTCTGTGTGGAAAATTACATTCCAATGCAGAAATATTAATTCCTATACAGAAAATGTTGTTTTTTGCCCAGAAAATGCTGTAACTGGGGATGTATTCTGTGTAAAATTTGCACATGGTTGATTTGCATAGAAAACAGCATTTTCTGTGTAGGAATTAATATTATTTTCCATACAGAAAATGCTGTATTCTGCACAACACAGCTTTGTGGTAATTCTACACAGAAAAAGTCCAAAACTGCAAATAGCCTTTATAAGCTATGTGATTTTCAAATACTTTCTCACAGCAGGAAAAAAATTAGTGAAATTACTTGTTGCTACCTTTGAGAAGAAACTTGGTGAAGAATTACATCCCATGTGTGTCTGTATCTGTCTTTCTGTTTGTACACACACATGCACACAAATTTATCCATAGTTCTCTGGGCTGTTGTACTGTAAACAATCCTTTAGTGAAATAGAATGCACTGAATCAGATTTTTCTCCTGAAATGGAATTGATAAATAGTGCAGAGAGTGAATGAGTGAAGCTGAAGGAATTAGCTTTACTCTAACAAAATAAAGTTAACTGTTGATATAAGATATATCAGGTATTCCTCTCCTAAGGTATGTGTCCTTTAAAAAAAATCAGGTGTCATCTATTATTATTATTATTATTATTATTATTGTCATCATCATCATCATTTCACCTTTCCCAAATTTGGGACTCAAGGCAGCTTATAATTTAAAAGGAACAATATAGCTAAAAACATATAAAAAGTGAACATTAAAATGCTCTTAAACTAGTCACAGTATTAAAACGATTCAAACCTATAATTAAAAGGATAAAATTGCAATTTAAAAGATTAAAAAGTCTGAATGTGGAGGTTGAATGGAAAAAGAGTGAATGAGTCTGGATTATAGAGGAAGATATTAGAACAACCATTGAACAATCTGTGCTAAGATATTTAAGTTTGGTTACTATTAAGATTAGTTCCTGTAAAGTGACAGTTTGACCCTATAGTGAAATGTTATAAGCACAAGATTGCCAAAGTTAATGTTACATCTTAATCCCTTTAATAAATCAATCCTTTATTGTTTGTTCAAAAAAAAAGAAAGATAAAAGCTATTTAAAACAGTTCACTTTAAAATGATACAGCACCCTTAGCCCCTTATTTAAAAACTATCTGTTTTAAAAGCCTGTCAGGAACCAGATCAACCCAATAAAAAAGGATTTTGCCTGTCTAGGAAAAGCAGCAAGGAGGGGGTCATTCCAGCCTCCCTTGGAAGGGAGTTCCAGAGTCTAGGGGCAGCTACTGTGAAGGCTCTCTCTTGTGTGCCCACCAATTTATGATGGTGTTGGGATTAAAAAAAGGGCCCCTTCTGATAACCTCAGGGCCCATGGTTTTTTGTTAAATATATAGGAAGTATATGCTGCTCTCCTTACGTTATTACAGATATTCCAATAAAATGATTTCTGTATAAATTGTTGAATGCGATTGAATATAACATATAAACCAAATGTGCTAAATTGCATTAAATTATTTAAAGCACAGGAAAATTTCCAGCTCTGCTTTTTCCAGAAAACCCACCTCACTAATCCAAACTTACAGTGGAGCCATTTAAACCGGTGGGACTTATGTTAAAAGTGATCAGCCTTAGTTCTTATGACATCAGTGGGTCTAACTTCAAATATGACTAAGTCTGAATCTGATCAAATGTATCCGAGCATTGTTGGAATCCCAATGCTAAACTTGGCCTGATTTAGCAAAGGTGCTATAGATATGAAAGCATCATACTCTATAGTTAAAAGACTGGGCCAGTCTCTGTCAGGGTGAATGGGTGGCAGTTCTACAGCTAACTCTCACTTATGTTTTGCTCTGAGATGATAAGCCACTTAACAACAAGGAGCTCTTACCTGTTTGACAAGCCCTGATGGTGTGCAGTGTAAGGAAGGGATTTCTTTTTCTTCCTCTAAACTAACCAGTATCCTGGTTTTGTTTCGATTTCTTCTCCTGTTCTACAGCACCATCTCCAATCACAAATGTGAAAAGAGGGAAAGTTGCCAAAAACAGCATCTCGCTCTCCTGGCAGGAACCAGATCGACCCAACGGCATCATCTTGGAGTATGAAATCAAGTATTTTGAAAAGGTGTGACAATCCTGTGTTGAGGATCTCTGAACTGTCTGATCTCTGCCCTCTTCCGTTCCGTTAGAATTACCATATCTGTTCAAAAAGAATTGAGTAATTGCTTTGTATAACTTGATGTCAAATTGATTACACTTTAACTGATTAGGTAATCTTGATGTATGTGCGTATGCACATTTCTTTCATACATGCTTCAAGTGTTATGGGCAAATATATTAAGATTTCCCATTAGTTCAGTCTTAAATACATTGAAATAAAGAAGGCTTCCACTGCAATCCTATGAATGCCTGTTCAGGAGTAAGTCCCTTTGAATTCACTAGGGCTTACTTCCAGGCACATGTCTATAGGATTGCAGCCCATTCAGCTAAGATGAAGGGCTGCTTAGAAAATAATATTACTGTTGCTTTCCAGAGTACCTAGCAATCTCAAAATGTTCAAAATAGATCACATGGATTACTTTTAATATAAATCCTTCAGTACCCCCATAAGGCAAATGACTGTGGTGAAAGTGGCTTGCTTAAGGTTCCCTGGTGAGCTCCTGATAGAGAAAAGGTTCAAACTGGGAACTTTTGTAACTTAGTCTCTTAGCCACTGATCCTTTTCTATTTGTCATTTTGTTAAAAAAGTTCCAAAACATCAGGACAGCAATCTAGTACAGGAGTCAAATCTAAACTTTTTTTTTTTTTTTTGCTGGTTTATAGAGCTTTGACTGTTCTTACTTCCTTCAAATAATAAAGGAGAACTGTGCTATAGTTCTGTGTGCTGAGGCTTCGCTTCTGGAGACCTCTGACAGACACTTTGGAGATTTTCACACGTCAAAAATATCCTCCGCGGAAATCGGGACAGAAATATTTCTGTCCCGAAAGCAGCGCCGTGGTTCGCATGCCCACCTCCCTCTCCCGATATGCCGGCGTCCTCGCACTGGGTTTTTTCTTCCCTCTTCCGTGATATTTTATTAACGGCGAACTCCCATTAGTAAAATATTATGGAAGAGGGAAGAAAAAAACCAGTGCGAGGACACCGGCATATTGGGAGAGGGAGGTGGGCGTGTGAACCGCGGCGCTGCTTCCGGGACAGAAATATTTCTGTCCCGATTTCCACGGAGGATATTTTTGACGTGTGAAAATCTCATCAATTTCAGTCATTGACCGATAAAAATACAATGAATAAAACAAACAACAAATTTAGTCTCTAATATCAATAAGTATTAGTGACCATTTGTGGTTGAAGCTTACACATAATATAACAATTTTTTTCTACTTTTAAAGAAATGGTTTCATTCTGATTATCTAGCAAATAATGTAAATAAAAAACATTAGACTGTCCCAGGAAATTAACTAATAAAGGGGTAATCAACTGGTGACTAGTATCCCTGTAAAACTGATATTACAAAAGTACATGGGTTGTAGTTTCTATTGCACCCATATCACAGTGACAGTATTGAATTTCATAGGGGATTTTCCTGTATTTCCCTTCCAACCTTCTAGAGACCTCTGTTTTAGAGAACCTGTTCAACTTTACCACACAAATCTAATTTTATTTCCTTCAAAATAAGTCATTATGCTCAAACAAATTTAAATCTATGGTAGAGATATACCTAAAGCTATGCAGACTAAACCCTAGTGAATTCATTTAAGTTAAATGCCCATAGCTTTTTGCTTGATTTCTCACCAAAAAAATCAATGTGGCAGCCTTCATGGCTTGGGTGCAGACTATTTGAAAAACTGTATTTCCCTATATGAGCCTGGCTGAGCTGTAAGATCTATGAAGAGAGGCTTGGTTTCAGTCTCACTACCATCACAAGCATGCCTGATGAGAGCATGGGAGAGAGCCTTCTCGGTGGATGCTCTCAAGTTGTGGAACTCTGTTCCTCAGGAGGGCTGATTGGCCCTCTCCTTGCTGGCTTTCTGCCAATACGTAATGATCTTTTTATTTAAGGAGGCATTTGTGTTTTATTATGTTGTGGCATATGTAGCTTTTAATTGGGGTTTTGTTTCTATTTTATCATGTTTTGTTCTTAAAACTGGTTTTTACTTTTTAAAACTGCTTTTTACTTGCATTTTAACTTGTGGATTTTTTTTAAAAAAAATAGAAGTCTAGTTTAATTGTGTTTTAACTTTTGCATTAAGAGTTTTTTAGTTGTACAGTATTGTGTTTTTTCAAAGGTTATATAGACTGTCTTGGCTCCCAATTTGGGAGAAAGGTAGGATCGAAAACAATTTAAATAAATAAGATAACAAATTACTCAAGAGGAAAAGCTTAGGTGAAAATAACAGACCTCCCCTCCAGTAGCTCCACTCCAAAGGGAAAGTCCAAAATGTTCCTTGAATTATTATTTCAACATATGACTTATTGGCAGCTGTTTGGATATGTTACTTGAAAGCTGGGCATCCATGGCTCCACAAACTGACATCATAATAGCTGTTCACTGGGGATGTTGCCTCACGTTTTAGGGCTCCAAATCCCTTCCTCTTCTTTCCAGAGCACCATTCAAGTTGGAAGTTTTCTAGTCTTTCATTTTTGATTTCTGGTCCTTATTTAGATTGATATGAGTGCACAGTTTGCCAATATTTTTGCTAGTTTGCACAAGTTTAGTTTACACAGGTAATCCTTTCCACAGGTTACTAGTGTACACCAACACATATGTATATTTCTTCTTCATGGTCTCTGTGAATCCACACATAAAGGGCTAATCCTGCGCCTGCGCAGTAGCCATTCGGAAAGTCGTTAGAGTCAATAGATATTAAGTTTGAATTTTGGCGGTAATCCCACCCACCATCCCCAGGCTATATAGGCCCTCTTCGAGCCCTCCTCCTCAGTTCCCTTTTTTCCGCTGTGCTAGCAGCACAAGGAACGTTGTTAGAGTCTCTAGCTCCCTTTTAATTCTAGATTTCTCTATTTAACCCCCCCCCCCACGGTTTTACACTCCTGGTTCGGATTTGGACTTTTTCTTGGATACGCTTCTTGGATTTTGGCACTATCTTCGACCTCTTTCTCGGCACGACCTCGGACTGTTTACTCGGATTCGTGAGTGTTGCTCCATTTTACTGTTATGGCTTCTACGGGATTCTTCAAGGCCTGTTTGACCTGTGGGGCAAAAATGCCGGATTCAGATGGCCATTCTAACTGCTTGATGTGCCTAGGCGAAAGGCATGATGTTCGTTCCTGCCGCCACTGCAATGCCTTTACCCCTCAAGCAAGACGCAACAGGGATAAAATGCTGAAGGCACAGCTCTATGAGCATGCCCTATCGGGCTCAACGTCCTCATCGACCCAGAGAGCCCCGGTACCTTCGGGTTCATCGGAGGCCCCTAAGCAACCCTCTAAGGAAGCTTCTAAAGCTAAATCCTGGGACCAGGAAAAACTGGGGTCTAAGGGAACATCCTCGAAATTGAGGAAACCCGGCGCTGATACTGCGGACGGTACCATCCCTAGGAGTGCCACCGATTCCACTCCAGGCACTGCTATGCAAGAGCAACCAAAAGACAAGCACAAAGCGGTACGGCTTACCTCCCCGAAGACAACACCACATGATGAACCCCCTAAGAAGAAGAGAAAGTCTGACGTATCCTCTTCTGATGGCACACGTCGAGACCAAAACCCGGCACAGACGGACCGATCTCTGGCCCTAAAGTCCCCGGTCGTCTCCCCGCTGAAACTTAGCATCTCCAGAATTCGGGCTATGTCGAGAGACCCAACCCCAACATTGGTGGTGGACGCTCGGGACCGCGATCTGTCGGAGGGCAAGCTACAGGATCAGTCTCCCGACATTCGAATTGTGGAGATCTCGACCAGCTCGATCGAAAGGGACACCCGCCACCGATCCCACTCGAGATCGGCCACCCCTCCATCCCGAGAAAGACCACGGCACCTGCCTCAGCCCCGTTCACCTCAGGCGGTCTTCTCTCGGTCACCTTCCCGATCCCAGTCCCGCTCGGCTTGGTCCCGTCGGACCCGGTGACCCATGCCTCAGTGCTCGCCTCGCCACTCCCGATCCTGCTCTTCACATCAATCCCGTTCGGCCCGTCGATCCCGGTCGCCTAGACGATCCCGTTCTCCGAGACAGATTCCGAGACAATCCCGGACACCCCCACGGTCCCGCTCCCCGAGACGGTATCCATGCCGATCCTGGACGCCCCGGACGATCCCGTTCACCACACAGACCACGTCAGTCCCGCTCTCTGAGAAGGTGGCATCGGTCCCGCACGCCATGTCAGGCATGGTCCCAGTCGATCTCGTCTGGATCGTATGCATCGGACCTGGGGACTTCAGAAGAAGAATGGTTTTGGGACCAGTATGGCCGTCTCTACTACGACAGCCCCACTAGACGCCACCGGTACCACCCATACAGCCGCTATTGGGACCACGATCCCCGGTACCCTTACTACGAGGACATCTATGACCCCTCACCACACTACAGGCGCAGGAGGCACAGGGACCCTGCCCGGTACCCACAGCGGACCCCAGAAAAGGAGCACCCTCAACCCATCACTAGACCACCAACGGAACAGTCTATGCCTAAGGCAGTACCCAGCACCGTGCCCCCCGACACCAGGAGAGGCAAGGAGGCATCCCCAGCAAGGTCGACCTCTAGATCACCCTCCAAGGAGAGGTCAACCCCTCACAACTCTACACTGCAAGGTTCCCTGTCAGGGGCTATGGTACCACCTCAACCACATAAGAAAAAAGCAGCCAGAACCCCCAGCCTCACCAAGGAGGTCCCTTTCCAGGACCCCCTCTGCTTACTCATTGGAGTCGGAGTCCCGCTCTACGACCCCATCCCCGAGAGCCTCACCAGTCCCAGGGGGAGCCCGCCCTGACCCGCCATCCCCTACGGATGATATGAAGGCCTTCGCTGACTTCATGCTCAGATTGGCGGGCACACTTGGCATCAAGGCCACCCAACCCGCGAAGGATGTGGACGATCCCATCTTTGAAGATCTGCAACACCGTGCACCATCCCTCCTTCTCTGTCTATTTCTCCCTATTTGTTACAAGTGTTGAAGTCATCGTGGGTGACACCTTCCTCAACGCCTCCCACCTCCTGACGCCTTGATCACCTGTACCGTGTGTACACGGATTCTGCACCATGGTTGTCCTACCACCCTAAACCTAACTCGGTGGTAGTCGAAGCGGCACAGATGAAGACCTCCCAGAGGTTGCACTCTACCCCAACAGATAAGGAGGGGAAAAAGTTAGATGCAATAGGCCACAAATTCTACTCCTCTGCCTGCCTCCTCACCAAAATGTCATCATATGCTGCATGCATGGGGGCTTACCAGAAGTTCCTCTAGGATGCCCTTGCTGTTCACTTCTCAAAGCTGTCGGAACAGGACCAGAGAATTGTGAACTCATTCAGAGAAGAAGGCCTGGCGCTAGCAGGGTACCAGCGACAAGTTGCCAAGCACATAGCCGAATGTACGGGCAAGATTGTGGCCAACTCAATTGCAGTCTGCCATCATGCATGGCTCCGGTCCTCAGGGTTGTCCCACATGGCACACTCATCATAGAAGACCTGCCCTTTGACGAGCTGGGCCTGTTCCATGCAGACACTGACTCAAAACTGGATCACACTCAGAAAATGAGACCAACGGCAAAAAAGCTCAGCCTACCCAGTTCCTACCAGCCTACTAAACCACGCCTGCCTTTTCGCAGACCGGCTACGTCATACCGGAAGAGGTTTAGCCCACTCCCCACTTGAACCTGCCAATCCTCGTCCACCTACCAGCCACACAAGAGGTTTCAGTCCTTCAAGCCCAAACCCCAGTATGGCAAAAGAAAGTCTGAGTCAACCAAGCAGCGAGCTTGACTCCACCCAACCATCACCGACACCCGGTATCGCCATCTCCTCCTATCCACATACCTTACCTTTGCCGGCCAGCCGCCTCTTCGATGCACGCCACTCCTGGCAACTCATCACTTTGGACTGCTGGGTCCTTGGCATCATTCAAAGAGGATACTATATAGATTTCGAAGAACTTCTGCCCCCGGCGCCTCACAGAGTGACCCCACCTTCTCAACCAATCATGGAAGAGGTCACCAGCCTTCTACAAAAAGGCGCCATAGAATGAGTCCCCCACTCAAGAGCGGGAGGCCTTTTCTTTTCCAGATACTTCCTGGTCAACAAGAAAATGGCGGCCTTCACCATATCCTGGGCCTTCGAGATTTGAATTCCTTCATCCGGCCACGGAGGTTCCGCATGGTCACACTCCCTTCCATCCTCCTTTTCTTGAAAAGAGGAGACTGGTTTGCCACTTTGGATCTAAAGGACACATATTTCCACATCCTGATTGCCTTTTCCCACAGAAGATTCCTCGCCTTCGCCTTTGGCAGCACGGCCTTCCAGTTCAAAGTCTTGCCGTTTGGCCTCTGCACAGCACCAAGAGTTTTCACAAAATGCATGGCGGTGGTGGTTACTTGGCTCAGGCAAAAGGGAATTGTTGTGTTCCCATACTTGGATGACTGGCTTTTCATGGCGCATTCAGCAAAGAAACTGAACGAGGACATTTGCTTCACCCTCACTTGGCTGCGACGACTAGGGTTGATGGTGAACTACGAAAAATCCCACCTTCGACCCTCCCGTACTGTCAGGTTCATAGGTGCCACACTAGATTCCACCACAGGAAAGGCATACCTCCCAGACGATCACTTCGTGGCGCTGCGCATGGCGATCCAGAAGTGCATAAAAGGAAGAAGGGCCACCGTTCGAGACATACAGCAAGCCCTAGGCCACATGGCCTCCACCACAGCAGTCACACCTCTCGTACGGCTCCGCATGAGACCCCTGCAAAGCTGGTTTATTTCAAAGTTCAGGCCGTTTGTTCACGGGCCACACAAACTGCTCACCATTCCCTGCCCACTCAAGAAGTCTCTCCTCTGGTGGACAAACCCACACGTGGTACAGCGGGGTTCCAAGTTTGCACAGTTGAGCCCCACGAGAACCATCACCACAGACGCCTCCCTTTCCGGCTGTGGAGCCCATTCAAACGGCCTATCCATCAGGGGGCGCTGGTCCCAGACGGAGAGATCCCTACACATCAATACCCTGGAATTGCTAGCAGTGTTCAAAGTCTTGAGAGCATTCGAACCCTCCCTGAGGGGCCAAGTAGTACAGGTGGCCTCAGACAACACCACCACAGTGTTCTACATAAACAAATAGGGAGGAACACGCTCACGGACCCTGCTCCACCTCTCCCTGGACCTCTGGGAGTGGTGCATAACCCGGAACATCTTCCTGATGGCTATCCATGTCCCGGGGGAAAGCAACGAGTTGGCGGACACCCTCAGCAGTACAACCACCAGCAATCACGAGTGGTCCCTGGACCAACAGACCCTACTCCGCCTCTTCGCATTATGGGGGACTCCAGTGGTAGACTTGTTTGCCAGTGCAAACAACGCAAAATGCCCACTAATCTGCTCCTGGAACCACCGGTCACAGGGCAACCTGGGAGATGCATATCTGTGGCACTGGGAGGTCCTCTGCTCTACGCTTTCCCTCCCTGCCCTCTCATTCCCAGGGTGATCTCCAAAATCCATCAGGACAGAGCCAAGTGCAACCTGATAACCCCATGGTGGCCGCGCCAGCACTGGTTCGCTCCGCTGCTCAGGATGGCTCGGGGCCGATACAAGCACCTTCCCCGGACACTGGACCTGCTATCAATGGCAGATGGCCAAATCCTTCACCCAGACCTAAAACTGATCAACCCAACGGCTTGGCTGATCACAATGTGAGCCCCCTTTTGGACGCGGTCCGGGACATCAACGCAGCCCACCGTCCCTCTACGGTGAGGGCCTACAACTACAAGTGGGCAAAGTTCTGTTCCTTCCTGGAGGAGAAAGGAGTCCTGAAAAACCAAGCGGACCCCTCCAATTTGATGGACTTCCTTGCCTCCCTTTCAACTAAAGGTTTCTGTACTTCTTCAACCAAGAGTTACATAGAAGCCGTGTCCTGGCATCTGCAATGCCTGGGGAAACCCTCTTGCTTTAGAGATCCTAGAATCAAAGTTTTTCTGAAGGGTTACACCAACTTACATCCACCCACAGTGGGTCCCATTCCAGCATGGAGCCTTGATATAGTCCTGGCAGCACTATCCAAGGCACACTTTGAGCCGATGGCCACGTGTGACCTACGTCTAGTCTCCATGAAAACGGTGTTTCTGGTTGCAATCACGTCAGCTAGACGAGCCGGCGAACTGTGCGCACTACGGATGGATCCCCCATACATCCGTTTCCATCAGGACAAAGTAGAGCTGAGGCCAGATATCGCGTTCCTCCCGAAGGTGGTCTCCTACTTCCACCTCAACCAGGACATTGTGTTGCCGGCCTTCTTCCGACATCCGTCGGATGACCTGGAAAGGTCTCTCCACTCCCTGGACGTGAGACACGCCCTAGCCTTCTACATAGACAGGACCTCACAATTCAGAAGGTCCAATAGACTCTTTGTCTGCTATGCTGGCCCACGGAAGGGTGAACCCCTATCCTCCTAACGCTTCTCCAAATGGGTGGCTGCTGCAATAAAAGCAGTTACCAGCGACCATCCGCAGCCACTCCACCAGAGCCACCGCCACATCGACAGCTTTCCTGAATGGAGTACCCATCCAAGACATTTGCAGGGTGGCCACTTGATCAATCCCTCTGACTTTTGCTAAAGTATACAAGGTGGACTCGACTTCCAGGGAGGACGCAGCGTTGGGTCGTGCAGTTCTCCTGTCTTCCATTGCACAACGATCATTGTGAGGACTTTGTCCTGCCTCGACACCAGCAAATGGCGTCTTCTCCACCTGCCCTTTTTCTTTACAAATAAAGTAATTTTCTTGCCTATTGAATAGTAATGAATAGCTGTTTGGTGTCTTCCTTCCACTCTCCTGGATAGGACACTCCTCCTCCATGATTTGAGCTTGCTAATCTACCCTTTATGTGTGGATTCACAGAGACCACGAAGAAGGACAGGTTGCTTACCTGTAACTGTAGTTCTTCGAGTGGTCATCTGTGAATTCACACAATCCCGCCCATCCTCCCCTCTGGTGTCCTAGGCTCTCTCCTCAAAAAAAAAAAAAAAAAAAAAAAAAAAAAAAAAAAAAAGATTCTTCCTGTTCAAGGGCTGCAAGTCGTAGCTATTTGGAACTGAGGAGGCGGGCTCGAAGAGGGCCTATATAGATGGTGGGCGGAATTACCGCCAAAATTCAAACTTAATCTCTATTGACTCTAACGACTTTCCGAATGGCTACTGCGCAGGCGCAGGATTAACCCTTTATGTGTGAATTCACAGATGACCACTCGAAGAGCTACAGTTACAGGTAAGCAACCTGTCCTTATAGAGTTTGTGCCAAGAAGAATCTTATTGTGATTACAGTAGGACCCTTTCTGTCTTGTGTTATTGATGTGCCTATGTGCTAATATGCAATGGTCACCTAAAAAGAGTGGGGGTGATGAACTGAAGACATTTGGTTCTTTGATAATAAAATGTGCTAGTCCCTAACATACTATTAAATGTTCTTCACCATAAACTGGAATTTAACTTGAGCAGAATGGATAACAAGACGAAGAAAACTCATGGAAGAATAACAATATAGGACAAATCTACCCTTGCCTAATTGTAATCTTGCAACAAAACCTCATGGCCATGGGAGAATACAAATGGCCAGTTTACAAACCCCCCCCCCCAAAAAAAGTTAATGTATAATATAGATGTAACTATTTGGTAAGCCCATTGCTAACAGTTCTTTACCAGGTGGGGAAGAAACTGTTGACACCTTTGTTTTCATGGATTCCTATACCCTTCACAAGCAATCATGTTAGACTGGAAGCTGCTTCTCTGTAGCATGATTGCACATTGCTGTTCATTGTATATCCATGAAGCAAGTGTATTGGCAGGCCGGTTATGCTTATCCTATAGAAAAGTTATTGACTGGATGAGTGAGATCCATTCAGTTGGCTTCTCCTGTGCAGCTCAATCACTCACATGCTGCCGTGGAGGATTACACTCTGGGAAAGTGGTCTTCATGTTCCTTTTGTTGTTTGTGAAATGGGGTGTACTCACATGCATAAAGTGTAGTTAAATTTTTACTACTTGGCAGAACAATACAGGTGACTGACATACCTGGTGATTGCCAGGTGATATTTTCCAGGTGATATAGTGATATTTTCCAGTTTAGCATTTATCCAGTGTCTATCAGAGAGGGGAAAAGTGCAGCTTATAGGCTGCATGCAGTCCTTGGTCACCACTCATGCATCACCTGAAAACCCCTGACAATCTCCCCAAGCCTCCCAGCTCAACCCACCCCTATTTTAAAAAACAAATAGCATATTTTTTTTTGGGGGGGGGAGAGAAGAATGGCCCAAAACCCACATAGGGGGACCTGCACAAATATATGTACAAATACCGCTATTCATTTCCTCAATCCTCCCACCCCCAAACACATCTGTTTCGTTGTAGTCCCTCGGAAAATGGTGACCGAAAGTGATGCAATATCACTTCCAGTCACCATTTCAAAAGCGACTATAAAGAAAATGGAGATATTTTGGTGCATTGTGGGGGTGCAGCCCATGGAGTGAGCGAAATTGGCCCAGGCCCAGTGCAGTTACCCATTTTAAAACATGGAGAAAAGGGTGGATTGAACAGGAGAGTCAAAAACAGGTTCCTTTGATGAAGGAGAAGGTTAGAGGATTGACCTAGGTCTTGGGGATAAAATACAGTTAAAAGACAGGCAGACTTTGCTAAATTGATTGCAACCACATACTAATTTCAAGTTATTCTGATTTCATTGGGAATGGACAGCTTGTCACTTGAAGATTCAGATACTCAAAATTAATTTCAGCATTGTTTGGTGGCTGTGACAGATCTGTTTCCCTTCATGAAAACATGTTTTAGCAAGTGCCTTGTTAAGAAATATTGAGTTAATGCTTTGGATTGGTTGTTAATATAAGTATAAGTATACTAGCTTACATTCAAAGTTTAAAGCATCCTTGTGACGAATGTAAATTATTATTGTTAAATCAATTTAAATGTGGTGAAACATAATACAGAAGGACCCCTGTATCTGTGGGGGATTTGTTCCAGGAGGATACAGATAATGAAATTGATGGATAATAGTGAGTGCCCCCATTGCCATCCCACAATGGAGGTGATACTGGGGGCAAAGGGAGAAGGGAGGCAAGATCTACTCCTCCCATATCTTCACCCCTGTCATCATTCCCACTATGGCAGCGATCCCAGGGGGTGATCCCAAGGGTGAAGGGGGGAAAGAGGTGAGATCTCTCGTCTCCTCCCTTTGCCCCCACATTGCCATTCCCAGCATGGGAGCAAACCCGGGGGGGGGGGCGATCCCAGGGGTGAAGGGAGAAGGGAGGTGAGATCTACTCCTCCCCTCCCTTTGCTACCATTGCCATTCCTGTCACCAAAGCGATTCCTGGGAGAGAAGGGAGGCAAGATCTCTCTTCCCCTCCCTTTGCCCCCACGTTGCCATGGGAGCGATCCCGGGGAAGAAGGGAGGCGAGATCTACTCCTCCCTTCCTTCACTCCTGCATTGCCATTCCCGCCACAGGAGCAATTCTGGGAGCGCAAGATATACTCCTCCTCCCCTCCCTCCCCCATCCACCCCCCTGATGTTGCCATCCGCAGATAATCTAATCACTGGATGGCGAATCAGTGGATACAAGGGTGCTCTCTCTCTCTCTGGCTTTTCTTCGCAAACGAAGATTTAGGAAGGACTCATCCCGCACTTTCTGCAAGCACGCTGATGACTAAAAAGGCCAATCCGAGATAAGCAAGTCCGGTTGCAAAAAGCACAGCAGAAGGTCTCCTTGGGTGATGTTTTTGGGTTGTGATTCTTTCTGCGTTGTCGTTTCTCTTCAAGACTTGTTCGTCGTGAGTTCTCAAATAAGGCTGCAGCATTGTGGATAGTGCGTCTCCATGCCTCCCGATGTGAGGCCAGGGCGGACCACTGTTGGTGATCAATTTGGCCAAGCCTGAGATGTTGTTTCAGGGAGTCTTTGTATCGCTTTTTTGGAGCGCCCCTCTTACGCTGACCCGTGGCGAGTTCACCGTAGAGTAGTATTTTTGGGAGGCGATGGTCCTCCATCCTAGAAACGCGCCCTGCCCTGTATACACATTTCATTGACTATTATCTGTATAAATGTTCTTTTGCCCAAGAAAATAAAAAATTATACAAAGCAATACTTTTTAGAGTTTACACCACCCACACCAAACTTCATTCTGTGTTCTGCAAGCTGTTTCTCTGCTATATGATTGCCTGCTGCTGGGAAGAATATGTTATTTAAACAATCAGATGGGCTGGGCTAATCTTAGTACTTCTCACTTCTTCATTGGTGGAATGATTGGGAAAACAATGGTATAGTGGTCCCTATTCAATCTACTCTTAATTCACACAGAAACACACACCATAATTTAAATCACATGAAAGCAGATAACACACTGTTTGGTATTCACGATGATGACTCTGTCAGCCTAGAATCCACAGCATGAGGTTTGATTGAACTATTGAAGACAAAATCCTAGAAAAAGTGGTACAGTGGGCCCTTCGTATTGGCTAGGGTTTGGTTCCAGGACTCTCCGTGGATACCAAAATCTGCGGATGCTCAAGTCCCATTATATACCATGGTATAGTAAAATGGCATCCCTTATATAAAATGGTGAATGGTAAGCTTAGCTTTCTGGAACTTTTCCCCCAAAAATATTTTGAATCATGGTTGGTTGAATCTGTGGATGCAGAACCCATGGATACAGAGGACTGTACATTTGATTTCTAAGAGGGATTGAATAACATAAGTAGCAACGAAAGCATCCTACCTCTCCTTGATTTTCCCCCCACATGGCTTTGTAAATTCCCATTCCTCCCCTACCCACAAAGCAAGTAAAGGAAGTGCTTTCAGAATGTTGATGTGTATCAAGTATCAGGTGATAGTCCAGCCCAGTGTAACATTTAAGAGATCACAAACAAAAGAGCCCAATAATGAAGAGCCCAGTAATGTTGCTGCAAAAGAATAGCCACTGAGTTTTTACTTGCTATTTATATGTCTTACTCTTCTCTCTCTCTCTCTCTCTCTCTCTCTCTCTCTCTCTCTGTGTGTGTGTGTGTGCATGTGCATGCATCAAAAAGGATCAAGAGACCAGCTATACTATCATCAAATCCAAAGAGACAAAAATTACTGCAGATGGCTTGAAACCTGCTTCAGCGTATGTCTTTCAGATACGAGCACGCACCGCAGCAGGGTATGGTGGCTTCAGCCGGAGATTTGAGTTTGAAACCAGCCCAGTGTGTAAGTCATTTTAATTACTGTCTGTCCGTGTCTCTGTAATGGTTATGAGAAAAGATCAGCAGATCAATATCTTTGCAGGGGACTTGTCAGTCTGCATTTCATCCCTCTTGCTCTGTCTCACTGGAGCCCTTCCTGGCCTGGTGTGTTCAGGCACATCAGTTATCAGTTCAGTTAGTTGGGTTAACACATAACCCCTTAGTTCTTTTCCCAATTCAGCTCTGCAAACTTGGAAGATCTCTAAAACTTGCTAAAGAACTTTATTTTCCCCTCATAGGTATCCATGTGCTGAACTGTTTCAATTTCACCCCTTCTTTTTATTGTTCACCAATAGACAGCTGGTTTGACAAGTGAAGAGAGCATATACAGTACCTCAGTTAACAAGGTAGATGCGTTCCTGGGCATTGCTTCTTTAATAGAAAATTTGGTGCCAAACAAGAGAAATAACATGGAATGATCAGGGATAGGTTTCTACACTACAAAAAAAGAGCAGTTCTACATGTTTCAGCAAACCTTGCACCTAATTAACAATATGCTCGCTCTCTCTCTCTGGCTTTTCTTCGCAAACGAAGATTCAGGAAGGACTCGTCCTGCGCTTTCTGCAAGCACGCTGATGACTAAAAAGGCCAATCTGAGATAAACAAGTCCGGTTGCAAAAAGCACAGCAGAAGATCTCCTTGGTTTTGGGGTTGTGATTCTTTCTGCGTTGTCGTTTCTCTTCAAGACTTGTTCGGCGTGAGTTCTCAAATAAGGCTGCAGCATTGTGGATAGTGCGTCTCCATGCCTCCCGATGTGAGGCCAGGGCGGACCATTGTTGGTGATCAATTTGGCCGAGCCTGAGATGTTGTTTCAGGGAGTCCTTGTATCGCTTTTTTGGAGCGCCCCTCTTACGCTGACCCATGACGAGTTCACCGTAGAGTAGTATTTTTGGGAGGCAATATGCATGTGCGTAACAATATGCATGTACTAAATAAAACAACCAGGGCAAGAAGCCTTGCATAAGTTTAGAAAAACATTTTAAATCCTCGAGAGATCACATAAAAGCTTCTTGTAAAATGCACCCAACAATGATTTTTTTCTTTCTTTCATAAGCCTCCACTTCTAATTATTTCCATTTTGGTGGCCAACTTATAGAACTGTGCTTCTTTACATGATGAGGGTAGCTGGTCAGGCAGGCCTATATGCTTTCCTCCATTTTTGGTCTGTTCCAATGTTCTGCATGCTCCATAAGGGAAACTGGAGACAGCTGCTGTTGTTGTAGGCAGTCAGTTATTGAAGGTAGGCACACACAACTACAGTGAGATCAGCTAGACAGGAAACCCATTTTTACCCAGCTCAAGCTTTTATTGCATTGTTTACTGCAGACAGTGCTGCAAGCTGACATTAAAGGTCTGCGTTTCTCCAGCCCTCCTTCACCATTCTCCCTATGGTAATGCTACTAAAATCTTCCAACTAGACGGAGGACAAGGAAGAAAAAGAGGGTTTGGAGAATACAAAAAGACTGCAAAAAGGAGCTTCTTTATCAGAAGCTTTGTTAACTGAGATATGCCTCTGCTGCCAAATGCAAGGTTCTGTATAAGCTGTATTTAAATAATTGTGAATGAAAGGAACTTGGGGGCATCCAAATATAACATGGCAAAATCTAGGTGTATACAGTTGTCCCTTCACATTCGCTGGGGTTTGGTTCCAGAACCCCCCGTGGATACCAAAATCCGTGAATACTGAAGTCCCATTATATGCAATGGCATAGCAAAATGGTGTCCCTTATATAAGACAGCAAAATCAAGATTTGCTTTTTGGATTATTATTTTTTAAAGAATATTTTCAAGCCGTGAATACTTAAATTCGTGGATACCAAATCTGTGGCTACAGAGGGACAGCTGTACTTAATGGACATTAAGCAGTCAATCCTGGTTTTCTGCTATAAGGGGGCCTATAGATCAATTTTTGAATATGATAAGTACTTGAATTCAGGTACAGTGGGCGCTGATCTTGCTACTAGGACACAGGAAGCTGTTTCTGTGACTTATCTTAGACAAGGGTACAACTCTACATTCTGCAACACTGCTTGTTTATGAAGGGTTTTCATGTTGACTGCTCTGTAAATTGGCATCTTACATGACTAATGTATCTTGGAGATTTGTACCAATTTGGTTCCTGGCTGTTCTCTCATTCCAAACTTCTGATAATATATTTTGATTTCACTAAAAATAATAATCCATAGGCTAAAGTTAATGTTAGTGCCTACTAAAATGGACACATCATAGTCATTGGAATTTATGTAGGTGATGATAGGGATGTAAATCTTCATAAATTTAATTATTTCAGGCAAGAACAAATAATTTTCTCCCTCACTGTGAAAAAGTCATTGAAAACTGTGCAAATTTTGAAGACTATTCACCGTTCAGGAGCGATTCTGTACAAAAAAAAAAAGAAAAGGAAATTACATTTTTTCACCGAAAACAAGTTTCTTGCATGAAAAACAGCATTTTGGAAACTGGTTTTCTGCACAGAAATATTATTTTCTGTGCAAGAAACTTGTTTTCTGTGTAGAAATATTATATTTTTTTTGGAGCAGCAAAGGTTTTTTTTGTTGTTTGTTTGGTCTGTCCAAGAAACTTGTTTTACGTACAGACATATTGTTTTTGGCACAGAAGAAGCCATTTCCACATGCATTTTTGATACATATGAAATGCTAAAGTGCACAGTTTCTCACCTGTCTAGTATTCTCCTTGTCAGCATTTCTCAAAACTGAGGAAACCCATTTTTGGACTTTTTTTTTTCAAATATTTTAAAATATTCTTTCCATGCCTAGTGGTGACTAAAATGTCCCAGTTATTTCAGTGGGTCTACTCTACTTGGAACTAACACTGGATTTAACTGTATCAGGATTAGACCAATGTAATGATTATGGTTTCCCTTAAAGAATCCACGGAATTGTTTAGATTTGAGAAATCCGGAATTGGAGAAAATTCTGTTAAGAGATTTCCATTATCTTCCCACATTCTTTCCTAGAGCAGGAAGTAAAATTAGTAAAGGTATGCCTTGAATTTTTATACCAGATTCCCTTTATGCTCAAACACTTTAAAAAGTCACAGTCATCTTTCAGACTGCAGTTAATGAGTTTAAAATATTTTGTTCAACTTGGAGAAAGGGAATTTAAATTAAATCTTCTTTTCTTCAGTTAGATTAAGGTAGAAAGCTACCTTGTTACTCTTGACATGTCTATTAACTATTGCTGATGAGGTGTGAAATATAGGGTAAGTCATACCAAATACTAATGAGCTAATGTGATATAGGGAAATTGAATTTTTGGAAAACTCACCCAGCCTCCTCCTGCAACCCAAAACTTTGGAACACTATAGGAAATGGATTGTGCTTTGCAGCTTTTCCCAAAAAGATGTCATTGTATCTGTTTTCAGCGGCTGCTGTGCCAGAAAGAGGAAGAGGAGCAGGAGGTTGTATCCTTCTAGACCCATTACATCAAAATAATCTGTTCCCTTAAAGTGTCTTAACTTTAATAATGGCATATGTCATGTTGTGAGAGCATTACAATTCACTATAGAAATACAGACTATGGGGTCACTGTAGAAGCCCAGCAGGTTGTATCAGATGTGAATTATATTATACTTGAAACACATCCTTCTATTAAATAAAGACTTTCCCAAGAGACTAAAATGTATTCTACCATCATAGGGTCCTGAGGAAAAATGCAAAATACAAAAACAGTTGCTAGAGGGGGGTGTTTTCTAACTTCAACTGGAGAATGGAAACTGCCTCTGTTTTATTGCTTTTGTTCCCAGTCAGCTTATGTCCATGGGAAGGCTACTTTTGTTTCAGAAAATCTTTGTGCAACATCCAAAACAGACACTGTGACCACAATGCTGTCGCTGTCTTTTCCCTAATGGTATTCTGTCATTTTTGTCTGATGAAGAAGCTTGTGAAGTTTCAAAACTTAACGTGATATATTTTGCATCTTTCGATTGGTCCACTAAAGGTATCATCACAGGATGGATTTGGGGTTTTGTTTTTTTGTTAAATAGGGGTTATTTTCTTCAGTATTCACAGAGGTTTGAATATGAGCAAGAGCAAAAATTGAGAAAATAGATATATAAGCCCCAGATGGCTTATAGGCATCCTTCTCTGTCAGAAATACCTCTTGGGTCATATGGAAAATTCATTTTGAAACTGAGGGAACCCTCAAAAATAGTTCATAACATAGCATTGGGTGATGTTCAATTTTTTTTGCATCTCTGGTTTAAAAGATCTCAGGAAAGAGTTCTAACTTTAAATCCTAAATAGAGCCTTTGGTGTTTAGATAGTACTGGTTGAGATGGGGAAATGATCTGACTTGCTTTTATAAGACACTGTCATACATTGATGTATGTGAGTTTGACTTATGCATTTAGATATTTTTAGAGGTGCATATTTTTAATTTATGGCTCTAGTATCTTGAAATGTTTATTGCTTTAGAATGTTTATGGCTTTAGATATTTAGGTATGTACATTTTTCTTTTGAAGAATTTATGATTGTAAATTATCTTGGGGTACAGTATGCACAGTTGGGGGAAATTACATAGAAGAAGTCTTTAATCAGTCAGGAAGCATTACTTAAAATAGATAAATTGTGGAAATACATGCACAAATTAGGGAAATTTTTGAAAATAGTATGTTTAAAATAGTATGCAGTTCTTTTTAGAAGGAGAAAACACAGTCTTACAACTAGATATGTGTCACTTCCGCATTTGAGAAAAAAAACCCTAGCAGGGTCAAGCCTAGAACAGATCTCGGTGGTCAAAAATATGGCAGAATTACAATATGCCTCTTCAATGTGTGGGGGGCTTTTTTAAGTTAAAAAAATGAGTAATAGTCAGGGGGGAAGCATGTGCATCCCCTCAACATCTGGAAGTTTCGTCCCCTATTGTAGATGTTACAGGGGAGGTGAGGAATTGGAAAAATGGCTACAGTTTTCACTAGCAGCCTTTTTGTCTTTGTTACATAAAGTGATGCTGCCCTTTATTTCATTTGTTTAAGTTACGAGGTTCAAAATAACAGTTTAACAGAATTAATTCAGTATGTTGCATCAAGTTATGGAGCAAGTATACAGTCCGTATTTGAGGGCTTCAGATATTCTATATTGTTAACTTTCTTACAGTATAAGTTTTTTTTTAAAGCATTATTTGAACTGTGGGGTATTTTTTGATTCCAGTGAAAATGCTAGTGTGTTGCAGGCTACAAAACTATACCATGTCTAAGAAGTGTTTGGGTGTGCAGAATCAAATCAGTTCCACTCCAATAAGAAGGAATAAAATCAAAATCAGGACAAAATCTCCTGTTTTTTTAGTTTTAGTATCCCCAATAGAAGAAATGTAAATTTCTCATGAATGAAGACAGCTTACAAATAACCAGAATACAAAAAAGTTCTACATGGCATGTCAAAACCATTTTATAGTTTTAAGGGGGGGGGGTGGAGTTTGTACATGGCAAGTGCCTGAAATTTGGAGACGAAGCGATGTTATGCCAGTGTAGTAACTCCTGTGTTACCTTTTGAGGTGCTTGCACAAAGAGGTTTTGAGGTGCTTGCATAAAGAGGCATCCAATATGCCCTTCTGCAAGTATTTCTCCACAGACCTTCGGCACAGGGGGTCAACTTGAAGGTATGTCAGTGCATGAGCATAATTCCACCCTACCATGATCTGGAATGGTCAATGGAATGTCCAGAGTAGTAACCATCACATCACAGCTGCCTCACTTGAGTGAGAACTTTACACTCTGATGGCACTGAACAGGATCTTGGCCATTTTTTTACAAATGTGCAGATGACAATATGGTGGAATGCCTCTATTGGAACTCAGCTTCTGTGGGGAAATAGACCCTAGGGCAATCCTTCCCAGGCTATCTGATGTGGGGGATCAGCCATTATTTTTTCCCCAGTGTGGCAGGGACTGACACCATATATGTGCCCTTTGACTGCAATTCTTTCTTTCTTTCCAAGAGACCAGCAGTCAATGGTCCAGGGACCACTTCAGTCCAGGGACCACCCCTTTGAGTAGTAGTGCTGTTGGAGACTAAAGCATTCCATTGGAGTACAAGAGGGTTAAGTCACTATAATGAGAAAAACTGTCCCTTTTCTTTAACATATTGTGGTGGTTAAATATCACTTGCGACCAATATTTATGTGCACACTGCATACCTATTTCAATTTGTTCAGATGACATGTTTATTACATTTTCATACTATTTTCTATTCAGGAAAGATTTCATAATGGAATAAATTCCCTTCATTTCCCTGTTGAATAGAAACTCATTCTCCATGTTTATCTTCTGAATTTAGATTGATCTGTCGTTGATTATTGTTTGCCTTTAGCTCTCATCATCTATTCTCTTTATTAAAAAACACTGTCAGTTTCCTGTTTTAAATGCATGTTACCTTTTAAAAATGAAATAGATTTTAAAGGATTGGCAGACATAGCGACAGAGTCAGTGAGCAGGCTAATATAGAGAGAAGGGCTTAGTGATGCAAACATCAATGTAATAAAAATTACGTATTTAATGTATTTCATATTACATTATCTATTAATCATGTTCTATAAGTAGAAACAAAATCTTATTGTTCTGCCAAATATATATCTATTATAAAATTTAAATGCTGTAGAAAAATTTCTTATTTAGTGTAGTTGAATTATTATATTTCAGGTTATCTTTAAATGACCTGCTGGCATTTCAGCACAATTGGTCTGTAGACTTTCTGACTTCAAATTTAAGAATAAAAATACCTATAATTTTAATGTTGCAAGGCCTGCCATGTCAGGCATAGCTATGCTTATTATCATTAGCCTTAATTTGTTATATAGAGAGAGCAAAACCATTCTAATGAATATACTTTGGGCTGCATACCTTTACCTGCTTTCTTGGGAGTGAGCCACTTCTGTATTCAGTGGGGCTTATTTCTGAGTAAACATGTATAGGAGCAAAAGCATTTCTCATTAATTAAAGAACTACTGTAGTTTTAGCAAGTGCTCTGGAAAAACTAAGCACAGTTTCAGTTACAAAATGGGGTGCTGCTGAATTTCTTTTCAACTGGGAGAGAATTCTGGCTGGGGCAGATTGTTTTGGTTTGAATCAGAAGGGAAGAGGACAGAGATATTCTAGAATATTCAGTGTTCTCTGAGGACAAACCTCCCCCGCCCCAAATAGCACAATCTCATCGCAATTATTCATAAATATTTTTTGGAATTACATTCCACCTAGAAATAATAAACCTATCAGAGATGTCTATAAATCTGTAGCACTAATTAGAACTTTAGATGACAGTACAGACTTTGCAATTTAATGTACACATCCAATCATTATAAAATTATAAGAGTGGATTATTATATAGCCCAAGACTGTTCACATGATGAATTACTGCACTGATACGTAAAACAACAGTGCAGCTTTAAATCCCATGGTAAAACAATAATTAGTACGTTATGGGTTTCCGTTTAATATGGGATTGCAGCCTGAAATTCTATCATTTTCCTATAGTTAATACTATAATATGAGGGATCTATTCTCTTTCCAACTCAATCTGTAAGTAAATAGTTGTTGTTTATGACTGTAATTTTTTGTCCAAATTTAATTACTTGAGAATTACGCTTGTTAATGAAAATGCATGGAAAATATTTCCCCTAACCATCAGGAAAGAAAGGAAAGCAACTTTCATGTAGAGATGGAAATACTATTTTAAAAAATGGTGGAAGAGCTTGTTTATTGAGTGTTGAGAAACCCTTATGAGGAGAATCCTGGACTGCTGAGAGTCTTTACTGTTTGAGAGTTATTCTGCATAAAATTTGCACATGATTTTTTTCTGTGTGCAGAAAACAGCTTTTTCTATCCAGAAAATAATATTTATGTACAGAAATATCATGTTTCATAATATTATATTTCATAAGTGCTGTTTTCTTGCAAATTTTGCACAGGATAACACTGGTCTACAGCACTTTCTGTACAGAAAGCAGCATTTCATGTGTAAAAAAAAATTCTGACCAGAAAATTCTGTTTTCTACACAAAAAAACTTTCAATTTGGCACACAATATGCTCTTATATGGCATTGTATTTTGAATGATTTTGAAAACTGCACAATCTCACAGAAGGAAGAAAATTGCTAAAATTACACATTGCTTCCTTTCAGAACAAAATTATTGAAGAATTACATTCCTACTTCTATGGTGATCACAATAAAAGGCACCATTATCTCCTATACAGTGTACCCACTTTGGGAAAGGGAGCATTTGCTTTCCCTTCCTGTGTTCCTGACTGACCAGATGTAATTATTACCCAAGAATATCTAAATAAAACATTTAAAGCATCTAGACCCTTAGTTATGATCTAGGGGGCAGTCCTCTAGCTTCAATTCACAAGCAAGAAGGCAGAAGCATTTTTTTCCCATAAGAGAAAGGAACTCAAGTGCACCAGTTCAGCCCCACATCTGAAATTACAGCAATCTGTATGGGAGCTTGAGAATCAGGCAGAAAGACAAGAATCCCATGCAAGCCCTCTGAACTGAAAGATGTCCTTGAGTTTCTGAACTTTAAGAGAAACTGCTGGTATCTTTTTTCTTCTTCATATTTTGTGCACTTTTCAGATGGAGAGAATGTGCTGTTTTTAAGCACAAGGGTTCTGAAGTTTGTTTATAGAGGACTTTTGTATATCATTTGTCAACAAGAATAAGTTTTTGTAGTGATTGACATAATAAAAAGGTGCCTTACTGATTCATTAAAGTTTTTTACAATCTCAGCAGGTATGGGTTTTCATATGTTGATCTTCCACCCTTAAGCAAAAGAGTAGATAGCCTCATTTTATACCTCAGCCAATCAATCATTCGCGTTTATATTCCATCTTTTTCCCAAGGATGGGACTTGAGGCATCTTCCACAATAAAATAACAAATAAAACAACATATAGCTAAAATATGCAAAAAAAAAAAAAGAGTTAAGATTAAAATAACATTAAGAGAATTAAATTAGAATTCAAACCATATAAAACATTAATTTAAAAGCATGGATTAAAAGCAGTACGAGACTAAAATAGAAAACATTCCCAAACTGCTGCTGAAACAGAAAGGTCTTCATCTGATGATGAAAGGATAGCAAGTAAGGAGCCGGCCAAAACTCCCTAGGAAGGGAGATCCATAGTCTAGGAGCAGCCAATGAGAAGGCTCTTCCCTATGTTCCTACCATATGTATTTGTGAAGGTGATGGGACTGAGAAGAGCACCTCCTCCAAAGTTCTTAGCATTTAGGCAGGCTTCTGTGAGAAGATACGATCATTTAGACAGCCTAGACCTGAGTTGTATAATGCTTTATAGGCCATAAGAAGCACTTTGTATTCTGCCTAGTAATGGACCAACAGCCAGTGGAGTTGTTGTACCAAAGGAGAAGTATGCCCCCTGTAACCAGCCTCCATTGACAGCTTGGTTATAGCTCCTCCTCTACAATAGGGGCAAGAAGCCATTTTTCAGCCCAGAGGCCAAATTCCAGTCTTGGAAGACACTTGGGGTCAGAAGTCGATGGGGCCAAACATGAATGGACTTGCCTAAAAGTGAAATAGAATGGGTACAAAAATTGGGCAGGTGTGGAAAAATTAGTTTTTAGCCATCTAATTGATTTTAGTTTGCATCTATTCAGAAGTAAGTTCTTGAAGCAACAGCAGAACATTTGAGACAACAGCAAGAATTGTATGTGTGTCCCTTCAGAATAAAGGTTTTGAGATAGGAACACTTTTTTCCCCCTTGTCACATTTTAAAATGTACATGTTTCCATTCCCAATAGCATAATGTCTGCTCAAAGTAAATCTTCCAAAAACCTTCTTCAGAAGTACCGTAAGCCTTTCAAAACCAGTTTTTTAAAAGCTTGCAGAGACAACAGAAGGCCAGGAGAGGGCAATGAGGAAGTGAAAAGTGTGAACATGACCAAAGAGCTCCAGAAAATCATGTCGGTGGCAAGAGCAGGTCATCCAAGGGCATTTGGGTGGCATTTTTAAATAAAAAACATATTTTTAAAATGGGGCTGACAGGCCCTTGGAGGGCCCCCCCAAAAAAATAACCTTTGGGGTCCACAAGCAGGACATACTTTTCCCTCCCTTGTGATAGATAAAAACGTGCAACTGGAATTGCCATAAAATTTTACCTAAAGTAAAATATTCAGGGCAAATGCTGAGTTTTCTATTCTGAATGAAAACAAAGAGAATTATGTCACAAGTTTTCTAAAAAAAAAGTATTTCAGAGGCTGGGTGCTGAGTCTATCCAAAATCCAATTTGTACAAAAAGAACTAATCAGTTTCTTTAGCAAAAGTTACTTGGTTTTAATAGTATTTCCTAAAGCCAAAAAAATAAAAAATAAAATAAAAAAATACATATAGTAAAGAGTGGATGGATTTCGCTTCCTTTTTATCAAACTTGAAGTAAAAGCTCCTCTGAAGTTTGGTGGCAGTTTTAACTGTAATCCCCTATAGTCTTATCTGTAATTTAACCATAATCTTTTGTTTTTCCTCTCAGCAGTAGCTGCATCCAGCGATCAGAGCCAGATCCCTATAATTGCTGTATCTGTTACAGTGGGAGTGATTCTGTTGGCTGTTGTTATTGGTTTCCTTCTCAGTGGAAGGTAAGAGGGGAAAGCTGTGTGTTTTGTACTTATCAAATCTTCTTCATCCCCCTACCTCCCTCCTTAACTTTGATCTGGCCAGCTGTCTTTGGAGCACGTTCCTTTGCAAGGCATAAAACACAAAAGCACTCTAGTGTATTCAGTTAAATTCTACTCACTAGCATTTGTGTGTGCGTTTGGGCAGGGAGAGTATTTTTATGCTGGAAATACTGGTCTCACAAAGAGAGTTGGTTCTGGTGCCTGTCAGCTATTCTGGTCTCCTTGTAGAGGATAATATCCTGTTAGAGTTGAAAGCATGCTCCTATGAGTTGCATTTCCTGATTCCCCCATCCCCAATATTTATTTAAAATATTTATTTGCAATATGTGACATAATGACAGTTTCAAAAGAGATTTCATGTTAATCCATTTTAGCAAAAATGAGGAATCTTGTGGTACCTTAAAGACTATGCAATTTATCACACAATGAGCTTTCGTAGATTCCAGACTACTTCAGCAGATGGGTGAAGTGTTATCCAGAGGTGTGTGTGTGTGTGTGTGTGTCTTTGTAGGTATCAAGGCAAGATTCAGTTGCCTTCAATTTGCTTTTAAGCAACATAACACCATTTTCATTTCTCCTTCCGCTTGTATTCAACAAGAAAGCTAAGACCATTGTTATTTCTCTCCTTCTTAAAAGCTGCTGCTAGTGTTAGCCAATAATTGTATCTCAGGTGTGCCCTTGCTTTTTTGAATAAAAGCTAAACTTTTTTTTTAAATGAAAACCAAACATTCAAGCAAAAGCACATGGAAAGGAAGTAGCTTCTTCAGGAGTACCTCAGCCTTGGGTGCTGTTGCTGCATGTCCCGTCTCAAATATTGCTCCAGCTCACAGTGGGTTTTGTTTTTATTATTTATTTTAAGGATATCTGTATCTCTTCTTAGCCCACAAGAGCTCCCAAGGTGATGAAGAAATAAAAACCAATCAAAACAATACAAAGATAAAAACATGTTAAATACACATTAAAATACTCTTTTAAAACTCATAAGAGCAGTCTAATAACAATCCTAGAATCCAGTTTTGAAGCTGTTAAAACAGCAGTTTCGAACACTGAAAGCCACATGGAACAGCACTGTTTTGGCGCCTGTCAGAAATTTGAAAGAGATGAGCCAACCTCACTTCCTTCGGTAGGGAGTTCCACCACCAATGTGCTGCTATGAAGAAAGTCCTGTTATGTTTACCCACCAACCTAAGTTTAGGACACACAACAGGGGCTCCTCTAAAGATCTCAAATTTCTGGCAGGCCCATATGGGAGAAGGCGGTCATTCAGTTATCTTGGCCCCAAGTCATTTAGGTCAATGTCAGCCCCTTGAATTGAGCTTGGAAGCAAATTGGAAGCCAGTGTAGTTCTTGCAGGACCAGTGTTATATGGTCTTTAAAATGCCCAGCTGACACCAGTCTGGCTGCTGCATTTTGCATCTGCTGTAACTTCCAGACTCTTCTCAAGGATAGCCCCACCTACGGCTCATTACAGTAGTTCTATTGAGAAGTAATTAAGGCATGAACCACTGTGGCCAGATCTGCCTTCCCCAAGAAAGGGCACAGATGGTGCACCATCCAAAGCTAGTCAAAGGCACTCCTGGCCACTGCAGCAACCTGACTCTTGCTGGAGTTAAATTGCCATGTGAGCAAAGTGCATCTTGTCATCTGTTTTCTTCTTCCCATTTTCTGCCTTCTCTCTGCTCTCTCTTCCCCCTCCACTTTCATACATTCCTTTTAAACTCTCCTATCTCTTGCCAGCAAGCTGCACCATTGCTTTTTTAAAACTTTTATTTCTGTTATACTGAAGATTGAAGCTACAGCTGCGCCCAACATCATGATTTCCCCAGTGTGGCTCTGGACTCATGTGTTCATCTACAGGGCATTGGGAGAAATGAAAATGCTCATTCTAAAAGCCTTGGGAAGGAGAAAGAAAGGGTGTCACTCCCTGACTAGAAAGTGAGCCTAAAAGAGAGTAAAATATGTATGTGATTGTGTGTGTGTGTAGGAAATGCTGGAGAGTTGGGGAGACAGCAGAATACTGTTTTGTTTGGGGGAGAACAAACAAGTAGGGGGGGGGTGGTCCAGTAATGTGGCCCAAGTGTACTTGGGGTTCATGTGTACACATTCTTCTTGCACAGTGGATAATCCAGCCTTGCTCAGAGGTAGAATTCTTCACCACCTATGTTCTTTGTGATACTTTATTTTGAGCTGTGGGGCCTTTTAAATGTGAAGATTATGCTCTGTTGTGGAACTATGATTTCTTAACCTGAATCACCCATTTGTTTTCCTCTTGGCTTCTCCTCCAGCTTTTCTCAGGCTAGTGTGCAATCAACACTAGGGAAATCATGTTTTTGGTGGAGTGGCAGGTAGGGGGACAGGAAGAAAGGAGAAATAGGATATGTAAATTGCTCAGTGGCAATGCTCGCTTTGCCTACAAAAGATCCTTGGTTCACTCCCTGGTGCCTGTAGTGGCAACAATCTCATTAACTGAAGTCTGCTGGCCAAACAAAAAAATGACTCCAGTCAAGGCCCCAATCCCATTCTGCAGGATAGAAGAGCAACAGGAGGAGACCTGATAGTCTCTGAGCAGTTTTAGTACACACACACACACATGCACACTTACCACCACCACAAGCCTTTCCCAGTGGGACAGTGGGCACTTGTATGACTGGCCACGTACCATTCTACAAAATCTCACCCCACTCATCCCTGACTACAGATGGCTTCATAGGCAACACACATTGCTGTGGCGGCCTGGACACACTAGCCAAATTTATCTCACTGTTCAGCCTGGCTGCCTCCCCACTTATACTGCCACCTAACTTTCAGCTTCCCCTTTATCCCTTCTCTGGACTGCAGTCTGACTTTCTGTAGATAATATCTGGTATTGTGTGGATTCAATTGGTAAGTGTGACTACTAGATATCAGTGAGGGAAATAGTTCACTATGAATAAAACACACAAAAAATTTGTTTTTTAACAGAATGGTGTAACATAAATGCTTCTATATTTTGCATCCAACTTTGTTAACTGTTAAATTTCTCTTAGTCTCACGCTGTGGTGACTGTTTCATAAAAACCAGGAACTTCTGCTGATCATTTTTATGTGAGTAAAAAACAGTGCGGCCGCCTCCAGTGCTAGCCGCAACACTCACGGATGACGCCAAGAGAGAAACGGTGTTGTCCAAAATGGACCCTTGCCGCACGACAGCCTTGTTACTGCTCCGGAGGCCGCTTGCACAGCAAGAGGCTGATTTTAGCTGTCTGAAAATCTCCAAGGAAACTGGACCTCTTGTTTTGTGCTAGGTGCTAGTTAGGGATCAAAATGTGCTGATAAAAATGATCAGCAGACTCTAGAAAGTGTTGTTGCTTGGACTGAGGTATGTGTGCATGTGTGTGTCACAGCATGCTAAGGCACTCTACAAGTTATTTCAAAATCATATCCAATAGAAACACAGCGGGACTAAAATAATTCCTGCCTCATAAATCAGCTTCCTTTCACTATAATTTCCAAATTGGTTAATAACTGGAAAGGCTGCCAGATTATTTTATTTTATTTTTTACAATTTTTGTTTTAGTTTAGATTGTCAAGAGTGACTCAAAGCACCAGCTTTGCAATTTGTGAAGAAAAGCTAGTGTATGAGTCAAATAATTTTGAAGAGCTTTTTAGAACAATTGCAGGGATTCGCTAACAGTTTGGAAAATGGAAGCACCATCTGTAACACAGAGGTCAGCTATAACAGGAAACCATGGTCTCCTGTGATCTGAATGAGCTGCAATCACTCTCAACCTTATGTGATCCTCATCTTTTTGAAACCACAAAGCACAAATTCAGCTTCTATTTCGAAACAAACTATGGTTTCCTGTTGCATCTAAACCCAGGAAAATGGTTTGTTTAAACTATAACTAGTAGGAAAAAGCTAAAAAATCAACTTGGGGTAAGAGTCTGGCTTTTTCTCTCCTATATTCATACATGCTTCATGAGCAGGTCTTGCCAATACACTTCCTAAACCATTAGTAACAACTGTTAGTTCCTCCTTGGTGAATTAACTTTGGATCAGGAAAGGTGGACAAGGTGGGGAAATCTTAAACTCTTGATCCCAGAAAGTACAACTACAGTATGTCCAACAGTGCAAACTCCACATTTCCCCCATCTGCTCTTCCCTCAGGAAAATCTAAGTAGAATGGAAACACTGGGAACTACAAAGAGTTCTATTCATCTCTGAGAACTCTAAGCCAGGACATGCTCAACTTTATCCCACCTTTCCACTGTGAAAGACTGGGTAAAAATCAGCATTGGGTTCAAATTTGACCGGGGTTGCCTATGCCACCACTATTTTTCTGGACTCTATACCACATATGCATGGGGTGTCCAGATGTGTTTTTGTGAGGTCAACACTGGAATAATGTGGCTGCTGATGTAGGGTGGGTGGAGTCACCAGCTGGAAATGATTAAGTGCCTATCTCCAAACAATTCCCCATCACAAATTTCCCCTTCCAAAATTCAACTGCATATTACACCTGATCCCCGTGGCCCCTCGAACACTAGCATGAGCTTTATCTTAGCATGGATTTTCACTTCCTCAGGTGTATAAAGTATTATACAAAATTCCAGATATATGTAGTTGGGGTGGGACTGTAGATAGTGGAGTCTGAGGGATATGAAATGAAGAAACTATGCATACCTGTAGATATGAACTACTGATTATTTTTTTAAAAATAAGAATTGTTATTTTTATTTAAAATATGAATAAAATCGTAAATTTCTCTCTTGTCTCTCATTTAAAAATAACCATTAAGACTTAATATCATTACAAACTTGCTAGTTAAACTTCCAGTCTTGAGGAAGTAATGGCTTTGTCACATTTGTGAAAATTAAGTTATCTACAGTCAAAGATCAAAAAGCAAGAAAATGTGTATTTCTCTTCCTTTGAATAAGAATGGCACCAGCAGAGTGGAAAATGAGATCTAGTTGTAGAATTCTTTGGGACAGTATACATTTATTTACTGTTCATAAATGTTTAAATAGAATTTTATTTATTTTTTTGTGAAGTTGAAGGCTTTCACAGCCGGCATCCATAGATTTTCCTTGGGGTTTTTCTGGGCTGTGAGGCCGTCTTCTGGAATAGTTTCTTTCTGACGTTTTGCCTGCATATGCCAGCCACAGATGCAGGCGAAACATCAGAAAGAAACTATTCCAGAATACAGCCTCACAGCCCAGAAAAACCCCAAGGAAAATCTAGATTTTTTTTTATTTTTTTTTAAATTAAGCTTAATATTGTGTGGTAGGCAAATGGTCTAAGTTCTGACTTTTAGGTGTCTGCTTCAAGATATAGAAACCTCTGCATCTGCATAGCTCATGCATGTATGCTGTATCTACTGTCCTATCTCTCCCCTGGCAGACTGTTGCAGGTATAGCAGCTGTGTGGAGCATATGGATGAGTAGGTACTCTGTAAATATACATTTTAAGGACAGACAATAGCCAGTAATGCTTTAAAAGCCAAAGTGAAATATTTTTTGTAGTGTTAGGGGTTGTCCAAACGGTGAAAAACCTCCTCACAGAATGCAAGGAGACTCCTTCCTGTCCTAATGGCATTCCATGTGATTTTGCTGCATTGTGAGGGGGGGGGGCAAAAAAGCCAAAAACCTCACCAGAAAAGCCTTCACAGCTTTCCCCATCTTTTTAATAAATAAAAAAAAAGTTGATATGATTCACTTACCCATACAAGAGGAAGTGCAAATTTGATTGGCTGAACAAGCAAAGGGGGGTGCCATGTTGGATTTTTGCCTTGGCGAACAAGCGCTAAGGTGAGAATAGGGGGTGTTGTTTGTTTGTTTTTTCTTTTGTGCTCAGTTGAAAAATCGCTCAATCGCATCTTGGACATCATTTAAAAAAATAAGGACATGGCTGCCAATTGAGGTAAGTGCAAACACGAGTAAATCACTCACGGCCACTATGTTTACTAGCGGGCATGCAAAGCTTATGGGGGCAGAAAAGCCGTTAGGACAGGTCACAGCTGCTGCAAATGTCATTACTGTGAGGCATTACTTTTTTATGGGCTCGTATAGACAAGCCGTTAACTGACTACAGCTTGAATTCAGTTATTAGTCCCAATAAAGTAAACTGATTAGATCAATGGAACTTACATAAGAGTTGATTCATCCGATTCTTAGTCAATGGATCTACTCTGGTTGGAATTAATTATTGGGTTGATATGAGTGATACACTTCTTATCATTCCTAATGCAGTTCAAGCTTAATCCAGATAATGAATATAATGAATATATTACTACTGTTTTCTACATTCTACATTAATAAAGCCCCCCCAAAAAAATACACAACCCATGCCCTTCTAGATGTTGTATATCACTTAGTAAGTTGTACATTAATATATTTTAATTATCAGGTTTGAAACTATTGTTTCAAAAATAGTGGAGGAATATTGGGGGAAATTTAAATCAATACTATAAATCAATATTTTTCCCTTGATTTCAACCAATTCACTCTGTAATTATATGATTAATACAACTTGGCTGTCACAGAGCAGTTACTGATAACACAAACATCTTGACTCTAAGTGAGTCAGTTCACATATCCAGTATGATAAGACCCTCTAGTGAGAGAGTGGAGCTTCATGAAGTGTAACTCTGCATTCTCTAGCTCTGATCTCTCTTTGAAGGTTTTTTTTCCCCTCCACAATGGTTATTTTTAAGGCCAGTGTACTGAAAATCTGAATTGTTCTCCCTCCACTAGTTTTCAAATATTTGATTTTGCATGTTAGATATATGCTCATTTATTCTTTGGTGTAGATTGGACTGCTTACCCTATGTAGGTTACTGCTTAGAGAATGTAATATAAACCAGCATCTGTATGACCAATAGTTTTGTAATTTGGCACTGGGGACAATGTAATTCTTACTGTCAATACTTTCTGAATATAATTTACCCCTATTCTCTGTCTGTAGTTCCATCCCAGCCATTTCTGTTGTACATCACCTGGAACTCAGAATAGCACCATGCATCCAATGAGGTTAACTACAGTCTAAGAAAGTTCATTGTAGAATAAATGTGTTAGTCTTTAAGGAGCATGGGACTCTTTTTTGTTTTATTGCATGTATTTTCTCCAGCTTTGTTGATCTGTTATTTTTATTCTTATTCCAAAAAGAAACTAACATCAAACATATATACATAAATACATATAAAGTATACATAAGCTAATAAAACAATAACATAATCTGGATCTAACTTTTAAAAAGTTAAGAAATGACATCAGAAAAAAAAAAGAAAAAACAAAATAAAAGTAGACAATAATAATGATATACTTCCTTCCTTTGTGGTGTTGGGAGTTGAAAGCACTTAAAAGATTTTTACTAATATCATGTTATATAAGATAATAACAAGGTATTTTCTCCAGGTTTTATTGCTCACATTTGCATGAAGGGATGCAAATCTTCATACTTTATTTGCCTGGAAGAACAAATATTTTCTCCCTGTTGGGGGAAATTATGAAAGTTTTGGTACATATTCAACAATTTTCCAAACTTCAAAACTTAACATTGGAAGTATTCATTTCTGGGGGGGCGGGGGTTCACAAAGGATTATTTTGTGCAAAATAGTCTGTTTTGTGCTGAAACAATCACATTTTGTGTGCAGTTTTTTTTTAAAAAAAAATCTCACACCTGATAACCATTTTTTTCCTGATTTTAAGTATAGGGCAGATGAGCAACTTGCAGTATGGAAACTGCAGGGCTGTTGGGTTGTCCCTATCATGCTGACTAGAAGCTTTCTTTCCTTATCTAGGGGTGCGTCTACACTGTAGAAATAATGCAGTTTGACACCACTTTAATTGCCATGGCTCCATCCTGCAGAATCCTGGGATGTGCAGTTTTGTGAGCCACCTGCACTCTTTGGCAAAGAAGTTTAAAGACCTTGTAAAACTACAAATCCCAGGATTCCCTAGGGTGGAGCTACAGCACTTGGTAAGTGGTGTCAAACTGCATTATTTCTACAGTGTAGATGCACCTTATAAAATGGTCTGTGGGGCTACTGTTATATTAAATTACATTTATGTGTAATGTTTAGCTTGGGCCTCAGAGAAAGCTGGCTCTGGGCTCAATAGACCAATGATCCTGAAGGAAACTCAGTAGTTCATGTTAGGCATGGGTTATCCACCAGCTGCAGGAGCGGTTTCTTCTGAGTTCACTAAAGTGCTGACACTTGGCTTTCATTTGTGGCTTGCAACAGAAATATTTTGCTTTTCTTGCAAGTGGTCATAAATAACAGCTTGGCATTCAGACACCCTATGGTACTCTAGGGCACCTGAAACCATTGGCAGCAGCCTTTGAAACCAAAGGTCAGGCAAATATTATTCATTCTGGTATTTTGGAAGCCAGTATCCATCTGTGAGAATGCATTGTTTCTAAAGCTTTATAGATGCCTGGAGAATTCAAAATTAGCAGTGTTTTGTCCTGAACAATTAAGCTGTATTTCAGATCAGACTTTCTTGCAAAAACTGTAAGCTCCCATAGAGTAATGTGTGTTGTAATCAGGATGATAGAGCTGGAGAACAGAACGGCAACTATGTGTTATTTTACAGAGTAATATTAAGAAAATTGGACCTGGCCCTGCTTAGAGGAACATGCGTTTTATATTTCAGAAATAGGAAGGAGAAGGGGAGAAGCCAAAGTACCAAGATAAATAAAATTATATGCAATTACACATACATAAGCTTCAGTTTAATAGAGGGTGGGGCAAAAGAATTAGGACACCTGTGTTTGTGTGGCGTGCTAAAATGGGGTGTTGACAAGCTGATGCCCAAGCCATTTTTGCACACACATCCCATTGCTCCTATTTTCCACCAGTACCAGAACAGTGCCGCTGAAATAGGCAGTACTGCTGCTGCCAACACTAGGTCTATATGCCAAAGATCAGTGGCAGTGATATCACAAAGTAAAATGTTTTGGGAAGGCAACTCTTTACTCAGCAATTAACAGGACTCTAAGGTGTAGGACACTCTGGCACACACTTGCACTATATAGAGCTGCTGCATTTGCCATGAATTTCAGTGGCAGTTGTAATGATGGTGGGTGCTTGTTCTTGGGAAGTTGCCTACTACTGCAATAAGCTATGGTTTAGTGAGGTGTGAGCTCCTCTTGTGGAGCTGTATCATCTGAACTTGGGAAATTGTTGTTGAATGTGCCTTCAGGTTGACTCCAGCTTACGGAGTTGGGTTTCCTTGGTGAGATTATTCAGAGGAGGTTTCCATTAGCTTCCCTTAAGGCTAAAAAAAGGACACCCATTGGGTTTCCATGGCTGAATATGGATTCAAACCCAGGTTTCCCAGAATTCTAGTCCAGCACTCAAACCACTACACTATCCTGGCTGTCTCTCTGGCAAAGTGTAGCTAATTTTAATTGCAAGTATACCTTGGTCAATGAAGTGGATGTGTTTCTGGGCATTATTTATTTAAACAAAAAAAAAAATATTTATTTATTTATTTATTTATACCCCGCTCTTCAGCCTCAAGGCTATCAGAGCGGCTTACAAATTGCTTTTAAGCAATAGCTATTTACACATCTACACTGCGTTAAGCAGTTTCCAATGTGTGTTAGCTAATTGCCCCCCACAAGCTGGGTACTCATTTTACCGACCTACGAAAGGATGGAAGGCTGAGTGAACCTTGGAGCCCGAGATAGAAATAACACAGAATGAGTAGGGAATATATAACACAAAAAGAAAGGGCAGTTGAACATTCAAAACTAACAATGTATACATATAAAATGAAACAACCAGATCAGGTAAGCCTTGGGTAGGTAAACAAAAATATTTTGGACCTTCTGCAGACCATTTTTAGGCATCTTCCAAAATGCATCCAGGGATGACATTTACTTTCAACAGCACCCACGTTGCTTTTGATTTCCATTTTTGTGACCAAAGTTACTGATCTGTACTTTTTAACATTCTGAGAGTAGCTGGTGCAGCAGGCTGTTTCCCACGTAACAGTACTTGTGACTTGAGTGTTTGTGGCGGGGAGAGTTGGTTGGGGTTAGCATTCCAAGAATTGTTTGTCAGAACCTTGGAGAGCAGCTCTAAATTTCAGAATAAAAATTCCTGGGCACATTTTCAGTGCATGGAGTCACATAGTCAAGTTTTCACTCAACTATCTAAACCCGTCAGCTGAAAACACACTCAGGTTTTATTATGTGACTCCATGAGCTGAAAACATGCCCAGGCTTTATTCTGAACTTCATAGGAGCTTTCCAAGGTGCTCAAACCAATTTGGGGGGTATAGTTATCCTGTTGGATAGCTCCTTTAAAGTTTGGACTAAAGCCCAGAACAGATGAACCATTCCGCTGATGCAAATGAAGCCTTACACATCGATACTTGCATAGCCTAGATAGGGAGGGCCCTGATTGTTTACCCTTCCCTATGCAACACAGGAATAATAATGCTGACCTAACTGGTGATGCTGTTGTGATCATAAGTAAGATCAGGGCCTGTGTTAGGGCTCAACATCCTTCAGTTAGCTGCTAAGGGAGAGAGTGATAGACTGGAAGCTGCTCCCCTTCTAGTAAACTATTACCTGCCCAAAAGGTGTTGTAAAACTCTCTACCACTCTCCACTTTTGTACATTCTTTCTGGGATTTTGTTTGTTTCATTTTTTGTTTAAATATGGAGGATGATTCAGGTGACCAGGGTGGGTGGTTGTATTATTATTATTATTATTATTATTATCATTATTATTATTATTATTATTATTATTACACTTCTGTGAATTGTAAACTTAGAATTGTATCTGTAATGCAGTCACAACCATCCATTGCAGGCCTTTATTATCCACTACCCTACTATATGAATCATCTTCTAGTGTTGTCTTGTAAAATCAGTTACATTGGAGGGTGTGCATATCTCATGCCATCCCTTTGCCAATAAGAATTGTCATCTTCCCATCAGTCCTTTCTGTTATAAATTTGTTGGAGGAACACTTTATAGCCTCAGTTTTATGATGCACATGATAAATATTTCACTAGGTGATTGCCAGCATGAAAGTAGATTTTCTATGAGATAAAATGCCACAAGAATATTTAGAATGGAAATGTCGCTCTTTCTGTTCTACGTTTATTGAAAAACATTGACCTGTGACCCAGGATTCATTTTTTCTCGGAAAGGGATAAGCGACATAAATTTACAGGGAGAAATAGTTTCCAAGGTATGGAAATGATCAGCCAAAGGTACAAGCCCGTATCCATTGTATTTTTATCAGCTGAAGAACTCATTCAGTTTCTTTAGCTTAAAGGTAGATAAACCAAACGTTAAATGCTTTATGTTTTTACAAAAACAGATAATATAGTAGCAATAATAGCTTGCCATTGGAAATACAACAAGAGGTATGAAGGTGCACTTATAAGAAAATTATATTTTTGAAGTATATGGAAAATAAATCTAAGTGTTTATCTTCTTTTACTTTTGGTATATTACCACAGTAAAAGTTTTAAAGAAATAATGTGTTAACCCTCCTGTTTTCATCACCTCTGTTAAATCATACTTTTAAAAAATAGAATATTGGATACTTCTGTTATGGAAAAATACAACATTGTATTAAGGATTATTGTATATTTTTAGTGGGATTGTAATAGTACACAATATAAATTCATTCAAGTTCTCATAGACTGCAGTTATTTTGATTGTGAACCTCTTCCTTCAACTCAAACCCTTCAGAAATTTACAACTTTAAAAAAATGAAATGGTTAATATTTATCATACTAGCTATATAACCATGTAGTCACAACTGTGATATCAAACAAGTTTTCTGCACTTGAGGATCCTTTACCTCTAGATAACTTGGCCATATCATTTCATTTCTTCAATTCACTGTGAGTGGGGTTTTACTAAACCTAGTACAGTCGCCCCTCCACATTTGCGACTTTCACATTTGCGGTTTTGATTATTCATGGAAAGCCACCTGGCCCCCCCTCTCTCCACCCCGCCCCTTCCCAAGGCAGCGAAGGGTTCTCACAAAACCCATCTCTGCCTTGGGAAGGGGGGATGGAAAGCCTCCCTCCCTCTCTTCACCCCAGTCCCTTCCCAAGGCAGCAAGGGGCCCCCATCACCACTTTGGAACAGGTGGGGGATGGGAGCGAGTGGTGATGGCGACTTCTGAAGTGCCCATCGCCACTTGGAACAGGCAGGGGTGGGAGTGAATGGTGACAGGGGTTTCAGAAGCCCCCGTCGCCACTTTGGGAAGGGCAGGGTGGTGGGAGTGAGTGATGACAGGGGCTTCAGAAGCCCCCATCACCACTTTGGAACAGGCGGGGGGGTGGGAGTGAGTGGCGACAGGGGCTTCAGAAGCCCCCATCATCACTTTGGAACAGGCGGGGGGCAGGAGCAAGTGGCGACGGGGGCTTCAGAAGCCCCCGTCACCACTTTGGGAAGCGTGGGGGGGGGAGCGAGTGGCAATGGGGTGGGTTGTTGCAGGCGGGTGGGGGAAGGACTATTATTATTCGCGGTTTTTTCACATTTGCAGGGGTCTTCTGCCCCTAACCCCCGCGACTGTGAAGGGACGACTGTATTCCATTTGTGAAACCCTCAAATTAAACACTCCCATCCAAACCATGGGACTGGATTATCATAGTAAAATTGGTACACCTCTCTCATGTGCAAATACATTTGTTTATTATTTATTGATTACACTTCTATCCCACCCTTTATCACATGATGTCAGGGCAGCGTACAATACAAACAATTTGAAACATGTCCAGATTAAAAGCATACATAATTTTGACAATAGAAATTAGCACAACTGTTAATACCATTTTAAAAACTACAACAATTTACATGTACTCTTGAAATAAGTTAGTTCCCAAAAGCTTTAATAAAAGGCCATGTTTTGGCTTGGCGCTTAAACGTCATCAATATTGACTCCAGTGGGACCTGACAGGGGAGGGCATTCCACAATCAGGGTGCCACAGCCAAGAAGACCCTCTCTCATGTCCTCTCACTTTATATTGCCCCCTCCCACAGACCTCAGCTCTTGGGAAGGTGCATATAGGGAGAGGTGTTCCTTTAAATATCAAAGTCCTGAGCCATTTAGGGCTTTAAATGTAATCATGAGCACCTTGAATTCAGACTGGAAGCGAATTGTCAGCCAGTTCTGCTCCTTGGACACCAGTGTTATCTGTTGCCTATAGGAAGTAGAAAGTGACACAAACTGGAGGAGAAAATTTCAAATATTTATACTTTTATACTCTTTGGGTATCTGAGGTCAATTACAACCCCAAATCTATGTCAGTTAAGAGGAGTTTAAAAAAAAAATTGGTATACCAGAATAGATATTTAGAACATAGTACAGCTCATTAAGGATTGGTACTAGAGATTTTTTATGCCAAAATATTCCTACTTCGTACAAAAGGGAAACAAGCCTCTGGCCCTTTTATACTTCCTTCTCCCCAGAGGGGAAAAAAAACTAGGCTGTTGGAGGACTGGATCCAGAACCAGCTCAAGGTGACATGGTTGGGGATTTTTGAGAGCCCACAAGGGTCCCTAGTGGCTTTGTTCCTACTTTGCATGGAATATTCACAAGGGCATTGTGCTGGGGATTATTGGTTCTTTATGCCATCCCATTTCAAAGAACCCACTGAGAGTGCTTTACCAGATGTAGTCTGGCACTATTTTATTTTATTATTTGAGGCATTTGTCTATGGCTTCTCGAGTTACCAGAGCCCCTGAGGCAACGTACAAGGGGTAAACAGATTTAAAACATTAAATACATGAGTAAAAACTTTTAAAACAAATTCAAAGTCCTTTTTGAAAACAGTTTTAAAATTGCCAGTAGTTAAAACAGCAAGAGCAGCCCACCCTTAATTTTAGGAATTCAAGGCCAAGCAAAATGCCACCATCTTAGCTGCCCACTGGAAACTCAGGAGGGAGAAAGGCAACTTGACATTCTTTGGGAGGGAGTTCAACAGCCAGGGTGCTGCTACAGAAAAACATGTAGTGAGATATGTACCTTCGTGTCCACTGAGTATCTTAGATTTCAGGCAGGCCCATATAGGAGGAAGCGGCCCCAAGCCATGAAGGGCTTTATAAGACAAAAGTAATACTATAAATTGAGTTTGGAAGCAAATTGAAAGCCCGTATACTTCTTATATTACTCTTATTACTAGAATGTCCCTGAACCCACTCTCTACTTGGATTGAAAAAGTCATATGAACTGCAGGGCCTTCAAGACTGAAAGACAGATGATCCTGGTATTTTCCTAAGTCACCTTTTATCTGGAGGGAGGATGAGATAGTACACACAGCAATGAGAGCCGCCAGACAAATTAGAATGGAACCCATTCAACATCAAAACACCAATATTCCGATATAACATGAGCTGTGTAGGGTCAGGGCTCATATGAGCACCAGCAGAGTCTGTGGATACGTGGACCAAATCACCAGCCAGCGAAACATGAACTTACATGAATACTTCTGCAAAAGGTTACTGTGCTTTTGACATTGTCTGTACCTTAGCACAGAAATTTACATCCATCATTGGCTTGCTTTTGAGTTAATTGTGTATTTTCCTCTGTTCTCTCCAATCACTTTCCTCTGTCCTACCCACTGAGACCTCTCTTTGTTCTAGCATGAGGTATGTGTGTGCACATACATGTGTGACTATTTGTGTATGCACTCATGTACACAGAGTGTAAAGCATATGTTCCATTAGAGTTCCATTGTTCCATTAGAGTTCTTATACAACTTTATGATGGACTAGAGAATACTGCTGAACTTAATCCAATTTCTAAGCCAGCCTGCTGGGAGTGTCTCACCCCCACTGCATAAGATGCCTTGGAAGAGCTCCCAGGAAACAGTATCTTTCTCCAAAATCCTAATTCTTCTTTTATTTCCTGTACTTTTACATACACCTTCCAGAGAGTAATCCCCATTGAACATAATGGGTTTTATTTCTGAAAGGGTGCAATGCATGCATGTGTAAACACACAGAAGATAGAGTTAAACGAATGAATTCTACTGCTGCCTATATCCCATTGATTGCCAGTGGAAAATTCTTCATAGTACACTTTGACCACAAAAAGGCAAAGTGGAGACTGTTTTATAATCCAGTTGTTCCTGGGCTCCTCAGTAAACTACTTCACTGGGAAGTGTCAGGCCAACCAATATAAGATTAAGATTCTGATAAATAAATGGTTTTCTTGCTTAGATGCTTTTAATTCAGCATTTAAATTCACTCTCTCCAACTCAACTTATCAATCACGCTACATCCTTACCACGTGTCCCTATAGGCTACGTGTGTATCTAATTCTATTGTTATTGAATCCCCCCAAATTAAACTTTTCTGCCAGCAATGTTGTCAGTACAGCAGCCTTTATTTTTCCTCACATTTGTCCGCTGCACATTTTCACAGCCATGTTCCAGCTGCCACCAACTGTGTCATCATGACTGAATTAAAAACAAAATCAGTACTTTGGTTCAGTACTTGCTCTCTTCCCTGCAGGGTGGAAGGGAGTGCTGTTGATGGTCACGGAGGTGATTATTTTTATTATTTGAAGTGCTGGTGACTGCTCTGTTCTGTCTTCTTCACCTGTTATTAAGCTGAAAGAGTATTTGAGCCTGGCTTTCATATGAAAGGCCCTAGACAATAGTGACATTGGTGGACAGAAGTGACTATAACAGACCAGTCAGTGGTATTACTGCATTTTGTATTCCATTTGAAGGGCGGGAAGGTAGCATGCAGGAAGGACACACATTTTAGTGAAACTTTTACTGTACACAAGGCTATGAAATATTTATTTTATTAGTGCTTCTTCACAATTCACCATATATACGCATTTTTAATCCACATAAATCCATAGCCAGAAAAAAAAATGAGGTGATAAGACTGTCTGGCAGATGGTTGAGAGAATGGAGATGTGTGTCTAGCCAGACGATTTGCAGGCTGGACTATGGGTTATTTCTATACCCCAATCAGTGATCCTTCTCTTGCATCCATTAGAAAAATGTAGGGACAAACAGATAACCTTTCCAGTCCTTATTTGAAAGCATCAGCAATGTATGATGACACTGATGTAATCTTTTCTTCTAATATCTTGCCTTAATCTTGTTCCTTGACAGGCGGTGCGGATATAGCAAAGCTAAACAAGACCCTGAAGAAGAAAAGATGCATTTTCATAATGGCCACAGTGAGTGCAGTTCCAATAATATGTGAGACAACAGCACTGCTAAAGTTTACAAGATTTGTTTATTAAATTCTGGGCTTAGCTCCTCTGACTTTTGAGGGAGAGAGAAATTATTACCTTCTTTTTTACCAGAGCTCCAGAATGGATCTTGGACCTTCTACAGTTAACTTCAATCTGGTAACCTATTCCATGCTGGATACCAATCCTATAGGAATCAGCTGACAGAAAGAGAGAAGAAAAACCAACATTTGTGCACTGGAGGGCTCTTTTAGAGGGAAAATTTTTGTTGTTGTTATAGGTCACCTGCTATATCTGCAGGGGATATGTTCCCAGACTTACTGCAAATACTTGAAACCGCAGGTAATATTGAACCCCATAGAATTGCACTGGAGGACCTAGGAAATACCTAGGGAAGATGCCTCTCTAGGCAGCTCCAGCATGACTCCGCTGGAAGTTACCATAGAGTTGTGCTGGAGGACGTAGAAAATGCCTAGAGAGACTATGTTTTTTGGACAATGGATAATTGATACTATGGGTACCTACACATATGGCAACCCATCTTTTTCCCAGTTTGGGACTCAAGACTGTTCACAACAGTTAAACACACAGTTGGCCCTCCATATCCACGGATTTTGCATCTACGGATTCCACCAACCACGGTTCAAAAATATTCCCCCAAAAAAGTTCCGAAAAGCAAAACTTGATTTTGCCATTTTATGTAAAGGGTGCCATTTTACTATGCCATTGTATATAATGGGACTTGAACATCCATGGATTTTGGTATCCACCGGGAGTCCTGGAACCAAATCCAGCAGATAATGAGAGCCCACTGTAGTTAAAAATTCATACCACACAAAAGTTAAAAACCATTTAAACTATCAAAAAATTAAAAACAGTTAAAAACGTAACACCTTAAAAACACATATAAGCCCAGCACATTATACAAGGCCTGTTTCCCCTAAAAAAAAAAAAAATCACTTCTCAAAGGTCAGACAGAATAACAAGTTTTTCACCTGCTTGCAGAAATGGTACCAATCTAAGGATGGTACCGGTCTAACTTCTCTTGAAAGGGCATTCCAGAGCAGTAATTGAGAAGGCCCTCTCCCATGTTCCCTCCACATGTACCTGTGAGGGTGGTGGGACAGACAAAGGGACGTCCCCAGAAGATCTCAAAGCATGGGAGGTTCATATGGGAACATACGGTTCTGCATATAACCTGGACCTGAGCCACAAAAGGTTTTATAGAACCAGCTGGAATCAGACAATACAATGTGGATTGATGCGTAGTAACGCCAATTCACAGCAGCATCCATTTGTCTCCACAGTTTTTTTGGTAAGATTGCAGGTATGCAAAGCTATCTGTGTTTGATGTTTACACAGGCATGCCTGTGAATCAAGATGTTAGGCATGAGTGAATTACTCATGTTGGAATCTACTACCTTCACCCTGGATTAACTTTGTGTTGCCATTGTAGCTGTCTTTCTGGGCTGAAGGACATTTGGATCTGGTTTAACCTGGTTCTTCCTTGGCCTGCTCCTTCTCCACTCTGTTCCCCTTTTGGCTCTTCTAGCAGCAGATTTTACCCAACAGACCAGTTCTGCTGGCAGATGGCTCTGTTGGTGCATCTCTGACACCAATTTGAGTAACCTTGGTCCTGTGCAAGAATGAAAGCCGGATATAAATTAAACAAACAAATAAACTGTTTTTTTTAAAAAATTGAGCTTTTGGACACACAATTTTGTAGTACATTTTTTTTAAATATCAGTTAGTGATTTTTTCCCCCACAAAAAATTGGCAGAAGGACATTATTGCTTGCAGAAGGGTAATTCTGCTAACAGAAGAGGTTTGTGATTATTCCTAACCCCCTGCAGCAGGACGTCTTTGAGTTAGTATTACACTGTTAGTTTACACAAATTTGCATATGGGAAAAAGTATTTCTGAAGTCAGAAGGATATGTTCTTTATTTTAGATGGTGCACTCATACCATGATAGGCATCTTCATAGAAGAAGCAATACATCCTGTGAGAGAGATGAGCAGAGTATGTGTAGGGGGATACCTCAGTTATGATAGTGCTTGCCATTTGAAAAGCTTACTAAAAAAACATATGTGGCTGAGAAAGATCATGGTTCCCCTCCCAGTTGATTAAATGTTTCTATCAATTAATCTTATTGAATATTACAGCCTTGTGTATACAAGTATTTTGTTAAATACTGAATGTTAAAGTACGACCCCCATATCCACAGGACCAATGTCCACTAGTTTCACTTACCCATGTCTGAAAAAAGTATGTCTTCCCTAGGCATCTTCTAGGTCCTCCAGTGTGATTCTATGGTAAGCTTCAGTCAGAGTTGGACCAAAAGTAATTCATTTAAATAAAGTTTGCTATTATCCGTGGTTTTGCATTTCCATAGTAAGTCTGGGAACATATCCCGCACAAATATTATTATTAAACTATGAAACACTCGCATACTTATTTTCTTAATTGCCAAGATATATTGTGCTTTACATCTCTGTTCATACCATGGATAAGTAAGCCTTTTTCAATTTCTGCAGTGTTTGAGCCATTTATTCTTTCTCTTTTCCATATTTGTTTGTGATTTTTTAAAGTATAAAATTACCACAAAAAATTATCATCCATTTTTATGTACATTTCTCCCATTGTATGCATTTTGCACACATTTTTCCCCAGTCTATGCATTCAAAGGAAAAAATACATGTAAAATGCGTACAATAGGGGGAAATTATTATACGTTATTAATATTTTTGATCACAATTTCTTCTAATATAAAAATGTAATAGGCATTTTTAATAGAAGAACTTCATTGCAAAATTCAGAAAAGTGTTAAACCTGAAAGATAATTTTGTGCATCTCCCTCTGCCATTGTTGCTTCATGTTTAACTGTAATTCCTATTGTTCTCATTCATTTCTACTTATAATACCTTAAACTTTAATTTTATGTGCAGTCAAATTACCAGGAGTAAGGACATACATCGATCCGCATACCTATGAAGACCCAAATCAAGCTGTCCATGAGTTTGCCAAAGAAATAGAAGCCTCATGCATATCAATTGAAAGAGTTATTGGAGCTGGTAAGGACAGCTAGATACCATGCCTCTTCTCTCTTTCTTTCCTTAGCATTTTCATAATGATAATGTAAATTAACAAGCACTTAATATAGCCAGTAAGTCAAGCGGGGGGAAATGATTCTACCACTTATAAAGAGAGTTTGGAACAAACAAATTAATTCTGGATTTGTTTGCATAGTCAATTAACTTTCAGCCCAATGAGAGCTAAATGTTGCCACAGTCAATATCTCAGTGTAGGCCACAAACATTGCAACCATGCTCACAGCTTTAACAGGTGGCTGGAGATTAAGTTGTTCTGTTTGCTCAGGGCCATTGGAATGGGGGCGAGGAATGACTCAGTTGGTCATATCGGTCCCTGCTGCTAGCTGCTCCCTTGTAGTTTAAAGCAGGCATAGGCATTTCTTAAGAAAGATCGATATTTATTGAAAGAACAGAGACAAGAAGTGATTGTAAGCTGTGGCACAACCTATTAAGGTCTAGCCTATGAGAAGGGGGTAGAGGGGTAAGAGACAAGATCAACATGAAGGAGATTACCCTATTTTAGCTCCCCCAGCCCCTGTGCCCTGGCTCCTTTTAAAGGCACATCCAGAGTGAATTGAGTAAGAGAGAAAATTGGGGGGGGGTGTTTTAATGTGTTTTAATTGAGATCTTTTAAAATACAGTGTATATTATGGGATGGTGGTTTGCTTGTTTGTTTTTGTACTGCCTCAGCTCTGTCATTTCAGAGATCCCTTTGACTTATATCTTCTTTCAGTAGCAAGAGTAGTAGTTGGTTTTACCAAATTATAAAACAAAGGAACTGCATTGATACTTCCCCTTACCTGATATATAAAAGCCTATGCAAGACCAGTACAGCTCTGCAGAACCAATAATTATCCATAATAATTCAGTAGCATGCCTTCAAAAAGTTATTTACTTATTAAATATTAATAAAATATAACTTTTTAAAAAAGTGATCAAAATGTTGTGATTGGACTGTTTTTTTTCTTTTTCTGGGTTTTTGTTCTCATGTCACCACCAATATGTAATTCAAGCCCACCTTCAAGAAAGCTTTATTTGCCCAAAGAGAGGTATGTGTGTGGGTAGTGGGTTTTTTTATTATGATTATTGTGTCCTCAGTAATTCATCTAAGAATCTCATGGAGTGTAGTACAATAGGACCCCCATATCCACTGATTTAGTTACCCACAGTTTCTGGACAGCTACCATAGAGTCTTCCTAGAAAATACATCATATCTAGCCATTTTCTAGGTCCTCCAAGGCAACTCTATGGTATTTAAAACTGGAAGTCTCATTATTTTCAATGGCGTTTGCTATTAGCCACAGTGGGTCCCGGAACCAATCCCCAGCAGAAATGTTTCAGAATTTCAGTTCTCATGCCTGACTCTAGCACAGCAGGGAAATCTTCAAGACTGCACTAGATCAGTGACTTCAGAATGAAACAAAAACATAAAGAATATTGTATATCCTCATGTATAAGTCATCTTCATGTATAAGTTGAGGGTGGGTTTGGGGTCCAAAATTATGGATTTTGATATGACTAATGGATAAGTCAAGAATAAAACATTGGGGCTCAGCACAGGGCTCCTCAGATCCATTCTGTGGAGTGGCAAAATCACCATTACCATCTCAGGGGCCTTTTATAATCTTTTCCCACACACCCCTTTCTCTCCATCCCAATAGGGAGGTGCCAAAGAGCTGCTGCCATAGCAGAGAGAGTAGAGGGAATCATGGCTTTTTTCAGCTTCTCCTGACCTCCTACACTCTCCCTGCCCTGGTAGAGAAATGCCAGAGTCACCGCTGCAATGGGGAGAGCAGAGGGGATTGGGGCTTTTTCAGCTTTTCCTGACCCCTCTAATCTCCTTGCCCCAGTGGGGAAGCACCAAAGAGCTGCCACCACTGCCATTTTTTTTCCGAGCAGGCATTGAAAAGTGCCAGAAGTGACACCACATTGGACAGAGGTACTGCATTGACCCATGTATAAATCAATCCAGGTTTTGGGGGTCAATTTTTGGCATACATTTTTCAACCAGGAGTATATACAGTAAATCTAGATGCTAGTCCCAGCTAGAACAGATCTGTTGATCAATGGGACTTAGAGCAGTGTTCATTTACCATCTCTTTCATTTTAGCAGGTCTGCACTAGTTAGGACTAGTGATTGGATTTAACCCTTCATTCCCTCTTAATCTTCTTTATTCTATACAAGCAATCCACAGTGTTTGATGGTTGAGGGACTAGCATGCAAATTGTCAAGTGTGTTGAGTGGAAATATAGAAAAGAGAGACACAGAGCGATGATAAAGCATAATGGACAAGTTGTTAGAATCATGCTATGGAAGCACCTACTCCAACCCTGCAGTTTCTAGATGTGTTAGACTACAAATCCCATCATCCCTAGTCAGCAGTTGAATGGCGGGGTTTCCAGTCAAGGCATTTGGAAACTGCCAGATTGAGGAAATTAAAGTACCGTACAGAAGAGCCAATTTAGAGGAGCAGAAAACAACATCTACCACTAGGCGGCAATGGTGGCAACCACAGTCACACATGCCATCTGCTAGGATTTCTTTTAGAAGTAACAATGTCTTAATGCATTTTTAAATCCTCACTAATGCTAAAGTAAACAGAAATAGAATTTTGCATCATCTGACAAAAATCTTCATAAACTAGAATTTTTGTACTAACATAACAAACTCTGCTTATAAAACTCAGTAGTGCTAGTGAGAGCAGAACTGAGTTTTAAGTATATGAAATGTTTCATTTTAGATGCTTTTATATGGAGATAGTACTCTGTCATAAAGTCTTGTGAAGACTACTGTTTTCGATATATAGGCACAGTGCTATGCTGAATCACCAATTGTTGAGACTATTGATTGATTACTCTTTTGTAGATGAGCATATTTTTGTGTTCATATTCTTTCTTGGGCATTTACAAATACTTACCAACACCTTCTAAACTGTTTAATTTTTTTACTCTGAAGTCTTTAGTAATCAAAACTAGAGCGAGTCTAAGCAATAGATATTGACCTTAGTGACTTCTCAAATTTTCCTTTATAAAGGAAGTTACAGTTGGTGCATGAATTACTACTGTGTTCTTGCATGGTTCTCCTTTATTTCAGTGGTGCCTGTACGGTACAGGAAATTTTCTCATTGAATTGCATCCTAGGACTTCAACCGTGCAATCCTATGAAAGTCTACTCTAAATAAACCCCATTCATTGTAGTAGGACTTACTCCCAAGTAAATCTGCTTAGAATGCAGCTTGAGCCACTGATTCTGGATTAGTCCCAAGGGAACACTTTCTCTTGTGGGAAGCACTTCCTTGCCCTTCCTATAATAATAATAATAATAATAATGATAAAATTTTATTTCTATCCCGCCCCTCTGCAACGCAATCAGGGCGGCTTACAATATAAAACTCCATAGACACAGTACCCTAGCCCACCCACCCCTTAAAATAATATTAAATTATAAAAGATTAAAAACATACAGTAATTAAAATATATAAATTAGAAGGAAAAAAATTAAAACATGCAATTCCTCCACTTCCATCCATTTCTAAGGGTGAGCAGATGCCTCCTGTTCTGCATCATTATTGCAATATATTGCTATATTCTGCTCTTGAGTTTCTTCTGATTTAACTTGGAGAATTTTTTACTTTAATTTTTACTTTGTAGCTCCTCTATCTGGGTACAAGTTCTCACTATGAACCAGATGTCATGTGCATGGATTAAAACATCTGCTTGTGATTTTATTGTTACATCGTGATTCTGTTTTTATCTCTGAAAATTGTATTTCTACAGGTTTCACTGATAGCTCTTTAAAAATGCATTCTTAGTTTAGACTCAGGTAGTTGGGGTATAGATTTATTACAGACTTGGGAAAATAATTACTTCTGCTCTGTGCATTGTTGCATAGAGCACCAACAGTATAATCAAGTGGTCCCAACCAGTGCTTTTCTTTGCAGAAAGTTAAGGTCTGGTTAACTTTTTTCTTCATTAGTTACAAGTATGAATTATGTAAATGAATAGACAGGCAATAACACAGGCTGTTTACTCAGGTTTTATTTTGTTTGTAGGTGAATTCGGTGAAGTATGCAGTGGGCGTTTGAAAGTGCCTGGGAAACGTGAATTGCCGGTGGCCATTAAAACCCTCAAAGTGGGATATACTGACAAGCAAAGGCGAGATTTCTTGGGCGAAGCCAGCATAATGGGACAGTTTGACCATCCCAACATAATTCACTTGGAAGGTGTTGTCACAAAGAGTATGTACCTGGTGTTGATGACTCTTTTAGTTATAGGTACTTTGGCTTATGAAATCCCTTTAAATCTGATACCTTGATGCCATCAAATGATAGTGATTTACTTCTATACAAAATAGTAATCCTATTTGATACCACTCTAGTAGTGTCATTCACAGTTTCATTTCAAGCATTTTCTTCATTGTATTAATGAAAACTCAAAACAGTGTCCTAACTAGGACAGTAGCTCTTCACCAAAGGCTACAGAACCCTTTGAAGATCTGATGGCAGCTACAAACCCCCTCCCCAGAAAAAATACACGTAAGCACAGTGTCACAAAAATTGCATACACTTTATTTTATCCATTTAGAAATTGATTTCCTTCACATAGATTAATCTGGAATGGGGAAAAATACAGTTAGCGCTTGAAAAGACTACATTTTTATATTAAAATTCACCATAACTGAAAAATTAAAGAGTAACAGGAAGGAAATTGGAGGGGGGAGTTGCATCTGGTTCATCGAGCCATCTTCCCCCATCCAAGCCATTGATGGACCCCAGGTTAAGCACCCGTTAACTAGGATATCAAATTTGAACATTATTTTCTTGGTGCCAAGGCTAGAACTGACCCCTAACTCTCTTCATCCCTTGTCCTTCACGCTTTCCCCCTCAGGAAGTTGAGGCTAATGTTCAACAGTCTCCCCATGGGGACATTTGGGCATGTTCTTGGTTTGTTTTCAGAGCCAAAGAGCAGTGACCTCTGTTGTCCTTTAAAAAAAAATTAGTGCTAAAAAAGAACGCTTAAGGCAGAACTACAGAGGGCCATCTTATATCTTAAACAAGATGAGATGCCCATCTCAGGAAATGGAAAGTGTAGGAAATTATGAAAACTTACCCACCAGGAGAATTCCCACCTTTCTTGAGAGTGATGTCGAAGGCTTTCACAGCTGGCATCCATAGATTTTCCTTGGTTTTTTTTCCAGGCTGTGAGGCTGTGTTCTGGCTGGCATTTTCAGAGTAGCAGAGTATCTCTGAAGATGCCAGCCACAGATGCAGGCAAAACGTCAGAAGTAAACTCTTCCAGAACACAGCCCCACAGCTCGGAAAAAAACCAAGGAAAATCTTTCTTGAGAGCCTTCCTGGCTGAAACAGACAGCATGTGACTTAACAATCTGATCAGACCTCAAATGTTTGATTCTGAGGAAGATTGGTATGGAGATCAGTGCCAGCACCTTTGTCTCATTCTCAAAAAGAGACAGATGATTAATGTCAATAATGCATGTGGGGTGATTGTGGTGGCAGTGCTTCTCCTCTTGCTTCAAGCGTTGGAGTGGTGCCCTTCAAAATGGCATCATATAAATGAATCCCTTTCCTTTAGAACATTCTCCATCTTCCCTTGTGTTCTCATGTCATTATACTGCCTCTGACCCCAAGAAGCCAATGATGTGGCATAATCATGGTGACACACAGGATGTAATGATGTCAGGTCGCAAGTTATACTGTAGTGGAGATTATCAGGAAATGGGGTACTCAGTATGGGCCTGTGGCTTCCAGCAGCACCACTGTGTTTCTAATAACTTTTGCAGTCCTATCCTTATTCATTCCATTTTATGGCCATTTCATAGTAGTTTTAGCTTGTCAGTTTCATCACCAGACCTTCATAATGATACCAAGGTCACTGGTTCAGTAAGCCTGCCACTTGCTTGTAATTTTTCTTGTTCAAGCTCACACTTATTTGTGTCCTTAGTTTCATGTTCTGTAATGTGATGCTAATTTATTCAGCAATTACTTTCAACCTGCAGCATGTAGATAATGAAGCATAAGGTCAAAGAAATATGATTTTCTTATGATTGAAACAGAGAAGGGTGCATGCCTAGGGGGTGGGTATCATTCTGAGGTGCCATCCTTTTTGTAATGCTGCCTTAAAGTGCCTGAGATGAGGGGACTACACTGTACAGTACAGCACACTGTGATCTGCTATTAAAACTAGGTGCACCATAAATGCCGCTGCAGTCTGCTGCGATCTTATGATAAATAAGTAGAAGACCAAAGCAGTTCCCTTAAATTGCTCATTGTGATAATCAAGCTCATCATGCTGAAGCATACTACCAGGAAGCTCTTTGGATTATCTTTAACTTCCTTTCCCAAGATGGTGGAAATGATCACAGTGGGTGGCTGTAGCTTCTTGGGAAAAGCCAAACAGACTGTTACCACTTGAAAGGGCATACCAGTAAAGGAAATACTTTTTGCTAGCAATAAGCAATAACTTCCACTCTATCTCTATGGAATCCCAGTGGGAAAAGCTGTTTCCTCTGTTTTCCCTGCTCTTTATGGGCTCAACTCCTGCCTTCAGATGATCAGGGAGCCCCGGTAGCACAGTGATTAATCCCAGTACTGCAAGCCACAAGGTTATGAGTTCAATCTCAGAAGGCTCTAAGGTTGACTCAGCCTTCCATCCTTCTGTAGGTCGGTAAAATGGGTACCCAGCTTGTTGGGGGCATTAGCTAAAAAACATTGTAACCGCATAGGGAGTGCTCCAGTACTGATAAGTGGTATATAAATATCAATGCTATTGCTGTTGCTATTGCAGTGTCTCCCACGAGTGCTGTTTGAGGCTAATCAGAACAGTATACAAAATGGCTAAGAGTGTGGGATGTGAACAGGGGGTCCTAAGTTGAACCCTCCAAACATCAATCAGTGCGGGAAACATGAGTGTTACAGCAACGTTTTCTGTAGGTTATAGGTTGTGGAAGTACAGTTGTCCCTTCATATTCACTGAGGTTTGGTTCCAGGACCCCCTCTGGATACCAAAATCTGTGAATATTTAAGTCCCATTATATGCAATGGCATAGCAAAATGGTGTCCCTTATATAAGATGGCAAAATCAAGGTTTGCTTTTTGGATTATTATTTTTTTAAGAATATTTTCAAGCCTTGAATACTTAAATCCATGGATACCAAATCCGTGGATAGGGAGGGACAACTGTACATGCTCCTATACCTGCTTCTTTAAATCCCTTTCCACATGCATCTTGGAAACCTATACGAGTCCAGTGTGTTTAACAGATTCATTGTAGAAAGCTGTTCTGAGAAACCTTGGTGTTAACACCAGTGCAATCTGAGAAACAGCCTTCAAGCACATAGCCCACCGGAGGTCCTTAGGTCATTCACTCCCTTAGTTCAACATCTATCCTCAGTTAGTGGCAAGGATTAAATGGGAAGAGATGTTGTTGGAGAAAAGGCAGAATACAGACATGATTGCTGGACAGTTCCACATGATATCTGCTTTAATATAATCAGCTATTACTTTTGTCTGTGCTTTTGTCTGCCTAGTAATGAAATTTGATTTGAGCAAAAAGCTGTATGTGTTCTGGAAGCCTTTCACTGAATTTATACAGTCAAGAGTAGACCATGTTAATTATTGCTATGTCATGTTCCCAAGCTACTAAGAAGTTGCATATAAAAAATAAAGCATAAACTATACATAATTACCATTAAGATGACTTGGCCATGAAAATTAGCCAAGCAATGGGGCAGCACATCTTCATTGTGCTTTACCATGATTTGGTAGATACACACAATCACACACACACACACCAAGAGTGTTGAAGAACAGATCTTGGAAACATTTTGATTTTTTAATTCTCAGAATCTATGAGTCATAATCCAGAATAATCAAGCTATGCTGAACCATTTATTTATTTATCGACAAATATATTTGGTCTTAGAGAAGAAAATTTGTACATCTCACACTTTCAAGGGGAAATTTGTAGGTGCGACTAATGCGCAGTGCTGATGTTCAGCCAGATGCACACATGCATCATCAATCTGAATGTCACTAAATTGAACAGATGTAGCTGTTGATGACATGTGTCTCCACTGGTTATGATGTGTAGCATATGTGTAAAGTTGAGTTTGGTTGGGTTTCAGTCTGTATCTCACACTCCTTTCGGAAGAATATTGATGCCCATTTCCTTCTCTCCTTGTATCCTCTGTCCATAGGGAGTCACAGGACATCTTTTTTTTTAACCTTACCCTCCATATTATTTACATGTGCCCCTCTATCTATTCCCTGGTTCCATTGCCTTATCTGTAACAGGCCATTACAGATGCAAAGTCTTCTTTTCAGTCAAAGGGGTCATTTTGAGCTGCCACAGTGGGCTTATCTCCCCTCCCTTCCATCACTAAGAGACAGGATAACATTAGAAACAACTGGTACCTGCATGGCAAGGTTTGTGCTTCCCATGATTCCTTTCCCTCTTTGACTTCTCCCTTCTTTCTATGCTCCTATTTTATCACAGACACCATTCCTGCAGTTCCTATGGGATGTGATAGAATACAGTATTCCATCAACCTACACAGTATATCTCTTCATGTGACATCATTTAGACATATATATATATATTGTGGAGGGAGATTGCTAAAACACTTATTTTCAGCAATGTGAATTAAGGTGGGGTATAGAGACACTGTGATTTCCTAGGTTTGCTCAGGCTAGATAAAAATGTATTATTTTTAAACTAGAGCGTTCCATTTTTTCTCTCTTTATTTTTGATAATTTTCCATATTACATCTTATTCAAAACAATTGTATTTTACATTTTACATATTTCTTATAACATTAACATTCCTTTTCCATATTTGTTTCTTCTATAATGATAAAAAAAGATTATCTATGACTTCCTCATTTTGCCATTTTGATATAATGAGACTACGACTATATTTTCGAAACCTAAATGACTTCTGCTTATTTTATTTCTTATGTTACAGACCTCAGCTCTCCTTTTCACTTTATACATTTCTTTGTTTTTTGTCTTCCTTCTGGGGTCCTTTTTTATTTTTATATCATTTTGCTATCTTGTATTTCACCCTTATCTTTCCAATAGTTCAATACTTGCTTCCTTTCTTTTCTCAGTTTAGTATCTTTTCTATTACATAATTTATTCGTAAGTATATCTAGTTCCAACATGTCTATTAGTTTGTTTTTCCATTTATTTTTAATAGGGCATTCTTTTGCATTATGTTGCTATGACTAATCTAGCCGCTGTAATCATGTAAAGTAAAATCCTCTAGTATCTATTTCCTATCTTGCTTTCTGAGTCTTTAGTTATATTTAGTAAATACAATTCTGGGGTAAAATCAAGGTTTATTTGTAATATTTCTTTGGAGTGTTCCCTTTTTAAAAGATTAGTTGTCCATGCTCTTTAAATTTAACTTGGTTTCCAATGATATCTGAATATACTACAGACAAATAGATCACTCGTGATTTCATTTCTCTATATCAAACATTCTAATTCTAGCAAACACATTTATTCACATTAATTCAGAATAATTATTCTCAAAGGCATGAATTAAGAACAAGATGTGACTTTTGAAAACAAGTATGATTAATTGCTATGTTTATTGTTTAAATTATGGATATTTAGATTGTTCGTTATACAGCATGGACATTCATTTTTCATGTCATGGAGAAACACTGTCCTACCCAGTAACTACCAAACTGCTTTTTCTTTCTGGAAGATTCTGGGAACTTGACTCGGTAGCACATTTTGGCTGCATGACCAACTGTGGGGTTATGATCCTGGGTAGTCTAAAAATTCTCTCCAGTTGTGAACAGCATGTTGTATTTTCTAATTAGCTAATTAGTATGGATGTTTAACAATAAATATAAATTAGAAAAAATGAAATATATTACGTATGATATAATCTGATTAATTCAGCTATGGGTTATTTCACACCAGAGACAAAGTTAAATTTCCAACCAAAGTCTGGCAACTAGGAGCCACACCAGCTTCCTAGTGGTATATGTATGGTGTATGAGTTTTTAAACATATGTTTATGGCACTTGGACACCATAATTCTAGAAGTAGTTTTTTAACCATATACAACTAAACTATGCTTAAGCAATCCAAAGAGTTAAAGTTGACAGGACTTGTATGCAAAAATATGTTGGGTATCTGCTACTCTAGAAGTTACAACATAGGCTTATGATCTTCTTTGACCAGGTAAACCAGTCATGATTGTGACCGAATACATGGAAAATGGATCTTTGGATACCTTTTTGAAGGTAAGACTTGAAATGAATATGAAGATGAATCATCTCTCCCACCTCAGGGGGTAGCTTTGCCTTGGGAATCCTTTTAGAAACCGTTCTTGCTAGCAGTGGCAGCTGGTGGCTCCCATGTCTGTAGATCAGTGAATCTACTCAGCGACATCACTAGGGTTGGTGTCAACCAGTGTGGTAACTCATGGTCTCACCCCCATGGACCTTCTCCCATACCAGACCATACAGAATCCTTTGTAAAAAAAAAAAAAATGTACTAATGTTACTCATAAATCATAATTCCTATATATCATTGAATATAATGGCAATAGTAGTGACATAAACAACTAGCAAAATTAAAATTACACCTTTAAATTACAATATCATATGCACAGCCTAAATGTATTTGCATTTACATAGTTTCATGTGGTTAAAGTGAAAAGTCGGTAAGAAAACTCTAGAATTCAAAGTAAAAATGTTTAAGAACTACATCAAAATTATGTTCATTTTAACATCAGACTTTACCATTACAATGGATTAGGTTTGCATAATCAATAACAGCCCAAATAATGTAGGCATTGTAGACAAATGCATATGAAAATATACACATAAATACCTCTTTATACCTCTATTATATTCGAGACTCTATCATATATGTGCACACTTTCATAATTGTTTTAAAGTTTCAGTTGCTTATGATCAATACCAAATGTCACTATATATTTAGTATTGTTTTCCCTTCCCCAGTACAAGATACATCTCCTTTCAAAAGATCAACATTATATATATTTCTGTTTATATGGATAAAGATAAGAAAATAAGGAAAATAAGGGAAATTTGTAAAATTAATAAAATAATATTTTCAATAATTCAAATTATGTTTGATTTATCTCATTAGTTAAAACTGGTAATTAGCTTGTCAAGGTTTAACACGAGAGAAAAGGGAGGTGGGAAGCACAAAATGTATGGAATGATATTAATAGCTTCATGTAAAGTGATAGCCAACTGTGTTATTTAATAACACTTTATTTGACTAAAAAAAAATATAATAATGTAAGAAGAAGTATTAAGGAGTAGATAACGTAATATAATATGAGTTTTCTTTTCTGTAATCATATACTATTTGTTTAAATAAAGATTAATTTAGAAAAAATATACACATTTTTCTGGCTGGTCAGCAGTAGAAAAACATGATTTTTCTGGCTGGTCAGCAGTAGCAGAACATGTTATAAACCAACCTGGACACAAAATGCTATTTAAAAACACAGAAATTCTGGACCAGGCCAACAACTATCATGTCAGAATGCACAGAGAAGCTATTGAAATCCACAAACACCTGGACAACTTCAACAGGAAAGAAGAAACCCTAAAAGTAAACAAAATCTGGCTCCCAGTTTTGAAGAACAATAGAATCAAAACTCAACACTTACAAAGGAATTCCACCCAGGGACAGGGGGATTCCCAGCAGATAATGGTCCATCACCCAACCATTAGCCAAACAGACACTAACAAGCCTTGCAGTTCTATACCCAGAAACTAGCCATTCAATTACGCAAATTTCCATATACTCCCCAAAAGGGGTTCACAGCATATGAACTCCACATACACTCCTACCCAACCATTCTCTGAAGATGCCAGCTACAGATGCAGGCGAAATGTCAGAAAGAAACTATTCCAGAACACAACATCACAGCCCGGAAAAAAACCCAAGGAAAACCTATGGATGCCGGCCCTGAAGGTCTTCGACTTCACATTGAGCACCAGATTCTGTCTGATCTTCGAAGCTGAGTGGGGTCAGCTCTAGTTAGTACTTGGATGGGAGATGGCCAATAAATACCATGTGCTATCACCTATATTTCAGAGGAGGGAACTAGCAAAATCACCTCTGAGTATTCTTTGCCTAAGAAAACCCTATGAAATTCATAGGGTCACCATAAGTCAGAAATTACTTGAAGGCACACACACACAAACACACAAGTTCGCATTAGGGTTGCCATAAGTCAGAAATTACTTGAAGACACACAAAAACAACAACATAACAGAATACAGGGCTCATCATCAGGTGGTTGGAGATGTGGGTTAATTTTTTTTATTATGATTTTATGAAACAAGGCTATATGCTGACTGGAATGGGCTTCCGACCAAGACTCAAGTATAAAAGGTATATATTTTTATTACGTACTGCTGTTACCTAATATAGTACTGCTGTTACCTAATTGAAAAGCAACTGGTCTTATGAAGCTACCATGTGCCCTTCCTTTATAACAAAAGCAAAGGGAGCCTATCCAGTGCTCCTTCCTGGTATGGCATCTTCTGCAAGAAAACAAGCAGCATTTAAATGCGGTGATTGCTTGTAGACATGCTGTAGCAGTAAGTGGCAGTAGTAGAGCGTTTTGGTCTTGTTTGCCCAATAAACCACCAAAGAAGTCTCGCTATAATGAGCACTATGCCCAGAACTCAGTCTGCCCAGACAGGATTCCTTTTATGCTTGAGTCAGTCTTCCCAAAGCTAGGCCAGAAGCTGAGCCCTCCCACATGCCCACCATCTCTCCAAGGGCAACTGTCTCAGCCCCTTTGCTCAAGCCTCCTTCCCTTTTCTCTCCCCATGACAGTACCTGATTCCTACGCTACAATGATGGCCACCCAGGTAAGACATTGAGACACCCAGACAATGGCTCCACCATCCCAATCTGATCAACAAAGTGGCGGTGTGACAGCAAACAGGGCCTCCTTGGAAATGACAGTGCAGTCTAAAGAGTCTGCCCAGAGAGCCAGCCCCTTTCAGTTGCGTCTTAGCAGGGCATGGCTTAGTGGGACCACTCTCCTTGCCTTTGCCACAAGGAAAAAGGCTATGGAAAGGAAGGGGAGGATGGTATTGAGAGAAAAGGAAAGGTTTCACCCAGTGTGGTCTGCTCCCACTGTTGATGCCACTGAATCCACTCCAGGTTTTAAGCAAGGCTTTAAAGGAGCTCTGAAAGATGCTGAATCCTATTCCTACATAGTTTTACCAGCTTGGTTAGCTCCTTTAAAGCCAGCCCAAACCTGGAATGGATTCACCACCCTTGGGAGCCGCCATTGCTTGCCAGTCTATAAGCTGTTGAATGCATGCTACTTAAGCTGTATTGCCCTGTTTTGGATGCTACTGAAATTTCAGATTGAAGGTTAGACTCTAAACTTCTGCTGTCAGCAAAGACTTCCATAAAAAATCCCCTCTTGGATTTATTAAGGGCAATGATGTGTTGTAATCAAGAGAGAAAGTGTCTGTAGGAGAGTGTGATATTCACATTGACAAACAACAGCAGGGACTCACAAATAGTTACATCCCCACCCCTAGATGTCTCTCTGATTTGTAACCCATAAATTCCGGTTTGTGGCAGAAGTAGGAATAATTCCAAGGGATTGTATGTTGCTGTAATATGGTAGTTGGGAAAGCCCATATAGCCCCACAGAACCCTTTCCCCCCAAATTCCCTGCCCTGGCATTCATACGGCTTATCTATATGGGAGGAAATAATGCACATACTTGTGCATTATTGGCAATTCGCAGCAATGTTCCTTTGTCTCCATAGTGTTTTGGCAAAACTGAGTGTATTTGAAACTCTCCTCCATGATGTTCACACAGCCATGAATCAAGATGGTGGCTGAGTCAGTTTTATGCGGGGGGAGGGGCTAGCACCCCTTTCCAGCCTCTGAGGCTGGAAAGGGATGTTAGTAGCTGCTTGACCAGCCACTCAGAGGAGGAAGAGGGGAAAGAAACTCCTCCTGACCTCCCTCTCCAAGTGGCTAGCCAAGCTAAGGCAAAAAATCAACATGGCAATGTTGGGCACTTGCCCTATTAATAAGCTCCACCTCCAGCCAATCAGCTTTGCACTTCCTCTCCTATGGGAAAGTGATTCGAAGTGAATCGCTTGTCCCAACGTGCAGGAATACACATTCCCCTTGCTGTTTTTGTGCCTCCCTCTTTCCAAATATGGTGATACAATGCGGGATCCCATTAAGACAGGTAGGATTCTACTCACATTCTATGATGAATGTTTTTACCATTTAGACAGCTCCATGGTCTTAACTTCTGTTTTCATCCCACACAGTTCCTATGCTTGCCCACAGCCCATGTCACAGCAACTGGCCTCACCACAGGTGTTACATTCCTGAGGAGTGCTTCAACTCTCCTCTTCCAAGCGTTCTGGAGCAATGAACAGGTGTTCAGTTCTCCTACTTTCCTACCAAATTATCTGATACTGCCCTTCTCCTTTTTAAAATAAGCAAACATTTTAGGAATACTAAGAAATTATAGCCTGACTCACACAGGCAATGTAATTCCTGTGACTGGATCAGTGAAATGTAAGAGATGTATTTCTCCCAAACTGTTACCTCATCCTGCCCTTGACTCAGCAGGAATGGCACTCAAGGGTCCACCAAATACACATATCCAATTCCAGACTTTTTTCTTGCAAAAACAAATCCCCGCATACATTTTGCTGCATGCCTGGATGATCCCTTCTGCCCCAAATCTTCAGACACTCACTCCCTTCCTTCCTGCTTGACCTATTTTGGGACCCAGCACAACAACTAGGCCCTTCTCAGTTGCTGCCCCCAGCCCCTGGAACACCTTTGCTAGGGAGGCTAGAATGCCCCACCCTGCAGTCTCCTTGCTCTCAGCAGGCAAAGACCTTTTTAATCCAACAGGCTTATGAGAAATAGAGGCTTTTTAAAGAAAGACCCTTTCAGAGGGTTCTGTACTATTTTTTATTAACCTACTGTTTAAGATTTTGATTGTATGTATGTTTTACATTGTTCTAGCGTTGTTAAAGGTTTGATTCTATTTTTAATGTTGACCGTTTGTATTTTAACCTGGTTGTTATTTGTTTTAATGTATAATAATAATAATAATAATAATAATAATAATAATAATATAATTAAATAATGACATTCAGATATGAATAAAGAGGTGGTGGAGGAAGAGGCTGAGGACAACATATGACATCCATTTTAGAAGATGGTAGAAGACTGCTGGAGTGATGTAAAGTTGAGACTCTGTTGTCCTCAGGATCACTGACTAAACATCCATGGCTAGCATCAGGGTTTCAGCCAATTGCCTGGCATTCTAATTGTCTACTATTTTTGCAGAAGAATGATGGGCAGTTCACTGTAATAATGACATTCAGATATGAATAAAGAGGTGGTGGAGGAAGAGGCTGAGGACAACATATGACATCCATTTTAGAAGATGGTAGAAGACTGCTGGAGTGATGTAAAGTTGAGACTCTGTTGTCCTCAGGATCACTGACTAAACATCCATGGCTAGCATCAGGGTTTCAGCCAATTGCCTGGCATTCTAATTGTCTACTATTTTTGCAGAAGAATGATGGGCAGTTCACTGTAATTCAGCTGGTCGGCATGCTCCGAGGGATAGCATCTGGGATGAAGTACCTTTCTGACATGGGCTATGTACACAGAGACCTGGCTGCCAGAAATATCCTAATCAACAGTAACTTAGTGTGTAAGGTGTCTGACTTTGGACTTTCCAGAATTCTTGAAGATGATCCTGAAGCTGCCTATACAACAAGGGTAAGTAGCAGCGAATAGGCTGCAGCATAAGAGAAAACACTGGAAAAGCACTCAACCAATTCAGGACATTCTCCAAAAATTCTACCACATAGCTGTAAAGAATCAATGGGAGTTTTCAACAAGAGCCTCCAGTAGCAAGATGTCAGTATTTTCTGGTCCTTCTGTATCTGTGCATGAAGTGTTCCCTTTAGATCATAGTAGCCAGGATACAGTCAGATGTCTCCACAAACAATAGGGACACACTAGTCAGCATGTTGTAGTGGTTTGAGCGACACACACATTGGTGCTGCTTACTTCTGAATCAGTCGCAAGGGTTAGCTCAGTAAAGGATTATGTTGTGAATGGGAGGGTGTCTTAATGCTTTGAGAGCCAGTATGGTGTAGTGGTTTTAGCATTGAGCTACAGTATGAATCCTCACTCAGTCATAGGAACCCACTGGGTGACCTTGGGCAAGTCACACTCTCTCAGCCTCAGAAGAAAGCAAAGGCAAACCTCCTCTTGCCAAGAAAACCCTTTGATAGGTTTGCCTTAGGGTCACCATAAGTCTGAAACAATGTGAAGGCAAATGACAATTCAGTGCTTTGTCTGCTGGTCTGAGTTGCATCTAGTTACTCAGGGCAATAATTCTATGTACTTTCCCTGTTTTAAACAGACCACCAGGGAAGCACTGAATCAAATACCAATATTTCTTTTTCAGAATATGAACAGGTAGATAGATTATTCTGGGCTTGACCTTTGCCATCTCCTTTTCCCTTCCAAATTTGAATTTGGAGTTTGTGTGCTCAGGATTTTATTGGCACACCCAGTAAATTGGCCTGAACATTGTGAGCTGGGATTTCCATACTATATAGTCAGCTACTGTTGAGAGCACACTGTGCTGATTGCTTGTTTGTTTGGATTTTTCCTCACCAGCTACTGTGACCTAATTGAGATATGAATGCTGTATGTGTCCTGGTGTTCAAATGAAATTTAAACAAGCCTTCAGGACAGGCAATTAGTAGTCAGCCTGCAGGGACACATGAGGTGAGATAACAAAGAAAGAGGCCATCCTGCTCTCAAAACCAATTTACATTAGAAATTCTACATCTCCTTCCTGCCCTGTTCAGAACAGAATATGATCTCCCTTGGCACTTTGAGAAAGCATGTGATTTCTATTCAGTTTTTTAAAATTCCCTAGGGAGGAAAAATCCCAATCCGATGGACAGCTCCAGAAGCAATAGCCTTCCGCAAATTCACCTCTGCCAGTGATGTCTGGAGTTATGGGATTGTGATGTGGGAAGTGGTGTCCTATGGGGAAAGGCCTTACTGGGAGATGACCAATCAAGATGTAAGTACTTACTTGCTGAAGATGTCTTGAAGAGACATCAGGTTTAAACATATTATTGTTTAATCTCTTAGTGGGGGAGGATGGGATGAGAAGCAGCAATGGCGAATGCTCAAGAAATTAACTGCATCTGTAATATATACTGATGATTCAATTCACACTTCATCACTGTCTGTGCTACTGAGGATGATGTACCATTTAAGCTGCTTTCTTTCCTGTCAAGCTTGCAACCCAAGAAAGGCCTGAAAGAGTGTGACCTGGATCAGTCTCAGATTGACAGGTTTCAGGTATGGAATCCAGCAGCTCAGGACTTGGGCATTCTTGGGCAGCTGCTAGGACCCACTATTGACTTGTTAGTATTCCAAGTGGTACAGGGTGACTGGACCTAGCTGCCATTTAAAATTCCCTACAGTGTTCTGGAGTGATGCTACATTTCAGCCATACAATGGTGGCTTTATGCAGCTGCTTAGAGTGCTGCAGCCAGCACCAACTGAGCTCATTAGGACTGACTGAAGGACTGATGGGCAGGTATCGAAAGGCACTTGCAGTGGGCTCGTCAGAGCTGGAACTAACTCTGGTCCAAGCTTTCAAGGAAGAGGGATGTTGCCTTTATGGGGTCTGATCTCAATTGAGCAGGAATTTAGAAAGGGCTCTTCTTGGAGTCTTGCAGTCTGGTGATGCTGAGGGCATGCATGCTCCCTTCTAAACTGTGCTAGGAGCAAGGAGGCTTTGGGTAGTGGATATGGAGCTCTTGACTCCTTAGGAAGGGTCTGAACCCCTGGATCTGAGAGCAGAGAACCCCATGTCTTTGGATCATCTTCCTCTGAATGGTTTTTACTGTGACTGGACCTGGGTAGCTAGCATGACCTCTTCGGGATCACTAGGACATTTTTCTGCTGATCCACATACATAGAGAGTAGCTTTGCCAAAGTTTAGCTGCCCACTGTTATAGGATAATAATGTGTATGTGGTGCATAGTATGCAGTTAGGCTGCTCATTCTAGAAAACTGCATACCCACTTTTGTGGGTAAGCAGACCAGGGATGTAATACCAGCATGTAAAATGACAGAAAGATCTGTGAAAAATCAAAGGGAAAGTTTCACACATCCCTAACTAGTGCAGCAAAGCAGCAGCTGTAGTTACAGAAACCTGTGGAAATGTCCCCGCTTTCTCTTTGCAGTGATTTCTGTTGCAAGTCCTTTCATTTCAGCAGCACAAACACACTTTGCAGTAAAGTGAAACAACAAAGACAGGACAGATTCCCTTGGCAGAAACATTGTCATTCCATGAATAGCACTTAATTCAGCATCCATCACTATTATTTTTAAGGATGAAGGGCTGTCATGGGATGAATGCATTTTTATTACTCAATTCAGAAGCAGTGACAGACTCACACAGCTTAATCCTCCAGGGCCATGCATATTGCTAGCCACTGCAATTCCTCTGGGAAAGGAGAGAAGACTGTGTGGTCTATTTGATAGTATTTGAACAGGCTGGATCCACATTCTACCTTGACCCATGAATGAGTCTTAAGGGAATGTACCCTTTTTTTCTAAAGGTGGATTAGTTACTCCTTTAAACATGCTTCAGTCACCCTTTTGTGCTTGTATGGGGGCGGGATTAAGCAGATAACAGTGTGGATACACACCACCAATCTTTCAATGTATGCTAACAAATGGACTGGGCAATCTAATACACAATAGTAATTAGCAGTAGAAGTCCAGCTCCACTAGTTACTCTGAATTAATTACTGAAAATTAAAAGCGTGTGATCTTCTGGGGTGCCCTTTAAAGATTTCACATTGCCTGAGATAATTCCTCACAAATGCCCATGTCTATGGATGTTTTTCCATATAGCCTTCCGTACAATATGTGCTCTCAAAGTATGTTACAGGATTTGGTAAGGTAGAGGGAACTCATTCTGAGTATATCAATGAGTAGGCATTTTGATACTTGCTATGAATCTGAAATGTCTTTTTCCAAAAAGCCTTTGCAATACCCAATAATCTATTTTAACTAAACTATAACATGTATAATTGCAATAACCACATATTCTTTCCCTGTCTATCCCTCCTTCATTTACCATCACTCCCATTTCCTTCTGTCTTTTTCTTAGATTGTAGGTTTAGCCTGTTCTTTGGAGTGAGGTCAAACTAGTTCTTTGTAAGGCACCATGTATATACGTCAGCACTACCTCCACCAGTCTTCCCCCACTTTGCACACACAAAGATTATCTTCCTTCTGATTTTCTGTATGTAGGCTTAAATAAGGGAAGGCAGTGCAAACCACTGACCCCATAATACCGCTATCAATTTTTTAGTCCTCCAGCTGGGTCCTTCCTACTGCTGCCAACTTTGAAGCCATGGTGGTGGTTACTGTTAAAATAAGGCATGTGCTGCTCGCGCACCTACTTTACAAATAGAATGACACTCCTGGCATTTTTAAATCACAAATCAACTACTAAGCAGCAAGTGAAACACAGCTTTCCCCCCAAAAAAGTATCACTGATCTTACTGTGTTAGCTCTGGCTATATATTTCAGCCTTTTTCAGTGTAAATGTGAAAAGGCTCTCAAAGGCTATTGTAAGAGCTCTTGCTGTTCACAAAGAAACAGCTATTCCTTCCATCAAAAAAGTCTGTCTCAAATGCTTAGATCCTCCAAAAGTCTGTGTCCTCTCTTGACAAGTAGCAGGAGGACACTAATGTGCTTCATGAGGGCATGTGAACTTTATGGACCATTATTACGACACAAAAATCCTGGCGTTACTGCGTTTTGGTTGGGGGAGCCTGTTTGCTATTGATTATTATTGATACGGTTAAATGCTGACCATGATCCTGATGGGCTTCTTGCTTGAGTTCTACTGGTGCTTAATTCAGTCAAGGAAATAGCAACTGAAATACATCAGTAACTTTAATAATAATAATAATAATAATAATATTTATACCCCGCCCCTCTGTTAAAACAATCGGGGCGGCTTACAAAAATTAAAATACAATACAGATAAAAATCCCTAAACACCCCACCCCCACCCTCCCCCATAAAAAAATATTAAACAAATGTAATTTCGATTTCACATTTATGCCCCAGCTTTCTTCCATGAAGCACAAAATGGCACATATGAAACTAATCCATTTTATTTCATTGATCTGTCAGTAATGGCTAGGATAAGCTAAAGATCCTTCACACAGTTTCCCACAATTACTTCCCAAGTATAGAACTTTTTAGACTTTAGACCTTCATTTTTTAAAAAAAAAATTATTTAATTTTCAGTTTTTAATATATGTAAGTAACAGTTGCCACATGAAAGGTGTTGGTAAATGCATCATTAAGGGTCCATCACACAGTATTAACCTCTTCACATTTCTTCCCTACAGATCTATGTCAATTTGGGATGTACAGTAAATCCCTAAACATTAGGAAGAACTTCCTGACAATAAGAGCTGTTTGGAAGTGGAATACACTGCCTGGGAGTGTGGTGGAGTCTCCTTCTTTGGACATTTTTAAACAGAGGCTGGATGGCCATCTGTCGGGAATGATTGATTGTGTATTCCTGCATGGCAGGGGGATGGACTGGATGGCCCTTGAGGTTTCTTCCAACTCTATGATTCTATGATTCTATCTTCATGTGCAAGGATGAATAGTTTTGTCAGTTTCTTCCTGCTGTGGGAAAAAACAAACATTCCCCTACAGTATTCTCCTACAGTATTCTCCTTGTATTCCTTGTATTCAAACATCCTAAAGTGTTGTAGAGGAATTTTCCTGTGTAGAAAAAACTGTGGGTTTGTGTGTGTTTGTTTGTGCATGCAAAACCTTTTTTTCCCCTGTGTAGCTATTTTTCTATGTAGAATAATTCCTCCACAATACTTTGGGACTTATAAATACTAGAAGGAAAATTGGCAAGATTTGTGCTGGTTTACACTTCCCAATGTGGTGTCCAGATGTTTGGGCCCTGTTTTTTTGACCTGGGAATAAATAATAAATGAGTATTCTTTCCATTCCAATATGTTAAGTGTTCAAGCTCAACAGTTCTCTTTTCCATAACACAGTTTAAAATGGATTTTCCCCAAAATTTTGGAATTTGTCTGCAGACTTAGAGTCAGTCTATGTTTTGACTTTTTCAAAGGCCATTTCACTTCTTTAAGCACTGTGTTTACAACAGTTTCATTGAAGAGGGATGTCTTGGAGCCTGTTTTATCTTTCCTTAGGTGATTAAAGCTGTTGAAGAAGGGTATCGTTTGCCAAGTCCCATGGACTGCCCAGCTGCTCTGTATCAACTTATGCTGGATTGCTGGCAAAAGGACCGGAACAGCAGGCCCAAGTTTGATGAAATTGTCTGCATGTTGGACAAACTCATTCGGAACCCCAGTAGTCTGAAAACATTGGTGAATGCATCAAGCAGGTAGCAAATCCAGCCCAAAATTCTGTACCATCTTCCTCACATTCTTGCTAGTATTAGCAAGACTGTCTAATACCTCAGGAGGTGTTTCTTTTACATCATTGCTCAAATAATTTCTCACATTTATTATTGTGAGGACACAGATGGAAATGCCTTAGCAATCTGTATTTACAGATTTGTATTTACAGCTCTAATGTTAAAGAAATAAATTAGAGTCAGCTGCCAGTGAAAAATGAAGTATCCAAATTCAAACTTGATCAGATTTAGAAAAGCAAACATTTTTAAGTACTGAGGAGCAGGATTTACAGCAAGGAGGGGAGAAACAAAGTTGTTCGACTGCAGCTCCCAGCATTCCTCACCATTGGCAATGCTAGCTAGTACCGATGGACTTTTCAGTGCAACAACATCTAGAAGGCCACACTCTACTCCTGATTTACAGCAAGGTTCAGAGCTCTTAATGTTTGACTGTAATGATTTTTAAGTGAATAAAGTAAACTGAAAAAGTTAGTGAAGAAAAAGGTAAGAAATTGTTGTAAATCATGGTTAAGGAAGCATGACTATAGTTTGCATCAACAAACTATGGTTTGTGATTGACCAGCCAATCAGAATCAGAAATCATAGTTTGGTGTGGAATCTTACGTGAATTAAAGTAATGGTTGTCACTCTGCCTCCAGAGGCTACTGCATATAAAGATAAGAATGTACTTACCAACAGATTAAGCTGAATCTTAAGGCTCATCTACATGAGCCAGGATATGCCATCTCCCCACCAGCATATCCTGGCTGGTGATCTGGCATGTTCTTCCCTGCACAGAATGGGAGGAAGTTTTAAGAGCACACCAATGCATCACTGCAGCCACTGCCACCACCACCAGTTTCTTCACTGACTCAGAAGGCAGGAAGAGGGCCCACAACATGTGACTGAGACCCCCTGCATGTGACCAGCCTTCCTGCCTTCCAGGAGAATGAGGGAGACCACAGCAGCAGTGAGGGCCATCCTGTACAGGCTTCTGTAGACACGTGGGGCCTGATCCATTGTTTGCTGGTGGTAACAGAGTAAACCAGGTATCTTTATAAACCATTCTGTTGGGCCCTACCCTGCCTTCTCCCCCTCTCAGCCCCATATCTGCCCCAGGGGGTTGTAAGGACTGCCTAAGGCAGAATAGGGCAAATGCCCTGCATTGTATGGGCTGCAGGGCTTTGAGAAGGAGGCAAGACAGAGTATTTAGTCCATGAAGACAAGCCCTTAGAAGACAAAAGCAGGGGCAAACTGGAATCCCAGCTGCCTTAGGTCCTTCTGAGAGAAAGGCAGCATATAAATAAAATAAATAAATAAATAAATAAAACTGTTGCTTAATTCCAAGCATTTGAAAGCTGAAACCCATGGTTTGGATTCCAGTCTATGGCATAGCGTATGAGCTAATCTGGGTGGGCCTCTATTGTGGTCATCTTTATATGCATCACAATAGGTAAAGCAGTATTTTCAACAAACCTCAGTCATGAACAGATGTTGTTATAAGAAGCAAAATGACTTTTGCTTTTGATGTTTGTACCTAGTATAAAGGCCCACATTTTTTCACTATTATGTTTATTTCCTGCTAAATTCCTTCAGAGGGATAGACATGTAGTTTGAAGTGAACAACGAGATAGGAGTATCAGCCTCCTCTGGAATCCCTCAAACAGCTTGCTAAAATTTTGCAGAGTTTATCTTTTTTTAAATATAGAGCTATGCAGATTTTCATTAAGATCACACAAATGTTCATGTACATATGCATACAAGCACATGGAAGATACCAGAGCCAAGCAAAGGTAGTGATGTGAGATGAAGCAACATAGAGAGATGGGGAGGGAGCAGAAAGTTAACATGCTCTGAGAAGTATCATCTAGAGAACGTTTTCCCAATCTGTTTGATTTTATGGGCTGGCAATTATTCTTTCCCACCACCACTAACCTGCCTGGTACCAGAACCATGTTTGTGCCCACTGGCTACAATTGTTTCTTTCTTTCCTGAAAACTCTCCAGGACTAGGAGCCAATGGCTTTTTGACCAGCATGTGCCATCACTTAGAGTACCTTTGATTTAGAGAAAGGCTGGACAGAGATGATTCCCCTGGAGCAGAGATGAGCAAAAATGGGTTACTTACCGTAACTATAGTTCTTCAAGTGGTCTGTGAATTCACACAATGGGTTAATCCTGCGCCTGTGCAGAGCACTTCAGAAACTTCTTGCACCTCATTTAGAACTTTTGGGTGGTAGGACCTCACCCCTCACCCCTGGTGTATATAAGCCCATCCCTCTCACCAAGTGCTCAGTTCCTTTTAGCCACATTAAAGAAAGAGGTGAGAGGTAGGATACCAGAGGGGAGGAGGGCAGGTTTGTGTGAATTCACAGAAGACCACTCGAAGACCACTCGAAGTTACGGTAAGTAACCTGTTCTTCTTCTTAGTGGTCTCTGTGAATGCACACAATGGGTAGATTAACAAGCTCAGGAGAAAGGATGGAGGGGGTGTCCAATAAAAACACCACATAGTATGCCAAGTACAAAAAACTATATTGTGACAGAGGTAGACTATTATATAACTCAATTATCTGTTGATGAGTGTGCAAGAACTACCCTTGCAAGGGCTGCGCCATTCATAATGGCAGAGTCCAGCTTGTAGTTCTTTATGAAGGTGAGAGGCGTTGCCCACATGGCTGCCCTGCAGATGTCTGGCAATGGCATGCAGTTCAGGAACGCCATTGAGGTAGCTGCTGCTCTAGTTGAGTGGCTTCAGGGGGAGGAGGGCAAGGGTGCCCCTGCAGCTTTATATGAAACTTTTATTGTTGAGGTTACCCACTTGGAGAAGCATTGAGATGAGACAGGAAGGCCCTTGTTGGGGCCAGCATAACAAACAAAAAGTTTGTTAGTGCACCTAAACGTCTCAGTCTGACTGATGTAGATCTTCAGCGACTCATGCACATCTAAGGGGTGGTGTGTAGACTTAGCATCTGGAGAAGATGTGGTCCCAGAGGATGGGAGCACAATGTCCTGGTTGAGATGGAAGGAGGAGACTACCTTGGGCAACAATGCCACATCCAGCCGAAGGACCACCTTGTTCCTATGCAACTGAGTGTAGGGAGCATCAGCCCTAAGGACACAAAGTTCACTGGCTTGTCTTGCTGATGTGATGGCAACCAGGAAGGCTGTCTTGAAGGACATGAGGTGAATGTCCACCATGTCTAGAGGTTCAAAGGGGGAACGAGAGATCACTCTGAGGACCAGCTGTAAATCCCATGAAGTGACTGGACCAGCCACTGGTGGGTGCAGGTTCTTATATCCTTGAATGAAGCTCCTGAGTGGGTCTGCAAAGCAGAATTCTCTACCCAGACTCTGGAGGTTAGAGGAGATGGCTGCTACGTAGGTTGGTAAGGATGAAAGGGAAAGGTCCTTTAGGGACAGGGAGGCTAGAAAGTCAAGCAGGAGTGGTGTCGATGCTTCTATTGGTGAAGCCCCTTTTGCAGCCAGGAATTCACAGAATTTCTGCCATTTGTAGCTGTAGGACCTCAGCATGGAGGGGCACTGAGCTGCCTGCAGGATAGTGTGTGCAGTCTGAGGCTACATCTAGCGGTCTTTAGCCATGCTGTTGGGTTGATTGTCTCCAAGTCTGGGTGGAAAACTTACACATCCTGCATTGACAGGAGGTCCTTCCTCAGGGGAAGGCAGCGAAATCGGCACATGGAGAGAAGGAGAAGAGGGGCGAACCATGGTTGCCTGGACCACCATGGTGTTATCAGGATGCAGTTCGATCTGTCCCTCCTGAGCTTGGCTACAACTCTGGAGAGGAGAGGGGACAGGGGGAAGGCATACAGCAGAGCCCCTGTCCATGTGAATAGGAACGCGTCCCACAGATTCTTGCGGGATGACCGTTGCCGTGAGCAGTATAGTTCACATTTGGCATTTTGCGGGGACGCAAAGAGGTCTATTGACGGATGACCCCAGTCCACACAGATTGTCGACAGGACATCCTGGGCCAGAGAACATTCGTGGCAGTTGCTTCTTGTCCTGCTCAGTGAGTCTGCAATCTCGTTCTGGTCTCCTGCTATGTGGATGGCTATCAGGAATATGTCCCTGCTGATGCACCAGTCCCATATCTGGGTTGACAGGTCCAGAAGGGTTTTGGACTTGGTTCCTCCCTGTATGATGATGTAAAAGACTGTGGTGGTGTTGTCTGATACTACTTGGACCACATTGTCCTGAAGGGAGGACTTCAGTGTTCAACGCCTTGAACACTGCCAGGAGCAATAACACGTTGATATGAAGCTCCATCTTGGCTATAGACCAACGGCCATGAATGGTTGGCCATAGGAGTGGGCTCCCCATCCTGTTGTGGATGCATCTGTGGTTAAAGACCTGGAGGGATGTGGGATCTCGAAGGGCAAACTGCACCTTATGTTGTGAGGGAGAGCCCACCAATTCAGTTGCTTGAGTATTGGCCGTGGGACTGACAACCATTTCGTGGGATCATCCCGCAGCGGGTTGAAGGACTGGAGAAAGGTCCAAAATAGGGCGTAAACCTCCATCTTTTTTGCTGATGAGGAAGTAGCGGGAGCAGGATTCTCCTCTTAGGTCTTGATGGAGTTCTTCCACAGCTCCTTTCCTCAGTAGGGATTGGACCTCTTTCGCGAGAGGAATGGAAGGTGGTGTGGGCTTTAGTGACTCCATAGGGGGTAGGCTGTTGAATTCTATGAAATAGCCATTTCTGATTATGCTGAGGACCCATGTGTCTGTGGTGATTGTGCACCAATCATGATATGCGGCAAGAAGCCCTTCTGAAGGGAAATGGGCTGTAGGCTGGGGATGCAGAGGTAGTTAGTCAGGCTTTCTGCTTAGATGGATCCGGCTTCTTTTTCTGGAACTGAGACTTATGTTTGGTGGGGGCATGGAATTTCCTTTGGTATGGAGCATAGTGCTGGGCGTACTGCTGAAAGCGAGAGGCCACTGGACTGAACCTCCTATGAAAGGAGGGTGGAAATCTCTTTGGGTAGAAACGGATACCGAAGCGCTTTGCTGTTGTGTGCATCTTGTGAGTGTGCGCTAACTTCGTGTCTGTTTCCGAATGGAATAGACCAACCTCATCAAAAGGGAGATCTTCAATCACAGATCTGGCGGTGGACAAGAGACCAGATGAATGAAGCCAGGCATGCCTGCGAACTGCAATAGCACTAACCAGGATCTTCTCTGCACAGTCGGTTATATGTTTTGCTGTGTGCTTTTGGAAGTCAGATAGTGCGAGGCCATCATTCCTTGTGTTATGGACAAGTTTCAAATCTTGTTGTGGAAGTCTGTCCAAAAAGGGAGACACAATGTCCCAAAGGTGTTTTTGGTAGGCCCCCATGCAGGCAATGTCGTTGTCTATCTTCATTAGTAAGCAGACTGAAGAGTAGAACTTCTTGCCCACAGTGTCCAACTTCTTGCTGTCACGCTCAGTAAGTGATGAGTGAATCTTGTGAGAAGTATGCATCTGAGCTGCATCAACTATGATGGAGTTTGGCTTGGGGTGCACACCCAGACATGGAACTGCATTTTCAGAGACTCTGTAGAGATGCTCAAGCCTCTTAGATGTTGGAGGTATTGATGAAGGGGCAGTCCAAGTTGTTCTGGCTATTTGTGTTAAGAATGTCAAGAAAGGAATGTAAGGCAGGTGAGGGGCCTGCCTCTGGAGACCATGGAACAGAGGGTCATCTACATGCACGTCTGGGGTGGGTGTAGTTAAGCCCAGAGACACTGGCATCCTGTTAACCATCTCCGAAAATGAACGAATGTCATCTGTTGGGGAACCTGGTTCCTCAGCCTTCCTTTGAGGAGACAGCTTAGGAGATGTAGTGTCCTCATCTGACTCATTATATGATGGTACCTGAATCAACGGTACCGTGTGCTTAGGCTGTGCTACCTGTACCGGGGGCGGAGACTTCCTGGGATTGGAAGGCTTTGGAGAAGATGTTCTCTTCGCAGGAGATTTGGAGAGACGACGTATCGGGACCCTTTTATGTGGAGACTTGGCCTCCGAGGAGATTCTACCACCACTGGACGACTGCATTTGTGCTGTCAGTGGCACTCCTCTGGAGAGCAAGAGCGACCTTATCTATCCCGATCCTCCTTACGGTACCGAGAAGAGCAATCGTAATGGTACCAGTGAGGGTTCATCTAGGTGTCTGTCCCAGTAGTCAGGACTCCAGTAGTATTGGTTGGTATAGAAGCCTCTCAGGTGTGGTGATTTGTACCGGTACCAATCGAAACGATCCCACCACTCATCTTCGTACCACATCAACTCTTCATCTGTCTTGGGAAGTAGATGACAGAGATCTGGAGGGGCATGCATGAGGTCTCGGTGACCATGATCGAGAGGCTGAGCGTGACCTGTGAGGCCTACATGCCAATGACCCTGACTGTCCCAAGGATCCTGGTACTGGAGACTTGGAAGGTGGTCTCAGTTTCAGGGAAGGTGTCTTTTGTACATATGGGGTCGGAGTCCAGTGAGGCAATGGTGTTGGAGTCCGGCGAGGGCGTCGGAGTCCTGCGGGGCGTCGGGGTGCAACAAGGCGTCGGGGTCTGACGAGGTGAACAGGAGTGTGACTTCTGTGTTAGTGGAGATCAGGACCGTCGAGCCGAAACCAACCGGGACCAAGAATGGACTCCCTGTTGTTCCTCCGACAGGGACCATGACCAATTTCGGGACCATGATCGGTGTCAGGAGCCCGAATGGGCCCAAGAGGCTGAGCGAGACCGTACTGAGATCGGCTGGGATGGCAATTGGGATCAGGACTGACCAAGCTGTTGTCATGCAGAACTGATGTCCAACTGAGATCTCGAACACGAGACTGATGATCCTCACACTGAGGGCGATTCATCATCTGTTCAAGCCACGGAATATGTGGACTGTTTATCTTGGTGCCTCCTCAGAGAGTGTATTGCCAATTTTCTTTTTGCTGGTGGTGAAACCGGGGAGCCTGGTTCTATTTCACCTTTGGACCTTTTCACCTTAGGGTCCTGTTGTTGTTGTTTGGCCTTCTTTCTCTCCCTAGACCAGCCTCTCTTGGGAGATTCTTTCCTCCCTGTGGCCTTGGCCCTCTTTGTTACAGCTTTTCAAGGGGACTTCCATACCGACTGCTCTGGTACCGATATTTCTTCTGAAGAAGTCCCAGGATCTTTGGTACGGGATTGACCAGTACCATTGTCCCTTGCTTGGGTGGACATCAGGACAGATTTAGAGGAGCCTTTGGCTAGTGCCGAGGCCGAGCTTTTTTTAGAAGGGCCTTCTGGAGATTTAGGGATGGTTCCAGAACCCGAGGGCTTTCCTAAAGCCGAACCTGATAGGGCCTGCAAGGCCTTAAGCTCCTTGTCTCGATTTTTCCTGGCCTGTGGGGTGAAGGCCTTGCAATTCTTGCATGACCGCACATCATGATTCTTCCCAAGACAAAAGAGGCACTTAGAATGGCCATCAGATTCGGTCATTTTAGCGGAGCATTGGGAGCAATGCTTGAAGAAGCCAATCCGAGACATTTTAGAAGAGGGGGAGGTACAGTACCTTCCACACGAGGTCAAATGCAGTAGATTAGTCCTGAGAATCGAATCCGATGAGGGAGACGAATCCAGCGAGCGAATCCGAGTCAAAGCTAGTTGTGATTCAAGAATCCGAATCCATAGGGAATAGGCTAAAAAGTAGTCGAAATCCGGTCCAAAGTCAGTAAAAAGTGTTCAAAAACAGCAAAATTGTAGAAATAAAGAGAAGAGTGAGGCTAGTAGAAGTTCCTTCAGTGCTTTCCACGTAGCAGGAAAAAAAGGAACTGAGCACTTGGTGAGAGGGATGGGCTTATATACACCAGGGGTGAGGGGGGCAGTCCTACTGCCCCAAAGTTTTAAATGATGTGCTAGAAGTTTCTGGAGTGCTCTGCTCAGGTGCAGGATTAACCCATTGTGTGCATTCACAGAGACCACGAAGAAGAAAATATGTTTCCATGTATCTTGTAGGGCTGCAAGTCCAATAAGTTCCAGTCAGCATAGCCCATGTTGGGGAACATTGAGAACTGCTGTCCAACAACAACTAGAGGGCTACACTTTGCCCACTCCTGCACCAAAGCTTGGATGAATACTTGGAAGCAGAGCTAAGGAGGAGAAGGAAAGTAACACACTATTTAATCTATTTCTCTCTGCCTTTGTGCTCATTAGCCCATAAACCTCAAAAACCCTATGGTCTTACTAGGCAACAGGATATATAACCCAATTGGGAATGCCGATTTCCCTCATTGGAAAAATAGGGGAATCCTCACTATTGTCTCTAATTACTCCTTGGCCTCCTATATTTAGGAGCCAGAGAATTGTAGTGTCCCACAAACTACAAACCACAGGATTTTATTGGGTGCAGCCACGGCCATTGAAGTGAATCATAATGCTGTAATTGTGTAGTGGAAAAGGGCCCTGGATTTCCAATCACCCACCAGAGATAACAGCAGATGAGTCCCCTTAGCTATGCTTTGCCTACCTCATATCCTCCCCAATGGAAGGCAGAGTTTTAGAGAATCTGCCCTCCATGTAGTGAAGCTACTCCAACTGATAGAACAGCTAGAGTTGTGTTCTAGGACCCTGCTTTGTTGTCTATGGGCTTTCCCTGGCCAGGGAAAGCCTGTGCACAATGAAACCAGCTCCCCATCAAAAATGTGTATTGCGGGGGTGGGGGGAGAGGTTCAGCCTCCCAAAACCACTATTTTCAAGCTGAAAAATGAAGGTGTAAAATATTTGGATCAGCTCTATATAAAGTACTCTTCTTATAGCAAGTTCTGAGGGAAATCTTGGCACTTCAAGATCACTGGATAATTCACTACTTAACTGTTCTTCATATCCACAATACCTTATGCCTGAAGTGCAATATCCAAATAGTTAATGTGTATCTTGCTTTTTTCTTTTTCTTTTTAGAGTTTCAAATTTATTAGGTGAACACAGTCCACTGGGAAATGGTGTCTACAGATCTGTAGGTGAATGGCTGGAAGCCATAAAAATGGGACGGTACACAGAAATTTTCATGGAAAATGGATACAGTTCTATGGACGCTGTGGCTCAGGTGACCTTGGAGTGAGTAGATTTCCTGATCATTTTCATTGAAATAAGAGAGGATCCTTGTGGTTGGAAGCCAGTTAGAAAAGAAAGATAGAGGACAACTGGAAGCATTTAGATTTTTTTGAGCACTCTCATCTGAGTCTAGGGAAGCCTCATCATTTATATCTTCCATAGATGATAAGAGACCCATAAGACAGCTGAACTTGTGGTTACCTCAGTTCCTTTGTGTTTAAACACAGTGACATCATCCAGATTCTGGCATGTGGCTTGGTCCAGTTTTCATGTAATGAAGGCACCCTTACCCTGGTTCCTCAGTGCTGTGACTAGGAGAGTTTTGAAGGACATACTCTGTTGTTGCATGAGTGAGTGAGAAGGTTTTGACTCCACAAGCACTTAGAAATATCATGGGACGATGGTGGAAAATTCACACACATATCACTGTAATCCAGGATAGAATCACAGCTGCTTCTTGGTGGAGGAAAAAGTCAGGAACACAGCCAGGACCGCATTGCTTTGTGTGGGTTCTGTTGTAATACAGAAATACCAGGAAGACTGCAATGCTAGGAGGAGAATAGATTTTCTTATTTACTTCTCCTTGCCTTTGAGGCCTTGACACATCCTTTTTTAACCTGTCCCTCCTGGGATCACTTCTCTGCAGAAGCAGCAGAATGCCCCATGGGGAGAAAAATTCTGGAGGGAAGAGATCCCATGACAGGAAAGCAGAAAACAAAGATAGAAGAATATTCCTTGCCTGCATCTGAAATTGTCAAATCCAGGAGGGACAGGCACAATCCACTGGGGCTTAGATGGTCCCCTTCACACCTGACATCTAATAGACTGAGATGCAAGGGGTTGGGACATATTGTTGGAAGTATAACGATTCCAGGAGGTGATGTTAAAAAAATAACAAACTAAAAATAACTTCCTTCCCTCCATCTGAGACTGTGAGATGTAGGGAACAAGGCACATATTTCTTTCTTTTTTTTTCTTTTCTTTTTTTTTGTAAGAAACTTTGTGCTGTTTACAAGGATTTTCCTTGTGAACAGCACTTGTCTAGAGGAACATTGTGAAGTTTACCAAGCTCACTTGGTTCAGTAAACTTCTCTAGTCTCCTTCAGTTTCAGGAAATCCTTGTCAGGGTCACCCGTGTTGGGCTGATTTCTCAAAAGTACTCTCCCATGTTGGGCTGCATTCTTGCATCTCTGAATAAAATCTTGTCTCCTCAAAGGTTTTTACAAACCAATACCACCCTGGCTACACAGGCCCCCTTCATACTGTGAGAGGCACTTAGGGATACATGATCTGTTTGTTTTAATTTTCTCCCATCTAAGCAGTTCTCTTCCTGTCCGCATCTCAGCCTGTGGGTTGCAAAAAGTCTGTCACAAATCTCTGGGTGTGCTAAGAAACCTTACCTCATCTTCCTATATGAGATGCAAAGGAGGAGGGGGGGAGTTGGTTGCAGTGTGAATTATGGAAGCCATTTCCAATTCAGTTATCCACTCCAGATGAGAGAATTAATGCCTATCTTCATCAAAACTCAGCAGAGCAGAATGAGACTTGTTCCCAGTAATTGCAGTGACCTTCTTTTTACAAATCATGAGCAGATTCTAATACTATATCGCAAAGGTTGAGCCCTGGATCCATCATTCTGGAGCCTAGCAATGCAAGTAAGGATTCCTGATGGAACATTAAGTATGACCACTGCAACCAACCCATCCAAAACAGAGCAGTAGGGAAGAAAAACTAGGACTGTTTTGCTCATTATTTATGTTTCTGGATTATATTTATTTTATTGGGAAATCTCAGATCCTGCTCAGGTTAAAGAGCCAGTGACCAGTGTTCTTGCCTCTCAAAATTATTGTGCAGCATTGCTGGGTTTTAATTATTCATTTCCACTTCCTTGTGCTCACAAGTTAAAGGCAGAATCTCAGTTAAGAAAAAAGTTTAGACCTCCCTTCTGTCTTAATGGTTAAAGGGAAAAAAATGAAAAACACATTGTGGTCTGCATTCTTGCACTATTTTTGTTAATTTGGAGTAACCTGATACTGTCTTTTATCTGTTGTGAATTTGATCACTCCAGACAACAACTAAAAGAATTCTGCCCTTCAAAGAAAGCAAATTGTAACTTGGGTCAGATGTGTCCTGTATTTTTGCATGCACTTCTTTGCTGAGTTGAACCTAATCCTGGGAAATGTCACAAACTCTAAACTGCTATACTAAATGCTTTTTGCATTTCTCTTAAATGACATGTACATGTATTTGTGCCTCTACTTTACTTGAGCATTGATTACAGTTTTGATACTTGATGCTGTATTTGCCCTTCAGTGACAGAGATATAGTTTCTTTCAGAAACCATGCTCCAGAGTTGCTTTCAAAATTTTCATCTGCCCACTAAAAACGAGCACAAACACACGCACAATATTATGTGTTGGTATTTGTTTCTAAACATGACTACACTTGCAGGAGCTTACTCTTCCTTAGCAAGTGTTTTTTCTTTCTGCTGAATTATACAGCAGGATCATCTCCTTACTTAAAATTTAGCCCAGTTGGTTTCAAATTCCATGCCATTTTTTAAAAGAATATAGTTGTAAGCTTCTCTTATTAGTAGAGTTTCCTTAGAGAGTTTCCAGGAAGGAAAGAAACAATTGTAGCTAGTGGGCACAAATATGGTGCTAGTCCCTGGCACATTGGGAAAAAATAATTGCTGGCCATTCACACCAGAAAGGCTGACAAACAGTGAGTTACATCACAGGCATGAACTGTTTTAATAGTCATCCTCTGTCCACAGAGAACTCTAAAGACTGGTGTTTTTGTATCAATACCCTGGAATATTTAGCAGAGGGCTTTTTAAAAAACATACTCACAAAACTAAAATTTCTAGCAATCTTGGGGGAGGGGGAGCAGCTGCAATGATATGTTTGTTATATCCTAAAAAGAGTTCTATCATTAATATGATTCTGTCAAAATATAGAGGTCATTTACCCATCACCCTGAAAATGGGGGAGTTCCCTGGCATGCTTAAAAGCAACCAAAACAATGGGGGTGTATTGGATGAAAGTGGCAAACTGCATTGTGTTGCACTGGCTTCCAGGAGCAACACTAATATCAAGATTTTAGTTGAACCAGAGTTGAATTGTTGAGGAATGAAGACTTCAATATTTTTCACCTCACCATATTGAATCTAGAGATTGGAAAGAGCTTTGTTTCTGCTTGTTTTTTTTAAAAAATAAGAATTTACCAAAATATGCAAATTTCTTCATATTTGGCGTGGAAAGATCTTTGGAATTTAAAAACGTGAACTTGCAGAAACTGAAAGATACATCCATTGGGGCCTTTTGGTGTTTGACTTAAATCTGGATTTCAATCTCTGTCTATTCAGCCATGCTAGTGTGAATGAGTATTGTATCACATCTTTTTTTTTTCCCCAGAGGGGTTGTTAATCTTTAATGCTTAGATGGCAAGCAGGTACAAGGTAAACTTCTTCATGCTGGGAATAGCTCTCCCTCGTTAATTTGGCTAACACAAATTGGGAGAATTTAATTTCAGGAGCCTTTTTGAAACATATAGCAACATTTGCACATTTTTACATATCTAGAATGGAAATAACTTGAGGGTTTAGAAAATATGAATGTGGGAAAAAGCAAAAAAAAAATGGCAGATTTCCCCAACCTGCTGGTGTCACTAGCTTTTGTGGCTTGTTGATCATGAGTTCTGAAACCTCAAGTACTTAATACAATCGAATTTCTTTATAATCAACTTTGCTCCCTTTTTTGCCTTCTTAGTTTCTATCTTAACTGTATAGCAGCATAAATATTGTGAAACACTAGTCATGGGCAGGATATTAAGACCACATATTTGGCTATTCCTCTAAAATAAGGATGTCTTAGAGAACTATTCTATCTATGAAGCTAGGTACTATTCTGTCTATGTAGTGAGGAGATACGTCAGGAACCAGTCTGGTGTAATTGAAGCTGTTGCTCTGACATGTTCAGCAGAATGAGATAGAACACAGAATGTGGTAGAACTACTTTGTACTCCAGAGAGAGAGGATCACTGTTTTTTAAGTTTGGTTCAGAGCCTATCAACAGATAGAAAATTAGCATGCTGTAGAGAGAAACTGCCCAGCCATCTTCCTGCTGGTCTGAAATTCAAGAAACAGCATGAACTTCAAAAAAACCAATCCTTGCCCACTGGACAGCTGGAAGCTACCTCTTAGATGCCAGAATATGCCATGGCTGAGCAAGGGTGTAATCATATATTTCTGCTATTCCAGTTCATCCCAGAAGAACTTGCACAAGAGATCATCCTGCTAGGTTTTGCCCCAGGCTTTTCTCAGCCCCTGAAAGATTTGAAAAAGTCCTCCCCCTCAGCTGGGTAAATCATTTCCTGAGTCTCTTCACTTCAGAAGGATTTTTCTAGGAAGATTTAGCTGCCTTTCAGCCTTTCTGGCATCTTTGGGGAGGGTCAACACGAGGAAATCCTGAGAAGTTTAAAAACTGGTTTGTGTTTATCACATGCATACAGAGAAAGAAGAAATGTGGTGCTGTTTGTTTTTTCTTTTACCATATCTCCCATTTGTAAAGTATTAACTGGAATTTCAACTTCTCATGGTCATCTCTAAGCCTCAGATGACCTCTGGAAGATTTTAGACCTGACTTATACTATATACTTCATAATTCAGGAATAAACAATTCCTGAATAAAATGTACATAAGATGACATAAATATGTATATGGTTCATATATATCATCTTCCCTGCATAAAACTCAAACGTCTCCATATCCATTTTTATTTCAGAGCATCCCAGCCATTTACAAATGCTCATTATGTACTGCCCAATTATTTTACCATTTGATCATAGTTTGTTTGGGATGTGATTTATTAATACTAATATTATAAATTATTTTGCATTCAATCAGTAGTCATTTTTAAAATAATGTCTGCCAACAGAACTACTATTAAAACCTAAAATAATTTCATTTTAAGTAATCTTGTTCATATGTGTAATAAACCAAGCCAGTTTAACTTCAATCACCTCTGTTCCAGGCTTTTCCATCTGACTTATCTTCTTCAGGATCTGTAATTTTTTTCATCTCTCAGGAGACCTAACATGTATCATGTTTACCTTTAATTTTCTTAAAAAAAAAAGTTTAAAGGGGAAACATACCTATAATTTTTTTGTATCAGAGTTTCAAACTATGTTTCAACTTTTATTGTGGGCATGATTCCCAAGGTCTACTTCAGCTGTTAAAGCAGAAGCAAAAACAGACAAGGTACAACTTGCTTGTACATCATTTTTGTCCCAGTTTCTATGTAACATATAGACTGGCTATGGATTGCCTGTAGTTGTGAAAGGTGAAGTTTCTAGACAACTTCTTTATGTTTTGCTATGAAGTTGAATTGCCTTGTTTTGATGAGATTTTCTTACTAAAAGCACAACTGGGTGATAAACAAAATTCCTGGATTGTAATATACATGTGTTTTGAGGCATACCTACATATCCTAAAACATATACTTTCATACATGTCCACTGATAAATTAATAAGACTACTTTAAATTAGTTAGTGTTCCATATGACAGCTATAAACTGGCTGATTTGAGCCAGATGGCAATGCAGTTTCCAAAAGAATAGAGATGTGTTGCACTTCATGAAAAATGTCATGTCCTACTGAAATGCCCCTGAAACCTTCTAATACTTCATAAAAGGGGAAAGCCCTCCAAAATTCACATTTAATTTTGGTTACAGTGACATTTGGATGGCTGTTCTAGAAAGAGGGTTGCACAGTTAAGAACACTGGGCCAGAATCTCCATCAGTATAAAATACCTTCACTCCTTTAATGCCTTCACAATTTATATCAGTTGAAAGCCTGAGAACTTTGGAGAAAGGAATGGTTCCTTGTTTGATTTGATTGTGTCTCTATTCTAAAACCAGGAAAAACTTTCATAATTTTATGAACAGCAACAGTTAATTGTTAACAATTTGTTTTGAAGAGGGGGGAGATGGAAACTTTTCGAGATTTGAATGTGTTGTGACATGTTCATTGAGCATGATTTGTCCGTTTTGTTCCAGAGCTGGGACTTGGGGGGATCAAATAAAAACCAGAATTGAACAGCTCAGAATAGGTTTTATCCTTCAAACTGCAGTGATAAAACTTAGTTTAAAATTCATGAGCCAGTTCTCTTGATTCCTAGATCTTTCATCCTGAAATTTCAGGCTAGAAATAAGTCAGAAATTGCATTAGTTGGGGGGAAAGAGGAGACTGATCCTATTTTTTTAAAAAAAAGAAATCAGTCTCTGTGAGAGGCAAACCTTTGTGTCTGCCATGTGTTAGAAAGGCCAAGTGAGCAAGTAAAAAATGATGTTGTCCAACCCCAAGATTTTTAAGTGTACCTGGTGGTTTGGGGTGCCTCTGAATGTGAGTACCCAACTTTAGATTCCTTCAAAAGGACTTTGCTTGGTGTCATTTAGGAAACTCAGCCTTTTGGAGTTGTTATAAGCTGTCTGCTCACAACCTGAGTCACCTGAAACAATTTGAAAATCTTGGTGGCTTCCTTTCAGTAGTCGATTCAGGAATTCTGCTTGCCAGCAAGACCCAGTCTATTCCCAACAAGGCTGTGTTTTGATTGGTAACATATTGAAAAGGGTGGGCTCCTATGGTTATTGCCCCAAGTCCTGTGCTCTGTTCAGGCGTGTATTCCACAGTTCATTCTGCCATGCAGTTCTAATTCTAGCAAAAGAGTTGGATATCCTGTTTTCCACCTATGCTTCCGTCTGGATTATCAGACTGTTAACCACAGGAGAGAGAAACAACTATTTTCTAAACTTGTGGACAATCTTTGGTGGCTTTGAGTGTCTTCCCTTACTCAGCAAGGATAACTTTCCCAGAACAACCCTCAAGAATAGCTAGCTCACAAGACTGGCCTCTTTTAGTCGTATGCTTGGCTGGACTTTAATGGCTAACAACAAAAGGTGGACTTCTTCACATCTCCCTTTTGAAAGATATGTTTTCACTGAATCTCAGGACACCTTGTTGCTTGTCATCCAGTGGACAGCTCTGAATATTTGTAACAGTATGTGTGTCTGATGTGTTATGTTGTAATTGTTTTTTTCTTTTAAAATAAATGTTTATTTATAACAAAAAATTCCCTCACTCAATGAAAAAATATACCAAGAATTCACCAGCTCTTGCTTTTTATTCCTCACTTTTAATTCCATGAAATGGTCATTATTTCAAGACTAGTGGTGATGCCATGCTGTTGTCAGGAAGTGGATAAACAACAAGAGCAGATGAACATTTTATGGTGAAAAAAATCCTTAAGAACTGAGCTGGCAAAAGTGTATCCCTGGATCCACAACTGATTTCAGGAAATTCTCATTTTAGTGGTAGAGCTGCCAGAATCTACTTCTCCAATCGAATATAAGTTGGTAGTTATGGAAATGAGGCACATTTAATTTGTTGAATGGTCAGTTTCCTATTCTTGATGAATGCCTTAAAAAGCTGAGTTAATAACAAAGGAAGCCTGATTCATGTAAGGTGTTTTCTTCTCTAACAACAGTGAAACCTGTTGAGGAATACATAGCATCACACTAAGTTCATCTATCAGCAGCAGTTTCGAGGATGGGTCTGTGCTTGTTTTTCTCCAAGTCTTGAACCTAACAGTTGGATATTTAAAAAGAAAGAAACAAAGAAATTCCTTGACATACCAAGTTAAGCCCCAGTGAAACGAAAATGAAAATTCCTTATTGTCAACAGAAACAAAATTTAGGCTTGTCCTGTGCACATTCCATAGAGAGTTCCTTCCATTGATGGTGGGTTGGGGTGATGAGCTTTGGTGACATATGGATAGGTTCAAATCCAGTTTGGTCCTTGAATTCACTGGGTGCCCCTTCGAAAGCTGCTAACCTCAGCCACCTCCTACCTCACATCTACAACGTATATTGTAAGGATCATTGAGGTAACACATGCAATCCTGGGAAATAGTGCAAAAATGGTAAGCCATTCTTTGGGTTAAAGGTCTTCCCTACTCTCAGCAGCCACTTTCTCACTCTAAATCACCCTTTTCAAATGCTGCTTTAAAACAAGAGGAGATGATGGTAGCCTTAAAAAAACAAACTTGTGCATGTAACATTTTATGGTTAAATAAATACTAAGGCATGCATATATATGTAATACTTAAATACTATAGGAAATCACCACAAATAGTACAGATCAGTATCCTTTATGCTTCACTTTCCTTATTATAATTCGTCACTGCATATAGGGAGATGTGTAATTCCTTATTATATTCTTCACTGCATGTTGGTAGCAATGTATTTATTTAAAGCATTTTTTCATCTGTTCTCCAGCCAAAAAGGACTCCCAGAGCAGCTCTTATAGAATCAATAAAAGCAAAACAATTCCTACTTGCCTGCTTTCACTCCAAAATGTAAAACCAAAAAGGAAAAGAGAAGAGAAGTGCAGAAAAAGCAAACCCTGGCACCAGTTCTTAAAGTTGTATATTATTTATAACTATACATTGGGATGAAGACAGTTCATGGGGATGAGGGAGCTGATTAAACTGATTATTCAGCAGAGCTGGTGCCATGGCATACTTCCATCTTGCCTTCTGGTGCAGCTTATATGTAGTCAATGTATAGTCAATGTGTAGCAACTGCCATTTTACTACTGTCTTCCTCTGAATTAAACTTCTCAAAAGAAGAAAATTAAAGTGCTAATAGACAAGGAATCAGGTTAAGAAATTGTGTCTTTCTTCTTGGTCAGTACATTCACACACTTGTAATAGACTCATGGACATTGGGTAGTGTCTGGTTTACTAAGCTTGTTATTTTTGGTTCCTTGTGAAACATAAGAAACTGGAGGATGCTAGGTTGGGGGAACTGGTCTGTGCTGACTAGTAGTGCTTCTAAAGGGTTTTAGACAGGAATCTTTCTCAGCCTTAACAGGCATTCTTGGCGACTGAACCTTAGACTGTGCTTTACCACTGAGCTCCCTAAGGTGAAACTGACATCATAAAAAAATCAATTGGAAATCCAGGTAGGGATAGAAAGAATATTCAAAAATGGCAAAAAAAAAAATGGTTTCTTAGGTATCAGGAAACTGTGACAAGGAGAATTCTGGACACGTGAGAATCTTCATAGTTCAGATCTTTTTCTGCATGAAAAATGCTTGGAGATTTTGTGCAAAAAATAGCAATTTTCTGTGCAGAAAACAAGTTTTCTGCTCAGAAAATTGTATTTCAGAACAGACAGCAACATTTCTGCACAGAAAACAAGTTTCCTGCATAGAAAGTAGTGTTTTTTACATGGAAAATAATATGCTGTTTTCTGTGCAGCAAATACAGTTTGGTGTTCATGGAGTCCATTTTTGTAAAGAATAAGTCTGAAATTGCAAATAGTAGACCTTTAAAAAATGGTAACATTATTCATTTTTACATTTATGCCTGTGAGAATGAAATGTATGAAAATTTACATCCCTAAATTCAAGTGATGAGTGCAACTATGAGTAGTGTTGTCCTGCTTCCCCAAAAAGATAGGGGGAAGAAATCAGGAGTAGTTCTCTTTCTAATGCAGGTCTTACTGTGTATAAAAAAGGTTTTTCTTCTATTTAGTTTTTGGAGATTTAAAGCTGCAAGACTAGAACCCCATCTGTTCTAGGCGAACCAAAGTGGCACAGGGCACTGCAGACAAGCCAGCAATGCAACATGAGCACTCCACAGACCTGGCCATTGCCTTCTTTGACTGCTAGTGATCCATCTCTGGCCTCCATTCAGTCTTTTCACTTGAAATTGTTGTTATGAATCCCCTTTGCACATTGCTGTGGGCTTCATGTTTACCCACTGGTTGACAGGGATAGGAAGGAATTTTAATTGAGACCACAGTTGGCTTCACAGGACTTAAGGTTATCATCTAAAAAAAGGATCCTCACTATCTAAATGTATAGGGGGGTGCAGAAGAGAGAGAGAGAGAGAGAGAGAGAAACAATTGAGAGAGAGAAGGAAGTGGGAATCCAGGCCAGGAAGAATGGCCAGAACCAACACAAAATGGGTCGTGTGACAACCCTATTCAGGGAAGATAGTGCCAGTTCAGGAAGAGCATAGACCGATGTTTCCCAAACTTTGGTCCTCCAGGTGTTTTGGACTTCAGCTCCCAGAATTCCTGACCACTGGACAAGCTAGCTGGGGCTTCTGGGAGCTGAAGTCCAAAACACCTGGAAGATCAAAGTTTGGTAACCACTGGCATAGACTGTAGTGTTGGCCATAAAGTTTACTTCTATTTTTTTAAAAAAAATTGTTTTGGTTAGTGTTTAAAGCAAGACAATAGCATTTACTGCTGTGAAAATATGCCAGGTGTGTGCATACATCCAATGCCTGATGAGATGAATTCCCAGATCGCAGAGAGGTGGCTGAATAAAGCCAAACTCTGACCAACTGATGATGAAACACCTATGTGGTTTGTGCCACTTCTGCCCGCAAGAAGAGCCTCATATGACTGAAAGTCTCACTGTACAAATAAATTCTTCCCAGAGCAAATTCTATCACATTAGAAAAAGGACTAGGGTAGCATCCATCTCCCTTAGTGTGCAGAGGACATAACATCTGCAGTGTAGAATAATGTGAATCTTAACCTGCAGTTTGACATGTCTTTGCTATTTTTTAGGCTGACTTCTCACAAACTGCAGCTACCACTTTGTCCAATATTTATGAGAAATCATCCTAAAATACAGCTGTCAGAGACCACAGCTTCAGTGTTGTAGTTACTTGTATTTTCTGCTAGAGGATTCGAATCAACTTTATAAAAGGGTAAAAATTTCAAAATTGCGTACAAAATATCTAATACTAGCTGTGCCCAACGTAACATCCGCCAGTGGTGTGTTAAGGGTGAGTCATTCTGTTGCCCCGACCCCACTGCTGCCACCAGTTGACTGCCTGGGTCCTGTCGCAGTGGCAGCAGGGGTGATGGGGTTATGATGTGACCCCCCTGGGTGTCTGGGTGATATCAAAACCCCTATCAAAAGTTGGTCTAGTTCTATAACAGAGTAAATGATGTCTATTTTTCCAAAAACCTAATTAAGTAGTTAGGAGGTCCATCTTCACTGACTCAATTCTTACAAAATAAACCATCTATACACATAGGTGTGTGTGTGTTTGTGTGTGTAGCTTGGGTATGTTTCCTTTCCAGTGTGCTGATTGGTGGCTTAAGAAACACTCAAACAATCCCCTCACTCCCTCAGCCAATCAACACCCACATGCAATTTCCCTGTCCACCTAATAATCCACTTCTGCCACTCAATCTGCATCTACACTCCCAGCCTCACAAGGGCCCCTCCTTCCTCTCACTCCCTCAGCTAATTACCACCCACATGTTTGAAAAATGTGATTTTTTTTCTAAAATAATACCATGTAGCTGAACTGTGTGAAAGGAACAGTGCCCTTCCATTCTGCAACCGCCACTTGAAGCCCCAGCAGGACACATAACAGTGTGTTACACAGGGCACAACTATACTAATACTAACACTAATACTAATACAATTACACCAATGGCTCTTAACCTTTTCTTTACCAGGGACCCCCTTTAAATATCTTTTGTTGCAATGGACCCCCAAGACTATAGATTTAAAACCATGATGATGGTGATGATGATGATGATGATGATGATACAATTACACCATCCATGAAATCTTCCCTCAGATGCACTGGAGCAGGAGGGAAGACTTTTCTCCTGCTTCTTCCTGCAAGTTTGTGGCTAGAGTGGACTGAATGGCAATGTGCAGGCCAAGACAGCCAGTCAGCCTTTGCCTTGGCTCCTGTCATATGGCCACTCCACTGCAGGCAGGAGGTAGCCTTCAAGCCTTCACAGACCCCTGTGAGGACATTGAGGACCCCTGGGAGTCCCCAGACCCCAAGTTAAGAACCACAGGTCTAGATATTTGATGAAAGCAGCAGGCAAAAGCTCTGCCCTGTTAAGAAAAGAGGGGGTCCAGGGACCCTTGTCCACTGCTTATTAAAATAGAAATGAATATAAAAGAGGGAAGTAGTCTCTCCAGCAAGGGGCAAAATGGTCACCTCTAACTTTTTCATGAGTCTTTGGACTTGCCTTTTCCCCTCCCACAGACTGCAGAGCCTCAGTCTTCCACTCCTACACCAGCTGCCTTTTGATGGCAGCGTGTTAGATTCCCATTGGGGTGAGGCTGGCAGCCAATGAGAGCCCACCTTGCTCCATTCGATTCCTCCTCCCTGGCCAGCTTTGCCTCTTCCCACCAGCCAGAGGGGTTTTTTTTTAAAGGAGGCAGCAGCCCATGCAGTGCAGTACTTGCAAAGAAAACCTTTCTCCCCATGGGAAGCAGAACCAAGGGCAGCCAGAAGATCCCAAAGGGTCCCCTAAGGAGGAAAAAGAGGGCCTGGAACCCCAGGGCAGCCTCCCATCCTTTCCAGGTGTTTTGGGGGGGAGCCTTTAAGTTCCTCAGGGCAGAAAGTGCACATTCAGTGTATGTTCACTGAGAGGCACCTGACATAGCCTGGGGGCAAACTAACCCAGTCAAAACAGCAGAACTGCACAGCAGAAAGTAGTCAAAACAGCAGAACTGCACAGCAGAAAGGGCACAAAAACAAAGGCTTCAGCTAGCAGCTGTTCAACAGTTCTGACCCACTTTCACGCACAAAAGACTTACAGAAATTGAGGTTCATCCAAAAATATCTGGAGGTCTTTATCTTCAGTTTCAGTATAAACAAATACAGTATATACACAGCAAGCCTCATTAACAAACCCAACAGTGATTTCTCTAACATCCATCAATACTCCCCTTTCTCCATGACACCAATCCGCACACACAATGCATCATGTGCTTTGGCTCTATAGGTGTGTTTGGTAGTCATCCCTCTGCCTAGCCACAGCTGTGAACAAACCCACTTCAGCTGTACTAGTCTTTGGTCTGTTGCTCCAACAATTTTTTTTTTTTTTTGCACTTAAAGAAATATTACCCAGACAGAAGGAAGGGGGAAAGGGCTCAAGTTTTTGCATGCAGAAGGGATGAAGGGGGGAAACCTACCCTGCAAGGTAGGACAGGAAGAAAAAGAAAGAAGAGGGTGAGGGATGCATAGAAAGCAACATTATTTTTCCCCATGCATGCATATTAGGACAGCACGAGGAGCTGGTTGAGTATTTAGTTACTGCAGCTCACTGGGCAAAGATGTGGCTGTAGGCCAAGGAGGTGGTGCTGAAAAATGCTCTCAAACTGCTGATTGGCAGCCAACAGAGCACTATGATTGGTTGGGTATGTTTCCTAAGCGGCCAATCAGCACACTGGGAATGGCAACATACCCAAGAGAATTATATATAGAGAAGATAGGTACAAATAAAATAACTTGGCTTTTCTTGTCTCAGAGTCCACATAGACCTAAGCAAAGGTCAGAAGTAAAAAAGAATGATCCCTGTGGTAGAGATCTGTAATCCAGTTTTTAGCAATTTGGAGCTCCCACCAAATAAACTGCATCAGTGTGTATATGTTGGATATCCTTGTGGACTGCATTCACTTGACTCCCCATGCATATTAACTTGTGATGCAGAGGAGGATCCAAAATATGTTTCAGTAACATGAAAGTTGAGAGAACACCAAGAATGAAGAGTTATAAGATGTAGGATTCCCCAAGAACTTGCAGGAAGCTGGATTTCCATTTTCTAAGGATTTCAAAATGAGAAAATTCTGACTGGTGCTGAGTGCCAGAAAAAGTTTGCAAAGTAGTCATGGATAGAAAGTGCTTCTAGATGAGTTTTCATTGGGCTGTCATCCAGCCTTATTTGTAAGAAGTTTACCAGAGATCCAAAAAACATCTTCTTCCATCAATAATTGTTCTGTATTTTCCTCTACCTCTGTCTTTTGTCTTACTTGCAAAAGAAATCTGCTAGAAGGGGAAAGACAAAATTGCTATACATTGATCTAGGAATCCTCTGTTTGGAAGCACTTTTTTTTCAGATTTCATTGGAGGTGAGAATAATTAGACTTCTTAGCAGCAGCATTATAGTCATACTACAAAAATCTGGCATTCACAGCACTAAAATTGCTGGTGTGGTACCTTGCCACCCCTCCCATTCTGCTCTTGTCTGCAACTCCATTTAGGTACCTGAGGCATGTACACACAAAGGATTTTTCTACTGCATAAAAACAGACATTCCAGAAGTCTGACCATATGAGTTTGCTGTGGAGGATTTGTTTGAGACAAAACTACATCTTAAAATATGCAACACATCATTTAAATGTCAAAAATAAAGCAAAATATTTTCAGAAGCAATCCGATTATTGGGATTTTAATGTTATTCTTCCTGTTTACTTTCTGGCATTTTGAAGAGTACGTTAACCTGCTGTTAGTCCCCTTTTGACGTTGATTGTTTGTGTTACTGATCAGGTGCCTATTAGCATCCATGAAGTTGCACCCAAACAAGGCCACAGAAAATGTGGGGACAGTTCCAAAGGAGGTTGAAACCCTGGAAAGGCACTACCAGTCATAGGAAATCACATTAAGGGAGATAAAGTCTGATTGTGGTTTTAAAAAAAAAAAACCAATATATTGAAGTGGCTGAATATTGGTGACTGATCACTGCAAAAGGGCGAGTGTCTCAAAAACCCAACTTGAAAAGACACTTAAAGCTGTTGTAGTGGGACAGAGTTTTAGACAAGCTTATTTTCCCAGACTTGACATAAAAGTGGCTTCATCCATCAGATGTTGTAGCACATCTCACAAATTTCCAAGGCCTTCCTGGAACTTGCAGTTCTGCTCAGGTCTGTGGGGCCAGTACGCCAAACCTTCAACTCCAACTCTGATGCCTTCATAAATGGAAAACATATTAATTTAGTAATAGCAAATTTACTGTAGCACAAGGCATTTTGTTACCCCCTGTGAATCATCAGGCTACTAAGATTGATAAGACATCAATTGTATTTATTTGAATAAAATTTCTGAATATGAAAACTTTTGTAAATTATGCAACAAAATAGGCATTTAACATTATACATTTTTAATTTGAAGCTGGAGTTGGAGTCAGTATATTTCTACCATCTCCAACTCCACAGCCTGGTTCTGCTCTTTCCTGTTGTCTAGGAGAGGGGTGGGCAACTTCGGCTTGTCCAGGGGCTAATTCTCTGCCCTGAGACCTTCTGGGGGCTCCACAGACTGCTAAAAATGGGGGAGGGGAGAGAGAGAGAGACATGGACATGGCTGGAAGTCAAGTTTTGGTTTTGAAAAAAAAAATATTTTTGTTGTTAAACAGGGCAATGGGGGTTGCAATCTGTTTAAAGTTAAATAGTAGCTCTTGGAATGTCGGAGGCGGGGGGGGGCAATTCACTTTTTTTCAGGGAAAAGAGTCTAAAAGAGGCCTGAGGGGATGAGAGTCTCCAGAAACAGCTCATTTCAATCCAACACCTGGATTATATCAAAACAAAGACAAATTTAGTCAGATTCTTCCCTGTAGAAAAACTAGGATGGGAAAAACAAGGACTGTCTATTGAATTCAGGATGCCAATCACGGTCTTTCCAACACAGAGGTACAGAAAGACTAGCAGAGTAGCACTCATAGATACCTTGCTCCTTTATGTGTAACAGAGCTTCAAATGTGGCATGAATTGTTCTGTTCCCTGTACCTGAGAATGCCTGTAGACCAAGAACTCATAAAAGGACTCATTTATATAGTTAGCAGAATCATGTGGTAAAAGCCTTCCCTGATCACTGCCCTTTCAGTGTGTATTTTTCAACTGCTATGGACAAAGCAAGGCTTGGGTAGTATGGTGGCTCATGAACCAAGCAGAGAGGGGAAGGATGCCTCCTGTCACCATTTCAGGGAGAAGCCCCCTCTCCAGATCAGTGCATGAGCCCCCATTGATCCTGCATTTCCAGAGTTTGTTCCCATTTACCCACCATTACATTCTTCAATCCAGAAAAAAACTGCCATTTTGATTCTGCTGATGGTATAATGTGGCCTGTGGGGGTGGAGAGGAGGACATCTTGTCATCCTCCTTGGTAGATTTTTTTTCTTTTAGATAGGGCGGTGGGAGAGGATTTTCAGTCTAAATAATGTTTTCATTTATCACAAAGTGCTTTTAAATGGTATGATCTGAAAGCACTGTCAATTTTTAGAAACCAAAAACTCATGGGGGATCGTGTGTGCAGCCATCTTCCTCATGAGTCAACCTTTTGGAATCAATGTGTGCTTTCTTCATGCAGGGATTTGAGGCGCCTTGGAGTCACACTTGTTGGGCACCAGAAGAAGATAATGAACAGCCTTCAAGAAATGAAGGTCCAGCTGGTAAATGGGATGGTGCCATTGTAAATTTTTAAATTATTTTTATTTTTTTTTAAATGTCACTTCAAGTGATCAGCCTTGCACTTTGTACACATAACCCTGACATTTATTTTAACAACTGAAAACGTGAAGTTCAGTGATTTCTAGACCACAACAGAAGAACATTGGTCTCAGTGACATAATTTATAATCAGTGTTAGAAACTACCTTTCTGTGACTTCATTGTGAAGTAAAAGCAATGTGCATAAAAACTAAAAATGGGGATGTGCCACATTTGAGGTTAACCATTTTCTTCTGCTTCAACAACAACAAAAACATTCCCATTGCACCTTGTCTGTACTTGGAGTATATTTATATCTAAATACATGCATATATATAGCACCTTTCTAAAACTGGAAATGGCAGCCCATGTTAATACTTCCAAGGATTTACTTGAAACTTTTTGTGAGCTCACTGAAAGCTACAGTTTACTGACTTTTCCTTCAGGTCTTAAGTATCAAATGGAAGAATTTTGAAGAGCAATATTAGACTGTTTATTAACAGTGATTTCTTATTTTGTACATTTTAAAGGATGATGCTCTTATAAAGCAGTGGAGCCCTAAAGGTCACTGTACAAACATTGTTGATCAATATTCAATGCAATACAGGGTGTGTTTTTCTTCTTTTCTTAATGAAATTCTTTTTTATAGTTGGGAGACTAATACATGGTTAATACAGCATATGTAGATAATGTTATCCAGATTACTGCACACCCAGGTGTGGGACATAATCTTTTTCATGCTACCTAATTGCTTCTATTTTTACTGCTGCTTGGTTATAAAAGGTATATTTCATAGTAGCACAAAAATTGGTACTGGGTCCAGAATTCAGCTTCCTGAAGAACCTTCATTTCATGAGGCAAGAAGAGAACAGGGAGAGAATATATTCTGTCTTGGATCTTTTCTTGAAAGCATCTGAAAGCATTCCTTGTGAAGTCTCTGAAGCTGGAACAGCTGTATAAGATTGCCTTGACCTGGAGGGCAAGCTTCAGTGTCCAGAATAACTTCCTACCCCACCCCAAAGCAGAATCTACTGTAGAAAGTTATACAAATGTACATCAGGTATACAGGCTGCTGAATTATATATTTCTTGGTACATATGTTAAAGCATAGAGTTATACACAGCTTAAGTAATACCAGTCCTGTAACAGGGAGGGAAAATTTATTACTTGTGCATTCTTACTGATTTTAAGGGAATAGTGGTCAAGTTCCTCTTAATACTTTCCTCCGGATATATAACCTGGAAGAAATGTTCCTGCCTAGAAGTGGAAGTTCACTCTATGGTGAATGACACTTAAAGCTGCAACAACTTTTTAATAGCCATAATCATTTGCAAAAAATTGGCACTTTCCCCTCTGGATTTAATTTTGCTTCTTGCAACTTATTCACTTTGATCTCTAGAGATGAATTGGGTTCTAAACCAAATAAATAAAATGATCTAGAATACATTGCAGGATCTACAGTAGAGGTCTTTCACTTTGCATGCTCTGGGCTAGTTCTGATGCATCCTATTTTGGAGGTCAGTATGATTCCTGAACCATTTCCCACTAGCTGTTAATTCAGACCTGTTGGGCATGACTTAATGACACATTTTGTTTTCATACATCAGTGCCATATGTTGTCAAACAGGTTCTTAGTACTGTGGTCCATGGGATCACCTGGAAACAAGCTTGTGCTGGACTCCACTTTTGTGGATATCCCAGTCACAGGAGTTATTCCATGCCTTGTTCACTGGCCAGACATGGTTATGCAGGACAGAGGTTCTTGGTGTAATGCAAGGTTGATGATCCATCCCTCTAGGTTTACAACTTCAAACAAACCTGCCCTCACGAGGGCATACAATGGATCTGTAGAGCAGATCTTACATCACTCTGATAACATTAAAATCACCCTTAAAATTGCAGCTTGTAATGTAGCAATCTAAAACCTCATTATTGCCAGTTTTATCAAAATCAGTTAGCTTCAAAGTGAATAATCAAGATGTGTGTAATCAATATACTAACTTTAATACAAGTTGGCGGGCCCATTCAAATCCTTTCCAGTATTAATTCAGAATAATTCCTGTGCTAAATTCAGAATTATGAAAGTAATGCCTGAATACCCTGAAGGCACCAGATCCCGTCTGATTTTGGAAGCTAAGCAGAATCAGCCCTAGTTAATACTTGGCTGGGAGACTGCCAAGGAATACCATGTGCTGTAGGCTTTATTTCAGAGGAAGACAATGGCAAACCACCTTTGATTATTTCTTGCCTTTAAAAAAACCTAGAAAATTTGTGGGGTCACCATAAGTTGATAGGTAACTTGAAGGCACACATGCACAATGCCACAGGCCTTTTTATGAATACAGTAGGCCCTCCAGATCCACAGGATTTGGTTCCAGAACCCCCAATTGATTCCATAAAATCTGGATGGTAGCATGCCATGTTATAAAATGGCAGTGATGTCCATACATCAGTGTGTCCATGTGCATGTCACTATCATTTTAGGTATGGGCTGCTATGATCCATGGTCAGTCAAATCCGCAGATCCAGAGCCCTCAGATCTGGAGGGTCCACTGTATTTAAAACATTGAGCCTGGTCTCCAGGTAGCATTCTAGCAGAATAGGCTGTCCCCAGTTCCTATTTCATAGTGATGAAATCATAATTCAGTCTCTGCCATTGTGTTTCCTACAATCCCGCCATTGCTATTTAGTACAATTTACCAGGGCTGAGGACAATATTGATTGTTTTCTGATAGAACCCAAAGCCTGTCAAGACTGAGGTCTGATCTAAAAATGTGTCCATATTCCAGAGTTCATCACACTTCTAAAAGAGAATGGGGAATTAAGAGGACAGTTGAGTTTTGGAAACATATATGACCTGGGGTCATTTTATATCTTTTAAGTTCCTTTCAAATGTGAAGAAGATCTCCTCCTACCCCCACCAAAAAAAGTTGGAGACACTTTCCTTTGAGAACTGTTGATCACTACTCAGAGAAAGGAAGATAGAGATGGACATGACATGAAAAAGGAGGCCTTGATAACAAGTCAGGTGCTGCTGAGAAAGAGAACTGAGCAAATCCCTCCCCTTCCACATCCCTTCTCCCAGCATCTGCCATAACTTGGCAAGATGCCACACTCATTTATAAACATGAGAAAATGGTCATTGGGAGACAAGACAACCTGTGTGGGCTGCCTGGGAAACCAGGAAGGCCTGTCAAATTCCCGTGATGGGATTTTGTGTCTTTTGTGTTTCATTTTGTTAGCTGGTGGGCCAGAAAGAATGGGGGGGGATGGGGGGGGAATTTGAAGACAGAAACATTTCAGCACTAAGCCTATTTTTTCAAGTAATAAATTACATTATTGGAGCTGTCAAGAGACCTATTTGGGGATCATTTGTACCTTTTCGCCTGCAATTGTTTGTAAAATAATCCACAGGAAAGCAGAAATGACAACAGTTTCTTCCAGAGTAATCATAAATGTTTTTCTTGCCTCACAAAGCTCTTCCACTTGGAGATGATTTTATTAACAGATTAACCTTGACACTTTTCTCTCTGATCTCTTTAGTATCCAGTTAACTGCTAGAGAACAGTGGATTTCAGTACAAATAGCCTTTTCTTCTCACTCCCCCCCCTCTTTTTTTGGCATTTGTTCGTCTTCCCACTACCCCATCTCTCCTTAACACATTAAAATGTCATCTTTTGTCCAACTGCATACTTTTGCATTTTGTCCCACTGAAGTGTGGCAATTTTATTCTCCCAATGTAGATGAATGAATTGGAATGGAACAGACTTTCAGTTGTTTTTTTAAAAAAAATAAGAGAGGAATACCATTACCACAGATTGCATTTTTCAGTAGCCCAGGCTGCTTTTCTAAAGGCAATGTAAACATGCCCTTTTGTTTTATTCAAATGGATGTAGCACCAAGAAATTACTTTCAGTGGATACATTGTGAGAAAAAACAAGGCCCAATCCATCCAAAGTTAAGTACTTTTAATTCTCACTGGAGAAATTCAGGCAGACAACTTACCACTGAAATAAAGGTTCACACTGAGATGGAGGTTTGTTCACATAATTAGGGGTTCCTTATGACACAATGCATATGAATAATGCACTCCTGCTTCAAAACATGTGCATGAACAGCACATCAGAGGATGAAACTGCTATTATACTGTAATTCTTCAGTGGCAAATTGCATAACTGAATTGTGATTGTGTCCATGCACACACATACAGCCAGGAAAAAACTCAAGGAAAATCATTGTAAGATTTTTTTTTTTCATGAGTGGGCATTCATACATGACTTCACACATACACACATTTTGAATTTAAAGTTGGTACATCCCAGGTTAGCTTTGCCATTTGGTGAGCTTTTTGCATACAGTACAGCTTGGCTGTTAACCATAGATCAGCCTTCCCAACAAGATGTGTTAGAATACAGCTCCCATATAGCCAGCATGGTCCTTCCAGTTTGAGAAGAGCACATGCAACATTGCTGCTTTTTCATGGATGTTTTCCCCTTTGCCATGTCTGAAGACCAGTCTAAGCATTTGGCCCAAAATGGCATATAGGGAACGCTAAGAAATCATCCCATACTCATTTGGTGCAGCTGTCAATTTCCTATTGGGAAATGTATCTATTTTATAGCAAAACACAAGCTATTGTTTAACTCCGGAGAGTTTAAAAGGCAGTTTAGAGTTTTGTGAGGCTACTTTTGAGAACAAATAATTGTGTGGTGTGTCCCCTGGGACACACACATGTAGAAATGTGACCCATTGACCCTCAATCCAGTCTGTTATTAATGGATCCAGAGATGAACTATGAAGTCAAAAGCCTGCAAATTATTCAGTGGCTCTTTGCCTCTTTTTAAGCATCACAAATGGCACAAATTTTGATACAGATTCATGCATGCACAGTTCCCTTAGTACATTATGTTTAGGTGGCTGATAAAATACTGTGTTCCTCAAACTGACTGCTACCTGAAATTCTGTAGAACTGGATGTGATTCTTTGGGAAACTGCTTGTTTTGACAATGTCCTGCTGTTGTTCTGCAGGCAAGGACTGGAGCCATAAACTGTATATATCTCAAAATTCATCTAGTATGTGCTGCTTAGAACAGGACTGTCTAGATGTACATCCAAGGGTCAATGCTCTATTTCATTTAATGGGATATGATTGCATTCCTGTGCAAACAGTCAACGAACTTGCCCCAGACATAAATGCATCCACCTTGCTCATATATTCCTTCCCCACCCCAAAAAGGAAGAATATCAGATTGAAATGGATGGCAAAGTACCACAGTTGGATGCATTAACAGAACTATAATACAGTAGCACCTCTGTATCCATGGGGGATTGGTTCCAGGGCCCCCCACGGATACTGAAGTCCATGGATAATAGCAAATGCTCCCCGTCCAACCCACCCACCACCACCACACCTCTGGACCCTGGGGGATGAAGGGAGAAGGGAGCTGACCTGCTCTCCTCCCTCCCTCCCCATCTTCCCCACTGTTACCAGCCACAGATAAGTGAATCAGTGGATACAGGGGTGCTACTCTACAGGCCTCCGAAATCCTACCAGATTACTATAGCATCCCAACCTCAAACCAGTTCCATGGACCTTCTTTAACGTAGGTGTTTGTTGGGGCTCATGCAGTAAGTACCTCGAAGATCCTTGCTGCCTAACCATGACTTTAGTTAGGAACTGGGCAATTGCCTGTATCACTCACTTTCCAAAATATCTTACAACATTGTTATCTTTTAGTACCCAAGACAGAAATTAATATGATGAGAGCATAAGCAGATAAACTCAGCTTTTCTTAAAAGAGGAAGACAGCAAATTAATATGAACACAGTTTAAAATAGGTTATTAATCAAGACACTTTTTTGTGGAATAAATTGAGGACTGTTAAGACTACTGTCCTGGGAATACTTAATTAGGAGTAGATCCAATGGGACTCCCTCCCCCAATTGATGGGATTAGAACGGAAGTCATAAAAGTTGTAGAGTTCACTCCAGCACTGGCAAATCTGTGACATCAGCTTGAAAGAACAGTATCAGTGCACTGCACAGTGCAGTCTCCAGTATCTTGAGGTGGGGGTTATCAGTAGGTAACAGTAATCCTGGGGAGAAAGGCAAGAGTAGAGCAGTCTTGTTCTAGTCCAGGAACTCCCAAGGATCCTGTAGATACATGCTCCAGCTAAAAGACAGATGTCTAAGAGCCTCATGGATGGACAATGTCTAGGGGTGGGGGAATAAGACTATGAAAAGCTTCTACTCTGCACCACTTTTTCATTTACCTCCTACCTACCCATTCCCCATTTCATTGCTCTACAATATATCATGTGTACTCCTCACTGGGAGGGGTGTGTGTGCATTCAGTCATTAGGGCCATGGTCAGTTTCAGTACAGGAAATCCCTTTAAAAAAAACCTGGAGATGACTGCTGGCATTTCTGGTTTTGAAAATCCTTCCCATCCCCCACCTCCTGTCTAAAAGAGGACTGGGGGCAGAAAGGAATGGGGTGCAAAAATAGTTAGGGGGGCACATATGTGAACCAGGGGCTTCACTTTGCCCAACCTTGATCTAAGCACTAGGCAATAAGAATTTCACCACCACAGTAATATGTTCTTGCTGAGATTCTTCCTAGGGCCAGTGTGGACATTACTTGTGGGGTAATACAAAAAGCAAAGGTAATCTTGACTACAAAGAAGACTGTCTCAAGTATAATATCTTGATTAGAACACCTCAAAGTTCACAAAATATTGTGCAAGCTTCCAGGTTCTCCAGAACTCTTCATCTGGCAAAGAGGCAAAGAAAAGAACAAAATTATTGGTGGGACTAAGGAATAAATATAAAAAGGACTCCTAAACTGTTTGCCTTTATGGCATATAGTACAGTTGTATCCTGACATCACTCAGACAAAAGGGAGAGAGATCCCTCTGTCAAAGGGTCTGAGATTTTTCCTGTGAGTGTTCCATGGATCTTATATTAAGAGATTCTGATGTATATTGTGTTTTTTTAAGTGAATTTAAAATTAATTAATTTATTCTTTCTTGATTAACTCAGCCCAACAAAGGTTAGAATCTAGTATATATCCTTTAATTTAACTTGTAAAGGCCTCATGGGTGAAAAATTTTGAATGCATTGACCACTGTAGTTACAATTTTATATGTGAAATGCATAATTGATAATTTAAGAGTAATGTTTAGGTTTCAGTCCTTCATTAACTTGCTGCTAGGTATATCAAGAAAGATCCTGCCATTGCCATTTGGCATCAGCCCCATTCACATCAGGAGCTGCTCCCTATATTAGAGATGTAACCCATAGAGAATTTAGCATTACTGTATTTATTTTCTTCCCATTCCTTGATACTCATTATACTCATTGTGCATTTTGTTTGTGTTTTTTGTAGTATAAAGGTACAAAGTTTATATTTTTTCATAAAAATAAAAAATTGATAGCAAATGATACTTGGTAAATTCCAGAAGTTTTTAAATTCACTCTTTTTTTGCTGTGTGTTAAAACTCTCATAATAGCCTTTTTTGGATGTTTTGTTGTGCGCTTGGTGGTTCTTCCTAAATATCCATACATGGCAACTCCATACACAGACCATATGATGGAATGCTCCTCTGTTGCTGCCATAAATGTAGGCACAGTCCTTATGTTTTGAAGTGATGAGGGTGCTGCCAATTCTTGAGATTTGTCAAATGCATGTGGACCATGTTTAGTCCCAAGGTACAGCTCTGTAAGTGGTTGTACCATGTTGTGTTGCCTATACCACAAAGGTTTTGGCCTGAATCTTATTGGTAGTCCCTTGGACCAACTGAATTTATATAAACACTGACACACCATTCAACAACTGATGTAGTGGATCATTCTAGTTAGGACTCGCCAGTAGGGTTGCTAGATCTCAGGGCCCTCTCCAGGCAAGAGAAAAAGGCTATGTGCAGATCTCCAGCTCAGCTGGTACAGCAGCAGCTTGCTACAATTTACAGCTGATATGTTGCTGCAACTTGGGACTTTATCAGACCACCCCCAAAGCCCCATTCTTTTGCCAGCATAACTGCCATTTTTACACCGGCAAAAGAACTCCCCATGCCACACTTACCTTATCCACGTGAAAAGGCTTCCCTGGTAATGAACGAGGAAGTGAACGGAGCTCTGCTCACTTCCTCATTCGAAATCCCACATATCCTTGCGAGACTACATAGCATGGGAAATTCAAAGATAACACTAAAAAAAGTTACAAAAAGCACACACACACACAAAAACCACTTAGAAAGTTGCAAGTAAACCGTGGAGGGTCATAAAAAGTGTGTCACCTACCTGGAAGTCACAATCTCTCCTGGAAGTGTTCTGGCTGGACCAGCCATTGATGGTAGAATGATGAGAGGACATTAGTTTCAGGTTTCATATGCACTAAAGTGCCATGGGGGAATCTATTGATTGTTTAAGCTGTCAATAAAATACGACAGGATTTTTACAAGATGTAAATGCGAAAGGGTGTTGTTGTCTGATATGTGCACCCTTTTACGTTTATGTGGCATCGTTACAATGCCGTATTTGGTGTGTCTGATAACATCCTTAAGAAGACTCTCCAGGGACTCTATGTATTTACTTGGTTAGCTTCCTCGTTCTCTCCCAGTTGCTGGGTCACCTGAGCTCACCCTCTACTCTGCACATCTACCTTCTGGCTAGAAGCACGTTAACTAGATTAAAGGTTCCCTATAACGTCTCTCTAAATAAGTGAGAAGGAATAATCCTCCCATTTACCTTGATCTGTGAACAGCCTTTTAGCTAAGATATTTGTCTGAGAAAATGTGTGTGTGTGTGTGTGTGTGTGTGTGTGAAACAATCTATGAAAAACTATGGTTGTTACTTAATGCATAACATTTGCTGACATCACCAGAAGCCATCCCTAGGCCTCAGGTTTGGGTCCAGATACTTGAGTGCCTAGGACGATCCTAAACCGGCAACCTACTCGCCAATAAAATTCAGATCGATGTCTGGTATCTGCATCCAGGTTTCCTTTGAAAAGTGGTTTTAATCCTTTATAGGAACTACTTCAGCCCCTTAATGGTATTTCTTTTCTGTACATGAATTAAGATTTGTGTGGACAATAGAAAGTTATGGGGGTGGGAACTGAATTCCTGGTGATTAGGGCTGGTGTCCTACACATACTTGCATTGGGAGTAAGACTCATTAGAATTAATGGGACTTCATTCTGAATAAACATGCATAGAATTGCACTGCAAATAATTGTTTTAGTGGAACATCTGGCTTCTCACTTCTTATTCAATTAATTTTGGAACTCTATAGGATCTATTTGAGAGCAAGCTGCGTTCACTACCATGGAGCAAGCTCCATTCACTATTTACTTTTCAGTAAATATGCATACCATTGGACATTTACTTTAAACACATTTGCACGCTAGCCAAACCTTTAGCATACGTTTTGAAACAGTGGAGGAGATTTAAGAAATCTACACAAGCAGAAAAAATGATAAAATAAGCAATAAACATCTTACTCTTTGATAGACAAAATAAGCATGGTGAACAGGCAACTCAAGTGAGCTAGAGTCCAACACTTTACATTTTGAATCCACACAATTCCTCATACTGGATAAAAATAATCTATTTTATTTTCCCATTTGAAAACATTTTACTGTGGGGCAAGGAGGACTCTGTGAGACTCATCAAAATCCCTGGATTAGCTGACAGAAAAGGATAATGAGAAAAGATATCCCATTTCCCCTCATTTCAATTCTCTCCTTTCACATTTTCTCAAACTGCATTTGGAACCATAGAAAGCTCCCCCCACCTTCAAAGTGGAAAAAAAAAAAGAATTACACAGGAAATGGAAACTGCCAACTTGTTTTTCCCCTGGTTAGAGAGCAAGGTGAAAAATTAATTTTCACCTGGTTTCAAAGCCCTTGCTGGAGGGAAGGCTATTTCCCCCTACTTGTGCAACATACTGAAGGCCAAGGAAAGGAAAGCCATTTCCACAACATTTCAATTAAAAGTACCTTCGTTCCCAGGAATATGCAGCACAATATGCTAATTAATGGTTGTTGATTGGTTTCCCACAGATGAATAAATCCTGAGATTATTTATTCATACAAGAGAATAACAGGATGGGGAAAACCATATTCTCCTTTTAGTGGGGGATCCGAGTCACTTGGGCTAGATTGGAATGGGATATAGCTCAATGAGTTTTCTAAAAAGATGAAAATGCAGACATAGGCCTGAATCCTCTGTCCTGACAAGAGCAGAATGGTGAGTCAATACATGAGTAAATTTCATTATTTAGGGCTCGTCTATATGAGCCCCCCCAAAAATGAAGCGCCCTGAAGTAAAGACAAGTTGCAGCAGCTGCAACTTGTCTTAATGGCTTTATAACCCCCATATACTTTGAATGCCCTCTAGCCACAAGATGGCAGCTGCGAGTGAATTGCTTGAGTTTAAAACTGTAGCCACTAACCTTTTTTTTTTTAAAAAAAACTTTTTAAAAATATAGCATAAGTGATATTTTGCCTTTACAGAAAAAAAGACACCCCCCCCATTTTATCACCTTAGTGATCGCTGGGGGGGGGAGAGCCCTCCTCCCTTACCTGGTCCCCATGATTGCGGTAACAACTGTGGCACAAGGGGGGACCGGGTAAAGGAGAAGGGCTCTTGTTCTCTCTCCTGCCTCCTTTATGTGGTCCCCAGCAAAAAAAAAAAAAAAGTGGCTGTGGCCACTTGCACCATTAGCAAGCCCCACGTCCCACACTTGTCTAGCCAATCAGATTGCACCTCCTCTCCTATGGGAAAGCGATTCAAATCTAATTGTTTGTCCCAATGAGTGGGAATTCGCATTTCCTACAGTTTTTTAAAAACTCTGGGGAAAACTGCGAAGGCTGTCCCTTCACAGTTTTTCACCTCCCCCACCTCCTTCACAATACAGTGAAATGATGTGGGATGCCATTAAGACAGTCCGTATTCTCTGTGAGGACTATTTTCATGGTTTAGACAACCCCTTGGTAGATCTACTCCAGTAGGGAGTAACAATAACCAAACCAATACCTCCGTGTATTTTCTGGATCTGAAGCAGGCATGAGGAAAGTCCCCCCACAACCTGTTTTGCAGGTGCTGAATCCTCCAGAACATCTCCCAAGCCCCTACACACATGTGTGTACGCGCACGCACACACACATACCTCTGAGTGATTTTTCTCCACAAAATACCAGAAAGGGGCTAAAAACTACTACAAAACATGTTTTTGTTATTACCACCCAGTGACACCCTCCCACACATAGAAACTCCCAAATGGACAGAGAAAATCGGTAAAAGGAAAGGAAAGAAACAAGAAGTCCTGCTGGTGGGATGGGGTGAGGAAAATGGCCTCCCACCCCCAAGCAATTCCTCACCCATGAGGAGTGTAAGGACATGTGTTTAAATTCTATGACTGGAGTGGAGACTGCTCACTGGTGGGAACTTGCTTTTTCTCTTCTCCAACCAAATTTTCCCCCAGCAAGCTTGTCTCAAGCTATTCTGAGGATGTTCATGGGATATTTAAGGAAATGATTTCAGGAAATGCTGCTTCAAAGTAACCCACAGGGCTTTGCTCCATTTATGTTGCATGCTACAATTCACACTGCATTGTGTCTGAAAGGCAGGCCCACAGATAACGGAAGATCCGTATCATCTCACATACTCACCTCCCTCCTCCTTGGAGAATGGTTTTTCTCAAAAAGAAAAGAAAAAGATTTTTTCCTTCCCACCTGTCAGCAAACATGATATGAGCTTTGTGAGGTGTTAATTAAGTAACAGCAATGTCTTCTTTTGTGGAAGGGAAGAGCAAAAGACTGCTTAAGCATCATTCTCTTACAAACCAATGGTGCTACCTGTCAGCTGAATACATTCACCCTTTACAGTTAATAACAAGTAACTTCAGATCTATCCAACATTTTGCAGGGCTGAAGTAAAGGAGAGCAGGGGAGCAAAACCCACATCTTTAGAGGGCCTGCCTCCCGGGATCTCTGCAGTGGGGGGAAAAAAAAAAGCATTGTTGGTATTTCAATAGCCCAGAGGACAGTGAAAACATCTGTTGCTAAATTGGGGAAGGGGCCCTGATAATGCATCTTGCCCTGGGCCCAGTGCCAGCAGCTCCCAGTGGCCCTGACCTCCTGTCCACACAAGATCCTAGCAGCATTGCTGGTCTACCACTTCCTTGGGTTCTATAGGGCCAGTTGCAAACACAAGTGCAAAAGTTTAAACAAAAAAAAATCTTTTATGCTAAATTCTGTATTACCTCAAATACCTCATTAAAGTGACAAGAGCCTAATTATTATCCCTGACAAACACAGCTCTTCTCCCTTCCAGAGCTCTCTCCAAAGTCACCTGATAAGTACAGCCTTTACCTTAGGGTTTCTGCACCCACTGGACCAAACCAAACATTCATAGGGAGTTACATTGGGACATAGCTCAATATTCTGGAAATGGAACTGAAACTGACATTCCAGTCACACATTCTATTGTGTTACAACCTCATTGTGACCTCATTATCTTTGTTCATATATCAAATACAAGAGTGGTGCTGCTTTCCTGATCTGAATATTTCCTGAAATATTTTCTGCCCACCATTGCCTCCTCTTTGCATGCCTTGATTCCATAATGTTAACATTTCCCTTTTTGTTGTTTGTTCAAATTTAGTTGTGTGTTTGCACCTCTTGTGTTTAGTGGTCTTGGAGGTCTTAGATGTGAGGCTGTGGGCTTGTCAGATACAGACTTCATTCTTTTGTAGCTCCTTCCCTGTCCAAGGCCACCAGCCAACTGTTCTAGCCTTCCCAGACACTCACTAGAAAGCCTGTGGGGACTGCCTACACTTAGTCCAGGGCACTCTAACAAAGCTGGCCTGAATCAGTTGACTTGATGGCAATTAACAACATCATCAAAAACAACAACATAGAGTGACAGTACAGAGAGTTTATACCTACAGTTGCTGTTCACTTCAGCCACCTCCACCAATGCCCCTGTCATCCCATCTTGTTCTCCATTGAACTTACGGCTTGTCTAAACTACTGAAAATATCAAACCCTGAATTTGGCCTGATAAGATCATGCTACGCAGGGCCCATACTCCAAATCTGGTGCGATTAGTCTACACACTATATGCCCCTATTTGCACCAGACTCGAGAAATACCACCTTAATCTGGGTTTTAAAAAGGTGCAGATTTCTCCAGAGTTTGCTTGAAACTCCAGAGAAAACTGTAGTGTGAACAATGCTTCCCTGGATTCGGGGGGGTGAGGAGGCAGGACAAACACTGCCTGAAGTGCCACCATTCCCTGCTTCCTTGGTGCCAGTTCCTCATTCTGAAGGCAAAGCCCTGGCACTAGTTGCTCTCTCTGAGGCCAGAAGGTGCAGCCAGCCCCACCATCCCAAGGCTGGCCACTCCTTCTGACTACAGAGAGAGTGACTACCAAGGACCCTGATTTCCCAGTGCATAATTGCCTGGTCTGAGGTCAGAAAGAGCAGCCAGCCCCACCATTGTGAGGCTGGCCACTCCTGACCTCAGAGAGAGCGATTATGTGCCAGAAATGCAGAGCCCTGTTGCTCTTCTGGCCCATGCCAGCAGCACCATGGAGATGTTGGCTGGCAGTGGCGGCGGACCCACAGCTTCACTAGGGATAAATATCCAAATGAATTATAGGGTGGACAAGCTCCCTGATGAGCAATGCAGATTTGGGCTTTGGTCACGTAAGGTATGGTGCTTAAATCTGGGCCAGAGGAGTCCAAATTTCATGTGCCACAGCTCTGGGCCAGAGTAGTCCAAATTTAATCCAGATTTGTACCCCCAGTGTAGATAAGCCCGTAGAGAAGTTTTTGAAGCAAGAGAGCCTCTGAATTCTGTGAGCTCAGTACTGCTCCCTCACACCTCCCCTGGGCTGTGCTCCATTTCCATTGGCTGGAAGCTAACAGGCAAGCTGATGTAGAAAGTGTGCAGGCTACCTGTTTTAATTCCAGTGAACTGCAGAAATGTTACTACTACTAGAAAACTTGCACTTACAACATTTACTAGAAAATGTTGACAGTACAACCCAGAAAACTTGCATTTAAACAAGCTGAGAGCAACACCATCTAGCCTCTCTGAAAGGGGTGATAAATGAGACACTGTCCTTTCAGGTCAGGCAATTACTGTGACTGCATCACCACCACAACCCCTGGCTTTGTACTTTTAATGCCCCTGTGGCAATGAGACCACAATTTGGCCATCCTACTTGTTTTATATAACTAAGCGCCTCTTCTGATTTTAATGAGATTTCACTTTGTCAGTTTTCAGAAATTTTAAAAGGCTATTGTGTATGGGGAGGGGATTTAATTTATATGTGTGAAATTGCTATTTCAAAACAACCTCAGAGTAGAAAATATGAGTTCCAGATCATAGTTTTAGACCCATTCAGTGGCATCTAGCAAACAACTCTCTGTGTAAGTTCCCATTGGATTGATACTGGTGCTGCTCTACAACTTTACATGGCCTGCTCTCCCCTACTGAATTTATGCAATTGTAAACAAACAGATTTTACAGAGATGCTATAAGAAGTGCTCACAAAGAAACTGGCTTTATGGAGGCTGTCCCAGATACTTCATACTATTACAGGAATATGAGTGCAATAAAAGTGGGACTAAATGGCTATTATGATGTAGTGTAGATTTTGTTTAACCAGGCTATGTCTTTGAATCTATTGTTCATTCCAAGTACTGTACATTAGACATTGAGCATTCAGGGAAGAAGGGAGCCGTGGTGGTGCAGTGGTTAAATGTTAGTACTGTAGCCACAAGATTGTGAGTTCAATCCTAAGGACTCCAAGGTTGACTCAGCCTTCCATCCTTTGTAGGTCAGTAAAATGATTACCCGGCTTGTGGAGGCAATTAGCCAACACACATTGGAAACTGCTTAATGCAGTGTAGATGTGTAAATTGCTATTGCTTGACAATTTGTATGCTGCTCTGAGAGCCTTCGTGGCTGAAGAGTGGGGTATAAATAAATAAATAAATAAATAAGAAGAAGCAGCAATCAACCCTAGCATAAGGCTTTTCGTTCTGCCTCATATGCTCAAGGTCTGTCAAAATGTGCCCAGATACATCCCTGCAGCTGATCAGTGGGGGGGGGGGGCTGCAGCCAGGATCCCTCCAGATGCTGCACTTGGGAAGAGGACATTATGGCACTAGGGGTGTGTGGAGAGGCCGAACCACACCAGGTGACACTGTCAGAGGGAGGGGTGATGCTGGCCTTACTAATGTCACAGCATTATGGAAGGAGGAGTTGGATACCTCCTTCTGTAACACTCCCAAAAGTACATGTTCTGGCAGACCTGGGGATTATGCTGGTGTATATCACCAACAGGCTTCTAACCTACTTCATGATAATAATACACAAGAACACATTGCCATTAATGAAGACAAACAAAGCCAAATGAAGCCAATTAGCAGGGAAAGGCAGAAACACATGCCTATTTGCAAGGCAATGGGGTTGGCATTCTCTTTTTCTGGGGCTACAGTGATTTCACTGTTAGTTCTTCCCATGATTATAGTTGCAATATTGTTAGTGTGGAGGAAGGAGGATATTATTCCCACTGATGAATACATTTGTGAGAATTACTTCACCTTTTGGAACAAACTTATGAAAAAGAATTGATATTGGAAATTCAGTTTTGCTGGACTGGACATGAAGTTGGCATAGAAAAATAATCAAAATGAACCATGTATCTTGAAAGTAAAGTTGTGACCATCCCCAATGTCAACACACATATAGGTCAAAGAAAAGTGGAGAAAGATACCCTGAAAGCATATCTCTAAAAATGCAGCATTCTGTATGACATTTGGAAGAATATGCCTGTAGTTGCCCTTTGCAGAAAGAATATGATGGGGACTGGGGTGACTTAAGGACAATTATATGCAGGACACTGTGAAGAAATAAATCAGCCAGGCTTCAAAGTGAGCTGGGATACCTCCATAAATTCATGCTGCCAATTTGTAATGCACACAGTTCCCCATCCTTCTCTTTGCTCCCAGGTGTTTTTTTTGTTTTTTGTTTTTTTGTTTTTTTGTTTTTTTGTTTTTTTTGTCAAAATGTAGTGTGGGCTTGTGAATTGTGAACCCACAATTCTATAGCAAGCTGAAGCAGATAGATGGCAAAAGTCAAGCATTTTTGCTCCTGTGGCTTTTCTACTCCAAAGTTCCTCTCTAACCAAGCACCTTTTCTTTCCTGAAATTCCTAATATTCACTTTGCGTATCCAAGGGTGAGGACACTTGGCAAAGAAAACAAGAAGTCACAAATTAAGTGGGAAAATTAAGGCCACAGCTTTACTGAGTACAGCTGTAGATACCCATATGTACAGATAAGCAATATCCTGGATCCAGGACCCATGCCAACAACCCCCAAAGTTGTGACAAATCAGCAAATTACATAATGTACAGAAGATCCATAGTACAGCAAAACTGAAATCGAACCATGCCACCAGAACAGAGGGAGTGGGTGGAAGAACACTCCAAGGAGAACTGAAGAGCTCAAGGGAGAGTAATGAATAAACACCCCTCAGAGCCAACCAGAGTGGAAACATACAGCAGTTCACTCTGGTCTGGCTCCCAATGAGTTTAAACCGGCTTTAAACTCATTGGCTGAGCATACAACTTCCTTCCCACGTGGAGCCATGCCATGCAGCCCCCTGGGAAGGAGAAAACCCGACATGCCCCCATGCCAGGTCACTCCAGAGACACGTGCCCCAACCCCAGACCTCAAAGCAGGTGCAGGATAAGTCCCACAGCTCACTTTGTACATCATAAAGAGCACCCTTGTACATTATAAAGTGCACTTTCTACATCATAAAGAGTATTTTGCTTCTACAAGAATTAAGCCTACTTTGTCCCATTGAAAGCAATTGTGAGGTTTACAAAATTAGACTCTATCCACAGCCAAGGGCTGGCATCCTATTAATGATGCATGCAGTCATATGTCCAACTTACGGCTACATTAATTTTTTTTTTTTAATCATTCTGATGGTCAAAATTCTTTACCAGCTTTACACAATGATCAAACTCCTTCCGCAAACCCACCTTTGATCTGCAGAAGGACCCTCAAATATGGCCATTTGCTAGTTAGTGGAGTATGGTGGGGGAGGGTATTGGAGCTATAGCTAGATGCACAACACTGATGCACAGCACTGACATCATCCTTTGGGACCTCTGAAGGACCCCAGGAAGGACATCTGGGGATGCCTCATTGCTTTGCACCCAGCTATAGGAATATAACTGGATACTTCTCCACCAACACCACTTTCTCTCCGCTGGCCAGTAAATAGTTAAGTTGTTGAAGAGAAGAACTGCAGCATGTACACAGTGGTTTTGGAGGGAGAGGAGGAGACATGGTATATTTTCAAACTAGCTTCAACATGTTTTTCCTCTAATGCTGTGTTGACATTGGATTTGGAAAAAAGAGTTCTACATAGTTGTACATTTTGAACAAAGGCCCTTCCAGCACTTTAATGCACTGTTGCATAATTACATACTGCATAATTACACTCATAATCTTGATGAACATCTTTTCTGTCTGTCTACAATAGCCAATCAAAAACAGACACCACTAGCATGCAGCACCTTATTGGGGTTATGTGTTTGCTTTGCAATTCTTTGTTAATGATGGCATATCTGTGCATGGGGGTCAACCCTTATTTACATCAGAATAGGACAGGAGATGGAAATGAATAAATTCATGCCTTGTGCAATGAATGTTCAACCACCCTTTGTTAACGGGGTTGCTTATTAACTGCTCAGGATGGTTGATTGATGTTTCTTCAATTGGAGCTAATTGTTAGAATAGTTGAGGTTTTTTTCCCTTGAGTAATATTAAGAAATGAGTTTGGGGAAGATAATCTCTGGCTGAGTGTAAGGAGGCAGATAGATAGACAACCATGGGTGAAGCAACACCAGCAGTTGGGAGCTTAAGAAATGGAGCAGAAGGTGTGTGGAGAGAGTTGAGTAATTAGAAGACTGGAGCATTTTGCTGTTGAAATCTGTGTGTGTGTGTGTGTGTGTGAGAGAGAGAGAGAGAGAGAGAGAGAGAGAGATTATCAGACAGGAATGCAAAAGCCTTCCAGTCCCACAATCTCTAATCCCGTTCCTGTCCTGGCACAATAACCCTCACCACCACACTTACCTTCTCTCCACCTGACGGAGATCTGTTCACTTCCTGGACTGAAATCCTGCCCATTCTTGTGAGAAGACATGAGCACAGGAAATTCAAAAATAAAAAATAAAATACACCCCAAAAAAGTTACACCAAGCACAAAAACACACTTTAAAACTTAGAAGTAACCCGGGGAGGGTCATAAAAAGTGTGTCACTTATTCTGGATGTTGTGATATCACCCAGAAGTGTTTGCGCTGGACCGCCCATTGATGCTGCATTCCTGACTGTTAAATGGCCCGAGGTTTCACACACTGGCAATGCCAGCACCAAATCGCAACAGGAAATCTTTTGATGGCTCGGCCCATCAATAGAAAGAAATGCCATAATGATGTCGGTGGAATGCAAAAGGATATTATCATCTGATATTAGCATTCTTTTGCGTCCCTCTGGCGTTGTTATGGTGCGACATTAGCCTCATCTGATAAGAGAGAGAGAGAGAGAGAGAGAGAGAGAGAGAGAATATGAATCTGATATGGTATAGCAGGTCTGCTGCCAGGTAGGACTGTGCAGGGCGCTTATCTCTACTTGTGCTCTTCTTGTATATTTATAAATAAAGCAAATGTCACAAAAAAATCCATATGCCTCTAGTGCCCTCTTATTCAGACAAAACCAACCTTGGTTCTGCTGCTCCTGGAACTGTTCATTATTGAGTGAAGTGGGGAGCACACAGCAGCATTAAGCACTGGAAATGATAGCAGCAAAGAGGAGATACTTTGCCCCCTTCTGCTGCAAGTGCTTGATTATCCTGCCTACCTGCCTGCCTGTAAATTGCTCTTGAAAGCTGAGTGCTATCAGATGCTCAAAACAGAAGGAGTAGCTGTAGCCAGCAGAGCAGGATGAAACCGCTTATGGAGAAAGCCTTTGAGCAAAAGAGGGATCCTTCTGAGGCACAAGCCATGGGTTCAAAGGCACTCTGCAGTGCCACACTAGAGCCCACCCATGTCAGCTCAGCCCTACTATTAAGCACATTTGCAGTTACATGAAAGATATGGTAGAAATGAGCTTGCATCACTTATAGTATTCCTTATTATCAAGACAGGAGATTCAATCTATGGTCAGTTTCCTCCTTTGTAGCATCTGAGGAGCAACGAGGTATCCTCAGATGCTAAAAAGGACTTCAAAGTGGGACTCCTTTTAGGAGTAATGAGGTAGGGCAACAACCTCACCACCACCCACAGTTTCATAATATCTCTGATCAGTCTTCATATGTACATGCCTAGCCCACAATTATATTTGAAGAGTCTATTAATTTCCCTACTTCCTTATTCCTTTTTAAAATTCTTTTTCTTTATTCCTTTATTGTATTTAAAATCAACCTTCATTTTTTAAGAAAATAAAAAAATTGACAAAAGGACTAGCTTCCAATGCTGACACTGTCCTGCCTGAGGTGAAGCCAGGACCAATACTTTAAAAGGCCCTGTTAGATTCCTGCCTCCAACAATTTCCTAATCACTCTACTTCATAGAATCATAGTTAGAAATGGCTGCAAGGGCCAGTCATGTAGGAATTCACAATTAAAGCATCCCATCCTGGGAGATGCCCATCCAACCTTTGGTTATAAACCTAAGAAGGAGAGTACACCACCCTCCAAGACAGTCTATTCCAGTATCAAACAGATTTTAGGACTTTATCAGACCACCCAACATTAATGTTCTTTTGCTGGCATAAACTGTGGCATTTTTACACCAGCAAAAGACACCCCCCCACACCAGACCTATGCTTTGCAAGCATAAAAGAGGCTTCCCCTGCAGTAATGGAGCTCTGTTTACTTCCAAGGCTGAGAACTTGCTGATTCTTGTGAGAAAACGCTAGCACAGGAAATTAACAAATCAAGTCAAACACACGCACACACACAAAGTACAGCAAAGCAAAACAACAACAACAACTTTACTTTAAAAGTCCCAAGTACATGGGGGGGGTCATAAAAAGAGCATCCCCTACCTGGCTGTCACGATCTCACGTGGAAGTGTTCTGTCATTGATGCAGCATTCACGTGAGCCCAATGGCGCAAGGATTCAAATGCCAGCAATCCCGGCAACAAAACACCACAGGGGAATCTATTGATGGCTTGGTCTGTCAATAAAATAGGATGGCTTTTTAACAAGATATGATCGCGAAAGGATGACATTGTCTGGTATGCGTGCCTTTTCACGATCATTAGGCATCCTTATGACACCATATTTGCACATCTGATAAAGTCCTTACTGTCAAGAAGTTTCTCCTAAAGTTAAGGTAGAATCTTTCCTCATGAAATTTGAATCCACTGATTCATGTTCTTCTAGTCTCTGGAGCAGTAAAAAGAACAAGTCTGCTCAATGTTCTATGTAAGTGCTACTTAAAGTGATGGTCTGTGGATTGGTGCTGGGCTGTGAGCTCTTGTCTGCCAGTCCTCAACAAGTTTCCAGGAAAGAAAGAAATGGTTGTAGTTAATGGGCACAAATACAGTGCAGGCCCCTGGCACATTGGCCAACAAACAAACAAATCTCTACTGGTCCCCTATATCAGATATCTTAAGAATCTCTGCTCTACATGACATCACTTGAAATATTTAAAGATAGCTATCAGGTACATGTATGAGGAATACATATGTATAAAGTCCAGTATATATAGGAATACAACTTTGTGGTTAATTAATGTTTTAGAAGTAATTTACTAATATGAGACAGTAATGATAGCGAGAGATATTGGAGGAAACGAGAGGATGATGAGGATGCAGCTGTATAATAAAAAAGAGTCTGTCATTATTATAAAGAGATAGAACATTAGTAGAAGATGTATTTTTTTAATTAATAAATTTATTAAAAACATCACATAATACAACAACAATGCTCATCTAAATACTGATACAGGACAATAAAGTGTTGATATTTACAGCCAAAAACTCTTTCTTGTAGATTGTCAATGCTGATCCAAGGAAATGACTCCTTGCCAGAGGTGCAGATGTAAAGTGGGTGGTTGGGCTCAGGAACAATCATTGTTTACAAAGTTTATAAAGGGAAACCAGGTATCAATGACAGGATTGCTATTTGCAGGATCTCTTTTCATTCCTGACACTGCTGACAGCTTTTCCATTAGTAAAATGTTCCAAATATGGGCCCATCAATTGTCCATATAGAGATGTCGAGTTTTCCAATGCTGAGCTACTTCAAGCTTCGAGACTGCCACCAGGAAGCTAATCAGCTTTTTGTGATGTAACTTCTCATCCCAATGAAAGCAGAAGATGTGTTTGTATAGAAGAAAAGAAGAAGAATTTTTGAAGGCGAATCCAGCTAAGAAAAAATGTAGGAGAGGAGGGGAAGGAAGGGTAGGGATTGACTGTATGGAAGAAGAAAATAGAGGCTTGATCTATTGGCTCTCCCTCCATCCCAACTGCCATTGCCCTGGCTGCAGAAGGAGAGAAGGAAAGTCAGGCAGAGCTCCATCTTGCCTTGGCCCAAAAGCAAAATGGCCCTCCCTCTGTCCCAACTGCCATTGCCCTGGCCAAGAAGGGAGAGAAGGCAAGTCAGGCACAACTCCATCTTGCCTCCGCCCAGAAGCAAAATGGCTCTACCTCCCTCCCAACTACCATTGCCCTGGCTGCAGAGGGAGAGAAGAGAATGCTAGACTTAATCACTTCCTCTACTACCATCCCCTTTCCTTTTGTATCATGTTTTCATTAGATTGTAACCATGAGGACAGGGAACTGTTTTGTTGTTCTTTTCCTTGTAAAGCGCCATGTACATTGATGGCGCTATAGAAATAAAAGATGATAATAATAATAATAATAATAATAATAATCTAATTGATATGTTTGAGTATATACTCTAATAAAAAGACAGAGAGAGGAGATTTAAAGATAGCTATTGTATCACTTTTCAATCTTCTCTTTTCCAAGATAAACATGCCTAGGTCCCTAAGCTATTCCTCATAAGGCCTGGTTTCCAGATCTTTTGCCATCTTGGTTGCCTTCCTCTGGACATGTTTCAGATTGTCAATAACCATCTCGAACTGTCATTCCTGGAAGCGGACACAGTATTCCAGGTGACTGTTTCATTCTATGCATACCCTAAAGATCCCATCTTGGAAGCTAAGCAGGGCCAGACCTGGTGAGTACTTGGATGGGAGACTGAAAACCAATTTTCGAACACAAAACAATAAGGGCTCAAGCTCAAAGAAAGGCTGTTGTTGTATCAATGTTTGAATATATATACAGTATGTGTGTGTGTGTATACACACACACACACACACACACACACATATATATATATAGAGAGAGAGAGAGAGACTGATAGACTGCAAACCAATACCAGGTGCCGTATACTATATTTCAGAGGAAGGAACTGGGGGGTAAAGCAGCTCTGCGTGTTCTTTGCCTAAGAAACGCTATGAACAATTCATGGGGGTCACCATAAGTCAACAGGTGACTTGTTGGCACAAACACAAACACATGCATACTTACCTGGTAGCATATGCCACCAATGTCTTATTCTCTCTCATGAGTGCATGTGTGAGCATGTGCACTCAAACATACCTGGTGATATTTGCTTACAAGGAAAGAATCTTTAAGAGTTCCAACATGCATGCATGAGAGCAATGGGGAGGAAAGGTTGAAGAAAAGAAAGAGGTCCCGGGAGTGTGGACGGACTGTGGGACACAAAAAGTAGCTTGAGAGTACTGCTGGTGGGCCCAATATTGCACTATTCCTACTTCTTCAGTAAACTGAGGGAAAGCAATGAAAAGGGAAAGAATCAAGGACAGATCCTGGGTGAAGAAAGATGAAGAGAAAAAAAACAGAGCATGAAAATGCAGAAAACCAAGACTTTCTACTTCACTGACTTACAACATGTAATAGTGGGATGCTATTGACAATGAAACTGGTTGCTGCTGCAACTGCTTCTCTTATCCTGACTGCCATGGTATTTCATCAACAAGCTGGATTACTGGGCTGGAGACAAGGCACAGGGGTGGCAGTGGGGTACAGGGGCAGAAAGAAAGGTGGTGATGCCACAATGTGCCAGCTGAGCAAACTGGATCACTGCTGCAGCTGGCTCTGTCATTGCCAGGGAAACTGTAGGGGGAAATGATCCCTACCCTCCTCTTTCAGTAGCCCAACCTAATGGTAAAGGATCCCAAAAGATCTCTGCAGAGTTTCTGTATTAGAAGCCATTAGAAAAAAGAGAAATCAGAGAGAGAGAGAGATAGGGAAACAGAGAGAGGGGGGGTACACTTGCACATTCCTAGTGGATCCCTGGGCTGTTTCCCCCTCCCTCACACTTACATTGTATAGTTCTAATTTGGGGAGAATTTCTATTTTGGGAAAGTTTCTACTTTGGCAGTAATTGTAATTTTTGTTTGAAGAACCATACAAGATTTCTTCCTATGCTTCTCCCCCTCCTCCTGGATTCCCCTCTCAGCCACACATATACACACATATACCCTGAGTGAAGATAATTAGCATTTAGATATTGTTGTTAGCATAATTAGAGGGCCAAAAGGCTGACAGTGATAGCTGCAAAGTCAAGGCCTAAGTCCTTAATGCAACAGAGAAATAAATTAAGGCAACTGAGCACATTCAAATCCAGAATTCAGACACAGCTGGTATTAGGAAAATACCTCCTTCCTCCTGCTAGTTTATCATTCACACTTCAGTGATTTTTATGGAAATCACCAATAAGTCAGGCTGGGCACAAAAAGGCTCACTGAGGTAGTGTTAATACCCATTCTTATCAAATAGAATCACCATGGAACTAAGCTTCTGCAAATTATTTCGGGGGGTTGACATTTCCGATGCACACCAGGCTTCCTGGGAAAGGTCTGGCTGACTGAATCTGATTTCCATCAGGTTTCTGTTTGATATTTCTGAAGCTTGATATATGTTGTATCTCTTCTCACACAGCCTGGAAGAAGCCACCTTCAGCAAAGGAGGATGAGCACTGTGTACATGCCAGATATGGGGGTGAGAGGAGCTACCCCTCTTCCAGAAAGGCAGTTGCCACCCTGTTCCACAGCAGCAGATCATAGGATCCTAGAGAGGCTGTCTGAAGCCAAAGGCAAGGCTGCTAGTGATGTAAACTGACTATGATGCACAGGCAGAAGAGGGGAGAGCCCAGGGGAGAGAAGCAAGTAATTTGTTCACTGAGATTAAAATAAAAAAGGGTCTTTGGAACACTGAAGAGAGCTTTGGGGAAGGAAACCCAAGGACAAGATAAGCCCTGTTCTGGCTAGCAATCGGTATGGCGGTCACATGTCTACTTCCATTTCCACAGCTGAGCACATTGCTCTGTCCCTAGCCAAGAGTCCCCTGGATTTTTCCTACCTTGATGTTGGCAGTGCAGACTACACTGCTTATACTTATTTATGTACCTAAATGGTTCTTGCTTCTGAGGTATACTTTGGACCTTGGGGGTTAGGCACACCCAAACCACAAATTTGATTACTTAGGGTTAGTACACTGTCTTCTAGAACTGGCTCACATGGACAGGAAAAACTTCCCACATGCAGCAACTCTGCCTTATCTGGACTGATGTCCTGTCTTATATGGGGAAAAAAATTCTGAACAGCATTTGAAAGATATGATCTGTACAGACGGCCGTTCGAACACTGACGAGTCATTCAGAGGGGGGCAGCAAAACTCACCCTAAAGTCCATGAGCGGCAGATCCGGGGCTTCATCTGGCTCTGTGGGAAAAATCCATACGATTATTGAATGAGCGATTGTTTGTACATCCCTGTTCGTACAGATACCAACAGGCAGTGTAATCTGATTGGCTGGCCGAGCAGAGGGGGTGGGGATAGCAGAGAGGGGAATTGGCAGCGGCCACCATGTTGGATTCCCGGCTACACAAGCATCCAGTAAGTCTGGTAAACAGAGATTTTTAGTTTTATTCATTTTTATTTTATCTTGTAAAGCTGTGATAATGACTCTGCATCACAAGGAGATTTTAAATAAAAAAAAATAGGTTGTGGGAGATTTAAAACCTCTGGGTAGATTGCTCTGTGGCCAGCTGGTCCAAGGGGTCATGTGGAGTTTAGGGGGTCTAAAAAAATCATGTAGGCAGATCGTATGCTTGCGAACAGCTGCACTTTTTTATTTTTAACCCTCTGTATGGATTTTTTACCCCTCGTATAGACGGGACCTTAGCTTCAGTTTATTGGCCCTCATGCAATCAAATAGCATGACCTGACTCCTCTAATTAAGTAGAGATAGAACTGCATATTATTGAAAGAGATAACCTAGTTTTCACTATACCAAGATGACTCTTAAATGTTGAGGGACTATGGACCCCTCTGAGAATCTGATGAAAACTAGAATCAGATGAAAACCCTTCTCTTCCCACAATGCACTTCAAAACAATTTTTGAAGTAAACAGGAATAAGAAATTGTGCCCAGTTCACAGAGCTCCTGAAGAACATCCACAGACCTCCTGTGGGTTCATGGACCACAGGTTAAGGTCGCTTGCCATATAGTCTGTCTGACTGACTTGTATAACTGATAAGAATAAAAAACGTAAGAATAATAATTATGAATCAGCAAAAAATTATCAACCTGCTGTTGAAAGTTTTCTCCTGCTTGCCAGAGTCCAGGGAGGATTCCTTCCCACCCAGTATTTAAGTGGCAGCCAGGGAAGGGGGACTGGAATCTTCATGGATGGAAAGAACATTTTAAACTATTCAAAAAATGGCTAAAAAACCAGATTTTACTGGAAGTCAAAACAGAAACACCTGGGTATCTAGAACCAGAATTCAGATGCTCATCTCAAGCAAACAAAGGCATACCACCCTGACACGTGTCCTACCTTGGAAGGACAATGGCACCATATGAACCTTCCACTTGGGAAGAAATTGAAAGAATGCCTGCAGCAGAAGCAAGTAAATGGAGAAAAGCTGCACAAGAGGAAATGAGGCCCAGACTGGGCTGGAGATCCTACAGACCACGAATCTACCAGTGGGAACCTGTTCTTCTATGGAGGTGGAACAGCTAGCTGGACAAGCAAGACACAAGATGTTGTAGCTCTCTCTACATTATCCTTCTGTAGATGAGAGTGCTATAGCATCTTGTTTCTTGCGAGTCCAGATAACTGCTCCACCTCCATAGAAAAACAGGTTCCCAGAGATAGATTTGCAATCTGGAGGATCTCCAGCTTAGTCTGTATCTGTGTAAGTCACTAGTCTAAGGACTTTATCACACTAGACTGTTATAGTGCTCTTATTCCACTTTAATTGCTATGGCTGCCTCCTTTGGAACTCTGAGGTTTGTAGTTTAGTGAGGCCTAAGAGCTCTCTGGGTGAGAATGCTAAATGCCCCTCCCTAAAATGCAAATCCCAGGATTCCATGGGAGGTAGCCATAGCAGTTAAAGTGGAATAATAGTGTTATAACAGTATAGTGTGATAATCTCCTTTAGACTGCTGGTGGCTTGTAGCTTTAACTTTAGATTAATTAGACTCAGAAGAAGGAGGTATGAAAACTGGAGGAAGGAACATCACCAGTTTAGGATATGCAGATGACACCATACTACTGCTTAAAACAACTACTGCAGAAAGTCAAGGAAGAAAGTGCAAAGGCATGGTTATAGTTAAACGTTAAGAAAACAAAAAATAATGACCACAGATGATTTGCATAACTTTAAAGAAGACAATGAAGACATTGAGATAGTCAAAGATTTTCTATACCTTGGCTCAGTCATTAATCAAAATGGAGACTGCAGGCAAGAAATCAGAAGAAAACTAGGACTAGGAAGGGCAACTATGAAGGAACTAGACATGAATCCTATCCTGGGAGAAAGGTGGGATATAAATCCAATAATAAATAAATAAATAGACAAGACCGTCAAGTGTAAAGATATACCTTTGGATACCAAAGTCAGGATTATCCATGCCATTGCATTTCCAATGTCTATGTATGGACTTGAAAGCTGGACAGTGAAGAAACCTGATAGGAAAAGAATCAACTTATTTGAAATGTGGTACTGGAGAAGCGTTCTACAGTGAACTGCTAAAAAGACAAGTAAATGGGTGCTAGAGCAAATCAAGCTTGTACTGTCCCTAAAAGCCAAGATGACTAAGCTGAGACTGTTGTACTTTGGACATTAAGTACTTTGTACTTAAGACAAGACATGACTCACTAGAAAAGGCAATAATGCTTGGCAAGGTAGAAGGCAGTAGAGAAAAAGATGAAGACCACATAAGAGGTAGATAGACACAATCAAGGAAGCCACAGCCCTCTGCCTGAAAGAACTGAACAGTGCTGTTGATAACAGGGTGACTTGGAGGTCTCTCATTCATCGGTTCTCCATAAGGCGAAGATGACTTGATGGCAATTAACAACAACAACAAATATTGAAAATTCTCCCTGACAAGGAGACTCCTGGACTGATGAGAATCTTTGCTGTTTGGGATTTGTTCTGCACAATATTTGTACGTGCTTTTGTGTTGAAAACAGCATTTGCTGAACAGAAAATAATATTTTCTGCATGAATTTTGTGCAGAATGAGCCCTCAACCTTTTTTCCCACACAGAAAAGAATGTGAATTGTGAACAGCATATGGCCCTAACAGCAAAGCGTCTTCAAAAACTGAACAGTTCTCAAAGACTTTCTCAAAGCAGGAAGAAAATTGCTAAAATTATTTATTACTTGCTTCTGGAACAAAATTAGTAAAGGATTGAGTACCTACTCAAAATACTCCCCACTACAGTCTGTTATTGTCACCGCATTTAGTTTTATGGTTCATTGGGAATGACAGACCCATCAGTATGACATGACTTCTTGGGATCCACTGGGCTGGGAAAAGTAACAAGGGTAGCATTTGCCCTTCTGAGTATCAGCAACCCTTTCAGATGTGCAAGTAGTTGAATAGTCCTGTCTAGAATGTTATCTACTCCAATAGATTTGGTTTTTTAATTTAATTTAATTTAATTTTTGTAAAGAAGGAGCCTGGGGCATGTTTAATCTAAGTCCTATAGCTACTTTACAGAGAGTGCTGGCCTCCTGAATGCTACTGCCATTGTCACTGCATGAAATGAAAGTACATTAAATACTCCCCTGAGGCTGTTCATTGCAATGGAAGATCAGTCGTGTTGGAGGAGGCTTCCAAGGGCATTTTTCTATCATAACACATCTGATTTCTTTCAAGTAATCCTCTATATTGGATAGAGGGCAAAGAATGACCCTCCAGATGTTGTCAGATTGCAGTCCTTAGTATCTCTAGCAAGCACAGCAAGTGGTAAAGAAGGATGGAGACTACTGGTCTCTCAGCATCTGGAGGGCTGAACTTGCCCACTCCTGCTCTGTACCACAGCTTTAAATGTACAAATTGAAAGTTAAAGGTTTGATGTTATTGGCTCAAAGACTCCTTGCAGCAGTGTTGATTCACCCTCTTCTTTGAGCTCCTTTAACTGGTTTGGAATCGAACCTAGGACCATTTGCAATCAGGGTGAGACTCACATGGCCCTCCCGATATTGTTGGATTGAAACCCTCAGTGACCCTAGGCAGACTAGCTGATGGTGGAGAATGCTGGGAGTTGCAGTCCAACAACATCCAGACAGCCACATTTTAATGCCCCCCCAACTACATATAACAACTGTGCTCTGTCACATAGACATACCATGAACACACAGTCCTGGCCAGCACAACTCCTTTGGCTGTTCTGACACTTAGGGAGTAACATGTTTTACATTTGCTAGAACACTTGACAGGGACAAATGTGTTTGTGTATTGGGAACGGATGGCTCCCTTGCTCCCCAGAAGTGTGACCTTGACATCAGATTGAGTGGCACAGCTGGCTGTTTGGCTGTTGTAGGGAGATGAAGCAAATGGCATCATTAAAGAGGAGAATGTTGATGAGCCTGACATTATTGACTGCTCATGCAAACAGCTTCCAAAGTGCAAACCATGGTGACCTTTCAACCAATCAAATAAACAGGACTGCAAATGGCAGCCCAAAGATGCAGGACAATGAACAGGAAGAGGGAGATTTTACCAAATATCATCCTGGCTTAACTAGAGCTGTGCAATTTGAAACAGAAAAAGTAAAGTCTGTATTAGGTCTCTGATACAGGCCACTTAGAGAAAAACAGTATGAAACAGACACCTGTCCTAAATTGCTTTTTTGCAAAGCCTTTTCATTTAAGTAATCTATATCCCCAGCCAAAATGAAGACCAAGATCCTACATCAAGGAGACAGAAGGTAACTCAAAGGGCCTGTCTAAATGGTGAAAATACCCCTCATGGAATTCTCTGAGAATCCTACCTGTCTAAATGGGATCCAGCACCAATCCACACTATTCAGAAAGGTGGGGGGCAAAATGGCAAAAACAACGCACTAAAAGCCATAGCAGATTTCCCCACACTTGTTAAAAAACCAGAAGGGGGTGCACATTTGGATTATCGAATGAAAGGAAATCTGAAAGGAAGCACAAAGCTGATTGGCCAGGCGAAAACAGGGGTGGGGCTTGCTATCAGGGCAAGCACCCATTGCCGCCATGTTGGATTTCCCCCTTAGCGAGCAATCGCTAAGGTGATAAAACAGGATCAATATTTTTTGTTTTGCTTTTCTTTTAAATGTGAGAATCACTCTATCGCACCAGTACACCTTGGGGCAACTTCCTTTTTATAAAAATGGCAGTGGTGAAGAACTAAAGCAAGTAAATCACTTGCAGCCGCCATCAGAAATGTGAGGCTTATGGGGCTTCCAAGGTTAGAAAAACCATTTGGACATGTCGCTGCTGCTGTGAAATGGCAATACTAAAGGTACTTTGGTTTTTTCCCCCTCATGTAGATGGGACCAAAGAGTTCTATAAAAATCATGAATTAGCGAAATACAACACTGTACAACTGAATGTGCAAACAAATATAAAACGCACAATTGCAATGCACAATGAATGTCTGGATATTCAATGCATAATTGGCACCACATGGGCAATGGCACCACGAGTTCAACTTTGCTTCTGCAACTTTCAGCTGAATACAGATGTTATACACTAATAAGATGCCATCTGAAGTCCATGTTAATTGCATTTCTTTTGAAATTAAATTGAGTTGCTTTCTCCCACTTCCCTATGCTTTAGGTGTACCTGTACTACACAGTTACAGTATATCAGTTTCATACTGTGTTAATTGTCATGGCTTCATTCAGAATTCAGGATCCTGAAATCCTGATAATTGTCATTTTTTCAGACACTTAGAAGGTTCCCAGATATTTTGAGAAGAGAAGAGTTCAGGATTAAATCAATTTAATTCTGTAGACAGGCATTTGGGGCACCTTGGGAATTGTACTTCAGGAGAGTGGACCAGAGCTCTCCAACAGAGAATTTTAAGGGCCTCCCCAAACTACAACTCCCAAGATTGTTTAGGATTAAGTCATGACAGTTAGAATGGTATGAAATGGATATAGTGGGGCACTGCAAGTATATCTTTCATGCTCTTGCCTCCCTATTGAAACAATTACATGCTCCTTGGAGTAGGAACATGTGTTTCTCTCTGTCTCTCTGGCTTTTCTTCGCAAACAAAGATTCAGGAAGGACTCGTCCCACGCTTTCTGCAAGCGCGCTGATGACTAAAAAGGCCAATCCGAGATAAACAAGTCCGGTTACAAAAAGCACAGCAGAAGGTCTCCTTGGGTGATGTTTTTGGGTTGTGATTCTTTCTGCGTTGTTGTTTCTCTTCAAGACTTGTTCGTCGTGAGTTCTCAAATAAGGCTGCAGCATTGTGGATAGTGCGTCTCCATGCCTCCCGATGTGAGGCCAGGGCAGACCACTGTTGGTGATCAATTTGGCCGAGCCTGAGATGTTGTTTCTGGGAGTCTTTGTAATGCTTTTTTGGAGCGCCCCTCTTACGCTGACCCGTGGCAAGTTCACCATAGACTGTTGCAGCAACAAGTACAGTTACGGCTGGATAATTGTGTGCTGAGTGAAATAGCACCCTCCTCCCTTCACCCCCCCTTATAGAAAGACAACAAACACAAAATACATGCAGAGAAGTATATTTGATACAGATAAAAAGGTGATACAAGGTGATTGTAGATATTGGAGAAAACTGGCCACAACTTTTTTTGGTGATAGTTGCCATGGTTGGCGCCTGGGCATGGGTTAAACCGGGCATTGGCCAAGCCCGCCTGCTTGGCTGATGACGTATCTGTTAGCCCACTGCTAACGGATCACATGCCCCAGCCACGTGACCTGATCACGTGATCTGGTCACATGACCAGATCCCGTTATCCAATCCAGTGATCAGATCCCATGATCCAATCCTGTGACCAGATCCTGTGATCCGATCCAGGAGAGGTGGGGTCTCCGTGGTCATGAACTTGAACTTGAACTTGACATGACCTCAAACTGAGACCCCCAGACCCCGAAATCTAATCAGGACCCATTCTGGAAAGGTCTGAGATCGAATCAGGACCTTTCTGCTCATTCAGAAAGTTGTGACAAAGTGGCAAAACATAAGACACAATCTACACAAAACAATGCAGCAAAAAATTCTAACTAATACAAATGCATCCTAATTGAGGGAGGGTGGACGGGTCTTCGGTTCCAGCGAGCCAACTGGCCGGGTCCAGCCTTGAGCCAGGAATTTATTCCCGGCTGCCAGATTCATTTGGGGACTAGCCCTGCCCCTCAGCCAATCAGAGGCTCCCAAAGAGCAGCACCTCTGATTGGTCGAGGGCAGTGTAAGCCAGCCAATCAGGGCAGAGCAGCTCTCCGCTGATTGGCTGGCTTAAGAAGACTCCGGCAGGCATGGCACCATCCATGCCTGCCATGTGGCGGTTGAAGGAGCGGGGGCTTCACCAGCCCGCAACTCAGGTCGCTAGGTATGTCCTGGGCAGCCTAATTATGGCTGGTGGTTTCCTTGTCAATGGGATAGTAGAATCACTCCAAGTTTTAGCCTAAAATTTAAAAGAACTATCTAAGGAGTACATTTACCAACCAACTGATATGGATATCACTGGCCACCACTGGGCTGGATTGTTGTTGTTGTTTGTTGTCCCAGCTGTCTGTGAGCAAGTCAGTCTGTCCTGTCTGTCATCTCCTCCGGAACTCATGCAGCTATGCAAGCAGCTACGAGGAAGCTGAGAGAGAGCAGTTGCCATTCTCTCTATGAACTACAGTAAAGATAAGGCTTTCACAGCATAAAGGCAGGACATCAGCTGCATGTGTGGCTGCACTGAAACTATCTGGGGCAAATGCTCTGCATTTATCCAAGCCCGATATGCAAAATGAGATTGATGCACACCAGTTTCAAATTAATTTATTGAGGCAGGACTGGCAATATAAGGAAGCTGCAAAGGAACCTTACTACATGAAATCCTGGAGAAGAATGCATGTGCAGGCAAGTTCTTTTTCTAGTCCTCTAGTGTTGGGACACATCACAAATCAGCCATAACAAACATGCAGTGTTTAAAAACAACACAGTATCATCCACTGAAACATTGCTTCACAGTTTGGAGCTAGTATGCTTTCTCCATTCAAATGGTAAGGGTATGCCAGTAAAATGTCTCCAGTACATGGGAGAAATTTGACAGCCCAGACAGGCTGTAAAAAGTAGATGGCAGAAACAAGATGCTTTATCAAATCAATACCAAAGCCTTAAGGGCATTGCTGTCCAATAATATAAATGGTCCAGCACAATGTAATCTTTATCTGGATGGAGTTCTTCCCCTCGCATTCAATATGGAAAAGGCAGGGCAAGAAACAGCAGCTCCATCAGGCAGGAGCATCATACCTAGTTCTTATGCCTTCTAACATGGCAGCATCAAAACTATCTTTGTTGGCTGATGACTTCCATGACAGCACTTTGCTGATGTTACAAAACCCAGAGTGGGTGGTGAATGTGCTCTGGGTTTTACTCTGAACTTTATACATGTTACCAAGAACACTGGGGAGGGGTCCAGGAGGACCCTCTAACACACTAATATTAAGATGGGGAATTGATACACTTGACTTGGCAATATGAGAGGTGGGTAATGGCAGGACCTTTAGACCTGTGTATACTGGTACTAAGGAGGAGACTGTAAGTGAAAAGGTACAATTAAATGATCTTTATTGAGATTAAAACAGTAACAACATTCACACACACTTTCAGGCTTCAAGGACTCACACAAGGTTAATGAAATGAATAGAAGTATTTGGACAGAGGAATAGAGTGGAAAGAGTTTGTTGGGTGATACCGTATTGATCAGAGGAGTTGTGATCACGGAGAAAACCAGCAGAGTGGGGGTCTGCAAGAAGGAATGGTGACACAGCTGATGTGGAGTCTAGAAGCAGGGGAACTGTGCACCCTTTGGAATTTGTAATGGCCTCTCCCTAGAGCAGACTTTGAGAGGCCCTGGTTTCTGGGTGTTCCCAGTTTACTTGTCACTCTCGTGGAAGGCCACAGTTAGCCAGATTATTAAATATTGCCAATTATTACATGGATAAAAACGTGTGGGCTGTCATGACTGGTAACATACAAGCTAGTCAAAGTTTTGAATCTATTTGGGCAATAGGGTTCAGTACCTATCGCCCTTTGACATTCAGTTTCCTCAAAGGGCAAAATTAAGAAGTAGGTGAGTCCAAAATGTTTTCCTGAAAATTTTTCTCTTTATAGACAATCTTTTGGTTCCTCCAATGGTTCCCCAGCAGAAGAACTTGATATAGGATTAAAATTTTCAATTAGGTAAAATCCCAGAACAGCAACAAGGTATGTGGCCACATACACCCAAGGAACTAGTTCAATGTCAGCTGTTTGCTAGTTCAATGTCAGCTGTTGTAGCCCAAAATGCAGGAGGCAGAAGGAGCTATTTAATTAACTAAGAAAGAGCGCAAGGCCAGATTCCTTGTATGTATGTATGTATGTATGTATGCAAAGGGCTCGTCTATAAGAGCCCCCCAAAAAGAAGTGCCCTGTAGTAGCAGCAGATGTGACTTGTCTTAATGGTTTTACAACCCCCATAAACTTTGAATGAATGCCCTCTTACCAATTGCTGGGAGGTAGGGAGAGAGCCTTCCTCTCTTACCTGGTCCTCATGGCGATGATGATGACAGCGGCATGAGGTGGGGGGTAACCAGGTAAGGGAGGAGGGCTCTCTCACCCTCTTTTCCCTCCTCCCTTCCCAGTCCCTGTGACGGCGATGATGAAAATGGCATGGGGGGCAGATAAGAGAGGAGGGCACTTTCACCCTTTTCTTCCTACTCCCTTCCCAGTCCCCACTCCCTTCCCATTGCCCCCACAGTGACAATGATGAGGACAGTGGCATGTGGGGGGGGGTAAGGGAGAAGAGGACGTGTCAGCCCTCCTCCCTTACCTGGTCTCTGGCAGAAAAAAATGGCTGCTCCAGGCGTTTGCCACGTTAGTAAGCCCTTCGCCCTATGCTCGTCCAGCCAATCAGCTTATGCTGCCTTGTCACAGCAACACAAATGCGACTGTTGGACATTTGCATCACCCACGTAGCATTTTTACGGAGGATTTGCCTGCCCCCCCTTTCTGAATGAGATGCATGGATGAGAATATTCATTTAGACCTTCCATGTGATTTCTCTGAGGATTATTGTCACTGTTTAGACTTTAGACAGGACCATAGATAGATAGATAGATAGATAGATAGATGAGAGGTTGGCTACAGCTTCCAGAACCACTTACTGCCATCCTCTCTGGTCATGATAACTGGGGGATTCTGGAAAGTATAATTGAAAAATGCTAACATATCCTAGTGTTGGCAAAACCTAGCCAATCCAGAGGCTTTGACTGCCCGTCAATCCCTCCTTTCCCCTTCTGTGACTTGAAAGCATCTCTGAGCAGAAAATATTAAGTATTTGAGTGATTTACTAGGGCAGGTTCTTGCCAAGGGGCAACCAAACTGTGGTCCTCTAGATATTGTTTGACCATGCCTCCCATTAGCCCTAACAAATGGTGAGGAATGCTGGAATAAGCAAATTGGAGTGTGACAGCCAGATCAGAAGGGGGAAACTATGCAGGGAAAAGAGGCCAATTCCCTTGGACACTTCCTACCCCTCATGGGCTGCTCTCTCCATATGTCTTTTTTCTTTCAGAGCCCTTCTCAAAATGATGACAGGAAGTGACACAACATCACTTCTAGTCACCATTTTGAGAGGGACACTGAAGAAAAAATGAGATATTTGTGAGTAGTGGGTGGGGGTGTTTTGTTCGTTATTATACATTTGAGGGCTGTCTGCATGGTTCTCAGGCAAAAATCACCCCAAAAGCATGCCAACATTCTTTTTTTAAAAATGGAAGGGTTGGGAAGCTTTAAGAGATTGGAGGTTGAGTTCACAGGCCAGAGAAGTAGGGTTTCAGGTTGTCCCCAGGTTGATTGAACCTGGTCCCCAGGTTGATTGAACTTTCCCTACTCCTGACTTAGAACTTGCCAAAATGTGCACCAGTCATTCAGGTTTGCATTATAAAAATTGCGAATGCTATACCATTTGTGGAAAGTAGAAAAAGTCACATAAAGGACAACCTTAGGTGCATCCTGATGTGCTTCAGCTGCTGCTGTTATTTTTTTGTCAACTCACCTTCAACTTAGGATGACCATCTGTATGAGAGCCCTCCAAGAACTCCAGCATCAACAGCCCTGCTCAGGTCTTGCAAACGCAGGGCCAACAGCAAAATCCATATGTGAGACCTGCATTTATTTTAAGGCAAAACTTCATTCTACTAATGAAGAACAGAGTTTATTTGCCTCATTTGTTCACCCCATTATGAAATCGGCAGAGGGGACTGGTGTGTCTCACCTGAAACACTGGAGATGTTGGGAGTGGGTGGGGTCAAAGCAGTAGTGAGCTATCCTAAATGCTAACCCCAATCCTCAAAATATGTTTCTCACCTTGGTTAGACACTTTAAAGTCCAGACTAAAACCCAGAATGGAATCCACTGACAATCCTGGGACAAAGCAGATGTCTATGTTAAATTATGTTTTCTGTGTCCTAGGCATGGCAGATGATACAGGTCTGCAGACCTGCTATTCTCCTTTGCTAATTGTAATTGATCAGTGTGGGATTTTCAAGAGCATTTGAAATGGATTGTTGTTGTTGTTTTGTTGTTATTATGTGTCTTTGAGTTGACTCTGAATTAGGATAACCCTATCATTGACAAAGATTTATCAAAGAAATTTGCCATTACCTTCCTCCTAGGCTGAGAGAATGTGACATGCCCAAGGCCTCAGTTTTCCATAGCTGAGCAGAAATTTAAACCCTGGTCTCTCAGATATCTAGTCCAACACAAACCACTATACCATGCTGGCTCTTAAAAACTTATATCCAGGTTTTAACTGAACCCATAAACTAACTTGAGATGCGATACAGTAAGATTTCCCATTTGGAAAAGAGGATAAGAAAAAGACTGATTCTGCCCTTAAATGGAATAACTCTGCCAGTTATTCCATTTAAAACGTGGGTGGGAGAACAAAGCTTAAACTTTCCAGAAAAGACACAAATCCAATATGCTATTTTTTTAAAAGGCATTTGTACTGTTAGATCATGTAGAGATAAATGAGTGCAACAGAGGAAATGGGGATAGGTTTCTATTCCATGAATTTGCCTAAGTGCAGAAAATAATGCCCATTTGCACTGCTTCCTGAAGAAAAATTCACAGTTGTCCATTAATGCCCATAATTACTATCTCACCATGGAAGTAAGCATGGCATGGCATGACATTCCAATGCAGAATGTAATATAGCTGAAGCCACTTTGCTGTAAATCTTGGGGAAAATTGAAAATTTCTTCTTTCTCTCTTTGGTACACGTGCTATTGTTCCTATAGCATTTCCAACAATGCATTTATATGATAGATTTTCACTAAGTGGTTTCCACACAATCCTAATTTGGGCTTTCTTGCCATAATATTTCTAAGATACACCTCTGTTCACTGTGACCTCCAACTGACCTTTGATTTGTCCCAACCAACTTGACCCCAAAAAGTATCCAATATTTCCAATTATGAGATACCATGGGGATTAAACAGTAGGGCATACTAATACTCCTGGGTTGTAGTCCAACGCACAAACCCCTACACCATGCTGGCTCACTATATATGTTATAGAGTTACTATAGAGTTCATAGTTACATTTCTTTTTTAAAAATAACTAATGCCTTTAGGAGCAACTCCTTATTTTATCTTACAATCACAGAATCATAGAATTGCAGAGTTGGAAGAGACCACGAGGGCCATCCAGTCCAACCCCCTGCCATGCAGGAAATCACGATCAAAGAATCCCTGACAGACAGCCATCCAGCCTCTGTTTAAAGACCTCCAAGGAAGGAGACCCCACCACGCTCCGAGGGAGTGTGTTCCACTGCCGAACAGCTCTTACTGTCAAAAAGTTCCTCCTAATGTTGAGGTGGAATCTCTGTTCCTGGAGCTTGCATCCATTGCTCCGTGTTCCAATCTCTGGAGCAGCAGAAAACAAGCTTGCTCCATCCTCAATGTGACACCCCTTCATATACTTAAACAGGGCTATCATATCGCCTCTTAACCGTCTTTTTTTCAGGCTAAACATACCCAGCTCCCTAAGTCTCTCCTCATAAGGCATTGTTTCCAGACCTTTCACCATTTTAGACACCCTTCTCTGGACACGCTCCAATTTGTCAATATCCTTTTAGAATTATGGTGCCCAGAAGTGGACACAGTATTCTAGGTGAAGTCTGACCAAGGCAGAATAGAGCGGCACGATTACTTCCCTTGATATGGACACTATACTTCTATTGATGCAGCCCAAAATCGCATTGGCCTTTTTAGCTGCTGCATCACACTGTTGACTCATGTTCAACTTGTGGTCTACTAGGACTCCTAGATCCCTTTCACACGTAGTCTCATTCAGCCAGGTCTCCCCCATCCTATATCTATGCATTTCATTTTTTCACCCTAGGTGCAGTACCTTACATTTCTCCGTGTTGAATTTCATTGTTAGCTTTGGCCCAGCTCTCCAGTCTATCCAGGTCATTCTGAATTTTGATCCTGTCATCTAGGGTATTAGCTACTCCTCCTAATTTGCTGTCATCTGCAAATTTGGTAAGTATGCCCCTAATTCCCTCATCCAAGTCATTGATAAAGATGTTGAATAGCACTGGGCCCAGGACAGAACCCTGTGGCACCCCACTGGTCACATCTTTCCAAGATGAAGAGGAGCCATTGCTGAGCACCCTTTGGGTTTGGCCGGTAAATCAATTACAAATCCATTGAACAGTTAACTTGTCTAGCCCACATTTTACAAGCTTGTTTGCAAGAATGTCATGGGGAACCTTGTCAAAGGCCTTACTGAAATCAAGGTATGCGATATCCACAGTGTTCCCTTCATCTACCAAGCTGGTAATTTTATCAAAAAAAGAGATCAGTTTAGTCTGGCATGACTTGTTACTCTGAAACCCATGTTGATTTTTTGTGATTATGGCATTGCCTTCTAAATGTTCACAGACTCTCTGTTTTATGATCTACTCTAGAATCTTCCCTGGTATTGATGTCAGACTAACTGGACGATAATTATTGGGATCTTCTTTTTCCCCTTTTTGAAGATGGGAACAACTTTTGCCCTCCTCCAGTCTGCTGGGACTTGTCCTGTTCTCCAGGAGTTCTCAAAGATTATTGCCAATGGCTCTGAGATTATATTTGCCAGCTCTTTTAATACTCTTGGATGTAGTTCATCTGGTCCTGGAGATTTAAAAATTCATTTAGATTAAGAAGGTATTCCTGTACTACCTTTTTGCTTATTCTGTGCTGGATTTCCCCTATTGTGTCCTCTGTTCCTTTATCCTCAGGTTGGTCACCCTTTTCCTTTTCTGAAAACACTGAGGCAAAGAAGGTGTTGAGTAATTCTGCCTTTTTTCTGTCCCCTGTTAGCATTTTGCCATCTTCTCTGCGTAGTGGCCCTACCATTTCCTTCTTCCTCCTTTTGCTGCGGACATACCCCAAAACCCCGTTTTTATTGTTCTTAACCTCTCTAGCAAGCCTTAGCTCATTCTGCACTTTAGCTTTTCTGACTATACTCCTACACGTGTTCGCTATCTGTTTGAATTCTTCTTTGGTGGTTTCCCCCCTTTTCCATTTCCTATACATGTTCCATTTAAAACTTAGCTCTGTTGAAATTTCTTTTGTCATCCATCCTGGTTTCTTGAGACATCTCCCATTTTTCTTCCTCAATGGTACTGTTTGAAATTGTGCCTTCAGTATCTCCCTTTTGAGAAAGTCCCATCCATCTTGAGGTCTCTTCTCTTTTAGTATTCCTGACCATGGGATCACCCCCAGTATTTCCCTGAGTTTATTGAAATCAGCTCTCCTAAAGTTGAGAATGTGTGTTTGACTATGCCTGGCTTCTCCTTTCCATTCTATAACAAATTCCAGGAGAACATGATCACTCTCACCTAAGGATCCCACCACTTGCACTCCATTAACCAGGTCATCCCTGTTGGATAGGATCAGATCTAAAATAGCTGACCCCCTTGTTGCCTCTTCCACCTTTTGGACCATGAAATTGTCTTCCAGGCAATTAAGGAATTTGCTAGACCTTGAAGTTTTGGTTGAGTTAGATTTCCAGCAAATATCAGGATAGTTGAAGTCACCCATCACTACTACATCTCTCCTTTCTGCGTGTGTGTTCATCTGTTCTAGAAAGGCATCATCCAATTCCTCCGTCTGACTCGGGGGTCTGTAGTAGAGTCCCACAATAACATCCCTGTTGTTTCCCTGCCCTTTAATTTTTATCCAGATGCTCTCCACCTGGCTTCCAGTATTGATGTCATGGGTCTCTTCACTGGTGTAAATATCCCTGACATATAATGCTATTCCTCCTCCTCTCTTGTTTAGCCTGTTTCTCTTATAAAGGTTATACCCCTTTGAATTGAATTGGCCATCTAGTCCAACCCCTATCATTGAGGAAGACAAAACTTAAGTACTCTTAAGAGATGAACATCCATCCTCTGTTTAAAAACTTCCAAAGGAAGAGAGGCACCACCCACCGAGGCAGTCTGTTCTACTGTCAAACAGCTCTTACTGTAAAGAATTTCTTCCTAATGTTTAGATAGACTCTCTTTTCTTGTAATTTGAATCCGTTGGTTTGTGTTCTAGTCTCTTGAGCAAGAGAAAACAAGCATTCTGCATCTTCTACATTACTTCCCTTCAAATATTTAAAGATGGCTTTCATATCACCTCTCAACCTTCTCTAAGGTAAATATTCTCAGCTCCATAAGCTGTTCCTCATAGGACTTGCTTTCCAAACCTTTTACCATCTTGGTTGCCCTCTGCTCCTTGTGTTCTGTCTTATCAATATCCTTCTTGAACTGTGATGCCCAGAACTAGACTCAGTATTCAAGGCAAAGTCCGAGCAAAGCAAAATAGAGTAGCATTATTACTTCCCTTGATTTGAACACTATTCTCCTCTTGATGCCAGTATTTATTCATTTGCTATGGGGACATGCACATGCTCAGAAAAGCAGCAAACTACTGGCCCCTTTCTGTCCTCCCTCACTAAAAAATATAGTACTATGATTCCACTCTCATGGAATTGTGTGATTTGAAATTTAATGAGGGGTGATTAGAATTATCAGTCAGAAACCTCCTCTAGACCAACCTACAGTTCTCTTGGTTTGATACAATGCTGCAATGGCAGTTAAAGGTCTTGTCTATACGAGGGGGGGAAATACCGAACATGTTCGAAAAAGCAGGCATTCGCATCGATGCAACTTATCTTCATGGCCAAAAGAGCCCCCCCCCAAACTCCGTGTGACCCCTAGCCAGGATGGTGGCCACAAATGATTTACTCGCAATTTTAAATCTGCCACCACCAATTTTTTTAAAAAGCCAGTTTCCCATGGTGCATACAAGCGATAGTTCGTATTTTGAAAAAAAGAAAGAAAAAAAGAGTTTGGGATTACCGTTTGATTGACTTAGCAGACCCTTGCTTGGCCAAAAATCTAACATGAGGGCTGCAGGCACTTTCCCTGTTTGCTAGTCCCCCCCTCCTCATCCAGCTAATCAGATTACACTGCCTGTTTGTATCTGTGTGAACGCGAGTGTTCAAATGATTGCACATTCACATGTTGTATGGAGCTTTAAAAAAAATCTGTATGAAGCCCTGGACACTACACATGGACTTTGTGGTAGATTTGGCTGCCCCCCCTTCTGAATGACACATATGTGTGCGAATGTCCATATGAATGGATCGCCTTCCATTCGTATGCTGTTCATATTATTTTGACCATATAGACAAGAGTGATATAACTGTGTAATGTGAAAGGGCCCCTGGAGTTCTGCACTGAGATTCATTAGTGTTATCAGTTTGGCTTACTTTCCTTGCCTTTGGGGTACAATTGTAGCAGACAGACAGGACATTTTCAGATGCCCCTTACCGCGCAAGCAGCCTCCGGAGCAGTAACGAGGCTGCTGTGTGACAGGGGGTCCTTTTTGGATGCCGCTGCCCCTCTTCCGGGATCATTCGTGGCATGTATGTGAAGCTTTGGAAGCTGCTGCACCATATTTAAATCACGGACGTTGCCCGTGATTTAAATATGGTGCGGCTGCTTCCAAAGCTTCACATATGTGCCACAAATGATCCCAGAAGAGGAACGACAGCATCTGAAAAGGACCCCCTGCCACGCAGCAGCCGCGTTACTGCTCCAGAGGCTGCTTGTGTGGTAAGGGGCTTCTAAAAATGACCACAGTCTTGAGTGTTTGTGTGTGTGTGCATGTGAGAGAGCAGTCACTATTCAGCAGTTGATTTGACTTAGAACTCTCAGATTGGATTTAGACCCCAGTTTTCAAGATTATTTTTAGTGAGATGACCCACATAATCCTCTGACTTGCTTTCAGTCTTCTAAAAACTGCACACTGAAGTAACGATTTTCTAAAATACCCTTCTCACCCTCACAATTAGCGTTGGCTAGATATTTCACTACTACATTTGTGTCAAGAGTTCAGCTTTCCTCCTCAAAGTGAGTGCCAAAACATCAAAAATGCACATTGAACTAATTATCAGAATAAGGTCCTTGCAAATATTTATTTATTTAATGATTTAATTTTAAAAATTTATATGCTGCCTTTCTCCCAGAATGGGACTGAAGGCGGATGAAAGCCAGGGCATTTAAAATTAGAGATTAGGTTGGTTTGTGCTAGATCGGTGATGGTGAACCTATGACATGCATGTCACCACTGACATGCATAGCCACCTATGGTGACACGTGGCTAGGCCTCTCCCCCCTTCCCCTGCAACCTCACCACCATCCCTAAAGTGGCAGGTGGGGCTTCAAAGCCCTGATCACGGAACAAGACAAGGTTGCCCACTTTCACCAATTATATTTGCTATGGTAATAGAAATATTAGCTAATGTAATTAGAAAAGATGAAGGTATTAAAGGGATAAGAAATATTGAAGAGATTAAGCTGAATATATTCGCAGATGATACTTTAATAACAATACAAGACCCATTGGAAAAAATGCAAGAGATAGAGAAACATTTGGAAATGTTTGGGAAGATGACAGGTTCACAAGTAAATTGGAATAAATCAGAAATGATGATATTTAATTATACAGAGGCAGAGCAAAAAAATATGAAGAGTAAAAAGAAATATATTAAAATAAAGGAGCAAATAAAATATTTAGGAATAAATATTGTGGCAGAATTGGAAAAAACTAGAGGAATTTATTTTTTTTTTACTATATTAAGGAAAGATATGGAGAAAAAATTAGAGAAATATGGGAAAAATAAATTTTCATGGTTTGGAAGAATAGCACTTGTTAAAATAAAAATATTACCAAAAATATATTTTTTTATTTAGAATGCTGCCTATTAAAGTATCAGAGATGGAATTTTAAAAGTGGCAAAATATGATAAATAATTATTGTAATGGAGGCAAAAGATCAAGAATTAATAAAAATAGATGGTATAAATCCCCAAAAAAGGAGGTCTAGGCCTACCCAATGTGAAGCTATATTATGTAGCAAATCAATTCAGATATATTATTGATAGTGTTGTGGAAGTAAAAGAAATGGAATGGATGGAAATAAATAAACAAGAGATAGAGTTAAAATTAAGATTATTATTTTTTTTGTAAACCATAAATAAATAAATAAATAAATAAATAAATAAAATTAGGGAAATAATACAGTCTGTCTCCTAAAAAAATATACAAGATATATGGATTAAATACAAAAAAGTATTAGTTCCAGGTATATCTCCATTAACACCAGTAATATTGTTAGAGGGTTTCCCAGCAAATTTAAGAAATGAAGTGGAAGTAAAACTAGGAGGACAAGAAATAATAAGGTTGAAGGAATGGATGGGGAAAATGAAAAATAAGAATTATATGGAAAAAATATTAAAAGAGCAAGGATCCACATGGTTTAAACTGATACAGTTAGAACAATGGACAAAAAAATGGTTAAAGGAGGGAAGTTGTAGAAAAAATACAAAATTTGAGGAATTGATTATAAAAGCTACTCAAGAGAAAATTAATATAAAAGGTATTACAAGTAAAATATATAAAATGTGAATGGATAAGGAAGAAGTACAAGATTATCTTAAAGATGTTTGGGAAACAGATGTAGCAACTGTAATAGACAATTCCAAGTGGGAAAAATATGGAATATGCAACATTTGAAAACATTATCAGTAAGAATAAAAGAAAATTACTATAAGATTATATGGAGATGGTATTTAACCCCAGTAAGATTGAATCAAATAGATAAAATGTACTCAGCACAGTGTTGGAGGGGATGGCAAGAATTGAGAACGTATAATCATATGTGGTGGAATTGCAAATATGTGCAGAAAATTTGGAAAATAGTAATGAAGGAAATAAGTGAAACACTGGAGATAAATATACCTTTATGCCCTGAAATAGCATTATTATCATATTGTGAAAAAATACAAGAATCTCAAATTGTTAAGGATTTATTAACAAATCTGCTGACAGCAGCAAGGTTAATAATAGCAAAGAAATGGAAAATACAAGGTGAATACCAAATAGAAGAATGGTATAATGAAGTATGGAGTATAGCTATAAATGAGAAATTAACAAGTATGGTTAAAGAAAAAAAAGGAGGGCTAAATAAGAATGTTTTTGGTGAAAAACGGAGTAAATTCTTAGAATTTGCATTAATAAAGGGGAGAGGAAGCAAACCTGAGTTGGAAACAATGGTATTTTGGAAAGGGGGATGAATGTAAAGGGAAGTCCCTCGGTGGAGGGGACCACTGTTACATGTGTTTGTTAAGTTGTATGTATAAATTGTATGTTGTTTAATTTAAAAATTAATAATTTTTTTTTTTAAAAAAACAAAGCCCTGATCACCAATTTATGGAGGGTGGGAGGGGGGAGGAAAGTGGCAGGCAGGGCTGCAAAACCCTGATTGCCACCACCCACCACAGAGGGTTGCTTGCATCCCTGGAGCCGCCTCGGAAAGGCCGGGTAAGGCAGTGGGCGTGTGGGCGGGAGAGGTCTGCCCGGCTTCGAAGCTCCAGAGCTGCCTCAGAAAGGCCGGGGAAGGCGGTGGGCAGGCGGGCAGGCTGGCGGGAGGGAGGGAGGGAGTGTGCCCGGCCTCTCCGTGGCCTTCCTGAGGGGCTCTGGGGCTTCAAAGCCCTGGAGCATCCTTGGAAAGGCCGGGGAAGGCAGCGGTTTGGCGGGTTGGTGGGAGGGAGTTTGCCCAGCCTCTCCCCAGCCTTCCCGAGGGGCTCCGGGACTTTGATGCCCCAGAACCTCCTCAGAAAGGTTGGGTAAGGCAGCGGGTGGACTTGTGGGAGGGAGGAAGTTTGCCCAGTGTCTCCCCGGCCTTCCTGAGGGGCTCCAGGGCTTCAAAGCTCCGGAACCGCCTCAGAAAGGCCGAGGAGGGTGGTGGGCGGGCAGGCAGGCTGGTGAGAGGGAGGGAGTCTGCACAGCCTTTCCCTGGCCTTCCTGAGGGGCTCTGGTGCTTCAAATCCCCGGAGGTGCCTCGGAAAGGCCGAGGAAGGAGGTGGGCGGTCTGGCGGTCTGGTAAGCGGGAGAGAGTCTGCCCAGCATCTCCCCGGCCTTCCTGAGGGGCTCTGGGGTTTCGAAGCCCTGGAGCCCCTCAGGAAGGCCGGGGAAGGTGGCGGGCGGGCTGGCGGGAGGGAGTCTGCCTGGCCTTCCCCAGGCCTTCCCTAGGGTTTCTGGGGCTTTGAAGCCCCGGAGCCTCCTCAGAAATCTGGGGGAGGCGGCAGGCAGGCTGATGGGCTGGTGGGAGTTTGCCCAGCCTCTCCCCGGCCTTCCCGAGGGGCTCTGGGGCTTCGAAGCCCCGGAACCGCCTCGGAAAGGCCGGGGAAGTCGGCAGGTGGGCAAGCAGACTAGCAAGAGAGAGGGAGTCTGCATGGCCTCTCTCTGGCTTTCCCGAGGGGGCTCGAGTTCTCTAAATCCCCAGAGCCACCTTGGAAAGGCCAGGGAAGGTGGCGGGGAGGCTGGCGGAGGGAGGGAGGGAATTTGCTTGGCCTCTCCCAGCCTTCCTGATGGTCTCCGGGGCTTCGAAGTCTGCCCAGCGTCTCCCCGGCCTTCCCAAGGAGCTCTGGGGCTTCGAAGCTCCGGAGCCACCTCGGAAATGCTGGGTAAGGCAGCAGACAGGTGAGTGGGAGTCTGCTCGGTCTCTCCCCAACCTTCCTGAGGGGGCTTCTGGGCTTTGGCAACAAAAATGTCACTAATAGGCAGGTTAGTTAAAGAATCCCCCCTCCCCCTCACATATCTCAGTTCACGGCACCCCACATAAGCTAAATAATATCAAGACCAACAAAAGAAACCGACTGACGGATGAACAAAGAAGTCACTAAGCAGGCAAGTTAAATTATTAGTTTTTGGTTTATTAAATACAATTATACAGTATATAACAATTATACATTCATGTTATTTTAACAATAAATATCACAAAATAATGCTTTTTCTTCTAAGTGACACACCACTCGAGTTATGCTCAGTTTTTTGGTGAATTTTGACACACCAAGCTCAAAAGGTTGCCCATCACTGTGCTAGGTTGTCTTGCAAGGTAGTAAACACACACACACACGCACACACACACACACACACACATATATATATATGACGAGCCTATAGGTTTTGCCAGATATGCTAATATGATTTCACCTACTGAGCAGATAAGCAGGCTGCATCTAGAGATGTCTTATATTCCTGTTAGCACTTTCACTAAACATAGGTTACAGTTGAAGAAAATTGCATACTTTGTTTTTAAAAAATCTATCAAATGTATGCACAAGGACATTTTGCTTCTTGACTACAAATTGCTGATTGGCAGAATTTGTTGTTTATAAATAAAGTTCCAGCAGAAATTAAGAAAAAGATTCATAGCTATCGAGTATTTATTTAAAAGTGGTGCTTGCATCTCAAAGCAGGATTTGAGTCAGGGTAGAAATAGAATATTACATTTGCTTGATTTTGTCTCTGTGGCTCTGTGAAGCCAGACATAGGGGGTGCCAGCTGCCACTGCAGTGAAGACTGTTTTGGCTCTGAGATATTTATCCTAAAATGGTCCGAAATAGTTGCGTGGCATATATGAACAGCCTCTTGGGGTTCCCATTTATAGTCCTTAAGCCCCTGAATGAGTTTTACTTGGGTCATATCCAGCTAACTGCAAGGAAATACTCCGATCTGGTGCATAGGAGCCAAGAATAGAAGGAAAGAGCTCTTCCTATACTTGAATGACCTTGGTATTAATGCTGCTCTAAGAGATGGAAGAGAAATTTCTTTTTACATTTTAATTTATACCTACTTAATTCACACCTTCTGAACCAATATGCAAACTGAAATGTAGTTATCATTTGGAAAGCATAGCTCTCAGAATTATGTTATACAGTCCTCAGATTTTTTTTAAAAAAAATTATACAAAAACATACATACCAGGAAAAGTGCAATATATTGGTAAATATGCCTTACCTACATATTTCATGTTATGGAAAACAGATTGCAAAAATATGCAGATTAAGGAAAATAAGAGTGTATACACAAGTTGACCCCTGGATCTGCGGGGGATACATTCCAAGACCCCCCACCCTGTGGATACCTGAAACCATGGATAATAGGGAACCCTATTACTTTCAATGAGATGAACACTGGAAGTTAACCATAGAACCACATTGGAGAATCTAGAAATGCCTAAAGGGAACATATTTTTTCAGACGTGGGTAACTGAAACCATGGATACTGAATCCATGGATACTTGGGTTGACCTGTATTTGGAAAAATGCCCATGAGACGCAAACAAATTTTCATTCAGACTGTGTTTTTTAATGTGCAAATTGATGTGCAAATAGGACAGCATGAATTTAAGATTGGAAATATGACAATCTAAAGGAAACTGAAATGAAGAGATCCAATCATCCTTCTTTGCTGCCACTTCTTGATGCAAGTGAGTATGGTGTTAACCTGTTCTTTCTACTGTTACTTGTTCACTGCTGAATCCCTGATACAACACTGGTAGAGCTGTGCAAAGTCTTTCCACTAACATCTTCAATGGATCTTCTACCCACAAGTGTGAGGGGAAGAAACTGTCAATCCTTTGGTGGTGGGTGGAGGGATAACTTGATTTTAGGGTGCGTTGAGATTTTTAGTAGCGTACAGTAATGCTTTGTTTCCATCCATTTGTTTAAAGATTCTTTAAAAACAAATATGGCATTGTATTTATTACACAGCATCTGGTTAGGAAGCATGGCACAGCAAGGAACATTATTCAAAAACACATTAGCGGTAGTCATTTCTTTTAGAAATTTGTAACATGTTGACATTAATGTTACTTAGTAATGTCTTACTTACACATTATTTAAAATTAATGTTTATTTTTTATAGCCTGAAAAATAGAAAAATAAACAGCCACTCTCAAAATAACCCAATATTATCATATAAATGTCACTCATTACACATAATGCTATTTCTAGTAGGTGCTTCCAAGGACTGGCTCCTGCTGCACACTTTCCAATGGAGCAGGAATAATGTTTTTGGAAATCAGGCTATATGACCTTGTAATATTTTTTTCCAGGGAAGTGCATCTTGTTCTACAAAATGTCTGTACTTGGATTTTTTTACCCAATTGATTCTGCTCTTGTTTAATTTTCAATGGAATTCAAATTAAGCCATGTGGCTGATAGAATCTACACGTGTGCCATTTTTTGAAAATATGTTGACGTACATTTTTTTTTTTAATACAAACTCTTTCTCTTCCTCCATCCCTACCTTGTTCATCTGAGTTTTCCCCACAGGTTTTTGGGGTAAGTAGGCATGTGGATTTTTTTTTTCCCTTGGTAGACTTGGCTTTTCCTAAAATCTTGAAAATTTTGAAAAAATAGATTACTGTATTTCATTTGCTTCTCTTATTAAATGTGTATTATTTTGCAATGGTACAATGATAGAAAACTGAACTGCTAAACTGAAAGACTCTTTCTAAAAACTATTTTTAAAAACTTCAAAATTATTTCCTGTAGAAAAATTCTGAGATACATTCTCACACTCTCCTGGATTCCACATCAGATTACAGTCTGGAAACTATTCTAATGTATAGGACTGTGAAATCCAGAGCTGAATACTGAACAGAGCTGATTGTCTCTAGCTTTAAATACACTGGATTTTTTAATCTTTTGGTTATACCTTTCTCCCAGAGCATTTGCTTGTGCTAATTATTCCTTGAGCTAGGATTAATGAAGGGCAGATGCACTGAAATCTCTTTCAGTGCTAAAGAGTAGCAGACCAAAGTAATTGACAAGATCAGAGCCAACACTCAATAGAGTGTAATTGCCAGTGTTCCTTCCATATACAGTACAACAACCTTGCTGTTAGTCCTTGCTATATCTTTTCTTTCTCCATTTTCAAATTGGTGTAGTCTTGTAGGTTTAGAAACAATTCCCAAGTGACTGTAGAGTTTGGAAAAGTTACTTTTTCAAACTAGAATCCCAAAAGTCCATGCTTGCGGAAGGATGTAAGAAGTAACACTCCAAACACATAACGTTTCCAAGTTCTAACAACAGTAGCAAACTTTATTTGATTGAACTGAAGGTCAGGGGAAACAGGAAATCCTTAGAGATATATTGGCTCTGCACATGGGCATTCCATTTGACTAGTATAAATAATAACTAAAATAGCTAACGACGATAGTAAAGAAAAGCTAGTAACTAATGGATGCTTAGGTTCATATACATAAACGGAAAACATCATTTCCTGCCATGAACATAATCTACAGACCTGATGCATCCCTTCCTCTGTCTTCCTTTTTCAAGTTTGAAAAGAGGAATAGCTTACATTTTAAATTAAACAAGATTCGCCATAACATTTCACTTTAGGAAACAGTATCTGATCTGAGGTAGCAATCAAATGAGAACAAGGAATCAAGAGCTTTGTCAGAGCTGAGGTGCCAGACAGGGGGTCGTCTACATGGCAAAACAAAACAAAACAAAACAAAAACCTCAAAGAATCCACCCAGATTCCTAATGGTCCTCATGCATTTTGGGCCAAAGTTGCTCTATTCATAAGGGGGGGGGGACCCTTGAAAACTGTGATAAATGTTTTCGCTATTTTCCCCAACTTTTAAAAAAAGTTGCATAAGGTTGCGCACTATCGTTTGTCTGATTAACCAGCAACCATCTTGAAACTGAGATGTGATTGGTTGGACCTCAGAGGGGGCAGGCTTGCAAGGGATGCCTTGCAATGCAGGATCCACCATTGTTGTTATGTCAGACTGGGCAACCCCAGCACTCTCCTTGTCCCCGATTGCCAGGCTGCCTGCTTCCCAGCTTGCTGGCTTGCTTTTGGGCTTGCTCACTTCTGCCTCCCAAGCAGCCCAACTTTTCCTGCTGCCAACTGGCCAGGCTTCGCCTCTGTGACTGACTAACAAATGGCTGAACCCTCGGCTGCATCAAGCACAGCAGCCCATCCCGTCGGGCACCCTGGCCCTTGTTGGTTGTTGCGGCTGACAGCTTGGCCTCTGTGACTGTCAGTCGTGGAGGCCAAGCCCTCAGCTGCAGCATCCACCAAGGTGCTGGGTGGGATGGGCTGCTGTGGCCGAGGGCTTGGCCTCCGTGACTGGCTGAAGGGAAGGTTACCAAGCAACAGCATCAGCCACCTGACCAGATGCACTGGTGGAAGGGGTGTGGAGAATGCTGGCTGCCTGGCTGGTGGGAGGGAGCCTGGCTGGGGGCATCCAGGCAGAGTCAAGAGAGGGCAACACATTCTGGGGGGGGGGGTTGTGCTCCACTGGGGACACTGGGCATCCACCTGTGACCCTATCGCCAGATTGCTAACTGATTCCCCCGCCCCGGTCTGTGAATTTCAATATCAGTACTTTTTAGCATAATACAATTTCAGACAAAATTGTGTAAACAAATGGGCACTGGAGCAAAATGGAGGTAAGCTGACATTTTTCGCACTTAATTTTCCCATCTAGCTGACCCCCAGGAGTCAGAGCAAAAGAATGAATCCACGTGTTGGAGCTAAAGAACACCATACCCTCCAAGTGTCCTGATCTGGCAAGAACAGTCCTGATTAATCCTCTGTCATCCCACTTTTTCAGTTGCTTTAAAAATGTCCCAGTTTTTCTCTCCTTTTCCCACTTTCCTCCTTTGTCCTCAGCTTACTTCAATTGCTATAAAGTGAGTTCAAAATACAAAAGTGTAAAATCCATAAATGATTTGAATCTTTAAATATTATTTTAAATTGTCTTTCTATTCCATTGAATTAATTACATTAATTCTAAAATAAATTGCTCTAATTTCCCCTAAAATGAAAGCAGGATGGAGGGAGAACAAATGGAGATTGGGAGAAGGACGGGTATGTGTGAAACAGAGCGCTGGCAGTGGAACAGCCCTGTTTCTCTCCCAACCTCTGCGGGGGTTATTTCCCCCATCTGAAAATCTCCTGAGAATGTTTCTATAATTCCAGTGTATTCATCTCCTAAGTTCTTCCAGTGTTTTAATATATTAATAAACTAAAGGAACAAGAAGGTCCAGAGCGAAGAAGGGATAACATATAAACTAGATGATTAAGAAGATATATTAATATTAATAAACATGATTAGAACGAAATGATGTATGAGGCAAAAAAAGGATTTTATGTGGTAAAAACAAAATGTATCAAGATAAGAAATATGGAGAGTGTATTAGAAGTGGAAGAGGAAATATCTATAGATAAAACATACTTATACTAATATCTAAATTAGACAAAGAACTAGGGAAACATATTAAATAAAACAATATAAGGTAACAAATAGACTCAAGGAATGTATAAAGGAAGTGCAAGGAGAGGGATGAGTAACAATGTAGTGATTATGTATTTATATGCATTTATGGGCATGTATAGATTTGTATCTGGAAAAGTGGAGAATTGGAAGAGAGTTGAAATGAGGAAAACATATTGTGTTTGTAATGTTACAGATTTGTATCTGTATATGAAAGTATACTAGAAAGATTTGTAATTTTGTTAAACCATGATGAAATTTGTTGAACTCCGACAATAAAAAATAAAATTAAAAAAAAAATCTCCTGAGAATCTCCAAATAAAAGATGTATATGTCAGTTGAGAGAGTCAGTTGTTTTCTGTTTGCTTTTGAGTGCAGTTGAGTGAAGACTGTGTGCAGTATGGTCTGTGCTTGAGAGAGTGTTGAGGCTGAATGGATTATAGAGTAAGTGGAAATTAAGCATATAAGAAAGAGTGATTGAGTCTGGAAATTCTGGACCAGGCCGACAACTATCATGTCAGAATGCACAGAGAAGCTATTGAAATCCACAAACACCTGGACAACTTCATCAGGAAAGAAGAAACCCTTAAAGTAGACAAAGTTTGGCTACCAGTCTTGAAAAACACCAAAATCAAAACTCAACACATGCAAATGAACTCGACCCAGGGACAGGGGGATTTCCAGCAGATAATGGGCCATTCGCCAAACAGACACTAATCCTCCTTGCATATCTACCCCCAGGAACTACCCATTCAAATACACAAATTTACATATCCCCTCCAACAGGACATCACAGTATATAACCACCACCACCCACTTTTTTACCCAACCATTCTCTGAAGATGCCAGCCACAGATGCAGGCAAACTGTCAGGAATAAACTCTTCCAGAACATGGCCTCACAGCCCAGAAAAAAAAACACACACACACAGAAAACCTATGGATGTCGGTCGTGAAAGCCTTCGATTTCACTAAGGAGATTATCAAATGCGGCAAAAACTGTGTCAAAAGATCACTATAAGCACAGGAAGGGGTGAGATTATTAGACAACGTTGTCCTCCAGTGTCCCAGGGGTGAAAGTACCCCTTTCTATTAGTGGCTTGTCCCTGTCAATAGGAAAATGGAGCCTCATATTTGGCAGTGCTACACCCCCAGAATGACTGAAGAATGTGGACATCCGGTAAGGTCATTCTTCCTGTTCTCCTCCCGTTCTTCTGACGTGGTTGGGAATGCGATTTTTTGGCACTTTCCCCCACCTCTGATAATCTCCTAAGAGATATTTAGCAATTAACAAAGTTGGAGGTATTGAAGCATTGCTGTTACAAACATTCAGTTAATATACCAATCTTGGTGTTTTATTTATAAAGTCCAGACTCCTCGCTTATTTCCCTCACTGACACTATTAGGCATGCTTACCAAGTGAGTCCACACAATCTCATATACTATCCACAGAAAGTCAGACCCCAATCCAAAGAAGGGATAATGGGAATCTGAAAGAAAGGTGGCAGTGGAAATGGAGAATCAGCCAGGCTGAATAATTGGGTAAATTTGGTTGGTACACCCTGTTCTCCACAGTCCTCAGCTTACTTCAATTGCTGCAAATTGAGTTCAAAGTGCAAAAGTAGTCTGCACTCAGTTAATGCAGCAGCAGGGGGGTGAAATCTTGCTAACTCAGTCTGGGGGAATCATGCCCCTTGCCCCACCCAGTTCTGGGGTCCATTTACTGTAATGGTACACTCTCATCTTCATAAGGGGCATATTAGTTTTGCTATGAATGCAAGGTATAAAATTTCATAAAGCAGGTTTTCCACCAGAATCAGTTATGAGGACTCCCAGAGACCAGTCAACCATAACACATTTTTAATAACAAGGGGACTGGGGGCTCGTCTATACACATCTCATTACACAGCCTCATGTCTCATTTTCCTGATCCATAGTGACCCCATTAATGTCACACACATACAGAACACATCAAGGAGGCATCAGCATAACTGGCCACACACTTCCCCCAGCAAACTCACACAGCTGTGTCTGCTCCACTGTTTTTTCCCTTCCCAGGATATCACCCTATCAACCAATAGCTTTCATCATTGCCTGTGCATCTATTGGATCCACTCTGATTGGATGACTCCCCCATCCAATCCCCTTCTCTCTCTTTGCAGCCCAGTGAAGGAGGGAGAGAAATTCAAATGTGTACACAGAGAAAGAAAGAAAAATAAAGTTTTATTTATATTTTAACATGTTAAGCCATAAGATCAATGGTGAGAGGGTAGATCATGCTATCCCCTACCTCTTCCTCCCTGCTACATTCCCCCCTCATCAGCCTTTCATCACCTCCTCCCCACCCTGAATGTAGGTATGCAGATTTCTGCAGGAGTGAGTGAGTGAACAAGTGAGTGAGTAAATGATTGGGAGGGAGAGGAAGAGGGTGTGTGTGCACTGGCTGGCTCGTTTCTCTCTCACTTATATGGAGATCCGCATACCTATATTCATGGCCGGTGGTGGGGGAGAAGTGACACAAGGCTGATGGGGGGTCAGCTTGGCTTGACTGGGTCTGGCGACACAAACCACGCTTGCCAGAACTAACCAGTCCCACCCACCAAAAGCTCCTTCTGCCCCCAGCTCTATACCAAAGATGCCACAGCGTGCCAACCACACACAAGATTATCCAGATTTTTTGGGAAAGTCAGGAGTAAAATGGGTGTTTTTAAAAAAAGAATTAAAGCCCTTTGACACACATTCCCTGCAGAGTCCCTGCAAATCATCCAAAACATCATGTGAACAGGTCACAATGACTACAGGGGTGAGTATGGATTTTTTTAATTTTTTTTTTTAGTAAGTGCAGACAAACCCTGGGTGTAGATGTCAGATCAGAGAGCACCTGTTAGTTTATCTGCTGAGACACAATATTCTGCTTTCATTCACATTCAAATAACCTCTATGGTACTGCTCCAGAAGTAAAAATCACAAATAGATAATTAGGTATGTAAATACAGGTTGAGTATCCCTTATCCAAAATGTTTGGGACCAGAAGTGTTCGGTATATCGTATTTTTTTCTTTCCAGATTTTGGAATACAGTACAAGTAACTGTATATAAAAAGGTGTAGGGCAGTAAGCCCCAACTGCTAGGTGCACATTCTTTGGGCTCCCCGACTTCCAGGAAGAGAAGAGGAGCAGGAGGGAGGAAGATGGCACAGCCAAGTTCACAGCCAAACTGCACAAGCAGTGGCTGCAGTGGCTGCTGCTCCTTTACCACCACCACCCAGTTGAAGTGACAACTAGAGCAGGATGCAGCAGTGGCAGTTTCTGGCAACTGTCTAGCCTTGGCCTAGAGAACAGCCTGTTAGTATGCCCTACTACCCCTCCCTGCGAGATTCCATAACTGGACATATTAGACACTTTGGTTGGGAGGTTAAGCAGACTGGAGGTCAGTCAAAGGTCATGATGACTTGGGATGTGTCTAGAAATATAATGGTGTGAAAGCCCAAGTTAAGATTATGTGGAAAGCCCCAGCAGCAATGGGTTTCTGTTAACAACCCACTCATTAAAGGGTATGTGCTAATCCTTTCTTCCAGCCTTAGGCATTTCAAGCAAAAATCCAATCATGTAAACAAGTGACTACTCACCCCCGTAGTCATTGTGACCTGTTCACATGATGTTTTGGATGATTTGCAGGGACTCTGCAGGGAATGTGTGTCAAAGGGCTTTAATTCGTGTTTTAAAAACACCTCTTTTACCCATACCTTACAGAAATCTCTCCTATACCCCCTACCTGACCAAACATTAAGAGGTTGCTGCAGCACCATCAATGTTTTATCTTTCTGGAACTAAAGCATTCAGTTGAGTTTTGTTCTCTTTGTTTCTCTGGTGGAAAAGCCATCCAGGCTTTGTGATAACCAGAGTACCCCTTCAGGATATAAATAGGGTAAAAATATCCCAGCTTAGATGCCAGCTAAGAGTGCCACAGACAGGCTGACCCACCATTCTGCTGGACTCCTCTGTGTCACCCTCAGACTCTGTCTGAGGAGATTATCAGATGATCTGTTTAAAATGTTCTTTTGCTGGCATTAAAAAACAAAAACAAAACATTTTCATGCCAGCAAAAGAATGCTCCCCACCCACACTTACCTTCCTTTCCCAGCAAGGGCAGCCCTGACAATAAAGAGGAAGTGAATGGAGCCCCATTCACTTCCTCATTCAAAATCCCATGAGACTTCATTGTGTGGGGAAATTCAAAAATAAAAACAAACCTAACACATAAAAAGTTACACAAATCACATACACACACTATAAAAGTCCCAAGTAACCCAGGGAGGGTTAAAAAAAGAGTGAAACCTACCTAGATGTCCTGATCTGGAAGTGTTTGCACCGGACTGGCCATTCCCACTGCAGTGATGAGATTTAAATGGCCAAGGTTTGGCACACTGGCAATGCCAGCACAAAAGGACCATGGGGGATCTATTGATGGTTTCAGCCATAAAAAAAAAAGGTACGTTAGCATAATGCCAGTGGAATGCAAAAGGATTATGCTGTCTGATATTGGCATCCTTTTGCATTCTGCTGGCATTGCATTCTGCTGGCATTGCACCACATTTGCTATGTCTGATAATCTCCTGTGTTCCTCTGCTGTGCAGACCTCTTTCTCCGAGACTGGTAACTATCACCCTTCCACCCCTGACTTTTCTCTATCCAACCCTTCCTTCACTGGCTACTTTCCAATAACCTTGTATGGTTCTTAAGAGTGTGTGTTCTTGTATGTTAGTGTATCCCCTCTGTTAATTCCAATAAAATACTTTGTTTGAGCTTAACTGGAGTGCTCTCTACAGTTTGTACTGATATACATAGGTGAAAAGATCCCTGAAGTTACTCTTCTCTCGCAGGCCTCCTTTTGAGCTAATATTTCTCCCACACTTTAAGGAGACACTAGCATTGCAGGTGGGGTTCCAACATCCCTCCACTTCTTAGGGTAACAAGTCCCACACCAAAAAACAACAAAAACAAAAACACCAAACCCTCTCCTACCCCCCTTGCTTCCACTGCCAGACCCTATAAGTGCTTTTCCTAATCAAGCCTTCTGTGGATGGAAACCCAGTAATCACAGTCAGCTCTCAGCAGCAGTGGCAGTGAGGCTGCTAACCACCCACTTCCACCTTTGAGGCAGCAGCTGTGGCACTCCTACTTGTTTGTTCAGCTGGAGAGAGACACAAGGATCTGTGAAATGCTGGGAGGTATGGATTCCCTCCATTTCACAGATCCTCACATCTCTCTCCAGGTGTGTCTCTCTCCAGCCTTGCAAATACACTGCAGGTATGTACATGTTATAGCTCAAAAAAAAAATAATAATCAGATTTTGGAGGATTTCGGAGTTCTGGATAAGAGATACTCAACCTGTATTATTTTGGGACAGTGTACTAAAAAGATGATGGCTGAGGGGAACTCAAGTGCTGTGCGATTGATTATTTTTTGTATATGATAAGCAACAATGATTCAGATGTTGAGAACCACTTAGTGAGGATGCACTGTTTGACTTCAGGACTTTAGACCACACATTTTGATTCTTTTTGAGCACATATCTTTCTGGTTGCCATAGACACTTGGTGCTATACACACTTGGTGATTTTTGTTATTAAAAATGTGAACCTATGCACACTGAGAGTGCACATCCCTTGCTTCAAACAAAGAAATAGAGAGGAGAGGAGAGGAGAACCTGTATAGCTAATTTTGCTCCAGTTATCATGAGAGGTTAAGAAATGACCACATTTTACATGGATATCAATAGATAATCCTTAAAGTTGTCGGATTTAAAGTGTGCTTCTCAATTTAAAATGCTTCAACAGAACTGGTGGTATGGGGATTCAGCCATTTGCCTCCTGTATCTTCACCCACTTCCTAACTTGCCTGCTGTGGGGCATAATTACTTATCTCCTACCATGGTCTGAGAGAAGGATGGGCAGATACGGCATCTGTACCAAATTCTTACTGCTCCAAATTTTAAAAGGCACATTTCAGCAACACTCGGAATCTGGGTAGATCCAGACAGACCCTAATGCAGCATAGTGCAGCAATTCTGTCTTTCTCTTTTTAAGAGATGTTTTGTGATTTTTATTTTTAATAGAAGAAGTGGTAAGGGAAAATATGACAGGATTACAATGGAGACAGCTTCAGGTGCATCCCTTTGAAATTCTGTGAGTGAGATCAGGTACTGCATGATAACAGCCTAATCTGAATGAGAGAGAGAGAGAGCCTTCAAGTCATCTGTAAACCTACAGTGACCCCGTGAATTTCATAGAGTATTCTTAGGCAAGGAATACTCAGAGGCAGTATTGCCAGTTCTGTCCTCTGAAATATAGCCCATAGAACCTAGTATTCATTGACAAAAGAACCCTCTGTATATTCTCCTCTTTAATACAACATGTAAAGTAGGCAGCATTTGCCTAGTTTGCCTCTCCTGGCATGCTACCATGCCCTCTTGTGTTCTATAATTGCACTGAATGGTGGATTTCTAGATGTGGTGAATAGGGAGAACATATAAAGTGGGGTAGGCTTGGGTAGTGTGGATTATTAAATGCTATTGCATGCTTCGGACTTCCTAAGTATCTTGGCATTATTGTGTTACTTTATGTTGCGGCTCTCTCAGTTTCCTCAGTTATGCTGCATATTTGAGGGACAATCCTAGGCTTCCAAATACCTGATTATCTGCATAACGATGGCAACCTCCTTTCACTCCATCTTAATTATATGAGAGAGACAGAACCCCGTGAAAATGGATTTGACTGAATTATGCAAGTCTTAACAAATGGCATTTTTTTAACAAAAAATGTTCAGAAGAATGGAATTGCCAAACACATTGAGTATTTATGAGTTTCAGCATGTATCACTTTGACAGCAATGCAAATTCAAGATATCTTTTCTGCTTATACAGCCCTGACATTTACCAAACAGAATCCTGTTATTTGACCTCCCTCTGTAAACATTGACTTTGTGCTCTCATTTTAATAGATTTCTGTCTGTTTTACCATCACTGAATGTTTCCACTGGGAATGTTATTTCATATTATAGCTGGAAATCCACCTGCACCAGCTGTGAGGCTGAACATAAAAATATACCAACAAAAGTCCCCAAGCCTCTAAACAGACTTCTGCTGCCTTATTGGTGGGAAACCAAATTCCCCTGGAGACATCAGTTGAGGAACTCCGGTACAGAGAGTTAACCTTATCACCAGATACTGAGGATTCTCCATTCTTTTCACTGGAGCTTGAACCCTCTGAAGTTTCATGTATGAGATCAATTAATACAGATCAGAGTTCTCAGATTTTTTGCTCTCGGGCCCCCCTTGGGAGATCTGAAAATGGTAGTGTGGGGCAGAGCCAGTCACAAAATGGAAGCAGATGGAGGCATAGTACTATCAGCTGTCAATTACAGATATCATTTTATATCTTGATATGTCATCCCCCCCCTTGGTAATTACTAAATTCTTTGCTGCAGTGATTTCTGTGTAGTAGAGAGTTCTGCAGTTTTCATCTTTCCTCAAGAAATATACAGATACTGGCCAGAATGTATCAGTTCACAGCTTCTCCATTTTAGGCAGAATTTGCAGCTCTGGAGTACCATAGTCAGGTACATAGAAAGTGTGATCTATGGGCCTCATCCCGCTTTTTAGGAACCCACAAACCTTGTGACCCATGAAAGTCCCCACAGCTCCAAATCTGATCTGTGAAGATTATCAGATGCAGCAAAAACCGTCAGAAAAATGCAACTAGAACAGAAATGGGTTACATTATCAGATAATGATGTCCATCAGCATTCCAGAAGCATAGCGCGGTTGTGAATAAGGTGTCATTGTGTATTGGCAGCTTAGCCCTGTCTATGCAAAAGTGAAGCCTCATCTGTACCCATGCTACGCCCTGGAAACGGCTGAGGATGCAGGCATCTGATAATGTTGTCTTTTCTGTTCTCGTTGTATTCTTCTGACGCAGTTTCGAATGCATTTTTTTTTTTGCCATGTTTCCCCGCATCTGATAATCTCCTGAGCATGGGAAAAAAAGCTATAGAAATCTCAATTAGTGTTCTTAAAGGCTTTCAGGAGCATCAGATTTATTCAGACTCCCTTTCTCTGAACCTGCAACACCCCCCCCCAACAAAATGAGATGTAAGTGCCAATTGCAATTTTTAGACAAATTTTTGGCCAAAAATGGTGTAGTGTGGCCCACCACAAGTGTAAAAAGTGACCACAGCTTATCTGTGTTGAAAGTGAAGAGAAGTTGTTTTACTTTGTATTTCCCTCCATTCCCACTATTTCTTTCAAAGACATTTTACCCATCTCCAATCACTTTGTCTCCCTTTCTCCTTTCATACTCCACCTGTACCCTATTCCCCCCTCTGCTAGTATCTTTCATCCTTGCCTCCTGCTGGCTTTTCATTCATTTCCTTCTCTAACAGCTTTCCTCTCTGATTGCTTTTCTTTTTTCTTCTAGCAGAATCAAGCCCCTCTCTTGGCACTTGAGAATTAGCTCTGTGAGTTGACAGTTTATTTAGAAATACATTTCTGGAACTGAGATTCCAGACAATACCTTTGCAATATTTAGAGCAGGGGTGGGCAAATTGCAGTGCTCCAGATGCTGGCTTTCTTGGCTAGCACTGCAGTCAAATAACATCTGGAGGGCCAACTCTTGATTTGGAGTGACACGCATGCAAAATACTAGTAAAATAGTGCACTTTTATATGTGGTGCTGAGATAGGATTTCTATCATTATTATACTTAAAAAAATATATACTTTAAATTATACTTTAAAAAAATATTCTGAAGCAGGGGCAAAATCAGAAGAGATACAGCTAGTGATGATAATCAAGCTAAAAATTATACATCTGTTGTATAATCTGGATGAATTTGTGACAGATGGAGGTGCTAAATTTACAGTAGCTGCCCAAAAGCTGAAAAAACTTTTTGTCAAGTCAATTTTGGTGAACTGTATATGAAGATACAATTAGATGTATTTTTGCCACAAAAGTATGATTTTTGTTGTTGTTTTGTTTCTAGGTAAAGATTTTGATCTGTTTTATTATTTAAATAGCTCTTTCAATGTACAGACATATCTTAATGTATTTTTTAAACAAAAAAAAGTTTCTTTATAGATATTCTTTTATCTATCTTATAATGTTTTCTTTATTTGTGGTCGATATGACCACAATGTGTAAAACAAGTGTTTTATAACAGTTACTCTCTCTTATCCTCCTCTCCAGGCAGAATCAGGGTCCTCTTTGTTATTATTTCAATTTGACTTCAACTTACAGTGACCCTATGAATTTGAGAGACTTCCATCATCAGCCCTGATCAGGTCTGGCCAACTCAGGGCCATGGCTTCCTTAATTGAATTAATCCACCTGTAGTGCAGTCTCCCTCTTTTCTTACATTTCTCAGTGTCTTCCTGCCACCTTGTAGAAGCCTTGTGGGCAAGAGGCATAAAAGGGTGGTCTGAAATATGGGCCAGCTTGTCCCTAGCAGGGGCCATCAAATTAAGTCACTCCTCTGGAGGAGCTGGTGGGGAGGGGGAAAGGACCATCTTGCATGTTGGAGAGAAGTGATGACATCTTTGTTATGTATACCTTCTTACCTGTTTTCTATGTTTTTATCACAGCTGTAGCTACTGCATCCTGGTGGGAGAGATGTTTTTCAAATAGGGGGAAGTTGTTGGAGGAAAAAAGGCTACGGAAACAGTAAAGCATAAAGGGATAAAGGTCCACATGTACAGCTCTGTGCTACTCCCTCTTCTTTGAAGCTCTGAAGACACTGTCAATGCTGTTCACTGAGTGGGGGGAGGGAGGGAAGGACACTGGGCAACACCCAGCTGTATTTCTGCAGTTGGGAGAAGAGAACTGAGGTTGCCTTCCTGGATCTTCAGTGACTCTTTGGAGAGACATGGGGAGTGACTTTATCTTTGGATGCTGCCAGGTCATTATAGAATCAAAGAATTAGAAGAAGCCTTACGGGCCATTAGGTCCAACCCTCTGTCCAGTGCAGGATCTCCAGTTAGAGCATCCCCAGCAGGTAGCTATCTAGCCTTTTTTGAAGACAGCCAGAGTAGAAGACCTCACCACCTCTCTAGGCAATTGGTTCCATTGCCAAACCACTCTTACTGTCAAGAAGTTCCTGCCAACCATTAGACTCAGTTCTACCCTCTGAGGCAGCACTGAACAAGCCTGCCTCATCCTCTCGGTGGTGGCCCTTGAGGTATTTAAAGAGTGTGATCATGTCACCCTTCAGTCTTCTCTTCATCAAGCTGAACATGCCCAGCTCCTTCAACCTTTCCTCATATGTTTTGTTCTGCATGCCTCTTATCATTCTCATTGCCCTTCTCTGAACTTGCTCAAACTTGTCTATATCCTTCTTAAAGTCATATGTCCAGGACTGAATGCAGTACTCCAAATGAGACCTTACTAGCACAGAATATTGTGGGACTTACTTCCTTCAACTTAGAAACTTTGCTTCCATTAATGCAGGCTAAGATAGTATTTGCCTTCTTTGTTGCAGCATCACATTACTGGCTCATGTTCAACTTATCAACAATAATCATAAGGTCCTTTTCACATATAGTATTGCTGAGCCAAGTATCACTGTGCATTTGGGTTTGTTTGTTTTTTGCTAAATGTAGAATTTTGCATTTGTCTCTGTTAAATTTCATTTTATTAATTCAGCCCAGTTTTCTAGTTTATCAAGGTCCTTCTGAATTCTGTTCCTATCTTCCAATGTGTTAGCTACCCCTACCAGTTTTGTATGATCCACAAATTTGATGATTCTCTCTACCCATCATCTAAATCATTGACAAAAAATCTGGAAGAGTGTTGGCCCTAGGACAGAACTCTGCAGAACTCCACTTGAGGCTTCCTTCCAATTTCAAGCACAACCACTGATGACCATTCTTTGAACATGGTTTTCCATGCTCAAACTATGGATCTGTCTGATGGTGTATATTTAGTCAGTTTTCTAATCAAATATCATGGAGTAGTACCTTATCAAATGTTTTGCTGGAATCCAGAAAATTGACCTCCACAGCATTCCCAGCATCTACTAAATTAGTGACTTGATAATAATAAAAAAGATATATGATTATTTTGGCAGAATTTGTTCTTGACAAACCTATGCTGACGCCTACCAATAACTGCATTGTCATCAAGATACTTGCAAACAGACTCCTGTAGATCTGTTTGTTCTAATATTTTTCCTGGTATTGAGGTCAGACTGAGTGGCCTGTATAGATTTTCCTTGGTTTTTTTCTGGGCTGTGAGGCTGTGTTGTGGAATAGTTTCTCTGAGGATGCCAGCCACAGATGCAGGTGAAATGTCAGAAAGAAACTATTCCAGAACATGGCCTCACAGCCCGGAAAAAACCCAAGGAAAATCTATGGATGCCAGCCGTGAAAGCCTTCGACTTCACATTGAGTGGCCTGTAGTTTCCTTGATCTTCTTTTTTGCCTTTCTTGAAGGGAGGGACAATGTTTTCTCATCTCCAGTTCTCTGGAACCTCACTCGTTCTTCAAGATTTCTTTAAAATGATGGCAAGTTGTTCTGTGAGTGTGTCAGCAAGTTCCTTCAATACTCTGGGATGCAGTTCATCCAGCCCTGAAAATTTGAATTCATTTATGTTAACTAGGTGATTCCTGACGTACTCCTTATTGGTCTTGATTTGCAGTCTGGATTCCTTGCCAAGGTCTCTGCTGATGCATGTAAGCACGCAGTCCTCTTTTTTGGAGAAAAAAACCTGAAGCAAAATAGGTACTGAGCAGCTCTGCCTTTTCTTTGTGATCTGTTAGCATTTTACCATCCTTGTTAAGCAGCGGTCCCACCATTTTCTTCATCATTCTCTTGCTTCAAACATATTTGAAAAAAACCCAACCCCTTTTTGTTGTTCCTTGCTTGCCTAGCCAGTCTTAGCTCATTTTGATCTTTAGCTTTCCTTCCACTATTCCTGCAAGCTTGGCCTATGCACCTGTAATTTTCCTAGGCTCTTTATCTTATCCTTTCATTCTTTATACATGCTCTTTATTTTTCTTCACTTCCTCCTTGAGTTAACCTCCCCTCTGGCCAGTAGAGAGCCATGACAGCATCCTTTGGGTGTGAAAGCTGCCTTGGGTGGTGTTTGGACATTGTTCAAGGAGGTAGTTAATACATCCTTGTGCCATGTCACCAAAAAGACATCTGTGTGCATAATCCTCAGTTACAAATGCATATGTTTTGGGGAGGGGGAGAAGGGCACAATAAGCACATCATGGGTTCTGGGAACACAAGAGGGTGTTGCTTGCTCTCACACTGTTTCCCATTGCAGAGAACCTCAGTTTCCTATGTGACAGGACATTTGAGGATGAAAGGGCTGCTGCCAGACCAGTGAAAGGAAAACAACTATCCCGGATGAGTTGCTGGATGAGTTGCTGGCTCATCTCATGAAGTCCTGGCTGGATGAAACTGAAGGAGTACATTTGTCTTAATTTTGCCCACCAGGGTTTCAAAATAAAATGAAGGAAAATTAAGGAGAAGGGGAAGGCATCTCTGGGAGAGAAGCTGCAATGCTACTACTGCCAAGACCCAGAACATATATGGGGAACGGGTCCAATCTACCTCAAAATTATGATTTAAACCATTCAGGTGTAACGGTTATCCTTTATTTTCAACACATTTCTCCTTTGGGCCTGGGACAGTTTTTGATTTCAGTAGACCCTAACAATAGCCCTCAGCAAGGTTGAATTCTAAGTATACAACATATAGCACCTGCTTCTCCTTCCCAGACCTCATTTCTCTAGCTTAAACTGTTGCTAGGCAACATAGGCTTGTACTGAGCATGAGCCAAGGCATGTCTTGCCACCAGCCATAGGCTAAAATGGTCTGGAAAAAAAAAAATCACATTTTCAATTAAGACAGCCAATATGACACACTGCTTCTAAGCCAAGGAATATAGTAGGTGCCTCCATTGAACTAATGTACACAAACACATATACACACATGGTTGAGCTGCTGGAAACACTCATTAGACTCCATTTTGTATCATTTTTTCCTCATGCTTGGCATTGACCATCCCCAAACGTATCTGTCCTACACTGCCAAGTTTCAGATCAAGCTGCTGAGCAGTTTTCTAAGTATAAACTGTAGCACCTCCTGCTGTTTTTCTTTTATTGTTATAATGGTGGGATGCATTTCCTCTATCTATCCCTTAACATTGGACCACAAATCAGCTATCTGAAGAGAGAAGAGGAAGAGAGCTATCAAAGGATTTAAAGTATTTAGCCCACGGCTTTCTCCCCACAATGCCACAATTCCACCAGCTGATAATCACTTGAACCATTCCCATACTCCTCAGAGAGATTACAGGTAAGGGTGGGGTTAAGAGATTGTACTGCCTACTGTTCCTCTTAAATTTATTGTGTGGAACAGGGATGGGATCAGAGTCAGTGCACCAAGGGACTACTTATTGCCTCTTCCTGCTTGACGTTATTTCACATTGGAAGGGAATGACCAGCCTTCCTTTACCCCTGAGGGGACTGCTGGGGGGAAGGATTTATGATTTCCAGTTTAACCAGTGCAGTTAACATTCCATCCATTCCACTCAAGGTTAAAACTTGTGTGCTCATATTTCCAGTTTAGTCCTTGAAGGCATAGAATCATAGAGTTGGAAGAGACCACAAGGGCCATCCAGTCCAACCCCCTGCCATCAGGAATACACAATCAAATCATTCCCAACAGATAGCCACCAAGCCTCTGTTTAAAATCCTCCAAAGAAGGAGACCCCAACGCAATACAAGGCAGTGCATTCCACTGCTGAACAGCTCTTACTGTCAGCAAGTTCTTCCTAATGTTTAGGTGGAATCTCTTTTCCTGTAGATTTTCTTTGGGTTTTTTTCTGGGCTGTGAGGCTGTGTTCTGGAACATGACCTCACAGCCCAGAAAAAAAAAATCTATGGATGCCGGCCGTGAAAACCTTCATCTTTTCCTGTAGTTTGAACCCATTGCTCTGTGTCCTAGGACATTTTCAGACAGTCCTTACTACGCAAGCCGCCTCCGGAGCAGTAACAAAGCTGCTGCGTGGCAGGGGGTCCTTTTTGGACGCCGCTGTCCCTCTTCTGTGACCATTCATGGCATGTACGTGAAGCTTTGGAAGCAGCCGCGTCATATTTCAATCATGGGCAACTTCCGTGATTGAAATATGACATGGCCGCTTCCAAAGCTTCACATACGTGCCACGAATGGTCACGGAAGAGGGACGGCGGTGTCCGAAAAGGACCCCCTGCTGTGCAGCAGCCTCATTACTGCTCTGGAGGCTGCTTGCATGGTAAGGGCCTTCTGAAAATGTTCCTAGTCTCTGGAGCAACAGAAAAATTTTTGCTCCATCCTCAGTATGACATCCCTTCAAATATTTAAACCTGGCTATCCTCTTTTCATGTCAGGCAGTACATGTCAATCATGTCTTGAATCCATGGGGGTTTTTTTAGGTAAGGGAAGGAGATGGTGGTGGGGTCATTTGGATTGCACAGATTTTCCTGCAGATGAATTGGGCAGAGATCTGCTCTGCCCTATGCACACACCAAAGGCAGCTAATGTCACCGTATGCATGAGCAAGTGATCCCCCCCACTCACTTCCTTCTCTTCTTCTCTCACTGTCTGCCCCATGGTGGTGGCTGCGTTCAGTGTGTGTTTGGGGCAGACAGCGAGAAAGGAAGAGAAGGGAGTGAATGTTGGGGTGGGGAGGGGAGGATGGGGCTTGCATGTGTGGCAATGGCTGCCCCCAGCCTCCCCATCTCTCTCCCCCACCCTGCCTCAGTGACTTCTTCACACTCAGCAAGGGAGCACCACAGAACAACTTCCACCAGAGTCCTCTCGTGAGGTCACTGAGTGGGGTGGTGGAGAGATGAGACATCCCACATTGCTATTTGTGAGTATTTTTTGAATAGTGTTTTTTTTTAATTGAATATTTGAATTTTAAGAATTATTTTCAATCCACAGTTAGTTGAATCCATGCTTCCAGAATCCGCAGACAGAAAGGGCTCACTGTATTATAATAGATCATACTGTGCCAGACATATGACATAAATGCAGTATATGAATAGAGAGAGAGAGCTATTATCTATACTGACATGAGCAAACCCACCCATTTATATAGCAAGTCTAATTATGGCACTTCTACTTCTGTTGGCTTTAGCATAAGCTATATTTTCTCTTGTGCAATTAGCTGTCATTTAAGGCCACTAGGGTTTTGGAAACAGTAAATTTCTGCTATCAGGTAGATGGTTTCCCTTTCCCTATGGGTTATAAATGATAGCTTTTGGAAACACAATATTTTGCAAATGTTTCTGTCCAGTGTGCTTTACTCACATTAGATTTCATTAATAAAAAAATGAATCTGCCAAAATCTTTGCTAGGGCCTATGAAAAAAATGGCCTCTAATTATTTCATGTCATGTAATGTCCTATCTTTCCTAACAAATAGATTTGTTTCCCTCTGTGTACTCTGGGTATTTGGTCCATAGCATTATACAACATTCATTGGTTTGATATTATTGCAAAGTATGTGTTTCCATTGCTTAAGCATAATGCATATAAGCCTAAATATTTATAAGGGTGAATATTAATGATAATTAATGAAATTTTACTGGATACCATTAGCATCTTTTAAAGGAAGAATGTGGTTAGTTCAGCTAAATATTGGTAATGTGACGAAGATGATACTTCCTTGTGCCAGTGGTGTTTCCTTTAGAGCTACAGGTTTTTGGGTGTAATTAGAGGGGGGGGGATTATTTTTTTTAACAAGATCTTTAATTATATTCATCGGGTTTGCAGTAACTGATGGTCATTGTGGTTAGATCCTACTTACTTGTTGTAGCTAAGAGACTACTTCAAGGCTGTAAAGACAAATATTCACCATCTGTTATTCAATGCCCTGAAGATCTTACTGCTTTATCTGTACTTGAATGGGTACCCTGGAGGCTCCAACTTTGATTGTAAATCTTAAGATTACTAGGATAGGCTCTGATCTACATATAGGTTTATGTAATCTTTAGAAATCTGAGCATCAGGCTGTACTCCAGCATGTCAAAAAGTAAAGCACAGCCACATTTAACACTAAGAAAATAAACAAGTGGGAGATTCACTATGTTCTTGCTTGGGTTGTTTCAATGGTTAATTACTCCCATTGTTAAAAAAGTTGAACTTTATGTCTTGACTGTAGTTTTATTACTAACTCCCAGGGCTCCACTCAGCCTGGCTTCATACATTAGAAGCCAGCATTAAGAGAAAAGACCATGCTTTGAGTGTTGTATTGAACTGTAATAGCTACTTTCCAGGTCATAAAACAACCCCATCTTAGTCAATGTTCCATGATTCCTCTGAACATGAAACACAGGAGAGAAACATTTCCAATTGCTTGTGTCTTGGTGTTGAATAAAAGAGATAATGTAAGTATTAAAATAAAGAAACAAAAAACAAAGCCCTCACGCTGTACTGAATTTTCAGAGATTTAAATAAAAAGTTGGACTTTCAAAGTGTTGTGTGTGTGTGTGTGTGTGTGTGTGTGTGGTTGAAACATTACTGACATCTCCTCCAGGCATTGGCTTTTTGGGGTTTCAGACAGAAATCTTTCCCAGGCCTACCAGACATATTGAGGACTGAACCAGAACATTTTTCTGTGCATCATTTCCCAGCCAGAATGGGCTTTGGTCATACTCACTGAATACTCACTGAATGAGAGATGTAGTCCAATGCTTGCCCCCTATGTTAGGGGAGGCTGCACTACAGGGTCACTCTTGTCAGGGAAAATGGGTGTTGCAGTTAAAATCCATGAGCCCCTGCAGATAATTTTAATCACCAGGCAAAAACAGCTAGCTAGTCTTGCTGAAGGTTGTAAATCTGTCAAGATTGTCACCCTGGTCTGTGTCTTGAGCCTGGCCTCTCAAGGCTAGATAAACAAAGTAAAGATGGGAACAGTTACTTTCGGTTCTCAGAGTTAATGGAATGTCTTGTAAGGAGAGAATTCTAGTGTGTGTAAGCTAAGCTGTTTTTCCCCTGTTAGTTTGAAGAAAGCTTTGGAGAGACACAGAAGCTGAAATGAATGCTCTGTGCTTAATCTTAAAAATAAAGCTATGGAACACTTTTGGACTCTATTGGATTTCTTACCAAATATATGCTATCCCTTTGCTCAAAGCTCATGTTTTTGCTAAGGCTCTTCAACAGTCCCACTGCCTTGCCAGGATGAGTGGGCATTGTATACTGTGAGAACTCTGTAATCTAGTTCTCAGAAAGATAGTAAAATCTACCCATTTAAGACTGCAGGTGAAGGATGACATCAATGAAATCTTCTCTATAGTAAAAATACATGAATAAATAAATCACTACACACAGAAAAGTGAATGATAGGAAGAAGGCTAGGGTAGAGCCCTATGCTAGTGTGCAGCATAGAAATCTGTTATTAAGTAACATGCCACCCACATTTATTTATTTTTTTAAAAAAAATCAATTTATATCCCGCTTTTATCACGGGACAGAATTCAAAGCAGCTTACAAAATTTTAAGGTAAAGGTTTAGCTTAAAAACATACTTTACAAAAGTTAACAAACAAGTAGCAATTATATTATAAGACACATAGTTAAAATAGTTTAAAATACATTTAAAAGATAAGGAAAACATAATATAATTTAACATAAAATAACATAATTTAAAAGATTTGAAAAAAAATCAACTTTCAATTAGTTAAGTACCAGAAGTGTACCAGAAATACACTAATGCATTTATTTATTTATTTATTCTGTTTCCTTTATATATTTATTTCATTTATATCCTGCTTTCTCCCAGCACAGAATTCAAGGTGGCTTATAACCATTAAAGCACAATACAACTAAAAAATTATTAATATAAAAGTTAAAACACAATTATACCAGCTTTCAATTTAAAAACAAGTTTAAAAGGCAATTTGGAACCAATTTTAAAAATACAATTAAAGCATAATAATATAGAAACACAACACACACACACACACACACACACACACACAAAACCACTCTACTTGCCATAACATATTGAAAATGAAATACCTCCCTAAATAAAAAGGCCTTTATCTGCTGGTGGAAAGATGGTGGTGGTGGTAGTTCAACAAGCAAATTCAGCCACCAAGGAGATTATCAGATGGGCCCTTAAAATCCGTTTCTGTCCCAGTACCCCCCTCAACCTGCCACACTCCCATCCCTGTTCCATTTTAAATTAAAGTTTTTCAGACACCTACCCTTATGCCGGTAGAAGAACAGCTCTTCTCCCCTCGGCCATCCGGTAGCTAATGCAGTTGTCGCAAAGCTGCATTCACATCCCGTAAAATAAATCCCGCCCGTTCTCATGAGAGAACAATGCATGGGAAATTTAAAAATAAAAATGAAAAGAAACATAAAAAACAAAACAAAACCCCAAGCTCCAAAACACCCTAAAAAATTAATAAGTGACCTGGGGAGTGGGGGAAAGGGTGCCACTTACCTCCTCATCCCAATTGCTCCCGGAAGTGTCCGTCACGCCCCCCCCCCCACTGCAGCTGGCATCACGCCAGTATAACAAGAGAGGAATGGGACACCTTTCAGACCACCCGTGATTCCCTGACAGAAATGGAATGGGTGGTCTATTCATGATGTTTCCCCTTGATTGAGATATCACGGGGGCAGAATGGGGGCAGAATGGGAGCAGCATGGACTGGTTTGACGTTGTCTGAAAGGGAAACCCTTTCTTGACCCTGTTCCATGCCTGCAACGGACGTTACAGTCCGTCTGATAATCTCCCAAGAAGACTCTCTCCTGTGTCCTCACCAAACATGCTTGTGATGGTGGTGGAACTAAAAGCCTTCTCCTGCAGAAAGTAATGCTCAGGGAAGCTCATATACAGGAAGATAATGTGTTTCAGATAGCCTGGCCCCAAGCCATGTAGGCTTTAAAGGTCATAGCTAGCCCTTTGAATTCTGCCTGGGAATGGATTGGCAGTCAGTGTAGCTGTTTCAGCAAGGGTGTTATATGCTCCTTATAATCTGCACCAGTCAGCAACCTGGTTGCAGCTTTTTGGATCTGTTGAAGTTTCTGAACAGCTTCCAAAGGCAGCCCCATGTAGAGTGTGTTACAATAATCCAAACTTGATATAATCATTGAAAGCTTATGTGACTCAAGCAGGGATGCAACTTTTTGCTTATCTTGTTCTTGCACACAAGAATGAAACATTTTGAAAGTTTTCTCCCAGCTGGATGAAATTACAAGAGTTTTGCACATTTTCCGATGATTATTCAAATTATGGTACTGTTTAAATGAAAAATTTGTTTTCCAAAAATATGTTGTCTTTGAGCAACATGTGTAAATACGCTGCATTTTGCACAAAATCCAGTGAAATTTTTGATATTTTGGAAGCATATAGATTGTCACAACCAGAATAAGCCCGTTGACTGTCTCAGATTCCATGAGAGTTGGCTACCTGCTGATTCACTGATAGATAGGAAGAAGATGGGGATTAGTGGAACTTGGGTATGTATGTTGAGCTTGCATTTTATCATGCTGAAGAGTGTGACAGCAGTATCAAAAGACCACCTGGACTATAAAATTAGGCAAAGAAAACTAATTTCTATCCATAGGGGAAGGCATCTAAAATCAATTAATATTTGATTTTTGAGATGGTGATGAGTTAATTGAATACTAAAATAGGTATCCCTGTGGAATGTATATTCACTTTTGACCAAATGACTTAAGACTCTTTGCTGATTGCTGCTAAAAATACTATATAAGAAATATGGAATAAGAGGAGTCTTCAAGGCCTCTCAAAATGTTGAGGAAACATACATTTTAATAGCAATACTAATTGAACACAACCTTTATCTATTGATTTCATCTAGGTGAGGTAATCTGGGACTTTATCAGACACGGAAAATACAGTGTCATAAGGACGCCACATAATCGTGAAAGGGTGTGTGGATCAGACAACATTGCCCTTTTGCAGTTATAAAGATCCCAAATGCTGTGGTTTTTAATTGATGGCTTAAGCCGTCAATAGATGTCCCTGCTGCTTTTTGGCTGGCATTGCCAGCATGCGATAGCTCTGTCCCTTTAAATCTCGGATTTACCCCAACAATGGCTGGTCGGGTGCGAACATTTCTGGGTCAGATTGGGATATCCAGGTAAGTTCCACTCTTTTTATGACCCTCCCTGGGTTACTTGGAAGTTTTTTGTTTTGTTTTGTTTTGTTTTTTGCGTGTGTGCGTATGTGTGTGACTTTTTATGCTTTATTTTTGTTTTAAAATTTGAATTTCCTGCACAATGAAATTGCATGAGAATTCAAACAAGGAAGTGAAGGGGCTCCGTTCACTTCTACTTCATCCAAGGAGGAGCAATTGCCAGGAGAGGAGGTGAGTGCTGGGGGGAATATTCCTTTGCTGGCATAAAAATGCACATTTTTATGCTGGCAATAAGAACATTTAAAATAATGTGTCTGATAAAGTCCCTGTTCACCTGTTACTTTGGTAGAACACAGGTGTTTAGGCAAGTGATAACGTTTTGACAGCAAGGTCCTCAGGTACTTGGATATTTTCACCAATTAATGCTACCATTGATACAACATTTATATGACGGAGGTCTTTTACTAAGCTTAGGTTTTGAACATTACTTGTGCTGTAAAAGATTCAAGTTCATGACAGAACTGTCAATCTGTTAAGTAACTTTTACAATTATATTTGATTGTTACCTACTCTCAAGTCACTTCCTGAGATAGTGACTATCTTATATATAGCTTAACAGTTTAATGAACAAAGTTGTCACTCACAATTAGAAGGAATAATTAAATTTATGTGTTTTTAAAAATTCTCCATTCCAAATTATATACCCCCAAATCAAAGTAAACTTGATAAATACAGTTGTCCCTTCACATTCACAGGGGGTTGGTTCCAGGACCCTCCGTGAATACCCAAATCCATGAATACTCAAGTCCCATTAAATGCAATTGCATAGCAAAATGGTGACACTTATATAAGATGGCAAAATCAAGGTTTGCTTTTTGGATTATTATTTTTTAAAGAATATTTTCAAGCCATGAATACTTAAACCTGTGAATGCCAAATCCATGAATGTGGAGGGACAACTGTAATTCAGTTAGCTGGGCCTCAAATTTGAACATGTTTTGTCCAGTAAAATACCAATTTAATTTTATTTAACCAATTAAATAATAATTTACAATCTACATATACATGTCTGCTTAGTTATAAGTCCCATAAAGTTCAATGGAATTTACTCTCAGATGAATGGGCATCAGATTTCAGCATTAGCTGATTAATCTACAGTTTAAACTTGCAGCCTTGGCTTCCATTTAAAATCCCTGGGTGGCACAAAGCAAAAGATGACAATGGTAATACTAAAGCACAGCATTAAATTGCTAAACTATGGCATCAGGGAAAAATAACCAATTTAACAATGATATGACCTTTGCCTTTTAAGCAGGGACAAAAGACTGCATGAATTAAGCAGACTGGTTTGGGCTGTACCCTAAGTACATGCCAGGATGACTTTGTGATTATTGTAGTTGGAGGAACAGGCTATGCCGTAAGAATGACCAAGGTAGCTTGCTTCATAGGTCTGTGATTATTGTAAGTCAGGTTTCATACAGAAAGCCATGATGATGATGATGATGAATAAATATATGTCAGATAGATGAAAGCCTTGGCCGCACGTATTTCTTGTCATCCCTGACTTTCACCACAGTAGCATTTCATCTCATATTTTCTTCTTATTTGAAAATTACAGCATGCAGTTGGCAATCAGCAATAGGGGTTATTTCACTGCAGATCCCACTAGGGGTCTTGCTTGTATGCTGCAAGATTTTTTATTTTTTTATTTTGGGGGATGACAAGGACAATTACAGAGGAAGCAAAGAAAAAGCATTATGGTACAGGACACACAGATTCCATTTCCCTGGGGCTATGACCAACAGGATTTTAATCTTGCAGAAAATCTGGAGCCCAAGGCTCCTGTAGTTTGGATTTCATAAAAAATTAAACATGAATAAAGACATATGTAAACATCTTCAGATTTGAAAGGGTTATGGCAGAGCAATCTTAGAAGAAAAATAACATATTTGTCTTCCCATTGTTATCAGATAATGTATGTAGGATGGGCTGAAGGAAGAAACAGAAAGCCAGGAGGGGAAAAAAAGAGCATAACTACCCAAGCATCCAAAAATGCAATTAATTTTTCTAAGACTATAAGATGAGTCCTGCTGGATCCATCAGATAAAGCTTTAGTCCAGTATTCATGCTTTCCTATCAGTAGCAAGCCAGATGCTTTTTGAAAGCCCTCATGTAAAGCAGGAGAATAAGGGGATTCCCTCTTTCCCTGCAGGCATTTATATGTAGAGCTATAGTACATCTAAACCAGAAAACTTCATTTAGCTATCATATATGAGTGGCTGTTAATAGAGCACCCTTTCATGAATTTGTCTAATGTCCCTTTAAAGTAGGACTATGGTCATTGGCAATGAGATGGTAGTAAAAGAAAGAGAACAAGGTGACATAGCTCCACAGTGAGCATTAATGTTCTAAAGTAAGGGTACACAAACTTTTCAGCCCTGGGGACAGCATGTGATTCTAGCTGTGTGTGTACATGTGTGTGTATATAAAAAAAAACCCTCCAGCACACATAAACATGCATACATATCGCCAGGAGCTTTGATCATTAAGTCTGGAAATTAATCCTGTTAAATGTTAGAAATGTGAACATGAATTTATTACCATAAACTCTAATAACTGAAATTGTTCAGTTCATCAAGTCATAGAATCATAGAATCATAGAATTGCAGAGTTGGAAGAGACCACGAGGGCCATCCAGGCCAACCCCCTGCCATGCAGGAAATCTTACTCAAAGCATCCCCGACAGATGGCCATCCAGCCTCTGTTTAAAGACCTCCAAGGAAGGAGACCCCACCACGCTCCGAGGGAGTGCGTTCCACTGCCGAACAGCTCTTACTGTCAGAAAGTTCCTCCTCATATTGAGGTGGAATCTCTGTTCCTGGAGCTTGCACCCATTGCTCCGTGTTCCAGTCTCTGGAGCAGCAGAAAACAAGCCTGCTCCATCTTCAACGTGACACCCCTTCAAATACTTAAACAGGGCTATCATATCGCCCCTTAACCGTCTTTTTTCCAGGCTAAACATACCCAGCTCCCTAAGTCTCTCCTCATAAGGCATCGTTTCCAGACCTTTCACCATTTTAGTTGCCCTTCTCTGGACACGCTCCAATTTGTCCATATCCTTACTGAATTGTGGTGCCCAGAACTGAACACAGTATTCCAAGTCATCTTCATAAATGTTAGTGTGGGGCTAGACTATGAGCTATACAGGGAATGACATGGAGATTTTCACTGTTGACCTTATGGGAGTACATTTTATTACTAGGCTCATTCAAAATGGCTCTTTTTGTCCTCTTAAAGTTGTCTATTTCCAACCTGAAATTTCCCCCCACCTGACCATGAAGCCCATAATGGTTGCCTGGGAATGGTGGGAATCCATAACATCTGGGAACTACCAGGTTGGGAAAAGCTGTCCCAAAGCAATAGTTCTCACCATATAACTTCTTCAATTCAGTTGGTCACTCAACTGTATCTCATTTCTTTCATCATCACCAACACATACACTTCACTCACACTCCAAATGACTTGTTTGCTAGTGGTTAATAAGGGCCGATTTATTTCACTTCGAGGGCACTGGTCCACCATAACTACAATAATAAGAGGATAGCTGCAAAGATTGGTCAGTGAAACAAGAACAGAGAATTCTTTACCTGAAATTTTTGAGAGTCCCTGAGCATATGTGGAACATTTTTTTTTTGTCAACTGAATCACTGCATCCTTTCCACTTCCCCATTCCTAATCAAAAAGTGTGATTTGCAAAGATCAGTGATAGAACAAAGGTTTTACATGCAGGAACCAAGAAACCTCATTTGATCTGTGGCATCTTCAGTTTTAAAGATAAACCTCACTCTTCTCACCTCCCTTTTTACCTTAATTGTGTAATTAAAAAGGAGTAAAAGGAGTGGATAAGGAGAAGGAGGAGGAGGAGGTGTGGGCAAAAAGCAGAGAGAGAGAGAGAGAGAGCGCGCGAGAGAGAGCAAGGACTTTATTAGATGAGGCAAATATGGTGTCATAAGGCTGTCTTATGATCACGAAAGGGCACACATATCATACGACATCATCCTTTCATGATCATATGCTGTCAATAAGGAGTACTTTTTTATTGACGGGTCAAGCTGTCAATTGATCTCCTGTGGTGCTTTTTTGCTGGCATTGCTGGGCATTTAAAACTTTGTGCCTTTGTGCTCAGTGAATACAGCGTCAATTGTCATAACACTTCCGGGTGAGATTGGTACAGCCAGGCAGGGGACACTCTTTTTTTTTTTTTTAACCTGCCTGGTGTACTTGGGACTTTGTGAATGTGTTTCTGTGCTTGTGTGTACTTTTTTATTTTTGAATGTATTTTTGAATTTGCTGCACTAGTGTCTTCTCGTGAGCATAGGTGAGATTTGGAACCAAGAAGTAAATGGAGCTCCATTCATGCTCCATTACTGCTGAGGCTGCCTTTCTGATGCAACTCAGGGTAAGTCTGGTAGGGGGTTCTTTTGTTGACATAAAAATGTTTCAAAATATGCCAGCAAAAGAACGTTTATGGAGGGTAGTATGATAAAGTCCCAAAAAAGAAATGGGGGGTGGGTCTGATGAAAGCTTTCCCCTTAATTATCTAAGAGCACTTCCTGAGTAATACACTAAAGAAAAGGGGTTTGTTGCAACTCACCTTACATAATATTATCTAATAATTGTATATTACACAATAACATGCAATAAAAATTAGTCCAAAATATAATCTATATAATGGAAGAAATTGCTGAGGAGAATTATAATGCAGCCCCCATCAAATTCTAACAAACTTAGAATTTAGTTCACTAAATTAAACTTAGACTTAGTTCACTAAATATTTTAAGTTTAGCATTAATTGGGAAGCTAATTAATTGAGTGAAAACATATTTTACATTCAACTTTAATTGGGGGAATTCATAGAAACCCATAGAAAAATCTAGTAAATTAATAATACAATGAGATAATGAAGTAATTCCAAAGTAATTCCATATCCCAGGAATTCCGATTCTCCTGCTATAAACCACTCTTTCTTTATTGCTGGGAGCACTAGGGAAAGAACAAAAAGAAATTGGATAGGGCAGGGCTTCAGTGGAAGGCTCCCACGTTAGGCCTGGGGGATACAACTTGTGCATCTATTCCATAGGAAAGTGCCATTGCAAACATGGGTACACACCATGGGCACCTCATGGTGAAGGTTCTGTACTTCATGTTATTAAAAAATGATTGCATGGACCTCTTCATGGTTGGTCCCACTTCTTTTTGCAATGATTACAATGTTAGTGTTGGAATGAAGAGTTCTACAGTCTCACTTGATTCACACCCACAACAGTTATTCAAATGGATCAGCCATTCAGGAATTTTCTACTATCTGTCGGGAGATAGTGCAATAATGTGAAGCAGATTAATGAGTAATGGCTCAGAACAGTCAAATGATATTCGCTTAATAACTAAGAAACAACTGGGTCTCCCTTGATTTTTCTGAATGTGAGCTTAGAGCGCACTGCCATTTCCCACCCACACTTTTTGGAAAGTGAGACAGAAATGATGTCATATGAGAGTGAGAGAGTGGTGAGCTGAAAGTGAAGAAGAATACTCTGGGGATCTAATGTGGGTTCACATCAGAAGAACTTGCTAGGGCCAGAGAAAATAGGGGTAAAACAGGGATATTCACCACATGTGTAGTTAGGGAAGCATAATCTCTTCAGATGCCAAGATTGACAAAGAGATCGATCACAGATTAGCAAAGGCATATAGCGCACTTGGAAGACTTTACAAAAGAGTCTGGAGTAACAAACACAAAAATCGAAGCACAAAAATCAGTGTGTATAGAGCCACTGTACTGTCTATTCTCCTTTACGGGTCTGAAACATGGGTCACCTATCGCCACCACTTACGACTCCTCAAACGCTTTCATCAGTGCTGTATATGTACAATCCTAAATATACACTGGACTGACTATGTGACGAATGTTGCTGTCCTTGAGCAAGCAGGGATCACCAGCATTGAGGCCATGATATTGAAAACACAGCTGTGCTGGGCAGGGCACGTTTCTAGGATGGAGGACCATCGCCTGCCAAAAATAGTACTTTATGGTGAACTCGCCATGGGTCAGCGTAAGAGGGGTGCTCCAAAAAAACGATACAAGGACTCCCTGAAACAACATCTCAGGCTCGGCTAAATTGATCACCAACAATGGTCCGCCCTGGCCTCATATTGGGAGGCATGGAGACGCACTATCTACAATGCTGTAGCCTTATTTGAGAACTCACGCCGAACAAGTCTTGCAGAGAAACAACAACGCAGAAAGAACCACAACCCAGAAACATCACTCAAGGAGACCTTCTGCTGTGCTTTCTGCAACTGGACTTGTTTATCTCGGATTGGCCTTTTTACTCATCAGCACACTTGCAGAAAACGCAGGATGAGTCCTTCCTGAATCTTTGTTTGCGAAGAAAAGCCAGAGAGAGAGAGAGAGAGTTAGGAATTAGTAGTAAATGTCCACAGCTTTATAAGTTGCAATTTACAGAGTTTTGACATGGGCCATGGATCTGGCCATCAGGCAGCCTCACTGTTGGCTAATTCTCTGTACCAGTTCACATTCTGAAGTCAGGGGATTTCAGTATTTTAGTAGCCCTCCATGATATTAACAGATCACCTGGATCTTGCAGTGTTGTAATGCTATAAACATGATAGCCCCAAACTGGGCTAGAGCTGTGAAATCCACCCTAAGAGCTTACATTCATAAATGTAGTGACCAAATGACCTTAGTACCACAAGAGGTGGTCAGCTATGCTTGCCAGACTCACAATCAGCATCTGCAATCTATTCAACAATCCATTGCAAATGTTTTATAGACAGATGCCATCAGGACAGAATGATTCAGGCTGCTTAAAAGAGATAATAAAATATTGCAACATTTGATTCCCAATGTGTTTTCAAAGTGACTCTCTGGAGAATGACTACTACTATAGCAGTCTGGCTTCCACGACTGTCTTCCTCTTGTTATGGAAAAGGCTAAGAATCTGGTGATCACTACAAACAAAGGAGTGAATCCAGGACTGAGAAATGAAATTTTTCCTACATTTTTGACCACTTCCAAGTTCCAGAGCTCCTGTGGAGTCATGTTTTACTCTGGTGCCAAGGGCCAGCTCCTCTCCTTATAGTAGGATAGGACATCTGCTATATTGTTGTCTACTGCTGGGACATAAAGAGAAGCAAAAGAGATATTAGCTGGTAAGCAAACCAGTATTAATGCATGACCTAACTTGCATGAACTGCAAATGAAAGTTTTGGCTATTAAGGACTCAGCCCACAGCTTGATTGTTACTCAAAAAACAGGCCTTCTTGTACTTGAATTCTTCATGCCAGAATGATACTGTCACCAAGGGTGCACCTACACTGTAATAATAATACAGTCTGATACCACTTTAACTGCCATGGCTCCATCCTACAAAATCCTGGGATTTGAGGCACCAGCACTGTTTGGCAAAGAAGGCTAAAGACCAACATGTAGGGTTCTTTAATGAAGTCCTTGCTTGCTTCACATTTAGGCCATCTTGAGGCACACCATCAGCCACAAAAATAAACCCGAGACCCAAATTTGCTAAGTGCATAAGACAGAAGTAGTCTATGTGCTAACTCATAAAATGCCTTGTGCTGCTGCATTTAGATCATTTTTAAGTAAGTAGCCAAATTAGAATAAAAAGTATATACTTAAATAAAAATATCAGTTTTAGTTATTTTCAAAAAACAGAGAAAGTAAAAAAGTTACTTTACAATTGTACAATTGTAACTCTAGTAGTAAGTAACTACTTTGGGGGATCTTTGGAACTATGGGCTTTATCAGACTCATTCAATATGGCATCATAATGATGCCACATAACTGCAAAAGGGCATGCAGATCTGATGATGTCCTTTCATAGTTATGTCCTGGCCAAAACCCATACATTTTAATTGACAGCTTAAGCTGTCAGTAGATCCCCCTACTGCTTTTTTGCCGGCATTGCCGGCGTGCGAAGCCTCAGTCCATTTAACTCTTGTCAATGCAGAGTCAATGGCCCGACCGGTCAGAACACTTCCAGGTGAGATTGGGGCATCCAGGTAAGTGACTAACTTTTTATAAACCTTCCTGGGTTACTTGGAGGTTTTTTATTGCTTGTATGTGTTTGGTATGACTTTTTATTTTATTTTAAAACTTATTTTAAGTTTATTTTTGAATTTTGTGCGGGATTTCAAAAAAGGTAGTGAACTTTAAAAATAATTTTCCATGATCTGTACCCAAGTTTTTGAAACTGCTGGAGTTAAGCATTAAACTGGACATGTTCTGACAATCATTCTGTTATTTGAAGGGTGGGTGAGTAATAAGATACACCTTTGGATTTTATACAGTTTATTTCTAAGTCTGCTTTTTAATTTTGTGAGCAATTCTTTTAGCTCTGAAAATACTTTTCTTGAGTTGGACAGAATTAATAATATGTCAGCTGCACATAGATTCATAATGTGATGTTCTACACTCAATATAATTCCATCTATTTTGAGATTGCCTTGCCTGTTTGTTTATATATAAAATTATTTCTGCCCAAAATATATTCCCAAGGTTGCTTGCAACTGGAAATTTAACAATTTTAAAACCATTGAACTGAAAATGCTAAAACATCAGTAGCTTTTGCAGACTGTTGCAATGAGTGACATCCCAGTTGTTTGCTTCTGTGTATGGACACTGCTCATTTGTGCAAATGACTGCTGATGAGGGAGAGTATAATTGATTAATACCACACATGAATCTGGTACCAAGATTTAATTTGTTGAGCAATCTGAATAAAAATATCCATTCCAGTCTGTCAAATACCCTGAAGGCATCTAATAATAGAAGAGAGACTGAAGTTTTATGTGAATTGCTTTAGTATATAACATACAAGATTCTGTGAACCAAAACCACTAATTGCCTTTTGACATAAATCCTCTCTAATCAACTTATTCAGTTATAAAGTGGTTAATTCTGAGGGCCAGTTTCTTTGTTAGAAGTTTTGCCATCTTGAAAGAGATTGGTTGACCAGTATGAGCTGAGAGATGTGGCATCTTTTTCCAGCTCGGGGATGATGACTAGTCATGCTTTCTTCCAGGTTTCCGGGTCCTGCTGCCTTGCAGTGACACTATTTCTAATATGTGTAATTACGAGATCAGCAAATGACTTGCACAAAACCCTCCATACAACAGAACTGTCCATGCTGTAATTTTGTCATGACTTCTTTTCTTTTGCCTTCAGAGATTGTTTAATGTAAATATTCCCAATGTTCATGATTGTGAGATTTCATCTCCACAATGGGGATAAGAATCAACATATTGTGCCCCGAGGTTGTGTGGCTTCTGTTCTTGAGGCCTTCCATCTTAAACAGTAGCTCTCTCTTTACTGTGGTTTGTCAGTTTGCCCCATTTTGGCAATGTCTGTCAATTTCTCTATCACTTCAGGTCGATTCTCCAGTGGAAGCTGAGGTTGAATATCAGCCTGCTGTCAAAATTATCTGGAGTTGTTTTAGCATTACAGCAGTATCCTCTAATGCTGACACATCCCCTGTCATTTCAATATCTTTCAGGGTTTTTGCAGAACTGCATTCCAAATTTGTACCTTCTTCATTTCCCAAGCACCAAGTTCTCTTCTGCTGGGAAGTATGATCTAAAATTTCTTTCAAATTTTTAGTTAATTCTGTGTTGTGTTCCTGTGATTCTGTGATGTGTGATTTGTTCTAGCACTATCTTTTCACAGAGGCTTGGTGTATTGAGGAGCTGTCCAATTATCCTACCAACTCGCCTACTCCTATGGCCTGTCACAATTCAAGAGTTCACCAAGTAGCTAAGTCAAGACCTTTGGCTTATAGTTTGTTGTGGATAATAATGTGAGTCATGCCAGGTCAGATGAAGTTAGAGATTGGAATTAGGAGCAAACAGTAGATTATCTTGGAAGCATGAAGCGCTTTTACTTTAATGAAGAAGAGAGAATTTTTCTCTTCCTTCCTTCGATAAATTCATAATTGTAGTTAAATATAATTCTAATTTTTCCTCCTTACTTCCATTGTAATCATGAATGCACATGCTCTTGTCTTCATTAATTGTGTTGTCTCCTCTATTAATGTCATGTGTCAAAATCACTCAGAGTTTGTTGTTTGCTGTTTAAAATTAATAATGTTCCTCAGGTCCCCCCCCCATTTGTCCTACCCATAATTTTGTAATGCTACCTTACATGCTTGGCAGTAGTGGCTGGAACCAAGTTGTAACAATGCATGACAGCTGTGGGTTTTTCTTCCACATGTTCTAAACTTTTTCTTTCACTTAGGGAAAACAGGCAACACTCTATAAGACAGAAAATAGATTTTAATAACAATAAATGCAACTCAGGTTTTGCTGTTTCATTTGCCAAATACCACTACTGTATTTCACTTATTCAGTTCCTGCATTAAAGACCTACATTTTGTCCACAGACAGTTTAACTTAATTTTCTTTATTCTAAATTTGCTGTTCACAGTAAGGATAGGCTAGTTCAAACAATTATCAGATGAAATGGCAAAACTGTTACTGGAATGTACCACTGCAGTTCAAGTGAAACGACTATGTGACTGAATTTTTTTAAAAAAAACTAAGCTTAACTAAACTACCTTGCACAGGAGGAGGAAAAGAAGGCCACTATTAGACAGGAAAGATCTAATTTAAGATATTATTTTATTTGCTGGTTTTGTATTTGTAAATTCTACTTTTAATTTGAACAACGTGCTTTCTCTTTTCCGCACTGTCTGAAGTAGAGACAATTGGTGCAATATAACTACCTGTTCTACTGTGTAAACTAGAATAGTGTTCTGGTATAACAGGTTCTGGGCTGCAAAATACCCCAATATCCCCAACAAAAAAAATAAGATAAGTATATATTTTAAACCCATGAAGAGATGGCTCTTCTTGTGGGTAGTATCACCAAAGAGCCTTCACCTGTGGCAGTGCTCCCTTCTATCTTAATTTTCAGAAAGACCGATATCATGCAAAATGAACTAGACACATTCAGTGGTGGTTTTGCATGACACTGGGGTAGAACCAAAATGACAGCTTTGCCATCAACTTTTCCTCTGGCCTTCCATAGCATTTTCCTACCCATACGCTTGGCGGTCACTGATTTGGGCATAAGAAAGCATGGAGGGGGGAGTTGGAGCTTTTAAAATGTTTTTTTTAAAATGTGTGACACATAATTGGCCCCTATTTTACTAGAATGTTCTGGCTGATAGATGCAGTACAGAACTGTACAGTAATACTTTCATCCCTGGAATTCACATATTGTTCAACATACATGGATCAATAGTGTCTTTCTTTCTATTGCTAAGAGAATCCATGTTAAATAGTATGCTAAATCCTTCCCTTTAACCCCCCCCCTTTTGGAATTTTATTATTGAATTGCCTCCCTCTGGATAATAAAGATTCTACTAAATGGGAGAAAAGCCAACTGGGGAGGGGGCTGGTTTTTTTATTATTATTATTGCCATGAAAGTGCTTCATGTTTAAACTTTTGTTCATTCACCTTGGGCAAATCTGACACTGACAAATGGTTCGTATACCAGGAAATACCCTGAATGGGAGAGGTTAGGCTATCACACTTTGTATACATAGTGTCCTACAGAGGTGACTGTAATGATGGTAATATATCAAGAGGCAATGCGGCTGCAGAAAACCAGGGTGTTCCAAATTCCATGAACAAAGGTTATTTATTTCTGCTGTTTTGATAGGAACTGCTGGAAATATTTCCCCCTTAATGGGCCTAATGTGTCTCTGAAGGCTTTGCTTCTTGTCATATTTCTTACTCCGGCTAAAAATAAAAGTTAGTTTTCATGCGGCTATACAATGAGATAAATAGATTTATTGTGAAGTCAATAAACTGCTTTGAAACACTTATTTTCCCCTGGAATGGACTATATTGCACACTAAAATACTGTCAGAGGTTATCCAGGTAGTGCCTTAATGGCCTAATTCTCACTGTCATGGGCAGAACCGTGTATCTGCACAGCACTAGAAAAATATCTGGGGTTCACATGTTTCAATGCTTTACCATGCCAGCTTCCCTATTTCCACCCAGCAATGCTACCAATGAATAGTGACCATATGCCCTACTTTACAGAGGAGGATCCTTTATTTGAAGGGCTGTGCGAGGGTGGTCTTCTGTTTGAAGGCCTCTGTTTGAAAGTCTTCCCATGAATGTTCTCAAGTGCAAGTTTGTGTCTGGCCACAAGATATACTTTTGTATTCATATTGGATATGATTATTAGGCATGACCCTATGTGAGGCATGGTGTCAGTTCATAATGCCTCTGTTAACATGCCCCACAAACCCCCCTCTCATAATTAGAACTATTGGACACTTTTTGGGTCGAGTTGGTTGGGGTGAACCAAAAAGAGGTCAGATAGATGTCATGATGACCTGGGATGCTTCTTAGAAACATTTGACAAACAAGCTCATATTAGGATTGTGTGGAAGCCTCTTAGTAAACAAAGTCATTAAGGAGGGATGTGCTAATTCCTTCTTGGGCACCTCAGCAGTGAGTTACCCAACCAAACAATTAAGTGACCATTCCAACCCCACTCATAAGGAAATCTCACCTCAGCCCCCTTCCTGTCCTGCAGTGCCAGGTTGTCATAAAGCGATCAATTCCTACCTCCTGGCCATCAAAGCAATCAGTTGGGTTTTGTTCCCTTTGTCTATCCCATGGGAGAGTCATTCAGGGTTTGTCATAAGCTGAGTACCCCTTCAGGATATGAAATGGGTTATAAATATTACAGCCCCCACTATAGTAAAGTGTGCCACAGATGGACACTGGGACTCTGCTGGATTCTCTGTGTTACCCTAAGACACTAGTCTCAGCCTCTTCGCTGCATGGAACTCTACTCTTCAACACTGATAACTATAACCCTATCTTCCCTGATTCTATCCCTCTAGCCAATCTTTCTGCCTTACTCCTCTATAGCCTTCTATGGTTCTCAGGAATGTGTTGTGTGTGTGTGAGTTCACTTTGTGTTATTTCCAATAAAAATACTCCTATTTCATTTTAAAATGAAATAGAGTGCTCTCTAATAGTATACATAGGTGAAAATATCCCTGAAGTTACTCTCCTCTTGCAGGCTTCTGTTTGAACTAATATTTTCCCCCAGATAATCATAGAGATTTTGTCACCATGGGTGGCGCTCTAAAGCACCCCAGACATTTTAGGAATTTAAGAATTGCTGGAATCACCACCCTGTCTCCTTTAAAGAAAATTCCAATCTGTGTACACAGTTCATCCCTCCATGGGTAATTTGAGGGAAAATCTGGTGGAACTTGTGTTTTCTGGCCCATCCACTCATGGTTTGTTTAACTGCTTGTAGCATACCATCTTGTCTGTACTTTACTCTATTGCTTCATGAGTGTTACTGGAGATGTGAAAGTCTTGTAATATGAGGTCTGTCTGTTAAATAAAGAGACTGTGTTTCTACTTTTCAGACAAATCAGGGAGAACTAATTGTGAACACTTGATTCATGACCTTAAACATGTCTGAACCTGCATGACAAACATCAACACTCTCAGCCATTCAGTTAATTGTCAGTCATCGTTTAAAGCAGCTATGTTGTCTGTTGTGTGCTGGATAAATGCTAAGTTTAAAATTCGAGCAATGTGTCAATTTGAATTTTGTTAGTAAAATTGAACAAAACACCAATCTTTTCAAATGCTGAGGCCTACAGGGAAGACTGCATGTCTCATACACATGTGTTTGAGTGGCAAAAAAGATTCAGAGAAGGATGTAAAAATGTGGAAGATGGTGAACACCCTGGATGACCTTCCACTTCAAGAACTGAAGAAATTGTGGGGGAAAAGCAGCCAGATTGTTTGAAGAGACCACCAACTCAGCATCTGAATAAGGAAGGAAGGAAGAGAGGCTTGTCGCCCAGGCAGCTGCCGCCGCAACCCAGCCTGCCTAGACCTCCCAGGCTTCCTCTGCCGCTGCCACCACCACCACTGTCACTTGCCCCATCACTGCCACCATGCCCCCGCCACCATGTGCCCCGTCACTGCCACCATGCTCCTGCCACTGCCACTTAAATTGGCTTTCGTCCTTTGTGTGTGCTTTGCTCAGTGAGTGCCCCACTTATATCAGCTTTAGTGAAGCGACAAAACTGAGCACCACTTTCAGCAGTTCCTGGGGCTTCCATTTGGTTGGGACAGGAAAGGCAAACCTGAGCCTTTCCTACGCCAACCAAATTGAAACCGCAGGAGCAGCTGCTTTCAGTGGTTCCTGGGGCTTCCATTTGGTTGGGGGGGGAGGCAAGCCTGAGCCTTTCCCACCCCAACTGAATAGAAGCCACAGGAGCAGCCACTTTCAGTGGTTCCTGGGGCTTCCATTTGGTTGGGGGGGGGAGGCAAGCCTGAGCCTTTCCCACCCCAACTGAATAGAAGCCACAGGAGCAGCTGCTTTCAGCTATTCCTGGAGCTCCCATTTGGTTGGAGGGGGAAGGCAAGCCCGAGTCTTTCCCACCCAACCGAATGGAAGCTGCAGGAGCGGTGGCTTTTGGCGATTCTTGTGGCTTCCATTCAGTTGGAATCATGTTCTCATATTGGTTCTTCTCCTATGACTGGAATATCATCATCCATAGTCATAATGTCTGGAAGTCCTTCCAGTGACTGGTCCAGCTTCCATTGCAAAATCTCAGGAGCAGAAACTGATCCCCACTGGCATCTTTAATCAGTGACATCTACCAAGGGCTAAACATCATTAAGTAGCTAAATGGCTCATCCAAAATGCATTTCTTTAGTGGCAACAGCATGGCTAATGGCACTCTGTTTTTTTGGTAGCTGCACCTGTTGTACCTATAAGTCTATAATTTCAGTTTGCTATCAAAGCATGCAATACAATGTAATGTGTCTCCATATGTAGATAAAATATTATTTGGGAGTTTATGGCTCTTCTTGCTTTTTCTGCCATGTGAAGCCCTTCTGTCTGTCCCACCACACTCTCAGGCTATTTGAAGGACCATTATGAGCCCATTAGAGCTCTAAGATCATCTGGAGAGGCCCTTCTCTCTGTCCTACCACCCTCTCAGGCTCATTTGGTGGGAACAAGGGAGAGGGCTTTCTTCGCGGCTCCTCCCAGACTTCTCCTAGGCAGAATTCAAAGTGCTAGTTTTGACCTATAAAGACCTATATGCATAGGTCTAAGTTATTTGAAGGATTGTGGTCTCCCTTATGAACCTGCCTGTATTTTAGAGTCATCTGGGTCCTATCACTGCCACAGGTACATCTGGTAGGAACATAGGAGAGGCTCTGGAACTCCCTTCCCAGAGAGATTAGACTGGCACTCTCCCTACTCTTTTTCCAAAAAAAGGGGAATTATTTTTTCAACATCTTTGCGGACTTGATTGTTTAGGTGGAGTAGGCCTTGTATAATGTGCTGGATTTTCTATTTGTTATTTTGTTGCACTGTTGTGTTTTTTAATGGTTCATGGATGTTATCAGACACATCAAATACAGCATCATAATGATGCCACATGAACACGAAATGGCATGTGTACCAGACAATGTTGCCCTTTTGCATTTATGTACTGGCCAAAACCTATCGTATTTTACCTTGCCGTTTGCCATTTTATATAAGAGACATCATTTTACTATGTCATTGTATGTAACAGGACTTGTGCATCCACAAATTTAAGTATCTGTCACGCAGGCCCTCCCTCTTTTCTCTGTGTATTCCAGACCACAGAGTTGGGAGGAAAGGCCCATGAGTTTGTACAAACTGACCCCTACTCTTAGGGATACTTCTAGCCTTGAAATTCCTTAGAACTAGGTCTCCCTTTGGTATCTGCCACCACCTGCTGAGTTTCTCCCCTTCCACACAGTGCAGTGGGAAGCTGTGCAGGTTCTCTGATTAATCCGTGGAACTACTCACTCTGTTAAAGTATCACCAACCCCCCTTCTCTGTCCCAGAGAAGAATCAAGGTAGCTTGCCCAAGCAAGGATCGTATATGTAGGTTTAGTAGGAAAAACAGAAAAAGCTTTATTTTCTAATTTCAAGCAAGCAAAACGTTACAGAAATAGAATCATGGAGAGAAAGCATTTCTCTCCAGGTCTCAACTTAAAAGTTACATAGAATAGCATTCAGAGTTAGAATACATTCAGTCAGAGGATTAAAATAAATTTTAATCTAACACAATTCTACCTAAACACACTTTCCTAACTCCAATTCATGTTTATGAAGTCCATTGGATCAGTCTCTGATGATGGATTTTCAGAGCAATGCAAATAGGCCTGATCTTCAGGCCTCATGATATCATGGGGCTCTATGATGACTCCTCAGCTATGTGTCCAGTCTGCTCCTCAGACCTTCCCTAAAACCATGTGGTTGCAAACAAAGACTGCAGTTTCTCAAAACTCCATTAGCCCAATCTGCTTGGCTCTGCATTGCCCAATCTGATTGGCTGTCCAGTTAGGTGATGTGATGTCAAGCTTAGCAAATGAGGGACCCACCCCTCACTTCTCAGAACCTTGTGTTACCTTTGATGGGAAATCTAGTTCTTGCAGATGTGTTCTGGCTCCATGATGGGAGTTGCAAGCAGTCCATCATAACAGTATCCACAGGGGGTCCTGGACTCAAACCCTAGTAGATACCGAGGGCCCACTCTAGTAATTTTTTAAAATGGCATGGATTGCTACTCTCTGCCACAGAGAGCAGACTTCCCCTGGAAGGTGAGCAGAGATAAAAAGGCAATCATGGCAGGGGGGAAACACCCACAAAATAAACCTACAAAATCCTAAATCCATCCTGCAGTAATGCTAATGAAAATATGTTGTGGTCCCAACATCTACATTGTGCTTTGATGTTATTGGAAGTGTGGATACAGAAAAAGAACCACAGGTGTAAACTGAGTGGCAAAACAGACATTAAAATAAAGGCAACTAAGTTTGGGTTCTCCATTTGATCTTATAAAGCACCCCTGCATGCAGCTGCTATAGTTTTTTCTTCCCCCCCAAAAAAACATTTAATTACTTTACTCCTAATTTTTGTCTCTCTCTCTCTCTCTCTCTCTCTCTCTCTCTGTATATGTTATATATCTCACAATTTCTCAGCAGCCGACAATACAATATACTGTTGCATACCAGTAACCTTATTCACATTCTCCAGGTTTTGGAGAAGGGAGCTCATTGCCAAATCAAAAAGATTACCTGAAAAAGTTGGTAGTTGCTGCTTTAAAACACATTTATTCATTTAATTATTGGATTTATATCCTGCCTTTCTTCCAAGATGGGATTCAAGGTGACAGGCATATACTTTTCTCTCAATGGTTTATTGACAATTGCAAGCGATCATCAGTGGTCATTCGAGGTAAACATGGAAAGCTAGAAGTTGGTAGCACTCATGTGAGCTCAGAGGCTGAGCTCCTCCAACCATGTAGCACTGCAGCTAGAACATTGCTCCAAAAGATGAACCTTGCTCTAGTTAACACACTTTGGGCAGGATCCTGCATTGCCCAGCATACCATAAGACAATGGATATTATCAGATGTGGTGCCAGAATAATGACATAGGAACAGAAAAGGATGCCAATATCACACAATGTCATCCTTTTATGTTTTGCTGTCATTATTCTGGCATTTTTTTTAATTGACAGGCTGAGCCATCAATAGATTGCCTGTCCCATTTTGGTGCCAGCATTGCCGGTGTCTGAAACCTCATGCCATTGACCTGCCGTGAATACAGTGTCAATGGATGGTCCTGCCAGAACACTTCCGGGTGGGATTGTGAAAACAGGGTAGGGTACCCTCTTTTTATGAACCTCCCTGGAGTACTTCTTATTTTTTTTAGTGTGTTTATGTGCTTTTAAAAACCTTTTTCTTGTTATTTTACTTCTTATTTTTGAATTTCCTGCGCTCGCATCTTCTCATGAGAACGAGTAGGATTTCAGTCCAGGAAGTGAATTGAGATCCATTAGAGCTCCATTCATTCCTGGGCTGCCTGTCGATGGAAGAGAAGGTAAGTGTGATGAGGAGGGTTATTGTGCTAGGACAGGGACGGGATTGGAGATTGTGGGACATGAATGCTTTTTGTGTTGCTGTCTGATAATCTCCATAGTTAAAACACAGCCATGCTCCCTGCATACCACCCACAGGACTCAGAGTTTAGCTGTGATAGCTCCCCGGAACAGCCATTTCATGACTGGCGGAGAAGGGAATCTGAGAAGCATCTGGTTATGCCCCAATTATGCTTTCCACTGAGTTCTGCCAGCATCTCAGTGGATGATATCCTTGGGCTGTGTTTAGCCATGGAGCATAGCCAGACATTTCTTTGAACATTACACTTTCTGCATTCACAAAATGTCCATTGAGGGGATCTATCACAGGAAAACCATGAATTGGGGGGGAGGTCATTGTGGGGGGAGGAAAAGAATACCAACCTCCACATCAACCTCCCCCAAAAAGACATATACAGGTATAAGATAGACTTAAGCTTCTGTATGTCACAACAGGTTGTTGGCCTCTTTGTCTGGGCCTCTGAATTCACCTGCCAATTTCTTTTGTGGTTTTCCCTACATTTATGGCTTTCTTCATAATAAATATATGTATTTATTTAAATATATGTATTTAAATATATGGCTTTCTTCATAATAAATATATATAATAAAGCAGCTCTTTCAAATTCAACAGACTTCCATGGAATTAACTCCACTTGTGTGTGGCTGCAACAAGTGCTGGGAAGTGCTGAGTTACAAGTAACTTCATTACCTGTTATGAGTTACTTGGTTTAATTAACAAGGGTATAATGGAATTTCATTCCAAAAGTAATGTGATTTGGAATGAGTCTTCTGGTTAGTTTATCATTAATATTAGGACATTCTTAACCATTTTAGAGGCATTTGAGCAGAAGTGTTATGCCATTCTCTCATTCTGTTCAAAATGCCCTAAAATATAATGACAAACCAACTAGAACATGCTTCCTCCCCCTCCCCAATGCAAATGTGAATTCTGGAGTTTAACTTCATGTGGGGTTTTTAAATGTAATAGAAGGGAATGACTAATGCATTATATAATATAACAAGTTGTTAAAAAAATGACACAGAACAGGGAACAAATTAGACTTTATCACACAGGGATTCTACAGAGTTGCAATTGTGTTTTTGAAGCAAATGGAAACAAACCAATATTGAAGCAATCTTTATTGCATCTCTGCTTCAATACTGGTATGGTGCTGCATGTTCCTTCTTTAGTGCCCAGCTTCCGTCCCATTATTGCCCTACATACAGCATGCGGATTGGTTGGGGGGGGGAATTGGGCCCGCGGTGGGGGTAGAGATTGGTCTGGCAGAGGAGAGGAAGAGAAATCAGGGTGGCAGAGTGGGGGAAGAGTGATTCAGCCAGTTGGGGGGGGGTTAGAGATTGGGTCGGGGGGAGAAATCAGGCCAGTGGAGGGGGGAAAGAGAGATTGGGCCAGTGGAGGAGTGGGGAGGAGAGATTGGTCTGGCAGTGGGGGAAAAGAGATCAGGCCAGCAAGGGAAAGGTAGATCATTATAGTGGAAGGGGGGAGAGATTGGGCCAGTGGAGTGGGGAAAGAGAGATTAGGCCAGTGGAAATTGAGCCAGTGGGGGGGGGTGATTGGCCCAATGAAGGAGGGGGGAGAGACTGGGTCAGTAGAGGAGGGGGAGGAGACATCGATCTGGCGGAGGGTGAGGGGAAGAGATTGGGCCAGCAGATCACAGGAAAAAAAATAATAAAGTGAAAGGCATGGCTCAGTCTGAGAACAGCCTGGGGAAGGGAGGAGAATCCCACCCTCTTGTGTCCCGTGACTGCTGTCTCTTCCACATGAGGTTAACTACTGGGATAGCAGTGCTATTGAGAGTCATTGATGGGTTTTTCCTGTCAATGACAAGGTGCACTTCAGAAACAACTCAAGTGCACACCAGCAACAGTAAGTGCTGAAGCCGTCAATAGATCACACACTGTTTTGGTGCCGGCATTGCTGGCATTTGAAAACTCAAGCCATTTAAATCTTGTCACTGCAGTGGGAATGGCTGGTCCAGCACAAACACTTCCAGGTGAGATCAGGACATCCAGGTAAGTTTCACTCTTTTTATGACCCCCCCCCAAGTTACTTGGTATCTTTAAAGTGTGTTTAGGTGCTTGGTGTAACTTTTTATGTGTTTATTTTGTTTTCTTTTTAAATTTCCCACGTGACAAAGTCTCACAGGATTTCAAGCGAGGAAGGGAACGGGGTTCCGTTCACTTCCTCTTTATTGCTGGGGAAGCCTTTGCCAGGAGACAAAGGTAAGTGCAGTGGGGAGTGTACTTTTGCTGGCATAGAAATTGTTTATTTTATGCCGGCAAAAGAACAATTTTGGGGGAACGTCTGATAATCCCCTTAGAATTCTCGACAAGAGAGCTCTAGTGCCTCACCAGATTATAAACTCCAGAATTCTGCAGGATGCAACCATGGCTGTTAAAGTAGAATCAAAGCGCTATAGCTGTGTAGTGTGAAAGGGCCCCAGCTTTATGAAGATAAGAAATGTGGCCTCCTGGCTTCTTTTGCTAGATCAAAAATATAGTTTGTTCAGTCCAGAGCTTCTTATATTATAAAAAGAGAAAGGAAAAAAGGAGTGAGTACTATTTTAATACTTTCTCCCTCCCCCACACCTGCCACAGCCCAATTCTCATGTTGTAGCAGGTTCAGGCCTGAGTGCCAAAACATACAAAAGCTGGTTGTTATGCTTGCACCTGGCAATTAATTTCAGGAGCAATGCTTCCACCAGAGCACTACTTAGTGTCTGAATGGAGAAACAATATGCTAGATTTCTTAAGTAGGCTTAACTTGTGGTGTATGATAATATAATTGTCTGTTACATGCAACAAACAAAAATCTGCAGCCCTATTTCATCCCATTTTGTTCAAACATACCATGCTTGTACTGCAAAGGAAAACACTAGGTGAAGTAATTATATTTGATTTCCTGATCGGAGTTAAATACACAGAGCATTAGCATCTATTATTTCAAAAAGCTGATAGTAAAAGAAGAGGCGCTTGTGATGAATACATATAATTTTCTCCCACTTTTCATGTACAGATCTTCTTCCAACTATGAAGATCTTCTTCCCACTGTCCCTATCAGCTACCAACTCCCTTGTCTTAGCGTTAGATTGACTTATAACATTCAGTGAGGGGCTGTCTTAAGCAGATGATTTTGAGTTTCATGAAAGGACAGCCGGTTGTTATCTTACACACATACACACACACACACAGAGAGAGTTGTCCCTTCACATTCTTGGGGGTTAGGGGCTCAAGACCCCCACAAATGTGGGGAAAAAACGCAAATAAAGAGAGCCAGTTCAAAGTGAGTGGGGTGAGAAAGCCAAGCCCAAAGATCAGCTGGATTTGGCGGGTTTTGCCCTGAACCCAGCTTATCTTGGGGCTTGGCTTCATCAACCCACTTGCTTTGGACCTCCAGGAACCAGTTCAAAGTGGGTGGGGTGAGAAAGCCAAGCCCCAAGATCGGCTGGATTCGGTGGTTTTTGCCCTGAACCCACTTGATCTTGGGGCTTGGCTTCACCACCCCACTCGCTTTGAACCTACAGGAACTGGTTCAAAGTGAGTGGGGTGACAAAGCCAAGCCCCCAAATCAGCTGGATTTAGTGGTTCTTGGGGCTTGCCTTTTCCACTCGAATCCCATTGAACCCAATCCCATTGAATGCAGCAGTTCCTGGGGGTTCAATGGGATTGGAGCAGGAAAGGCAAGAGCCCCCCCCCTATCCTGGGGGTTCAATTCTATTGGGGCCGATTTGGTTCACCCACCCAGGGAGGTGGGGGAAATCCGAAATTCAGGCAGATGAGAAAACAGGGAAGGGGGTGGGTGAACAGAATTGGTTTAAACAGTGGCTTTGGCAGCCAAAAAGCTGCTGTTTAAAGGGCTTTTGTTCACCCACCCCCTTCCCTGCACCCACCGGCTCCTTGCGCCCACACAGAGGATGATGATGATGATGATGATGATGATGATAACTTTATTTTGTATCCTGCCTTTTGCCTATTAGGCAATCAAGGCAGCTCACAACAATTGGATATAAAAACAAATCCATAACAATAGTAATAACTTGAAACAATTTACCCCCCTTAAAATTACATATAATAGTGCATATATTTAAAATAACTGGCAGATTCACCAGTGACATGAAATACCTTACCCTAAAACTTTAAAACTACAGAATCAAAACATAAAAACATAAACATAAAAACATAAAAAGAGGGAGAAGCATCCATTAAAATGGTCTGTTCTATTCAGGGAAGGCCTGCCGGAAGAGATCCATTTTGATAGCTTTTTTGAAATTCTCCAAGCTAGTTGCTTGACGGATCTCATCCGGCAGGGCGTTCCATAGTCTGGGAGCAGAGACAGAAAAAGATATTTGGGAGGTTGATGTTAATCTAGATCTCATTGGTTACAATAAACCCCTCCCAGAAGATCTAAGGGTGCGGGGCAGATTATATGGGAGGAGGCGATCTCTTAGGTAGGATGGATCTAGGCCATGTAGGGCTTTATAGGTCATTACCAACACCTTATACTGTGCTCGGAAACTGAGAGGCAGCCAGTGAAGGGGTTTTATGGTTGGAGTAATATGCTCCCTTCTCGATTTCCCGGTGAGGAGAGGAAGGGAGGCCTCCACTGTCACCATGAGGAAGCTATACTGGTAGTCTCACTTCCTCTCCTCCTCCATGTGGGCACAAGGAGCCAGTGGTGGCTAGTGCCAGTGAAAGCTCTCTCTCCTCCTCTGTCTGTTCACCTCCTCTTCCCTGCTTTCTCACTGGCCTGGGCTTCGGAAGCTTTGGAAACCGAGGAGGGCTGTGGGGGCAATTAGGCTGTCTCCGGCCACTTTGGCTGACCACCTGCAAGCTGACAGCTCAGGCTGTGTCCCCCCGACTTGGGCTCTCCAGGCTGTGCACCCAGCCGGCAGAGCGGCCTGCTTCCTCCCACCCAAGCTGTGCAGCAAGCTGGACACTATGAATAGGCGGAACTGCGAAAGTCAAAGCTGCGAATATGAAGGGACAACTGTATATATATATATATATATATGTGTGTGTGTGTGTGTGTGTGCGTGTGTGTGTGTGTGTGTGCCTGTGTGTGTTTGTATGTGTCTGTAACACACACACACACACACACACATACATATGTATATCTTCGAGGTTGAGGCAGCTGTGCCAAAATAACTTGGGTACTGTGTAACTTATGGGGGCAGGGAAGACTTTCAGTAAGAATAGTCCCAAGTCAGATGTGCCTTTACAGATCATAACCAGCACTTGGAGATCTGCTTAGAAGCCCATAGTTATCAGTGAAGCTGTTGTCATTAAGGAATCTCATTGCAGTCAGCAGTCTAGCCATAGTACTCTAGAGCAGCTGAAGTTTCCAAACACTGTTCAAAAGTAGTGTCATGTAGAATGTGTTACAGCAGTCCAAATGGGATGTAACTAAGGGATGTGTCATTGTGGCACAGCCATTTCCCTTCTGGATTGCATGTATCATGTCTACTGAGGTCATTGTGAGGCACCTAGTTATCCATGTGAACACAGGCGGGTCTTGGAAGACACAACTGGCATGGGGAAGAGAAGCACTGGTTCTTGTATGGGACATGAGTGTGCAGACACCCCTCCCTGCTGCAACATAAGGGTAGGTAATGGGGGGGAAATGTTGTGAGCCTGGGGCTGGAATACTGCGCCCAGAACCTGGAGTATTCTCACCAGTGTAAACAAGCCCTTAGTTGAGCCGATACAATCCTGGGCATCATGAAGGAATGTTTCCAAACTGAAAACCTGAGTCAGCAAGGAGGGTATATATGCATGACAATAACGGCATCTGAAATGATAGGAAAAGTTTACCTTTTCTGTTATATCTGTGATATCTCTTTCATAGGAACACAAGGTGCTGTAGGCTATATTTCAGAAGAAGGAACTGGCAAAACCACCTGAGTATTCCTTGCCTAAGAAAACCCTATGAAATTCATGGGGTCACCATAAGTTGACAGGCAACTTGAAGGCACATACACACACTTTTACAAATGTATATCTGGATTGATACAGATATGCACAACCATGAACCAGCCCAAACTATTAGGCCGCAGAAACTGCAGACAATTTCTGTGAAGAAGCATTCTAATTGAGGCAATATAAAATGGAAGTTTCTTCTCTAGTGAGGTTTATCTGTGTGGCACATTCACATACGTAGGGCCCATATATACAATGGAAGCCTGGATCTGAAACCTGAGTTGAGAGAAATGCAATTTGCCAGCAGATCTCTGGATAAAAATTGAAGGATGAATACTGGAAGCCACCAATGTGGTTGGTAGTTGGTCGCCCATTATTGCAACAAAGAAAAAGGTTTTTTACTTTTTGAACTTGTTGCTTATTTTAAATAATTGCAGCTAAAAATGTTACTTTTTATTGTTAAAAATTCAGGTCTTAGAAACACATAGCTTCCTTAATTGAATCAATCCACCTGTAATGTGATATTCCTCTTTTCTTACTGCCTTCCACTTTACTGAGCATGATCTGTTGTTGTTGTTTAGTTGCTCTCTCTCTCTCTCTCTTTTTTTGTCTTTTCATTTATTTTTATTGTGGTGAGGAATCCAGATCATTTTAAAAAAATGTTTGATGCTTCAAATGGATGTGTTTCACACTGTGATCTGATGGTAAAATGCTGAGGTTTCAGATCTGGAAATATGAATTATCTTTGTCAGTGATAATTTGCCTGAAGAGGCAGCTTGAAGTTTGACCTTTTTGCAGACCAAGTTTGTCAAGCACTTCAACAGCAGTATGTGGGGACAGCTTTTTCCAAACAACTTTGTTGGGAATGAGCCACTCATGCATTTGCCATGGAAAATGAAGACCTTATACCAGCAAGAGAGTCAGTGCTATTATATATTCTGCAGCACCATCTACTGGTTTCAGCCCTTTCCAATACATCTGCATGCTAGAGATGATCTGAGATACTTACATCCCGTTCTAGAATATTCTCAAATGCTTTCCTAAAACTCCTTTAGTCATGTGGAAGTTTAATGGTCACTCGAATCCACTCAGCTGCCCACCCCAACAGAATGCATATTTGCAACTTTAAACAAGGTGGAACAGACATTTTATCTCCTTCTAAAGAAGGGTAGTTCTTTATAGAGACAAAATGGAGTGAAAAATATGAAATCATTGGTTAAGAAAATAATTCCAACACCTTTCAGACACCTAATTCCTTCCTTTACTGGTTTAAGCAGATGAGGCACTAGATATATAACTTCTGTTCTTTTGCATTGTTATTTGACAGTCAAACATATTGTTTTCACTGAGATATCTGGTCAAATACCTTCTGCTCCAGAGCTCAGCAGGGCAAAGCATTGCGGAGAAGTGGTGATATGGAAGTCCACAGCTCCATACCCCTGGCAGTAGAGCCATAGCTACTCCTGAGGTTGATATTTTTGGGATATTAGGCCCACTATGATGTGACAGAAACACATTTCATTTGTTCCTCCAAACATTCACTGAACAGAAGTGAAGTGACCACGCACTGACCTGAGGACCTAAGCGTCACTAGAGGGAATGGAAATTCACCATCCCATTGAATACCTACAGTTTCATAAGCCACCTACCAAGATAACCCAAATAGTCTCAGCTCCATGACTCAGTCTAAAGCCAACTGAAATGGGGCCAGATAGTCAGTGTCCTCCATAAGCCTCTGGAATTGCAGCACTACCCCCATCTCAGTCACCTTAGCCAGGAATGGTAAATTTCATACTGGTCTGTTATGGTACTTAAAAGAGAAATGGAGAAAGGCATGGGGGAAATGGGGGAAGAAAGAGAGAGATGGAGAAACAAAACAGAAGTTGTACTCATGGCGCAGACCATGTTCTCCTGCTTCTATGCATCCAAACAGCAGCTCTGAGTCCCAGACTGGGGTAAATGTGGGTTATAAAAAGTCAGAGGGAAGAGGAGGAAGAGACAGGCAATGATGATGATCATTGCTGAGATGTGAAGTTGTTACTTGAATTGATGGGGTCTGCGGAGACCCACTTGTGACCCTAAAATTATGATATTAAGTTGGGGAATTTTACTTAGCTCAAAGGTATAGCTGCAAGAGGATAGGTAACTTGTGGGATCTAACAAAGAGTTAAAGGTGGAAAGATTGGATAGAGGAATAGATTCAGGGAAATTCAGGCTATAATTACCAGTCCTGAAGAGCAGAGGTTCATGAGGAAAAGAAGACTCAGATGTGAAGCAGATTGGCAAAATGACTGTGTATGAAGCAAACCGGCAGAATTACTGTGTATTAAGAACTGTGCACACTTGGCTATTATTTGGGACTAATATTTATACCCAATTTTGTATCCTGAAGGGGCGTTTGGGTTTGAAACAATGCCTAGATGTGATTCCCACAGTTAAACAAAATAAACCACAACTTAGTTAATTGCCACTAATGGCTGAGATATCAAGGTTTATGGGTTTATGGCAGCCTCCTTCTTGTGGGAGAGAAAAGGTGTGAGGGAAGACATTTGCGGGGATAATGGGTGCTTTAGTCACTGTTTGTTTTGGAGTAAGACTTACTGCCAAGAACATCGAAGAGGGGATTAGCACATTCCACCTTGATGACACTGATACTAAGGTGCTCTGCTTAATCCTATCTTCGATGTGTCTTTTGGGAATTTCCCAAGGGAAGGTCTTGGGTAACCTTCACTTGAAGCTCCTTTGGGCTACCCTGGTCTACCTAGACCTTGTGAAATATCTAATATTGCCAAATTATGAATTATTAGAGGGAGGGGGGTATAAGGCATGGTAAGAAAGTAACACAGGCTAATCTTTCCCACCTTCTCTGAGACTGTACTAATATGTTGTCTTTTTTGGAATCATGTAATAAAGCTCAGTGTAAGTTCCCATTGCTAAATGATGAAATTTGGGATTCTTTATAAAAATGTAGGTGTACCATTTTGACCAGAAAACAAAATCTAACATTCATACTATGGTGATACTTTTATGAGACTAAACCAAAAGGCAAAATAAAATAAAATAAAATAAAATCTCTGTGCAAGCTTTCAAAAACTAAGTTTCTTCATTAGAAAAAGATGTTAATCAAAGTAGGTGGGGAAAATGGACAGTGCGACAGTAGTAGAAGGGCTATTATACTGTCTTAAACTGAGACTTTATTTTTTTTGAGGGATCATTCCCCTCCAACCAAAGGTAAAGCTACCAAAATTGGCTTCTGCTTATGTTCTTTTCCAGATCCTAAATTCATCTCAGCCCTGACTGCCTGAGAAACTTACTCCTCTCTTCCTACAAAAGGGCCTGTGAGTTTTGGACCAGATAGAGAGAGCCTGAGGTTTTGTATGTGGTTTCAAAATGGAGTACTGGGTTTTATTACTTTTATATTACTATCGTTACTGTTCCCAGCAATCTCAGGGGCCATAGAGTGTAATCTGATGAGTGTAATTTAATAGTTTGCCAGCCCTTCCTCCCATACAACTCTGAGACAACATGCAGACTATTGTCTTAGCTACACCAGCCAGGATGTGCTGGCTTCCCGCCAGCATATCCTGAATCTACCCTGGCCCATTCTGCCTCCTGTTACCTGAAGAAAACAGGCTGGAGTCCATGCAGGAACACCGGCCCGTTACTGCAGCTGCTGCCATTTTCCCTGCTCTAATAATAATAATAATAATAATAAAATTTATTTATACCCCGCCCCTCTGTTAAAACAATCGGGGCGGCTTACAAAATTTAAAATACAATACAAATAAAATCCCTAAACACCCCCACTCCCACCCTCCCCCATAAAAAAACATTAAACAAATATAAATTAAAAACAACTAATCTAAAATCGCATTTAAAACTATAAATACAATAAAATATAATAAATGGCCAGCAGGCTAGAAGAGGCCAGGATCCCCTGAGGCCGGGATCTAATTAGGAAAGGCCTGCCGAAAGAGATCCGTCTTTAGTGCTTTTTTAAAGCCACTCAGGCTTGTTGTCTGACGGATCTCATTCGGCAGGTCATTCCACAATTTGGGGGCGATTACCGAAAAGGCCCTCTGGGAGATTGCAGACAGCCTAGATTTTTGTGGCTGAAGCAAATTCCTCCCAGAGGACCGGAGTGCGTGGGGAGGATTGTATGGGAGGAGGCGGTTCCGGAGATAAGTTGGATCCAAGCCATTTAGGGCTTTAAAGGTAATAACCAACACCTTATACTGGGCCCGGAAACTGATTGGCAGCCAGTGGAGAGATTTTAATACTGGAGTTATATGGTCTCTCCGAGATGTTCCCGAGACCACTCTGGCTGCCATATTTTGTACCAACTGAAGTTTCTGGACCAAGCATGAGGGCAGCCCCATGTAGAGCGCATTGCAGAAATCTAGACGGGAGGTTACCAGCGCGTGCACCACAGTCTCGAGGTCCCTTACTTCCAGGAAATGGCGCAGCTGGCGTATCAGCCGAAGCTCTGCCAGGTGTGGGCAGCCGGCCGCACTGTGTGACAAGCATGTGATCAGCCTCGCTCACATGCTGCAGGTTTGCTGTCCGGGCCTGGCAGAGAAAGGGCGACTGTCAGGAGCAGTGAGGGCCAGCCTGCCAGGACAGGCTCCCGCAGATACGTGGGCCCTGATCTGTCCCATTCTGGTGGGTTTGCATTAAACTGGGTATTTTCAAAATCATGGTAAAGGGCCCTATCCTGGCTTATCCCCCTTCCAGTTCTGTATCTGCCCCAGGGGTGGTGAAGACTGCCCAGGGGCAAAGCAGTAACATCCATATTCTCTGGCTTTTCTTCACAAATGAAGATTCAGGAAGGACTCATCCCACGCTTTCTGCAAGCGCGCTGATGACTGAAAAGGCCAATCCAAGATAAACATATCCGGTTGCAGAAAGCACAGCAGAAGGTCTCCTTGGGTGATGATTCTGGGTTGTGATTCTTTCTGCGTTGTCTCTTCAAGACTTGTTTGGTGTGAGCTCTCAATTAAGTCTGCAACACTGTGGATAGTGCATTTCCAAGCCTCACGATGTGAGGCCATGGCGGATCAATTTGGCTGAGCCTGAGCTGTTGTTTCAGGGAGTCCCTGTATCACTTTTTTGGAGTGCCCCTCTTACGCTGATGGAGGACCATCGCCTCCCAAAAATAGTACTCTACGGAACATCCATATTACTGCATAAGTATTAGCAGTAACATCCATATAATAAATAACAATAATAAAACTTTATTTCTATCCTGCCCCTCTGCAACGCAATCAGGACGGCTTACAATATAAAAACTCCATAATCACAGTACCCTAGCCCACCCACCCCTTAAAATAATATTAAATTATGAATAATTAAAAACATACAAAATATATAAGTTAGAAGAAAAAATTAAAACATACAATCACAGCGCAGAAAGGACAGCCAAGTCTTGGGCCGGGATAATTATTCAGGAAAGGCCTGCCGGAAAAGATCCGTCTTGACAACTTTTTTAAAGCTGTCTAAGGTGGTAATAAGATGGATCTTGTCCGGCAGGCCATTCCATAACCTGGGAGCAGCAGCAAAGAAGGCCCTCTGGGAGGTCACCGACAGCCTTGTTTTCATAGGCTGTAACAGATTCCTCCCAGAGGACCGAAGTGCGTGGGGAGGATCGTACGGAAGGAAGCGGTCCCGGAGGTAAGTTGGACCCAAGCCATGTAGGGCTTTAAAGGTCATAACCAACACCTTGTACTGTGCCCAGAAACTAATAGGCAGCCAGTGGAGAGCTTTTAGCACAGGTGTTATATGCTCTCTTCTGGCAATGTCAGAAATCAACCTGGCTGCCATGTTCTGGACTAGTTGAAGTTTCCGAGTCAAGCACAATGGTAGCCCCATGTAGAGCGCATTACAGAAATCCAGACGGGAGGTTACCAGTGCATGTACCACAGTTTCGAGGTCCCTAGTTTCCAGGAAAGGGCGCAGCTGGCGTATCAGCCTAAGTTGATAACAGGCACTCCTGACCGTTGCATTAACCTGATTAGTCATCTGGAGCGAGGGGTCCAGGAGCACCCCCAGACTGCGAACACAATCCTTGGAGGAGAGTGTAGTTCCATCCAGGATTGGAAGTTGTATTCCCAGACCTGGTTTCGGGCCTGTAACTGTTAGTACCTCCGTTTTGTCTGGATTCAGTCTCAATTTGTTTTTCCTCATCCAGTCCATTACTGCTTTAAGACAATCATTGAGAGGAGAGACGCCATCTGAAGTCGAAGCTGATGACCGAGACATGGAGAAGTATATCTGGGTGTCATCAGCATACTGATGACAACACACTCCATGCCTCCGAATGATCTCTCCCAGCGGCTTCATATAAATGTTAAATAGCATCGGGGACAGAATGGCACCCTGAGGAACGCCACAGTTAAGCTCTATTCTGGTAGAGCAACTGTCCCCGAGCCTCACCCTTTGGGATCTGCCCGAGAGGAAGGAACGGAACCACTGCAAGGCAGTGCCTCCAATTCCTAACTCTCTCAGGCGATCCAAGAGGATGGAATGGTCTATTGTAGCAAAGGCCGCTGAGAGGTCCAAGAGCACCAACAGGGTCACATTACCCCTGTCGATCCCCAAGCGGAGGTCATCAGCCAGATCAACCATGGCAATCTCCACTCCATATCCCGTCCTAAAGCCAGTTTGAAATGGATCTAGATAATCTGTTTCATCCAAGAAAGCTTGGAGTTGGGAAGCGACCGCCCTCTCAATCACTTTGCTTAGAAAAGGCAGCAAGGAGACTGGCCTATAGTTGTTCCTGTCCAAGGGGTCCAGGGAAGGCTTTTTCAGGAGCGGCTTAACCACCGCTTCCTTCAGACAAGGTGGAACGGATCCCTCCCTGAAGGACGCATTGATAATATCCCTAAGGAGTACTCTCGATGCGTCACCCCCTTGGGTGGCCAGCCAAGATGGACAGGGATCGAGGGGGCAGGTCGTTTTCCTCACTCTACCAAGGAGCTTGTCCATGTCATCGGTACTCACAGATTGAAGCTGATCCAATAACATTTCATCAACAGAGTTGCTGGACACCTCGTCTATAGATTCAGTCATAACACTGGCATCTAAGTCGGCTCTTATCCGAGAGATTTTATCTGCAAAGTGGATGTTAAATGCATCACAGCAGGCCGTTGTTGGGTTGAGTAAGGGGTTCTGGGTGGGTGGAATCTGCGTCAGCTCCCCCCCTAAGCAGTTCTGCTGGACGGGACTCTGCAGACGCGATACGTGCAGTGGAGAAAGACTTCTGCGCTGCACATATCGCCTCTCGATAAGAATCAAGGAAATTCGTATGACGAGTCTTGTCGGCTAAGAGTCGAGTCTTCCACCAAGTGCGCTTTAGTTGTTGTCCAGCCTGCATTTGCCCAGCCCGTATTTCCTCATTCTTCAGAAAAAGGGTGAATATAGGTAAGCGAGAGCTCATCTCTCTTCTTTGTGCATGGGGGTCAGATGAGTGGAAGTAAGAGAGAGAGAGAGAGAAAAGCCTCATGGTGCAGTTTCACTTAAAGAAAGAACCATAAAATATTTAAACCAGGAGGTCATGTGATGAATGACTCAACAGTCACCTCATAGCTACAAATGGCTAAGATGATTTGAGAGGAGAAGGGGTGTAGAAACTTAAGCATGCAAGGAATTTCCCTAAACTTACTAAGTGGGGGTTGCATGAAGAATGCTACATCTGGACTGCAGGTCTGGAATGGGGGTAAGCCCTATGTGGCTAGGAGATTGTCATTCCCTTCCCCGTCCCCTGCTTGCTTTTAGAATAATCATAGCCTGATTAAGAAAATGTGGTTTCAAATCTTTCCCAGAGATATTTTACTATCATTTCAAATAGCATGCTTACCTATAACCAGGGCTGTATTGATTTTTTTCATTCATGCTGATGTCTTGTGTGATACTTACAGATGCAAATTGGGAAGAAAGTTTTCCCTCACATTAATGATAAGACATGGTGCTCAAATTAAATACTCATCTGCCTAATACACTCTCTCTGCCTCAAGCAGGGCTGTTCCTTCTGGCCAGGCAGGGGAAAATCATCACTTCCATCAGAATCCATTTTTGTTGATTTTATCTAGTTTGTGTTTCAGCACAGGGGAAGATAAACTGGCAATTGGATGCAAACAATCTTCTACAAGCTTGCCAAGATTTTAACAATGGGACTATACATCTACAATGGAAATGTAACTCAATACACATTTCCATGGATGGAGCTTTCACAAAGCAGCTTGCAATAACTTAATGAATATAAGAATAATTTAAACAGTAAGACTGATTAACCAACAGTTTCACTAAAGCAATCTAACAATAATTATAAACGCTAAGCAACCAGCAAACTAGCATAGCACTTCATTTTTTAAAAATATAAATTTAAACCAGCCAGGCAGCTGCATTCTTTCAGACTGGTTGTAACCACTTTCTCCAGACAAGGTCAGAGTCATAATTGGCAAATAGTTTAAACTGTGAAAAGACACTTCAAGCCAACCAGTCTCACTGTGCTAATCTGAAAATGTGGTTTTACAGATGGAGTGTAACCCCACCTAAACTGGCTGCAAATGCCTGTCCAAATAAGCTGATTCCTTCCCTGCTTACAGCACCTCTGTCTTTTCTGGATTATGTTTCAGTTTGTTTATAGCTCAGCCAACACCCGCCCTCTAGGCTGGTACTTAGAATAAGGAACAAAGGTTGTTCAAGTAATAGAAGAATGGACTTTATTATAGGCACACTATCTAGAGATAGAAAGGCAACCCTGGGATGCTACAGCTTGCTCTACCTACTCAGGAGAGAAAGAAGATGGGAGGCAGGAAGTGAAGTAGCTAACACACATTGGAAACTGCTTAATGCAGGTAGATGTGTAAATTGCTATTGCTTAAAAACAATTTGTAAGCTGCTCTGATAGCCTTGTGGCTGAAGAGCGGGGTATAAATAAATAAATAAATACATACATAAAATAAGTTATCCTAAAAATATCAGTCTGAATAAGGAACATATAGATTGGAAAGAATAAAGAGGGGAACCTCCAGGTAGTCCTAGCTATCTGTCTCTGTACTATAACCCCAGTACAATGTGTGTCTATTAAATAACAAGACAGATGCAATAACCCGTCTTTATTTATATGTATTACAATTCTAATGCTTGTCCCCTTCAATATACTCCCTGTTCACAGCCACACACCAATGCAGTTTTGTTTTCCACTTATCGAAGGCATGGAGCAGATCAGTTTCTGTCAGCTGTTTCAACATATCTTTCTTTTTCTTTACTGCATCAATTGACTCAAAACATGTTCTTTTAAGCACCAATTTCACTTTAGGGAAAAGAAAAATTTCACATGGTGCCAAATCTGGCAAATATGGAGGATGTTCAAATATAGCAATGTGTTTATTGGCCCCAAACTGCTTCACAGAAAGTGCTGTGTGAGCAGGCTCATTGTCTTGATGAAGAAGGAAACCATTTTTCCACAGTTCTGGCCTTTTTTCCCCTGACACTTTCTCTCAGCTTTGTCAAAACTTTCTTATAATAATGCTGGTTCACTGTTCCACCTTCTGGAACCCATTGTGCCAAAATTATGCCCTTGATGTAAAAAAAAAAAAAGCCACAATGAGCATGGCTTTGAATGTGGAATTGCTTTGACATGCTTTTTTCATTCTTGGCGATGATGGTGTTTTCTAGTGCTTTGACTGTTGTTTTGTCTCAGGATCATACTGGAAGATCCAGGTTTCATCACAAGTGATGATTTTTTGAAAAAGGCTTGGGTCTGCCTCAAGTTGCTGCAGAATGTCAGCACAAATTTCCTTGCAGCACTCTTTTTGCTCTAGTGTGAGAACCCTTGGGAGCATTTTGGCACAAACTTTTCTCATATTGAGATCCTCATGCAAAATTTTTCACACAGTGCCTTTGGCAATATTCACAACTTCAGCTATCATTTGGACACTGAGATGGCAGTCTCGAACAATCTGGCTGATTTTTCCCACAAATTCTTCAGATCTTGAAGTGGAAGGTCATTCAGGGCATTCATCATCTTCCATATTCTCACATTTCTCTGAATCTTTTGTGCCACTGAAACACACATGCACGAGACATGCAGCCTTCCCCATAGGCCTCAGTAAGCATTTGACAAGATTCCATTAGTGTTTTGTTCAATTTTACTAACATTTCAAATTGACATGTTGCTTGACTTTTAAACTTAGCATTTTCCAGCACACAACAGACAACACAGCTGCTTTAAACTATGGCTGACAATTAACTGAACAGCCGAGAGTGTTGATGTTTGTCATGCAGGTTCAGATATGTTCAAGGTCACCACTCAAGTGTTCACAATCAGTTCTCCCTGATTTGACTGAAAGGTATAAGCACAGTCTTGTTATTTAGTAGACAGACATAAGCACATAGTCCTGAGTGTAAACTTACTAGATTCATGTGTCAAAGTTCAAAAACATGGGCAGCAGGAGAACTGTGAGGCATCCCAAAGACCAGTGGCCATGAGGTAGAACAAATGCCTTTATGGTCTGTTCCTGATGAAGGAGGGTTGAACCATTATAACACTGTACCTCAAAATCTCATTCTGTCAAGATGACCCAGGAGGATACAATGATCAGTAATATCAAAAAGCTTTCAGAGCTCCAGGAGAATCAATGGTTAGATAATCAGCTTCATAATCAACACCAACTAAACAGGATGCAGTGAGGCATGATTTCAGGAGCTGCTATTCTTTGTACCACCATCTTCAGAAACTGTAGACTTGACACTGAGTAATGCTTATTCAAGCTTATATGCCTACTCTCTTAAGGGAAGCAGAAACTATATCCTCTCACAGAGGACTTTTTCAGACGGGGTTTTGCAACGCTAGTAGCCTCGTCCCCATTGCGAGGCTGCTGCGCTTCAGGGCGTCCCTTTTGGATGACGCTCTCCCCTGCTGATATTGTTGTGAAACTGCTGGGATGCTGCAGCAGTATATTTGGCGGTTTTCTAATCACGAAAGTTTATCGTGATTAGAAAAGCACCAAATATGGCACTGCAGCATCCCAGCAGTTACGCAACAGTATCGGCAGAGGAGCGACAGGGGAGAGCGTCATCCGAAAGGGACGCCCTGCAGCGCAGCAGCCTCGCAATGGGGATGAGGCTGCTAGTGTTGCAAAACCCCATCTGAAAAAGTCCAGAGACCTCCAAGGTCTATGAAAGTCCTTTTATTGAAAGCACTTTTATTAGTCAGGAAGAGCAACATAGTAAAGAACAAGTGGCAAGCCTCAGACCCTTAGGCTGCATCCTATCAAAAATGAAGGAGAGAAATCACATTGGAATCCTGTGATGTGAAGACATCTTATAATAATGGTGGACAAAGGGTAGCCCTACAGCTGCATGTGGCCCCCAAGGTTGCTTTTGTGGCCTCCAACCCTCCCAAGCTAATCTTTTTTTTTATAGCAAAAAAAGGTTGGTTACCCCACCTGGAAGTGTCCAGGAATGGCAATTTACCTTTTCAATAGGATTCAGGGCCTCTCTGCATGGTTCAACATACTTCCAAAGCCTGAATTTGCAAAGCCTGAAGTAGCTGTGGTGTCACTAAGGATGGTGTCACCTTTCCCTTCCCGACGGTGTCACTTGGTGCGGTTTGGCTTCTCTGCACCCCTCTAGTGCCACCACTGTGAAGTAGATTTCAGAATAATTCTGGTAGGTGGGATATTTAGCAGTCCACACAACCTCCAGAAGATCCCAAGGCATAAAATTGCCTTCCAAACCCACTGAGTTTGCTCAATCCTGGTTTATAGCAAGCAAGTATATCCAGGACATGCCCTGTAGTCTCTATGGATCTCTGAGATTATTGGTAGACAACTGCCAAAGAAAAGGGATGGTTTTGTACAAGCCTAGGACACCAGACTGAGGAGAAAACAAAAGCAAAATGTCTCAGCTTAGACATAAAAATGGCAACAAAGCAAACAGGCAAAGTGGGAGTTGAACCATTTCAAAAGCTCACTGTGATGTCTGTTTCTTAAGCCTGTAGATAACTAAGAAAAGAATGGACTAAAACACTTTGAATAAGAACACATTAATTAGATTCCTTTGCTTTGTCCAGCCCAAATTAAAACACTATTCAGTAAAAAGGGGCCAGCATGTTAAACGATACAAATGGGAAGGAGATGCAAATAGATCTGCTTGCCGACTGGCCATCTTGTTTTATTGTTTTACCAATTAGCAAAGGCCAAGAGCCTTTGAAATACCAGCTGTGATTAGCTGTGTTTGACACAGCACTGCCAGGTGCCATCATTTCCAATGGAAAGTGACAGTGCTGAGATTAAACTATTATTTCTTCATAAAGACGCAAAGTCACATTTGCTTATAATTAGTATGCAAGCAGTGAAGGGCCATGCATTTGTATCACCATTTCAAATTACCACCTGAAAATGACTTATTAACTATGAATTAATATTTATGAGTTGAATTGGGAACTGAAAGTGTTCTTTATAGGGGGAGATGTCTACATAGCGGGGGTGATTTAGTGTCTTTCATGAAAGATTGTTTTAAATCCTTGTTCACGTGATTGAACCAATAACATATCTCCAAAAAATCTCACATAAAGTCAGAATTGTTTTATTTGTTCTGAATACAGTCTACTGGGAAGCTGTTGTATGCCCCTATGCAACAATTCCCTATATGAAGAATTCGGGTAGGCTAGAATTTTTCTTCCTGTAGAGGGCCCTTTTCACATTACACATTATAGCACTATGATTTCACTTTAACTGCCATGGCAACATCCTATGGAATTCAGAGATTCACGGTTTAGGGAGGCAGTATTGCTTTCTTGCTAAGCATTCTCAATGGCCATTCCTAAACTGCAAACCAAGAACATCCACACGACACAAATAATTCAGTTTGAAACTGGATTATCTGCCATGGCTCCTTCCTATTGAATACCTGGGACTTGTAGTTTTACAAGATCTTTAGCCTTCCCTGCCAAAGTGTGTTGGTGCCTCATCAAACTACAAATCCCAGGATTCCATAGGAAGGAACCATGGCAAATAATCCCGTTTCAAACAATGGGTTTGCATTGGTGGGCAACAGCAGGTGATGCAGACAGGAACCTGGGAGATTAGGGATATTCAATCTCAAAATGAAACCGGGGCTTTAGAAACAGGTAATATAAAGCCTATATAGAACATATCATATCAGTGAGGAATTGTGTTGCACTGATATGAAACAAAGTGCTAGAAATTAGTGCTACCTTTAAATATTACTCACTTTGAAATGTGAGAGCACATTTCAGCATCCATTACATCAGGAGAAGCAAGAACAGAATAATGCCCCCCATCCCTGCTCCTAGTATCCTCCCCTGCAGGTTCTGTTTTTCCCCCCAGCAAGAAAACACTCCTGATAAGCTGTCAAGCAGTAATGACTGTTGGCTCCCATGGCATGCGGGTGCTTCTGAATCTGCTTTGGGTTTTAGTCTTAGCTTTGAAGGGCCTGCCCACAGTGCTGCACAGGCTCAGCCGCAGGAGTAGCTTCTTTAAAGTTCAGGCTAAAACCTGGATTCATCACTCCACTGTCATGGGAGCCACCAGACTCCATCGACAGCAGCTATTTGGCAGGCTGTCAGCATGCTTTATAGTGGCCTAAATACCCTAAAGGCACCAGATCCTATCTGATCTTAGAAGCTAAGTAGGGTCAGCCCTGGTTAGTACATGGATGGGAGACCACCAATGAATATCAGGTGCAAGTCTCCATTTTATATAAATCACAGGTGCTGTAGGCTATATTTCAGAGGAAGTAACTGTCAAAACCACCTCTGAGTATCCCTTGCCTATGGACTTTATCAGACATGCATAATACAGTGTCATAAGGATGCCATATAACCGTGAAAGGGTGCACAGATCAGATGTTACCCTTTCACGGTTTTAAAAAAGCAAAATCACGTACTTTTTAATTGAGGGCTTACACCATCAATAGACCCCCCTGCTGCTTTTTTGCTGGCATTGCCAGCATGCAATACCTTGGGTCATTAAGATCACATACTTACCCCGGCAATGGCCACTCCAGAGCAAACACTTCCAGGTGAGATCAGGACATTCAGGCAAGTTTCCCTCTTTTTATGACCCTCCCTGGGTTACTTGTGACTTTGAAATTATGTATATGTGCTCTGCTTCACTTTTTAAGGTTTATTTTTGTTTTGTTTTTCAAAATTTCCTGTGTAATGAAATTGCATGGGATTTTGAGCGAGGAAGTGACTTCCTCTTCATTCACAAAGGAGCCTTTGCCAGGAAGGGAGGTGAGTGTTGGTGAGAACATTCTTTTGCTGGCATAAAAATGGGAGGATTGTGTCAGCAAAATAATGTTTTAAAGACTGCATCTGATAAAGTCCTAAGAAAACCTATGCAATTTGTGGGGTCACTTAAGTCAACAGGTGACTTGAAGGTACAGAGAAAGAGAGAGAGAGAGAGAGCACGCTTTGAATGAGGGAGAAAGTATCATCTTGACTTAAACCATGGAGATCCCTTGCTGGGCAGAGTGGTGAGGCTTTAGCGCAAGAACAGGGACAGGATGCCAAGAGATGTTTGCATATTTATTTATTTATTTGGCTCATATCCCTCCCTTCTTCACAAGTTGCTCAGGGCACACACACTCATACACCAGTGCCATCTTAATACATGGGCATGCTGGGCAGTTGCCTGGGACCCCCATGGGAATAGAGGCCCCATGCCAATCTATGCACAGACTAGAATTTAACATTCATTTTCCAGTCACCAACATCAATATTCAAATCTCCCACTAAGTTAGTAGAAGGAGAAAAATTATGACTTGTAGCGGAGAGTACGCATGTCTGCATTTGCAGGAATGGGGAATGGGGAAGATCACATGCAGGCATTGCAAAAGGTAAGTGAATGTACGACACACTTCTTTTAAAATGGATTAATCTTTATTTGTTATTAATTGTGTTGTCCTTTTTATGATAAGTGAAAACAGTATCATCTCCTCGGGCAGTACAGTAGTCATATCATAGCTAGGCCTTTCTTAAAAGATGAAATTACCAGAGAGGCAGCTGTAGCTTTAAATTACATAGATCATGTCCATTAGTGAATAGATATTTGCAGAAACACACTTCAAAGGAGCACAGGTGGCCCTAATTAATTCTTAATTTCCTTTCTTCAACAACTTGATATGGAATGAAGAAAATAACCTTCAATATAAAACAACAACAAAAACAATAATAACAACTACCCACACATGTATAAATTCTATTTTCCCAACCAAGTTAAGAGGTTCACACTAAAATGAATCTGATAATTTGTTTTTAATTAATAAAAGCATAAATAAAATTTGTCTGTTTAGAGAAGTTGTGGAAAGATTATTACAATGAGAGATGCAGTACAACATAGACATAATTTATTACACATTTCTCCATCCTTTCCCTTTAAGGCTAGAAACAATTTGTATTTGGAACTTTTATGTGGAAAACATTATATTCTGGACTTGGCAGTTTATATTCTATTTTAAAAGAATTTCCTGACAGTAATATAAAGTCAGCATCACCCCTCCCATAAATGGACTCCTCTGTATGATCCCAGATTTCCCATATTGGGCCAGCAATGAGTGGAGGTTCCACAGTGCTGAGGTAACATGAGAACATAGCCTACGTGGACTTATAACCACAACTATAATCTCTTCTTCATCTGCATAAAAGCTGCTGTTTCTAGAGAATAAACTGATAAAACAATTTGCACATCATAGCATAACATCATAGCATCATAGGGTTGGAAGGGACCACAAGAGCCATCTAGTCTAACCTCTGCCATGGAGGCACACCTTCAAAGTACTCCTGAGAGACAGTCATCCAAAAGACCTCCACCATCCTCTGAGGCAGTTTATCCACTGCGGAACAGTTCTTACTGTCAGGAAGTTCTTTCTAATGTTTAGTATATAGAATATTCTGAGACTTAAGCTATACTGTTACATCTTGATCATGGTGTCTCCCCTGCCAGGTAAGTATAGCCTGTTAGGTAACAACTTCCGTGAGTAAAAAAATGGTGTGGCCACCCTCAATCCTACCCGGAACAGTCATGGATGATGCCGAGAGACGGACGGCGTCATCCAAAATGGACCCCCTGCTGCGCAGCAGCTTCGTTGCTGTTATGGAGGCTTCTTGCATGGTAAGGGGCATCTGAAAAAGTCCTGGGTCTAAAAAAGAGCAGGACGTGGAACAAACAAGCAAGGTTCGTTTACAAGCTCTGCAACAAATATTACAGAAACTCTGAAGATTTCTGATGCTCTCTTTTCTGACCAAAAGAGGAACCCAGGCAGAACTTCTTAGTGCTTGGGGAAGAGGGGAAAGATAGGTCAGAGGTGTAGATACAGGGTTGGGGAAATAAGGGCATTTCTGTGCCAAATAAGAATTCTTCAACATTACTTCCTTCCCCAGATATCCAAAGAAAAGGGGGAGGCAAAGTTACCAAGGGAATGAAAACACAACAAATAAAGGAGTTCTAGGTGTCAACACTTTTCACTCCTGTTACATTGGTAGAAATTTGGGGAATGAAGACAAATTTCATTGGGGGACAGATTTCTTATCTGGTGTCAATGTCCCCCCCCCCAAGCTACCCCTCTGAGTACCATATTTGAACCAGCATAAAGAGCAACAAAATTCTCAGTACAGGTTCAGTCACTTGAAGGTCTTGCAGCTGATGTATTTTTTTAATGTAAATTTTAATCTCACAGTTTGAGTGCTTTTAACTTGCTGGCACATCTGAAATGTTTTGATTTTAGCTTTCATTAAATACCCTGCGATGGAATTCTTTAAATCTTTAAATCTTTAAACACGAACCATTAAGCCACTTAAGCACTTTTGAAAATTTCATCTTAAATAAATGACTCAATTTTCCAAGATGCTGAGCATCCATCCTCTTATCCTATGTTTTCAATGTCAGTAGTAAACACTTCTTTTACATTATTTTTTGGTGGGTTTTTTTATTCACTCCTGAGGTTCTGTCCATAATTTAGCTTTTTTTTCCAATCAATACGAAGTGAAACTGTAGCCAATAAGCAGCCAGAGCAATGCCCACGTTTTATTTTAAAGAATAAAACTTTAAATCTTTAAAGTTTTATTCTTTAAAATAAAACGTGGGCATTGCTCTGGCTGCTTATTGGCTACAGTTTCACTTCGTATTGATTGGAAAAAAAAGCTAAATTATGGACAGAACCTCAGGAGTGAATAAAAAAACCCACCAAAAAATAATGTAAAAGAAGTGTTTACTACTGACATTGAAAACATAGGATAAGAGGATGGATGCTCAGCATCTTGGAAAATTGAGTCATTTATTTAAGATGAAATTTTCAAAAGTGCTTAAGTGGCTTAATGGTTCGTGTCTTATGACTTCCAGTGTAAAATGTCCCACTACATCATCCGGATACCTGAATATGGAGTTCTGTCTGACCAATGTCTGCCTAAAATAAATATTTGTTTCTAATGAACACTCCTTGCAGGCAAGAACCATCCAACTGAGAGCCATTTGACACTGATAAACAAATACTTCAAATTTCAAATGAGCAAACAGAATACAATCAAGCAAGGTGACACTGGGATAGCCAGGTATTTAAATGAAAAGTTGGAACAGAGTGCCTTAGGCTGAAATATGGTAGCAGCAAGTATTTGCTGAATAATTTGCAATCATGAATAAAAACACAACACAACAAACCAAAATGCCTGCATAGATGGCTGTGTTAAATGAATATGATAGGCTGGAAGGTAGAGTATCTGATTACATGCATCAAATGTTTTCTTTATTTCAAATAATGCAAAATTGCAGAATATAATTGCATTCTAGGAGCTTCTTGGATTGAACAGAATTTTGATTTTAGGGCTTAAAAGATTTGTTCACTTGTGATTCATAAGTTAGTTCCAAAGTGTACTGCAGGAGATGCAAGGGTGTCCCTCCCATTAATCATGCCTGAAAAAAACAATAGGATCTTGGAGCCTCCACAGAGTTGTCCTTCTATGTGACACTGTCATTTCTATTAAAGCACAAAAAAGGTCACATTACCCCTTTTGCAGGTATGTTGTAGAAGAGAGGAAGAGTGGAGTTCACACCACCACCACATGCAAGAAAGCCCTGTTGCCAGGATTTATATTGTCAGGGGCTCATTGAATGCGAAAACAGCCAATTGAAAAAATTACACATTCATCAAGGCAATTTCTAGTGAACACTGGTGAGAAAAAAAGATCATGATCTAGCATCCTCGGGCAGCACAATTTTGCAGCTTTTTTAAAAAAATCATAATAATATTTATATTACCTTTCTATAGCTTTCAAAACTAAGGTAGGTAACATGAGCAATACTTAAAATAACAACAGCCAAGAAACAAATCAAGTAAAAGCAGACTGAAGCAGGTTGAAAAATCCAAAACTAATAGTATGGAAAACTGATCACAGATCTTCACTTTGAACAAAACAACTGAGCCTATCTGTGCCAAAGAGTTCTAAAATCTTCAGGTGAGACCCTTAATTCTGTCCCACTACCTTTCTAGGCATGTTTGGCGGCAACAATGAAGAGGGCCTTCTCAGTGGCTGCTCCCAGACTTTAGAACTCCCTCTCTAGGGGAAGCCTAGGGTGGCTCTCCTATTGCTCTGCTTCTGCTGACAAGTGAAAATATTTCTGTTCTGAGAGGCTTTCAAAAATTGTCAGCAATGGGCTTGTAATGGTGTTACCCAAATTGCTAAGGGTCTGTGGGGACCCTCTGATGTTGTAATATTAATTTGGGGGATTTAACTAACTCAACTTGGCATGCGAGAGGCCAGGCAATGGTGGGACCTTTTAACCTATGTATACATAGGAGATTTTAAGCAAAAAGTACAATTAAATTATATTTATTGGAAATTAATGTAAACAGCATCCACACAAACATAGAGGGGCCGGTTCCACAACAGGAAAAAGTTTGCAAGATTCTGGATTACCATTCTTTCGCATCAGGAGTGCATAAATCACATGACTCCTGGCATTTTCGGAAAATGCAGCCAGATCCAGCCACTTTCTGTTTTCCTTAGTTCACACAGGCAAAGGTGGGGGGGGGATCGCCTCCAGATGATTAAAGCCAGGCAGGAGGCGGGGAGGGAGCAATGAGGCGGTTATGGAGACCATAAATAATGAGAGGAAAGAAAAAGGAGAAACAAACAAGCGATTGAAAGAGCGATCTGTCAACCCCTCCCCCACCATCTTCCCCAGCCCTGAAAGGCTTCTATAAAGAAAGGAGTCAATGAAAGCATGAACAAGCAAAAGCATGGTGGAGCGATGTCCTTCCCTTCCCTTCATGCATGCACACACAAACACACACCACAGAAGCAGGGCTTGCCTCATTCCTGATTGTTTTCCCTCCCTCCGTAGCCTTGAATAAAGGCAAGTGAATGGAACGACAAAAAACCAAAAGAACGAACATGCGATCGGCTGTTCCCCCCCCCCACACACTCACACTAGTGAAGCAGGGGCTCGTCCCCGATCATCTTCCCCACCCCCAAAGCCTTCCTTTGAAACAGACAGGAAGGGCTCAGAGTAGATTTTCCAAAGTGGGCTGCAAGCAGAAGGAGGGTGAATTTCTTCTCTCCAACCCCTCAGTCTATTCGGATAAAGCAGAATGGTCACTCCAACCAATCAGGATTCAGCTCTGCTCACAGTAATTTGAAAAGGTAGATGCAAGTTTACACTATGGTTAGTTCCCATGACAAATTATGCGCATTTTCGCGAACTTAATCAAAAAAGTGTGGAAAACTAGCGAAAGCTGATACTGCGCAACTTATGGGTTTTTTGCACCCCCTCCTTCTGAAAAGGGTGCTGTTGCTTCGAAATGCATGGGAACTATCAGGCTTCTTGTTGCATTCTTTGAGGATTTATTTTGCCGTGTAAACGACCCCTCAGACTTCTGACACAAGGCTATAAAAATAGTAGGAAGTATTTGGATAGAGGAATAGAATAAGGGGTATAGTGGGTTATACTGTACGGATCCTGCAGAGCTGAGATCACAAAGCACACAGACAGCAAAGAGGTCTGGATGATAGACTGGCTACAGAGTGGGACATGGAGTCAAAAGGAAGTGAAACTGTGTGCAGTTTGGTGGTATTTTAGGAGGATATTTTGGTCCTATCTATATGGCAAAAAAATTCTGAATGGCATTTGAAAGATCGATGATCTGTACAGATGGATGTTTGAATACAGATGAGTCATTCAGAGGGGTGGCAGCAAAACTCATCCTGAAGTTTGTGAGTGGTGGATCTGGGGCTTCATCCAGATCTCTGGGGAAAATCTGTATGATTATCAAACAAGCGATCATTTGTACACCCCCGTTCGCACAGATATAAACAGGAAGTGTAATCTGATTGGCTGGCCGAGCAGAGGGGACAGGGCTAGCAAAGAGAGGAATTGGCAGCAGCCACCATGTTGGATTCCTGGCTACATGAGCATCTGGTAAGTCCGTGAAACACAGATGTTTACTTTTATTCATTTTTATTTTATGTTGTAAAGACATAATAACAACTGTCCACATCACAGGGAGCTTTTTTTCCTGCAAAATTTTTTGTACATTTATTGGTTTGATTTCATACATGTTATTTGCATTGTTAAATATGAACATTATTTTTATCTCTATTTTGATGTAAATCAGAAGTGGGGAACTGCCAGGAATTGGGGGACAGATTGGGCCCCCATGAATTTTTTTTATTATTATTTTTATTTATACAGAATATTACACATCCTCCACCATTTATTCCCAGTTCATAAACTTCAAACAAATCTTACACTTCTATACATTAAAAACCTGACTTCTTCTGTAAAAATAACTCAAAGAGTTTTCTTCTCCTAGTTAGTTTATGTCTTCCATTCATAATCCTTAATCCTACTTTCCTACTGTCATCAAATAGTTTGTTACTCTCTTTTCCCACCTTTCACCCTTAATGACGCCCAAACTATTAAACAAATCACTAACTTGTCTCTCTCGTTCTTTTCTATATCTCTGCATTCCTATTAATATTCCATTTTTTTTACAGTAGTTAGTCAGTGGAGACCATTCCATTTCCAATTTCTCTGTTGATTTCTTATTCAATATATGTGTTAGTTTATCATCTCTCATCTCGAGTACCTTATCAAGCCAATCTTCTATTTGTGGCGTTTCTTTACTCTTCCATTTTGCAGCCGCTATCAGGCGTGCGGCCGTGCATGTATATAATAGTATTCTCCAGTGTCTCTTCTCAACTTCCTTATCTATCATTGACGTGATATTCAATAAGTAAAATTTGGGGTTGAGATCTAATTGTGTTTGAAATATTTTTTGAACTATTTTATGCACTTTTAACCAGTATTTCTGCATAACTGGACATTGCCAACCCATATGTATTAATGTATCTGTTACTTTTCCACATTTCCAACATTCTTTTCGCTTTCTTCCAAATATTTTATTTAACTTTACTGGCGTTAAATACCACTGATTACTAATTTTAAGATAGTTTTCTTTCAATGCTTGGCATGCTGTAATTTTTCCCCCCCCAAGCTGTTTCTCATTCTTCCATATTTATTACTTCACCAACATACTCTCGCCCATTTAACCATTGCTTCTCTAACCGTTTCTGTTTCAAGCTGCCTGGACAGGAATAAATTATAGAGTTTAGCTATTTTACTCCATTCTCCTCCCCATAGTATTTTATCCACTTCTGTCTGTTCTTCCATAAATCCCTTCTTTTCTTTGTCTTGTTTAAATCTATTATTTAACCGCTGGTACGTCAACCAATTTAATACCCATCCTTCTTCTTTTAACTCCTCTTTTGTTTTAATTTCTATCCTGCCTTCTTCATTCTTTTTAGATAAGTTTATATATGTGATCCAGTTGTTCGTTCTCCCTGTTTGCCCCCATCTTCCAAAGAAAGCTTCGGCAGGTGACAACCACTTTGGTAGCTTATCGTAATATAGTTTTTGGATCTTTTTCCAATTTTGCAGCAACGTTTTTCTCACTATATTATTATTAAAATCTTTATGTACCTCTGCTTTGTTGTATCCCAAGTAGGCATGCCACCCTAGTCTTAGACCATCTCCTTCCAGCATTAATAGCTTAGTATCCTGTAGTTTAATCCATTCGAAGATCCATATCAAACTACAGGCTCTATAATATAGATTTAATTCGGGTAGGGCCGTACCTCCTCTTTCAGGTCTTTCCACCAGGGTCTGCCATTTTATCCTTGCTTTTTGGCCATTCCAAATAAAATCACTCAAATCTCTTTTCCCAATGTTAAATGGCTTGTCGTTTGTCAAAATTGGCAAATTTTGGAACAAGAACATTAGTTTGGGTAGTATAGACATTTTTATTGTAGCTATGCAGCCTAGTAGTGATAAATTTAATTTTTTCCATTTATCTAGTTCCTCTTTTATTTTCTTCCAAGTTCTCTTATAGTTATTATCATATCAATCTAGATTTCTGTTTGAAATCCAATTTCCCAAATATCTCACTTTTTTTTTCCAATTTTGCACTTCGATAGCCTTTCCAAAATTTCTTCATCTTTTTTGGTAATATTTCTTGGTATTATTAATGTTTTATCCTTATTAATCTTAAGACCCGCATACTTCCCATATTCCACAATAGTTCTCATTAATTTATCTATATTCTCCAAGAGGTCTTCCAGTACCACAGCTAGGTCATCCGCAAAGGCCATAACCTTATATTCCTGGTTTTTTATTTTCAGTCCCTGAATTGTCTTATCCTTCCTGATTTTATTCATTAGAACCTCTAGGACTGTGATGAATAGTAGCGGCGACAATGGACATCCCTCTCTAGTCCCTTTTTGTATCTTTATTTCCGATGTCTTTTCACCATTTATTATGATCTGTGCTCTTTGTTCTATGTATATTTTTTCTATATTTGCTATTATAAAATGGCCAAATCCTAATTCTTTAATCATCTGGGTTATGCAGCTTCAATTTAAATTGTCAAAGGCTTTTTCCGCATCTGTGAAGATTATTGCCACCTTTCTTTCATTATTTTTTTCCAAAATTTCCAATATATTTACCACGTTCCATATATTACTTGACAATGATCTTCCTGGGAGGAACCCATTTTGATCCGTATGAATAATTTCTTTTAGTACTGTCTTCAACCTGTTAGCTATCATAGTAGCATAGATTTTGTAATCCATGTTTAGCAACGAGATCGGGCGATAGTTTTTGACATCAGTTTTGTCCTTCCGCTCCTTTGGTATCACCACTATATTAACAGTTTTCCAGGTCTCTGGCATGCCCTCTGTTTGAATCCTATTTATCGTTTGCAACAGGTGCGGTGCTATTTCATTCTCAAAAAATTTATAAAAAATATCAGTAAAGCCATCTGGCCCTGGTGCTTCCCTTTCTTGAGGTTTTGGATAGCTGCCGTTAACTCTTCCTTATTGAATAGTTTTGTTAAGCCCGATCTTTGTTGATCCATTAGCATAGTAAATTTATTTTCCCTTAAATAACACACCAACTCTTTCTCCCATCCCTCTTCTTGAATGTTTGCTTTATATAGTGAAGAGTAAAACTCAAAAAATGCTTTTTCTATATCTTTTTGTGTTGTTAATATTTTGTCTCCTGTTTTAATTTCCATTATTCCAGTTCTTTCTTTTTCTTTCTTCAGTTTATATGACAACCACCTCCCTGTTTTGTTAGCATGTTCAAATTGTTTCTGCTTGATTCTTTTTAGTTTGTTTCCTATCTCTTCAACCATTTCAGAATTGATCTTATTTTTTATTAACATTATTTCTTTTTGTAAAGTACTATTTTGAGGTTTTTCTCTTAGCTTGTCTTCCTGTATTTTTAATTTTTGTAAAAGTTCTTGAATTTTTGTCTCTTGATTTTAACTGTCTCTGCTCCTCTTTGTAATAATATTCCCCTAAGCGTTGCCTTGAATGCATCCCAGGTGATACTCATCTTAGTTCCCTCTTTCTTGTTTTCATTAAAGTAAAGTTTAATACAATCCTGCATTTTTCCTACAAATCTTTCACCCTTTAGCAACTCTTCCTTTAGTCTCCAAGCGTATTCCTTCCTTGGTATTATCATTATCATTCTTATAGGATTATGATCAGAAATTACTTTTGGCATTATTTCCATATAACTTATTTTGGGGATAAGTGTCTTTGTTATCCAGAACATATCTATCCTTGACATTGTGTTGTGGACACCTGAATAAAAATGTATCCTTTTTCTGAATGATACTTTTTTAGTCCATAGATCTTCTAAGTTGTGTTCTTCCATTAATTCAAAGCAAACTCTCGGTAGTCTACCTTGCTTCTCTTTACTCTAACCTGATCGGTCTCGCCTACCATCCATTACTCCGTTAAAATCCCCTGTGAGGATTATGGTTCTGTTTTCCAATTTTCCCATCTCTTCTTGGAGTTTTGTTTTTAAAAAATTCTGCTTATTCACTATTGGGGTGTAAATGGCTATCACGTATATTTTCATACCAATAAGGTTAAGTTCTAAGCCTATCAAATGGCCTTCATTGTCCTTGAATATTTGTCTCACTTCATATTTTCTGTCCACATATATCGCCATTCCTTTCTTCTTATTAGCTGCTAAGGAAACGAATTCTTGGCCTAATTTTGAGTTCTTTAGATATTTACTGTCACTTTGTTGTATTCTTATTTCTTGCAGGCATGTAATCTCAGCTTTATTTTTTCCCAAAAAATGATAAACCCGCCTTTTTTTTTGTTAATGTGTTCAACCTCTTGACATTCCATGATGTTATATTCAGGAATATGTTCTTTAATCTTCAGCCTCTTCCTCTCCTGCTTCGGCTTCACCTTCCTCGTTTCCTCCATTTCCATTCTCCGATTCCTGGAATTCTGTTTCCTTCTCCTCTAAATGTTTCTCTATTCCTTCGTCCTCATCTAAACTCCTGTTGTCCTCTTTATCCATTCCTTCCCCCTTATCTTCCGTTTCTCCTTGCTTCGTTCTTTTCTGCTCGTATTTTAGTTCATCCTCATTTAATTTCCTCAGAAATTCCTTTGCTTTTTCTGTCGAATTTATTCTATATTTCTTCTGTCAATATGTGCATGAGATACCTTGAATTTGTTCCCATCTGTAGTTTACTCCAAGTCTTATTAACATTTGCATAAGTGGTTTATAGTCTTGCCTCTTCTTAAGGATTTCTACTGGCGTGTCTTTGTATATTTGGATTTCCTTTCCCTCTATTATTAATTTGTCTGTATAGTTTTTATGTATTATTTCCCCCCTGTATTTAGATCTTGTAAAGGAGATCACTATGTCCCTTGGTAGTTTTCTTTCCTTTGCTATGGCCGAGTTAGCCCTAAAACACTTGTCCACTTCCTGGGCCATCCACTCTTCTGATTCATTAATGTAGCTTGCCAAGGGGGATATTATTCTTTCTTGCAGGTTTTCATACATTTTTTCTGGGAGTCCCCTTAGTTTGACGCACTTCTCTCTGTATCTGATTTCTTGTATGAGGCTTGCATGTTTTTCTTTTTCCAAATCCCTAGTGAGGTTTTCTGTTTGAGTCTCTAATTTTGTAGTTCTAGTCTTCACGTTATCTACATCATCTTTAATGTCTTTTAACTCAGTAGTCATCTTGTCTAATCTCTTGCCAATTTTCTCCAAATCTTGTCTTATATCTTTTTAAAAATCTCTCTAATTCTCCTTTATCTCTTTTTAAAATGATCTTAACTCCTCCAGATTTGCATATTAATGTCTGTCTGTTTAGGAGGCATCTCTGTTGTCACTTGTGAGGTTGTATATGCCCTGGGCCTTAGACCAGAGGCCATCTACTTCCCTCTTCATCTCCTAACTAGTGGCGTCTACAATCTTCATTGGTTATGTTTGGGTATATGTTCTAACTTCCACTATACTTATGATCACCAAGTTTTCTCAAAGTTTGTATATCTTAACTTCACACCAGGCAACTTCACACCAGGCAACTTCTATATTTTATCAGCTGCTCAAATAAGACTACTAAGTTATACTAACCCTACTATTTAATAAACTATATGTAGAGTATATGTAATTACACTTGTCGAGGTTACGATTATAGCTGCCAGAAAAAAAATCACATTTCCATATCCTTTCTCCGACTGTCATGGCTTTGCTTAACACTGTCAAGTGCACTGTATTCTCAACTCTTTATCCACCTTTTAATCCCTAATCAATTCTTCTCCACTTCAAGCCCTCTATTCCAATCCATCTGCTCCAAACCTTCCTGCACTTTTATGATCCTCTGTCCTCCGACCCAAGTCCACTCAGTTCTGTCTGCTCCCCAGCTTGCCTGCTCTGTCTCAGTCCATCTACACCTCTCACTTTTATTGTCTCATCTGCTCCCCCGTTCCCATCTCCCTCCGTTTGCCTCCATCTGCCTCTTTCTCCCATCTGGTCCTCCCCAACCCGTCTGCTCCACCTCCTTCCCTCTGACTCCAGTAATTCCGTCTGCTTCCTGGCCCGTCTGCTCCTTTCTGTCTGCTCCTACTCCTTCTCACACTCCTGTTTCTCTCCGTCTGCTCCTCCTCAGCCCGTCTGCTCCATCCCGATCCAGCACCTTTCCTCCAACTCAATTCGCTCCCTCTGCTCTAGGTGGTGGGAGATTTAAAACCATATATATATCGCTCGCTGTGGCCAGCTAGGCCAGGGCATCATGTGGAGTTTAGGGGGTCTAAAAAATCATGTAGGCAGGTTGTACACTTGTGAATGGTTGCTTTTTGGGATTTTAACCCCTTGTATGGATTTTTTATCCTTCGTGCAGACAGGACCTTATATGATTCCCCTGAAGGGATAGGATTTTGAGTGGAATACAATGTTTCTCAGAGGTTCCCATGACTAAACAAATGGTGCCCTGAAGAGTTAATGATTATTAACGGGTGCTGCATTTGGAATTGAATAGGAATAGGGCAGATCTTTTGTTGGAAGGGGATGAGGGAAGGAAGAACCCATTTTACAAACATTAATGTCTCTGCTATCATTGAGTGGATTAGTGAATGACTCCCCTCCAGGTGTTAAATTCTGACCTGAGTATTTGGTTTTGAGAGATTTACAAGGCCCCTCCCTTGGTTATACATGAATCCATCCTTGGTATTTGGGGGTTCCTGGTTTATCTGTAATTACATGGATAGCCACATTAAGGTCCTATCTATACCATTAAAATAACATGAACAAGATGTGAAAGATTGGTGATCCATTCAAATGGCCATTCACACAAATATGTGTCATTTGGAAGGAGGGCAGCCAAATCACTGCAAAGTCCACGTGACCTGTGTTCGGGGCTTCGTACAGATTTTCTGAAAAGCTCTATACAACTTCTGAATGTACAACCATCTGAACACTCACGTTCGGACACATGCACACAGATATGAACAGGCAGTGCAATCTGGTTGGGTGGATGAGCGCAGGGGGTGAGGCTAGCAAAGAGGGAAAGCGGCTGCAGCTGCCATGTTGGATTTTCAGCTAAGCGAGGGTCCACTAAGTTGATCAAATAGCGATTTTTACTCTTTTTTATTTCTTTTATTTGTGATCACAAAGTGTTGCTTGTGTGCACCCTGGGAAACTTTTTTTTAATTAGTGTTCATGTTTCTCCCCCACCCCCCATATAGACAAGACTTAAGCCAAATTATTAAATATCGCCAATTATTTGATATTCCAAAGATGGGGTTTATCAGGGTAGGTAACAATGGTGTGCTGTCTTTTTGTTTTTGTTTTTTATCTACTGTTTTTAATTGATTTTTAAAAATGCTTTTTCTTCTATTACTTGTTTAATTGCTTTTAAAATAAAAATTAAATATATCAGGTTTTTCATAGATATTTTAATTTGCATTGGCTTTAATACTGGAAAAAGTTAATACCATTGGCCCTCCATATCCATGGGTTCTGCATCCATAGATTCAACCAACCACAGTGCAAAAATATTCAGGGGGGGATTCAAAAAAGCAAACCTTGCTGTTTGCCATTTTTTATAAGGAACACCATTTTACTATACCATTGTATACACAATCCTAAATATACACTGGACTGACTATGTGACGAATGTTGCTGTCCTTGAGCAAGCAGGGATCACCAGCATTGAGGCCATGACATTGAGAACACAGCTGCGCTGGGCAGGGCATGTTTCTAGGATGGAGGACCATCACCTCCCAAAAATAGTACTCTATGGTGAACTCGCCACGGGTCAGCGTAAGAGAGGCTCTCCAAAAAGCGATACAAGGACTCCCTGAAACAACATCTCAGGCTCAGCCAAATTGATCACCAACAGTGGTCTGCCCTGGCCTCACATCGGGAGGCATGGAGACGCACTATCCACATTGCTGCAGCTTTATTTGAGAACTTATGCCGAACAAGTCTTGAAGAGAAACAACAATGCAGAAAGAATCACAACCCAGAAACATCACCCAAGGAGACCTTCTGCTGTGCTTTCTGCAACTGGACTTGTCTATCTCAGATTGGCCTTTTTAATCATCAGCGCACTTGGAGAAAGCGCGGGATGAGTCCTTCCTGAATCTTCGTTTGCGAAGAAAAGCCAGAGAGAGAGTATATAATGCAACTTGAGCATGGTATCCACGAGGGGACTTGGAACCAAACCCCAGTGGATACTAAGGACCCACTTTATATAAATGAATATCATCATCATCATCATCATCATCACTACAATCATCATCATCATCATTTACTGGAAGAAAACTACTAGAAGGCCAACCACAGCAGAGGAGCAGACAGCAGCAGGAAACAGAGTAATAACAAAATTCTATTATAAAGCAAATCCATCAGCCCAAGGCTACCAAAAGAGAACATACAGTATCTAGAAAGAAATGCACCTGTAGCATTGCTTGCCTAAGAACCTGTACCTGAGAATCTGAAATAGTTACTACAGAGATGTGAAACTCTACTAAGAAATGCTGCTAACCTTATCAAAACCCTTTTCTCTTCTTGCAACACTTCTCCAATGCTTTATCCACCAGTAATTTCAAAATCTGACTAAGGGCTCCTCTACACTGGCCAAATATCCACGCTTACCCCTGTTCCTGAGCCCTGCAGTCCAAACAATGCAGGGCATTTACCCTGATCTGCCCCGGGCAGTCCAAACAGCCCCCAGAGCAGATACAGGGCTGAAACAGAGGCAAGCCAGAATAGGACCCAATAAACCATTCTAAGAAAATACCTGGTTTAATCAGTTTCTGCCAGATTGGACCCTGGCTGTCCATGGGAGTGCATCCTAGAATTGTGCTCCTCACTATTACTGCCAGCTCCTTGGCTCTCCCAGAAGCCAGGCAGGGGTCCTGCAGCATGTGACTGAGGCTGGTCACATGCAGGGGGCCTGCATTCATATGTTTTGAGACCCCTACTGACTTCTGTGTCAGCGAGAAAATGGTGGCGGCAGCAGTGGTGGCTTCAGAGATGGGCTGGAGGCCTGTTTTGACTCTGCTCTGTTTTCTGCATGTAAGGGGGGGGGTTTGGCCAGCTCCAGAGTCAGGATACACCAGTGGTGAGCTGGCATATCCTGCCTGGTAAACAATAGAGTTTGATGATGCATTAACTGCCATAACTCAATGCTATAGAATTCTGGGATTTGCACTTTCGTGAAATATTTAGCCTTCTCTGTCGGAGAGCTCTGGTTCCACAATAAACTACAAATCCCAGGATTCCATAGAATGGAGCCACAATAGTTAAAGCAGTGTCGACCTGCATTATTTCTGCCCTATGGCAACAGCCTTAAACATTTTGGTAAAATTTGATAGAATTTTGCCAGTCTGTTTCTGGGCACAATTCAAAGTGCTGGTTATGACCTTTAAAGCCTTATGCGGCTCAAGTCCAGGTTATTTGAAGGTCCATATTCTTCCTCATGAACCAGCCTAGGTTCTTTGATCTGCTGGGGAGTCCCTTCTCTCTGTCCCACACCCTCACAGGTACATCTGGTGTGCACCTGGGAAAGGGCCTTCTCAGTGGCTGCCCCAAGGTTCTGGAATGCTCTGCCCAGAGAAGTCAGATTGGCACCCTCCATGCCATTCTTCTGGAGCCAAGTAAAAACTTTCCTGTTTTGGCAGGCCTTTGCCAATCTTTGCTAATGGCAGTGCTGGGGTATATGTGAGTGTTGTGTGTGTGCGGGTGTATCTATGCATGTGTTTTTAGAGTTTTAGCTGTTTTAAACTTTTTTAGTTATTTAATTGTGTTTTAACTTTTGTATTTTGCTGATTTTAGCAATGTCTTTTTATTGTATGCCACTTTGAGTCTCAAATTTGGAAAAAAGGAAGATAGAAATAAAGATAATGATGATGATGATGATGATGATTAATAGTAGAAACTCTAAGAACAGGCCCTAGAGACAAGCCAGTTCCAACCTAGAAATGTATGCAACCTAGTGACTGTTACCTCTTGCTCTACATAAGCATGTTTGTGGCGATCAATAGGACAGTTCTATTTGACAGAACAGTTCCTGCTGAAGCATAAACACACTGATTACAACAAAGAGTTTTTGTATGAGATGCCATTTATTATCCTATACCGTTTGACACAGTGCAGGATATTGTAGCAATAAATCAGGAGTAGCAAATTATTTAATAGTGCATTAACTGTAGATTTCCACATATATTACAGTGCTTTAGCCAACACTGAATGTGTTTTTCAATTGCTTCGTATATCCCCAAAGTACTGGCATGGAGTCATCCATCATTGAGACATGCAGAGTTTTTGTGTTTCCTCTTTTTATTATATTAAAACGCTCAATCTACATGTGTAGCACTAAATAAAAGTCCCAAGAGTATTTCCCTACACAGCATTCTCAACTCACTGCAGAGTTGCCTTGCAGGGTTTGTCTATCTCCCACAACTCTCACCCTCTTTCCTTTTTCTAGGGAAAAAAGGTTTGTCTGACACAAGGAGGAAACAAGCAGTGTTGACTTGACACATAGGCAAACCTGTCCTGGAATGCATTACATTTGTCTGTCTGAACTAATGCTGTCTGTTCTAATAACAAATATCTGCAGTCTTAAAGTAAGGCTTCTTCTCCTGTCTGTTATCGAGGATCCACCATTGGCCCATAGTCAGTCCACCTGTGTGCATGCCTCATCTCACAGTGAGATAAGGTACGTCCTCTTTAGACCACAGGCCACTGGAGTTAGGTACCTTTAAGATTTGATTTATTGAGTCATTAAAATATTTATAATCTGCCATCTATTTAAAAACCTTGGGGCAGCATACAATAAAAGTAGTTAAATCTAAAATAAGGCAAACAAAATGTTTTCAAAAGCTAGATGTTTTTAGCAGCTAAAAACCATATTAAAGACATTAAACCATTTTTAATATTAAAAACCTATGAAACAGTTTAACAAGTTAAAAACAAGACAGAGTAAACCCAGTTTAAATAGGTTAAAGATATGAACCTGGTTAGGGCTGACCTTGGGAAAGAAAATTTGTTGAAGTAAGTAAATAAGTTGTAATAATGGCAACCCCCTGCCCTCGAGCACTATGCGGGTTGCTTAGGGGGAGGTGTTTTGATGGCCTCAGGTGAAGAGAACCCAGTTGATTGGTCAGGGCACATCGTGCTATGATGTAAAAGAGCAGGGAGAGGAGCTTAAGCTTTATTAGCTCCTGCCACCCCTGGCCTCTTCCCTTTTGGACATTTTGACAGTCCACCCTCCTGTTTCTGTCACAGTGTGAATTTGCTGGTTGCTTTAAGGGCCAGGTAGGATTTCCCCCCCTTTTCCATGGGTTTTTTGCCTGCCTCACACTGTCATAGGGGAAGTGTTGACTGGCTGCAGGGTGGTGTCTTAAATAGGCGGTCACTTCCAGAGATGGGGGAGATGGGATTAGTTTGGTGTGCACCTATGGCACCCCGTTTAGGTGAAGGATGGGTCTATCAAACTACAACTACAGGTCATGTGACCTGGGGTGGGAGAAGGTTATCCTTGAGGCTGGCCACAGGATTGAGCTCTCACCAGAAGTCATGTGACTTGAGGTGTATTGTTCTGTGGTCTTGCCTTCCTATAGATGGTGCCCGGGGAGGGGGGGAGGTAGCCCAGCTTTTCTGGGAAACCACTTGGGGCTCAGGTGTTTCACTCAGGGAAGCTGGGAGTAGGTCTGGAAAGTCCATCAGCTCCAGCTTTTCCAGCACTAGGTCTCCCCCCAGTTTTGCATATCTCCAGAAATAAAGAACTAAATAGGTATAGATTTAATAAAGTGGCCCTTGTTTAACCCAATTCTTGTGTCTGACCTCATTATTTCATGGGTTGGTCATCAATGGCAGGCAGTTAACTAAATTCACTTAGCTTCTTTAGCAGCAGTGAGCAATTGTAGTGGGTCCAGGAACTATTTTTCTGCCCCTGGGAAACTTTGGGAGGAGCTACATGGATTGCCAAAAGTGCTACCCCCCACCCCCAGAAATGGTTGGAAGTCTCCTTCTGTTTTCAAAAAATGGGTATTTTAATTTTTATTTTATGCTAAATAGTGCAGCCCCACCCTGCCTCCTGAAACTTATTCAAAATATCATATTCCACTCCTGGGGGCTTCCTGGAAAAGTAGGTCATCTTCTTTTGGGTCCAGAAAAGGTCAGTCTGGAGAGTCTGATGGGTGAAGGACTGGGGGAAAAACAGCTTTGGGGACTGCCTGCTGCTCAGGGTTGCCTTTTTGCCCACCTGTGGTCTAAAGTAAGGCTGTTAGTTCAAATCTATGCATACCTGCCCATGCTCCCTTCATTTCATTGACTGAGTCAATTTATGTTGTGTGTGTCTAGCAGGGGTTCATTCCTCTTATGGAATACATCCTTTCCCTAAGAAAATATTTCATTTGTGCAAATGCAGAAATGAGTTCATGCCCTACAAGTTGGATCTTGTGCAATTCAATATTTTCTTAAACACAGCTGTCTCTTTGAATCATCACTTTTCATTCTGTGTGTGCCACTGCAGAAAACCCAGGCAGCTTTGTGGAGTGTGGAAGAAAATAAACAAAGTCATTGTGGAATTGGGAAACAGAATTTATTCTCTAAGATGATACACTAACGTACAGACCTGTGAACTTTCATTATTGAGCAGAGGGAAGAAACAGGAAGCAGTATGGAGAATTGTGTCTTGACACAAATGGAACTTCCAATCATGGGAAGAAACAGTGCGCTGGAGATGTAGAAATGTAAAGTACTGTTTTGAACAGCAGGTGCAGTATGCAGGCCCAGACCTATCACTAGGCAACGTGAAGCAGTTGCCTCAGGTGGACAGGGGAGAGAGCTGTGACATAGGACTTTTTTGGATGGTCAAAAATAACGCAAGCAGCCTCGTTGCATTGCGAGGCTGCTGCGCTGCAGAGCGTCGGTTTCGGATGACGCTCTCCTCTGCCAGTACTGTTGCAGTACCGCAGGGAGATTTGAGCATCATATTTCATCGGTTTTTACTCACAAAAGTTGATTGTGATTAAAAACCAATGAAATATGATGCTCAAATCTCCCCATGGTACCGCAACAGTACCGGCAGGGGAGAGCGTCATCCGAAACCAACGCTCTGCAGCGCAGCAGCCTCGCAACGCAACGAGGCTGCTTGCGTTATTTTTGACACGTCCGAAAAAGTCCATAATCTCCTGTCCCTCACTTTTCCCTTTCTACTCTGGCTAACCACTTCTATTGCAGTCTGCTGCTTTTCAGAGGCAGAATAAAGTGGTTGCCAGGTGGCAGAGGGTGCCTTCCGTCCTTCTTGCTGAAGTGGCTGTTCCATCAGTGCTGGCTGGGATGGAAAAGAGAAAAAGGACCAACTCTGTGAGGAAGTAACCTGCAAGCAATGCAGCCGCTGAAGTGGCACCACAGAGTAGGAAGGAGGAGTCAAGAAGCAGAGTGAAAGGCAGCCCCTACACTCTGTCCTCTGCTTCAGACATGACTGCCTTAGAGCAGTTGCCATGTAGTGCCAGCGGAGGGAAGAGATAGCAAAGACAGCAGTGCTACAGCAAAGCTTTCCCCCTTTCCATGTTCATTAGACTGGCAGCAAAGGGCTTGTCTACACTGGCCAGAATACTCCATATTCCAGCCAGAGTATTCCAGCCCCAGCCCCATTACCTGCCCTCACACTCAAGGCACACATGCAAACTGCTGCTTGTCTTGTCTGCACTGGTCATGTCTTCTGAGGCCAGGAATGAGGTGACTGTCCATGGTCATAAGGCTGTGTGTCTTGTGGTGACCCAGCAGAGGTGACACATGTGACCTAGCAGGAAATGGATGTGCCAGACACCATGTGGGCTGTGTGAGCAGACACCTCCCTGTTGCGGTAACAGAACTCACCATTTTCTCTGGAAAAACTGCAGCAAATGGTGAGGTGTTTTTTTGTTTTGTTTTTTACCATGCACTCACTCCATTTTAAAGGGTATTTGCCCTGGATTTTTGTTGGAACTGCTGGGCATCTGGACAGTCCCAACTAGAAATAGTGCAAAGCCCCTGCACCTATCATACCGCTGGGCATGGGAATTGGGGGTGGGAGAGCCATTTCATTTGGCCCGACTGGACAAGGTCCAAATCTATCATTGCTTCATTTTCTTCTTCTAAGAGATGCAAAAGATAGCAAGAAAGGTCCATGGGTATTCCAGAGCTAGACACAGGCACTTCTGAATTTATTTTATTTCTCTGTTAACTTTTTCTTCTGCTTTTCTACTTTTCCCTAAGATAAAGAGTCAATGTTATTTCTGCTGTGTTTTAACACCCCCTGTTGTCAAAAGCTAAAAGGCCACAATGAATATGTATTAACTGTCCTTGTTTACCAGAGCACACCAAAAGCCCGGAGTTAGCTTTCGTATCTTGATTTATGACTACCGTCACCAGGCATATCAAGTTCAGCCACTGGAAAGGGGAGTGATAACAACCTTGCTTTGCCTCACTGTTTTGAAGTGCTTTCTCTCCCATTGTTTTGGTGTGTTTCTGTGCTTTCTGAAATGTCCATTGAAAGCATTTATGTGGTCTCCAAAGCATAAGGACATACTTCAGACACATCAGACCACTTATATCTCCTCTAGGATGCTCCATCCTAGCCACTTGACGTTCAGTGACCTTAGCTTCATTAGTATTCAGCAAATATCCAAGCTGTGCCTCCCTTAGCTGCCTCGGTGTTGGTGAGCAGGTGGGAAAATGACCAGTGGAAAATGAATTGTTAAGACTGCTACAGAGAAAAGATTGATGCAATTAATTTTTCATTATGTACAGTGTCTGTGGATTGTAATCAGTTTGGATTGTTCCTCCTCTGAGACACAAGTAAAATGCAAATTGGTTTGGAATGAAAGGAAATGGTCTTTTATGATGCACAGCACCAGGCAGGGCTGTGAAAAACAACTTCAAATCAATAGGAATGGTGACAAATATTTTATTAATATATGCAGAGGTGAGTCTGAAGTGGATTGCATGTTTATGAGCAGTCCTGGCCTCCTAGGCCCAAGAGCAAACACTTTAATTAGCAAGTGACTAGGAGCATGCCAGAGTGCAGAGAGGTAAATCTTGATGAATAAGGGAAGAAGCAGATTTGGGACTGGGAATCCCTCCTCCCTTCTGTGTGCAATAAAAACCTCTTTCCACACAATATCTATTTGCATGATGTTAAAATGAATTCTGATCACACACTGCATCCCGGTTCTTTTATAGATCTGTTAAGAATGGCTAGTTAAAAAGCTGACATCCCCAGTTCAAGAGAGATGATTTTATATGAGTCTTTGTTTTGTGGAAACTGGTTTGGTTTTTCTCAGCTGTGTATGGCACCACTGGCATGGGATTAACTGTTAAAGAGCACATACTAGGGTCTGAGTGTTAAAAGATTTGATGCTGTTATATATTTTACAGTGCTCAGCACTGGTGCCTGGTCCATTAGGGCAAATGGGGCACTGCCCATCAGCAGCAGCTCAAGCATGGCCCCCACATCCTGAAATGGGCCCCCAGGCCAGAATCTTTGGTGGACCCCCTAACTCCTGCTAATGTTAAGGGCAGCAAGGATTTAGGGTAACAAAATAAGTCAGTTTAAATGATGACACCAAAGTAATATTCATATTTATTTTTTTAAAAAACCTAAATAGATTTACATAATAAAAACTTGCAATATCTTGCCTGGGCCCTCTCCTAATCCTGGGCCCCCAGGCTAGAGCCCTGTAAGCCCCCCTTGTGGGGGCCATGAAGTCAAGCTACCCCCACTCCTACCTCAGCCAGTCTACTGCATTCCACTGTGTTCTGTTTCACTGCAGAGTTCAGGAGTGCAAACAGTAAAGCAAACCTGTCTTGAGGAGCAACTCTGAATGCTTGCAAAGTTTCCTTAAGAGAGAGAGGACATTTTCAGACATGTAAAATTATCTTCTTGCTGCGCAAGCAGCCTCCGGAACAGTAACGAGGCTGCTACATGACAAGGGTCCATTTTGTACGACGCCGTTTCTCTCTTGGCGTTGTCCGTGACTGTTGCGGCCAGCATTGGAGGCGGCCACACTGTTTTTTACTCACGGACAACTTTGAGAGAGAAACGGCGGCGTCCAAAATGGACCCTTGCCACGCAGCAGCCTCGTTACTGTTCTGGAGGCTGCTTGCATGGCAAGAAGGTAATTTTACGTGTCTGAAAATCTCCAGAGACTGCTTTCAGTGGTGGACAGTGTTGTGTCCTCCCTGAAGGATGCCTCCTTGGAGAAGGAATTGGAGAGCCAAGATAACAGACTCCATTCAGAGCCAGAAGAAGGTCACAGTACTTCTCTGCTCCGGAACTGTTGAAAGCAGAGCATATCCCTTGCAGCTCCTAAAAATTGTGAGCCACTGCCATAGAGCCACTGCAGCCAAGTAAGTTCCCCACCCCACCCCATTCCATGCCTGGCAACAGAGTCAGAGAAGCATCTGGCTATGTTCCTGTACTCAGATATAAAATTATATCATCTGCTAAGACCTTCAGAGGACCCCAGCAGATTGCAGCTGATGAGGTAATCATTTCATGTCTGGCTATGGGGACATAGCCAGATGCTTCTATGATCTCCTCCCACACTGTTCTTTACCAGGCATGGAATGGCAGCGGGGAGGACTACAGTAACTCTATGTCCAGGGCATGTGAATGGCAAGGTGAAGCATAGTTGTACATGTGGAATTACAGCACTATGTTGAGCCATACAGGATTCTGGCATGCACATGACTCTGGGCTGCCTTAGTTTCTTCATTGTCTATTTCTGTGGACAATAGGTGCACTCACCCAGGCACTTGCCAGCTTTAAACAGGTCAGACAGTGAGCTTGCAAAGAGTTGGGAGACAGAAAAGAAAAATGCATGAAGTAGGGAGTGAGAGGAAGACTCGTCTTGTAAGCCCTTCACCAAGATCCAGTACACTTTTAGTGTAGGGTACACCAGCATACCCCACAGTTGTGCAGCTGACTGCATAATGCACAGCCTGCATAATCACTCACCTATTGAGTAATGGTGAGTCAGCCCCAAGTCAAAAGTGAGAAGGAGGGCTGCGTGGTTGCTTGCAGAAGGATTGACTGTACTAAGGATCACATTTATGCCACCTCTGAGAAAGCACAATCACTTGTGCTACTGTGCTTATGTTAGCAAAATGGCCCCCAATGTTTTTGATCCTTAAAGAACAAATAGGGGTAAAGCAGTTCTTGCTCAAGGCAAATTAGTCAGAAGAGTACCTATGAAAGATCTCTGTGATCAGGCTCCCAGGCTGTTCTGAAGGAAAGACTGGCAGGCTGTTTGACCAAAATAGTGTAACACTGCTTGTGTTTTAATTGAGTAAATCTCAAAAGGTTTGGCCATCACATAGATATAGGAAAATGAATTTTCAGAAATGTGCCTAAGCATTATCTATACTTATTTTATTTATCTGAATTTTTTCTACCCCACCCTTTAACCAAAAACTGCCCAGAGCAGCTTACAGTCTAACCATTCCTGCTTTAAGACACAACACACAATGGAATGTGGGTAGGCTGGGAAGAAGAAGAAGAAGGAGAACCTTTTAGTTCAGCAGCAGCTAAGTCTTGACACAGAGGAGATGTTCATCCCACCCAACTAAGTGTAGAATTCCTCAAATAAAAAGAAATAGTTGCTGGATAGAAACAATGGTTCTTATTCTTTTAGGAATTCTACACTGATGTTTGGGCTCTGGTGGGAAGAACCAGAAGACCATGAGAACTTAGTATTGACCATCGCAGAGGATGACAATGTCAACATGTGTTTGACACTTGTTTTATTGAAAATTTGCTTAGGCTCATGGTCACTAATATTTCTCCAATTAAAGATTCAAGTTGAGTGAACCTTTACATGTATTGCTACAATATATATATCTTATATATTTTGAGGATTTATTGTTTGGTAGATTTATTGAACTTTTTAATATTTGTTTAATATATATATATATATATATATATATATATATTGCAGAGGCAACAACAGCAGTGTACACAGCAGAAGTAGCTGAAAAACTAAACATTTTCCCAACCAATCCCAATGGTGCTTTGATAAAACTTTCAGCTCCTTCAAGTGACCAGTTTCTTAACTGAATATGTAATACAGGTCAATCCCTGTATCCACAAATTCAGTATCTATAGTTTCACTTATCCATGTCTGAAAAAACAGGTTCTCTCTAGGCATTTCTAGGTCCTCCAATGTGATTCTATGGCCAGCTTCTGGCATTTGTCTTATTGAAAAATAATAGGGTTCCCTATTATCCACAATTTCAGGTATCCATGGTGGAGGGGTCTTGGAAGGTTTCCCCCATGGATACAGGGGTCAACTTGTATGGTGAAAATTTCATACTGCACTGGGAGTGAATTACAACACTTAGGTTGCATATTTCTACTTTGCATTTTAATATAGCATGCCCCCAGCTGCATGTTCAGTCTTTTCTTCAGAACAAGATGGACTTGCATTCTTTTTATTTGAATGTCTAAGAAATTTCTTACAAATTTCTGTAAAGTTCTGTCTTTAGACAGACTGCTATTCCAGACTCGAATACAACTATGAGAGGCTAAAGCCAAGAATTGCAGCATGGACACACAACTGAGTGAACTTCTTATGACCAATCCCATATAATTATTTGTAGAGCTTAGAAAGTTACTTTGGGGGCTACAACTCCCATAAAATGGGGCTATGCAACTTTATCTATACAACAACCTTGAAAGCTACATTAATCTGATAGATAGTGATTGATCAAAAGTTATCTGGGGACCTTCATGGCTGATTGGAGATTTGAATTCATGTCTCCTCAATGTGCAAAACATTACACCACTACATCACAGTAGCTTTTGTGTAACCCATAGTCATGCATGACTTATGCAAAAGTTAAATTACAACTGTATATGGAGCTCCTTTTGAAGAAGGCCTGAAAACATTTAGCATCTGATTGTGCTAAATATTGTTGCAAGGTGTTTGACTAGTCAGTTATTTTGAAAATGTTATTTCTCTATTATATCATCTTCCCTGGCTGCCAGTTAGTTTCCAGGTACAATTCAAAGTGCTCATTATTTAAAATGCTAAAGAGTTTCGGACAATGGAAATTTGAAGGGAATTCTCTTACCATGTGAACCTGTTTGCTCCCTGAGGTAACTGAGCGAGCCCTTGTTATATCATGTTTTTCCTGGTTATCTGAAGCCAAGCTAATGGGAAGACTCAAAGTGCTGATTATGACCTATAAAGCCCTCTAAGGCTATAAGGCTTGGGTCTAGTATTTCTAAAGGGCTGTATTCTCCCATATGAGCCTGCACATGTTTTGAGGTTTTCTGGGACTCTCTTCTCTCTGTCCCAAGCATGAGGCCTGTCTATTAAACAAATGAGACTGTGTTTCTACCTTTCAGACAAATCAGGGAAAACTGATTGGAAATTCTTGAGTGGTGACCTTGAACATGTCTGAAGTTGCATGACAAACATCAAGACTCTCAGCCATTCAGTTAATTGTCAGTTATCATTTAAAGCAGCTGTGTTTTCTGTTGTATGCCAGAAAAATGCTAAGTTTAAAAGTCGAGCAATATGACATTTTGCAGCAACTTGAGGTGGACTCAAACCATTTGTTAAAAATCATCACTTGTGATGAAATCTGGATATTTTAAGTATGATCCTGAGACAAAGTGACAGTCAATGCACTGGAAAACACTAGCATCACCAGGAATGAAAAAAGCACATCAAGGCAAGTCCACATTCAAAGCCATGCTCATTATTATTATTATTATTATTATTTACATCAAGGGTGTGATTTTGGCAGAATGAGTTCCAGAAGGCAGGACAGTGAACCAGCATTATTATAAGGAAGTTTTGACAAAGCTGAGAGAAAGAGTCAGGAAAAAAAAGCCAGAACTGTGGGGAAATGGTTTCATTCTTCATCAAGACAATGCACCTGCTCATACAACATTTTCTGTGAAGGAGTTTTTGGCTGGTAAATGAATTACTACACTTGAACATCCTCCATATTTGCCAGATTTGACACCATGTGAAATTTTTCTTTTCCCTAAAGTGAAACCAGGGCTTAAAGAAACACGTTTTCAGTCAACTGATGCACTAAAGAAAAAAATGGCAGATGTGTTGAAACAGCTGACAGAAACTGATCTGTTCCATCCCTTCAACCAGTGCAAAAGAAGACTACATCAGTGTGTGAGTGTGAACAGGGAGCAACTTAAAGGGGACAAGCATTAGAATAGTAATACGTGTAAATAAAGATGGGTAATTGTATCAGTCTCGTTATTTAATAGACAGGCTTCGTATACTTGCTGGTCCATCTGGTGGAAACCGGATGGTCTCCTTGGGCTGCTCCCAGGCTAAGGAACTACCTTCCTAGAGAGATTAGACTGGCACTCTTCCTGCTGTCCTCCCATTGAGAGAAGAGATGAAGACCTTTCAGCAGGCCTTTGAGGACTGATTGCTCAGGGGTAAGGGCCTTTCAGAATGTGACACACTGTTTTATTTGTTGATTTATTTTTATAGTCATGCTTTTAACTGCTTTAAATTCTATGGTTAGGTTAATTCTACTTAAAATTTTCTATGATGTGGATTTTTAGCTGTATCTGTTTTAACTTGTGTCAGACCCCTTGAGTCCCAGGACTTTATCAGAGGAGGTACATACTGCTAAAAAACCATATCATTTAGGATATGACGATAACACAAAGGGCAAAATTATCAGACGTCCTCATCATTCAGCTGTTCCTGGGGCATAGCACTGGCGCAGACAAGGCATTACATTTTTATTGATGGGCAAAGCCATCAATAAAAAGTGACACCTTATGCATGCCCCTGCTATGCCCCTGAATGGCTGAACAACTTCATCATTTGATAATTTCATCCTTTTTCGTCATTGTTGCATCCTTATGGCATGGTTTTTGCCGCATCTGATAAAGTCCCCAGACTGGGGAAGAAATGGGATATTAACAAATATAGCAAGATCAACAATGGATAAGGCCTCTTTTGCTGCTGTGACCCATCTTGGCTTAAGAAATTTGCTCGGTTCCTTCCCTAATGACCTTTCATTCCCCCAAGGTGATTTCGCCCCTCTGGTAATTCCTCAGAAAGGATAAGCCACAATGGCTGACTCAGAGTTTTTCCTCTCTGGAAATTGCTGCATATGATCTACTGTTCTATTTCTATGCTTAACATATTATTGACATGGTGTTATTATTATTTTTTAAAATATTGGTTCCTTGATTTTGCTGACTTATTATATCTATTTTTAGCTAAAAGAAAACAAGATAAAAGCATACCTCACTGGATGGTTATAACTCTTAGGACTTTATCAGACCAACCTTCAGAAAGGTTATTTTGCCAGCATATTTTGGAATGTTTTTATGCCAGCAAAAGAACCCCCCACATCAGACCTACCTCTCTCTCTCTCTGGCTTTTCTTCACAAATGAAGATTCAGGAAGGACTCATCCCGCACTTTCTGCAAGTACGCTGATGACTAAAAAGGCCAATCCGAGATAAACAAGTCCGGTTGCAGAAAGCACAGCAGAACGTCTCCTTGGGTGATGTTTCTGGGTTGTGATTCTTCCTGCATTGTCATTTCTCTTCAAGACTTGTTTGGTGTGAGTTCTCAAATAAGGCTGCAGCATTGTGGATAGTGCGTCTCCATGCCTCCCGATGTGAGGCCAGGGAGGACCATTGTTGGTGATCAATTTGTCCGAGCCAACAGCATCAGAAAGGGAGCTCTGGCAGTAATGGAGCACAAACAGAGCTCCATTTACTTCCCTGTTCCAAATCTTGCTGATTGTCACAAAAAGGTGCTAGCGTGGCAAATTCAAAAATAAAAGCAAAATCAAGACATAAAATGTAGGCACAAGCACATAGACATACTTAAAAGTCCCGAGTACATGGGGGGTATCAAGCTAGCCTGGTGAACTCTTTGCTTGGAATCCACTGAGCTTCCTCCCCTTTTGGACACAATCTTGATATTCCACTAGCCTGGGAATCTCTCAATAGTGCCACCTAGAGGTCAAAAAGCTGCAATCACCTGCTAAGATCTTTATACACAGTCCAACAGGAAACTGTGATCTTTTGTAGCTCTCTGCCACTGAAGAGCTATTCTCACTCCTCCCTCTTGCCCATGAGGAAGACAATGAAATGCAATGACTGAGAAATAGGCATGTGACATGTCAGCTATTGAAGATAGGAAAAGAAACTTATTTATTCAAGCAAAGCTTGAAACATGCAACTAGTTCATGGAGAAGGCGCTTCCTTCTCCAGGCAGAGTCTTAGGACTTACAGAAATAGTAAAAGCATTCAGCCAATGTGAGAAATTAAACATAATTCCTAACATGATCTAACTAAAAAATTCCTTAGATCTACTCATTCCAGCTGCAGTCCAATCTGAAAGTTCAGAGGAGAGCTGGAGCTAATCTGTCTGTGGATCCAGATCCAGACTGGTTCAACAGCATTCTCCATTTAGCATTATCTTGTCTCTGTCCTGGTATTGGGTCTCTGAGACATGATGCCTCCATCTCAAAGCCCCATTGTTCTCTCACCTCCACCTGGGATGAGATGTGTTCATCCCAATGCATTCCTTTGTCTGACTTCTCATGGCTTTTAGGTAGCCTATATTACCTTCTCAAAATGACACTCTGACAGCCAGATTGGCCAGCTCTGTCTCTGCTGACATGACGCCATTGCTGAAGGTGACTTTGGAGGTGGTACTTTTGATCCCACCTCTAGTTAACCCTTTGTGTACCTGATTACTGTGCTGCAGATGATGGGAACTCGAGTACCCATCATCACAGGGGGTGCTTCATAAAAAGAGCATTCCCTACCTGGCTGTACCAATCTCTCCTGGAAGTGTTCTGTCCTTGATGCTGCATTCATGTGAGCACAATGGTGTGAAGTTTCAAATGCCAGCAATGCCAGCAACAAAGTGCCACGGCCAATCTATTGATGGCTTGGCCCATCAATAAAAAGGAACAGGTTTTGGACTTTACATGATTGTGAAAGGAAGATGTTGTCTAGTATGCACACCCTTTTGTGATCATTAGGTATTGTTATGATGCCATATTTGCCACATCTGATAAGTCCTTAATCAGCACCCTCTCTAATCAGGCCTTTTGATAAATTCTATGTATGGGATATTTCTCTTAAATTTTATGAAAATTTGAACAAATACAAGATTTACCATGAAGGATAAACCAAAAGCAATGCCCAAGATGGTAGGATAGTTTAAAATATGGTTTAGCAGTATGTGAGTTTATTGTTTGAATCATGTTCTTTCATTCTGATAAGGTCTCATGTTAAAACCTATACTTTAGTGGGAAAAATCTGAACTAGGTAAGCCAAGTTGTCTCTGAAGTCCAGGCTGGAAAGATGACAAAATGAGACTTTGAAGGGCAAAATGGGGGCAAGCAAAGAAGGGAGGGAATGTTCAGATGAGGTTAAAGGTGTGCTTTAAAAACATTAAAATCACACTATAAAGAAAAGAGGCTGTTGTAGCAGTGATAGACTGATAGCTTTGAAGGGCAAAGGTGAGACTGTTACACTTCACAGCCCTAGGCTGACTTAAAATTGCCTAATAGACTTTCGGTCCAATTTCCCAACCATTAACGATTTCATTTGGTTCAGTGCTGCCCTTATTTCTCCTTTGGAGATCTCTCCTACTCTTCCCATTTCACTGTATCTTGGCAGTGGTGTACTAAACCTTTTTATGAAGATATTCTTTGCAGCTCTTTATACTCTGTTTGTCCTGGTCAGACATCTTTCCCTGTTTAGTTTAGATGTTCTCACACATATAAAGTCAGAGTAAATGCCACTAAGTTCACCATTCAGGGATTTTGAAAACTAACATTGGTCAAATAGTATTGGCTTCTCATGAGCTGTCTTCTCTAGACTCAACAGGCAAGAGCTTTAGGTTTTAAAAAAACCATAATGCTTTATTACAGATAGAGTATCTACAGAGTTACTAGCTCCAGGTTGTTGCTTGGAATAAAGAATAAAAGGAAATACAGAGATATAAAAAATATTTACAAATGGTCAAGCCTGCTGTGGCTTTCATCCTTTGGTCAGTTTAAACCTTTAACAATCCTTTCCTTGCCCATTGCCCCCTCCCCACCTTTGTGATTTTGAATTCTTTACCATTTGGCCTGTTTCTGGCCATACAATTTGTTCACTCTTTTACCATTACAAAGGGGAGCAATCCAAGAAGCACTTCAACTCTCATGTAGGCAGAGGTGATGCAATGCTACTTTGCACATATCAAATGGTGGTTTGAATGGTAGGAAAGACCTGTTCCTGACAACTTTATTAATCTAATTTATTTATTGAATGTGTATCCCACCTTACTCCTGAGGTGGGATTCAGAACTTTAAAGTACAACCTTAGGGGTCATCAGCAGTTCAAATCCATTGTAAGTGTTTTAATGACTTGGAAATACTACAATGATGTCTCATCCCCCACCCTTTTAAATGAAAAAAATACTATGCAAAATTAAATATTTACCAAGAACAGCCGTACACCTAGCACATTGGACCTTTCACAAATAGGAAAAAAAAAAGATTAAACAAATCAGAATTATCAAATATTTCAATGTTACTTCATGGCACTGAAACATTTGATGATTCTGATTTGTTTAATATTTTCAATGCCATGAAGTGGCATCAGATAACCCTTTTCCTTTATGTTACCAGATCTTCCCCAAAATCCAAACACATCATAAAGAAACCAGAGGAAATACAAGGAAACCAGACTTCATGAAAATCTGTATGGCGCTGATTATTTGTCAACATCTACACTTGTCTGCAAGAACTATAGATCTTAGCTTAGTTTTCCATTTGGATATTGATACATTTTCAACAGATTTTCAGCTTTAGGCAATCTCCAATCTCACCATGAAACACATAAAAAGAATGAAAGCTTTCATAACAAGTACAGTTACCACCTAAAAATTATCACAGCAGACCTAATTCGGGAGTCACTGAAATGTCTTGACATGGAATTTTACACATTTCTCTTGTGTCTCTGAAGAAGATGGTAGTTTGACATTTTGAAGACAAACTGTCGAAGAAACTACCACCAATAATGTGGTAATAATTAACATTAATTCCCTTTCTAGAATAGATGCTCAACTCTATCAAATTAAAACTCAGCTCAGATCCTGTTCAGTGCAAAGCCAAGCTACCTTGCTCCCATATAATTTCACAGATCCAAGCCCATCGTTTCTATGACAGCAGACTAAACATTGTTTAACATCTTTAGGAACTGAGATCAACTACATTTCATTTAATACCAAACCCACTGTATAATTACAAAAGATTAGATAAAGGGCTTGTGTTTGGAATGTGAGCCTGTTTGTTTGGGGATGACCTTTCTCTTGATTTACAGCTCAGTCCCATGTTTGTTTGCTCAGGCATTAATCATGGTTTATTTGTAGGGCTACCAACCTCCCCCCCCCATAAAGGTGAGGCTTCCATCTCAGGTGGTGAATCTGTGGTGGCAGACTGCATATCCCTTCACTGCCAGGAGGGCTGTCTGTAGCAATTAGCCCACTGCTAACCATCCCTCACAGGACCCTTCAAACAAAGTCCTCATATGGGTACTTTAGAGAGCCCCCCCTGTGCCCAGAGTGGAACACGCTGCCTCACAACGTGTGGTGGAGTCTCCTTCTTTGGAGGTTTTTAAACAGAGGCTGGATGGCCATCTGTTGGGAATGATTTGATTGTGTATTCCTGCATAGCAGGGGCCCTTGAGGTCTCTTCCAACTCTCTGATTCTATACTTCTATGAAATGGTTCACTTGCTCCAGGTTCCAGTATGTTGGGCAGCCCATTGAAGGGGTGTTTCAGGGAATGACAGCAGAACAAAGTTCTTCCCGTGACAACCACCTAGGACAGGGCTGGAAATCACATGGGTCCTCAAGTCCCATTTTGTTGCCTCTCCAACATGCAACACCTCCAAAAAGGCAGTTTTAATGACTATATAGCACTATAAATGTATTATGTGAAAGAGGCTTGTTTAGGCAGACAATTTACCCAGCTTCCCCCTGTGTCAGAGCCCTGTTTACACGATGAAAAAGTAGTGGGAGGAATTCGTGTCGAACACTGGCTGTTTACATGTACATCATGTCGGACACGGGATTTTGGGAAGGGAAGCCACCTTTTATCACGCAACCTGCAGGACTGTGGTTTGTCCAGTTTTTTTTAAAAAGTCACAGGAGGATTTGGAAAATTGTACGTCTAAACACCCCGAGACAATTTGAACATATTGTATGCAAAGCAAGATTAGACTTGGAAAAAGAAGGTGTGAAAATTGGAGGAAGGGATATCAACAATTTGATATGCAGATGATGCCATACTACTATCAGAAAATAGCAAATACTTGGAATGATTACTGAAGGAAGTAAAGGAGGAAAGTTCAAAGGCAGGTTCACAGAACATTACAAAAACAAAAATAATGACCACAGATGAGTTACATAATTTTAAAGTAAATGATGGAGACATTGAAATAGTTCAAGATTTTCTATACCTTGGCTCAGTCAGGGAGACTGCAACCAATAAATTAGTAGAACACTAGGACTTGAAAGGGTTATGAAAAAACTAGACAAGATCCTGAAGTGTAAAGATATATCATTAAATACTAAAGTTAGAATGGCCCATGCAATCGTATCTCCTATTTCTATGTATGGTTGTGAAAGCTGGACAGTGAAGAAAGCTGATAGGAAGAAAAGCAACTCATTTAAAATGTGGTGCTGGAAACGAGTTCTACAGTGGACTGTTAAAAAAACAAATAAATTGGTCCTAGAGCAAATCAGACCTGAACTCTTCCTAGAAGCCATGATGACTAAACTGAGGCTTTTGTACTTTGGCCATATCATGAGAAGACATGACTCGCTAGCAAAGACAGTAATACTTGGCAATGTAGAAGGCAGTAAGAAAAGAGGAAGACCACATTCCATCTGGATAGATTAAGGAAGCCACAGCCCTAAGTCTGAAAGACTGTTGATGATAGAGTGACTTGGAGGTCTCTCATCCATAGGGTCACCATACATCAAAGAGGACTTGATGGCAGTTAATAACAAAACAACAACAACAACTACAACCTTGTGTGTGAAGGTGCCGTGGGGAGAGAGATAATGGTGGAGCTACTCATCCTTTATGAGGAAACAGCAAAGCTGCTATTTGATCATATTATGACCTTTCTGTGATAATTTGTTTTTGTCTGCTGTTTGCATGGCTTTGTTTCTGTGCCACATAGAAGTCACATAAATAATGTCAAGACACATCAAATCAAAGAGCAGTGCTGCAAAGAATAAGTGCCCTATAAAGCCATTCAGGCTTCAATTAGAAAGGCATGGAGTAGTAATAGGTTTAGGACACTATCAGCAGAACAAGGCTGGGTATATTTCCATCCATCTATGTATCCCTATCTTGGAAGGCTGACCATTTGTCAAGGGTTGCCATGAAAAATAAAAGAAGCAACAGACAATTCAAAATGAACAGGCCCAATTTTTGTGCACTCTGCCTACTGCATATAAGGGACAGAATGTTGTTCTTTTTTGGTCACATTAAGTGTGTGTGTGTGTGTGTGTGTGCACCTTGCTTCCCCGAGCTGTAATTGCTTACTTTCCTAATAAAATTTCTGCCAGAAGCCAAGCTGCTCATTGCTTTCTGGTGATTACTGATTATGCAGCCTGACTTTTACTAAGTCAGATGAAAGTAAACCAGGGTCAGAAGTACTGTGTGACATTCTTGCCCATGTGCCAGCTCACACCAGAAATAGTTACTCCTTTGGGGAAAACAAAGGGAGTATCCTTAAGTTGAGAAGAGTAGGACATGTAGCATCTGTGAAAAAACATAGCCGCACAACTCCCTAGCCCAAAATTAAAAATTAAAAGCTTACAAGTATTATAAGATGTTTTTCAACAGTAGAGCTGACAGTATGCACATCACATGATGTGATTTTCCAATTATTTCCTAGTAAAAAGACCTCTATCCATGCCATTGCATTTCTGATTTCTATGTGTGGTTGTGAAAACTGGACAGTGAAGAAAGCTGACAGGAAGAGAATCAACTCATTTGAAATGCGATGCTGGAGAAGAGTTCTATGGATACCATGGACTGCCAAAAAAGACAAATAAATGGGCTCTAGAGCAAATCAAGCCTGAATTTTCCTTCAAAGCCAAAATGACCAAACATAGGCTATCATACTTTGGGCTTATCATGAGATGGCATGACACATTAGAAAAGACAGTAATATTTGGTAAAATTGGAAGCAGTAGGAAAAGAAGAAGACTACATGACAGGTGGACAGACACAATCGAGGAAGCCACAACCCTGAGATTGCAGGAACTGAGCAGGGATATGGAGAAAAGGTGTCTTGGAGGTCCCTTACTCATAGGGTTACCATAAGTCAAACATGACTTGATGACAATTAACAACAATAACAAAATAACAAAATCTCAGGAAGACAGGTAGACAGAAGACGTAATTGCATGCGGCACACACTTTGCCCACTCCTGCATCGTATTAACCACTGACTACTGGTGAGATATCTGATGTGCCTAATCAAGGGTGCTAAGTTCCTGTCCCTGACTATAGTTTAGCATAGTTTAGTGCTCCAGGAGCATTGGGGACCTAAAATAACCCAATAAGGTTTCGGGGGTTATATTGAGCACCTCTGCTTTTTATACTCTGCTCTGTAAGGTTACAAAATTGGCAATAGAAGCATTCTTGCTGCTGAACTGAAGATTTTGTGAGTCCCTTCACAATAATCTTCATAATGCTTTGGAGGCAAAAAGATCCTATACCTCCCTTCCCAATCCTTCAGCTCCTTAATGGACACAATTCAGACTAATTTTCCTTGACATTTCCCATTGTGTTTCTCTTTATTAAGGGCTTTGCTTCTGTCAACCTATCAAAACAGTCCCCCACAAGCCTCTGGATGCTGATGAAACTGAATAGCCAATTGGCTAGCAACAAGTGTAAGAACCTCTCCAAACATCTACTGTTTCTAATGTTTTGTGGTTAGAATGGTGGCAATTTTGTGCAAATATTTTAGCCAAAGTTTCTCACTGATTTTTCTCGAAGACATGTGTATACACTAGACAAAGGGTATAATAACATTAAAATTGGATGTTGGAAAGTCCCTCCCCCAGTGGAAATATGTTGGATTATTCCTAAATGAGTGAGAGCTCTTGTGTGAAAGGGCATTGTTTTGATGAAGGGATACATTATATTTGCTGGTGCAATAAAATGCCAGATAAGACTGATGGCTTGGCAGTGCTACTTATCTAGATATTTCAATTTATTTTCCATTTTCTCCTAATTTGCAAGCAATCCAAGCTCACTGTTATGCATGTTGGGGCGTAGAAAGACACACTGTGTCCACCACAACCACCTGTAGAGTTGTTCCACATTGACAGGACGCCAAGGAGAAGGTTTCTGGAGAGACTTCTGCAAAAGACTTCAGGCTGAGAAGGAAAAAATCCTTCACCCCAGCAAACTGCCTTGAGCTCTGGCTTGCCAAATAAAGACAGCAACAAGGCCAGCCTTCACTCAACTTGAGGGCTTTAATCTTTGTTTGCAATATATTTACAATATATATATATATATATATAGAGAGAGAGAGAGAGAGAGAGAGAGTAGGACAGCCGTCTCTAATACTCATAAATCTCTCTCAAACAAACGAACAAACTGCTTCGCCAACCACCATCCACAACAAACCCACACAGGAGATAATTCCCATCTCCTTTTTACAGGCAGTTAAACAATGCCTGTTACATCAGGCATCTCAGATGTGCATACTCTCAAGTGCTGACTCACACACACACCTGGCACTGGAGCTTAACTACTTTCATTACTAAGCTTACAGCTCCATCTTGTGGTCACATCCATGTCATTTCCTGACAATGCACAAGAGGGCAGTTCCTGGAAAATATTTACAATCAGTTGCAGTTGTTCAACCAATGGCATTTGACAAGAGCACTTGATGGGCAAATGGAGGGATAGAAGGTTCTTTACAGAACTGCCAGTTCTTTATATGAGTCTAAACAGATCCACGTATTAATACAAGCAAAGAGGAAAGAGTTAGAAAAGGAAGATATAGAAACAGCAAAAAGAAATCTGTTATTTATGAAAAGAGACTTTTTTGAATATAGTAATAAAAATTCTAGAATGTTAGCAAGAGCTACACAAACAAAGAAATCTAAAAGTTTGATTGGAATTATTAAAGATGAAAAAGGGGGGGAAAGTAACTTGATGAAAGATAAATTAAAGATATTTCAAGAATATTATCAAAAATTATATTCAGCAGGCGATTCACCGAAAAACTTAGAGAAATATATACAAGAAAATTGTAAGGATATAATTAGTGAGGAGGAGAGAGAGTTAATGGAAAAACCAATAACAGAACAGGAAATAGAAGATATTATGAATAAATTGAAATTAGGGAAGGTTCCAGGAGAAGATGGTTTGGGAACCGAATATTATAAAATATTTAAAAGTATATTAATACCTAGAATTAAAGAATTATATAACAACATTTTAAAAGGAGATGAGATCCCACAAACATGGAAACAATCTCTGATTATACTAATCCCAAAACCAGATAAAGATTTGACAGACCCAGAATCATATAGACCAATATCGTTAATAAATCAAGATGCAAAAATACTAACAGCAATAATGGCGAAAAGGATGAATAAATTTATGTACAAATATCTACAAAAAGACCAATGTGGATTTATAGAAGGAAGACAGATGGCTAATCTAACTGGAAGAGTAATAAATTTAATAGAAACAATTAGAAGAAGGAAAATTAAAGCAGGGCTTATAGCTATAGATATATTTAAAGCTTTTGATTGTGTGGAATGGCTAGCAATAAAAACATAATGAAAACATTTGGATTTGGAGAAAAAATTAGGGGTGTGATTGACCAATTGTATAAAAAAAATAAAGCAACAGTAATAATAAATGATGGTAAGACAGAACAAATAAACCTAACTAGGGGAACGAGACAAGGCTGCCCACTCTCCCCAATAATATTTGCTATGGTAATAGAAATATTAGCTAATGTAATTAGAAACGATAAAGAAATCAAAGGGATAGAAAATATTGAAGAGATTAAACTAAATATGTTTGCAGATGATACTTTAATAACAATACAAGATCCAGTGGAAAAAATGCAAGAGATAGAGAAACATTTGGAAATGTTTGGGAAGATGACAGGTTTACAAGTAAATTGGAATAAATCAGAAATGATGATATTTAATTATACAGAGGCAGAGAAAAAGAATTTGAAGAGTAAGAAATGTATTAAAATAAAAGAGCAAATAAAATACTTAGGAATAAATATTGTGGCAGAACTGGAAAAACTAGAGGGAAAAAAATTCACTATGTTAAGGAAAGATATGGAGAAAAGAATAGAGAAATATGGGAAAATCAAATTGCCATGGTTTGGAAGAATAGCGCTTGTTAAAATGAAAATATTACCAAAAATAATTTTTTTATTTAGAATGCTGCCTATTAAAGTATCAGAAATGGAATTTAAAAAGTGGCAAAATAAAAAAGGAGGGTTAAATAAGAATGTTTTTGGTGAAAAATGGAGTAAATTTTTAGAATTTGTATTAATAAAGGGGAGAGGAAGCAAACCTGAGTTGGAAACAATGATTTTCTGGAAAGAGGGATGAAAGTAAAGGGAAGTCCCTCGGTGGAGGGAATCACTGTTATATATGTTTGTTAAGTCTTATGTAGTAATTGTATGTTTTTTTATTTTAAAAAAATTAATAAAATTATTAATTAAAAAAATATATGAGTCTAAGGAATGCATGAGTGTCAAAATATGATCTGTATGGTTTTGAAGGGGGAACAGAACCATCATAGTGCCAACCATGGATGACTGGGCTGATGTGGTTAAAAAATTGGAATGTTAAACTGTTGTGGATAAATTTCAGAAACAGTCGGCAATATGGAGACTATTGTTGTCGTACCCTCACAAATAGCAATTGAATGTAGGGGATAAAGCACAATGAAGCCAACTGCACCTATTACATCAAATGTCTGACCTGTGTTGTCCTGTTTAAGGAAATCTGGTTGCATGATTCACAATATAAATCTGTCACTGATAACAAGCAACACACATCAGTCATTAGGGTCTAGATTGTGAAAAATGCATCTCCTCGTGAGTACATGACTCCAACATGCAATGCCAGCTTGCAGGAAGACAGAAATAAATGCAAAGATTAGAAAACAGATTTTGCTTTTGAATGAAGAAACATAAAATGAAAAAAGCACCTTACAGATCTTCATTGCAAGCATTTTTCATGCATGTGAATTACCCTGGAGATAGTCTCTTATCTTGTTTAAAAGACCTATCACACACTCTAATAGTAGTAGTGGTAGTAGTATAAATGGTAGTAATATCTGCTTTTCCCAAAATTCTAATGCTTGGTACAGACTACCAAACCCAGAGTATGGGAATTCAAGCACCTGTACTGAAATTAATAATAGTAAAACTGGAAAAGCTGAAGTGGAAATGGATTTCATCCAAGTTCTAAATCTGATTAATAAGGAAACATAGAAAATAGGAAGAAAAGGGCACTGCTATGCTATGCCACAGGGTTCATAGAATCATAGAATCATAGAATTGCAGAGTTGGAAGAGACCACGAGGGCCATCCAGTCCAACCCCCTGCCACGCAGGAAATCACAATCAAAGCATCCCCGACAGATGGCCATCCAGCCTCTGTTTAAAGACCTCCAAGGAAGGAGACCCCACCACGCTCCGAGGGAGTGTGTTCCACTGCCGAACAGCTCTGACTGTCAAAAAGTTCCTCCTCATGTTGAGGTGGAATCTCTGTTCCTGGAGCTTGCACCCATTGCTCCGTGTTCCAGTCTCTGGAGCAGCAGAAAACAAGCCTGCTCCATCCTCAGCGTGACATCCCTTCAAATACTTAAACAGGGCTATCATATTGCCTCTAAACCGTCTTTTTTCCAGGCTAAACATACCCAGCTCCCTAAGTCTCTCCTCATAAGGCATTGTTTCCAGACCTTTCACCATTTTAGTTGCCCTTCTCTGGACACGCTCCAATTTGTCAATATCCTTTTTGAATTGTGGTGCCCAGAACTGGACACAGTATTCTAGGTGAGGTCTGACCAAGGCAGAATAGAGTGGCACTATTACTTCCCTTGATCTAGACACTATACGTCTATTGATACAGCCCAAAATTGCATTGGCCTTTTTAGCTGCCGCATCACACTGTTGGCTCATGTTCAACTTGTGGTCTACTAGGACTCCTAGATCCCTTTCGCACATAGTCTCATTCAGCCAGGTCTCTCCCATCCTATATTTATGCATTTCATTTTTCCGCCCTAAATGCAGTACTTTACATTTCTCCGTATTGAATTTCATTTTGTTAGCTTTGGCCCAGCTCTCCAGTCTATCCAGGTCATTCTGAATTTTGATCCTGTCCTCTAGGGTATTAGCTACTCCTCCCAATTTGGTGTCATCTGCAAATTTGATAAGTATGCCCCTAATTCCCTCATCTAAGTCATTGATAAAGATGTTGAATAGCACTGGGCCCAGGACAGAACCCTGTGGCACCCCACTGGTCACATCTTTCCAAGACGAAGAGGAGCCACTGCTGAGCACCCTTTGGGTTCGGCCGGTCAACCAATTACAAATCCATTGAACAGTTAACTTGTCTAGCCCACATTCTACAAGCTTGTTTGCAAGAATGTCATGGGGAACCTTGTCAAAGGCCTTACTGAAATCAAGGTATGCAATGTCCACAGCATTCCCTTCATCTACCAAGCTGGTAACTTTATCAAAAAAAGAGATCAGATTAGTCTGGCATGACTTGTTTCTCTGAAACCCATGCTGACTTTTTGTGATTATGGCATTGCCTTCTAAATGTTCACAGACTCTCTGTTTAATGATCTGTTCTAGAATCTTCCCTGGTATTGATGTCAGACTAACTGGACGATAGTTGTTGGGATCCTCTTTTTTCCCCTTTTTGAAGATGGGAACAACGTTTGCCCTCCTCCAGTCTGCTGGGACTTCTCCTGTTCTCCAGGAGTTCTCAAATATTATTGCCAATGGCTCTGAGATTATATTTGCCAGCTCTTTTAATACTCTTGGATGTAGTTCATCTGGTCCTGGAGATTTAAATTCATTTAGATTAAGAAGGTATTCCTGTACCACCTCTTTACTTATTTTCAGCTGGATTTCCCCTATTGTGTCCTCTGTTCCATTTTCCTCAGGTTGGTCCTCCTTTTCCTTTTCTGAAAACACTGAGGCAAAGAAGGTGTTGAGTAATTCTGCCTTTTCTCTGTCCCCTGTTAGCATTTTGCCATCTTCTCCATGTAGTGGCCCTATCATTTCCTTCTTCCTCCTTTTGCTGCGGACATACCCAAAAAAACCCTTTTTATTGTTCTTAACCTCCCTAGCAAGCCTGAGCTCATTCTGCACTTTAGCTTTTCTGACTTTACTCCTACACGTGTTCGCTATCTGTTTGAATTCTTCTTTGGTGATTTCCCCCCTTTTCCATTTCCTATACATGTTCCGTTTAAAACTTAGCTCCATTGAAAGTTCTTTAGTCATCCATCCTGGTTTCTTGAGACACCTCCCATTTTTCTTCCTCAATGGTACTGTTTGAAATTGTGCCTTCAGTATCTCCCTTTTGAGAAAGTCAAAACCGTCTTGAGGTCCCTTCTCTTTTAGTATTCTTGACCATGGGATCATCCCCAGTATTTCCCTGAGTTTATTGAAATCAGCTCTCCTAAAGTCAAGAATGCGTGTCTGACTATGCCTGGCTTCTCCTTTCCATTGTATAACAAACTCCAGGAGAACATGATCACTCTCACATAAGGATCCCACCACTTGCACCCCATTAACAAGGTCGTCTCTGTTGGTTAGGATCAGATCTAAAATAGCTGACCCCCTTGTTGCCTCTTCCACCTTTTGGACCATGAAATTGTCTTCCAGGCATGTAAGGAATTTGCTAGACCTTGTAGTTTTGGCTGAGTTAGATTGCCAGCAAATATCAGGATAGTTGAAGTCACCCATCACTACTACATCTCTCCTTTCTGCATGTGTGTTCATCTGTTCTAGAAAGGCAACATCCAATTCCTCCGTCTGGTTTGGGGGTCTGTAGTAGTCCCACAATAACATCCCTGTTGTTTCCCTCCCCTTTAATTTTTATCCAGATGCTCTCCACCTGGCTTCCAGTATTGATGTCATGGATCACTTCACTGGTGTAAATATCCCTGACATATAATGCTATTCCTCCTCCTTTCCTGTTTGGCCTGTTTCTCCTATAAAGGTTATACCCCTCTATTCCTACATTCCAATCATGAGACTCGTCCCACCAGGTTTCAGTAATGCCTATTATATCATATTTGTTTTGTAGTGCAAGGAGTTCTAGTTCATCTTGCTTATTTCCCATGCTCTGTGCATTAGTGTAGAGACATCTGAAACCATGTGTTCCCTTTACTTGCTCCCTGTGCAAGTTTTTTTGCCTCCCACTGTTGGGTCCTTGCGCTGTTTGCCTTGTTCCCTCTATGACAGTTTGACTATTTTCTCCAGCCCTTTTGCCTTCCAGAATACTGTCTCCCTCCCCCATTTGACTCAGTTTAAAGCCCTCCTGATCAAATTCTTGAGAGTGTTGGCAAAAATGTTTCTTCCAACTGTTGTAAGATGCACCCCATCTCTTGCCAGAAGTCCCCCTGCATGGAAGCGCAGTCCATGATCCAAGAATCCAATTTGTTCTTCTGGGTTGCTTCTGGTGGGGTGTGTTATTGCTCTCTGTTAATCCAGAAAATTATGAATGTTCCAGACATTCTCTGTATCACTGGAAAAATACAAATAGAACATCAAACAGCTTATTGAAACCACTGTGGAATTATGGACATCAGCACATTGTTTTATTAACTATAACATTAGAAAACAGGTCAGTATATCTCCTGATTATCTTGCAATGTTGTTCTTGGAGTAGGTATGGTATGTAAATATTAATACCTTTGTCCAATTAGAGAGATCTGTATGTAAGCAGTCTTCAGTGCATAGGGCCAGTGAATGTGGAATGTACATCTTCATCTCTATCAAATATTCATCTAGGTAATTATTCTCCAGGTATTATTTCCACTTTAGAAGTGAACTGGCATTCAAAGATTACATTACACACACATATTCCCAAAATTTGCTCCATCTGCTGCTTGATTAAAAGCCCTTTCCTCCTATTCCTTTCTCCCCCAGAAATTCTGGAAATTCAAGGCTCAAGGCCTGTAGTTGATAACAACCATTTTAAATAGACAAATAGACAGATAGATAGCTTAAAAAGAAACAAACAGCACTTCTGACAAATTTGCTCTGGATCCCAGAAGCATATGTGGTATATGTGTGTGCATGTGCATGCAACTAATTTAGCTAATTTATTTAAGTTGTGTTCATCATTCTAGCTGAGATCCTACACCACATTTGTAAATATGTAAATATAGTTATGAAAGACATAAGGAGCTGACCTCCAGAACCCATCTTAAACTCAAGGGAACTGTTTCACGTTACAGAAGTCCATGGCACGGGCAAGTGCGCCACTTCAGTTTAGCATGACTAGTCCCTTCCCACCCCCAAGTTGCAATGTGAGGGGCCCTCTCCCACCCCCAGGCTGTGGTGCAACAAGGAATCAAACACAGCTAAAGAAGAAAGACATCCATATCAATCTTTCTGGCTAACAATGGTGCTCCTGAAGTATGGTGATGAAGTAAAGGAAATTGTACAGCAGCTTCAGCAATTTAGGACAGGGTGAAGAATGTGGGAACAGAACTGTGAAAGTTAACAATAAAACAGGAAAAGCCACAAAGGAACAATTGGGGTGGCATCTTGTTAGTGACATGTGCATACATGTATCTGACATGCGCACATGTCTTGTTTCGGATGGAGTGCAGGGAGCTATTCTCTAGCTCCATCCATCCCCCTCAGCAGTTCTAAAGCCTTGTGAGGGGCAAGAACAGATGATGTGGCTGCACTGAGTTCCCAGGGAAGGAAAAGCAATAGCAATAGCATTGATATTTCTATACCGCTTATCAGTGCCAAAGCACTCCCTAAGCAGTTTACAATTTTTTTTAGCTTATTGCCCCAACAAGCTGGGCACTCATTTTACTGACCTATGGAAGGATGGAAGGCTGAGTCACCCTTGGAGCCCTCTGGGATGGAACTCATAATGTTGTGGCTTGCAGTACTGGCATTTAACCACTGCACCACCAGGGCTGATTTTTGGGGGGGGTGTATTCCATCTGTGAGAGCACCTTTGGAGGGTATACTCCATCTGTGACAGCATCTTCATTTCTTTCTGCCTCTGAGCTGAGAACCTGAATGATCTCCACACCCTCATCCCCACATGTAAGCAACAGCAGTAGGGATCCTTCAGAGGTTTGACAGTTATTAGCATGGGGGAGGTTGTGGAATTGTATGGGCAGAGCATTATGCCCTGCCTGCTTGATGTACAATCTTGGCCAGTTGATCTCAAGGAAGTGACTCCTCATTCTTTCCCCATGCTGACCATTCCCTCCCATGAGTCCTGATGCTGGTTATATTTTTTAGAAATTCTGAAAGGCAGAGTAGGGAGAGGAGCAGGTGGCCAGGCAGACCTGCTGGATTTACTATAAATACTACTCTTGAAATGGGAGCCAGCAGCACAATGTTTTTTAAAAAGAATACTTTCAAGACAGCACTCTTCCCCTGATAAAATCTCTTGGATGAGATCCAACTAAGATGCCATCATTATGGGAAAGGTTGAAATGGGGTGACTAGCAATTCCATGAGTAGGATTACACTGGACTAGTTTCAGATGGTGTGTACCACAGATGTGGTCAAGCTGCTAGGAAGAATAAGGAAGACAACTTATCTCTTGATCTCTGTGCTTCTTGGCTGGTCATCCACGGAAAAGATATTTATTTATTTATTTAAGTATTTATACCCCACTTTTCAGCCACAAAGGCTCACAGAGTGGCTTACAAATTGTTTTTAGCAACAGCAGTTACACATCTATACCTCTTTATAGAATGCTATGCACTCTCTAAGTGGTTTACAATGTGTATTAGCTAATTGCCCCCCACAAGCCAGGTACTCATTTTACCAACCTAAGAAAGGATGGAAGGCTGAGTGAACCTTGGAGCCCTTGGGATAGAACTCACAACTTTGTGGCTGTGGTACTGGCATTTAACCACTGCACCACCAGGGCTCTTTAAGATGCTATTCAAGCTCAGCTACAATGTATTACTGCTGCATCTTTCAGGGAGGAAAGTTTTCCATCTTGTTTCAAAGAAGCATTGGTACAACCACTTCTAAAAAAAAAAAAGCCTTCCCAGGACCACTTGGACTTTAACAACTATAGATCAGTATCAAATCTTCCTTTTGGGGGGCAAGGTGATTGAGAGGACAGTTGCCTTCTAACTCCCAGAAGTCTTGGGTGATAGGTTTTCTAGATGGTTTTCAAACCAGCTTCAGAGAAGGATATGGAGTAGAGACTGCTTTGATTGCCTTAGTGGTTGATCTTCACCTGAGCATTAACAGGAGGAGTGTGTCCCTGCTGGTGCTTTTGGACCTTTCAGTGGCATTTGATACCATGAAACAAATGAACTGTTTAGATGAGCAAATGAATACCCCACCCTATAACAGCTTGTTTAAAAATTGCCTGACTGCTGATAGAATTTACAGGCCCCAAATATCTGTGAGTAAATGTCTTTATATATTTCACACATGCATACACCATGCTGCCATGTCTGTCTATAGGTTGAAATTAGGCAGCAAGAAATGGAATGAGGCTAAACAAATGGAACTAAATGAAGATGAGGTTGCATGTATTGGACAACATCATGGTAAGTGTATGAGAAGAGGCCCATGTTACAAATGTGCCCCCTTCCCATTGTGTTTGGGCCTCCATTATTTTATTATTATTATCATTTTCAATCTCAGTAACTCAAAGTATGCCAAAGTTGGATTTGAGCAGATGGTCTCTATAATCATATGTGGTTAAAGGTTGTTCTTCATTGCCTACACAAAATACCACCTAAGAGATATTACATTAGAAAGATTTGCAGGAAGTCTGATCTTTTGTTCTGTCAAAGCATCTTTTAAAGTCAGACTCTCATTTATAAATACATAAATATGGGGCCTACCATACAAGAAATCAAGTACTATTCATGTCAGCTGCAAAATACTTGATCCAATGTAATAGAAGGATGAAGAGCAGGTTTGGATTTTCTGTTGTCTGTGCAAATAGCACACTCTGGTGCAATCAAGAGAAACTGCATGTTACTCTTTATATATCAAGACTAAGTGCCCATAGCAAATTTAATTTTAAAAAACCCTTTAGGAAAATAAGCTACATCTAATGAGGCTTTGTCTATTAAATGAGCAAATCACCAGGGGTCAGTTCAAGAACATATGTGAAGAACTGTCACTTCAGTCTGTAAATTCACTTTAAAATGTATTGGTGCAAATGGTAACTTGTACTGATATTGATAAACTAGCTTCTCTTCACCACCCAGAAAGGAACCACTGAGCATCATCACCCAGAGATGGTTTCAGTATGAGGCAAGGATAAAATCTTTAATAGATTTTGGGTGAAATTAAGAGTGGAAGAGTGGGATAATACAAATATGATCAATATGGTACAATCCACTGGAAACTCACTCAGTTTTTTTTCCATTCCTAGTCATTTAGGAAATGACTTTTCCTATATATTTATTTATAGAATTAGAATGGGTTTTGCATGTCTTGCACATTTATGTGCCTCCACGTTGCCTGCTGATATATGGTGCCCCATAAATTTCATAAGGTTTTCTTAGGCAAGATGTAATTTTGCCAGTTCCTTCCTCTGAAACATAGCCTACAGCACTTAGTATTCTTTGGCAGTCTCCCATCAAAGTACTAACCAGGGCTGACCTTGCTTAGCTTCCAAAATCAGGCAGGATCTGGTGCCTTGTGGTATTTAGACTGACCTGCATGCCTTACTTTATCTTTATAAATGTCATTCTTGAAGGGAAGAACTTGATGTTCCACCCTGGGTTCCATCCCATGAGAAAGGTGTGATATAAAACAAACAATAAATAAACAAACATGTAATTTTACCATGTTTCTCCTCACTGCAAGAAAATAATTTAAAACGGCATAATTTCAAAGTCTATTTGCAGTATAGGACATATTGTGTTCCACAAAAATGGACTTTTTTTGCTCAGAAAAAACAAGCTTCCTGCACTGAAAACAGTATTTTCTTAGAAAATTTTATTTGCAGAAAATACTGCAAAACCTCCCACATGCACCAAAATCCCCACCCATTTTCTGCACAAAATCCAACTGCATTTTTTCACACAGAATAAAACCTCATTCTCTTTGTTGACAGAATTTGATACTTGAGAAACATGTTTTTCAACTCTTTTCCAAATATTTTTGAATATTATTTCCATCTCAACTGCAGTGGGGATGAAAGGCAGGAATAAAATGGCTTTCATCCTGGCATAGCCATGACTAAGTTCTTGTTGTGTGTCTTCCAGACATTTGCAACTTATGCTGACCCTAAAGTGAACCTATCATGTTTTCTTGGCAAGATCTGTTCAGAGGGGGATAGATTTTGCCATTGCCTTTCTCTGAGGCTGAGATTACCCAGTGAATTTCCATAGCCAAGCAAGGATTTGAACTCTGGTCTCCAGGGTCGTAGGAGATTATCAGACGTGGGTGAATGCACTAAAAAATCACATTTCCAACCATGCCAGAAGATTGCTAGAAGAACAGAAAGTGCAACCTTCTGCCGTTCTGCCGTTCTGGGGGTGTAGCTCTGCCGTGGATGAGGCTTCCTTTTTTTAATTGATGGAGCAAGCTGCTAATAGAAAGGGACACTTTACTCACAGCCATACTATGTCCCTGGGACGCTGGAGGATGTTGTTGTCTGATATTCTTGCCCCTTCCTGTTCTTCTAGCAATCTTTACTAAAACAAATAAATGTATATTGTCTCCAATAGTTCTACGTAGTGTCAAGCATACATAATGTACTCATTGTCATAAAATGAACTGAGAAAGGGAGACAAAGAATATTATCAGACACATTAAAAGTGGCATTCCAAGAATGCCAGGAGATCACAAAAGGGTTCCCTTTTCAGACGACATCGTCCCCCCCCCTCATTATGTACTCGTTCTGCTCCTGTTCCACCCGGCACTACTTTTTATTGATGGGAGAAGCATCAATAGATTCCCTGTTCCATTCCTGTGTGCAACAAGGTGCCCCATTTCACTGGTGAGATCCCAGTATCAATGGGCGGTCCTTGCCAAAACACTTCCGGGTGAGATCGGGACATCCAGGTAAGTGACACACTTTTTATGATGCTCCCTGGGTTACTTCTACCTTTTAAAGTGTATTTTTGTGCTTGCTGTAATTTTTTGTGTGTTCTTTTTTATTTTTGAATTTCTCGGGCTCGCATCTTCTTGCAGGAATCCACAGGATTTCAATCCAGGAAGTGAAGGGAGCTCCATCAGAGCTCCTTTCACTCCTGGGCTGCTGGAATGACAGGAGAGGAGGTAAGTGAGGTGGGGAGGGTGATTGTGGTGTGAAAGAGACGGGACAGGAGTAGGAGTGGAGATTGTGGAACAGGAACACTTTTTTCGTTCCTGTCTGATAGTCTTCAAAGACCACAGATTATAACGATTAGTTACTATATATTCTTACATATGTTACTATATATTCTTACATAAAAGTCTTTCTCTTACATAGTTTGTAAAAATTATTTTTAGCAATAAATATGTGAGAATCTTGCCATAAATATTTTAGTCATCATTCTAAACAACAACAACAACAAAGTATTCCATAATCCAATTTTTCCAGAACAAAAGGTTTTTTGGGGAAAATTCCTGATTTTTTCTCTTTCTTTCCCCAGGCCTTCACATCCCTACTCCAAGCTACAGAACACAAAACACAAAAACAGCTACGGCCAGGGTTTATAAACTCTTCTGGTGAGAAGCTCTGTAATGTGTGTTCTTCAAACGTGGAGGTGAGAGTGACAATTGCAGACTACAAAATGGAGGATGAAAAAACTCAGGGCTTGTCTAAATGGTGAAAATAATCCTCATGGAATTCACTGGCAATAGGATCGGTCTAAATTGGAACCCACATCAATTTGCTATCTTCTGAGGTAGGGGGGCTAAATCCACCATAAACTACACAAGGAAAGCCTTTGCAGCTTTTCCTGAAGTTTTTAAAAAGCTCTGTGGGTAATGCACATTCCCTCTCATTGGGACAATCTGATTTTCATTCATTCACATTCCCAATAAGAGCAGAAGTGGACGCTGATTGGTCAGATGTGGGCAGGGGGCAGATCTTGCTAACAAGCCAAGTGCCTGGAACCACCATCTTGGATTTTCACCTTAGCAATCATATGCTGAGGCAATGAAACATCCTTTTTCTTTTCCTTTTGAAAAATTTATTTAGGTGGAATATCACACTTCTGCACCTTAGATATGCTTCTCTTTTTTCTTTTTCTTTTTTAAAAAAATACTATTCAGCAGCCACAACTGGCAACAGTAAAAACACGAGTAATTCACTCATGCCCACCATCTTGAGCCAGGAAAAACTGATAGTTTCACATGCCTTCAATTTTGAAAAAAAACAACACCTATTAAAACAAATAGAAGATGCTTAGAATTGGGGTTAGTGTACATCAATTTACATTTCTCCCCTCGTATAGACAAGCCCTCTATAGACAAGTCATATAGACAAGTCTGGCTAACCAATGCAGAAAAATAGAGGTGTGGCTAAGACCAACAAAAAGGAAATGAGATAAATACAGCCATGCCTAAACTCTTAGGAGATTTTTTAGATGGGAACAAAAAAAGTGTTCCTGTCTCACAATCTCCTCTTCTGCCCATCTCCCATCTCTGTAATGACATAAAATAAAAAGTTTTCAGACCTACCTTGTTTGCACCTTGTTCCGTCGGCAGGGCAGCCCAGGAGTGAAAGGAGCTCGAATGGAGCTCCTTTCACTTCCTGGGTTGAAATCCCAGCTGATTCCACGAGAAGACGAAAAGAGAAGAGGAGAGAGCACAGGAAATTCAAACTGTAAAAGGAAAATATACATCAAAATGTTACATTAAGCACCTAAACACACTTAAAACTTAACAAGAAACCTGGGGAGGGTACAAAAAAGTGTGTCACTTACCTTGATGTCCCAATATCACCCAGATGTGTTATGGCAGGGACCTCCCATTGATGCGGGCATTGTGCCAGCATAACGGGGCACCTTTTCATTGCAGGACATTCCGTTACAGGAATGGAATGGGGGATCCATTGATGACTTAGCCCGTCAATAAAAAGCAGCGCTGATGGAACAGCAGCAGAACAGGAACAGGATGACATGGGAATGATGTCATCTGAAAGGGAAGCCCTTTAGTGATTTCCTGGTGTTGTTATCATGCCATATTTAGCACGTCTAATAATCTCCTTAGTGAAACATGCACACTTGCAACTACCGAGTATAAGCAGGCTACGATTGCTGCCTCTAACAAAAATGACATGGGGTATTTTCTATCTCTACTTGGGGGTAGGAGCAAAAATTACTATAATGGAAAAATGCAGTAAATTTGTTGGCATATTTTTTGTCCCAGCTATTTTAATTTGTTTAAAAATAACTGTACATGGCAAGTGGCTGAAACTCAGGAACATTGTTTACTACTCCTGAGATAATAATGTAATAAAATACTTACCTAGTTCTGTATGAATTCTGCAACAGAACATCACTCTGCAGAACTAAAATGTCCTATCCAGCTGGGTGAGGGTGAAATAAATTACTAAATGATGGAATACTTTTATATCTAGTTTGACCCTCTAATGGTGGGGCAATCAATTGCAACCAATTGGGTTGCAGAGGGACAATCAATTGCAACCAATTGGAAATGCTCTTGCATTCCTTTCAGATAGTTCATAGAAGTGATGCAATGCTAAGGCTTGAAAGAGGCAGGGAAACGGATTACATATGTAACTGTTCCATGTATGCTCTCTCACATACTGGATAAATGGGAAAAGGTGTAGAAAGGAGTAAAAATTACTAAAAGACTGGAGCAACTCACTTCCAGACAGCAACATTTGAGCCTGTTTACCTTAGGAAAAGGTTAAAACTCTCCCTCATGTGTTCAGTGGAGCATACTTCCAAGGTGCAGTAAGGGGAAGAGCTGCAGTAAGGGGAAGAGCCAGAGGGGAAACTATAAAGGCCCCACCTTCCCCATCAGCTCTCCACAAGCTGCAGTAAGAGGAAGAGCCAGAGGGGAAACTATAAAGGCCCCACCTTCACCATCAGCACTGAGCAGCAGTGAGAGGGGGCGTGGCCAGGAGTAGCGGGCATTTTAAGCCACTCCCACACACCCCAGGAACACCAGCCAGCCAGCCAGCCAGGAAGACCTAAGCTTGCAATTGGAGTCAGCTGAGGCTGGGAATGGAGTGGTGTCAAAAATCAACTTCTCTCTATCCTCCTTCAGCCTCATCCTTCTTTTCTTCCTCTTCCTCTTCTGCTTCATCGTCCTTCTGTGGTTCGTCATCCCGTGTTGTCTCTTCCTCTTCTTCTAGGTTTTCTTATAATAAATAATAATAATAAAATTTATTTATACCCCGCCCCTCTGCTAAAAACAATCGGGGCGGCTTCCAACAATTAAAACATTATAATAGTGCCTAAAAACACCACCCACCCCCACCCTCCCCCATAAAAAGACATTAAACACAATAAGATTAAAACCTTCTAGCTAAAAAACACATTAAAAACAAATATATACATAATTTTTAAAAAGCCAGGAGACTGAGTTCCTGAGGCCGGGATCTAATCAGGAAACACCTGCTGAAAGAGATCCGTCTTTAGTGCTTTTTTAAAGCTACTCAAGCTCGTCAGCTGACGGATCTCATTCGGCAGGCCATTCCACAATTTGGGGGCGATTACTGAAAAGGCCCTCTGGGAGGTTGCAGACAGCCTAGATTTTTGTGGCTGAAGCAGATTCCTCCCAGAGGACCGGAGTATGCGGGGAGGATTGTATGGGAGGAGGTGGTTCCGGAGATAAGTTGGACCCAAGCCATTTAGGGCTTTAAAGGTAATAAGCAACACCTTATACTGGGCCCAGAAACTGATAGGCAGCCAGTGGAGAGATTTTAGTATTGGAGTTATATGATCTCTCCAAGATGTTCCTGAGACCACTCTGGCTGCCATATTTTGTACCAACTGAAGTTTCCGGACCAAGCATGAGGGTAGCCCCATGTAGAGCGCATTGCAGAAATCTAGACGAGAGGTTACCAGCGCGTGCACCACAGTCTCGAGGTCCCTTACTTCCAGGAAAGGGTGCAGCTGGCGTATCAGCCGAAGCTGATAACAAGCGCTCCTGACCGTCACATTCACTTGACTTGTCATCTGAAGCGATGAATCAAGGAGCACCCCCAGACTGCAAACACAGTCCTTAACGGAGAGCGTGACCCCATCCAGGACTGGTAGTTGCAACTCAACTCCTGGTTTCGGGGCCGCTACCTTGAGCACCTCCGTTTTGTCTGGATTTAATCTCAATCTGTTTTTCCTCATCCAGCCCATTACAGCTTTAAGACAGTCATTAAGAGGAGAGACGCCATTGGGATTCGAGGCCGATGATCAGGACAAGGAGAAATAGATCTTCACTCCCTTCTCTTTCCTCATCATCTCTCAGGTTTCCAATATCTGTTGCTTCCTTTCTTTCTCCTCGCCTTTCTTTCTTTCTTCTTCTCTTGTCCTCTTCTTTTTGTTCATCCTCATTAAGTTTTCTCAATATCTCATTTGCTTTTTCCACTGAATTTATTCTGTATCTTTTTTTCCAGTACATATATGATATTCCCTCTATACGATCCCATTTGTAGTTCACCCCCATTCGAGTTAGTTTTGGGGCAAGTTGCTTATATTCTTGACGCTTCTTAAGAATCTCAGTTGGAATGTCTTTATATACCTGAATCTCCTTCCCCTCAATTGTCAGTTTCTGTGTATAATTCATCTGAATTATCCTGTCTCTGTATTTACATCTTACAAAGCAGATCACAATGTCTCTAGGGAGTTTGCTTTCCTTTGCAATTACCGAGCTTGCTCTGAATATTTTGTCAATATCTTTTTCTAAATTTTCTTCTGTTTCTTCTATGTAACTTGCTATGGCTGGTATTAACCTCTCCTGTAGATTTTCATATAATTTTTCTTTGAGACCTCTCAATTTCACACACTTCTCTCTGTATCTAATCTCCTGCAGTGTATTTGTATGTTTCTCCTTCTCCAACTCTTTCATCATACCTGCTGATTGGGTCTCCAAGGTTGCCGTTCTGTTCTTTACGCTATCCACCTCGCCTTTAATTTCTTTAAAGACCATTGACATTTTATCTAGTCTCTTCTCTATTTTTTCAAAATCTTGTTTCATGTCCTTCTTAAGACTCTGTATTTCCTCCTTCATCTCTCTCTTGAAGGACTTAAGCTCGTCCAAGATTTGAGAATTAATGTCATATTGTTTAGGCGGCATTTCTATGGAGGCCCTCCTTGAGGTGTGAACTTGTGAGTTAGTGTAGGCTCTGGGTCTTAAACCTGAGGCCATCTACTGTTGTGGCTATACAAACTGTCAAGCAAATGTTCCCCAATAAATCTGTCTATATATGTATATGCACTCCTATATATTTGTATATATTGGTAAACAAATATTTAAGGTGATGTATATAGTGTATATACAATGTGAACATACAATCTGTATGTATGTTCACATGTGTATATATATATATATATATATATATATATATATATGATCACATTCACTGTCCCTCTAATTTTGTAAATAGATCCCCACTATATTTGTCCTTTCTTCAAAAACCGGGTGTCCCCAAAGTAGCCCTAGAATGTCTGTTTGGCTTTGCAACGTCCGTTTACATCCGTGACTCCCGGTCTCTGCTTATTCCCCATCTCTGCGCCTGTCTGACCCCGCTCCTCAGCCTCTGTCTGCTCTCCTGTCTGTCCGTCACTCTCCACTCTCAGCTTGTTTCTTAATCCCCACTCCATCTGTTGCTGCACCTCAGCTTTCCATCCATTCCTCCTTCTGTCCGTCAGCCTAGTCTGTACCCCCACACCGTCCACCTATCATTCCATCCGTCTGCTCCGTCTGTGCCTTTGTCTGTCTATCCGTCTATCTGCACACCTGCATCGCCACCCAGTCTGCTCCCTCGTTCCATCCATCCATCAGCCTGCCTGCGCCTTGTTGCTCCGCCCCCTTGCTTCCAAGCTGTTCCCCCGTCTGCCTCCTCGTTCTCCACCCTTTACTTGCTTCCGTGCTGCTCCCCATCTGCGACCTTGTTTCTCTGCCCTCTGCTTGCTTCTGAGCTGCTCCTGTCTGCGTCCTCATTTCTCTGCCCTCTGCTTGCTTCCAAGCTGCTCCTGTCTACGTCCTTGTTTCTCCGCCCTCTGCTTGCTTCTGAGCTGCTTCCCGTCTGCGTCCTTGTTTCTCCACCCTCTGCTTGCTTCCGAGCTGCTCCCTTGTCTGATCCCCGTTGCGATCTCAGTCTGCTCTCCTATCTTTCCGTTCTTTTCTGGACTCTCCAATTTCAGCTTGTTGATCCCAACCTCATCTGTTTCCGCCCTCAGCTTCTATTTGACTGTCAAGCTTTTCATTTGTCTCCAACTTTTACAGTCCAGTCCACAGTTTATAGCTGCCCCCTGGTCCTTGTTCGGCCAGCTTTGCTCCCTCTCTCTCACTCCTCCGTCTGTCTCTCTCCTCCAATCCAAACTGCAGGCTGATTTTCCAGCTGTGTAGCCAGCCGCCACGCAGTTTAATTTCTGCTTTTTGAGAGGAGCTTTGTTTTCAGATTTAACAGTTCTAAACCACTCTTCATGTCTGCTATCTTCTCTTTTGGAGTATACTCTTTAAGGTATGGACTTTTACCCACCTATTTCCTTTGTTCTATTTCTCCCTGAATTAATGTTGTGTTTACTTGTACTGGGAGAGCTTTAAATTGAAGGATACTCCAGTTTCACAATTCTTTCAGAATTGTTTAGATGACATCCTTTGGGTGAGAGCTCACTGTGTGAAGTATCCACGAGCTCTTTGAGTTATTTTTAACTTAAATTGTGATTGTTAAAAATAACCTAAGCTAAAAAAGTAGGGGGAGAAATGAGGCTATGTGCCCTAGGGCTCTAGGAGCAGCAATGGCTTCTCAGTCTGCCACCTTGCATCTAGGGGTAGGAAACTTCCTATACCTCCCCAAGACTCAATATAGGCGACTACTGCAAGCCCCAGTCTTTGTTTACCTTCCCAGGTACAAAGTTGGGGTGGTCTTCTCCTCGGCCACCCCGTTGCTGCTCCTAGACGACAGTACCCCCATGGAGCCCCGTTAGAGCCTGTCCTTTATCCTCGCTCCCCCTGCTGGAAGTCCTTAATGATTGTCTTAAAGCAATAATGGGCTGGATGAGGAAAAACAGATTGAAATTAAATCCAGACAAAACAGAGGTGCTTACGGTAGTGGCCCCAAAACCAGGATTTGGGTTGCAATCTCCAGTCCTGGACAGGGTCATGCTCTCCGTTAAGGACTGTGTTCACAGTCTAGGGGTGCTCCTTGATTCATCGTTTCAGATGACTAGTCAGGTGAATGCGACAGTCAGGAGCACCTGTTATCAGCTTTGGCTGATACGCCAGCTGCACCCTTTCCTGGAAGTAAGGGACCTCGAGACTGTGGTGCACACGCTGGTAACCTCTCGTCTAGATTTCTGCAATGTGCTCTACATGGGGCTACCCTCATGCTTGGTCTGGAAACTTCAGTTGGTACAAAATATGGCAGCCAGAGTGGTCTCGGGAACATCTTTGAGAGACCATATAACTTCAGTATTAAAATCTCTCCACTGGATGCCTATCAGTTTCCGGGCCCAGTATAAGGTGTTGGTTATTACCTTTAAAGCCCTAAATGGCTTGGGTCCAACTTATCTTCGGAACCGCCTCCTCCCATACAATCCTCCCCATGCACTCCGGTCCTCTGGGAGGAATTTGCTTCAGCCACAAAAATCTAGGCTGTCTGCAACCTCCCAGAGGGCCTTTTTGGTAATCGCCCCCAGATTGTGGAATGGCCTGCTGAACGAGATCCATCAGATGACAAGCCTGAGTAGCTTTTAAAAAGCACTAAAGACGGATCTCTTTCGGCAGGCCTTTCCTGATTAGTTCCTGGACTCAGGGGCTCCTGGCTCTTTTTAGTCTGCTGGCTATTTATTATTTATTATTTTAATGTGATTTTATATCATTTGTTTTAATGTATTTGGTTTAATATTTTTTTTGGGGGAGGGTGGGGGTGGGTGGTGTTTGGGGATTTTAAATTGTATTGGTATTTTAATTTTTGTAAGCTGTCCCAATTGTTTTAACAGAGGGGTGGGATAATAATAATAATAATAATAATAATTAACTCAGTGGGCATATGATAAATGGGGCACCTTCTTTGCTATTCCTTGGAGAATTCAACTTCACTAGCTGCCCTAATATTTTTAAGTGCTTGATTTAGTTCTGACTGATAATTCATGAAGGAGTACAATTACATAAGGGCCTTGGTGGTTCAGTTTTACTTGATCATGGCAGGAAGGGCTCACCCCCAAGTCTAGACTTGGGGGTGGCTTGAAATTCCCTTTGTTCCATGGTCCATAAGCACTGGACAGCTTGATTGTGCCATTCTGCTCAATATTGTTTTTTGCTTGCTGTCTATGTGTGCTCAGATACATAAGGAGAAAAAAAAATAGTTCTGGGAGCTGGGAAGCCCTGAAGATGAGCAAGAAAAAGAGGAAAAAGAGGAAGGCTGAATTCAAACATTTCCTGAAACACCAGAATTGTGCCCAGCTGAAGCGATTGGCTCAGAAGATTGAGGAGTAACTGAAGGACAGCTGGATCCTCCTGATGGAGAAGAAAGAGGGACAGTGCCTGATGTCTGCCTAGAGGAAACAGGCTGTATCCACTGTGGCCTGGATGAAGGAGGACACTGAGGACTTTTTCAAATGAGGTGGGGGGAGAAAACCAGAGGAGGCTGGGAGAAGAACAGGACTGTCGTGCTTACAGAGCCCTGTTTCAGACAGCCTCATCCTTCTCTGTCCTCCTCCCATCCTTCCCTCATGCTGCGGGTGCCGCTTTTTATTGACAGAAAACCTCCATCAATAAAAGCGATGCTGCAGCATGGGGGAAGGTCGGGAGGACTTCAGGAGGAGGATGGAGGAGGACGGAGCTGTCTGAAACAGAGCTCTGTAAGCATGATAGGAGGACGGACCTGTCTGAAACAGAGCTCTGTAAGGATGATAGCCCCATTCTTCTCCCAACCTCCTGGCCCCCCCCCCCCATTTGAAAGTCCTGAGGATCAACTGCAGAAGGAGAAGGAGCGGGAGGCAGAGCTGGAGACCATTTTCAGAGAGGAAGCCATGAAGTTGTGGGTAAAGTGAGAGGATGGGAGGAGAAACAGAAGGTCCTGGGCAGACTTATGGCAGAGATCCTGACCAAGAGACAGCAGCAAATCTGTGAGAGGATGGAGTTCCAGGAGAAGACGGTGAAGATCCAGAAGTGGCTGATCCAGTCCAGGTGACTGACTCAGCAGGAGGAGGCAGAGACAACAGCCTTTTCCAAACCCACTGTGTAGTTCTCCATCATTTCTTCTCTTCTTTTTCCCCCTAGAAAAATCTAGTTACACATAATAAAACAATTTTAAAAGTAAACAAAACAAAACCCATGTTTAAAACATAATAAAAAGGATAAAAGCACAGCACACCCCATTAAAAGACTCCTCCCAGATGAGCTAAGAGCCAAAGGCCTGCCTAAATAAAAAAGATCTTTGCCTGTTGGTGGGAAGAGAATAAAGAGGGGGCCAACTGAACCTCCCATGAAAGGGAGCAGCCATTGAGAAGGCTTCCCCACCCCATGCCTATGACTATGGTGGAAGCAAAAGAAAGTCCTCTCCTGAAGATCTTCAAACTTTTAGGGAAAGTATGGCCTTTCAGATAGTCTGGACCAGGGGTGGGGAACCTTTTGCCTTCTAGATGGTTTGGACTTCAACTCCCATGTGTCATAGCTAGCATGGCCAGTGATATGGAATTATGGGAATTGTAGTCCAAAAAATCTAGAAGGCCAAAGGTTTCCCACCCCTGGTCTGGACCAAAGCCATGTAGGGCTTTAAAGGTCATAACCAGGACTTTGAATTCTGTCAAAAAACAGAGCAGTAGTCAGTGAAGCTGTTTCAACAAGGCAATTTTAAGTTCCCTCTCACTAGCTCCAGTCAGCAACCTAGCCACGGCATTTTTGACCTGGTGAAGTTTCCAAACAGTCCCCCAGAATAGCCACACACTCCAGTAAACCAAACAATATGTAATCAAGGCATATGTTGCTGTAGCCATATCTGATAAGGAGTGTGTGATATGCTCATACACTATGCTGTCATTTAATCCTTAATCTTATTGTTAGTCCTAACTAGAGTAGACCAATTGAATTACCTATCTGTTGGCTCACTATTCAACAGGTGATGAAGTATAGACTAAGATAGTTAGGACTAAGCAATAGCATTCAGGCCATAGTCTTTTTGAGTGCAGCCCTAAACTCCTGCCTAGAAAATGATGAGTCTTCTTATTTTCAGAAGGCATTAACAGCTGCAGTCAACTGGCAAGAGGCAGGCCATGCAGGGATGATCCCAAACAAAATTCTCATTTTAAATAAGCTTATTTGGCAGATGTTGAGCTGAAGGTGGACCCCACTTAGTGCAGCTGCCATATTGTGCTGCAGTCATTATCCCTGATGCTCTTTTATCTCAGGCCTATGTTGCTTTAAAAGAAGGACAGAAACATTTCCATACCATGGAAATAATTAGCAGATGTTATTAATTTGTAGTGAAGACAATGATAAGCCAGCATGCACCATGAAAGATTTCATTATGAAATTAATTACTCAGATTGGGGTCAACAAGTGAGGTGAGGTTTGCACAGCATTTGAGGAACAATTGCTTTTTATGGATATTCCACAGCCAAAGATGTGAAATTTGAAGTATGTGTTTTGCATTTATCAGCTCCTGTCTTTTCATTCATATGCTAAGTCCCCTGATAAACATCACTTGTCTCAAAGAAAATTGAAATCACTGAATTGAAGCAGATCTGGATAATGAGGTATTATAGATATATTCAGTAAATGTTCCAATTATTCTTTAGAAATTTCATTGAAATAAACAGCAGCAGTGGTGGAGGGTAGGAGAGAAAGGATTCTACAAAGTCAGTTTTAATCTTTCAATGGCTGTTGTTCTTGTCGTTTTCCCCCTTAATAGACATGGATAGGGCTTGATTATAGTTCTCTTTCTGAAGTTCAGACTGCCCTTTTTGTTTTCGCTCTCTTCAGCATTCAGCTCTCTTTCAGAGGTTGTTGCTCCTCTATGTAGCAGACACCTGCTTCCAATTCATTTGCCTCTAAATAGATCTTAATTTGATTTTGTATCACTGTGGTTTCAGAGTTTATATATCCTTTCCCAGCAACTGTGGAATATATAAAATGAAACATTGGAGGTGTCTATGTGTGTGTGTGTAGCTCTGTTGACAGAAATGTTGCTTACACAGAACGGATGTTTTGAAAAGATTGAAGGCACATCTTTACCATCTGCTCAGGTATGAAGCCCAACTCCTTTGCACACTGGCACCTTCTTTTAGTTAAACTCAGTAGTTAATTCTAGTGTGGCTAGTTTCTCCGTTTGCTGCCATGGGTTGCATTAACAGCAGGAGGGGAAATAATGGTATTTCCTCAGTTATCTCCAGTAGGCACCACAATTTTAAGTGCCAACAGCTGCTGCTGTCTAGGGAGCTGTATAAGACACAGCTAGCAGAAGTCTGCAAAAGGTATGTGGTAGGAAAAAAAGAAAGAAAATGTTTTTTAAAGAAGGCTTAATGCTTCAGTTTATTGTGTAAACAACTCTGAAAACTTCCTTATTGTTAAAAGGTAGAATGTTAATGATTGCCTGCCTACTTATGGAAGTCTAGGTGGTAAAGACCTGAAGTACAGAGAATTCAATGTTATGAAGCAATCAAGAATTTTAAAAATATTTCATTATTTTAAAACATAAATAAAAAAGAAGAAAGAAGATAATCCTCAGATGCATTTTGGGAGAAGCTTTCAAGTAGTCTTTAGAAGGCTGAACATGTTTTTGTTTGCTTATGAAAGGCTGACTTGTCTTACCTACCCTAACACCCCCAGCCTCATATCTATATTAATAATTGGAAATATTTAATAATTAGGTCAAACATGGTCTTCCACATAGTGCGGTCATTAACATAAACCTGGGTGAACTAGGAAAAACCCAAAGACAAACATTGCTTTGTCAGGGATACACTTAAGGAGAAGCCATCTAAATTCTAAAATAAATGCTAATTCACAACTGGAAGCACATAGACATGGTTAATCCCATTTGCCCAGGCTGACAACTCCAAACCTGTAAACTACCCTCATTAGTTTTCCTCACCCAAACAAAGGAAGTAGCTTCCTCTTTTTCATTTGCAAAGTATTCAACCATTAAAACACTATTAACATATTTGGAATGTCTTTGTCCCTCTCTGAGCAACAGCTCAAAGTATTGTCTTGTACTCAAAAACCAATCCCCAGAAGGCAAATATTTGCTATAAATCTCCCTTGAAAACCCAAGCTCTCACAGTTTAGCTTCCTACCTACTCCACAACATACTCTACAGCCATTCCAGATCTGGACCCCCACTATGCTGGTTTCCTCCATTGCCTCTTCTCTTCAGGAAAAGGTGTTGTATCACCCATTGGAAACTCCACTTGTGGTGCCTCTATCTAAGGTTGCCATAATTCTCTGCCACAAAATCGGGACAAAAGTACTCACATTTTGACTGGGGAGGGGGAGGATGGCTCTCCCCCCCGACAGAAGCCTTACCGCCACCACCACCAATTTCTTCCAGGGAACGTGGATGGGCCATCCATCTGCCTTCATGCAGCAAGCCTGTGAGCTTTGATAGGAAGGTGAAACCCTGCAGGTCAAGGAGGGGGCTGGGTGGGATTGGGGGTTGGTGGAAAAGGGTCATGTAGCTGCTGCTGCTGACCAGGTGAGCTAGCCCAGTAGGGGACCCCTGCCCCACAGGGCCATAGGGGGAGTTTGGGGAGTGAGTGTGCAGCAGATTTCAGTGATTTAAATAAGCAAAACTGTGTTTCTAGCTGCCACTGCTTATCAAATGAGTGGGAAAGAAGACCCACTGACCCGCCCAGCCATCCCGCCTCCCGGCAACACAGGCAGTGACCTTGGAGGCCAGACTCACCACACACACACAAGTAAATTTCTGGCCTTCTTTCCTCTCTCTTGATTTTCCTTTGCTCTTTCTCTACTGCTGCATGCTCTGCACACTCCAACTCCCACCTTTTGCACACTGCAGTCTCCCACCTTCTGCACTCACTCCCTACGTGACCCAGAGCAGAGAGCCTGCAGACAGAAAGCCTGGAGTCAGAAGCAGCCCAACCAGATGGGATAACTTTCTGTCCCTCTAATTTGGGATTTTTCTAGTTTTCTGGGACTCGTGGCAGCCCTACCTCTATCTCAACTGCCCCCACTTTAGTAACACCTGGTTGTTTCATTTCAAGTGTTCTTATGTCTGAATATAAAGTTTGCAACAAAAAAAGAAGAAGAAAAAAGAAAGAATTAGTATCAAACCCATGTGTAGTCACCCATGGACCATGTAGACCTACAGTAAACAATTGATTCCTTGAACATATGAACACTGAGTCAAATACACATATGTGATGGCTGCCATGTGGCTTGCTTGCAGTTTCCTTCAGCAGAGTGTTTCCTATCATTCTGTGGGGCATTTCACAATGGAAGAAAACATGACTTAAAAATAACTGCTAGCATTCTCTTGGTGATTTTTACCACATTGCTTAAAGATATATCCAGTACCTTATTGTGTAATATTTTTCAATGGACTGTGCAATGGCAGCTGGAAAGCACCCAGGCACAGCTCCATCCACATCCCACCTGATCCAAATGGCCCTGCTTGGTTGCAGGGGCTGCAAGAAAGGCCACTGGCCAAAACTGGCAAGGAAAGCCAAATCTTTGCTCGCTGTCCCACCTCCTTTTCCAACCCCCTTCTGTCGTGACTGTGCTATGGTGTGATAATGGTGCCCTCATTCACTGTGGGTCTCTCTCTCTCTCTCTCACACACACACACACACACATGCCTGGAAATGTAAGGAAAACCAAAAGAGGGTTCCACTTTAATAAAGCATTTGTCTATGTCTGGCTGTTTCTTCCTTCAGACATACTAATCGCTGCATGGGGTAGATCAGATTGATAGACCAGTAGTTCCTTTCATCTGCCATTGGTTAGTTTACTCTGCTGAGAAGTCTTATTTATTCTGATCAGGACCAGTGGGCAGGCAGAGACAGAAACACACGCCCACATGTGCACACCCCTCTACCTGGAAATGTAAGGGGGAAATGTCCTTTTTAAACAAATGACTGCTTCTTTTCCAATACAGGGAGGGTCTGTAGCAGGAACCCAAGACTATGGTGTCGTCTATATGAGCCTGAAAAAAAATGGATTGCTCTGCAGTAAGAGCAATCTGCAGCAACTGCAACTTGTCTTAATGGTTTTACAGCCCCCATGAACTTCACATGCCCTCTAGTCAAGATGGTGGCCACGAGTGAATTACTCATGTTTTAAAATCTGCTGCCAATTTTTTTTTTAAAAAAAAACATTTTCCATGGTGCCCACAAGTAACAGTTCAGGTTGAGAGAGAGAGAGAGAGAGAGAGAGAGAGAGAGAGACTACAAATTGCCATTTTATTGCCTTAGTGGTAGCTCGCTAAGGCAAAAATCCAACATGGCAGCAGCAGCCGCTTGCCCTGTTAGCAAGCCCCACTCCCTATGCTCATCCAGCCAATCAGGTTTGTGCTTCCTCTTGTATGGGAAATCAAATTTCTTGTCCCAATGACTGGGAATACACATTGCCCACGGAGCTTTTTAAAAACTCTGAGAAAAACTGTGGAGACTCTCTGGGAGTAGTTTTTGGAGGGTTTTTTGTTTTTGTTTTTGTTTTTTGCTGTCCCCCCCTTCCGAATACGATGCATCCATGTGGGTTCCCATTAAGACAGATCGTATTCCCAGCAAATTCCATGAGGATTATTTTAAACATTTAGACAGGACCTATGTCAAGTGAATTAAGTTATTGTCATGGATATTGGGACATGCAGTTAAAGTAGATTTATTCTGTAAAGAGCTGAGATGTAACAATCTGCAGAGTGCAGCAGTGTGAGATAGTAGCAGTTTGCAGAAGCTAGCTGATGTATCATTTTTGATGAGCTAACAGCTTTGGTGCCAAACTGTCTGAAAAGGCTGCTGTGAACTCTGCTGAGCTGGGTATTTAGTTATCCCATACAACTGTGTTTCAGATCCTGAGTCTGAGCAGTTCTGTTTTGGATCTTGCTGTGTGAAGATGTTTTTCTACTGGATGTTGTTAATTATTGTAAATATTCTTTATTATGCTGCAGTAAAGAGAAGTTGATTTTTAGGCACAAGCCTATGTCTGTGTGATTATTCTTATTCTTGGAGGAACAATACTTTGCTATAACTTTTTGCTTCCTGGACCTCTTGTCTTGTTCAGAGGTACCCAGTGCACACTAATCTAACAGTTATAAAGCTTTGTATGACTGCAAACAGATCTTGAACATAGCTACATTTCCACTGCAGACCTTCGCTATTAACATGAGAAGGTAGTGAGTGGAGGTGGGAGGGGTCACAGTCCTGTTCCTCTCCACACTTACAAGTTTTGAATGCTCAAATGGGGCTACAAATACATTGCTATGCAATGAACATATTCAGGGGTAGCCATGCTGGTCATGCAGTGAAACAAAATCCAGAATCCACAAAAAATATAGCTTGATTGGCCAACCAAATTGCAAAACACATGATGCAAGCTTTCAAAGCTCTACTGGCTTCTTCATCAAAGATGTGAAAAAAGAAAAAAAATGATGATGTTCGAGTCACAGGCTTACATGTTGTTTCAGATGTTCCTTATGTTGTTGTTCATGTGAGGGATCTCATGCAGTCAGTGTCTGCATGGCCAAGAAGTAGGAATGCCTGCATGAGATCCCTCACCTGAACAACACAAGGACCATCTGAAACAATGTATAGGCTTGTGACTCCAACATCATCACTTTTCTTTTTTTTCTTTTTTCACATCTTTTGCCTGATGAAGAAGTGAGTAGAGCTTCAAACACTTGCATCGTGTTTTGCAATTTGGTGCAATATTTTTAATGGATAGTGGGAAAGGCAAAATTCAGGTCTGCCATCCACACTGACCCCCTAAGTCCTTACCTTAACTGTCCTGGTGCAGAGGAATCTTCCATGGCCATTCAGTAGGCAGAGAATAAGGATCAGTAATCAGGAAGTGACTGGTTGTGCTTCAGCAGCTACCAACAGGACAACAAGGTATCCTTCTGGACACCCTGAGGTCCTTCAAGAGTCCCAAACAATGTCATCTTCCTGTACCCAGATGCTGAAGCACAGACACAGCACTGTCTTACCCAAATTGCTAGTGTCATGGAAATTCCATGCAAGGCTAAATTTGTAATTAGTTGGGGAAATTAGCAGCAACTCAATTAGCAATGTGAGGAGGGCAACGATGCGATCTTTTTGCCTATGTTTACCCCTATTAGCTATAAATGAACACACACAAGTTGAAAAGTTAACAATGATCTTTATGAAGGTTTCAAAAGTAATAATACCAGTCACACACACAATCACACAAGGAACCATTCACACAAGGCTAACAAAAGAAGGTGTTTGGATAGAGGGAACAGAAGAAGGGTCTTTGTTGGTTATACAATCTGTCCTGTAGTCCGAAGTCTCAATGTAGGCTGACAGTGTGGATAGATACAGCAGGAGTGGCTACACAGATGGGGCAAAGTGTCCCCAGGAAAAGGAACTGTACTTGTCAAAGTGAAGTTTTGGGTTATTAGTTATACCAAAAACATGCCCTGAGGTGCTAGGATTTTGAGTGAGAACAAAGCATTTCAGGAGATTTTTATGATTGACAATGGATCTCCGGAGATGTCAAGTATTCGCTGATGAACAGTTGTTTTGAAATTGAAAGCAGTGACTACCTTTTTCTATAGCTAGGTCTGGGAACCAGGAAAGATGTTGCCTACAGACAAAGGATATCTCAACTAGAGTTGATGGGCTTTATTGTTGATCATCTGGTGTGCCCAGAGAACATTTCCTTGGATCAAGGGTTTGACCCTTAAATCACCTTATTCTGGAATTTTCCATGCCCCCTCTTTAAAGTGATGCATAGGCTTTTCCCAGCCAGAGTGTCCCTAGTCTACCGCAGCTTTCATGGAAGGCCACATTAAGGCCAAATTATTAAATATCGCCAATTATTAAGTGCGTGGGGCTGGGGACACCAGGCTTTAGCTTCACCTGGTCACCCCTGTTATCCCATGGGTGGCCATGGGTGGGGAGCCAAAGCACCAGAGGACTTAAGGTGGGAAATGGCAGCGCTTGTGTGATGTAGGATCTTGGTCTCTTTGGATTCACGTGGCCCTCCACATGTTGTGGAATGCAAATCCTAGCAACCTTGGCCAGCATAGGAAGTGGTGAGGCATGCTGGGAATTGAAGTCCAATGTTACTTCTAGAGGGCTGCTTTAGCTTGAGTAGATTTTGAATGCAAAAATAAAATAGGCATAAATATAATCCCATAGAAAAGGAGGTAGCTTTACTATTATGGTTTAGTGACAAGGAAAATCCAGACAGATTATATAACAGCAGGAAACAAGACAGCTCAATATCTAGGTAATACAAAACAATTGGGTGATCAATAGGTGTTCCTGTCCACTAGGGTTTTGAAGCCTTGGCTGTCATGCTCTTTGCCATAATTAGCACTCAATGAACCTGAAATGTTTAATGACTGTGAAATTGCATTTCTACAGAGACAATGCACATCTGGAATGACAGCATGCAATTCAAATGCCTGCAGAGTCTCATGCCAGCAAGCATGCCAAACTTCAAATAAAGTGTTCATAGTTAAAATAGAACTTGCTGCTTTGACATGCAAATGTCTGCCTAAGCTGCACTTGCAGTCCAGACTGGCTGGCATAATAGGAAAACTTCAAAGTGCCCAGAATGCGTTTGAAAGGTATTGTAGCATTTGCTCATTTCAAGAAGTCTACTCATCGCAGGAAAGTGGAGCTCTAGACCACCCCTGCCTCACTCTTAAGCTCTTTCATGTTTCAGGGAAGTAGGGAATACTACTAGAAAAGTATCCGCATTGGAGATCAAATGAAAATTTAGTTTGATTACCCAAATGTTTGAACAAGCAGCCTGCCACAGCAACTGTGTTGCATCTATGTTAAGAAGACACAAGAGAGATTAATTTGCTCCTACTGATCAAGTGCTGAATGAAAGATGGGGATACCTTGCTATTTAACATTTTGAAGATTTTAGCTTCAGAGATTGTCTTTCATTATCTGTGTGAAGAGAATTTCCTCTTATCTTTAGGGAAGCTTAGAAGCTCTAGAGAAATTCATGTGTTTGGATAGAGAATAAAATAGCTAGATAAATATCAGCTTCTGATTGATTACCTCGAACATTTCACCTCAGTTGAAGAAGAAATGCCCCAAATTCACAGCTATTGCAAAGAATTAGAACACCGTGGGCACATAAGATATCATGAGAGTCTCCTTCCCTTTCATGCCATCATAATTAAGGTTATATAGAACACTGACTTAAGGTTGGAAAGGAAATTATCGCGGTACATATAATCTCACTATACTATGGTACTGTGTAACTATGACAGTACCAAGTTGCAGTCTTGTCCTTGGTAACTGGCATAATCTGAGATAATTATTGTGTGTTTCAATACAATTTTTAACTCAATGTGATTTACATAATTTGATACCTAGAAAAGGAGTAGGATACATTGGACCTCTACTATTTCTAGGGATCCGCACTCCGAAACAGCATGAACCCTCTTAATTAGCTCCTCCAAAAGCAATTTGGAGTGATTAGACATCACTTCTGGACACCAAATTAGCAGAGGAGCCAAAACCAGCTGGTGTCACCCTCTAGGCTTCAGAGCATGCCCACCCTGTCCTATAATGCTGTGAGGACAATGACAACAACCACAACAACTTTTACTTATAATGCCCTTTTCATCAAAGGGAGGAATATTAACATAAATGATCAAGGACAAAGACAATAAAACATACCACTATAAATACAGTATAGGTGAACATCCCACCAGTCACTACCCTTCTCAGCAACCTTAGGCACAACTCAGCATCTTAATCTGGTGAATCAAAGAGGAAGGTCTTCAACCCTTTACAAAAACAAGTAAGATCCTCCTCCAGCCAGAAGTCCAAAGGAAGACCATTCAACAAATGTGGAGCCAGGTCTTGAAAGGCTTGCAGCCTTGACAGAGCTGTACATGTTGGTGGAACAGACAATAATCCTTTGTCTTTCTAGATGGTACATACCATGCTAGTCAAGCTGCCAAGAACCAGGGGAGGTTAGAGCGCAGAACCTTAAATACCAGAAACAAAAGTTTGAAATAGGCCCTGGTCTGAACTGGAAGTCAGTGAAGAGAATCTACGAGGAGAAGAAACATGAATATTTAGGGAAATTTAAAGCTGTGAGCATTCCTTCAACAGTTTTTATTAGTGGAAAGTGGGCAAAACTCCCCACAACATTTATAACTTAAGGGAAAGTGTAATTTTGACACTTTGAGTCATCTTGGAAATGGTGCCTTTTAACAAGAACAGAATTTCAAATAATAGAAATGTTACAAGGGAGCTTCTTTGAAATAGATATCTGTGCAAATTTCTCTCTCTCTCTCTCCCTCTCTCTGGCATGGGGGGGGGTGTAGGCTTATAGACATCTGGCCATTCATGGTATAAGTGAATGCAGCAATATTAAGCTGAGAGCAAGAAATGGAGAAGAGAAAGCGTTTAGTTAAAAATTTTACTTTAAATGCCTAGCCTCCCTTTCTAATGAGAATTTCCTACACAGAAGAAGAAAGAAAGAATAGAATCATCAGCAAAGAAGATGTGAATGCCTGTGGCCTGACAAAGTAGTACCACTGCCTGGGATGCCAAGGGACTGTAACACAGCCAAAGCACAGTCTCTGATACGGAGGTATTGTGTGGTTGAGTGTGTAGGACTGTGAAAGAACAAAAGCTTGAGAAAAGGAAAGGCAGTTTGAAGAACAGGCAACCTAACAGGCATCTGGGCTGCATCATTTTCCCCTGTTCCAATAATCAGTTGACATTGCAAATGAGCAGTGCAGCACCTTTTTTTCATTTTACAACCAAAAAAGTACACCCCTCCCCAAACCTGATCATGAACACTTTGTAGGAGGAAAGGGGGCTTAATCCATCCCTTCCCAGTTGTGACCATTCTGGCCAAATTACAGAAGCAGTTACAGAAAGTTAGAAAATGTTTCCATTGGTATCAATGGGGGCATATGTTTTTAATGTTGCTGTACACAAAAGAAAATGGGGAGGGGAGTCATGGCTAAGGAGGAATGATTAAACCTGATCACCCTATATGCTCCCCCTTTGCCTTCACCCAAGCACATGGAAAGCACATGGTTTAATCATTCCTCCCCAGCCAGGTCATAATTGTGGTATACAAGTACTTGTGTATAAGTTGAGAAATTTAAGTCTTAACCTTAAAAACCTGGGTTGACTTATTCATGGGCCAATGCTGGAATAGGAGTCAAGGCCGGCCTGCCCAGGTTGGGGGAGAAGGAAGGAGGAAATCATGGCCACCAAAAAAGGCCCTAGAGCCTGCCTCTGTGCACCTCGAGCTGGGAGGAGTTTTTGGGTTGCTTTAGGATAATCTCATCCCTTACCCACCCACCCAGCATGAGCTCCCCAAAGGTCCCTGAGAAACCATTCAGAGTGCTTGCTCCAGATTGGGCTGGAGGGCAAGGGAGTGGATTGTTGAAAAGCAACCTGGAAAACTCCTCTCAGCTTGAGGTGTGCTATGCTTATGCAAAATGGTGCTACGTCACTTTGCCAGTTTTTTTTCTCTCCCTCTTCCGTTGTCAATTTCCCACACTTCCCCTCCCCACTAACATGTATACCTGCCCTCCCCACATTTTGGTAAAATATCTCCCCCCTCTCTCACACACACAATCTCAATCACAATCTCAATCACAATCACAATCACAATCACAATCACAATCACATCTCAATCTCAATCTCAATCTCAATCACTTATGTATAATATGTATACACAAAGGTGTCCTACACTTTGGCAGGGAAGCTGGACCTCAGTGGAGGAGAAGACAAGCTACAAGTGCCAGGCTTCTCCAAAAACCTGTCCACTGGTACACACCTCTCTCTTTCCCCCACCTCTTGCTGCCACACACTTTCCAAGTCTGATCCTGCCTCCATTATCAAACTGCGTTTCACACATGGTGAGGTGTGTGGGGAGAGAAGGAGCCTGAATGCTGCCTGTTTCCCCACTCCCACTACCTTTCACTGCCACCATTCCTTCATTCAGCACACCCTCCCTCCTGTTTTCTCCCAAGCTCCTCACACTGGTCTCACCACTCCATCACTGGGCCCAGGAGGTGTCCCTTCCATGTGGTTCCTGTTAAGCACCTGCAGATCTTGCGGGGGGTTGTTTGAGGGAGCAAATTATCCAAAGGCAACTCGTAAAATTCCTCCCAGCTTGAGGTGCACAGAGCACAGCCAGCCCAGCTTGGAGAGAGAAGGAAGGAGCAAGCCAAGTCTACCAAAAAGAGGCTCTGCATGCCTCTAGAGGCTCTGCATGCCTCAAGCCAGGAGGAGTTTTCTGGGTTGCTTTTATCAAATACAGTCGTACCTCCACATTTGCAGCTTCAACTTTCACGGTTTTGACTATTTGCGGTTTCTCCTCCTTGTCTTCCCCCTCCCCGGGAGGGAGCTCCATCCACCTCAGGGCCTTCCCTCCATTTGAACTGGAGAGCCAAGCCCCGAGAAAGCAGGGAGGGGGGTGATTTAGACCTGATCTCCCTGCTCTCTCAGGCTTGGCTCTGTTTGGAGAACAGCTTTGGGAGGGCAGGTGTGGTGGCTGAGAAGTGGCTACTAGGCTTCAAAAGCCCTGTCACCACTTTAGAAGTGTGTGGGTGGGCGGGGGGATAGGTGTGTTTTATTTGTGTTTTTTTCACATTTGCGGGGTTCTTGCGCACCTAACCACAGCGAATGTGGAGGGACGACTGTATCAAATTAAATTTAGAGGATAGAATTTGCTTCATCATTTACATCCTTTGTTATATGCCCTTATGTTTTATCCTCGACTTATCCATGGGTCATAGCAAATTCCATAATTTGGGGCCCAAAATTTGCCTTTGATTTATATATGAGGTCAACTTATACACGAGTATGTACAGTAATTTTGAGGATTTTTTTTTAAAAAAGGGAATTTCACACTTCCATTTATTTATTTATTGTTGATTTCAATGGAAAGGCAGGTCATTGTTGAGATTAACAAATGCCCTCAGTTGATTCTAGCAGTAAGACTAGGCACACCAAAAAACAAACTTAGATCCATATTCTCAAATATACATACATATGTGTGTATGTGTGCATGCGTGCGCCATGTCAGAGTTTACACTACAATGGAAAAAACCCCCCAGCATGTTAGCAAAATTCTTTCTAAGCATTAATTCTATGTATAGAATGAACATAAATTGGGCAGGTGGGTAAAAAAATTCTATACCCCAATTTATTCCTGAAGAGAAACCTGAAGCCTATAGCACTATGTTGCCTTGAGAAATACACACAAATGCTCACAGTTCAGGATCTATGCCTGCCCCATCCTATGCATCCTCATTCTGCATGTAGAACTGATGCCTGGAAGAGGTTTCAGTGTACTGAGGAAGTGAAAGGGTTGCTTTAGAAGAATTTGGCAAGAGGTTTTAACATCCCCAATACGGTATGTTCCCACCTGCATTGCCGTAATAGTTCAGTGCATTGTCATAATTAACATAAAGAGATAACCTACAGTAGAAAATAATTGTCCTGTAAAACAGCTCAGCTATCTTGTGACTAGTTTTAAAAAAGAGGCCTCTAAACTTACCATGACCTAAAAACTGTGTATTACCCAATAATCCCAGAAGCCCTAATTAGCTAGAAAAGCTGAGCATTTTTACTGCAGAACCTTCAAATCATCTCTTTGAATTTGCTTTCAAACCACCAGGGTTTTCCCAGTGTTTAGCTTGTCTCATTCCATACAGATACAGTTAATGAAACAACTCAATCAAAGCAGTGCTAAATTTGTGTGTGAGTAGTATAGCTTGTATTTCAGGAAGCAGAAGAACATCTACAGCCCTAATTCAGGCATTTGCTCATACTCTGGTCAGACCAAACTGGGGAGAGGGACATAGCGAATCCTGCTGCCCAGTATCACTGTGCTCCCAGATTCTGTTGAGATTTTCACATTCAGGGTAAAGATTTATGGTAAATAGTGTTTTGAAACCACATTTGCCAGAACACCTTAGAGAGCTCCCATGGTCAGAAACCCTGCTAAGAGACCATTTGTCCTTGTGTCTTTTTTAAAAAAGAAAAGCAACTGTAAGTTGTTTCTCGAAGAAAACAAAAGGAGTAAATACACTTGAAAAAAGCAGGGGAAAAGAAGAGCCCTGAAAATTATGAGGGGGATTAAAGGAAATCCCCTTTGAACTCCAGCAGACTGGGAACTTTGCACCAATTGTTTTATCAATCTGTCTTTCTCACAGATACAAGGATTCCCCCCCCACCCCTTTAATTTCCCTAAAATAGGATCAATATTGCAGAAAAACATTCCTAAGTTACCATTTTGCCATCTTCTCCCCACAGCAGTCCTACCACTTCCTTGTTCTTTCTTTTGCTACGGACATATATTAAAAAACCCTTTTATTCTTATGAACCTCTCTAAGAAGCCTGAGCTCCATCTGTGCTTTTACTTTTCTGATCTTCCCTCTACACAAGCTGGCTACTTGTTTGATTTCTTCTTTGGTGATTTCTCCCATTTTCCATTTCTTGTACATGTTCCTTTTAAGCCTTACCTCAGTTGAAAGTTCTTTAGACCTCCATCCTGGTTTCTTTAGACACCTGCCATTTTCCCTCCTCATTGGAACCTAGCTGAAGGTGCACCTTCAATATCTCACTTTTTAGAAACTCTCATCGACAGAGCAATGGACTCAAACTACAGGAAAAGGGATGCCATCGAAACCTTAGGAGGAACTTCCTGACAGTAAGAGCTGGTTGGCAGCGGAATTATTTATTTATTTATTTATTTATATGCCACCTTTCTCCCAAAGTGGGACCCAAGGCGGCTTCCAAGAATCATCAATTAAAGATGAATCCTACCTGTCTTAATAGGATTCCACATCATTTTGCTGTATTGGGAAGGAGGAGAGCCCAAAATGTCAAAAACTCTGCAGGAAAAGCCTTTGCCACTTTCCCCAGAGTTTAAAAAATAAAAAAACAGAGAGGGTAATGTGCATTCCTTCTTGTTGGGACAAGCAATTAGATATGAATCACTTTCCCATAGGAGAGGAAGTGCAAAACTGATTGGCCGGGTGAGTGCGGGGGGGGGGGGTTGCTAGCAAGGCAAATGCCCGCTGCTGCCACATTGGTTTTTCAGCTTAGCAAGCAAGTGCTAAAGCAAAAAAATGGGGGGGGGGATATATTTTTTTGCTTTTCTGTTAAATCAAAAAATTGCTTTATAACACCTTGGACATTGTTTTTTTTTTTTAAAGGTTCAGTGGTAGCAAATGAGAGAAGTACAAACACAAACAAATCACTCACAGCTGCCATCTTGCATGTGAAGCTTATGTGAAGCAAAAACACCATTAAGACAAGTTGCAGTTGCTGCGGAATGCCATTACTGCAAGTCACTCCATTTTTTTGCCTCCTATAGACAAGTCCTTACTTTAAAAGAGGTTTTTTTTGCAGAGCAATGATCCATTTATGATCACCATGTAATCAAACAAATATTTACTGAGAATTAAGCCTCAATGAGTTCAGTAGGATGTGTGTGTGTATGCTTTCAAATCACCTGTTGAATTATGGCAACCCCATAAATTTCATAGTTTTTTCCCCTAAGGTAAGGAATACTCCTAGGTGGTTTTGCCAGTTCCTTCCTCTGAAATACAGCCCACAGCACCTGATATTTGTTGGCAGTCTCCCATCCATGTACTAACCTGGGCTGACCCTGCTTAGCTTCCATAATCAGGTGGGATCTGGTGCCTTTAGGGTACTTAGGCCTCCTAGGTAAATGTGTACAGGATAGAAGCCTGAGACATTGTAATAATAGTGTTTTTTCCAACTATGGCTGGAATACTGTGGGTGAATTACAGTGGTGTAAATTGGGCTTGTGTCATCACAATTAGTTTTTTTTAATCACTATGGAAGTTAGAATTCTTTACTGACCATGCAATGACCAGCCCCCACCCCCTTCCGCCACACACACACCATGTCATTGGAGACTGACTGGATCAGCAGTGACATGTTCAGCTATTTTTCTGTAGATGGACCTATAGGAGGTCCCTGAGGGTGCCTATAGGAAAACAGCTGGATGTGTATCTGCTAATCTCCCTGCTCTACAACAACATGGAAATGGCCATGTTGGGGGTGGGTGGGCTGAATCCATTGACAAGTGCGTTCTGGGCACGGTAGGAAGAGACATAGAATATGACACACATACGTCTCAATGCAGGATGCCAACCTATATCTTTCTTAACTAATTACATTCCATTTATCTCCTGTTGAAAGTATTGCACATTATTTTCCCCAACCCATTCCACCCCTATTTTTGTGCTAAGAACAATCCTATGAAGTAAGTGAGGCTGAGAAGCTATGATTAGCTCAAGGTAATCCCATGAATGTTATATTGTGTGTAAGCTAGGATTTGTCCTTCTCTGTAATGTGCATTAGGCAGAGGAGGTGTGTATTAACACAGATTTCGTACAGTGGGTGTGAGAGATTTTGAGCCATGATTTTGAGCAGGTTTGATAAAGGTATTTTGAGTTTAGAATAATGTATTATATAATATTATATTTATGGATAATCATTCTGAGTGCACACATGCAAACACAGATAATTTGTAGAGTTTATTTTTCAGGCTTTCCTAAACTCACTTGCATGGCCACACCCTTTTGATCACACTCTGATGTTGCTCAGCCACCCTATTTTTGTCTGTGAAATGGTGGAGTGTATGAAACACATGATTACATGACATCTATCTACATAAGAACTTTAAATTATTTATATGTCGCAGTGAAAGCCAAAGGCAAACTCCCTCTGAACAAATCTTGCCATGAAACCCCGTGGGTCACCATAAGTTGGAAATGACTTGGGGCTCATCTACACCAGGTGGGATATGCCAGCTCCCTGCTGGCATATCCTGGCTGTGTAGCTGGCCCGTCCTTCCCCCTTTACCTCAGTGAAACAGGCAGGAGTCCACACAAGAATGCCATCCCATCCTGCAGCCACTGCCATTTTCTCTGCTGTGTTGGAAGCCAGGAAGGGGGTCCACAACATATAACTGAAGTTCCCCTGCTTGTGACCAGCCTTGATCACACGCTGAGGGGACCCTACCTGGCTTCCAGGAGGGCTAGGGAGATGGTGGTGGCAGTGAGGGGTGGCATGCTGGATGGGCTTCTGTAGACACACAGGGTCAAATCTGGGTTTTGGATGGTGAGAATGGATTAAACTGGGTATTATTATGTAATGGTTTATCAGGCTCTACCCCAGCTTGCCCCTGTCCCAGTCCCGTATCTGCCCTGGGGGTTGTAAAGATTGCCCAGGGGCAAAATGGAGCAAATGTCCTGCATCATATGGACAGCAGGGCTCTGGAACAGGGCAAGCCAGGGTATTTAGCCCATGTAGACAAGCCCTTGGAGGCACAAAACAACAACAAATATTGTTTGTAGCCTGTGCACCGTCACTTCAAATCAATGCTATAGAAATTTCTGGGCCAGAAAATCTACTGGGAGAATGAAAGCATGATATAAAGGTTAAATGTGTGTATGCTTCTGTGTGTGTATGCCTCTCTCTGTGTGTGAGGGGGCGGGGAGAAGAGAAAGAGAGAGAATTTTGTAAGTAAGTGGTAGAAAGAAAGTATAGATAATGTTCAAGGGCACAAAGACTTATCTGGGTTAAAGGAAAGGGACTGTCTGAAAACTCAGAGATTTTATTAAGAATGAGAAGTTGTCAGCTTTCTCATTTAAGCTCTCAAAAATTGTTAAGATTTTAAATTCTGGACAATTTTATAAAAGTGAAAGATAATCAATTTCTTCATTAAAGTTCTGAAACATGTTGAGCTTTAGCTAATAAAGACCTTTTTTATATAGCATCCTTGGACATGCCTCCTTTTTCTTTGAGGACAAAGCCACCTCCTCTTCACAGTTGCAAAGAGCAAGGAGCAATGGTGATGGCAGCAACTTTAGGAGCCCAGGTTGGCCAGAAGCCATGCTTCAGAGCAGCCTGGAAGCCTGGCTGCAAGGGCAAATGAGAACAGGAAAAGAAAAGCCCTGCATCTTTCCTTTCTTGCAGCAGTCATGAGCACCACAAGAACAGCTGCTGGAACTGGCTGCCCTTCTATCTTAATTCACAAAGGGGCCAGTTCCACCACAGGAAAAAGTTCACCAGATTCCGGATTACCGTTCTTTCGCATCAGGAGTGCATAAATCACACGATGCCTGGCATTTTCGGATGATGAAGCCAGATCCAGCAACTTTCTGTTTTGCTTAATTCACACAGGCAAAGATGGGGGGGAATCGCCTCCAGATGATTAAAGCCAGGCAGGAGGCGGGGAGGGAGTAAGGAGGGGGTTATGGAGACCATAAATAATGAGAGGAAAGAAAAAGGACAAACAAACAAGGGATCGAAAGAGCGATCTGTCAAACTCCCCCCGTCTTCCCCAGCCCCGAAAGGCTTCTATAAAGAAAGGAGTCAATGAAAGCACGAACAAGCAAAAGCATGGTGGAGCGATCTTCGATTCCCTTCATGCATGCACACACAAACACACACCACAGAACTAGGGCTTGCCTCATTTGTTTTCCCTCCCTCCAAAGCCTTGAATAAAGGCAAGTGAATGGAAGGACAAACAAACACAAGAACGAACATGCGATCGGCTGTTTCCCAGCACCCCCCCCACACACCCCCACACACCAGCGAAGCAGCAAAGCATCATCCCACCCACCCCCCACCCACCAAAAGACAGACAGGAAGGGCTCGGTTTTCCAAAGTGGGTTGCAAGCAGAAGGAGGGTGAATTTCTTCTCTCCAACCCCTCAGTCTATTTGAATAAAGCAGAATGGTCACTCCAACCAATCAGGATTCAGCTCTGCTCACAGTAATTCGAAAAGGCAGATGCCAGTTTACACGATTGTTAGTTCCCACGATAAATTATGCGCATTTTCGCAAACTTAATCAAAAACGTGAGGAAAACTAGCGAAAGCTGATACTGCGCAACTTATGGGTTTTTTGCACCCCCTCCTTCTGAAAAGGGCGCTGTTGCTTCGAAATGCGTGGGAACTATCAGGCTTCTTGTCACATTCTTTGAGGATTTATTTTGCCGTGTAAATGACCCCAAATTGAAGATCAGATTTCCAGGCATTAGGAACTCTCCTTTCTTGCACTGGATAATAGTTTCAGGAAAAGACTTTAGGTAGGTTCTTGAGTACTGATACTTTTGACATAAGATGGAATCCTGCACTCTTAAAGACTCTCTTTGCCAGGATAATCCTAGCTGTGATTTATGAAGAGTCTGCCCCCTCTTTCTGCCTTCAGTTCTGGATACCATAAATCCACATGAATCCCTACGTCTTCCTTCCCATCAGGAGCTGAACTTGTAGCTATGGCGATTTGGGGTGTGATTCTGTATTTCAAAAGGAATTGAGCTAATTTTACCTCAAAGCTTCCTGCAACATTGTCCTTATACCTTTTTGAAGGCTTTTGCTGTTCTCTTTGCAAGGTTATTTAAAGTCAGATGGTAGGATGCTACTTGAACATATTTCATTACATTTTTGCTCTGTAACTCTTGAAATTTGTGACTTGTGAAGCTTGAGGCATTATTAGTGAACACTACTAAAGACCACCTATGGGTGTCAAATATCTGACAAAGTTTGTCTCTGAGGTTGGAGAGTTCATGGGGTGAATTTCCAGCTGTTCTGAATGAATGAAAGAGCAAAACGTCATAAGCATAGTCTTAAATGCCGAGGAAACCAATATTATACCAGGAAAAGTACTTAAAATTGAGGACTGTTGAAGTAGTTGATGCGAATGATAGTGCTTGACCAACCCTGTTTATTTTTTTATGAGAATAAACTGTGGGAGGGTCTTTGTAGTAAACTGGGCCATAACCCTGGCCAGGAGCCCTTTCACAACTACATAGATATCACACTATAATAATAATAATAATAAAATTTTATTTATATCCCGCCCCTCTGCAACGCAATCGGGGCGGCTTACAATATAAAAACCCCATACTCACAATACCCTAGCCCACCCACCCCTTAAAATAATATTATATTGCAAAGGATTAAAAACATGCATTAATTAAAATATATATAAATTAGAAGAAAAAAAAATTAAAAACATACAATCGTAGCCTATAAAGGGCAGCTGAGTCTTGGGCCGGGATAATTATTCAGGAAAGGCCTGCCGGAAAAGATCCGTCTTGACAGCTTTTTTAAAGCTGTCTAAGGTGGTAATAAGACGGATCTCGTCCGGCAGGCCATTCCATAATCTGGGAGCAGCAGCAGAGAAGGCCCTCTGGGAGGTCACCGACAGCCTTGTTTTCATAGGCTGTAACAGATTCCTCCCAGAGGACTGAAGTGTGCGGGGAGGGTCGTATGGAAGGAGGCGGTCCCGGAGGTAAGTTGGACCCAAGCCATGTAGGGCTTTAAAGGTCATAACCAACACCTTGTACTGTGCCCGGAAACTAATAGGCAGCCAGTGGAGAGCTTTTAGCACCGGTGTTATATGCTCTCTTCTGGGAACGCCAGAAATCAACCTGGCTGCCATGTTCTGGACTAGTTGAAGTTTCCGAGTCAAGCACAAGGGTAGCCCCATGTAGAGCGCATTACAGAAATCCAGACGGGAGGTTTGAAATGGATCTAGATAATCGGTTTCATCCAAGACAGCTTGGAGTTGGGAAGCGACCGCCCTCTCAATCACTTTGCTTAGAAAAGGCAGCAAAGAGACTGGTCTATAGTTGTTCCTGTCCAAGGGGTCCAGGGAAGGCTTTTTCAGGAGCGGCTTAACCACCGCTTCCTTCAGACAAGGTGGAAGGGACCCCTCCCTGAAGGACGCATTGATAATATCCCTAAGGAGTACTCTCGATGCGTCACCCCCTTGGGTGGCCAGCCAAGATGGACAGGGATCGAGGGGACAGGTCATTTTCCTCACTCTACCAAGGAGCTTGTCCACATCATCGGTACTCACAGATTGAAGCTGATCCAATAAAATTTCATCAACGGAGTTGCTGGACACCTCGTCTATAGATTCTGTCATAACACTGGCATCTAAGTCGGCTCTTATCCGAGAGATTTTATCTGCAAAGTGGATGTTAAATGCATCACAGCAGGCCATTGTCGGGTTGAGTAAGGGGTTCTGCGCAGGTGGAATCTGCGTCAGCTCCCCCACTACCCTAAACAGTTCTGCTGGACGGGACTCTGCAGATGCAATACGTGCAGCGGAGAAAGACTTCTGCGCTGCACGTATCGCCTCTCGATAAGAATTAAGGAAATTCCTATGACGAGTCTTGTCGGATAAGAGTCGAGTCTTCCGCCAGGTGCGCTCTAGTCGTTGATTTCACTTTAACTGCCATGGTTCTATCCTATGGCATTCTGGAAGCTACAGTTTAGGGAGGAATATTTAAAATTCCCAGCCAGAGAGTTCTTGTTAGACTAGAAAACCCAGAATTCTATAGGATGTAGCCATGGCAGTAAAGTGGAACCGTAGTGCTATAATTGTGGAGTGTGAAGGGGCCCTTTGTTCACAAACACCAAGAAGCTGATGGAGGTAATCTTCCTCTAAGAGCCTCCAATTAGTTAATCTGACTTTTTTTTTAATTAAGAGAAGTAAGGAGAGGTTCCCCTTTGTCCCATAATGATCTCAACAGGGGAAAGGTTTTGAGAACCAACATTTTAAATATGTTTTTACTTCAGTGGCCATTTTATTCTGGATCCTAATCACTCATGAGCGATGATCATTATGTGCAGCAAACAAAAATTCAAGCCCATAGACTAGAAATGGAAAGTGGATCTCTCTGATCTCTCTCTGGCTTTTCTTCACAAACGAAGATTCAGGAAGGACTCATCCCGCACTTTCTGCAAGCATGCTGATGACTAAAAAGGCCAATCCGAGATAAACAAGTCCAGTTGCAGAAAGCACAGCAGAAGGTCTCCTTGGGTGGTGTTTCTGGGTTGTGATTCTTTCTGCATTGTCGTTTCTCTTCAAGACTTGTTTGGTGTGAGTTCTCAAATAAGGCTGCAGCATTGTGGATAGTGCGGCTCCATGCCTCCCAACGTGAGGCCAGGGTGGACCATTGTTGGTGATCAATTTGGCCGAGTCTGAAGTGTTGTTTCAGGGAGTCCTTGTATCACTTTCTTGGAGCGTCCCTCTTACGCTGACCCGTGGCGAGTTCACCATAGAGTACTATTTTGGGGAGGCAATGGTCCTCCATCCTAGAAACGTGCCCTGCCCAGTGCAGCTGTGTTCTCAGTATCATGGCCTCAATGCTGGTGATCCCTGCTTGCTCAAGGACAGCAACATTTGTCACATAGTCAGTCCAGTGTATATTTAGGATTATGTGTATACAGTGCTGATGAAAGCGTTCGAGGAGTCGTCAGTGTTGGTGATAGGTGACCCATGTTTCAGACCCATAAAGGAGAATAGACAGTACAATGGCTCTGATCTAAGCTACATATCATCATGTCTACCAAGCCTGCCTCTTTCAAGTCAAAGTACAGATACTGAACCAAATTATTCCCCATAACCCATATTTCATTTTGTCAGCAATATTCTCCTATCCAGTACATCCTCTGACACGTACTCTAAATTCTTCTTTAGAGTTGGTGTGCACATACTACATAAGAGGAGCAAAGTTTCATTCTGGGTAAAAATATTTATCCTTAAGGAAGTGTGGTTACACTATTACCCATCAGAACAGAATGAGTGTTGTTATGTACCCACTCTGCCATCTAGTGCTGAAAATTTTTTAAGGTTTTAACTTAGTCATTGAAAAGAACAGTTCTTCTTCTTCTTCTTCATATGATTGTTGTTTTCTGCTTCATTCTTTTGAAGACAGTTACATTAAAGAGACTTGTTGCTCATTATAAGGTTTCAAGTTAATGTGATCTGAACTAGTTGCCAGACTTCTCATTATAATAATGTAGCAATATAGAATCATTGTAACAGACTAAGGAATTTATCAGAGAGCAAAATATGGTGTCATAACGATGCCACGTAACCACGAAAAGGTGCACATCTTAGACGATGATGCCCTTTCACAGTTATGCCCTGTCAAAATCCCATTATTTTTAATTGATGGCTTAAGCTGTCAATAGACCCCCCTGCTAGTTTTGTGCCAGCCTTGCAGGCGTGTGAAACCTTGGGCCATTTAACTCTTGTGACTGCAGTGTCAATGGCCAGTCCTGCATGAACACTTTTGGGTGAGATCGGGGCATCCAGGTAAGTTTCACTGTTTTTATGACACACACATACCCCCAGGTTACTTGGGACTTTTAAAGTGTGCCAAGGTGCTTGGTGTTACTTTTTATGTGTATATTTTGCTTTTATTTTTAAATTTCCTATGTGATGAAGTCTCGTGGGATTTTGAGCGAGGAAGTGAACGGGGCTCTGTTCACCTCTTCGTTATTGCCGGGAGCCTTTGCCTGGAGAAGATGGTGAGTTGGAGGAGGGGAGTGTTCTTTTGTCAGCATAGAAATGGGTTTTTCTATGCCAGCAAAAGTACATCTTAAATGTGGTCTCTGATGAAGTCCTAAGTTTCTCTTGGTTGATAGATGCTGCAGAGGATATCCACAGTACCAAGGACAGGCACTGTTCTCATGTTGCAAGACTGTTCTCATGTTCTCATGGTGCTGAAGGGAGCCTGAAAGTGGAGCCTCCTCTGCCAGCCTTCCACACCACCACTACTCTAGGCCAGTTGTCCACCAGTTAGTCTAGGTTCCATAATGCAATAGTGCATTCTGTGCTGAAGAACTGATCTTCATTATGTTAGCTGACCACAAAATATGACCCAGACAACATACGGCTAATTCCAGGGGAGAAGCTTCACTTTGTGGCCCTTAATCCAACTTTACCCCACACTGCACAGTCAGGGGAAAGTCCAGTGTTTGCTGAAAAACCCAGAGTGGCTCCAGGATCTGTTGGCATGCAGACAGCTGGATTGGGCTGGAACTGGAGTGACCCAGCTGTCTGCATGGCTACCCACCCAGTGTATCTGCCCTGCTGGCTCATCGCCCTTGGTGTCACCACCGCTGCTATGACTGCTGGCCCAGCAGCTATGTCTGAGAGCCTGGCATCGCCTATCACTGCTGGTGAGGTAAGCGGAGGGCTCCACACTACATGCTCAACAAGGAGGCAGTCTCCTTTTCTGGTTTTCCATCCCCTGCTTGGAAAAGCTGCTCCATAAGGCAAGGGGTTTTAATGACCATAAGAGATCACCAGAGCTTGGGAAAGTATCCATCTTGGACTACAACTCCCAGAATCCTCCAGACAATATTGGTGGGTCTGTCAGAATGTAAGAAAGCTCCATGGGATTAGAAAAACAAAGAAACCATCTTTTTCAGGAGGTGAAACAGGAATACTGTAAAATACCCTTTACTCTGAAGTGTTTATACCTGCTAGGTTGTGCTCTCTTCTTTCCACTGCTTTTTATTATTATTAACTTTATTGATTTCCTGTTTTCTCCCCAAACTTGCTGGCTTTCCCACACTTACCTTGCTTTTAAAAAGGTTTTCTCACCATTCACATTTCATCCATCTCTTGAAGAGGTAGAAGGAGTGACAGAGAGTTGGCTACCATTTTGTTTCCCCCAGAATGTGCTGGACATCATACCCAGAAGCATCTGATTGGCCACTGTTGGAAAGGGAAGGTTGAGCTGGAGTGACTTCATGGCCTTGTCCAGTATGGCTCTTCTGGTGTTCTTAGATCTGCAAATTTCCAGAAAATGTCTCCTTCTGCTCCTGGTTCAGATAGTCCCTAATCATCTGTTTATGGACTAATGTCATCCTGGCAAGATGATGGAATGAGTTCACTGCTTGCTTTCTGTTGCATAAATAGCATTTTGTGTGAGTCATGCATTGCATATGAGCACTCAGGAGATTATCACATGGGCCACATATAGCACGGCAGGGATGAGACAGGGACAACGGGAGATTGCTAAAAGGCTTACCTATCAGATGACGTTGTCCCTGTCCTCTTATCCCCTCGTCCTGGCTCTGTGCAGCCTCCATTTTCCTTATTGATGGGGAAAACCCATCAATAAGGAGCCCATTCAATTATTATAATGGAATCACAGGTGAGTGAACGGTAGCCCCGTTCTGCTTCAGAGATGACGACTGGATGTGATGTCACTGGGAGGTCTTGCAGAAGACTTCCGGGTTCGATCAGGACAGCCAGGTAAGTATCACCCTTCTCCCCCTCCCCACGTTACTTGTTTTTTTTAAATGTGTTTTTGTACTTACTTTTTTCTTTTCTTTTCCTTTTTTAAATACCTGAGCGATCATTCTCTTGTGAGAACAGGTGGGATTTGGCTTCACTGCTGGAAAAGCAGCTTTAGAACAGCTGCTTTTACTGCAGTGAAGCCATGGGGAGGGGGAGCCATTTCAATGCCGAAATAAGGTGTTTGAATTTTTTAAAAAAGTCACAGGGATGGGAGTGGGGCGGGAGTGGATCGGTTGGGGGGGTAGAGGGACAGACTTGTTTCCCAGGGACCTGTGTGATAATCTCCTCAGTCTTTATCATTTTGAAGAATTCCAAATTGTGAGTGTGTCTTTAAGGAATTTTGAGCTGGCTGCTGCCTTAGGTTTTCTGAGCAAGCCTTTGCTCCTTGTTTGGGAGGTCCCTGGTCTACCATTAACCACCTGGAGTGCCAATAATAAGCCCATTTCTGGAATACAGCCAATTGGCCGGCGACGGGCATTGACTCCGTCCCGAGCAAGGAGCCCGGACACCGCCAAGACAGACAGACACACCGAGAGCGAGAGGACACCTTGGCATGGACCTTGTGTGGCCACCCTGCCGCCTAGCCGCTCTCAGCGACCTGAGCAGAGTAAGGAGCTGGCTGCTTTCGACGCCGAGCAAGAATTGGCCATGGCCGCCGCTGCAATAATTCCCTCCTGCTCCTGTCTTGCCTTGCCTTGGAGGGGCTTCTTCCTTGGGATTCCTTGGGGATTTTCGTGTTGCCTGCGGCAAGCTTGGAGTTGCTGGAGATTTAGAGCCTGTGCCAAACACCCACCGCCATGGAGGAGGCCAGGAGGAGCGTAGGAAGAAGAGGCAGAGGACGCTGAGTAATATCAGACACTTGTGGGCTCCTGAGACAACAAAAGGCCCTCTCAGCTCTTCCCCAGAGCCCCTGACAGAGGCAGAGGACGCTGAGTAACACCAGTAGTAGCCGTGCTTCAGAGGAGACTCCCAAGACACCTGTGGGTTTTTTGGGGCTGTAAAAGCCCCTTTTACTTTGATATTTTGTAGTTGGTTCAAGTGTTCTTTTAACTATAGTGTGATTAGGGATTTTATTCAGTTTTGCTGCTTTTTCCCATATCTTAATATTTCTGCTGAGGTGCTTTAGCTGGTTAGATACCTGGACAATTCATGAAAATATGGTAGTCAAGAATAGTATTAAGCGGAAAAGGAGGTTAGCCAAAAAAGAAGTTTGTTCAGATGTTAAAAGGCCTAAGAAACCTGCCAAGAACCCAGTAGTGAGTTCAATGAATCCAGAATTATTGGAGGCTGCTACTACTATGAAACAATTAAAAATGGAGGAGCTATTCCTTCCAAAAGATAATGATAAGTCTAATTCTGAAACATCTTCTTTTGCCTTGCATGAAGAGCCTGTCCCAAACCTTGACACAGATATTGATATTAATCACATGACTGAATTAGACACTGTTGCTAGGAACTGCTTACTTACTGCCAGAACAGTAATTGCCATTTTTGATAAATTAACAAGTATAGATCAGAAACTTGATAGGCTAAAAGACCTTATGACCAAGCCCAAATATTCATCAAATTCAGGAGCATTATTTAATAAAAAAGATTCAGAACAAACTCAAAACAATGCTAAAGTCAGGAATAGTGATAAGCTAGTGCTATCGCAAAACAGCATAGCACTATTAGTGACCAACAATTACCACAACCACACCAGATGGCATAATAAGTCTGCTATATTACATTCACTTTCTCTTCTTTTACATCGACATCTGCAATATAATGAGCTACTTGGAATCGATTGGCTGCCTCCCTATAACAACTCCAAGAGAATTGTTCTGCGGTTTAAAAATGCCACAATACCTTCCCTGATATTGAAAACATGGAGGTCATTTAAGGAATTTCTAATCACGCCAGTACGTGTTTTCTGTAATTCCAATATTCAACCTTTGTTTGAGTTTTACTGAAGACGTGAAGCCTCCCACCAGAAAGCGAACTTTAAAGAGGATGTCAGGAGGATAATACCAATTCCTGAGAGTCTCCTGGATGATGATGGAAAATTGGTCAATTTGTTTGGTTCTCTTTCTGGTGAGGAACAAAAGCAAGTACTAAACAGGCTCGATGCGGTTAAATCTATGCTGATGTCAGTAACAACGGCTACTAAGACAATTAAGGATCTATTATCTACTAGCTGTTCCTTACCTGATCCTTTATCACAACTTAAAAATGATCTTAAATGGTGTATTGGTGAGGAGGAGGATGATCTGATTCCTTTAATGTACATGTCTCCCAAACGCCCAATGGACCGTTTGGCGGATCCTCTTATTCCATTAATTCAAACTCAAACTTCTAATCATATGACTGGACATCACAGTGAGCCTCTGCAATTAATAACATTGAATTCTCCCAAACCCATCTAGAATCCACAATCTTCCAAGATTAAGAAAAGAAGATGTCTTAAGTCAAATTCCTCAGCAGCAAAAATAATTAAGCAGAGTTTATCTGGCAGTCTAGTCAATTTAGTATCAGAAAAGGGAAATATACCTAATGGAATTATAACTGCTAATGAATCGCAAGTTTCCATACCCCAGGAACAATCTGTAATAATCTCAGATAATTGACGGTCAACTGACCTGTCCCCTGTCTATTATTTCATGGAACGTAGCTGGTTGGAAGCCTAGATGCAGGGACCCTACCTTCATGCCTTTTGTTAACAGACATAATATTATTCTTCTTCAGGAAACGTGGCTTGCTGAAGATATATCTATAGAGGTTTATAAATACACGGGTTTAAATGCCATTCCTGGCAAAGGTAATGGGAGGTTATGTGGTGGCTTAGGGATGCTGATTTCTTTGGTACTTAAGGTTCAAATAACCAAGGTCTCTGTACTGGAGCAGTATGCCCTAGCTGTTCTTTTGAAGTTTAATAATAATTTATTATATCTGATTAATATCTACATTCCCCCACTTCAAGGCCGTGCTAAGATAGAAAGTGTATGGAACAAGCTTAATTCCTACATCAAAGATTTAATGTTTGAGGCACCAACAGCTAGCTTTATTGTTGCAGGGGACTTTAATGCTAGAATTGGTGCCGACGATGTGTCTTTGTATGCAAAATACAATTGCCAACCACCCACCCCTTATTCCACTGACAATGTGTCATAAATCTAAAGATACGTTCTGTGACTTTAAGGGTTTTTGTCTAGCTCACACCTTTGATGAACTAAATTTAACTATCTTAAATGGTAGCTTTAAGGATGACCATCCAGCTGAATATACTCACTGGGTAGGTGTTAGACCATCAGTTCTTGATTATATAGGGGTTTCTCCAAATTTAATTTCTCACATTTCTAAGTATGCTATTGTTAGCAGACCTGACAGTGACCATTTCCCAGTCCTCTTGTGCTTAAAACTTAATGACAGCCTTACCCTGCCTCTTGATAAAAATCTCAATTTTTACTAATGATATCAGTCCATCCCGAATTAAATGGTCCCTCCAATTGTCTGATACTCTCACTAAGTTTCTTTCTAGTGAATCGACTAAGCTGCTTTTCTTTATAATAGTGGATGCTAATCTGGATTCTGAAATACTGTCTAATTATAATACTTTAATCAGTTCTTTACAACCATTACTAACCATTTCCAAAAGTAATTCTGCTAGACATAAATCGATACATCATCAGAACTGGTTTGATCAAGAATGCAAAGAATTATGGGCACACCTCAAATATCTTTTCAAAGAGTATAAAGTAGATCCAACACAATTTTCTGGATCTGAACTTCTGGAACAGAAGAAAACATACAAGCTTTTAGTAAGACAAAAGAAAAAGGGTGCCATGATAGATTCTTGGAATAAACTAATTCGATCAGCCAGTGCAAACAATCCCAACTTATTTTGGAAAGAGGTTGCTCCTTCGTTCATTAAGAACTCAGATAATTCTACAGTACAGATCCCAGCTCACGCATGGGAAAGTCACTTTGCCAATCTTTATGATTCTGTTGAAAATATATCAAACTCATTAGTATCTGATCTTATGATAGAGGTTTCGTCTCTTCCCTTCTGGTCCCCAGTTTCGCACTCAGAGATAAAGAGTCTTATCACCCAACTCAAACCAGCTTGTGCCCCAGGTGCTGATTTTATAACTGGTGAAGTGCTTAAAAATAACCTTGACTGGTGGGTTCCGGTCCTCTCTAAATTATTTACGGCCATTGATAGATCTGCTTCCATCCCAAAAGACTGGGGCTTGGCCATTATTATCCCGATATACAAAAAAGGTAATAGAACTGATCCCTCTAACTTTTGACCGATTAGTCTCTTGAGCTTGGTAAGTTGTACACAAAACACCTTTTAAATAAGTTTTTAGACTGGCTTGAGTCTGAGGATATTCTGAGGGCTGAACATGCAGGCTTTCGGCCTGGACGATCCACTATTGACCATGCAATGATTTTGCAATATCTTGTTGACAAATACCTCCATTATGGTCAGCCATTATACGCGGCATTTATAGATTTTAAATCCACCTTTGATACAGTTAATAGATCTAGATTGTGGGAGAAATTATTGTGTACTAATATAGACAAACGACTTCTTTTGCTTCTTATTAAGATTCACGAGAACTCTAATATCAAGGTTAGATGCAGTCCCCAAGGTCATGTTTCCAAGACAATTCCTGTTAAGACGGGTGTAAGGCAAGGATGTGTCCTGGCCCCTACTTTATTTAATTTTTACATTAATTCCCTTGTTTCTGCTCTGAATAATCTTTCTTTTCATCCTCCAAAGTTGGCTAATAAGCATATCAACTCATTGCTCTATGCAGACAATGTTGTTATTCTCTCGTTATCCCCCATTGGACTTAAAAGAGCCCTAAACTCTCTTGCTTTGTTTTGCAAAGAGGAGAAATTAATAATTAATTCCTCTAAGACTAAGATCCTCACTTTTGCTCATTGCCCCAAATTGATACAATGGTCACTTGATAGACAACACATAGAGCAGGTTAAGACTTTTAAATATCTAGGAATTGTTTTTCATAACTCTGGTAGGAGAACAGCCCACTCAGAACTTGTCATCAGCAATGCCCAAAGAACCATAACGGCTATTCTAAGATTTTTTTTCACTAAAGGTGCTCAGTTCATCCCGGCCGCAATCAAATTGTTCAATGCCAAGGTTCGTCCTCAACTTCTATACGGAGCCCAATTGGGACCATATTGTAACATCAATGTAATTGAACGTGTGCAAACTAAGTTCCTTAGGAGAATCTTTCAGGTCGCCCTTTGTGTTCCAAATGCTGTTCTTAGAAGGGAGGCTGGGTTTATTAAAATAGAATCTAGTCTGTGGATCAGTATACTCACCTATTGGCAAAAATTGCATAAAACCCCTGGAGGTTTGATAAATTTAATCTTTCTGGATTTTTTCAAATCCTCTTGGGAAATTTCTATTCATAAGAAAATAAATGAGCTAGGTCTCAATAAAAATGAAATTCTAAAGCTTGATGCCAATAGAGCTAAATTTATTATTAAACAAAAAATTATAGAAGCAGAAAGATACATGGATTCTGCTACTCTTTCAAAATATGACTTGTTTAGTTTTCAAGTCTTGGTCCCCTCCCCAGCTCCATATTTATCCCATGTCACTCTCCCGAAGTTTAGAAGGGCTCTAACTTTGGCACAGTTTAATGTGTTGCCCACGGCTATGTTGGAAGGTAGATTAAAAAAAAAAACCTTTTGAATTTCGTTTTTGTCCATGTGGTTCGGGTGCTGTGGAAACCAATGAGCATGTTCTTCTTTATTGTCAATTTTATAGGGACATTTGTCACCAACTGATTAGCCCACTACTGAGTAAATTCCCAGGTAAAACTGACTCTGCTTATTTACACTTTCTATTGGATAACAATGACCCCACAGTATCCCACAAGGTGGCTAAATTTTGCTACATTGTTTGTAAATTGCGCCCTCAACTGACAAATGGACATTTTATCACTGTGTAGTAAGATTTGTTTGGATACTGTACATATACAGTCCATTATTAGTTTATATTTTAATTTGTTATTGTTATACTGATACGTTATTTGTATGCTTTGGTTTTATACTGGTCAAAGACCAAATAAAATTTTATTACTATTAAAAAAATTGTGAAGAACCCTGCAAACTGTTAGCAGGCAGCAAAAGGTCTTTATTAATGTAACACCCAAAGGCGCCAGATCCTATCTGATCTTGGAAGCTAAGCAGGGTCAGCCCCAGTTACTACTTGGATGGGAGACCACCAACGAATACCAGGTGCTGTAGGCTATATTTCAGAGAAAGGAATTGGCAAAACCACTTCTGAATATTTCTTGCCTAAGAAAACCCTATGGAATTCATGGGGTTGCCATAAGTCAACAAGTGACTTGAAGGCACATACACACAATATATACGTGTCTTCAAATCACCTGTCAACATATAGTCTCCACATGAATGTCATAGAGTTTTCTTAGGCAAAGAGTACTTAGAGGTAGCTTGCCAATGCCTTCTCCTGAGTATAATTCATAGCACTTGGTATTCCCTGGTGATTTCCCTTCTAAGTACCAACCCAACTTGCCCCTGCTTAGCTTCCAAGATCATACTGAATCTGGTGCCTTCAGGATATTTAAACTGGCCACCTAAATTATAATTCTTTAGGGAAAACATAGTACTAGTTTCTCAGGTTAAGTTCTGGCCAGATAAACCATGTCATAATGAGCAATATTTTAACGGGTTTTGTTGTTTTTAAATTGAGTCTTCACAAACATCCTAAAAACATTACTAGGGAAGCTCCACTGTAGAGGATTGAGTTGGTAATTTCACAAACTGAAATTGCATTCAAAGCAAAAGTGCTTTTGTACCAGTGAGGAAACTATTATTAGAGCTCCTTGGCTAGGGAAAACAATTTTGAGGAGTCAAACCCTATTTCATCTCTTGAGTTTGGCTTTTGTTCAAATTGCATGCATGTTTTTCATTCTTCCTCAGAGGCTGGCAATTCACTGAATATGAGCCTCATTGCTTGTCATGCCAAGTGATGTAGCTTTTTAAAAAGTTCTGCATCAGTAGTGATGAGAATGAGTTCATGCAGCCCACTCTAAATGGAAACCAGGATTTAAGGTCATGGACCCCAGAGACTCAATCAACAGCCTGCTCAGTAGGATCTTACAATCAGATAATTTAGTGGAAAGGGGCCCACCAACAGCCTAATTGCTGTCTGACAGCCTGCATGGAAGAAGAAAATGGCCTATGATACAGTAACATACCCTTGAGCAAAACACAAAATACCATTATTTATGAAACTCCCTTAAAGGAACTAAGAGCTCTATACTAATGGAATTTGTATTTATTTCTCTCTTTAGCTTGATGAATTATGAAGTTTATTTTGGTCATAGACCAGCATGCATGACACCCCCCCCCCCAATATAAATCAATATACAAATGAAAAAGAATGTAAACAACCAGGACAATTTAATAATATCAAAACACTCAGGCTCTAATATAAAAACCATTAGAAAATATTAAAATATGGTTACTTTGTCAGCTAAACAGAAGCTAACTATTTTTAGCTATAGCATGATGATTCTGATCCTGAAAAGATACCATTTAACTTTAGAATTTGTGCAGTGGGTATGCTCACATTTAACTTTGTCTTCTGTAATTTTGTGTACAGGTATGAGCCTGAATGAAAATTTCTCAGTGCTTTCAATTGCCCTCAAGTGGAATATGGAAAATGTATAGCAGCATTTCACTTTTTTCTTTGAACCTCTCTCCTTATAACTTATCAAGGCTTTCCTGCTAGATCCTCCTGATGGGAAATCTCTTAACATCTTTGACTGGGATGCCTCTCTTTGTGGGAGGTGGGGAAGGGAGTCCCAACAATCCAGATTGTGGGGGAGTATTTGTCAGTCCTCCCCATATCCAGTGGTGCATGGTGATCCTTCACAAGCACACATATTTTAAAATTTGTGGCTACAGTAGGGATTGGTTCTGTTGTGTGTGTGGGGGTGGATACTGAAAACTGTGGATAATAGCGAACACCATTGAAAATAATGGGACTTCTGGTTTAAAATACCATAGAGTTGCCTTGGAGGACCTAAAAAATGGCTAGAGAGGACACATTTTCTAGGAAGACTCTATGGTAGGTGTGGTGTTTTGAGTCTCATGGGTAATTGAATAAGTGGATAATGAGTCAGTGGATACAAGGGTCTTACTGTATTTAATATTAAATAATTGTAGCAAATGCTCTTAAACTATAGTATAATTTAATACTGAATATGCTGTGAATCCCTATCAAAATCTTTTTGTTGCCATTTCCTGTGAAACATTATCCCTGTGTATTAGCATGTCATTTATATTTTGATTATCTCATAGGGTGGCATAACTGCACTAAATATTGCATAGTTGCATGGCAGGGGGTTGGACTAAATGGCTCTTGTGGTCTCTTCCAACTCTATGATTTTATGATTCAAAAGTTGTGGCAAGGGATACATTCCAACAATTTGCTCAATCATGGAACATGTTATTTGGGCTCTGGGTATGTACCTAGGTACCAAAAGCAAAAGGATGCTGGTTTTGTCCAAGGAGCTTTTGCTCACATTCTGGAAAACACAAAAAATGTGTGCTATCTCCTACACTGGAGGTGAGAATATTTATGAATGTTGGAGATCCTAAACAGGCTCCCTCCACACCTGTGCGAAGGTGGCCAGTGTCAACCAAAATTTCATTGACTGTGAGAATGCCCCCCCCCCGACATCCTGACTCTGTCCTCTGTTGGTCACAGATTTTGCAGTTATTTTAAGTCACTACATAAAAATTGCAATTTCTTAGTTCTATGTTCTCACTGTCTTCCAGTATTACTCTGCCCCTCCATTTCCTTCTAAGTAAGTGCAGACTTTTGGCCTGTATGAAGTCTTTCATCTCTTTGCAGATCTGGAGGACTACATACACACATTTTCCAATGATTAGTGAAGGGTTACTGTAGTCCACAACAAAACCACTGGAGATAATTCCCATCTCCTTTTTATAGGCAGTTAAACAATGCCTGTTACATCAGGCATCTCAGATGTGCATACTCTCAAGTGCTGACTCACACACACACCTGCCACTGGAGCTTAACTACTTTCATTACTAAGCTTACATCTCCATCTTGTGGTCACATCCATGTCATTTCCTGACAAAAAATCTTCCCCCCATAAAAAAAAAACAAAACAATATGTGGAATAGCTATTTTCCACTGAAATAAATGTTCCTACTTTTGCTCTGCCGCTTGAATGCTTGTGCTGGCAGAAAAACAACAACAGCAATGCCTTGCAAGTCTTCACCCTCTGAGAAACAACCAATCAGATTTCAGCCTCTTTTTGAAATGGTTGTACAGACCAACTATTGTGCGCTTTTCCACACACTTTTAAAAAAAGATCTCAAGAAACAGTGAAAGCTGTTATTGCGAACTATGTGGAGTTTTCATCCCCCCTCCTTCTGAATCTTGCAAATGCAGGCCATCATCTGTGAGGACCAATGCCATTCTTTTTGAATTCTTAGAGGATTTTTTTTCATCATCTAGCCAACCCTCAAGACTCCTGAATAATAATTAAATAATTAAATATAAAGGGCTCAGTGGAAATTGATGAAAGTTAATTTTGGAAACATGACCTGAGTCTAGAAATGACATGTGATCAGTGGGAGTGAGAGAAAGAAGAACACAAGAGGGGTGTGTGAAGGAAACATGGGGTATTTCAAGGCAGAGTTTGAATGCAAAATCAATAATATGCAGTTAAAATCAAAAGGAAGTGCAGGAAAGTCTCAAGGGCTACGATGTCCTCACAGGGGGTCTGCGAAGACTTCATGGCTGTTCAGCCCACTTCTTCCCCAAAGTGAAGATGCCACATGGCAGGAGCCAAGACAAAGGCTGACTGCATGGCATGACCTGCACATTGCCATTCAATCCACTCCAAACACAAACTTGCAGGAAAAAGCAGAAGAAAACAAATAAGGACAATATGTTGAAATACTATTGCACTGATTACAGCCAGCATCCTGTTGGTGATATACTGAAGCATAAGTCTACTTCACACCTATGTATGTCTTTTTTGGTTGTTGCAGAGGTTGGTATTCTCTTGAACCCTCCACAATAACCAAAGTCCACCCAGGCCTAATGGTTTTGTGACAAAACCCTCCAGTGCATCTCAGCAGATGTCTTTAGTCTATGGACTTTATCAGCCGCACTAAATATGGCATCATAACAACACCATATAAACATGAAAGGGCGTGCATACCAGATGACATCACCCTTTCACGTTCATGTCTTGTCATTAAGCCAATCTATTTTATCGATGGCCTAAGCCATCAATAGTTTGGCTGGGCCATTTTTTTTTTGCTGGCATGGCCAGTGTATGTAACCTTGCGTCTTTTTTTCATATACTTACTCCGCCAGAACACTTCCAGATGAGATCGTGACATCCAGGTAGGTGACACACTTTTTATTACCCTCACCGGTATACTTGGAAGTTTTAAAGTGTGTGTATGTGCTTGATGTAACTTTTTATGTTTTATATTTAGTTTTATTTTTAAATTTCATGCTCAATGAAGTCTCGCGGGATTTTCAAAGGGATTTCACAGGGCTTCATTCACTTCCTCTTCATTGCTGGGGAAGCTTTCTGGCAGGAAAGAAGGTAAGTGTGGTGGTGGGGTGTTCTTTTGCTGGCATAAAAATGGAGTGTTTTATGCCAGCAAAAGAACATTTAAAGGAGCTTGTTTGATAAAGTCCTATATCTGGCTATGGAGCATAGTCAGATTTCCCCCCGATCCCTGACATCACTCTCCAAAACCCAGAACCATAGTGGACTTTACACTCTTACACTATGCTGGGCAATGTAGGATCTTGACCTGTATGTGTGGAAATCAATCTCAAGAATTCTACAGTATCTGTATTGTCTTGTCTTTACATTTAAGAAAGCCATTCAGAATCATCAAAAAAGAAATGTTGGTACTCCAGTCCAAACTCTTCACCGTCAGCATTGTATAAACTTGTTCAGATTCCAAGATTCCATTCACTAGATCACTCAAAGCAGCAGGAACACAGCTCTACCTTGCCAATGCCTTATTTTTGGGCTATTGGGGAAAGTCGGAGGAGCTTGACAGTCCTTATTTTCCAAACATAAATTTGCCCTATTTCTCTCTTGCTCTGTCTCAGTGTGAGGCCTAGTAGAATGAATATGCTGATCCGTGTGCCAGGGAAGTGGTTCTTAATCTGTTGTCCAGGCACTCCCAAGGGCTACGATGTCCTCACAGGGGGTCTGCGAAGACTTCATGGCTGTTCAGCCCACTTCCTCCCCACAGTGGAGATGCCACATGGCAGGAGCCAAGACAAAGGCTGACTAGATGGCCTGGCCTGCACATTGCTATTCAATCCACTCCAACCACAAACTTGCAGGAAAAAGCAGAAGAAAAGTTTTCTCTTCCCCTCCAGTGGCTCTGAGGGAAGGTTTAATGGATAGTGTAATTGGATTGTCATTATTATTATCAGGTATTATTATTATTATTATTATTATTAGGTTTTAAATCTTGAGTTAAGTCTTGGAGGTCTGCAACAACAAAAGATATTTAAAGGGGTTCCTCAGTAAAGAAAAGGTTAAGAGTCACTGTGCTAGGGGATTGTTATAGGAGATTATCAGGTGTTGGGGAATGTGCAAAAAATTCACATTCCCAACCATGTCTGAAGATCGTGACAAGAATAGAAAGGATGACCTTACCAGATGCCACATCCTTCAGCTGTTCTGGGGGCATAGCACAGGCATCAGTAAGGCATCCCTTTTGTATTGAAGGGAAGAAGCAAAAGGGACACCTTACTGACACCTGCACTACACCCCCGGAACGATGGATGATGTCATCATCTGGTAAGGTTGCCCCTTTCTGTTCTTGTTGCGATCTTTTGCCACAGTTTTTGCTACATCTGATAATATAGTTACTGAGATATTCTTCTTCTTCTTCTGTAATGTTGTGGGCATGTGGTGTGAGTTGAGGACAAAGTCTTATAAAATTAAGTCCATTCTTTTGGATTGTGGTTGCTTGAGCTAGTTCTCCCATTTTTTAACTATCTATTGCCCATGTTGGTGAGATGCAGTGCTTTGTGTCCTCTGATAAATGTACTGTTTTTTGTTTTGCTACTTGCATTGGATGCCTATCGTTAGGGAGTACTTTAGATGTGTATTCCTGGCAGGGAGTTAGACTAGCTGGCCCTTGTGGTTAGTGGCATTACTAGGGGTTTGTGAGCTGTACCAGATGACATGATCAGAAGAGGGTGACACCAAAATGACTGTCTATAAAAAATTTTTTGCAGTGTTTCAGCAGAAATGTATTATTTTTTAATAAAAAATGTGCCTGGCATCATGTCCAGTTAGGTGAGCCTTCCTTCTTGTTTCTCTCCCACATGTAGGTTTTTGGAGATCTTTAAAAATTTCATGCAGATTGCGTAGGTTCCTGGGATTACTAAGGATTCTGTATAGTCTGATAGGGGAGGAAGTCCATGGGGGTCACACCAACCCTAATAACACCACTGCTTGCAATCCCTTCCAACTCTATGATTTCATTGATATGGTTGTTGTAATTCACTGTGTTTGTGTCCCTTCTTTTATCATGTGCCATTTTTATTGTACCTTTTTTGTTTCTTATTATTTTGTTAGATGTGGAAACATGAATGGATGTTGATTATATGGAATGTAAATCATATAAACAAGTGGCTGATCAGTATACCAGTGGTCCTTGTATTGTAAATAATTCTGGTGTTGTGTTCAGTTGTAGTAATGATTCAGTAGCACTGAAAATAAATTTCTGGATTTCTGCTTAATTTATGGACTGTACAGCCACATATCCAGGACTGTTTGAATGCATCTCTTTGGTCTGGTCATTGCATAATCAGAGCTGTTTCTCTTTTAAGCCTGATATAAATGTTCTCTTTTTATTGGACCATAGAATTCTACTTTATGGCTTAGGCATTCAGAGAAAAATTGTGTTTGTGTTTCTCTCTCTGATGTGCTTAGCAGCTGCTCTGTTATCTATTTTGGAAACTTAATGTCTTTTGATTTTTTCCCTATCATTTTTGTAAATTATGATCCTGGATTAACCATCTAGATCAGAATTCTAGAGGGATTTGAGCCACAGATCTTCCATATTTAAAATTATGTTTGAGAACTCCCAAGTTCCAGATTTTCTTAGCTCATGCTGGTATTGTCTGTTTGCAAGTCAGACAACTGGTGGCAGTAGAGTGAAGGAGAGCAAGCAAGCAAAGGCATTGATTTGAATAAGAATGGTACAGAGCAGTTTCTACTGTTTCCGGCCCAGTAAGAATTTCTGCTGCTAAATTTATGTGTTTCAGAAGATATTTGAATAAATAAACTCTTCTTAATTTACAGATTTATAAGGCTTGTGGGATTTGGTGATAAAGCTATCATTCTGAATCTGTTGCCAGGTATAAAATAAAATATATCTAGTGCTGGGAAGCCGAAGGAGATGGTGGCAGTGATGGCTGCAGCAGAATGCCCATCTGGAATTGCTTCTATTTGGAGGCAGTAATGGGGGAGGAACAGGCCTGATCTGCAGCCAGGATATTCCAGTGGAGAGCCGGTGTATCATGGCTGATGCACAAAAGATCTCTGATCCCTCCCCCCAACTGTAAAGAAAAAGAAAATCCAATTAATGGAAAATATATTTATTCTACCATTACAGATCTTGCTAAAGTTCACTTACTAGAATTATTAGTAACCATAACTACAGATTATACATTGTTAGATTTCTTATTGCTCAAAAAGTCCACGAACACTTCCAAATCTTTCAACTTGGGTAAAGTTCACAACCTTAAAAAGGCATTCTTCTGTTGTCAGTGCTTCAGTCCATTTCCAAGTTTGGACAAGCAGTATTTTTCCAGTAGTTATATATCAAAGAAGTGATCTATATTTACTATCCAATTCTTTATCAATAATGCCCAACAACAAAAAACATTTTTGGTGACATTGCAAAGTCTACCTTTAATTTTTTTTAAATTAACATATACATATTAGACCAATAGCCTTTCACCTTCTTGCAAGTCCGCCACATGTGAAAAAAGATCCTTCCTTATCCTGGCAACCCCAGCATTGATTTGAAGCATTTATAGACATTTTTGACAACTTATTTGGAGTTAAATACCATTTATACATCATCTTGTATATATTTTCTTTTAAATTACTGCACAAAGTAAATTTTACATCTTTAGTCCACATTTTCCCCCATGCATCCATTCATACATTATGCCCCAAATTTTGGGCCTCCCTTATTATGTACTCTTTTACAGATTCATTTTAAGTCTCTAATTTCAAAAGACATTTGTACACTTTTCAAATTACATGATCATCATCTTTACACAATTCTAAGTAAAAATCATTTTCTCCAGACCCTTTAACCAGGCCTCAGTTGTTTTCAACCTGTAACACATTTTAGCTAGCTTCCTGTTGCTTAGTCCCAACTAGAGAAGACCCCTTGAGTCTATTGTTCAATGATGAGTCAACATGTAGGCAAATCCCATTAAATCAATGAGTCTATCCTAGTAAGCTAATCACAGACGGCTTGTCTATACAAGGCTATAAAATGTGGATTGATGTACATTAATGCCAATTCACAGTAACTTTAGTTTGTTTCCACATTTTTTCAAGATTACAGGCATGCAAAGTCACACACATTTGTTGTTCAAATGGGCATGCCTTGTGAATCAAGATGGTGAACGCAAGTGTATTACATTTTCATTGTCACCAGTTGCTGCTGTGACCAGTTGCTGCTGCAGAAAAAAAGTAAATCCAAGGTGCAGAAGTATGATCTTCTGCTTAAATAAATGAGGGGGGAGGCCTGTTTCATTGCCTCAGCACAAGATTTCTATGGTGAAAATCCAACATGGCAGTTCGGGTCACTTGCCTTGCCAGCAAGCTCTGCCCCCTGTGCACATCTGACCAATCCGCTTTCCATTTCCGCTCTTATCAGGAATGTTCATTAAAGCAAATCGGTTGTCCCAATGAGTGGGAATGCACATTTCCATTGCAGTTTTTTAAAAAAATACATGGGGAAAGCCACTAAGTATTTGGCATTTTTGTCCCCCATCCGAATATGGCGGATTGATGCAGGATCCCATTTAGACAAATCGTATTCTCCTCAAATTTTATGAGGAGTATTTTCATCATGTAGACAAGCCCAGGATTTAGGCCTATACATACCATTTTAAAAATAGCACATTATTTTAGGGCAGGTGAGTAAAAAAGAGGCAACAATATTACTGTGTAAAACAGTGTTTTTCATTAGGGTGTTTGTGTACTGTGTACTTGTTACGTAAAAATACTATTTTGGGGAGGATCCACTTTTGGGATTGAGGGCTTTTTTTTGTATTTTTAAATAATTTTAGACTTTAACATGTAACATTAATAATACATAAATAAGAAGTGATATTATTCTTTCCCCATGAATAACTAGTAATGAGTTTAAGAAAACCCAACTTACCGCAAAAAATTAATACTGTTGAAATGCAGTAGAATTTTCATACTCTGGCTATACTGTGGACTTTACCAGATGATCCCCTTAATGCATTCTTTTTCTGACATTAAAAAAACCCAATTTTTATGCCAGCAAAAGAACGCTCCCCTCACACTTACCTTGTTTTCCTGGGAAAGGCAGCCCAAGCAATGAGAGGATGTGAATGGAGCTCTTTCCCACAGAATATCGTGATACTTCATCGTGTGGGAAATTCAACCCCCTTGTCATGGCCAGCAAGAGGTCCTTTGTAATCAGGGAATATTAAGGATCTTCAAAACTAAAGTTACATCTTTCCCATAATATTCAAACACCCTCCCCCCCAAAAAAAATAATACTAAAAAAGTGACACAAAGTACAAAAACACACTTTAAAACTTACAAGTAACCTGGGGAGGGTCATAGAAAGTGCATGGACTTACCTGGATGTTGCAATCTCACCCAGAAGTGTTCACACTGAACTGGCCATTGATAGGGTAAGTACAATAAAGAAAAGATGCAAGGTTTCACATGCCAGCTATGCTGGCAAAACAAACAAACAAATAACCACAGGGCACCAATTGACAGCTTCAGATGTCAATTAAAAAGTACAGGTTTTTAAGGGGACATAACCGTGAAGGGGTGATATTGTGTGGTACATGCACCCTTTCACTGTTATGTGCCGTAGTTATGATACCTTATTGCGTGCCAGAGTGACACAGCTCCCACCGGCAGCCCCTCCCTTCCCCCACAGTCCCAGAAATAATGACACAACACAATACAGATGTTTCACAAAATGTATTGGTACAAGTGAGATGAAGTGGCAGAAAAGGCCACAACTTGTGGATGGTAGTTGCCTAGTTGGCGTATGAGCATGGGGGTGAACCAAAAAAACCCGGCCAGGGGCTGGCCAGGCATCCAGCCAGCTGGTCAGCAAATGGTCACCTGGCCGGAGCATGTGGCTGGAAACACGTGACCGGAAACACGTGGCCGGAAACATGTGACCAGGCCGTATGGCCGTCCTGTGAGGGGAGGGGGGAAGGCCCTCCCTCCCCGCAGAAAAGGTGTGTGTGGGGTAACCAGCCTGAAGCTAGTTAAGGCTTGGGATCCAACCCCCCCCTTAGACCCCCCCCCACCAAAACAGTCCTCCATGCTCACCGCCGCCCGCACAAGTTGTGACAAGAGAACACACAAGGCATGCAAAGATCTAGCTAATACAGAGAAATTCTAACTAGGGTGGGAGGGTTGGGTCTTCGGCTCATCAGAGCCAACTGCCTGGTGCCAGCTTGGGGCTGGGAATAAATATCCAGCTGCCGGACCAGAAAGAAGACTGCAGGGTGCAGTCTCCTCCCCCTTGGCCAATCAGAGAGCCGGAAAGGTCCCACTCTCTAATTGGCCGTGGTGCTTGGTGAACAGCCAATCAGGAAGGGGTAGCCCTCCTCTGATTGGCTGTTGACCGATCCTTCTCCTACCCAGCAGAAGCTGGCTAGGAGAAGGCCTTCAGGAGGAAAATGGCGGCGCCCATGCCGCTACGCGGTAGGCGCTCTGGCGAGGCTCCCCTGGCCGCAATCCACGCCGCGGGTAAGTCCCGCAGCTGCATTTCTGTGCATCTGATAAAGTCCTATGAATCTATTGCCATCTCTATCGAAACATGCATTATTTTTTCTTTTTAAGGGTTATCACACAGCAGATTTATGCAAAGCATGTTGCTATTCACCATACATTAGAAAGCAATGTCCAATAAAGCGAGTCCTTCCATTTCAGTTTGAGCTACAGAGGCAGTAAGTGAGTGACAGCCAGCCAGCCTAAAGTGTAAAGTGATAAGTGGTCTCTGTTGATATTACAGTTCTGTCCTGCCAAATTTTCAGTCTCCACTATAGCAATGGTCTGTCCTCGCTTGTCACATGCACAGCAGCTTCAGCTGTGTTGATTATGTTAGCAGGAAATGGCTCTCTTCCTTACTTGACACAATTGCACTGGTTCTTCCTAGCTAGATATCTTTTATAACAGAAATTTCTTCCAGATTATCCTGTAAGTGTTCATGTAAATGAATAACATAAGACACAGATCAAGAAATGGACTGTATGCTTGCCAACAAGGCCCTCTGTGCAAGAATTTTTTTCCTGAAATTCCCAGGTTTTATTTCTTTGCTAACTGATTTTACTTTGGAGCTCCATATGATGTTTACCTCATTCTGATGTATTTCCTGGGAACTCCAGGCATTACCAAGGACTTTTCATTCCTACTTGCCATGTCAATTTAAATTAAACCAGTGTTTCAGAAATGGCATGTATCTGTACTCCTCTGTGTGTTTCACTATCTCAGAGGGCTCATCTAGATGGGCCAGAATATGCCAACTCCCCACTGGTGTATTCTGTGTATGGATCTGGCACGCTGCTCTCCCCGTTGCCTATATAGAACAGGATGGAGTCCAAACCAGCATGCCAGCCGGTCTCTGCAGCCACTACCACTGCCTATATCCCACTCTCTTCAGCCAAGATGCTGGCCTACATCATGTGAGCAAAGCCCCCTGCGTGTAACCAGCCTTGGTCACATGCTGTGGGACTCCTTCCTGGCTATGGAACATCGAGGCAGCCATCAGCTACAGTGATGAGCTGTCATGCCAGAGTGGGCTCATGATTTATTTCTTTCTTTCTTTCTTTCTTTCTTTCTTTCTTTCTTTCTTTCTTTCTTTCTTTCTTTGCCAGCAGGAGCAGATTTAAACAAGTATTATTTTAAAATTGTGTAATGGGCTCTATGCCTTCTTCTCCCCATCCTGGTCCTGTCTGTGCCCTGGGGGTCATGAGGACTGTGCATGTAACCTAGAATACTTTCGCAAAACATAGGTCACCCCTCCTATTCGCAGGAGAAATGTTCCCAGACTTACCATTTTTAAATGAAATCTCAGAAAATAGCAAACCCTATTAAAATTTGGTACAAACATACCCTACAGTTGTGTTGGAGGACCTAGCAATTCCTAAAGAAGACACTTCTCTAGATATTTTCCAGCATGACTGTATGGTATGTCCCTGTTTTTTTAGCCACATTTGTGGGGGTGGGTGGGTGCTGACCTGTATTCTACTGTACTTTAATGGCCATGTTTCCATCCTATAGAAGCCTGGGATTTGCATTAGGAGAAGAGTCTTTAGAAGGCTCAGCCAGAATGCTTTAGTACTTCCCCATCATGAATTAAAATGAAGTCATGTTAAAAAAAAAAAAACCTTGATAAAAAGTTAAACAATTAAATAAATTACCAAGTTTTACCATACTTTAACTCAGTGGCAGTAACAATAAAAATACAGTCCAGACAAAAAAGCCTTACTGCATACCCAGATATTTACCAAATGCCTGTTCAAATAAAAGATCAGGGAGAGGGGCAATCTATTCCCCTAGGGAGAGAATTCTGCTGAATGAAAGGAGCCATCAAGAAGACTCTCTCCCATATCTTCACCAAAACTACCTGTGAAGGTGGTGGGACTGAGAAACTCCTCCCCCAAGGATCTTAAAACTTGGGCAGATTCATATAGGGGGAAGCAGGTTTCTCCCAATGCTCTTTTTGCTACATTGCCTTCCGTAACCTAAGGCAACTGCATAGTCCAAACTGGCATGTTTGAACCATGTAGAGTTCCTGCTCCCACTGAGGACATAATGGCCATCAAGGAAAACCTTGTTAAGCATTACACTGCAAAAGGAGTAAGGTTATCCCTCCTTATATTAAAGGGGGAAAGCAAAATTGTTCTGCCTTGCTAACAGAAAAAGAAGCATGTAATAATGAAGCACATTATTTCTAATATGTTATTTCCACATTCTGTTTAAAAGCTCCTTTTACATCTCAGTAGTCTTATTTTGGCTGCACAGCAAACTGAGCTGGCGGATTATTGTGGCTATTAGCATATATGCCTGGAGTTTGAATGCTTTAACCTGAATACTTTATTTTTTCCTGTCTTTTGAATTTCAGTATGCAGTCTTTCTGCTTAGATAGATGCAACGCCAACTCCAATAATTTAATACGGTTTGTTGCTCACTGATCATTTATAGCAATTGTCATGTGTGTATGTATGTTATGTGGACTGAAGGATTCCCAAGCTCTTTCCCTCTCTCTTTTTTGAAATATGAGTAGGCCCTTCACAATGAGATTTGATGCCGTGGCTGTAGCATTTGGCCTCAAATGTTTTCTCCCATCACATGTTTCTCACAGTGTGTCACTGAAGAATTGTTACAATGTGATGTGATAGCTCTTATTCAGGAAGGCTTGGAAAGTGCAGCACATTGCCTGAACAACATCCATGTCTCACCAGATCAGACAGACAGACAGTCATGAGTAGTGGCTAAACAGAAGTTTGATAAACCACCAGTGTTTGCCAGATAGTCAGGGTCTTGGCGCAATACAAAGCTAATGGGTCACACATTTTCAGTTTGGCATAACATTGCTTTTTAAAAAGCAACTTTGATCAGTTTTAACAGCCCAAAATAAACAATACATACAAAATTAAACAGAAAATATAAAGCATATTTGCATTATAAAATGTGATGTGCTGTCATTATAAAATATGCTGTGATATGAAAACATGCATTATTAAAGGCTTACTCAGACTTAGGACTTTATGAGACGCACTAAATACAGTGTTATAATGACACCACATAAACGTGAAAGGGCGTGTATATCAGCTGATGTTGCCCTTTTGTGTTTATGTCCTGGCCAAAACCTGCACCATTTTATTGATGGCTAAAGCTGCTAATTGATTCCCTGTGGCACTTTAGTGCTGGCATTGCTGGTGTGTGAAACCTCACACCATTTAACTCACGTGAACACTTCTGGTGCAAACACTTGCAGGATTGCAGGGTATCAAAGAAATAGTTTTGCAGGATTTCAAAGGAAGAAGTGAACGGGGCTTCATTCACTTCCTCTTCATTGCCGGGGAAGTCTTCTGCCAGGAGAGAAGGTAAGTGCGGTGGGGGGGCATTCTTTTGTTGGCATAAAAATGGATATTTTTTAGCAAAAGAACATTTAAAGGGACTCATCTGATAAAGTCCTTAGTGTACCCAAATACCAGTCCACCTTCCTCATTCCAAATGTTTGTCACAAAGGAATGGGGCTATGAAGACTGTAGGGTGGTTCTTCAAATTGTATCTCAGCAGTCAAATCCTCAGTGCAATCAGCCCTGTCAAAGTACATTTTCCCTCACCTGTAGCTGAACAATAACTCTGCAAGGTACATTTGCCACCACCCAACTCAGCCTGCGCCAGGGCATAGTGGGATTTTTAAGGACATTCCCTGGGACTCCTTGGCAATATGGAGTAAAGCTCTGTGCACTCAAGTCATTAGTTTCTCAGTAGCAATAACTAAGGAGCCAGAGTTGGATAGGACTTTATTAGACCACCCTCAATTAACGTTTCTTTCCCAAAATATGTTTATGCATAATTGTCCTAGCAAAATAATCCTTTCTATCAGACTTTACCTTCTCTAGCTTGAAAAGGCAGCACCAGCATTGATGGAGCATGAATAGAGCTCTGTTTACTTCCATGTTGATGATCTCGCCAATTCTCAAAAGAAGACGTTTTAGCACGGTAAATTTTAAAAATACACCAAAAGAAAGACAAAAAATGTTCACACAAACACAGAAACACACTTTAAAACTTAAAAGTAAACTGGGGAGGTTCATAAAAAGAGCATCCCCCTACCTGGCTTTCGCGTTCTCACCCAGAAGTGTTCTGCCCATTGATGCTGAAATCATGAGAGGACAATGGTGCAAGGTTCCAAACACTGGCAATACTGGCTAAAAAGCACCACAGGAGATATATTGACAGCTTGGTCTATCATTAAAAAAGAATGGCTTTTTGACCACACAAAATCGCGAAAGGACAATGTCGTCTGATACGTTCGCCCTTTTGTGTTCATTAGGTGCTATTATGATGCCATATTTGCTACATCTGATAAAGTCCTTAGAGTTGTGTTCTTCCTGTTAATGCACTCCTACACAAATTATTAGGAAGAATACTTATTTATAAGTGCAGGAAAGAAAAAGATACTGTAAAGTCAGAGAACTCAAAGAGATTAAAGAATCATTCAGGGCCCTTTTCACACTACACAGGTATAGCACTATATTCCTCTTCAAACTGCCATGGTTTCATCCTATGGAATCTTAGGACTTGCAGTTTAGGGATGGGTATTTAGAATTCTCACTGAGACAGCCTCACCAAACTATACACTCCAGGATTCCACAGAGTGTTGCCATGTAATTTAAGGCAGAATCATAGTGCTATAATTGTGCAGCATGAAAACACCACAGGAAGTTGTATAACAGACAAACTAAGTATCCTAGTGCTAAAATATATCTAAAACATGAACTTCCTTGCAAAGTGTGACCCTGAGACCATGATGGCAGCAAAGACAGGACAGAGGACAAAGAAGCTATGGACAGTTCTGCTAAAACAACACCACACACACACACAACTAGAGCACATATGGACCCAAGTCTGGAACTGTCAAGGCCCAAACATTTGTGCAATGTTTTCTCATCTGAGTAATGAGATCATTGTCTCATTAATGAGCAAAGCCTTTGAACATCCTCGAATGACCCTCAGACAAGAGATAACATAGGTGCTTGAGCATTACAATATCCTGGAATAACTTCTCAAAGGATAAGTGCATGTTGTTGTTGTTGTTTGCCTTTAACTCATTTCTGACTTACGGCAACCCTAAGATGAACCTATCATGATTTTTTTCTTGGTAAGATTTGTTCAGAGGGAGTTTGCCTTTGCCTTTCTCTGAAGCCAAGAGAGTGTGACTTGCTCAAAGTGATCCAGTGGCCAAGCAGTCATTTGAACCCTGGTCTCTAGAGTTCAGTGCTCAAACTACTATACCACACTGGCTCTCATATGTGCATATTGCTTGGTACAAAATAGAATCTACAGGAAGAAATAGAAATTGGGCACTATTTCCTTATAACTATCCTTTACTTTGGTCGGTCCCTAAATTATCTGAACAAAGTTATTTTTCAACAATTATGATTCCTATAAACTCATGGTGCTCTAGAAATGACTGACATAACTTAAAGCCATATCCCCTTCCTTGACTATTTATAACCCTTTAAGGAATTCCAAACATTTATTGTTTATGGCCCATTTCCATCTCTCTGTGTAAATATTTGAGGCCTACACAGGCCAGTCAACAGCACAAGAAGGGGCAAGAGAATGTCTGCTTTATGTTCTTGCCTGCTGCTTCTCCTCTTAAATTCAGAAGCACATGGTAGTGTTGATAGTATTTTTCCAGGCTATAGCAACCAACTAGTCATGGTATATAGACTATGACAGGATTTCTGTTGGTGCTTTATGCCAGCATAATGGTTTGTTTTATACCATTGTAGTACACTTTTTGCAGGATTGCATGGGGAGACAGGGAGAAAGACAGAGAAAACTGTCACCATTGATAGTACAAGCTTGAAACTACTGTGAGTTGGTCTGCATCTGAATAATACTTGGAAATGCCAGCTGGTTGCAGAATTCTGCTGCATGAACTTTGAATGGAGCAAATTGCTAGGATGATGTGATCCCCTTATACCAGTTGTACTGGCTCCTGGTTTGCTTCTGATTCAAAGTGCTGGTTATTAATGTTCAAGCCTTAAGAGGCTTGGGAGCTATGTACTTGAAGGATAATATTTTCCATGCAGAATTGCTCATCCATAAAAACAAAGTGGGCAACATGTGGTTCTTCATGTTCTTAGACTACAATATCCCTCATCCTTCATCACTGGCTATAGTGGCTAGGGCTAATAGGAGGTGCTGTCCAACAACATATAAAAAGTTCTCCACTGCTGCTTTATGATCAGTGGCTGCCCCCCATTTCATGACAACACTCAATATACCTTTCTCAATGCAATACCTTATACATCATCCATTGTTATCTCCCCCCCCCCCGTGCATGGGTGCTCAAAGCAGTGTGTGTGTGCACGCGTGTGCATGTGTAACTCCATTGAATGGGTGAATTTAGAGAAGAAAGTGGCTATGAAGGAAAGATTTCAAATCACATCTGTTTGCACCCATGGTCCCAATCCAGTTCATGGCTCTGGGGGCTATGTTTCAGTGAGAAGGAAAGGTAGTTCAGCTGCATGCTACATATTTAATATAGACTATAATATAACCTTGACACATTTATCAAGCCACAGTGTGAACATCAGTTTCAAGATACTGATAAACATATCAACAGATTATTTAAGGATCCATGTAAAAGCTCCAGTAAATCTTTTCCTACTCATGCCAGAAACACATCTGGGGAAAGTGTTTATGGTCCATTTATTCAGATCCAAGAACTCAACATAAATCCCCTTCTCATTATTTTTAACTTATTAAAGCGCTATGGTAGGGGCACCTAGGAGATTGGACATGCATTTTAGGAGTTTTGGGCTTTTCACCTGTGAGCAGCAAATTGTCCCAGCCTACTACCCAATGTCATATTGAAAATTTCCTTATTTTCAAAACTGGTGATGTGAGAATGATAAAGCTCTTTTCGGTTCGTTGTGATGTTCTGTTTGGACCTGGCTGTGGCTTTCTTATTTCATTGTTTCTAAGATGCTGTTCAGCCCATTGTGAGAACAATGACAGCTGTGTGGACTCACCACTTCTGAAACTGGACATCTACTCTGATGCCTAAATATGGCTCAAGTGTTTATCTGTGGATTGACGCACACTTTAAACCCAGTTGTAACAGATCCATTTCCCAGCACCAAAAGATTGCACTCATTCAGAGATTTCCCCTATCGAGATTTCCATACAGAAGGAAGCATCTTGCTTCTAAGAAGATGCTTGGAATGTGTGGGATGCATAGCGATGGGTGATCTCCCATTGACAGGAGCAGTGAATGACAAGGATGTTTTGAGCAGGCAAAAAGTGACAGAGATCAAAAGCAGAACACCATTTATCCTAAAGAAAGGAAAAAAAGAAAAAGAAGAATGTGTACTACTAAGCAGTAGCCAAAAGCAGATAGTGGTGATCCCTAAACCTCTGATAGTACTAGGAGGCAAAAAAAAAGATCCAAAGATCAGGGATGTAGCTATGAGGGGGGTGGTAAATGAAGGCATTGGCCTACCAAATGGGAATTACCTCACCCCCCACATCAAATTTTCTTTTAGTCCCCAAACCCTAGCATTGCAGAGAGTGAGACACTGAGAATTATTCACACCCAATTCTTATATTTGCTGTGTTCCCATTCCCTTGGTAAGTGTGCCTGCCCTTTTTCTTTAGATGTCTAAACTGTATTCTAAATGCTGAGGAAAAATTCATTTTGGGAGGGCAGAATTCTTACTGGGGGGAAGAAATGCCCTTATTTTGCTATCTCCCAGCTGTATCTCTGCAAACTGACCATTTTCACAGCACATTATATTGTTTTTCCCCCCACTTAAGGCAGAGCAAAACTGGGCTCCTAGAATTCTCACTCCATTTGTGGGGAGAAATTAGGGAGAGGTGGTTCACCAAATATTCTGGGGCAGGGAGGAAATTATTAAACAAATATAGTGTAGAAGAAAATTACCAGAAAACCAGAAATTTGTAAGAAAAATATCAGCTAAGTTATTGGAAAAAACAACAACAAATATGGGCTGGTCTAGACAAAGGAATAAAATGTGGATTGGTGCAAACCTATGCCAATGTGCAGCAGCTTCCATCTGATTTGAGTCTTGTGGGATAAACCTTATTATTTTCTAAATCTGAAAGACTAACAAAAAGCCAGAAGTTGTTTTTGCAGAGATTCTTGAGCTTTGGGAAAAGAGCCAACTAGGAATGGAAACTGTTTTGCATTAGTACTACAACTTATTTAATTAATTAATTCTGAATGCTGAAATTCCAGTTCAAGTCAATCACTTTAGTTAAAAATACATGTAATTATTTTGCTCTCTTTTGTTAGCAAATTTCCAAATTAATTGATAATTAATTGGTAACTTGACTGATTTTATATAGTTCCTAGCTGTAGACCAGGCAATTTCTCATCTAGTGTTGCTACACCAGTGTCAGCAGCCCTACAATCCTTTAAACAGACCTTGCTTGATCCAGGACAAGGATTCTGACACAGAGGTATTCCCATTCATTTGACAGCGTTTATCAGAACTTTTTTTTTTTTTTTGCAAGGTCACTGGTGTGCAAAGCTATCTGTGTTTGTTGTTCACATAGAGGCATGCCAGAAAATCAAGATGACAGGCATGAGTGAATTACTTGTGGTTCTACATTCCCCAACTTGCCCCTGCCAAACAGTATTAAAAAAAAATAAAAAAATAAATCCAAGCTGAAGAAGAGTGATCTTCTGCTTAAATAATGAGAAAAAGAAAAAGAAAAAAGAAAGGTTGTTTCAAGACCTCAGCACATAAATACTATGGCGACAATCCAACATGGTGGTTCTGGGCACTGCCTTCATAGCAAGCTATGCCCCCTGTGCATGTCTGAACAATCAGCTATCCTTTTCAGGAATGCAAGGCGCTGCAATTTGGTTGTCCTAACAAGCGGGAGTGCGCATTTCCCCCGCAGTTTTTAAAAAACTCAGGAAAATCCCTGAAGGTTTTTCCTGCATAGTTTTCCTGAATTTTGCTCCTCCTGTCTCCAAAAAATGATGGAACACTGAGGGATCCCATTTAGACACATGGGATCCCCCCTGCATTCTATGAGGATTTATTTTACCACCTGGACTAACCCTGTATTGTATTGTTGATTCCTAATGGTGGACCAAACTATTAAGAAAGACGGACTGGAAGGAGCAGAATTAGAGCCTACTGAAGGCAACAATGCACCCATCAAGAGGAAAATGTTCCCCACCTCTGATCTAACTACTGAATCATGATGGTTCTTAATGTTGTTTTGGTAATTTATGTGGAACAGGTTTTTCATAAATAAATAAATAAGAAAGACAAAATAGGGAAGTACAGTTGTCCCTTCATATTGGCTGAGGTTTGGTTCCAGGGCCCCCCATGGATACCAAAATCCATGAATACTCAAGTCCCATTATATGCAATGGCATAGCAAAATGGTGTCCCTTATATAAGATGGCAAAATCAAGGTTAGCTTTTGGGAATTATTATTTTTAAAAGAATATTTTCAAGCCATGAATACTTAAATCCGTGGATACGAAATCCGTGGATACTGAGGGATAACTGTACTCTGAAAATCTCAAAGACTGCCAAGAGATTTTTGTAAGTTGTGGTTGTTGCTTTCCCACTGACTGGTTGCTTCTTTTGTATTATTTGGGTTACATGCAAATATTGTTAGTGTAAGATAAAGTGCAAAAGAAAAGAATAAAGGAAATATGAAAATGCCCTGATTTCAGCTTGATGGGAGTTTTTATACAGTATATAATAAGCTCACTGTGGGCTCTGAGTCTGGCAGTACATACTGAATTGTTCCAAGAGTTGCACACTTGTAAAAAAATTACAGGTTATTATCCTACTCAATTTATTTTGCTTATTATCTGAACAATTTCCTTCCTTGGCAAGTGAATGGAAATGGACCTTCTTTTTTTTTTAGCAGAACTTGTCCATAATATCACTGAAGTATATATGCTTCCATATATTTATCACTGAAGTATATATGCTTCCATACAGTATTTTGACTGTACTTTGAACCATCTGTCCATGATACTGATGCCAGCAGGAGATATAACTAATTCCACATTTACCATGGTGTGATTGGGTCACTGCCCAGGGCCAGAGGAGACTGAAGACTTGATCCTAAATGAAGTAAGTCTCTCTGTGTTTGTGTGTATAATTGGGAAGGAAGATGCCTTTTCTCCTTTGCTATTAAATGACAGATGATGCAATTAAAATAGAAAGCCACCCACCAAACCAGAGTATTTTTGGCTTGGTGGAATATTTGACAATATTTGGCAGTCATTTGTCAATATATGACTGATTAATTCACTGGCATCCTAAAATTAGTAAAGACATGCTCAGTATTGAGAAACAACTCCCACGAGGGAGACATCTGACTTGCTTTTTTCATAATTGGACCTGTTTGCACACCCCAGTTTCTATAGATAATGATGACATTTCATTGCATATCACTTCTTCAGAGCTTTTTTTAAGGGTCTGGCTTGCAATTATTAGGAACCAAGATAAGGAACTGAACAGGACATGTTGTTTCAAACACCACATTTAAAATAAAAAAAGTGCAATGCAGCACATCACAATAGTCGGCTAAATATAGTCATGGATTAGAAAGCCATTGTTCCAATCCTGCTATATAAAACTTAGACTCTCCAAATGGAATGCCACTTGACCTTTCATGTTCCATCAGTCAGTACTTGTGTTTAACTGAGGCAGGAACAACAGATTGCCCCTTGGAGGTATCCAGTTTTGTCATGCCATGCCCTAGTGTTTTGTCCCAGCCATGTTCAGGAGACGTAAGCCCAGCACTCCGGAACACAAGAGGGACTTCCATGGATCTGCATTGCTTGTGCCCCATAATGACATGAGAACTTTCTTCAACTTGTCTCAGCTTGTACTCTCTGCTGGCCACCTGAGACCTCCACCTGTTCAAAGGCATTCAAAAATCACTTACTTTGAAGTGGAGATTCTTGATGCTCAAAACAAAAGACAAATCTGTGTAGTGGACAAGGTAAGAGAGAGAGAGAGAGAGAGAGAGAATGTGTGTGTACAAGAGAATGAAAGGGGAAGAGAATATTTTTTGCAGCATGCTATGGATTTGATCTTTTCTGCATTGTTGTCAGTAAAATATAAATTCAATGCAAAGTATTCAGTTTTCTGCAGTTCTTTAAAATAAAAAAAAGTTTTCTTATTTGCAATGAGAATTTCAAGTGCTTTTTACTTATTTTTGTTAATTAAATGCCATTTGTATGTGGGGGCAGATCACATTTTAAAATTAACTCCTTTTTAGGTCAGACAGATTCCTTTCATGGCATTTTTGAAAAGTCCACATTAATGTGGCATTGTGACTTTTAGACAGAGTTGAAAATCAAGATGACCTCAGTGTACAATCTTCTTTTGAAGTTGGGATACATTTTGCTCCTCATTCTGTGTGTTTCTTCAGATGAAATCTGTTAGGTTAACTATAAGCCAACTTTTTTGCTAAAAGTTGATGGTTGATTCCTGACTAAAGGGGCATCTGCAGAACTGTTTATGTTGGTGCTAAAAGGAGGTGGAACACATTTTCACCTATAAGGTCATCCACTGCAGATATTTCCCAAGGAATAACTGCTATATTTTCATTCATTGTTATGATATGTAACATCTGAATCTATGGTAGCAATTGATATTTGACAATTCATTTTTTAAAATTTATTTTACTTTCAGCATGTGATCGATTATGACTGCAATCTGATACATATTTATGCAATAGTAGAGCTTAGTGTGTTCAGAGGGACTTACTCCTAAGTGCATGGGATATCTGCCTACATAATTTACATTTGCTACTTTAATTATGTGATAGCTGCTTTTCAGTTTCCACAATGTCTGCCTTAGAGATTCTTATTTAAAGCCATTGCTATTTGAATGGGCTCTCTGCCCCATGAATTTTTGCCAGTCATTGCTGAAGTCAATGGATAATAATAACACATTTGCATTGCACTGCAGAAAGTTCAACAGAGCGTCACATATGCTATCTCATTATAATGACTAGAGTAGCTCAGCATTATTATCCCGTTGTTGAGAAGGTTGATTAAACTGGTTCCCTGAGACCACTTTGTGAATTCATGACACAAGTGAAACTTGAACTTCCTAATATTTAACTCAGCCATTCTGACCCACAGATTCATAGGGTCATAGGAGCTGTGTATAATCACATACTGCTGTAGGGTATGCACAGCTCAGGTGATCCTAGAGATAGAAAACATCACTTATTTCAATCTTGCATGTGAGAATGAAACAAAAAACTTTTTAAAAATTTAACCTGCTGAGAGTTACATAAAGAGCACGAGAGCATGGCAATTGCTGTGCATTTTTTTTTAAAATGAGATTTGCTTTTGAGGACTTTTTGTGAATATTTCATAAAGATTTTCACAAGACACAACAAAAACAGAAAACAACTAATACATATATGTAGGCCAAAATTTATACCAGCTACATAGTTAACTATATTTAACTAAGTAACCTCTCCTGGCCAATATCTCCACCCCCATCCCCCCAGACCTGATGGAAACATTATCACCCATGTTCTGATTGCTGCCAAAATGGACCTCCTTCCTTCATGCAGCTGATGTCTGGTAAAGTAGGTTGTGGGATGAAGTTATGATTGTTAAAATAGTGTCACCATCATGACTAAGTAGTGATCATGCATATAGATGATAATGATTATTATTATTATTATTATTATTTTCCTGCCTTTCTCCTGATCATGGGACTCAAGGTGGCTAACAACATATTTTAAACAATACAAGTTAAAACCAATACAAAAGTAATAATAACAGTATAAATATACAATTTAAAAAACAATTAAACAATTTATAAGTTAAAACATTAAACATTAAAAATATTAAAATGCATTAATAAAACTCTATACAGATCCTTAAAAAATATTTAAAACAGTACTGCATAGCCTTAGAAGCCCAGCCTTTGTCAGTTTGTAAAAACCTGGTGGCACAAGAATGTTTTAACCTGTCACTGGAAGAAGAGAAAGACCTAGCCTCTCTGGGGCGGGAGTTTCAAAGTCTGGGAGCACTACCAAGAAGGCCCTCTTCCTCATTCCCACCAAATGAGCCTGAGAAGAACAAGGTGGTGGGACAGAGGGAAGGGCTTTTCCAGATAATCTTTGAGCTCTTCTGGGCTCATACAGGGAGATACGTTCCTTCAAATAAACTTTACTTAGATTGACTCATCCATAAACATACTTAACTAAGTAGGTGGAGTAGAATACTGGCCACATGATTTTTAATTTTAAAAAAATATTTTTAAAAAACACTGTCATTCTTGTAAGGGGGTGAAAAACCTCACAGAGGATGGCATTTTTTCAACATGTCAAGATACCCTTCTCATCCTTTCTTTAGATCCCTAATATAGCCATGTCATATCTGCACCTCTGCTGTAAATATATATTCTATATTTAGATGGCATAATATGTGAATCAGTCCTTATTGACTGGGTAGCCAGTGTGCCCTGAAATAATAGGAATGCAAAATTAAAATTTTCTTCAGTTCTGTTTTCATTTATTTATTTATTTTTAAAAAACAAAATTATATTCTTTAATGGCTACAAAAATCGTACTTGGAAGCTTATGAACAAAGTTTGGAAGTCAGAGAGGTAGTGGTGGTGATACTGATTCTGAAAGACAAAGATAGAGAGTGTACAAATACTATTATTAATGGTAATCACCATCCAAATAAATGGTATAACACTTTTACATATGCATTCTTTCACTGAAATCCTTAAAAGATAAGTTGGTATTATTGCTGAAGATGAAGTGACTGATGCTGGGAAAGAGTGGCTTGCATAAGGCCACCTGAATTTATGGCAGAGGTGGAACTCAGACCAGTGATGTCCACATTCATAGCTCAGTTGCTCAGAAAAAAGTACAACACCTTTCTGAATGAGATTTCTTCTCATACAGATCTTCTCTCTGTGTGTTCCAAACAATTGCACTGAAATTCATGAATTCATGATTCCTTTAGGCACTTGTGTATTTGGGGTGGGCTAAAAGTTATGCTGGAGGGCCAAGGGTTTGGAGGGGAGGGGACAACGTGTCCTTGCAAAAGGTTTTATTTAGCCCCATACAAACTAATGTGTGTCTTTTCTTCACTAATTTGCCTACAAACAGGTAGAAGGAGGCTCTTGCCCTTGGAGGGGATAGATTAATTTTTCTGAGGTACTGGCCTGGCTCAAAAAAAAAAAAAATTCTTCTTTTTTTTTTTTTTTTTTGGTGTGTGTATAATCCAAGGGAGCCTTTGTAAATCTCAAAAAAATTTATTTCTAAGGAAACTCCAAGTTTAGGGGCAATATACCTTAGAATACCATAACTGAAGTACATTTGGTTAAAAAGGAAACTGTTGTCTTCAAGCCTTGTATGCAATTTTCACAGAGGCACTTGATTGTCTACTGAGGTAAAGAGAAATCTGATCCACTGTGCTCTTTTAAAGTTTTTAATAACATATGTTGCCATATAAATCTGACATCTCTTGAGCTTCTTTATATCATTCAGAATGAAAATTTGCTATTTTCAGAAATACTGAGAGCAGACTGGCAAACATTTCCAGATTGCCAGTGGGCAACTACAAAACCTGATTTTTTAAAGCATGCACTAACTTTGATATTTAGCTCTTAGATCTTTCATCTGAAAAAAGAAGAAGTAGAGGTTGAGTCTTCCTTATCTGGAATTCCAAAATCTGAAATATTCAAACAACCAAAATTGCCCACATGAGTGGCTGAGATAGTGACACCTTTGCTTTCTGATGGCTAAATGTACACAAACTTTGTTTCATGCATAAAATTATTAAAAATATTGTGTATAAAATTACTGTCAAGCTTTGCATATAAGTGAATATGAAATATAAACGAATTTTGCATTTAGATCTGGGTCCCATCTCCCAGATATCTCATTATGTATATGTAAGTATTTCAACATCTAAAATATTCCAAAATCTAAGATACCTCAGGTCTCAAGCATTTTGGATAAGGCAGACTCAATCTGTAAAAATTGAGAACTTGTCAAAATCTGTTTTTCATTTCCATGGAATTTGCTATTTCCCTGCCCAATCTGCATAATTAACCATAGAAGCTCTGTAAATAAAATTGAATTTCATATGTTCCTTTTACAAAAATGGTACAATTGCTAATCTCATGGTTAGTGTCACATAAATTTATGCTGTCTTTGGATATTCTTGCTTTTAAGAAGTGTAGGATTCAGGACTATATCTTCTGCCCAAAAAATGTTGCCAAATGACCATCCACATTCTTCAAGCCCAGGTAGTATGTGTGTGTAAGTGTTCAGACATGTAATCCTTGGTAGAGTATCCCTGGTGTAAATAGATGGGATAAAACCAGACAAGAAAATTTGGGGATAATTTGGGTCCACACCAGCAGAAGTACAGTACTTTATTCAAAACTGAAGCATTCCTAATAAAAACCTACAAACTAATTGTACATATTATAATACTTTCACAGGGAGGAGATGAATCAAAACTGGACCCAGATATATATTTTATAGCTGTGTTAATCTAATTTATGATTAATTGTTTTTTTGCACTCACCCCAAATATGCATCTATGGATAAGAATGTTCCTGACCCTGAAGAAAAAATGGCCATTAATTGAAAGCATTCTTTATTCAACTCAGCTCATCCCCACTTTCTATAATAATCCAGAATGTATCAACAAAGTCTAATGGTGGCCTGAATCTTATTGGTCTAGTCCCAAGAGAAGCACACCCACTGAATCAATTGTGAAATGGGGAGTCAAAAATATAAGTAAATCCTATTGATTCATTGATGCAACTCTAGTTGTGAGTAACAATAGGATCTGTTAATTTGTGTGAACAGAGAAAGCAAAGACAAGTATCCATGGGTAATGGGAGGGGGTTATTTTCATGTTTAACTCCTTCTACACACACACACACACACACACACACACATATATATATATACTCCATACACCAGATATAAGGGCCACATGGACACCAGCTTGTTTATAGCTGACAGCCAGGATGATTTGAATTTAATAGTTAATTCTTTTTAGGATTATTGCTTATTGTGGAGGATACAACTATATAGGGATGGCACTTGGAGTCTGTAAGAAGCCCCAGTGTTAACGCTCATGGGATCTTGCATGCCCCAGTACCTTACATGTGCACTTTTCCCTTCAACACAAAGGCCAAAATCCAATTTCTACTATCAAATGCAGTAGACTATTGAATCTATTGCTGCATAGTATGTCAATACTATTGATTCAGTGGATCTACTCTAGTTAGGACTAGCAAATGTATCTAGGCCATCATCTGCTAGAAGAGGAAGCAAATAATGAATATAAACATCTCCTGAATATGAGCATAAACATGGAGCTTGGTGTGAAGCCATTTTAAGGACTGTTCATTCTTGTACCAGCCACACCTGTTTTGTTCAAGTCATAGCAACATTACCAACATTAATTTTCTAGTTCTCTACAGCTGGAACCCAGCTGCTAGTTTAATAACACCCTAAAATTAATTAAATAAACGTAATGCTGTGTGGCATCTGTGGTAGATTGAAACCCTACAAATTATTTTACAAATTCTTCATTGTAAAACAATATGTGGGGGACAATCTAGTCAAGATTATGTACATTTATCTTCATTTAAGCATTTAAATGCTTAAGTATCATTTGTTAAAAGCAATCAGACTTAAACGAACTAAGCTTTGGCTAGATTGTGCCAGTGGAATCTGAAGAGGGTGACATGATAGCCATTTTTAACTATCTGAAGGGGTGTCATGTAGAAGACAGAGAGAATATGTTTTCTGCCACTCTCAAGACTAGAACATGAACCAATGGACTCAAATTCCAAGAAAAGATATTTCATCTAAGCATAAGAAGTAGGAAGAACTTCTTTACTGTAAGAACGATTCAACAATGGAATAGATTGAATGGGGATGGAGGTCTTTGAATAGAGGTTGGATGGGCTTCTTTCAGGAATGCTCCAGTTGTGTATTCTTAAATGGTGGGGGTTGGACTAGATGGCCCTTGTGACTCTAAACTTCTGTAATTCTATGATTTGAAGTAAGCCAGACTGGGAGGGGAAAGCTTTATCATTTTATGCCTCTGTGTGGTCAATTAAAACTACAAGCACAGCAGAGTTAAAATAGAAAATATATAAATTCTTCCCTTTCTTTCCTTTGCCTTTTCAGATACCACCATCATCAACACTTCTTGATGTAAAACATAAATTTCAGAAAGTGTGTAAGTATCTGGCTGTCCTTTGCATGGGTGAAAAATACCCCTTGTTCTGAGTTACCTAAGAACTCAGAACAATAAGTGTGGAAGTAATACTGGTGTGTGAGTGTATTAGACAGTGAAAACTTTACATCTGTACAAATATATCAGTATGTACCCCACCCAAAAGATGGATATACATCAACACAATTCAGTTTTGGACAATTCAGTATGCAGATCATATATTGATTAATCAGCAATAGGCAGTGTTAATAATAAAGTGCATGCAACTGTTACCCCAAATGGAGACACACTGGAGAGAATCCAGTTTTAATGAGCGCTCCTTCACATATGATGGCCAGGCTTGAAAGATCCCTGATCTGTTGATATTCAGTGTGGCCTGCAGTAAAATGTAGTATCCACTAGCAATGTGCATGGAGCCCTTGATTCTGTTTGGAGCCTGATTTAGATCAGAGTCCAATTTTTTGCTGGATCCAATCTGATCTGAAGCCCAAATCAGAATCAAGATACAGGAATCTAGCTCGGCATCCTCTCTTCGTGGACTTTATCAGATAGGCCCCTTAAAAATGTTTTTTCCATTACTGTTCAATCCATTTTTATGCCGGCAAAAGAACACCCCTCCCTGCACTTACCTCCTCTCCCGGAAAAGGCAGCTCCGTCAATAAAGAGGAAGTAAATGGAGCTCCATTCACTTCCTCATTCGAAATCCTGCATGATTCAAATGTAAAAAAGTAAAAATAAAAATAAACATCTAAAGTTACACTAAGCACCTACACACAATAAAAAAACTTCCAAGTAACCCAGGGAGAGTCATAAAAACTTTGTCACTTACCTGTATGTTGCAATTTGACCCAGTCCGGCCATTGTTGGGGTAAGTATGAGAGTTAAATGGACCAATGTTTCACATGCTGGCAATGCTGGCACAAAAGTGGCATGGGGGATCTATTGATGGCTAAAGCCTTCAATTAAAAAGTATGTGATTTTGACAGGACATAAACGTGAAAGGGCGATGTCGTCTGATCCGCGCTCCCTTTTGTGTTTATGCGGTGTCATTATGATACAATATTTAGTCCGTCTGATGAAATCCTTTTACTCGAATTGACAAAACAAAAATGGCTATAACTTTTCAGTGGTTTCATATATCATCATACAATTGGAATGTAGTAGGCCACAAAACGGGGGAGATTTAACCCAGCCATATTTCAGGTGCGTGATTTTGCTGGCCTTTGTTACATGCACATTGTAAAATCTACTTTTTTAACAAAAAATTAGAAGGTGTTGAATCATGGCAATTCATGCTGCTTTTTTACTGGCACTGTTCTCTCCCGCCCCCATGAGTCAGCTGCATCTGCTCAAGTTTGTCTACGATATATGCTAATTATATGATAATGAAACGGCAGCTTCCTTGTTGCATAAACTGTATCCTGAGGAAATAATTAAATGCCATCTTTGCTGTACACTAATTATTTTAAAAAGTTGATTAGCCATCTTGCTTTCCACAAATTAATTGTTTAGTTTGTCAATTATATTTCAACACATTAACAAGTTACCCCAGTTTCAACTGCTAGTTATAACAGAGAAGGCAGCTTATAAAGGAAGGGAAACATTCCGAAGAGAGAGCACATGCATTGCATGCAATAAAAATTCACAGTCAGGCTGTAGCTCCTCCAGTTAAAGATTCTCAGGGAGCATGGTTGGGAAAGATCTCTAGACAGTCCTGCCTCTGTCAGTCCACAAATGCTGAGCAAAAGGAAGATCTGACTCAATATAGCTTGGTCTCAGTATACTGTACATTGAAAGATGATGATGATGATGATATAGATACTGAAGGAAATGTGAAATAATGTGTATATTTTAATGTGGTCTGCCATAAAGACCAAAAGCAAAGTAACTCACTATATAAAGAGGTCAACTTTTGATTGTCAGACTCACCAGTCAAAACTGGTTCCCTGCTTTGATTGATTGATCCAGAGCTTCCTGATTGGATCCTGAGAACTGAATCTAGCAAACTACTGAACTTTTCCAAGGCAGCCCACAAAACTGAACACCCTGTTGGAAGAGCCCAATCCATGTAGAAGCTGTCCTCAAAAGAGAAACCCAGGAGCTCAATATCTATTTAGCAACAAGAAGTACCTGAAAGGCTTGATGCATTTCACTGATTCCAGACACAAACAAACCTCAGTGCCTCATTATCCAAATTTCTGAATCAAGGGAAGTATAATGTACTGAGCAACGTCCCTCAGGGAGCTCATCATTTTCTGACTAGCCCTTTGGGTGGAACATGGAAGAGTGATGAATCTTTTGGGGAACAGTTGTTCATGGTGAAATTCTCAAATTGGAAACTGGTGGATCTGAAAATGGGCCTTTTACCCTTTCTTCCTGGACCTCCTTCTCAATATTGGGCCTAATTATGTGTTCCAGACCTCTTGCCAACTTCTAGTTGTCTGCAGAAAAGTGGCATTGTTTTCTAAATTCCAACATGAAAACTTCCTTTTAAACTTCCTTTTACACATGTGCATCAGAAACTTTTGGTTTGGCATGCAACCAAGCAGCTAAAACATCCAACTGGGCTGGGCCCCCTTTTCAGGTGGCTACCCAGCTCTGGGGCACTTGTGTCCAATATTCTGATCCCTATGTACAGCTTCTTGTGTTTTCCCATGGGGGGGGGGAGCTACGAAAGGAATGGGTCCCACTGCAAATAGAAAATTCATGTTTAAACTTGCATGGACAACATGAACAAAATCCATGAAAGTTAAATTTCCAGCACAAAAGAAGCTGCTATGAAGTCTTCACATCACCCATGGCAGTTTGATTGATTGACTATGCCCACTATGGGATCTTTCCCCTTGGGTAGGCCTGGCTGGGAACATGATCTGCATCCACAACTGGACTTGCAGATGATTCCAGTGCAAGGTGGGACTAATTGCCACTGGAGATTATGAGATGTGGGGGAAACACCCCCAGAACGCTGGAGGATGTCATCTGGTAAAGTCACCCCTTCATGTTTCCTTCCTGTTCTTCTAGTGGTCTTCTGACATGGTTTTCACTGTGTCTGATAATCTCTATTGTTATATAGAAGGATTAAACATATAAAAGCCATGCAGGTTTAGCAATATCAGTGTCGGCCCTATAAATAATATCAATATATTGGTATATTGCCAAGGCATGACATGGGTGTGTTCTCACTAAAAATGAAAGTCAGGAATCCTGGCAGCCAATTGGGCCATATCTTGTCGACCCTCCTTTTCTTAAGTTTTCCCTTTGCCATGTCATCCATTTCTTCCCTTTCTTTCTTTCCCAAGTCTCTGTAGAGTAGGGAAAAGATATCAACACTGTCCCCTTTCAAAAACTTTTCTTTCATAGCAGGAAAAAGATGGTCTGCCAAGGGAAATGACTGCTCAGCCAAGGGCAATGCCACACAGAGGGCTGATACCTAATTACTACTTCCATTTTGTCTCCACTACCCGGGCCTACCTCACTCTCATCCTCTTCCTCTCCCAAAGTGGCTCTACAGCTGATAAGATCTACTAATCTATAGTTGTCACCTTAGTCCTCCAAGTAAGGAACCACCACCACTGCCAATGAGCTCCATGTTATCTCCTATACCTTCCCTGGAGCCACTGCCACTGAACTCCCAGATATACACTCCTTGTCTCATGAATGGAGAGGAAGACTACTGCTTGGTGGTGCCAAACAGTGAGCACACCAAAGAGAGGGAGAAGAGCAGACTATAAACCTTCTGCTTCACCCAATCATCTCAGCACTTGGCACTGTGCACCAGAATGCTACTGTTAAATACCCCTCTGGTCTCTATCCCTAGAGGCCAGCAAACAAAACCCTTCGCTGCATGGGGGTGGGTCTGAATTTGCAACTTAACATTTAAAGTACCTCATAAATGTGTTCTTTATTGTTGCCAGATCATTCCTGAAAAGAAAGGGGGGGGGGAATCCTTTTGCACTCACATATGCAAGATTTATTAACTAGTATCTTACTGATCTATTTGATACTATCTGTTTCCCCATCTTTTATTATCTTTTATGACAATCCAGTTTTTCTGCTATGACACTCTCTGAGCCAACAACATAAAAATGCTATCAAAGCGCACAACTGCAAAACATGTAAAATAAATTAGATAATGACAAAATCATAATACACAAAACCCAAGGCCACAAAAACACTAAATGAACACAAAAACACTGATTAAACACACAGTTATATACACAGGTATGAAAAAGACGAATGCACAAACAAAACCAAAATATGTTCAGTATGTATGATACAACATGCTGCAAAACACCTGTGATAATGCTGCAGACCAACACGAATAGCACTGTCCTCAAAGTTGACACAACCAGATGTTGATGAAGTAGGCATGTAGATAGAATAAACAAGATTTCTAGATATTTTCCTGTTTCAAAAATTCTTCTTCAGTCCTGTTTTTAAGAATTTTTTTTCCTGCAAATAAACATCCACAGTAACAGAAACAATCTAATGACTGGAAAGAGAGCAGGTTAACAAATATAAATAACCATTCAAAAATGTTTGAAAATATAAGCCATGATGCAAGATGCAATTGATGGGGAAAAAACCTTTCCAAACTGCCTCAAACCAGAATGAGAAAGGGGTTAGAAAAAATGCTACTTATTAACTCATAGACTGTGGATAAAACACAAAAACACACAAAATAATAAGTGCAAATCAATAAAAAGCACAGCAAAAAGGGAATGAAAGAAACAATAACCTACAGACCTATGGAATGCCAAAAGGCTTGCAACGTTGTGTGAAACTGGGACCCTTTCCCGGTACAGTGTCATCATCCTTGCATGCTCCTGTTGGGCTTTTTGAAGCATCTGATAATCTCAGACTGACAGACCATATGCAATAATGATTTTCGATACATGCTCTCTCTGAGCAAATTATATTTTAACAGATACAAACTAGCCAAAGTAAAGCACATTTCAATCCCATTAATTTGAACAAGTGATATGTGTTTATTTATTTGATTGATCAATTGATTTTAGGACTTATAATAGACAGAGCTTATTGAGCTTATTGAGCTTTTGAGCTTATGAAACTCAAAACCCGTGAAATCAAGAAGAGATTCTTTCTCTCATGGATGATGCTCTCCATTTTTCCTTTTCTTTTCTTAGGGAAAATAATCCAGATGGATAAACTTCTTTCCAGGAACATTTCTTTCCACTCTGTGGGTCAACAACATGTAGGGCTGTCAAAATGATATCATTATCTCTCTTGCAGTTACTTAGAAGTGTTCTTGAGGATTCTCAGACACTTGATTCCTGTCCACCTTAAATGACATTTATGATGACCTTTGCTATTTAAAAGTCATGCAACCTAGACACAAAATGTCTTGATCTATCTACCATTCACAGAAACTGCCTGCCCTGTTTGACAGAGGCAAGACAGAAGGGTCAGGGAGGAGTTATACATTCTTTCCTTGGGGTAGTTTTTGTTCTTGGATTTGCACGGAGATCTCTCTAGTTCTAATTTCAATCTGCATATTACATTCTTCTTTCATTTTCTGAGGCCAGAGTGTGAAACACTACTTCCTTCCATGGTCAACATTCTTTGGGTAAATAATATTCTAAACTGTAACATTCAAAATCATATTTCTGGCAACATCTGTCCAAAACTTGCCTCCCAAAGTAACTCATGATGATTATAGAGCAATATAAGTAACAATTAAAATACAAGGCACCCTACTATTATGGGGCAAGGGCTGTAAACAAACAATTTGGTTTGAATCAGTATTCTATAACACAAGATGTGGATACTCAATGTAATTGTTCAGGCCTCACTTTTCAAGCATTTTATTGCAGATGTAATTACTCTGATTAAAGAAAGAATTTAAAGTTTGAAGTAAGAAGTTGTTCATCAGCTCCACAGTCCATGAATGTTTTCTTAAAGCAAAAAGCAATTTAAGCCTACTATTAGATGGAAATATTTAGCACAACTAAATATATTGGCCAAGTAAACAATAATAGGAAGTTTGTGATATCTCATGCATGGCTTCAGTCTCCCAGCTTTGTTCCATCTTTGCATCAATTGTTTGCAACTACATACAAAACAGCAGATTAGGCTTTAAATAGTAGCACTTGCTCTCCAAACCAGCTCCAAAAAACCAATTCAGAGTATGATTTCTGACTGTAGTTTGTAGGACAACTGCTAGTTATCATTTGATAAATCTTCTGTTGTCATATCAAATTATAGTTATCAGCAGTTTGGAGGGAAACTACAGTGAAAGAAGGCAGCTATGGCCTATATCCAACTCTCCAAATTATGGTTTGGGATTTGGTCTGAATTGTTCAAATTAAGTCTGAAATGGTTTTGTAAGTGCTAGGCTAACTAGCCATGTACATTATTGCCCAAAATATAAACAAGGGGTTAGATCAAGACATAGAGCATAATCCCAATGGAGAAAGATGGTTAAGGAACAGATGACACTGAATCATCTGTGTTGAATAAAGATGTTGCCAATTTTCTAGGACTACCCTTTCCCTAGTCTCACTTTATGTTAGCGCCGAGACCGTGTACCTGGATTGGACAAGCTTTGGATCTGGTAGGGGTGGACAACTGTGTGTGGAGGGTGGCAGGTTCCTTCCATCCCTCAGGCAGGCTGCACCTTCCTCCTATAACAACCCAAAATACCTCCATTTCCCCTTGTAGTTGCTTTCAAAATGATAACTGGAAATGTCATTGCATCACTTCCAGTCACCATTTTGAGAAAGACTATGGAGGGAAACAGCGGTATTGGGGAGGAGTGGGAAGTTCTGGAGTTGTGTGGATGGGATGGGGTGTTTTTGCATTTTAAAATACATTTGGGGGATTTTCTGTGTGCTTTTTAGGGAAAAAAATTGCACCATTGAAAAACAGTTGAGGGGAATTGGGGGGGGGGGGGCTGAGGGGCACAAAAGTGGGGCCCAGAGGCTGAATGCAACCCACAGGCCACCATCTGCCCACCTGTGGTATAATTCATCTCTTCTCCATAACCTCCAATTGTCCCGATTTGGAGGGACAGGCCCAGTTAATACTCTGTTATCCCACTTTTTCTCAGCTGCTTTAAAAATGTCCCATTTTCTCTCTCCTCTTCCTTTCTCCCCCTTTCCCCAGTTTATTTCAATTGATGCAAACTGAGTTCAAAGTGGAAAAGTAGCTTCCACTCCACCCCTCAGGGGGGAGAGGAGTGGAGGGGGAAGAATCTTAAACTTCCCAGTATGCTCAGGCAAAAGAAACTGCTGCAGGCTCTCTTAACTTGTGTGTTCTTTCTCATTAATAACATTTACCATCATGACCCCACTCTGATGTTGCTTGACCACATGAGTCTCTGTTTTCATCTGTGAAACTTTGGAAGGTATACTTCCCTTGCCCCATCTCTTCTGTGCCTCTCTCTTGCTTTTTGCTGGCAGATCTTACCTGGCAGTGCAGTTATACCAGCAGATTGTTCTGTCAGAAGATCTCCGAAGAGTTCTTCTGGCAGAGGTGGGAACTGCTTAATTCTAATCCCCTACAACCAGCACATCTTTGAATTAAGATTGCATCATTAGTCATATAAGAGTAGACACTAGAAATCAGTAGAACATAAGGCTAAGTCAAGTCCGATTGATCTCAACTGCTGTGATTAAAGTAGATGGACTGGATCCAACTCACTGCTTCTATGTAATCATTAACTCTCCTGTAGGACCTTGCAATATATAAAGCAGAATTCGGATTGACGTAGCATGCTGTGCCACACTAACAGGATTTTACACTCTTTTCCTTTTCATTCATAATTCCTTGGAGTAATATATACATTTTCCTATTATCTCTGAGCAGGTCCCCAGTGGTCCCCATCTCGTGTAGGCCTGAGACTAGAACGCAGTAAGTATTCATTTTCCTGCCAAGAGGCAGGAAAGAAGAGTCCCTCATTTCCATTTGTACATTAGAGTGAAACTTCTATAAGCACAGAGCACGCTTTCTCAGAATGTGCCTCTGAATACATACAGCATTGAACATGTTAATGTATGTTTTATCACAATATTTTTCTGCAAGAGGCAAAAGTGAGAATCACAGATACTGGTTTGGTAAGTAGCTGCTTTTGTCAAATGGTCTCTGAGAAGTCAAAGGGTTAGTAGGCTATGATATTAGGGATGTAATTTCTCTCTCCCCACTCTTCAAATATTCTTGTCCTTGGCAGAAAAAAAAAAAGCCTTGATATGAAAAACTGTTAACTGCCATAGGATGGATTTATTTATTTATTTATTTATGCATTTGGGGACTTTTCTGGTGAAAATTCCACAAAGGTGATTTTGCAAAAAAGAAAACCATTGTTTTCTGTGCAAAATATGATGTGTTTCCACAAAAACACAATAGCTGACATCCTCCACCATGAAATGTAGCAATGTGGAGTTCCATTGTTGCAGCTAGGGGCTTAACTACATGGGGAGGGGGTAAAAAATCCAGATGAAATTTGGATTAGTCCGGCCTAGATTTAAGCTCTACACCTGCCAGATCCTAAATCTGCATTTGAGTTTTTAGCCCCCAGTGAAGCAGAAAGTTTTTTTTAAGTGTATTTTGAAACTCTTGGCTCCCATTCAGAGCTGTTACTCATACTTAGGACATTTTCAGACTTGCTGAATAAACCCCGTTTCTGCCCCAATAGTACCCTCCAGCCCCACTCCCATCCCTGCCATGGAATAATTTAAAACCATTAGCACATCTACCTTCTTGCAGGAGAGAAACCTCTCCCTGTCCCCTCAGCTTTCCTGCCATAAAAGCAGGCATTGTAAAGCTGCATTTACTACAGGGAAACCAAATCCCACCCATTCTCATGAGAGAATGATCGTGCGGGGAATTTAAAGAATAAAAGTTTTTTAAAAATAACTTAAAAGTACACAAAACACAAAACACATTTAAAAAAATAAGTAACCCAGGAAGGGGAAAAATGGATGCCACTTACCTTGATGTCCCAATCTGGACTGGAAGTGTTTGGAACAGACCTCCCCCCCATGGCTGGCATTGCACCAGCATAACGGGAGAGGAACGGGTTGCCTTTCAGACCACCCATGATTCCGTGACAGTAACAGAATGGGTGGTCTATTCACGATGTTTCCCCATGAATAAAATATCACGGGGGCAGCACAGGAGCAGGATGGACAGGGTCGACGTCCATTTCTCTACCCTGTTCCATGCCTGCCGCAGTATAAAAAGCCCTTTTGAAAATGTCCTTAGGGCTTTACTCTGAGCTGCATGAAAGCCAAGCTCCACACTAGTCACTTTCTCTGAAGTCAGAATGGGCAGCTAGCCTGGTGATGGCCAGGAGTTTTGACCTCAGAGAGAGTAATTAGTGCTGGGGCTTTGATTTTCTGGTGCATAATTGGCCACTCTGAGCTCCATGAAAGCAAAGCCCCAGCACTTGTCACTCTCTCTGTAGTCAGAATGGGCATCTACCTGACAATGGTGGGGCTGGCTGGGCGTTCTGCCTTTGGAATGAGGAAGTAGTGCTAAGGGTAGTGGTGGCAGGACCTCAGGCAGCACTTGTCTTTCCTCTCCTCCCCACCCCCAAATCCAGTGTGGAAGGATTGTTCACACTATAGTTTTCTCCGGAGTTTCAAGCCAGCTCCGGAGAAAACTGCATGTTTTCTAAAACCTGGATTAAGGAGGTATTCCCTGAGTCTGGTGCAGATAGGGTCGTATATCATATGACATTATTGCACCAGATTCGTGGAAAAGGCCATACATCATGTGGCATTATCAAGCCAGATTTGGGGGGATTTGGGGGTTTTCTCTGATGTAGACTAGTCTTACACTGTCCTTTGAAAGCAGATGGGGTGCTGTGGCCACTGCTTATTGTAAAGCGCATGGGAGGAGGTGGATGCTTCCTCACTCACTGGCCTATTCCTCAGCACCACAAAAATCTGTGTTGATGGTGATGCTTGGCTTTTGGTTTTGACCTATAAAGCCCTATACCACTCAGGCCCAGGCTATTTTGAAGGACCAATCTTCCCATATGAGCCTGCCCACATGCAAGGATCTGCAAGGGAGGCATTTCTATCTATTCCACTGTGTTTACCAGCACGGCTGGTGAAGGCCTTCTCTGTGGCTGCTCCCACACTTTGGAACACCCTCCCTAGAGAAGTTAGGATAGCTCTTTCTTTGATTTTCTTTCAGTGACAGGTTGAGATCTTTCTTTTCCAGCAAGCTTTTGGAAACTGATTTTAACAAAAAATGACTTTTATGATACTGCACTGTTTTTAATCTGTTTTAAAGTAAAATTTTAATTGGTTTTAATTATGATTATATTTAATACTATTTTAATCTTGGTTTTTGTTTAACTATATGTGTTTTATTGTATTCTGTCTTTTTGTAAGCTGTCTTGTGTCCCGGCCTGGGAGAAAGGGAGGATATAAATAAATTGATGGATGAATAGTTTTAAGTTGAGTTTTTGGAGAAATTCTCAGTTGTTCCATTTGTGCATGTGTAATGTGTAAATGTGATTTTAGAAAGTTACAGTGCCATTTAAAAGTGAATTTAAATGTGAATTTAGAAAGTTACAGTGCCATAACTCTGGCTTACAAACATAATAAATACTGAACAGGATGTCAATCTATGTTTTGTACAGAAGCACTATTGTCAGTAATTTTAAAAAATGATCAAAAATAAGATCCTGATGTTGTTTTTTTAAGAAAGAAAAACCAAAAATGCAGTCTCATCTGGTGCCAAGAAACCATTAGCTACTTTTCATTGTTGTGTATAAAAATAAAACAAGTAAAGCAAAGTTAAGTAAAAGATACTAACAGTCAGATCCCCAAGTGTCCTCCTAGAAAGCCCTACTCCAGGAGTGGGAATTGTGTGGGGAGCTGTGGGCCAATTCTTTTACCTGCATACAGCCCAGTAGACCACACTGTGTGACATCACATGTGTTTTGGGGGGAAGTAAAATCTGGCCAGTTTTTAAAAAGTGTGTGTGTGTGTGTGCATTTGTTTTGGAAGAGGGTGGAGGACAAATCTAATCTATTGCTGTGGTTTTGAGACATTTTGTAGTGGGTTAGGCCATTTCTGGACATCTTTTGCCAGAAAAAGATCAATTGGGGGATCTAGGGGCTTTGCAGATATACTGGGATGCTTGGGGACTGTAAAGAAAGGGATAGGGTCACATGTGGCCTATAGTTTTGTTGTTTAGTTCAAAAATAACATTTTCACAGATGATTTCCAAACTTTTTTTCCCCACCCCGCTATCCCCTGCCCTCCTTCTCTGGCCAGAGACAAGGAAGAACAGAGGGGCAGAGACATGCAATTTTATCTAAATTATCAGCTGATGCCATGGTTCATGGCCGCTGCCACAGTTCATGTCATGCTCACCTGGGGGGGGGGTCTGTGCTTTGAATCCCCCCAGAACTAACTTCCCTCTAAAGGCAATACCAAGATTTCTCTCTCAAGAGCACCTCCTAGAAGCCAAAAAGCTGCCACCACCTGCTGCTTCTTTATGACCAACCCAGCGAGAGACTGGAATAACCTGTGATATTTCTTGCCACTGTAAAACCAACCCCAGTCCTTCCACTTCCCCAGAGACAGAGACAATATAGCAATGACCCAAAATAAGCTGTGTGCAGGCATAGGCTTATTAGGAAAATTAGAAAAGCTTATTTTATTTCAAGCAAAGTTTAAGAGGTAAATCAATGCATGAAGGCTCCTCCCTTCGGGCTCAGACTTAATGTTACAAAGATAATAAGATGTTCAATACATTCAGCCAAGGAAAACAAAAAGATAATCCCTGATGCAACTAATACATTCCTATGCAGTCAACAGTGTGATATGGCAGCTAAAAAGGCCAATGCGATTTTGGGCTATATCAATAGAAGTATAGTGTCTAGATCAAGGGAAGTAATAGTGCCACTCTATTCTGCCTTGGTCACACCTCACCTAGAATACTGTGTCCAGTTCTGGGCACCACAATTCAAAAAGGATATTGACAAATTGGAGCATGTCCAGAGAAGGGCAACTAAAATGGTGAAAGGTCTGGAAACCATGCCTTATGAGGAGAGACTTAGGGAGCTGGGTATGTTTAGCCTAGAAAAAAGATGGTTAAGAGGCGATATGATAGCCCTGTTTAAGTATTTGAAGGGGTGTCACATTGAGGATGGAGCAGGCTTGTTTTCTGCTGCTCCAGAGACTGGAACACGGAGCAATGGGTGCAAGTTCCAGGAACAGAGATTCCACTTCAACATTAGGAGGAACTTTTTGACAGTAAGAGCTGTTCGGCAGTGGAACACACTTCCTCAGAGCGTGGTGGGGTCTCCTTCCTTGGAGGTCTTTAAACAGAGGCTGGATTCCCATCTGTCGGGGAAGCTTTGATCAAGATTTCCTGTGTGGCAGGGGGTTGGACTGGATGGCCCTCGTGATCTCTTCCAACTCTACAATTCTATGATTCTATGATTCTGTTGGATTCAGAGGGAAGGCCGGAGCTAGTCTAAGCATTCCAGCCTGGCTCAAGACTGTCCTACATTTTAAGGCCTTTGTCGTCTCATCTCTCCCTGGGACGCAAGGTGCTTATCCCAATGTACTTCTTTTGTCTGACTGCCTCATGGGCAGAAGCCGGCTAACATCTTTTTCCAGAATTGGCCCCTTGCCAGTCCTTATTGGTAAGTTCTGTATCTGGTGATGTGACATCATTACTGAGGTAACTGTGGAGGTGGTACTTTTGATCCCACCTCCAGTTAACCCTTTCTTTACTTGGCATTGCTTGCAGATGATCGCTGAACTTAAGGATGATGGGAACTCAAGTATTGCCATCATCACAGCTACACTTTCTGCACTTCTATCATGTTCTGGTGATGGCTGGTCATCCACAGCCTTCATGGCCAGATGGCAAAGTGTGAAGTTTAGATTTAGTATAGAAACAGTCCAGCTACTGACACTACAGTGTGTTATGTTCTCCTGAACATTATTTTTGAGAGTTGGTCTGAAACCTTGAAATCTCCACAGTGATGGATGAATTAGGAAGGAAACTCAAAGATCTTTGGTTCTGTTAATGCTTGTCAGCAAGGTTGAAGTTTCTCCTCTCTGCTAACCAACAAGGACATAAAACATCTGGCCAATATTGTCAGCATGAACAGTGAGTATGCTGACTGGTTATGAGTTTTCTTTCCTTTCTGGCCAGACATAAAAGAACATGGAAAGTATAGTCTCTTCTCTGCCAGAATGTTCCATATTTAAGCTGTCTGACTAACCAGCAGAGAAACTCAATGAGTTGTGAGTATGTGTGCATAGGCATGACAGGCAGGACAACTTTAGAGGTAGTATGCTTCTTGCTGCAAATTTACTTGGAAAAACTAAGCAGGATTGCTTACTAACCAAAGAGGAGAAATATGTTGTGGATCTACTCAGTCTAGAAAGCAGTTGCACAGGAACCACCAGAGAATATAACCTCACCTGGGGGTGAGGATAAGCTCCACACAGACAAAAGAATCAGGAATGCGAACCATTCACATGTCTGCAAGTTCACCATTTCACCAACCACCCACAAAGACTTTATTAATGTCAGTCTTGCATGGAAAATAGAATAATTACAAATATTTTCTCTTTGCTGAGTGAGAATACAAGAATTCTGGTGCATTTTTAATGATTGTATATACATCCCCCCTCAAATATTTTTGTGGAAAAAAGTTTGGGAATCATCTGTGAAAATGTTATTTTTGAACTAAACAACAAAACAACAGTATTGCTCAGAAAACAGTGTTTTTGTGGGAAACTATTTTTTGCACAAAAGCAAGTGTTTTTTATTTTGTTTTTTGTTTTTGCATAAAATCCCATTTTGGGGGGGTTACGTTTTGTAACAAGTCCTAATATGGAGGAGGGAACTCTCCTTTAATGACAGAGTACCTCAATATGTCAAGACATCCATCCGCACTGTAGATGAGAAAACTGGTAAGTATTTGCAAGTATTCTTTACATTTCTCCTAGCTGCATACATATATACAGACAGATAAAGAGGTGTGCATGCAAACACACACACATGCTACATGAGATGCTACATGCAATTGTAACTCTGCACGTACAGTTTTACATATTCCCATACCTGTCAAACCCCAGGACAAGCCCTGATATTGTAGCTTAAAAGATGATGGGAGAGACTTCCAGAGGGGCACAAGGACAAAGGACAGGCTCTAAAGGGGCTCCGTAGGGACCTGTCATCTGAGAGCAACAAAGGGGGAGTCTTTGTAGAAGACCACCCCAACTTCATGCCTGGGAAGGTAAAGGAAGACTGGGGTTTGCAGTAGCTTTCTATATTGAGTCTTGGGGGGTTATAGGGAGATTCCTACCCCTAGATCAAGGTGACAGACCGAGCAGCCATTGTTGCTCTTAGAGCCTTTAGGCACAGAGTCATCATTTCCCCCCTACTTTTAATCAAGAAGATGACCTAAAATCAAATCTTGTATAAAAAAAATAACTCAAAGAATTCAGAATTACCTCTAATATCTCATGCTCACCCAAAGAGGAACAGGAGAGGGTTCTCATCAGGAGATAAGGGTTGAATAGTTGGAAATTTATTTATCTCACTTCATAGTTGTTTATAGTTGTTCTGTAGTAAAGTGGAGAAACAATAGTGCAGAGGATATCTATAAATAAGGGAGAATTAGGGGAGGTGAGGGCTTACCCAAGGGGGGTGAGAAATAAGCACAAAGAAATTGAACAACTTGCAAAGGGATTAAATAATAAATCAAGCCCTTTATGGTCAGGCTGATAGGCTGATTTTAAACTGCATAGTGGCTAGCTGCATGATTAGCTACACAGCTGGGTAATCAGTAGCAGCAGTGCAGATAGCCGGTCAGCCAGGGACTAGGTTTGGACATAATCTATGGACTGGATTATACCAAGAGCGGAATGAGCTGGATTTAACTTTATAAGAACATATAGAAAGGGTCGAGAGTGGAGCAGAGAGTGACGAAGGGCAGCTGGACGAGCGAACAGGGGCTGGAGCGGCATGGAAGGATAGGCAGGGAAGCGACGTGGGACCTGGAATCTGACAGTGACGGCGATGGAGTTTGGGCGAAAACAGAGGAGAGAGCGTGGAGCGGAGCATACGAGGGTGCTGATGGAGGTCAGCAGCAGGAGCAGACAGACACGGTCGTGGGGCAAGCAAAGGGAGAAAGAGTGTGAGGGCAGACGGGGCAGACGGGGCAAATGGAGGATTGGAGTTCGGAAGGAGAGCAGCAGAGAGAAAGCGGAGAGGAACAACCAGATGGGGGTGATTGAGGAGGGGCTTAGGAGCAGACGGAAGTGGCTGCGGAGCAAGCATAGGGAGAAAGAGCGTGACCAGAGCAGACGGAGAAGCAGAGTACGAACGGAGAGTGGAGGATAAAGAGCAAAGTGGTCAGACGGGGGCTGCCGACGGAGGAGAGTGGTGTGGAGGAAGTTGAAAGGCACGTTGGCTGAAGGAGGAGAGCTGTGGAGTGACTGGGAAACTTTGAAGGGTGGAGGCTCTAATAGGCAGAAGCAGTATAATTATTGCTGAAGAAGGCTGGCACAAACTAGATAATAAATATATAAACTAGTGGGAGACTATAAGAAACCAATTAAAGTAAATTGAGAGGGGGGGAAACGTGCTAAGAATATAGAAGATATCTGAGGAGAACGTTATCAGAAGGGAATTTAGGGCACACAAATCACTAGTTTGAAAAATGATTAGGACCATGCATAGTTGGGGTAAATATATATATATATATATATATATATATATAATTAGATACATAAGATTATCAGCAAACAATAGACGACTCTTTTATGGATATATAATTTGATGGCCTCTGGTTTGAGACCCAGAGCGTATACCACTTCTCAAGTATCAGTTAGGAGGGTCTCAATAGAAATGCCACCCAAACAACCAGATATAAATATACAAATTCTGGAGGAACTCAAGTCTTTTAAGAGGGAGATAAAGGAGGAATTGCGAAATCTGAAGAATGACATGAAGCAGGATTTTGAAAAGACAGAAAAGAGATTAGACAAAATGTCAATGGAGATGAAGGATATCAAAGGAGAAGTGGATAGAGTAAAGGATAGAAAAGCAATCCGTGGATATTATGAAGGACATAGAGAAGGAGAAACAGTTAAATTTGTTGCAAGAGATCAGATATAGAGAAAAGTGCCTGAAATTGCGTGGCCTTCCAGAAAAGATCTATGAAAACCTACATGAAAGAGTAATACCGGCTTTAGCAAGCTATACAGATGTTACGGAAGAAATTATAGAAAGTGAAATTGATAAAATCTTTAGAGCTATCTTGGTAATTGCAAAAGAACGAAAACTTCTGAGGGATATAGTGATTTCCTTTATAAGATATAAGTACAGAGATAGAATTATTCAGATGAATTATATACAGAAATTGGTGATTGAGGGAAAAGAGATACAAATATTTAAGGATATCCCGACAGAAGTGCTGAGAAAGTGCCAAGATTATAAACAACTAACACAAAAACTTACACGAATGGGGGTGAACTTCAGATGGGACCGAGTAGAGGGAGTACCAGCAAAAAAGATACAGAATAAACACGGTTGAAAAGGCGAAAGATATGTTGAGAAGACTTAATGAGGAGGAACAGAAAGAAGAAGATAGGAGAAGGAGGAAGAAAAGTAGACAAGGAGGAAAAGATGATTTAACAGATAAGGATGAAAGGGATGATGTCGGGCAGAGAGAAGGAAGTAATAAGAGTCTAGATCAAAAAGGAGTGCCACCATAGAAGAATGAGTCCGGGAAAGAAGAGGAAGAAGAAGAAGACGAAAGAATAGGGGATAAAACAGAGACGGAGGAAGATGAAGAGGAAGATGAAACCTAAAAAAGGAATAGGATTATTAATATAACATCCTGGAACGTTAAAGGACTTAACACCTCGATTAAGTGAAGAAGAGTATATCATTATCTAGAGAAAAATAAGGCCTAAGTTACGTGCCTTCAAGAGGTCAGGATACGACAAGAAGAGAGTAAATATTTAAAAAATTCTAAATTGCGTCAAGATTTTGTCTCTCTATCAACAAAGAAGAAAAAAGGGGTGGTGATATATGTTGATAAAAAATATGAAGCAAAACAAATTCTAAAGGATAATGAGGGTCATTTGCTTGGTTTAGAAATTAACCTGATAAATAAAAAATATACATAATTGCGGTATATGGCCCGTTTGAGAAAAAGGAAAGATTTTAAAAGAACTTGAGCCTGGAGCTGACAAAGCTGGAAAAGGGAACAATAATACTTATGGGGGACTTCAATAGGGTGTTAGATGGGAAGAGAGACAGATCTGGAGACACCAAAGAGTATCAGGGCAGATTACCAAAAATCTGCTGGGACCTTATGAAAAAGTTTCACCTAAAAGATCTCTGGACAATGAAATATGAAGATGAGAAAGGATACACCTTCAGCTCCGAGGTTCATAAGACAATGTCCAGAATAGATATGTTCTGGACATCGACAGTTCTAATTCTGAGAATAAAGGAGATGGAGATATTGCCAAAAATCATATCAGATCACAACCCCATTAAGATGAAACTGAAACTTCCCAAGAGAGAATACATTGGGAGATTGAGAGGTGGTCTATGAAGGGAAGAAAATTTTGTGCAAAAAAATGAAAGAAAGAATTGGACAGTATTTTAATGAAAATTGAAAGGAAGATACAAAAATGAGGATAGTTTGGGATGCATTCAAAGCTACAATGAGAGGTCTCAAAAGGAGCGGAGAATGCAAAAAAATTGAGAGATAGAAACCAGGCATTGATGCATAAATTAAAGGAAAAAGAGGAGGAATTAAGAAAGAAGCCTCAAAGCAAAGTGATAATTAAGGAAATAGAACTGTTAAGGAAATCAATCAACGCTACTATGGTTCAGGAGATTGGGGAGAAACTAAAGAAACTAAAACAGAGGTCATTTGAGCATACCAACAAGATGGGTAGATGGCTCTCTTATAGACTGAAGAACTTAAAGGAAAAAAAGACGATAACCGAAATTAAATCAAACGGAAAGCTCCTTAGGTGCCAAGAAGAAATAGAAAAAGAATTTATAGACAATTACTCAATGTTATACAAGGAACAAACAGAGGAAGAAGACTGGGAAGTTAGGATGAATAATTATATTAAGGAAAATAAGTTTGTGTGATTGTCGGAGGATCAAAGGATGGATCATCTAAAGTTTTCACCACAGAAGAATTGACTATGGCAATACAAAGTTTAAACAGGGGTAAAGCGCCAGGTCCAGATGGTTTCACTGATGTTTTTTATAAAATCTTTGAAAAAGAAATCTCAAGACCATTGCTGGAAGTGATCAATCTAGTCCACTTAGAGGGTACGCCAGATACATGGAAATCCGCTAACATTACAATGATATGGAAGGAAGGTAAAGAATAAATGGATGTCAAAATTACCGTCTGATCTCCCTTCTCAATGTGTACTATAAGATTTATACAACTATGATGGCAACCATAATAAAGGAAGTTTTAAAAGAAATAATAACTAACAACCAAAGTGGATTTTTGCCAGGTAGAGCACAAGCGGCCAATATTAGAAACATTGTAGATGTCCTGGAATTTTTAGAGAGGAACAATGAACGAAAGGTAGCCATACTTTTCACTGACACAGAAAAGGCGTTTGACAATATCAACTGGTGCTGCCTAATTAAAACGATAGAAGAATTAGGATTCGGTAAATTTATGACATCAAATATTGGAAAAATCTATACAGAACAAAGAGCTTTGATAATCATAAATGGAGATAGATACCAAGAAATTCCAATCCAGAAAGGAACAAGGCAAGGGTGCCCCCTATCGCCACTACTATTCATAACAGTAATGGAAATTCTAATGAGAAAAAATAAGAGAAGATAAAAGGATAAGAGACCTGAAAATCAAGAATCAGGAATACAAGGTCAGAGCATTTGTGGACAACCTTGCTATAATACTAGAGGAACCCATAGAGAATGTAAATCGCTTAATGGGAACCATTGATGAATTTGGAAAATATGCTGGTTTCAAAATCAATAAAGATAAAACCATAATTTTGGCCAAAAATTTATCCAAAAAAGAGCAATAAATATTGAAAGAAAAATCAGAATGCAAACTGGAGAAAAAAGTTAGGTATTTAGGGACTTGGCTCTCTACTAGAAACTTGGACTTATTTGATAACAATTACAAAAAGTCTTGGGAGACAATAAAGGGAAAATTAATGGTGTGGTCAAAACTGAATCTATCATTAATAGGAAAAATAGCGGCTATCAAGATGTCCGTCCTCCCGAAGTTAATGTTCTTATTTCAGAATCTACCAATCATCATAAATGATCAACCATTTAAGACTTGGAAGAGGGATTTGAGTGATTTCATATGGAATGGAAGAAAGGCAAGAATAAAATGAGTAACTTTAACCGAACGATCAGAAAGGGGAGGACTGGACTTACCAGACTTACAAAATTATTACAAAGCATGTAGCTTAGTGTGGTTAGGGGGATGGTTCAAATTGAAAGATTAAAAGATGTTACTACTAGAAGGAGCGGGATTGAGGTTTGAGTGGCATGCATATTTAAGTTATGATAAAGTCACAATCCACAAGGAATTTAATAATCATATTATAAGGAAATCCCTTTTTCAGACCTGGACAAAGATACAGAAGCAATATTTCGGGAAAATACCAAATTGGATATCTCCGGGTGAGGCTTTCAGTGGAAGATGGGGATATGTGGGCAAATCCGATAAATGGATAACATATAAGGAACTATGTACAAAACGAGATAAAAAGATGGAATTAAAAACAAAAGAGAGGCTTGATAGTGAAGGATGGAAATTTAACTGGTTCTCCTACCAACAGATATATAGCAGATATAAGAAAGATACCGACGAATTTGGCTTTTGGGAAGAGGAAACAGAAATAGAAAAAATAATATGGGATGATAAGAAAAAGAAAATTGCGAGGTTGTATAAAGTTCTTAACTCCAAACAACTTGAAACTGAAGCAATCAGAGATACAATGATTAGATGGGCAAAGGACATAGGGGAGGTGATTGAATTAGAACAATGGGAAGACGCTTGAAAGAAAACAAAAAAGTTCACCGCCTGTCAGGCCCTAAAAGAGAATTTCTTTAAAATTAGTAATAGGTGGTATATGACTCCATCAAGGTTAAACAAAATGTTTGGAACCAAAGAGAAAAATTGCTGGAGATGCGAAAAAGGAGTAGGAACATTAAATCATATGTGGTAGACGCCCGAGGGTACAGAGGTTTTGGCTAAAGATACATAAGATTATCCAAAAAATATTTAATATAGAGTATGAATTAAATCAGAAATTATATCTCCTAAATATCACATCAATGTTAGCAAAGGAGTTGGAAAGGAAGTATTGGAGAATATTGCTATACCTTTGCACAGTGGCTCACATCATAATAGCTGCAAAATGGAAGAGCAACGAAGAGCTGAGGATAGATGATTGGTTTAATAAAATACAAGAAATGAAAGAGAATGATAAATTAACACATTTACTAAATCAAATCAAAGAACAGAAGAAGAGTGGCTACCAGTAACAAACTATTGTAGGAAAAGATGGAGTACAGTGGAGGATATAGAAATATAAGAGGGAAAGAAAAAAAAATAGATACAGATTCAGGAAGCTAGAGGAGATGACGTGCTGAATAAGGAAGGAGGCAGCGGTGAGAAAGAATATCGTACTAGTACACTAGGAAAACTATAATAGAAAGACATATTGGTAAAAGGAGGGTAAACAATAACAACTTGAGGGAAGAATAAACCCTTGAGTTATTTTATACGAAGGAAGTCATATTTAGTTTTGTTTTAAAGGAACTTCTATAAGTTTTTTATAAGTTTCATGGGGGGGAAGGAGGGGATGGGAATTTGTCTCTCCCGCTTATCTGTACTCCAATATGAGCTGTATATGAAACAATAAAAAGTATATTTAAAAAAAAGGTGATGGGAGAGGCAAAGCAGAGCATGAAGAAGCAGCTGATCTCAGCTCAGGTGTGGTAGTGCAGCGTGTGTTCTTAAATGGAATGCACCTACTTTTTTCTTCTCTCTGGAGCAGCTAGATCTTCTTGATCTAAATCACCATCTTTGAGGAACAATTTCAACATTTCACTGGCTATGTGTTGTAAGAAGAGATCACTCAACAGTTTCTTTCTACCAAACATGTAACAAAGAATGTATCACAGAATCACTGCTCACTTCAGATAACATGTCACTTATTCTTGCTTCTTTGTTATTACAGATGGGCCTTATTTGAAAGACTCTGTTAACATAAAGAGCCTTGCAGCTTCTTCTATCATTACATTGTATTTCACAGATATGGGACAGCAAGTGAGCTGGACAACAGTAAGTGTAACACTGGTGAAACACACAAACACATGCCTGCTGAGATCCTGTTAGTGACATGTGCAGGTGTAAGTCCAACTTATGCCTATGTTTTTTTGTTTTTTGGGGGAGGGTCACTGCAGAAGGAGGAATTCATACCTACCTCATGCAATCCTCCACAGTATTTACTTACTGTTTTCTGGAGCCTCCCAATATGGCCAGGTAGCGGCTGGGGGAGGGGAGGGGAGGGGACAATTGAGGATTGTCCTGCTATGTTCTGATAGTTTGACACATGATGATGCAGGATTCATCTAAGATTTTCTCTGGGTTTTTCAGAGGTCTCAAAGTATGACACTGTGATTATGCATTTGGCTATCAGAACACAGCCATACGATCCTCAACTGCCCCAAACATCCCCCAGTCCTACATGGCCAAATTGAGAGAGGTGTAGGAAAATGTTGAATTCAGAGAGGTGGGAATGGGGAGAGGTGGCATAGTTCTGCCTGGCAGTACTTTATGCTATGTCTCCTTGAAGTAGGATCTCAGTCATTTATGTTAATCCTATCTGATTCTTTTTCCATTGGTCTCCCTTTCTTTGTCTCTTTCTTTTTATATGTTTTCAGCTCCCTGAATCCATATCTGTCTCTACAAGAGACACTTTAGCCTTGACCCCCAAACCAGCCATGGTGGCATGGTGGGAGCCATGATAGATATACAATACAAATATACAATACAAATACAAAATGAATCCTTTAAAATCACACTAATTGTGATGAAATGTCAAGTGTAAGCTTAGAGGTAGGAATTGTGTGTGTGTGTGTGTTACAAGAACTAAAATGACGAAAGCATATAAAGGACAAGCATGTGTTCTAAAATTCAGTGCTTTTGTCTATGTTTTGTCTCGCTCTGGCCATGCATGTTAACTTTTCCATCCATATAATCTTCCAGAATTTTTTTCCAGGAATGGGAATTGTGTGGCCCTCCAGGTACTCTTATATTACTAGCACTAGCAGCCTTAGGCAGGATGGCCAACAGTAAAGAATGCTGAAAGTTGCAGTCCAACAACATTGGAAAGCTTGCTACTTTCCTATCCCAATCTACTCAAAACCTTTGTGAATCAGGTCAACATTTTTTGGGGGGTGGGGTTGCCCCTCAGTTGGAAAAAAATAGGAAAATTTCCAAAATGTTTCTCAGGGAATCCATTCTTATGGTTAGATTGTTTTCATAGGATCCAGTTTTGTATTTCAGCTGGAGTGTTAATGCATGACTGTTTAATGCTGACAGCATCTCAGGCCCAGTTAAAGCCTGTAGCTTTCAAATTGCAGGTGCTGAAAAGCTTTTCTCTATTGGTAGTGCTTCATGTAATAGGTAATTTGAAATATTCCATTAAATGTATGTCAATACAGTGCTAGCATCTGTACAGGTGGCACATACCACACTCATGGTAAGTGGTTTTCAATCTATGCTCCTGCTGTGGTGAGCACTATTATGTAGAGATGTAAAAAAATATTTACAAGCATTCTCAGCATCAAGCACAAAAGATGGGCACATATATGGCAACTGTTGCAAGTATCTTTACATCATTTTTGAGTCCTCCCCCCCACACACACATTTTGGGTCTGTTTTGCAAAAAAATCCACTTGTACAGAAAGCTATTGTTTTCATGCAAAATAAAGCTCCATGCTTTGAGCTTTGTTTTTATGAAAGCTGAGCTCAAGTATCAAGTATTGGGGAAAATCTGGGAGGCTATGGTGTACAAATTTAACTCCTCCAAACTGTGGGCTTGTCTAGATGGGCGATTTACCCTGTCTTCCCCCTGTCTTGGAGCCCTGCAGTCGAAATGACACAGGGCTCTTGCCTTGTTTCACCTCTGGGCAGTCCTGACAACCATTGAGGAAAAGCCAGGGGGAACCTTTAAAAATGTTTTAAATTAATACCTGGGAAAACCCATGTTATGCAGGAAAACCCAGATGGGTCCATGCAGAAACGCAGGGTCCATACCTGCATGCCTGCTTGTATCCCTGGCCGCCACCACCACTGGATTCACTCTGCAGCTTGGAAGGATGCCCCAACATGTGATCAAGACCCCCTGCATGAGACCTGCCTTCATCACATGCTGAGATCCTCCTTCTTGGTTTCAGAGAGTGTGATATGCAACAGTGGGGGAGAGGCCCATTGGTACCATTGGTGCATATGGACTTCTGCCCATTTTGTCTCAGTAAAGAGGGGGGAAGCTCAGGGATTGGAATACTCCAGCTGGAAGGCGACATATTCTGGCTGGTCAAGACAACCCCTTTATGTTCAAATTTTTGTGGGTGTTCACTGCCATAAAAATCATCACCATTTTACTAGAAGATGAGAAGATTGAGCTAGTTGCAAAGGTAATGGGGAAAAATAGAGAGCGAGAGCACAGCACCAGAAGAACAAGAACCATCCCCATGTGTCAAGCTAGTCTGGGGGCTCTCGGCTTGGAACACCCAGATTTAGCTTCCCTCTAAAGGGAATCCTGAGTGGCCTCATTCAAGGGCTCCCCCTAGAGGCCAAAAATGCTGCCATCACTCACTGAGTTCCTCCCCTTTCCACACAGCACAGCGAGAAGCTGTGCAGGGTTTCTGAATAACCAGTGGAACTACTTACTACTGTAGAACTAACCAATATCTCCCTCCTACTCCAGAGATTGAGAGAGAGAGAGAGAGAGAAATGTAGCAATGACCAAGAGTTAAAGGCACGTGCAGCAACAGTGTGTAGGAAAATTAGAAAAAGCTTATTTTATTCAAGCAAGTTCAAGTCATGCAAATCTCTCATGAGGGCAGGCACCTTCCATGCCCCCAGATACACTTTAGAGTTACAGAAATAGCAAAAGTATTAAAGTCAAAGCATTCAGTTTTATTCAGCTACATTGAGTCAAAGTTTAAGGGAAAAAAAACATAAAAATGCCCGACACAACATCTAATACAGCCCCTAATGATTCTACTCACAATATGCAGTCTTCTGTTGGATTCAGATGGAAGGCTGGAGCCAGTAGATGTGCCAGGATGGCTCAACAACATCTTCCATTGTTAAGTCCTTTGTCCTCTCATCTTTTCAAGAGACATGAGGTGTTGTCCCCAAGGTGTTCCTTTTGTGTCTCTCTGTGCCATGTGCTCACACAAAGCATTTGTACCTTATTTGGAATTGCCACTCTGGCATTCCTGAGTGATGAAATCTGCCTCTGGTGATCTGATGTCATAATGATGTGATTCTGGGGAGGTGTTGTTTTAGACCCTCACCTCCAGTTAATCCTTTCCTTACCTGATGCCATGCCGGCAAGACAATTGCTGTTTGCAGATAATGGAGATTTTCACACTACACTATTATAGTGTTACTATTCCACTTTAACTGCTCTGGCTGCCTCCTGTGGAATTCTGGGGTTTGTAGTTTAGTGAGGCCTAAGAGCTCTCTGGCTGAGAGTTGTAAATGCCCCTCCCTAAACTGTAAATCCCAGGATTCAACAGGAGGCAGCCATAGCAAATATAGTGGAATAGTAACACTATAACAGTGTGTGTGAAAATCTAGAATGAGACATGCGGTCCTTGCAGAATGATGGGCAAGCCATCATCTTTGCAGGATGATGGGACTGCCTTCATGACACCATGGTTACCACACAACCAGACAACTTCACCATTACTTAACACAGTACTGGAAGAACAAAATGGTGGTGATCACTATGGTTGTAAACAACTACAGAATAAACTAGATTGAAAATAAATTAAGGATGGCAGTTGATAAGCTAGCATGATGAGTGAACATTCTGTTCCTGTAACATCAGTGAAAGTTGGGGTGCAGTTTTGTAGTCTACAAACTAGCTCTGAATTTCACGAGCTGGATTAGTTACAGCTCTGATTTTTCCATGGGAAAATTTGAGGTAAATATTGCAATAAAAGCCTTAGTTTGATGGCCAAGTTATTCAGGTGACATAAACAGGAAATAGTAGAAAAGTGCTTTTTTACATTGGTTAGGGGAGAAGAACATTTTAAAAGCCTGGAAAAACAATGAGAAAAACAGCTGCACTGTATATTCTCTAAAGCTCTGGATTTAGTTTCCTGACCAATGAAATCAGAGCATGATGGGTATTTACAAAAGAGTCCAGACCAAACTGATACAAAATGTACTGAATGCTTAGTATGCTCCTGCATGTCATCTATTTATATGTGGCAGAAAGAAAGAAGGAAGAGATGTTATCCTTAATTTCCAATTCCATGAATACCAGAGATAATCTTCAGTTATAAGCATCATCTGCCTAAATCGTTAGTCTGCAGGATTCACCTTACAGTGATTGTGTAGTGTGGCTATATTAAGACATACATCCTGGGTTCTGAGTTGTCAGGGAAATTCTGGTTGAATCATTCAGACGGCCTGTTCTTCACCTTTCATTTATTTGATCTTTTGGGCTGCCAAAATGCTGCATATTTTTTTTCTTTTTTATTGTTAGTGACAACTTTACTTTGGAGGTGATCTTCTATAGAGAGTAAAAATCTAATAATCTGACCAACCTGGCTAAGAAGCTTATATAAACTGTTCATGGAACTGCATGAAACCTACTAGTCAAAACTGGAAAAGGTTTGGATTTGGCATAATTGAGCAATCCACTCATCCCATCTCTCCTCTGCCTTGTTCATTTCACTGGATCTCCTTTAGGTGGGACTAACTCTGAGTTTATACCCAACAAAACACACTCTCACATGATAGTAGGATGTAAATCTTTACTTATTTGGTTCTCCATAAAAACAAAGCTGAAAACACAGTACCATTGCTATGGCAAGTCCACTCTGTTGCCCAGCCTTTCTCAACCTGTTTACACTGAAGGAACCCTTAATTTTCCCCCCAGTTCTCTGCATCAAATTTATTATATCTATAGCTCAAAAACCGTTAATTTTTCAAAAAGTTAAGACCTCCTAGGCACCCCCTAGTGACCTTTCAAGGAACCCTAGGGCCCTGCTTTACTGCATCAGGTCAACCTCATTGTAACTTTTAAAAATAACAAACCTTTACCAAAGGGAGGGAAGAGGGACAGAGGGGAGAAATAGACCTGACCATTTACCTCTGGGGCTAAACTACTACTACTACTGCTACTACATTTAGCACCTACATAGCACACTTTGAGAGCAGACCTACTGAAACAATGGAATTAGTAGGTCAATATCCACAAAAGTACTATTGATTCAATGGGTCTTCTCCGGTTGGGACTAACAACTAGATTTAGGCTGATATCAGCAATACTTGTAAGCTTTTTTTGTTTTTGTTTTTGGTAAAGATTATTAATTATAAATCTTGTTTCTCTGAGTCTTTTGCTGAAAGAGCACTGATGATTTTAAGGCTAATTGGGAATATAATGTTTGCACTTCTAAACATTTTTTTTTTTGTTTCTTCCTCCAGGTGTTCCTAACTGAATACACTGGTCCTCTCCTAATTTATCTGCTCTTTTACCTTCGTCTCTCAAGTATTTATGATGCAAAGGAGAGTACAAGAAGTTTACGCCATCCTGTTGTTCAGTGAGTAAAAATGGTCTGCACTTCGGTCTTTTTACCTGTTATTTCTTATTTGGCTGTTTAGAGTTTCAAGCAGAATGGAACCACATGCATGGATTGGGTTACACCTACTTCCTACGTACCACTCCATGTTCCACCACAACAATTGCACAGGGGCTTCTATGAATAAATTTAATGCATGATAGGCTTGCGGCCTCCATTTTTTGAAGATAGAGTTAAGTGATGTCTGTGTGCACATAGGGCTTTATCAGACGGAGCCTCTTTAAAACATTCTTTTGCTGGCATTCTTTTGCTGGCATTCTTTTGCTTACCTTGTAATCCTGGCAAAGGCTCCCAGCAATAAAGAGGAGCACTGTTCACTTCCTCATTTGAAATCTCATGCAATTTCATTGTGTGGGACATTCAAACTTAAAAACAAAAATAAACATCTAAACGTTACACTAAGCACGCAAACACACTGTAAAAGTCCCAAGTAACCCATGGAGGGTCATAAAAAGAACAAAACTTACCTTGATGTCCTGATCTCATTGAGCTTAAGCCGTCAATTAAAAAGTATGTGATTTTGCCTTTCTAAAACCACAAAAGGGCAATGTCGTCTGATCTGTGTGCCCTTTCAAGGCTATGTGGCATCCTTATGATGCTGTATTTTCCTCATCTGATAAAGTCCATAAACCCAATATGAGTGTCACAAAATGGCTGAAATTCTTTTGGATGCTGGCAAACTACAGCATAATTCTCCACCAGCATACTTCTGCCTGGCTTCTGGTTCTGTGAAGTCATTGCTAGTGCCACAGTGTCCACCCTTTCCCATCACCACTACCTATCATACCTTTCTACCCATTAACACACTCCAAGAATAGCCACTTTGCAGAAGAATTCTCCTTTTTGTTGCAATACCTCTCTGTGCATAATTATGAAACCAAAGTCAGGCTGAAAGAGACACGTATGTACAGCTGAAACTGGGGTTGCGTTACCTGAAGCACTTGGATTATCATGGCTCTTGGTGTTATCGCTACATATTATCTTTTGGAGTTAAAATGTTCTAATGTCATTCAGGCTGACCCATTCTGCCACTTTTTGATTCCTATTGCAGATGAAACAATTTGTGGCTAAAACCATGTAGACTTGGTGTTTGGATTGCTACAAATTATGAATTCCAGAAATAGTGGGCAATGGAAAATGGACGGAGTTGTGATCAACTCAATATTGTGGAGATTAGTGGCAAGAGCACAGGCAGGAGACATAAGTGCCAAAATACAATAAGACACAACAATAAAGAATGTTGAAGGTGACTAGGCGTTTCAGCTTCATGTGAGATTCAAAGGGTTTATAAACAAACAAAAAGTGCATTTTATGGTTTGCTCCATAGCTTTTAACTCATCAAGGCTGAACTGCAAGAACAAATGTTCAGTATGAGTCATAATGGCCTATTACTATGGTTATATTTAACTGCTATTTTTTGTGTCATTAGAGTCTGTTTATAAGACCTGAACAAAAAAACGCAATTTATTTTGTGTAAAATTCCAGTCAGTGCTCTGACTCATCTACAATACAACATATGTGAACAGTGGGTAGGACTTCAGGCTTGTGGAATATACTCAAATCCCTCCCCCGCAACAATTCTAAAATCCACCAACCAGAGTACAAAACACACATACTTATAGGAACAGAAAATCCTTAGCCTAGGCATATGTTTTGGAAATCATAACTAAAAAAAAAAAAGCTCACACAATCTGTCCACACAAAAATCCACTTTGGGTTTGTCCTTCAAGTTCATTTCATAATTTAGGGGGTGGGGGTGAGTTACTGAAGGTTATTTCGGAATAACTGGATCAGAAATCCTTACTAATTTATATTAGTTGATGTAAAGACCTTCCAACTGGTCCAAAGAATTCAAGATTCAACCTTCTTTAACTAATGCAATCATTTGAAATTAGGTGATTAGTTAATTAATTGATAAATACCAGGTGGCTGTGGGGGCTAGTAAAAACAGCTTCTGCATCTAAAAATTATTCCACCTACATGACCTCTCTTGATGTAGAATTACTCCAACATATGTTGGCCATTCTGCTCGAGTTCAGGAAGGAATTTGTCATGCTAAATTGATTAGCAAAAGAGAGAAGCATATTTTCACCTTCTCTGGAGCAATGCCATTAAAAATATATAAGAAAATTTAAAAAGTCAGATTTGGGGAAAGGTGTGTGTCATATTTATGACAAATACACACAAAGTGGCCATTGCACCCTTTCAGTGTCTTATGAAAAGAAGGAAACTTTTTTATTTAAATAGTGGGGAGCACTTGTATCACTCCACCTCAGAACTTGTATGGACTCAGGATCCAGGATGGCAAGCATGACAAATGTTTCCCACAACAGTTTTATTACATAATGGCTGGCATCTAGTTAGGGACATACATATTAGTTAGGGACATACACTGCTCATGCAGGTCCAAAAAAGTCACCAGCAGCCATATTCTGCTGATAGCGGTGGAATCAGACTTGTGCAAACAGCATGTTCCTCTGTGCCTTGTCTTTGGAAGATGCAGTTGCTCATTGCATGTTGTGTGTTGCAGTTGTGCACTGCATATTGCAGATACATATTTTGCATTGTGATTGTGCATCCCATTTTGTGCATTGCAGTTGTGCATCCTATACTTTACACTGTGGTTGTGCATCCTATAATTTACACTGTGGTTGTGCATCCTATATTGTGCATTGTGGTTGTCCATGCTGTACTTTACACTGTGGTTCTGCATTGTATATCGTGCATTATGGTTGTCCATCTTATTCTGTGCATTGTGGTAGTCCATCCTCTGTTGTACATTGCAGTTCTGCATTGTGTACTGTGCACAATGGCACCTAATCATTGACATGTATTGCACAGTATTGCTGTTCTGCATGGGAGTTGCATAGTGCTTGTGTAGAAATGTACAGTACATGGAGGGGGTGTTGGATTGTAGCTGTTTTCATGTAAAATTATTGTTCAAAACTAGTGTTGCATACATTTTGGCTGTACATTTATGATCCTCTCTCTCTCTCTCTCTCTGGCTTTTCTTCGCAAATGAAGATTCAGGAAGGACTCATCCCGCGCTTTCTGCAAGTGCGCTGATGACTGAAAAGGCCAATCCGAGATAAACAAGTCCGGTTGCAGAATGCACAGCAGAAGGTCTCCTTGGGTGATGTTTCCGGGTTGTGATTCTTTCTGCGTTGTCATTTCTCTTCAAGACTTGTTCGGCGTGAGTTCTCAAATAAGGCTGCACCATTGTGGATAGTGCGTCTCCCTTCCTCCCGATGTGAAGCCAGGGTGGACCATTGTTGGTGATCAATTTGGCTGAGCCTGAGATGTTGTTTCAGGGAGTCCTTGTATCGCTTTTTTGGAGTGCCCCTCTTATGCTGACCATTTATGATCACAGGTTTTAAAAAATCATATTGAGATCCACAGCATTAAACATTTGCTTATCTTATGCTTTGCTACAGTGGTATTTTGTTGTTTTTTGTTATAGGGATATGTTAAGATACCCTGTTAATCTATGTTATATGTTATCATAGGCTAACACATTAAACTGGTAAGCAAGGGGATCTTGTAACACCTTTGGGAGTAACTCAGAGAGAGAAATTGTAGGATAAGCTTTCATAGACTTGGTCTACTTCCTCAGATGCAACCAGACCAAGTCTGTGAAAGCTTATGCTACAATTTCATTCTCTGAGTTAGTTCCAAAAGTGTGACAAGATCTCCTTGCATACTGATACTCCAGACTAACATGGCTACATCTTTGAATTCTGCACTAAAGTAGTATCACACACAGTGATAGAATGAAATGTTTCCAATGAGAGTTTATTAGTAGGGTGGCTGTTATATCTCATCTTAAGCATGAATGTTCTAGCGCTTAACAATTTTAGTAGTAGGTTTCCCTATTAAAGAGAAAGATCTTAAAACGAACCTTGGAAAGTTATTTTGATTTGGACAAGGTTGCTTCGAAGAAGAAGAAGGAGGAGGAGGAGGAGGAAAAAAAAAACCAGTAGCATGTATATGCAGGTTGACTACCCCTTTTCTGAAATACTTGGGACCAGAAGTGTTTTTGGATTTTGGATTCTTTCAGATTTTGGAATACAATGGGCCTTCTGGATCCATGGGCTCTGGATCTATGGATTCAACCTCCTGTGGATTCAAACTATACAACACAACATGCAACACAAGTAGCATAGTATTTACTGTATTTGTGAGGCTGGGAAGAAACTGAGGACCTGTGAAATAGCAGGAAACCAATCATAGTGCTTGAGCAAATCCACAACTCCCACCATTTCACAGATCCTTGTGTCTCTTTTCAGCCTCACATCACTCTCCAGCCTCACATCTCATTTATTCACTACTTGTGTTGTGTATGAGACAAGAGGCTGGAGAGACACTGAGGATCTGAGAGCCTGAGGATATAAAGGACCTGATATTAAAAGTAATTACAGTACAGTATTGTACAGGAGATCTCAAGGAAGCTTGCCAGCCATCCACTTACACTTTGCAATAAACAAACAGGAGTGCCTCAGTGGCCACCTTGAAGGCAGAAGCGGGTGGCTGGCAGTCTCCCCAGAGGTGAAGTATTTTGACTGCAACCTGTCACATGAGGTCAGGTGTGCAAACACCCAAAACGTTTTGGGTTTTGGAGCACATCAGATTTCAGATTTTCAAATTAGGGATGCTCAACTTTTATTGCTTTAGAGTGTTCAACACATTTCACACATACCTTATTCAAACAATTCTGGCCACAGTCCTGTCAGCATTATACTAATCCTAACTTTGCAGACTAGAGGTAGTTTGTGGCTAACTAATGAGTTAACGGATGAGATACATCTCAGAATGGAATGCTAACTAGACAAAAGTGGCTACCAGGCAGCTGAAGCTGGGCAGAATTCAAAGCCCTTCCTGCCTCCATGTGCTGAAAATTACTTAGGACTATCCTCTCCCTTGCCTAATTTTATGCAGCATTGTGGCTGGAAAAGGTTTGGATCTGGCATAACTGAGAAATCCCCTCATCCCATCCCTCCTCTGCCCTGCCAGCTGTTCTACTGGCAGGTCTTATCCAGAAGAGCAGTTCTGCCAACAGATTGCTCTGTCAGCAGATCTCTCAAATTAGCTGACATAAGAAAATTCTGTAGAAAGGCGTTTTTGCTGACAAAAAAGCTTCTGTAAGGGGGCCTCATCCAAGCCCCCTACAGAAAACATATGGTTGCTACAACAGCCAATACATGTTATAATACCTTAATTTCGAATGTGGTTGAATCAAATGTTGTGGTGTTTCTTTTACCTTTACTTCCTTTTCATTGTCATTTCTGCAGTTTGGCCTGTGCTTGTCATTGTTTGCATTATGTCAGACGTCTTCTGGAGACGCTTTTTGTGTATAAGATTTCAGAAGGACATACACCCCTGAAGAATATGATCAAGGTAATTCTTTTATGTAATATATTATACTAAAGAACTGAATGGGCAAAAAAGAAAGGAAAGGATAGGAGGAAGGAAGATATTATTAGTTTATTTATTGAATTTATATCCTGCCCTTCGAAGTTGCTCAGGTGGGATATATGGTCTTTTGACCTATTTGATTCTTACATTTTAACCTACTGTGTGAGAATGACAGAGAAGAGGGACTGAGAAGTGATAGGTACAAGAGCATCTAGTGAGTTTCATACCTATGTGGAAGTTTGTTGTTCCTATTAATACAAACTTGATTAAGTTTGTTGTTCCTATTAGTTTGTTGTTCCTATTAATACTGAAAATAGGAAAGCAGGTGGAAATAGATAGACAGATTTTGGATCTTTGTCTCCTTAGTCCTAATCAACATTAACCAATACAGTTGTCCCTTCATATTCGCTGGGGTTTGGTTCCAGGACCCCTTGTGGATACCAAAATCCGTGAATACTGAAGTCTCATATGCAATGACATAGCAAAATGGTGTCCCTTATATAAGATGGCAAGATGAAGGTTTGCTTTTTGGATTATTATTTTTAAAAGAATATTCTCAAGCCATGAATACCTAAATCCGTGGACACCAAATCCATAGATATGAAGGGACAACTGTGCAAAATGGCAGTTTTAGTTTTTAAAGACTCTTCAGTTCAGAACATCATGAAGCATGCAGCCTGCTGAGAACACATAACACATCACTCTCAAGAAGGGTAAACAACTAGAGCTCCATCTGCTTGACAGACCTACTAGACAGGTTTCTCTTGCCAACAATTTGACTCCTAGAGTAGGCAGAAGTAACCTCTCCTGAATGTTGCTCTAAGTGGCCTGCATTACAGAGATGACACATTAAATAACAAATAAAACAAGTGTCATCTTCATAGCTGATGAATCTTCTAAAAATTGTATTCTAAAGTTAGGATTGTGCATGCCATTGTATTTCCCATTACTATGTATGGTTGTGAAAGCTGGACAGTGAAGAAAGCTGATAGGAAGGAATATCAACTCATTTGAAATGTGGTGCAGGAGCAGAGTTCTATGGATACCACACACTGCTTAAAAAAAAACCCCAAAACAAATAAAGGGTCCTTGAGCAAATCAAGCCTGAACTCTCCCTAGATGCCAAACTGAGACTGCTGTGCTTTCGACATATCATGAGAAGACATGACTCACTAGAAAAATCAATAATACTCAGTAAGGTAGAAGGCAGTAGGAAAAGAGGAAGACTGCATTCCAGATGGATAGACTCAATCAAGGAAGCAACAGCCCAGAATTTGCAAGACCTGAGTGGGGCTCTTGATGACAGGGTAACTTGGAGGTCTCTCATTCATAGGGGCACCATATGTCAATGGCAGTTAACAAACAAACCACTAGAAATATAGAAACCAACCTTTGAATCCAGAGTAGAGACAAAGAGCTGGGGAGGGAAGAGGAGAGTCAGGGATATGTGTGCCACTGGACAATATTGAACAGCTTCTCAGAGCAATATTTTGTGTCATGTGGCTGTACTTTAGTACTTAATAAATGGAGCCAGCATGGTGTAGTGGTTTGAGTGTTGGACTATGACTCTGGAGACCAGAGTCTGAATCCCCACTCAGCATGAAAATCCAGTGGGTGACCTTGGGCAAGTCACACACTCTCAGCCCTCAGAAAACCCAATGATAGGTTTGCCTTAGGGTCACCATAAATTGGAAATGACTTGAAAGCACACAATGGAGATTTTCACATAGGGGAAATAACCCCTGGGGAGATCAGGAGAGAAACAGGGCTGTTCCAGTAGCAGTGCTTCATTTCGCATGCCCCCTTCCTTCTCCCGGTTTCCCATCATCCTCCCTCCATCCTGCTTCCATTTCCCTCCCGGTATGTTCAGCTATTTTTTTACTAACGAAGAACTTTTGTTGGTAAAAGATAGTGGGAGTGAAATGGAAGCAAGACAGAGGGAGGACGACGGGAGATCGGGAGAAGGAAGGGGGCGTGCGAAACGGAGCGCTGCTACTGGAACAGCCTTGTTTCTCTCCTGATCTCCCCGGGAGTTATTTCCCACGTGTGAAAATATCCAATGACAACAAGCTGAATGTTAAGAGATAACAGAACATAATAGTTGAGGTCATTTGCCGATCATTCATGCTTACCTCTCCAATTCCTAAAAACACATTCTGGCAGAAACTATCAAAATCAGCCCCATGAAGCTGTTTTTATTTTTATGTTTAATTATTAATAATTTATGGTCCATATTTATTCCATGGCCAGTATAACTAAGAAGCTGGCAGTCCTCATTAACAATAAAAGCTATTGAGAACAATTAGTTTCCATAAAGATAAGAGGTGTCCTTTAGAAATGGTCATCTCAGTGTGTACACTGAGAGTCTAATGTTCTAGGGTAGCTGAAAGACCTGGGGGGTCAGTAGAATATCCACCCAGGAAAAGCCCATGAGTTCAATCCATACTCTTTCAAATATTTTCTTCTATTTGATGATAATCAAATTCTCATATTCCTTTCCTTTGTATCCACCATGGCCTAAAAGTTTTGCACATCTCAAAGTACAGTATATCTTAAGCATGTGAAAATACTATAAGTGTAGGGAAGAAAGAATGTTTCCAGATAAGAACCACTGTCTGATGTCTACTTGACACAATTCAGATAGTCAATATTGGGGTGGGTGTGGGTGGGAAATGCTTTGCTGCTTGTTTGATTCAAATATATGAGGTTATAGAGATGACAAATAGAGGCATTTCAACCATGGATCCATTTGGGGACTGAGAAGAGTTAAGCTACTGGCAATCAATCTATCCATCTATTTCTGCTTGTCTTACCACTCCTAGGAATCATAGAAATCATAGAATCATAGAGTTGGAAGAGACCACAGAGGCCATCCAGTCCAGCCCCTGCCATCTAAATGACTGAGACTGATGTGTGTGAGCAGAAAAATAATAATTCTCCTCAAATAGGTATACTAAGCTAACTTTCTGCAACTGAATACGCCACCCTCCACTGGCCTTAAACCTAGGGATGATGATAATTTTAGTCCAACACACCAGGTCAGGGAAGACTGTGCCCTAGGATTTCATGTCTACCCTTTTCTCCTAGGGAATGACATCAAGAGAAAGGCTTCCCCAAAACAGGAGAAACCTGTGTCAGCAACCACAATCCCATAATCAGGCCCCTTTTTTCACTTGTGTTTATTGCAGGGGTGGGTAAACCTATAGCTGTTACTCAACTGCAGTTTCCAGTATTCCTCAACATTGGTTGTCCTGTCTAGGACTGCTGGGAGCTTCTGTCTGCAGGACCACATTTTGCCCATCTCTGGCCTAGCTGGATAGATAGAAGCAAGAGTGCCAATTAGAGAAGTTATTTGTTGTTGTGTGCCTTCAAGTCATTTCTGACTTATGTTGACCCAAAGGCAAACCTGTCATGGGGTTTTCTTCACAAGACCAGGGACTTTTTCAGATGCCCCTTACCGAGCAAGAAGCCTCAGTAACAGCAACGAAGCTGCTGCACGGCAGGGGGTCCATTTCGGATGACACCATCCCTCTCTTGGCATCATCCGTGACTGTTCCAGGTAGGATTGAGGGTGGCCGTGCCATTTTTTATTCATGGACAACTTTCACGGTATGGGGCGTCTGAAAAAGTCCTTGTTCAGGGGTGGGGATTGCCTTTGCCTCCCTCTGAAGCCAAGATTGTAACTTGCCTAACGTCACCAAGTGGGTTTTCATGGCAAAGCAGGGATTCAAACCCTCATCTTGAGAGTTGTAGTCCAGTACTCAAACCACTACATCACATTGACTCTGCCCTATCTTAATACAGTCATAGTACCATCACAGACATGTATAGTGAGGACAAGGGAGAGAACCTTCTTGGTGGCTGCTCCCAGACTGTTGAATTCCCTCCCGTGGGAAGCTTGACCCCCTCTGTCTTCTTTCTTCCCGCGGGCAAAGACCTTTCTGTTTACCATGCCATTGAGTGTTAAGTTGGATGCAGAAGGTCTTTTAACTGGGCCATGTTGAATTTATAGATTTTCCTTGGTTTTTTTTCCAGGCTGTGAGGCTGTGTTCTGGAATAGTTTCTTTCTGATGTTTCACCTGCATCTGTGGCTGGCATCTTCAGAGAATGGTTGGGTAGGAGTGTGTGTGGACTTATATATGCTGTGAACCCCTGTTGGGGAGTATATGTAAATTTGTGTAATTGAACGGTTGGTATCTGGGTATAGAAATGCAAAGCTCATTAGTGTCTGATTGGCTAATGGTTGGTTGATGGGCCATTATCTGCTGGGAATTTCCCTGTCCCTGGGTGGAATTCATTTGTAAGTGTTGAGTTTTGATTCTACTGTTCTTCAAAACAGGGAGCCAGATTTTGTTTACTTTTAAGGTTTCTTCTTTCCTGTTGAAGTTGTCCAGGTGTTCATGGATTTCAATAGCTTCTCTGTGCATTCTGACATGATAGTTGTTGGCCTGGTCCAGAATTTCTGCATTTTTAAATAGCATTTTGTGTCCAGGTTGGTTTATAACATGTTCTGCTACTGCTGATTTTTCTGGCTGGCCCAGTCTGCAGTGCCTCTCATGTTCCTTGATTTGTGTTTGCACACTGTGTTTAGTTGTCCCTATGTAAACTTGTCCACAGCAATTTATTTACATATACTCCCCAACAGGGGTTCACAGCATATAAACTCCACATACACTCCTACCCAACCATTCTCTGAAGATGCCAGCCACAGATACAGACAAAACGTCAGAAAGAAACTATTCCAGAACACGGCCTCACAGCCCGGAAAAAAAACAAGGAAAATCTATGGGTGCCGGCCATGAAAGCCTTCGACTTCGCACGTTGAATTATTTTTTTCCCCATTTTAACAGCCTTTAAAAACTGTTTTAAATTAATACTTTTAATATGCTTGTTTAATTTTTAAAAATACTTTTCTGTTATCCATTGCTTTAATTGTATTCTGCTTTAATTCATATTGTGAGTCACCTTGGGTCCCGTATTAGAAGAACGACGGGATATAAATTAAAGGAGCCAACCAGCCAACTGTGGGACCCAACTATTGTTAACCACAGTTAGCAGAGTTTGGGAACCAGAGTTTGGGATAGTAATATTTTGGCCAACATGGCCACTCAGATTCTGGAAGCTGGAGTCCAGAACATTAACTTTTCCATGGTCAAACCTTCATTCTCACCTCCCAATAAATTTCCAACAAAATGACAGAGGTGAGACCATTTGAGATGCAATGAGTAAAAGGGAGACATTCTGCAGAAAGAGAAACAAATAGCTAATTTCTCCCCCTCCTTCCTCATGGTCCCTTTGAGAAAATTAGCCAATAAAGATGAGAGAGGTTTAAAAACAATGGACTAGAGTTGTAAGGAGGCTAGTGGCTTTACAGTGGATTCCTATTTTTGATCCTTGGCTCTCTGTGGATACCTTCAGAATTTTTCAAACTGGGCTCATGTGTATAGCCAAACTCTAACTGGGGCAATGTCCTGTTTCAAAGGGCCCCAGTTGCAGTTTTGTGTTAATGGAGCAACAGCAAATCACATTCTGCCATTATTACCAGAAATGGGCAGAAGAGGCAAGGGATGGATGCTACAGCTTATTCTTACAAAAATGGCACAGTGATTGTTTTGAAACTTGGCTCTGTAGGAGAGGTAGCTTAATGGTCCATTCCAATTTTGATTTTAAAAGGATGAGATATGGCTCGTTTTGAAGGGAGTTTAATATCTGAGCAGTGATTCCAGCAGTATTATAGTTTTTGTCAGGTTGTTTCCCTACAGAGTCTGCTAGGGCTGGAATTTGCAGGCCAGTTTCTCCAACAGTTTGTACCATGTATTTTGGGAAACACTAGCTTTACATCAAGGAGATATTTATTTGCCTTAGTAGTAGTGTAGTATGTTTGTTCATTGATTTATCTTACTCTATGGAACCTGTGTTACCACTCTCTTGTTTAAAGTGATGGGATGAAACCCCTGGCAGGAGACGATATCCATGATTAGTAGTTGACCTGGTTAGAGTTTAGTGCTAATCATGTCAAGTTTATAGATTCAATCACTATACAGGCCAATAATTCTTTTATCTTTCATTTCCACACTACTTATTTACCTTACATTTAAAATGTATTTTGCCCTACTCATTAGCCTCATGAAGCAGACACATTTTAGGGAATATGTATTGAGGGGAAAAATTGCCTCAAAGAAGACCTTGTTTTTGAGAATCTTAGCATAACACGGGTCTTGTAGCTTGGAGTCAAGGTGAAGCTTTGTTTATTTTCTGTATCCTAGGAAGTTCCCATTGACTAAAATAGAGAATTTAAGTGTTGAGACCCTTTTTGGATTGTTTGGTTGAACTTGATGAACTATGGAGGAATGCTAGCTCCTTCTGAGGAGGTGAAGCTAGGGTGGGGGGAGGACAGAGGCAGCCAAATGACAATTGCTGTCACTGGCTATATGGCTATGTCACCAGGCAGGCATCCTCGGGGACTTGCAGGTCTTCTGAAGGTCCTGGAGGATGATGTAATCATCATGCACTGGTTATTGGAATATAGCTAGTGATGATCCTCTGCTGCCTACTCCCTGACCATGATATTGCCACATTGGGAGAAGAGGAAAAAGGGAGTCTTGGGGGATTTTCCTCCCTGGGAGAATTTCTTCAAAAATGCACTATTTTCAAAGAAATCCCCACAATGTGGAGAAAACAAATAATTTATTCTATCAGGAGGGAAGGAATAATTTAAACAAGCACATTATTAATGCAGAGGGACCGAGATGGATCAGAAAACTGGACATAGACAATTCACAACATTCCATTCTTGGCAGAGGCTCAGTTGCATTCCATGAAGGGTTGCTTTCTTGGTTTTGTTTTAAAAGTTAAAAGATTTATTTATTTATTTATTTTAAAAATCATATATCTATCCCATTTCACTGAGATTTTTTAGTCTGGACAATATTTCTCAAATCCCTAATGGCTGATTATGAATACATGGTATGATTGCTACTTCTGTCATTCTGACATGATCCTATGTCACACCAGTAATGTGTAAATGATAGATTCCCATAAACCATTGGAGCTTAAATGAGGATTTCCCACATGCTCCATCCATCTCATATATTTCTGCTAATCATACATGAGATCTATATCCAGATATGCAGGAGCTACATTACACCACACCTGTAATATTCTCTCTGGCTTTTCTTCGCAAACGAAGATTCAGGAAGGACTCATCCCGCGTTTTCTGCAAACGCGCTGATGACTAAAAAGGCCAATCCGAGATAAACAAGTCCAGTTGCAGAAAGCACAGCAGAGGTTCTCCTTGGGTGATGTTTCCGGGTGGTGATTCTGCGTTGTCGTTTCTCTTCAAGACTTGTTCAGCGTTGAGTTCTCAAAGCTGCAGCATTGTGGGTAGTGAGTCTCCTTGCCTCCTGATGTGAGGCCAGGGTGGACCATTGTTGGTGATCAATTTGGTCAAGCCTGAGATATTGTTTCAGGGAATCCTTGTATCACTTTTTTGGAGCTCCCCTCTTACGCTGACCCGTGACGAGTTCACCGTAGAGTACTATTTTTGGGAGGCGATGGCCCTCCATCCTAGAAATGTGCCCTGCCCAGCACAGCTGTGTTCTCAATATCATGGCCTCAATGCCGGTGGTCCCTGCTTGCTCAAGGACAGCAACATTCATCACCTGTAATATTATATGCTATATAAAGGTTGGAAAAGTTTCATTTTTTTGCATTACAATTTCCATCATCCCTCACATTTGCTAAATCACAGCTAGGGACATTTTTGTGATGGCGATTGGGAAAGGGTTTCCTTATGACATCACCAGGGGATATCCCCAGAATCTAAGGGCCTGGGATGCTTCTAGGCTGGCAAATCTCATTCTATTTCTTGTTCTCAAGCCATTCTTAGAAGCCTCAGGAACCCTAAATGCTGCTGCTAACACAGTCAGTAAAGATGTAGGCATGCAAATCTTTATAAATTTCATTCTCACATGCAGGAACAATTAATTTTACCATTTTTCTTCTCACAGTGAAGATGTTGTTGAAAATGGCCAAGCTTTGAAGAATATTCACAATTGGGATTCATTTTGTGCAAAAAAGGCAAAAAAGGGGACAAGTTTCCTGCACCAAACAAACAAGCAAACAAACAAAATCTGGAAAAAAGTTCTATTTGTATTTTCATTACAGGGTTGTGCCTTTTACTGGGGCTTCACCTCTTGGATTGCATACTACATCAATCATCCACAGTATACTCCTCCTTGTAAGTAGAATAAGAGCTGTATAGACATTTTTAAGGAAATATTCAAAGGGAATGAAAGGGGCAGGAACTGAATAAAACCACAAATGACAGATACACTGGAAATTTTAAAAAATCAGGGGTGGAGAACTTAATTTGTAGAAGTTTGCAGAAGAGGCTTCTCACCTCACCCCCTATTTACAAAGAGTTTTAAATGGCAGTAGGAGAGCAACACCATCTTTTTCACTCTGACCACCCCACCCCACAATGCATCTGAGGATTGTCACAATGTAACAACATTCCAGGGGCATTGTTTGAAAAGAACATAGCTGTATCCACTGATGCAATCAGGACTCTTATTAATGTTTCTTATATTTTTTTCCCTATTGAATATTAGATGCTGTAGGCTGTATTTCAAAGGAAGGAACTGGCAAACCACCTCTGAGTATTCCTTGCCTAAGAAAACCCTATGAAATTCATGGAATTGCCATAAGTCAAAAGGCAACTTGAAGGCACGCACACACACACACACACAATAAATTAATATGGCTATTCTACATTAATATTTAGAGCTGTATAATCTGCTTTGTGCTAATAAACTGGTCTTGTCTGTACGAGGGGGGAAAATATGAACATGTCTGAAAAAGCAGGCATTCACAATGATGCAATCTGTCTTCATGGTCAAAAGAGCCCCCCTAAACTTCGCATGACCTCCTAGCCAAAATGGTGGCCATGAGTGATTTACTCAAGATTTTAAATCTGCTGCCACCATTTTTTTTTTAAAAAAATAAACCAGTTTCCCATGGTGTGCACAAGCAATATTTCATATTTACCAAAAAAAAAAAAAAAAAGAGTATAAAATCGCTGTTTTATTGATTTAGCCAAAAATCCAACGTGGCAGCCAGAGGTGCTTTCCCTGTTTGCTAGCCCCACCCCCATGCTCATCCAGCCAAGATTATGCTGCCTGTTCATATCTGTGCAAATGTGAGTGTTCAAATGGTTGCACATTCACATGTCGTATGGAGCTTTTAAAAAAAATTCCGGTTGAAGCCCCAGATGCAACGCACACAGTCTTTGCAGTGGATTTAGCTGCCCCCCTTCTGAATGACATGTATTTATGCACATGTCCATATGAATGGATCACCATACATTCTTATGCCATTAGGATTATTTTGACTGTGTAGACAAGACCACTATATCTGTCTGTAAGCAAGCCAATAATTGCGTCCTCCTGTACTGAGATGTTGTGAGATGAATTAACTAGCTAGCATCCAACTCTTTATAGCTCCTGAGATGCAGGCACTTACAGAAAAATCCAGACATATCTATGAGTGAGGCTTCCAAGCAGAACAAGGCCCATGCATTATTTACCCAAGAGAAAGACCCAAACAGATTTCAGATCATACATAAGACTAATGTATGATTTCATTGTGTTTTCTAGCATTTGGGAACAAACAAGTTACTTTTGCTGCCCTTGTGTTTCTGGTATGTATCGGTAGGGAGGTGGGAGAATAATAAATATTACTATGGAAAATATATGGTGCATGTAATTTTGCATAACCTTTCCCAAGAGAGTATATAAAATATATTCAGATGAAAAGCTGCTAGCATACATCTTAGGAGGGGTGTGCAAAATTCCAGTCTCTTGTATGAAGTCAAAAAGTGGACGAACCAAAATGGGATCTCATGAGTGACTGATCTTGGACATTTTCAGAGACAAAAAAGTCATCCTGAGGGCTCGGGAGAGGTACGTGGCTGTTTTGCAGCAGGGGGACATTTTCTGATGCTGCCATACCTCTTGCGTTACCCTCCGTGTTCCTTCCATGTCGCATGGAAGGAAAAGGCACCACTTTTTACTCACGAAAGTTCTTCGTGAATAAAAAGTGATGCCTTTTCCTTCCATGCAACACAGAAGGAACACGGAGGGTAATGCGAGAGGGACAGAGGTGTCCAAAAAGGACCCCCTGCCACTAAACAGGCACGTACCTCTCCCTGAGTCTTCTTGCGCAGTACGACGTGTCTGAAAATGTCCATATTAACACACCAAAAAACACAGAAGTCCTCAATCGATACAGCAAGTCTACTGGGAGCCAAATCTTATACACCTTAAAAAAACAACAATGTATTCAACTCCAATGTCTTGTGTCTTTTTTTCATATAATGATACAATATTCTATTCTCAAGTGCTACTTTAATAAGTAATCACATCAAGCATGAGGGGATACATATGCATTACTGCCTAGTTAAAGTATATTTGTATTTCAACTTTAAACAGGGAATGGATTTTCGAAATTATGTTTGTATTATTCCATGTGAAGTCATTATGTTTAAACCCTTCCCGGTTTTGACTGTAGTGTATATTTGAAGTTATGTTTGAATTATCCCATGTGATCTAATTATGTTTAAATCCTTCCCTGTTTAAAGTTAAAGTGTTGGTGTCTAATCATTGTTAGAAGAAAGAGTAAATTCTATGGGAATTGTGGCTATACACATGTTGAAGTACAAATATACTTTAACTAGGCACTAATGCATATATATTCCCTCATGCATGATGTGATTGGTTATTAAAGTAGCACTTGAGAACAGAACATTGTATCATTGTAAGAAAAAAAGACACAAGACATTGGAGTTGAATACATTGTTTTATTAAGGTGTATATGATTTTGCTCCCAGTAGACTTGCTGACTGATATATTAAGCAGCAGATGCCTTCAGTGTGAGGCAGCCTCCAAGCTATCTCCATGAGCTGCCACTGTGGGATCCTGTTCTTGAACATTGCCAGTGCTGGGCCTAATAAACACACTTCATAACTTGGGGAGGATGTGATAAGCATCTCATCTGAATTTACCTTAGGTTTCAGTGTCTATACTACCTTATCTTGTTTCTGGATTCCGGCTGGTATGTTAGCAATTTTTTTTAAAAAATGAGAGGATCATGCTGGAAACGTTTTGCAATAAAGCCTCATTATTTAATTAAAATAAGATTTCTTTTCATTATTATAACTGCAACCATAAAAACCTCTAATTATATCCAATGCTGGAAATTTAACAAGTTGCAGTTTTGAGTATGATTACAAAATCTTTTTTAAAAAAATAGAAAATAGAGGCTAGTGGGCTACAGTATACAAGAACTGCTGCTCTTTAAGTTTGAGGAGTTTTTCAAAGCTTGGCCACTAAACTCAAGGATTATGAAGGTCACTTGCTCCTCAGACCTGACTGCTTTTCTGACCTTGCAACAGTTTCTCGGAACTTTAAATGTCAGACTTTGTATCCTTTTACAAAGTACTGTACTACTGTGACTACTGGCCAGAACTGGGGAAGAGAATTACGCTTAGCAAAATGGGAGGTCGGAGGCAGGAATTTTCAATTTTTCTGGAATTGTCAATATACCTCCAGCAGGAAGCAATGCTTGATTTGGAATTCTGCTGAGTACACCTAGTTTTTAAAGGAGTTCTAATTGTACTTTTAAAATATAATTTCCATAATTTTGGTCTTAGAGCCTAGAGCAGGCCTTTCACAGAGCAGGACCCATAATGCCAAACACAACAACCAGCTAAAGATGGCAGCACACTAAGGGTGCTTTGTGACCATTAAGATGAACAGGTGCATGTGCCAAGTCCATGGCTGAAAATAATACTTTCCTTAGAGTCTGTATTTATCTTGATCAGTGACATGCTCTGTGGGCATAACTATGTAGGCATGGTCTTAAGGCTAGAATCCTAAGCACTTTAACATGAAAGTAAGCACTATTGAAATTTAAAGGAATCCTACATATTCCAAAGATCTGGGCACACACTCAAGAAACTGAGAAGGTTGCTTACAAAAATCATCATCTTGTTGATATTTTCCAGGCTGTGCCTTTTAGAAGCAATACTCTTTCCTTTCTTGAGAGCCATGTTTTTGCAGTTTGGTGGGGGCTCCCTTGTCCTTATAAAAATGAAAAGCAGAATTCTGTGATTTTCATTTTTTAAATTTAATCTTCCCCATGTCATTGGGCTCCATCTGCTTAATATATGATTGTATGATGACACTCCAAATAGCTAGGAAAAATATATGACATGTTTTTCAGATGTGTGAAGCTGGGAATCATTTTATCAATGTGGCTTTAGTCCATCAAAATCAATCAGGTATGTAGCTTGTCTTTCAGCTGTTTACCTATGACATTTCCCTCTCGCATTCTATCTGGTTAGAGTGAAAAATTCTGACTGTTAAAGAAATGTCACCCTGTCACAGCATCTTTGCCTGTTCTGTTTGCAACATAAACTACCTGTATATGAACAAAGAAATGGATGAGAGCAGCTGTTGGCTAGTTGCTAACCAGTCAGGACATCCAGCCACTGCCTATCCCACTTCCTAATTTCCTGACATGGAAGAGGAAGGAGGAAGAATGAGGAGCATTGGAGGCAAAGGCTCTAGTGGCCCATACATGTGGGGAAAAAATGACATCTCCCTTCTCTCTTGGCTGCCACCATCACTAACGCCCCATCTTCCTCTTTCTTTGGAAGGGAGAATGCAAAGGGATGTGTGTGTGGCTTTTCAGTGTTGTGGTGAGGGCACCACTGAAAAGCAGCTATAACAGGGAGGAGGCGGTGACAGAATGGGGAAAGGGGTCATTTTCACTCCTTACCCCATTGGTTGCTGGCTTCTAAGTTATGACATATCTCACTTGAAGGACACTGTCTCACTATATGAGCCTGTTTTATCTCTAAGATCTCTGAGAGAGCCACTTCTCTGTGTCCCATCACCTTACCAGGCACATCTGTTAGAAATAAGAGAGAGGGCCTTCTTGGTGATTGCTCCCAGAGTTTGGAACTCCCTCCCCAGTGAGACTAGAATGCTCCCATCTTGCTTTCCTTCCCCAGGCAACTGAAAACTTTCTTATACCATTAGGCTTTTAAGAATATATTGTAATTGGCTTGTAATGTTTTTTAATGGTACTTTTTATAATTTGTCTTTTAATGAATTTTAACTCTGTAAATTTTTTAATTGTTTTTTGTAACACACACACAACCCAAGTGTAGTGGTTTGAGTGTTGGACTACAACTCTGGAGACAAGGGTTCGAATCCCTGCTCAGGCATGGAAACCCACTGGGTGATATTAGGCAAGTCACACTTTTTCACCCTCTGAATAAACCTTGGCAAAACCCCCACAAAAAACTGCCTTAGGGTCACCATAATCAGAAAATGACTTGAAGGCACACAACAATATATTATACATACACAGATGCACACACACACACACACATGCATGCATGTGTGCGCACGTATACAGACACACATTAACTGATGCAAATGTGCAACCTCACCACGTTCTAGAACCAGCCATATGACCATAGACTGCATCACCACACAACTAGCTATGAATTATTTGTTCTAGAGGTGGTGACTGGGTTTAATTGCAAAATATGTATTAAACTCTTATAGGAGGACACACAAGGCCACTGTGTTCTCTTTTTAAAAAGTCTGGCAAGCCATAGAGAAAATAATCTTACTTTGTCCAAATGTGGGAGTCCATTGCTGAATGCAGGGTGGATGCCGAAATCAGTGTTCCAGATGAAGTCTACCATGTCTGTGACAGCTGAACAGTAGGCACTGCCATGGCTTGGGGACATCTCTGGGCCACATTAGGTCGTAATACACAAGTATAAGTAACCACTGACATTGTGAAATATTCAAGTAGTTGTAGTTGTAAGTTATCCTTAGCATTTGTTATTGGCTGGGTGTTGACTTGGATGATAGTTTGTGAATTTTAAGACTAGGGAGCTTGAATAGCATGTTGATAAAGCATAAAATATAAAGTAGAAAATTTTGTGCATTGTGGAATGTGGGTGTTACTAAGAGCATATTTATTGTATTTATTTATTTTGCTTCATTTCATTTATATGCCGCCTTTCTCCCAAAGTGGGACCCAAAACAGTTTCCAGAAGTAGTGAATGAAACACAAGTAAAATAAAAGTTAAAATCACAAATAAAACATTTTAAAATCATTTTAAAAATGAAGAGAAGTTTTAAAAGATAAATAAACATTAAATAAAAAGCTCTCCTGCTTATACAGTTTCCCCTCCACATTCACGAACTTGACATTCGCGGTTTTGATTATTTGCGGTTTTGGGAGGGCCCCACCGGGCCCCCCCAAAACCACGACACGGGGCCTCCAGAGGCCCTGTGAAAGCCCTGGGAGGGAGCGGGGAGGGCCGGGGAGGCCTCCACGGGGCCTTCGGAGACCCTCCGGAGGCCCCGCGAAGGCATTGGAAGGGAGGGGAGGGATGGGGAGGCCACCGGAGGGCCTTGCGAGGCCCGCAAAGGCCTTGGGGAGCACCTGGGAGGCCTCCGTGGGGCCCTGCGAGGCCCCGCAAAGGCCTTGGGAGGAAGGGGGAGGGCTGGGAAGGCCTCTGCGGGGCCTTCGGAGACCCTCCAGAGGCCCTGCGAAGACCTTGGGAAGGGGTGGGGAGGGCTGGAGAGGTGATCATGGGGTCTCCGGGGACGCTCCGGAGGCCCCATCAAGGCCTGGGGAAGGGGTGGGGAGGGCTGGGGAGGCAATCATGGGGCCTCCGGAGATGCTCCGGAGGCCCCATCAAGGCCTGGGGAGGCGATCCTGGGGCCTCCAGAGACGCTCCGGAGGCCCCATCAAGGCCTGGGGAGGGAGTGGGGAGGGCCGGGGAGGCCTTCAAGGGACCTCCGGAGATGCTCCGGAGGCCCCATCAAGGCCTGGGGAGGTAGGGGGAGGTGGGGGAAAGCGACTACAGGGCCTCTGGAGGCCCTGTGGTCGCTTTGGTGGGGGAGGGAGAAGGCAATTGTCATTCGTGGATTTTTCACATTCGCGGGGGTCTGGGGAACCTAACCCTTGCAATGTGAAGGGATGACTGTACATTAAAAACCTGCTTAACAAAAATGTCTTTGTCTTGCAGTGAAAGAAAAGCAGGGAGGGAGCCAACCTAGGTTCCTGTGGAAGGGTGTTCCAGAGAGTGGGAGGAACCACTGAGAAGACTCTCTCTCGTGTCCTCACCTGGTGAGGCTGTGATGGTGGCGGGACTGAGAGAAAGCCTTCCTGTGATGATCTTAAAGTTCTGGCAGGTTCATATGGGAAAATTCAGTCTTTCAAATAGTCTGGACCTGAGCCATATAGGTCATGACTAGCACTTTGAATTTTGCCCAGAAACAAAATGTAGTCAGTGAAGTTGTTTAAACAAGGGAGCTGTATGGTCCCTATAACTGGCCCCCGTCAGCATTCTGGCCACAGCAATTTGGACCCACTGAAGTTTTCCAAACAGGTTCCAAAGGGAGCCTCATGTAGAGTGCATTACAGTAGTCCAAATGGGATGTAATCAAGACATGTGTCACCATCATCTCAAGGAATGGGTGCAGCTGGCACACTGTTTTAAGCTGTGCAAATGCACTCCTGGCCACTGCTGAAACCTGGGTTGCAATTACACGGCAGGTTTTATAGCGATAAATTGAGCTTTAGCGCTTTTTCGCACCAGTGGTGGGTAGTTTACACGGTGTATGGAGGAAACAGTTCTATTTTGTTGCTCTTTGTTTTTTTCTACTTTGAGATTCAGACAGGCAAATGTGGGGGGAGGCGTGGCCAAGCATTGGAGAGAAGGACAAAGAAATGCAATACGGTCTGCTCTGGCCCCAACTCCGGGGTTAACAGCTGGTCGACACTGAGCCATTTCCTTCCCCCCTGTAGCTCCTTGGCCCCAAATCAAAATGCAAAGATGAAGGTGAAGTTTTTTTCTCCATGGGTAACAGCTGATCAAGACTGCCTTCCCTCTGCAGCTCCGTGGCCCCAAATCAAAATGCAGACACAAAGTTTTTTTTCTCCGTGGGTAACAGCTGATCGAGACTGCCTTCCCCCTGCAGCTCCCTGTACAGACTTCCCTTGGCACCAAAGCAAGCAGTAGACACAAAGGGTTTTAAGATTTCCTCTGGATCGCTACTGAATCTCCCTCCTGATTCCACATCTAGCCAGCCCACCCCTTCATCATAAGAACCAATCACAGTGCAGCTCTGCTGCAACTGTATCGGGAAGATTGCTGGTAATTCACACAGCCCTTAGTGAAATTGTTGTTTACACTATCAATAATGCACTAAGTCACACTACTTTTCAAATAAACCAGCAAAAGTAGCAAGATCCCCTGAGACGCTCTATTTGGATTTTTTACCTTCCCCCCTTCTGAATGAGGCAATACTGTGGTGCAATCCGTGGGAACAATGAGCAATCTTAGCAGTATATTTAGGGGAATATTTGCCCATGTAAATGCAACCCTGGGCCTCCAGGGTCAGAGCTGAGTCCAGGAGAACACCCAAGCTGTGAGCCTGAGATGTCATGGGGAGTGTTACCCCATTCAGCACATGCAGAGTCCCTGTACCCTGATCTGCTTTTTGAACGACCAGGAGCACTTCTGTCTTGTCTGGATGAAGGGGTTGCTTCACAAGTATCTGTTTAACTTGCCAAAATCTTTGTTTGAGAGCCATGGCATTTAAAATTAGTTTGATGTTTCTTTATATTTGTAGTGTATATAGCATCTGAGTACAAATGTTATACAACGGATAGTTTTTCCATGAATGGTAATAAAAATGTATAGTGGAGAGCAAGCCTCTTGTAATCTCTGAACCTGTTATGAAGAAAAGTTGTTCTTTTCTTTCTTTTTTTTCTAAAGGAAAGTTAACCTCTTTTCCAAGTCCATCAATCAACCCCTTCACATGGCTGTTCACATTGGTTTCCTGTCCAAACTATACATATGAGGTATTCTTTTTTCTTTCTTGCAAAGCTAAGCAAGTGATACCAAGGTGCTAAATTATTGCAATGTTTCTTTTTTTCCTTTGGCAGGATATTAGACTGGGGATCTTTAAAAGCTCTGATTTCAGTAGTACAGGTATCTTGCAGGGAGCTTTGCTTTGATCTAGGAGTGCATTGTGGCTCTCAGAGGAGCTGTCTTCAAAAGGCAAAAGTTTGAATAATAAACTTCTAAATGAGTTTATTTAACAAAAGGGGTTTTAGCTCAGTGCTAATGTGTGTGCTTTGCTGGCATGGGACCATGATTGATTTGTAGTCCTAGCAAAGATACCAAACAGAATCACAATTTGGTTTCCTTGGGTGAAGCCTGGGACCCCCATTTCATATAACAGAACCTTTCAGCTTTCTGGTGCTGTCCCTTTAACATTAAGCCACATAGGATTCCCCCAATATCTCTTCCCCATGACCCTTTCCAATTGTATATTCTCAGGGTCCCTCCACTCATTTTTAACTGGATTTTAAAATTATGATTACTTTAAAGAAATAAAGAAAAGGAACAGGGGAAAAAGAAGAAGAAAAAAAGGTTGAAGGAAGAGGAAATACAAAATCTATGAATATGGGCTAGACATGTACATTGATATAAGCTGACCAGAAATACATCATCATGAAGTTGCACCTATAAAATACACATATATGTGTAGTTAAAGCAATAAGGAATAAGATCTACAGACTATTGAATGGTATCTGTCAAATGTTTACTCTTCAGCATTGAGAGTATGAGGGCTCATCTACACAAGCCAGGATACGCCATCTCACTGCTGGCACATCCTGGCTGTGGATCAGGCTCATGCCTCCCCAGTTACCTCAGTGGAACCGGGCTGAGTCCAGATGGGCAGGCCATGCTATTACTGCTGCTGCCTTTGCCAGTGTCTTCCTTGCTCTCTCTGAAGGCAGGAAACTGGCCTGCAATATGTGACCAAGGCCCCCTGTATGTGACCAGCTTTGGTCACATGCTGTGGGCCAGCTTTCTGCTGTGGAAGAATGTGTGCCAGAATCAGCTCCTGTGGTTATAGAATCATAGAGTTCAAAGAAACCACAAGGGCTATCCCGTCCAACCCCCTGCTCTGCAGGAATATACAATCAAAGCATTCCCAACAGATGGCCATCCAGCCTCTGTTTAAAAATCTCCAAAGAAGGAGATTCCACCACACTCTGAAGCAGTGCATTCCACTGCTGAACAGCTCTTACTGTCAGGAAGTTCTTCCTAATGTTTAGGTGAAATCTCTGTTTTTGTAGTTTGAGTCCATTACACCATGTCCTAATCCCTGGAGCAGCAGAAAACAAGCTTGCTCCATCCTCAGTATGATATCCCTTCAAATATTTAAACATGGTTATCATGTCACCTCTCAACTTTCTCTTCTCCATGCTAAACATACCCAGCTCCCTTAGCTGCTCCACATAGGGCATGGCTTCCAGAGCTTTTACAATTTTGGTTGCCCTCCTCTGGACATGTTCCAGCTTGTCAATATCTTTCTTGAATTGTGATGCCAAGAACTGGACACAGTATTCCAGATGAGGTCTGACCAAATCAGAGTGGCACTATTACTTCCCTTGATCTAGACACTATATTCCTATTGGTGCAGCCTAGAATTGCATTTGCTTTTTTAGTCACCACATCACAATGCTGACTCATGTTCAGCTTGTGGTCCACTAAGACTCCTAGATCCCTTTAGTGATATCCTGGTCACATTTGGCCCTGTCTGTTTCCTCCCAAATTAAAGCAGCTATTATTTTAAAATGTTTTAATATGTCCTCCTCCATCCTCCCCCCATCTTAGCCCTATTTCTGTCCTGGTTGTTGTAAGGACTGCCTGGGAGCAGAACGGAGCAACAGCCCTGCAAAATCAGAACTGAAGGGCTCCAAGGTTGGGGGCAAGATGGGGTAAACATCCCATCTAGCTAAGTCTTATCTTTCCAACAAAGTACACAGGTTCTAATACTGTTAATTCTCAGTTAAATTCCATGTCATAGGAATATAATATAAAAGAACATATACAGCTACAAATGCCAAAAACATTTCTAATACAAATTTAATATCTTGTAACAAATCCAACCCAAAAACGAGTAACTGCTGGACATGCCCACATAATGGGAGCCCTGGTGGCACAGTGGTTAAATGCCAGTACTGCAAGCCACCACATTGCAAGTTTGATTCCAGCAGGCTCGAAGGTTCACTCAGCCTTCCATCCTTTCGTAGGTCAGTAAAATGAGTACCCAGCTTGTGGGGGGCAATTAGCTAACACACATTGGAAACTGTTTAATGCACTGTAGATGTGTAAATAGCTATTGCTTAAAACAATTTGTAAGCCACTCTGATAGCCTTGTGGCTGAAGGGTGGGGCATAACTAACTAACTAACTAACTAAATAAATAAAAAATGTGTCACATGGAAGCATTATTTGCTTTACATCACCAACATTTAGTTGATGCAGACAATTTCTTGCTAGAAATACATTGTGGTGTCCAGTACACACCAAAGATCAATTTTTGCTACATCAAATGTAGTTTTAGGTCTAATGAGATTTTTGATATTGAAGATAGGGGAGATTTCTATTTGTTTATTTGGACAGGACAATCTAAGGACTTTATCAGATGTGGCAAAAACCATGTCAGAAGAACACTACTAGAACAAAAATGGGTGACATTACCAGATGACGACATTCTTCAGGTGTTCCAGAGGCATAGCATGGGCATGAATAACATGTCCCTTTTTATTGATGGCTTAGCCCATCAATAAAAAAGGGACACTTTATTCACACCCACGCTGTACCCCCGGTTGGCTGAGAACACAGGAATCTGATAATGTTGCCCTTTCCATTCTTGTAGCATTCATAGGATCATAGAATCGGAAGAGACCACAAGGGCCATCAACTTCATTCACTAACTTCATTCACATCAAATATAGGGCAGGGGTGGTTGAGGTACTTGGAAATAATAGTTCATATATAGACACAACAAGATGCAGCAAATGTAAATATTGTTACAGTGCACTACTGAGTAACTGATAAATACAGTCGGCCTTCTGTATTCACAGATGCAAACCTTGATTTTGCCATTTTATATAAGGGACACCATTTTACTATGCCATTGTATATAATGGGACTGAAGCATCCACGAATTTTGGTATCCGTGGGGTGGGGGTCTTGTAGCCAAACTCCAGCAGATACCAAGGGTCCACTGTAGACTGCAATATTGAAAAGGGCAAAAAAAATCTTGGTCTGGTCAATCTTCAAATTAGGATGGTCCCATAGAGTTACCATTTAGCATAACCATATGGATCAAATTGTTATTGACTTTTTCTAAAATATTTTCCCCAAAATAAAACAACAACAACAGCCAATCCACTGAGTCCTTGGGTGTTCTCTAGTATTTGCCTCTTCTGCTTCTTTGTAAGAGATTGTATGCCGAGCCACTCTGGTTGTGGAGATCACAGGGAGCAACATCCCTTTCTTTGTTAAATGAACAAAATTTAAAACAGTCCATCCAGTCTCTGTAATCTCAGTAACAGGTGGTTTGGAATCTTTTCCTCCTACTTAAAAAGCCAAAACATTGCTTTTTGGGAAAGTGCTAGAATGGTAAGTCCAGCACTGTAGGGAAATGAATCTGTCAATGACAATTGAAGAGCTGGGTTTGAGCCCAGTTGCCACAGAAGCAGTTTGATCAGGCTAAAAGGAATGTTGGCTAGATATAGCTGAAGGCAACCATTCAGATTTCAAACAGGTGACTGTTTTTCTTCTTTGCAACAGATTGGTTCATGGATAAGCTTCACAGTGATGACACAAACTCTTCCAGGTAAGAGCAAGTCATTAGATAACTAAGCATTTTTTTGCTATGGGTGGGATCTTTGAATTTGCTGCTACTCCCTACCCCAAAAGGCTTTGTAAGTAATATCAAGATGGTTAACAGTTTATAATTAACTTCTGATACTTTCTGAAACAGAAGTTAGAAGTATTAGTGTTGTCACCCAGTTCAATAATTTTTAATTGATCCATTGTTAATTATCCGAACCTCAATAAAGCAGAGAGACATAAGTACAATGGTAGTGGCTTGAGTATGCATTTGCTTCGTTTACAGGGCAAACTGTGTGTTTAGCTCATTTGAACCATGTTTAAAATCTTTGAGGCTTATTGCACACCAAAGTAAAGCAGCAGTGCAGCCAGAAGGTTGCACTTCTATTGCTGTCTTACTGACAATGTTGTCGTTCTTCTGGTGTTCTGATGCTCTGGTCCCATATGAGAATGAGATAAAACTGCATCTTTTTGCTAACAGATTTTTCCAGTTAGCAAAAAGATACAGTTTTACCTCAGTTTCCCATGGGACTGTAACGGAAGAACAACAATGTCATGGAGTGAGGCTGCATGGCAGATAGAACCTTCCAGCTGCACTACTGCTTTACTTTGGTGTATGATAAACCTCTTTGTCTTTTGGATGAGGCAATGAACACTCACATTTTGTTGTCATCAATGAGAAAGAGTATCTCAAAACATCAAAATACTGTTGAGAAAATGATCAACTACTGTGAAATTTTTCACATTTTGGGATTTTGGGACAGAAAAGAGTATTTGCACCAAGTAGAGAATGATTTTCTGTACAAAAAGTGTTCACATTGTTTTTCAAAAAGCCCCAAAGTGTGAAAAATCATCTAAAAACACACAAAATTCTCACAGTGGCTCCCAACTGGTGAGAACACTTTTAAATTTTACTCTTGCATGCAAGAACAAAATTAGCAAAGATTTAGCTCCCTGCTATTGTTCTCTTTTGATGCCTCTGACAGACTGAAATGTGTGTGTGTGTAATTGAAATGAAATGAACACATTTAAAATATTATTTTGTTGTTGTTGTTCTTTCCAATTATGATTACACAACAGAATGGAGGAAAAGAAATCTATTCTGAAACATTTAGCCATATCCCTTTCCTGAAATAAAATAACCCTCACTAAATGGCAAAATAACTCAGTCCCATGTTGCAATTCAAAATGTCTACCCCATATTCCTCAGGGAATACACTGAGGTTTGGATAAATGTTCTTGATCTAGATCATTAAGAACATTTGGTGAAGTTTGGTAGAAGGATAAGTATGAACTTAACTTTCCTCCGCTGGTGGAAAAATGGTTCAATTATGCTTTGCGTTGATTGAATAGCGTTCAAAGTACTTAGATGTTGTCCAGTGTCCAAAGTGCTCTACATTTTGGCAAATAACTGTGTCCAGAGCCAGAACTAGATGGGATCTGCTCCATAGAAGAACCATTTGTTTGGCTCTAATAAAGTTGTAGGATATAGGTTGCTTCTAATGAACACCCCAATTCCTCCAATATGGAAGACTCATTACTCAGGAGTGGTCAGCTCTGGCCTTCCTGCTAGGACTTCCAGGAGGGTGGTAGTGAGAACAGTTGCCCCAGCATGTTGCAGCTAATACTCAGAGTCCTGCAGTCTTTTTTCCCCCTCCTTTCCAGTTGGTGTTTTTGCATTACTAATGGCAATCCAGATGGCACAGTGGGCTCGAAAGAAGCACCAGTTCTATCTGAAGAGGAGTACAACATGTTGGTGGAGGAAAGCAGCTATGATTCCATTTATACTGTAAATGGAAACAGAAATGGCCCGTGGCTATCCTGCATGGACTATGGAAGCAAGCTGATTAGAAATGATCAGATTCAACAAGCTATACAAGAGATATGCATTAGAGTGTTGCTTTCAAATACACTATCATTTAGGCAGGCTTTTTAAAAAATTAAAATATGAAAATCAAGGTCCAGATAACTACTTCAGCTTAGCAGAGGGGCTATAGCTGAGCAGGGGAGCACATGCATTGCAGTACAAGAAGCCATAGGTTCCAAGAGATAATCGGTTGAATCCTTTTATCTCTAGCTCTATAGGGTCCTTGGCAGTGAGTGCTAACAAATAGTCTTCTGCCTGTTGTGGCGTTCAGAGATCCAGTGCTAGTCAGAGCATGTATACTGGGTTTGCTATAGCAGTTCATCTAACACTGTGTGTGTGTCTGGATGATTTCCAGGATTACTTTACTTTCACAAAGAGCATTTTGCAAATTTCTTCAAACTTTTTATTTGGCCTCAAATGCCCTCTAGGGGCACTTCCACCACAATTTGGGGCTCCCTGGACCAATGTACACCCAGGAGAAGTCTTTTCTGAAACAGATAGTGAACAGGAAGTGACTTATGTTTACTTCCTGTTAAAAAAGGGCCTCTCCTGGGCAAAAAAAATGGCTCAGGAAGGCCCCCTTATCATACTGAAAATGTCCCCCTGTGTCCCCTAGAGGGCACTTGGGAGTATTTGGGGCAAAAACATTTTTGTGTATGGGTGTTGGTGCAGTTGAGGGGGGTTACATTTCTATAGTTGCCCACCCCTGACATAAAAAATGATCAAGGAGCTTCAAAACCTCAGATATATAATTCTTCATGCCCTAAAAATAATGATTTATTCATACAATTATTTTGTTTACTTTTCGCCAGAAAGAAAAACATGCCTAACATTGTTTACAGTGGTGAAAATAATAATTTAAAGCTCTTGCTTGAATGGATTATGGACATTTTTTCTTTCATTGGGGTCCTGGAGTTATTGCCTTCTTTAGGTAACCTTGAATTAAGGAGAAGGTAGAAAACTATTGTCTGAATACATAATGGTAGTTAAGATTAAATATTCTTCTTTTGCTCAGTTATTATGGAATTATACTGTTAAGGTGATACATATTCAATCTATATATGTCCTGTAGTCTGAATAAATCTTCATTTTATACAGTTTATTGAGAAATGATTTAACACAGAACAATCAGATGAGTAATATTTACCCACTTTCATTGTTTTCTTTCCTGTAATATCTATTATTAAAATTGTAAATATTTTAAATAAAAATATTATTTTTGGAAAACAGTATGCACTGGACCTTTTTAAACATAAAAACTTCCCCCTGCTTTTTACCAGATAGTACACATACATGTTCCAATCCATGACAAGAAAAAGCATGTGTAGAATAAACTATTTTTATGTGTAAATGCACATGGAAATGTATAACTGGAAGCATATCCCTAGCAATATTGCAGTGTTCATCCAGGCCCACTGACATGCATCCCTAGGACCCCACTGATATACATCTCTTTGTCACTTCCTCCTCCCCTAGCTGTCCTTTATAAGTTTATCTGGATGGAGGTCAAAGGGAAAAAATTACTTCCAAAGATATCTGAATTTCAAGGAACATGTTGATAATGGAAATGGATAATGCCAGTTCTGGAAAATCTGACCTAAATGGTTTACACTGTGTGAAACGTTAGGAAATTGTCAGACTGAAGACTAGAAATAATTTTAAAGTCATGCTACAATGTGGGGATGATTATTTTATGAGAAAAGGCTCGGGAAGTTTAAAATATTGCAAGCGAACAGACATTAAGAAAATACTTCACTGGTGGGAAGTATTTCTTTGCCTCCACCATTACTTCTGCACCTTCTGAAATGACTTTGAGCCTGGGTTTGGTCTGATCAGCAGTGATTCAGGCTGTCCCACTGCTTCAGGAGAAAGGACATGAATCCCTCCTGCCTCTCCATGCAGTGATCACTCTGAGGCATCCCCAGGGTTCAGTCAGGATAAGGTATAGTGGGAAAGGGGACTGTTCATAAGTTACCACAATGGGCTTGTCTACAACAGGCAAAAAATGCAGACTCATCCCAAATTTGCTGCTGGCAGCCCAATGATGTATGGCTACTTCTGGGGAGGACCTGCAAATTTTTTCCCCCCTTAACCCAACTTTGCTCCGACATAAGCAAAGTTTGGGTAAAGCCTGGGGTTTCTCAAAAACTCTGGCATGACATTGGGTTCTTTTGCTGTCTGGACAGCTTGATCTGGTCTGATTTGGCCCAATCCAGTTGTCCACATGCAAACATGGCACCATCTCCTTTACCCTGCACTGAGCAGTGTAGGTAAGGGGATGGATTTTCTTTGGAGCCAGTGCTGCCACCACCTCGCCAGCCAAGCAGCTCTCATTGTTGATCACATGTCTGGGCACCCAATTCTGATCTCAGCAGAAGCAACACCACTGGCCAAGCTCTAGCAGAGAGCTGCTTGGCTGCCAAGGTGGCAGTGGTAGCAGCTCCTAAACAGAAGCAAGCCAGTGGGTTTGATGCGGTGTCAGCCTGGCCGGCCAACAATGGCTGTTGCACCAGATTCAGCCCAGTGTGTGTGGCTGCTATCGTAGTCAACATGGGGCCAATCCAGAACATAATGTTCCAGACTGGCCCTGGATTAAGTGCCAGTGTAGTTGAATGTAACCAAGCCCAATGTGTAGATGAGCCCAATGAGAGCAACTCACCCTTAATGGGTGAGGAAATAATTCTTCAGATCAAAGAACTGGTGTTCTATGACATCTTTGGAAATTCTTTAGATCAAAGAATTGGTGTTCTATGACAAATTTGGAATGATATGCCTGCTGGCTTCCTGTTGCAGCATTTCCCACAGGGGGAGATTGGCCAAGGAGGATCTTTGGGCTGCCTGCCCCCCAATGCCTCACTGTTAGGAGCCATTAGAGTAAGGGATCAAGCCTTCTGCTTTGAAGAGTCATGCCAGATGCTAATGCTGGATACTTCAGGCTGAGGGCCCTTTAGAGCAGTGGTGGCCAACTGCAGCAGGTTTTTGGGCTTTTTCTACACCCTGCCAGGACCCTGAGTTGGGGACTACATGGATCACTAAAAGCTAAAAACACAGCACAACAAAACAAACAAACAAAAAAACCCAACACGCTGATTGACCAATAATTCATTACTGGTTCTCAAAAATGGAGATTTTCTTTCAAGGAGGCCTTGAAAGCTATTTAAAAAGCAAATTGGTGCACTAGGATGCTTCCATAAGCAGCAATTCTACCCTCTCTTTTTGGACAAAAAAAAAAAATCAGCCTGGGGATTCTCAATGTGTCAAAACCCACAGAAACACCCTTGGGAGACTGCATGGGGGCCCAGGCTACATTTTGTGCACCTTTGCCAGCAGGCCAGCCTGGGGGGGGGAGGATGGCTGCTTTCCTGCTGCAGTGTTAATCACAGGAAGAAAATGGCTGACAGAGCATTTTGGAAGTCTTTGCCATGAAGAAGGCAATGGGCCCAGCTGGGCAGGAAGAGTCTGACAGGACTCTCACATTGGGGAAATTCATCTAGGAAACCAGCCAAGGTGAGGTGCAATTCAAAGATAGCAGTGTGGCAGTCTGCCCAGAACTCCTGGCCTCACAGAAACACAGTTGGTAGGGCAGAATATCTAAACAACCAAAACAAGTCCTCAAAGGACATTTTCAGACACCCCTTACCACACAAGCAGCCTCTGGAGCAGTAACAAGGCTGCTGTGCTGCAGGGGATCAATTTCAGATGATGCCAACCCTCTGTTGGTGTCGTCCATGATGGTTCCGGTTAGCACTTAAGGTGGCCGTGCTATGTTTCACTCACGGAAGTTGTCCAAAAAAGTCCTCTGTCTGAGGGGCAGGCCTTTCTGCCGGGTTTGGGTTATCTGCTTTGTCTCCTTCTGCTATCTCTGAAGGGCTAGCCAGCTCTGTGGGGTTGGGTGCTGTTGTCTCTACTCTCTGCTGCAAATCCTGCTCTGAAGCTCTCTCTTCCTCTAGCTCATCTTCAGAGCCAGAAGAGCAGGGCCTGACAGAAATGTGATCTCAGCACTGACTAGCAGAGTAGAGTGCTTGGAAGCAATCATGTCAGTTACCTCAATCAATTCTCCATTTGATAGACTGTCAAAAGTTTCAACAGGACTGGCAGTCATGGCCACAGGAATTCCCTCCTAGAACTTGTCAGAAGCACCTATTAATGCCTAAGAGCTCACTATCTTAATAAGGTTCCCCACCACCATGTATGACCTTTTAATTTTCCCCAATCTCACTTAGAATCAGGCTGCTGTTTGCTCTTGATCTATTTTCCTATGTTCGTATAGGCTGTAATTAAAAAATCCCCAGAAAGTTGGGTTAAACTTTTGTTTTAGATTTCAAACAATTTCAGTGGAAACTGAACACAAACATTTGTAAACAGCACCCTCTAGTGTCTAAAATATATCAAAAGCTGTGATAGTATATACATTTGTTTTATTAGATAGTAATATTTAGACAGGAGAGAAAAAAAATAAAAAGCTGTTTACAAAAATAAATTTCTTCTCCAACTTGTTTAACATATATATTCCAGTATTAAAGTTGTCCTATTGCTTCAAACACACCCAGTTCTCTCTTGGCTTGGATTCTGTTGGTAGTTACAACAACAACTGTGTGTCCATATGATCTTGGTTGCTAATAAGTTCTTCAAAATAAATTTCTCTAAGTATATGTGTTGTCTATTACATTAAACCCTACAACCAAAGAAGCGAGATTCAAATTATTATTGATAATTACAGGCATACCTCACTTAACCAAGCATCTGACAAAGAAGCTCCTTTTTACAAAGTCTTTTTACATCTACCCAGCCTCCATCTTCTCCTCTCTACCCTCTGTTTAGCTGAAACCTTTTTTTAAAAGCAGTATCAGCACTGGAAGGATGATGAAGGAGGGCTGGAGTAACGCAGCCTTTCCATACCAGGTTGCAGCAGCATGTCTGCAGTAATCCATGCACCAAAGTTTGAGATGCGAAAGAATGGGATTCTACAGTAGATACCAGTCCTAGGGGTTGTCCAAATCGTGCAAAAACTCCTCACAGAATGTGAGGAGAACCTTACCTGTCTTAATGGCATTCTGCATGATTTTGCCATATTGTGAAGGAGGGGGGCCAAAACCAGCAAAAACCTCACCAGCCTTTGCAGCTTTCCCCGTCTTTTTAGAAAAACAAGAAGGTATGCATTTCCGCTTGTTAGGACAAAGCGAGTTGATCTGATTTGCTTGCCCAAACAGGAGGAAATGAAAATCTGATTGGCTAGATGAGCACAGTGGGCGGGGCTTTCTAGCAAGGCAAGCACTCTCTGCCGCCATATTAGATTTTCACCTTAGCGAGCAAGTGCTAAGGTGAGAAAATGGGGTACTGGGTTGATTTGTGTTGAAGTGAAAAATCACTCAATAGCATCTTGGATATAGTTTTTTTAAAAATAATGTCATCAGTGGCAAATTCAGGTAAGTGAAAACATGAATAAATCACTTGCAGCTGCCATGTTTCCTAGTGGGCACATGGAGCTTAAGGGGGAAGAAAAAACATCAGGACAGGTTGCAGCTGCTGCAAAATGTCATTACTACGAGGGACTCCATTTTTTAATGGGCTCGTAGAGACAAGCCCCTACTGTAGTTGTGTGGGCCTGCCTACAACATAAAAGTTAAACAGCAGCTGCCTCCAGAATCTCTTCCTGAGCATGTGTAAACTATTAGTGCCCCTAGCGTTTCCCACCTCCAGAAACCCCCCAAATTGTCTTATTAATAATTTGGCTTATTAATATGGTCTTCCATGGGGAAGAACAGTAAACTATCAGGGACTAGCAGTAAGGATTCCAAAAGGCCCATGTTAAGCCATGCATTGCCCAAAGGAAGAACTACTGACAAATTCCAAATTATGAGGAAACATTATGAGGTCAAAAGAACATTGCTTGCACACACCCAAGTGACAGACAATAGATCTCATTACTGGTGGATGGAGTAATCCTTTGTCCGAAAGGTATAGAGCTCCCCTTCACCACACACTCAACCATTAAAGAGGCTGCTCAAGCTTTGTAAAACTAATCACTAGAATATTTAAGGCAGCTGCAACACATTAGCATTTTCAGACACCTATTGTCAAACCCAGGGGTTTTTCCTGAAATTCATTGTTCAATCTTTGGAGACACCTGGAATCCATTGTTTCAACACATGAAACTTTCTCACCTGAGGGTGGATTTTTCATATAAATACTAGTCCAAAAGCATGGGAACACTACATCACTCTGTGTTAGCCACTCCACATTCATCCATCCACGCTGCTGGTCGGCCCAAAGACTTCGGACTACAAGATAGGTGTCATGTATCCACAGAAAACTCCCCATCTGTTCCTCTGGCAACCTCTCTTCTTCCATTCCTAGTGGTCTTGTGTGAATGCTTCATTGTATGAATGTATGCATGATTGGTGTTATTATTTTTAAGCCTTTAATAAATATCATTGTTAACTTCTATCGTGTGTGTGTGTGTGTAAGTCCAGAGCTAGTAGGGGTATACAGTTGGCATAAAGGTCCCCTTTTCACATTGCTGAAGTTGAGTTGCTGCCAATTTTCCCAATATATTAGAAACTTGATATTTTCATGGAATTTCCAGAACACCTTGGGTAACAGAACAGCAAAGCTAAGAGAAAGGGGGAAAGAAGATAAGGCTACCTCACCAGCTTCCCTTAACCTGTTAAAAAAGCAGATCCTTAAGCATGGCAACCAAAATGGAAACGATAAAAAAGTAGACTCATGAAAGAAAATAACATCCTTGGATACAGTTTGGAAGAAACTTTCCAGTGGTCTCTAGGAAGTTCAGAATTATTCTGTTTACTATTGAAAGGCTTACATCACCTGGCTGTTTCATGTGCATATTGTAGGTTTTGAATAAAAACTTTGCTGAAACATATTGAACTGCTCTTCTTTTTTGTGGTGTTAGGACCCTATCCCTATTTTTTCCCTATGTTATTTCTGTCTCAGGTACCAAATTTTCTATTAAAGAAGTAATGTCCAGGAACACATCTACTTTGTTAACTGAGGTATACCTGTACAAAAATAATATATTTAAAAAAATACTACTTAGTTTCACAATAGTTCAGCACTGCAAGTGCTACCCTGCTTCATATAGTGAGCAATAATACATCTAATCTCATTGGAGTCAAATAGTGACATATGAGAAGTTCTCATTATGGCTCTTCTGGCCCCATACTCAAGGAGGAAGTCTTGACAAACACTAATCTTTGATTTCATTTTTCTATCAACAGTACGCCATTTCCAGTGTAAGTTTTTCTGCTACGGCTCAGGTTTAATAATGTGTATTGTCTTATTGACTAAACCAGGGATTCCAGAACTTTCTATACTCATAGGTGCATTCAGAGATCTGTAAATAATGAACACCACTTCCCAGTCACAACATCATGGCAGATGGATTTGAAATTTGAATTGATCAGTTGGCAATTACTTATTTAATATTACCTAATAATTCCTTGCCACAGTGATTTTAGGGAGTTCTGTAATTCAGATTTTTTCATTTTTAAGTATCAGCAATGATGCTAGATTTGTGCTAGAGATAGCAAGTGGTGTATTCCTGTAATACTTGCTAGTATGCATGCTTGTGACATCCTGTTTGTTTGTTTTTCTACACCCATTCTTTTCCTGAATCACTCTAACCTGCAGCCATTTTATATCTTCTCTTTGGAGATTATCACACAAGGCTAGAAAAGTGGACTTAAAGCAGGACAATAGTGTCCTGGGCCAAACAGTATGCCGTACTACCCCCTCCCCATGGTATCTCATAACTGGAAATATTGGACACTTGTCAGGGTCAGGTTGGCTGAGGCAAGTGAAAGGTCACTTAGAGGTCACAGTGATCTGGGATGTGTCTAGAAATATAATGGTAAGGAAGCCCAAGTTAGGATTATGCAGAAAGCCCCTTAGTAAACACAGTCATTAAGGAGATATGTGCTGATCCTTTCTTCCAGCCTTGGGCATTACCAGAAATAACCCAATCAATCAATTAAGTGATAATTTCCTTAATCTGTACCCTAGAGGAATCACTCCTATATCCCCTACCTGACCAAACATTAAGAAGTTGCTGTAGAACCATCAGTGTTCTGTCTTGCCAGAACCAAAGCAATCAGTTGAGTTTTTGTTCCCCTTGTCTATCCAGTGGAAAAGCCATACGAGCTTTGTCATAACCAGAGTACCCCCTTCAGGATATGAAATAGGATATAAACATCCCTGCCTAGACCACAGCTAAGTGTGCCACAGGCAGACACCAACACTTTGCCAGATTCTCAGTGCCACCTTCAGGTGCCAGTCTGAGCATCTTCATTGCACAGAACTCCTCTCTTCAGGACTGGTAACTATAACCCTACCTTCCCAGACATCTCTCTCTATCCTACCCCCTGCCTTTCTTTTCAATAGCCTTGTATGGTTCTTAAGAGTGTACGTTTTGTATGCTAGCCTAGTCCCTGTGTTAAAATTATTTTTTTCATTTTAACTGGAGTACTCTCTACAGTTAGTATCGGTATACATAGGTGAAAAGATTCCCAAAGTTACCCTCCTCTTGCAGGCTTCCTTTTGAGCTAATAACCCCCCTCAAATAATAATAATAATAATAATAATAATAATAATAATAATAATAATAGAGATTTTGGCATTACAGGTAGGGCTCTAAAGCATCCCCATGTCTTAGGGTAACATAAGTTGTCCGTGAGTAAAAAATAGCATGGCTGCCTTCAATGCTAGCCAGAACAGTCACAGATGATGCTGAGAGAGGGATGGTGTCATCCAAAATCGACCCCCTGCCACGCAGCAGCCTCGTTACTGCTCTGGAGGCTGCTTCTGTGGTAAGGGGTGTCTGAAAATGTCAAAAGACAGAAGGGTAGTCCAGTTACCAATATGAAAGTCAAGGGTCATGGCGAGCAGGGTGCCCAGTCCAATCCAAAGGTCAAAGTCCAGGCAAGGCAACATGAATGTTCAGGAACAGAAGCTTCCAACCAATGCAGTCACATAAACTCCAACAAGTTGGCAGAGCAGGTTAGGGTAACATAACCTTATCACATGACATAATGACTGTTCTGTAGGTGACATGTATTCAAACCATTGCTGTGGTGCCCTTTTTAATTGACAGGAAAAGCCCATTAATCACTCTAAATGTTTTTTTTGTTTTGCTGCTGGCCCTGGTTCCATAGTTCCCTTAGTTTCAATTCCAGCATTACAGCAGTCAGTGCCATGAGGGGGTCTGATTCTCCCCCCCTTCCTCCTCTCTCCCCCCCCTACTTGCTATTTCAAAGCAGGCTAACTCTGTGCCTGTCAGGATTTTAATTTTTTAGCTTTGCTGTGTTTGTGCAATTATGGCGAAAATGATTAAAAATATTTTTATTTGATCATTTTGCTGTAAGCACACAAACTAAGTAGTATACCCCCCCCCCCGCTTTGACAGGCATGGAGTCAGCTTGCTTTAGAAATAATAAGTGGAAAGGGGGACAGGGCAGGAGAGGAGGAGATTAAGGAGCCCTCATGGACTGACTGATGTAATGCTGCAACTGCAGTAAAGTAAATCACACTGGGGGAGCAGGGGTTCAACACAGCACAGCACATGTCTTTACCATCATTTTTCTCCTGTTACAGAAGCAGTCATGGGTCAGATTGTGTTCTTTTCTTCCCCCACTTCCTGCCCTACTGACCCTTTTACTTCCTTTCTTTATCTAGTCCTTCTGCCTCTGCTTCTACCTTATATAACCCACTTGGGGAATTGTTCCTTTTCAAGGGGCATGTTCCTGGGCTGAAGCATGCTGTCTTGCATCCAATAATAATAATAATAATAATAATATTTATTTGTATCCCGCCCCTCTACAAATGCAATTGGGGTGGCTTACAGCATTTAAAATATACATACAAGACCCTCCTTCCCACCCACCCCCCTTAATACACAATTAAAAATTTAAAACATACTTAATAAATACTAAAAACGAACAATAAAGATAGCTGTATCGGGATCAGGCTAAATGCGATTTTTCTTTCTGACGGCTGGGTATCTATTCAGGAAAGGCCTGCCAGAAGAGATCTGTCCTAAGAACTTTTTCAAAGCTATTTAGGGTGGTAATATGATGGATCTCATCCAGCAGGCCGTTCCATACTCTGGGAGCAATAGCCGAAAAGGTCCTCTGGGAGGTCGAGGAGAGCCTAGTTTTTAAAGTTTGTAGCAGATTCCTCCCAGAGGACCTGAGTGCACGGGGAGGATTCATAGAATCATAGAATTGTAGAGTTGGAAGAGACCACGAGGGCCATCCAGTCCAACTCCCTGCCACGCAGGAAATCTTGATCAAAGCATCCCCGATAGATGGCCATCCAGCCTCTGTTTAAAGACCTCCAAGGAAGGAGACCCCACCATGCTCCAAGGGAGTGCGTTCCACTGCCGAACAGCTCTTACTGTCAAAAAGTTCCTCCTAATGTTGAGGTGGAATCTCTCTTCCTGGAGCTTGCATCCATTGCTCCGTGTTCCAGTCTCTGGAGCAGCAGAAAACAAGCTTGTTCCATCCTCAGCGTGACACCCTTTCAAATACTTAAACAGGGCTATCATATTGCCTCTTAACCGTCTTTTTTCCAGGCTAAACATACCCAGCTCCCTAAGTCTCTTCTCATAAGGCATCATTTCCAGACCTTTCACCATTTTAGTTGCCCTTCTCTGGACATGCTCCAATTTGTCAATATCCTTTTTGAATTGCGGTGCCCAGAACTGGACACAGTATTCTAGGTGAGGTCTGACCTGACCGAGGATTATATGGAAGGAGGCAGTCATTTGTTATATGTTGGACCCAAGCCATTTAGGGCTTTAAAGGTGATAACTAACACCTTGTACTAGGCCTGGAAACTAATGGGCAGCCAGTGAAGTGATCTTAGGATCGGTGTTATATCGTCTCTTCTAGATGTACCCAAGACTTTCATTCTAGATGTATCTGAGACCTCTATTAATAAAACCTTCATTAGATCATTCACTTTGTGCTAATTATCATACTGTGTCTCTTCTCCTGTTTCTTTCTAAAATTTTGGAGAGAGCTGCTTTTCCCAAATTGATGCCTTATCTGACTATACATGATGTTTTTGACCCATTTCAATCAGAGTTTTATATAGATCACTCCACTAAAATGGCCTTCACTCATGTAGAGAATGATATTCTATTAGCAAACGCTCAGCTTCAAATGTTTGTGTTGATCCTTTTGGATCTTTCTGCAACCTTTGACACTTTGGACCATCAGATCCTACTATCACAGTTGGTATCACTGGGAATAATGGGGAACACTCTGTTCTGGTTTAAATCATTTTTTGTTTGATTGTTCCTCTTTTGTGGCACCCCTACAGTTACAGTGAAAACTTTTGACATAGATCCCCAAAATGAAACAGCGAAACAATATTGGGTCATCTTCCCCCTCTCTCCTTCATTATAGATGCTCCCTCTTGGATTTATTATTTCAGAATCGGGTTTTCAGCATCACATTTATTCAGATGATACTCAGATTTTCCAGAATTCTAAATCAATTGATGCCTCTGTGTGGAAGTCTGTGATGCCTGTCAAGTGTTTCTTTGTGACCACCCACCATCTTAAGTTGACTATGGATAAGACAGAGATCTTGGCATTTCAGCCTATCTGGTAGCCCCTCTTTCATGCTCTCCACTCTGTTTACAGGGTTGTACATTGCCTCCAGTCTCGGTTGCCAGGAACCTTGGAGTTCTGCTGGGTGATCATTTGTCCGCACACCACTTTATCTCAGTGACTGCAAAGGCATATAATTTCCATCTTTTGAACACCTGTAGGATCCATAGGTTTTTGACAGTTGAGACTGCCCATCTGCTTGTCCAGACCTTGGTTATGTCATGCCTGGATCATTGTAGAAGCCTACTGTCAGGTTTGCCTTCCTGCTCTCTTCTTCCTCTGGTTTTAATGCAAAATAGTTCTGTCCAGGTTGTTTTAAACCTCCCTAAATATTCATTCAACTCCTTTCCCTGTAGACCTCTTCACTTGTTACCAGTTTGGACTTGGGACCATTTCAAATTTTTGGTTCTGGCATTTAAGTCTTTGCACTCTAATCTCCCCCAGGACCTGGCAGCTTGGCTCACATGGTATGTACGATTTAGGAATTTAAGATTCACAGGCAGAAGATTATTTTCTCTTCTACTGATGCACACAGCTCTGTCAAAGGTACAAGACTTTCAAGACCTGGCTTCGTATCTGTGGAATGGTTTTCCTTTGGATCTCTGGCTGGAAGAGGAACTTACCTGTTTTCATAAAGAGCTGAAGACTTCCCTCTTTGTTTCATTAGATTAAGCTGCTGAGTTGTGCCTAAGGTCGCTGAGATGGGTAATGACTAATGGGGTGTTGGGGATTTCATTTCATGCATTTTATAGTGTTATATTTTATTATTCTTGTCTTTGATCCACTCTTTGGTGAAAAGGGCATTATTAATCATCATCATCATCATCATGACCACCACCACTACTAAGTTTTTTTTCTTTCCTGTGCTAATCCGGGCGAGGGACTAATTGGTGTTCAGCTTCTGCCTTGCCAAGTTATTACTCTGCTTGAGAGAGCAACTATTACCTCTCACATTTCCCATCAATGTGACAGGCAGAATTTGCTGATCTTTCCTAAGTAGATAACTTTTTATTACATTATATATTGTTTTTCTCCTATCACACATGCCTCTTGAAGTATCCATAATGACTCCTGTAATGTCTTTTTACTTTCTCTTTTCACTCTTAACCCTAGTTTCATTCACTCTTTCCCTGCTGGAAGTACCCAGTCCTAACTGGAAATGGGCTGAAGCCCACTGGCAGCCCCTGACCCAAAATTTGAGAAATACTGTAAAAAGCCTTAGTTATGGGGGTCAGGCAAAGAACATATGCTACCCTCAAAAAGCTCACCTTGTAAGCAGGGCTGTTCCTAACACTGCAGCCCCCCAGAGGTCCCCGAATCACTTTCTTGGCTTTTGGGCTGGGAGCAGGTGCATAGGGCAGCAGAGAGATTTTCTGCCCCTCTTTCCTATCAGGACAAGTGCCGCCGGATGTGGCCTCCCTACCTTGGGCGGGCAGCAGAAGGCACGTTGGACCCTTTGCTTTGGTGATCCATGCCTTCTCTGACCATTTATATTAAGGGCCATTTCCGTCTCCTGGCTCCTTCCCTGGGGGAATCTAACAGCGAGCGTGTTTTAGCAAGCTGCCTGGGTTGTTCCCTGGTCTTTCCTGCTTTGCAGAGGCAGGACTGGGCTTGGAGGCAGCAGAGGCAGCTGCTGTGGGTGCCTCTGCTGGCTCCTTCCCCAGCTGGGGGGGGGTACCAGGGGATCCAACAGCTGGCGTGTTTTGGCGTGCTACCTGGGTTTTTCCCTGGTGTCTTCCCTGACTTACTGAGGCAGGGCTTGGTTGGAAGGTGACAGGGACAGCTGCTGCAAGTTGAGAGGCTTCCTGTCATTGTTTGCTGAAGTTCTGGCTGTAGAAGGATTTTGCAAGGAAAACGGGGCTGTGTTGCTTGCTAGTGTTAAGCTATTTCTCCCTGCAGTCTTCCCTATCTCACTGAGATAGGGCTTGGTTGAAAGGCAACAGGGACAGCTGCTGCAAGTTGGGAGGCTTTCTGTCCTTGCTTGCTGAAGTTCTGGCTGTAGAGGGATTTTGCAAGGAAAACGGGGCTACATTGCTTGCTTGTATTCACTGAAGTATTTCCTTGATTCCTCAGCACAAGTTTATTTGAGTTAGGCTATTGCTAGGATTCCAAAGGATACAGCACCATCTGGTGCTACACTGTATGCATTGCTCAAATTGAACTCATAACTGTTAAAAAAAATCATATAATTCATATATAACAACTGTTTATCCTGAAGGCAGGGAGCATAGCACCACTTGGTGTTCATCAGTTTTTTGCATAACTGGATTGAATTGTAGCAACTGCTCCTCCAGTTCAAATAATAACAACTGATGTTCATCAGTTTCTTGGCATAACTGGATTGAATTGTAGCAACTGCCCCTCCTGGTGTTCATCAGTTCTTTGCATAACTGGATTGAATTGTAGCAACTGCTCCTCCAGTTCAAATAATAACAACTGATCATTGGCATACAGAGGACATAGCACCATCTAGTGTTCATTGAGGGGCATTGTGCAAATTGAATTTGTAACTGTTCTTACGGTCTGTACAATCATAACTGCTCATCCTGACTTCAGGGAGCACATATACCAGGGAGCACCACCTGGTGTTTACTCAAGAATATTACCCAATTGGATTTAATTGAGAGAACAACTAATTCTCCAGTTTAAATACTGTTCCTCCAGTTTAAATAATAACATTGTGCATTGAATACAGGTGACACAAAGTCATCTGGTGTTCCTTTAATAACTATTTTGGATATTTTAGGTTCAACTACTTGGCCAGATGGCTTCCAAAAAGGGTAAGGGAGGCCCTAAAGGGAAAGGGCCTGCTAAGAAAGTCCCACCAAAGTGCCCTCTACCATCACCTGATGATGAAGACTGCGCAGATGTTACACAACAGCTCTTAGAGTGAGTTCAAGCATTGGAAAATGCGAGAGAGGAGCGCCATACAACAAAAATGAATAAGGTGTTGGGGCTTCTAAGGCATCTCTAACAAGGGATCTTATCGCATGCATACAGGCTCTCAAGCAAGAGGCATACCTCAATATGACTATGACACATTCTGCTGAGGATGTTGGGCATGGCACTGAACATGCAGCTCAGGACGAGGTAGGGCCTGAGCCAGGGCCTTCAACAATACAGGGTGAGTATGGACAAATTGATTATAACCCATCTGCTCAGGGGTGGCTATGGGGACAATGGGGCACACAGATTGACCAGTCTGACCAGTTGGCGGTGGCAGGCATAATGCCTGGCATGGTCACCAGGGTGGGGCCAACACGGGGGTACCCGTGGGGCCAACAAGGGGGGTACCCCAGCTTTTATTGCCCCCCCAGGTTACACAACCTATCCCTGGCCAGGACAGGAGTACCTTGGAAGAATGGCTATGCATTCCCCGGCAGTTTCACCTGCTTTTACATCTTATATATGAGTGATCAGACACCTTCACTGGGGGAACACTTAGCTCCGGCCACCAGGGACAAAATATTAAGGGGGGAATATTTGGATATTTTCTCCCTTCTATTCAGGGATCTGGACAAAGGAGAAAAAGAAAATTTGGATGATAAAGAGAAAGAGAAATTGAAGAAACACAAAGTAGGTAGAACCTGGGCTAATTGGCTGGCAGGGTTTTTCATCTATGCAGGTGTCATCGCTCAAACACAGTCTCACACAGCATATGCCCTGATTAGATATATGGACATCATATACAGGGCATACGTTGACTTTGCGGGCCCAGCATGGCTTCAGTATAATGAAGCATTTTGTTTGATGGCAGCCTCTCATGATTCCATGAGATGGGACATTATTAATTCCCATCTTTGGCTTCAGGTCATGTCCCTGGCACATCCAGTGTGGGGGGAGAGGGCACAGAGTGGCCATTTATTACAGAATGCAAAAGCTGGGGGGGGGCAGCACGCCCCACGGTGCCACAACAACAGTCACAATCTTGTCATCAGGTTTGCTGGGAATTCAGTTCAAAGGGAGTGTGCTCCCGGCACATATGTAACTTCAAGCATGAATGTACGATGTGTGGTGGTAATCACTCCTTTTGTAACTGCTTCAGAGCAAAGGGTCAATCCGGGGGTAATTGTGAGCAGCAGGGAGGGAAGAAGGGCCCTGGCAACCCCCCTCATCTTACAAAAGTTGCCCAGCCCAATTAGCTTGCACAACTTAACAATCTGGTTGGCAGTCTACCCTAATATCCAGGCTGCCACTTACTTAAAGGAGGGTTTCACCAATGGTTTTCATATCCCCTACCAGGGGGAGCATTGTTCTTTTAGAGCCCCTAATTTGAAGTCTGTTCTGGGGCTTGAACATATAGTTAGGTTAAAAATTCAGAAGGAGGTAACAGAGGGAAGGGTCGTTGGGCCTTTTGCAGATCCTCCTGTACCAAACCTGAGGGTGTCTCCATTGGGAATTGTGCTGAAGAAGACCCCTGGGGAATATCGCCTTATCCCTCGCCTCTCATATCCTAAAGGCCAGTCAGTGAATGATTTCATTCTGCGCGAGCTCTGTTCTGTCCAATACACTTCCTTTGATTAGGCAATACGGACAGTGCGACGTCATGGGCCTGGGGCTGAATTGGCTAAGTGTGATATAAAATCAGCATTCCATCTGTTGCCTGTGCACCCAGATGACTTCGAGCTACTGAGTTTCTCATTTGATGGCATGTATTACATGGACCGGGCACTACCCATGGTTTGTTCTGTGTCCTGTGCTGCTTTTGAAATGTTCAGTACCTTCTTAGAATGGGCTGTGGGGCATAAGATGGGATTGGGGGAGTGGTACATTACCTGGACAACTTTCTCCTTATTGGAGGGTGTGGTTCAGGTGATTACCAATTTCTCTTGGGGGAATTTGGTGCCCTCATGGACATTTTGGGGGTTCCGCTGGTGCATGAAAAGACGGAAGGCCCATCCCAACAACTGACATTCTTGGGGATTGAAATTGACACTGTTAATCAGTTATGCTGCCTCCCTTTGTCCAAGATTGAGGATATGTCCCATAGGGTAGGTCAATTTCTCAGCTGTAAGAAAGCCACCCTCAGGGAGTTTCAGGAGTTAATTAGACATTTAAATTTCGCCTGCAGGGTAGTAGCACCTGGCAGGGTATTCTTCTGGGACTTATGTGATGCCATTTCCGGGGTGGCCCAGCCCCATCATCGGATTAGGATCAACCATGAGATTAAACAAGACCTATTGGTCTGGCACACATTCCTGGGTCAATTTAATGGGGTTTCGTTCTGGAGGGATGAAATTAAATTGAGAGACACCCTCCAGGTGGCATCTGACACTTCGGGATCCCTGGGATTTGGGGTCTACTTTCACAGGCATTGGTGTGCTGAACAGTGGCCTAAGGATTGGTCAGATGCGGGGGTGAACACTGATCTGACTTTCCTAGAGTTTTTTTTCCCATATTGGTTGCAGTTAAGATTTGGGTGGATGAATTCTCGAATTTGTCCGTCTGCTTTTGGTATGACAATATGGCCACTGTTCACGTTATCAACTTCCTTACGTCTCGGTCACCCAGGGTCATGTCATTGCTTTGGGAATTTACTTTGCATTGCTTACAATTTAATATCGTGTTCACTGCAAGTCACATAGTGGGAGTTGACAACGGCTTAGCCGATGCTCTCTCCCATATGCAGATGGACCACTTCAGGCAATTGGCACCTGAAGCTGCCGACAAACCGGATTTGATGCTGGAGGATCTGTGGGACCTTGGAAGACCGAGATAGCCTGAGCAATCAGCCTTTCCATCGCCCCCAGCACAAGGAAAGTTTACACCAGAGCTGTTAAGGAATTCCTTGAATTTAGAAATAAACACAGATTTGATGACTTGTGGCCAATCCCAGTGCAACACATACTACATTTCTGTGTATATTTAAAGCATAAGGGTTTAGCTCCTCAGTCTATCAAGTCCCGGCTTTCTGCTTTGGCTTTTTGGAGCAAGGCGCAGGGTTTCAGGGATAAAACTAATGATTTTCGAATACGTAAGGTGGTAGAAGGGTGGGCCAGGGAGAAGGGGAAAGTATTGGATGATAGATGCCCCCTCAAACCTTCGGTATTGAAAGGATTACATCAAGCCTGGCCGGTCATATGTGCAGATCATTATGAACAACTCGTTTCATGCTGCCTCACTTACAGCATTTTTGGCACAATGCAGGTAAGTGAATTGGTGGTGATGTCAAAGATGGATCTTTGACATCACCACCAATTCGCTTACCTGCAGTCTGGGAAAGCATTATTATTCAGTGATGTATCTTGGTCAACCCAGTATGTTTCCATTTTGATTCGTAGATCCAAGATGGACCAGATGGGCAAAGGTTCCAAAATCACACTAAACAATTGCCATGACATGCACCTTTGCCCTGTTAAAGCATTGCAGGAATATGTAAAGGCTCGTGGTTCACAGCTTGGCTTCCTGTTCTGCCACTCAGATGGATCCCATTTGACCTGCTACCAATTTTGGATAGTTACGTCCAAGGCTCTTTCCCATCTGGGGCTGTCAGGGGTTCGTTTCTGCACACATTCCTTTAGGATAGGCGCGGCCTCTACAACTGCGGCAATTGATATGCCACCTGATGCCATCAGGCATGTCGGCCGTTGGAAATCTGCTGCATACCAGAAGTACGTCCACCCCATCTCTTTTTAGCACGTTATCTTTAAGACAGTTGCTGTTGATATGTTAATACTGTTGCTGTTTATATCTTACAGATTACAGACTGTGGCCTGCAAGGAGTTGAGTGCTGATATGTGACCACAGCTTTGTGTTTTGGGCTGCACGCCATGCCAAGTCAAGTAGATTTGGAGCTCACTTGGGGCTGGGCCAATTGGCTGCAGTGGAATGGCTGGGCAGAAGAGGCCTCAAATGGCATGGATTAATGCCTACCCTGTTTCAGGAGCATCATGGACCTCCTCCTCATGTGTTGGTTATTCACCTAGGTGGCAATGACCTAGGTCTGTTAAAAGGAAAAGCTTTAATCATTCAAGCCATAGCAGACATGCAGCGCATCAGATTTTTATGGCCTGGAGTGCAAATAATTTGGTCAGCCATCATCCCTCGCCAAGTTTATCCGGGCAAAGGGGATACAAAACGTATTGATGTTGCCGCAAAAGGGTCAATAGAGAGATTCGGTCTGCTATGGCTCCGGGCTTGGTCATTTCATTGACCACCCTAAGATACTGTTTGATAAACCTGAGCTTTACAGGGTTGACGGGGTCCACTTGTCAGATCTGGGGATCCAGTTGTTTCTTGATGATATACAAACTGGGGTGAAGGCTGCATTGGTCACCCTGGTGGGGGTTAAGCGCTAAGTAGACACTTGCCCTTATCAGTGGCAGGTGAGGGGAAGATGGGATTATTTCAGTGTTCACCTATGGCACCCCTTTTGGGTGTAGGATAGTCTTATAAAACTGCTTGGCAGGTCGTGCATCTGGGGGCAGGGAGATGAGCTTTCCTTGAGGCTGACACCGGGTTGAAACACGCAACTGAAATCTGTTGGGTTGAGGTGTTTTATCCTGGGGTCTTGCCTTTCAGTAGATGGTGCCCGGGGGGCATCCAGGTTCAATGGGATCCCCTCCGGAGCTCTGGTGTTTCACCCAGGGAAGCTGGGAGGTGAGCTGGTGAGACCATCGGTGCCAGCTTTTCCTGCACTGGGTCTCCCCCTAGTTTGCATATATCAAGAAACAAATAAGTAAATAGATTAGATACAATAAAAGTGACCCATGTTTAACCCAGCTATGGTGTCTGACTCATTATTTCGTGTGTTGGTCATTAAAAGGCTGTGTGGCATAGCAGTGGTACCAATCTCAAGGCATGAAGCAGCATTTGGCAAAGGTGAGAAAGGTGAGAGGCAACAAGCCAGCAGAACATCAGTCTTCAGATGCCTGATGTTTCATGAATCAAGATGCTAAGAGTAGAAGACCAGTCAGCTAAGTCTGTTAAAGTTTAATTATAATGACAAGATGGCTAACTTTTGGTTTATTCTACCTGCACTCCCACTATGCCAAGGGTGGGCAAAGTGTGGCACATGGCCACATGCGGCATCAAGATACAGTCTCTGAAGCCCCCTGAAGCCCCCAAAGCACACCAGACCCTTTACAAAAAATCATGCCAATTTTCAGGTGATTTTTTTAAAACCCAAACTGGTCTACTTAGTTTAAAACCAACCACAAGCACAGCATTTACTCCCACCAATGCCTCTACTCAAAAAACAGCAAAAAGGGGGTTTGAAAATTGGTCAAAATGACAGCGCCAAGAGACACAAAATCCCTTCTGGCACACCAAAATGTGATGGCACAGCCTGCCACGTGTGTGGTAAGTGAACTGTCCCCTGCCTCCTCCATAGTTGTCTACTCTTGCACTGCACTGTGATATCCTTAGATTACACTAACCTAAACTGTTGCTCATGAAAAACTGTTCAGAAACTTGCATTCAGCTCAAAATATGGCTGATAGGCTATGAAATGGCAACAAGACTGGGCACTTACCTTCCATTTAAAACCATGCATTTTTGGGATATGGGTATCTGAAAGGACACCTGCTCTCATTGCAACCTATTGTGCACTGTGATCAGTTTTGGAATCCCAAGGAAGGCTTATCTAGTTCCTAGCCATGCCCTTTCAGCATCAAATGAAAACCTCCCCTCTTCAATGCTTTTTGCCATTTAAGCAGCTGTTTGCTGTTTTAGTCTGTGTTGTTTTGCTATTGCTTGCATATGTGATATTACGAACATATTTTAATGCAGCCAGTTGCTATTAAAACAGATGTATCAATAGAGGAGAATATTGATGTCAATATACTAAATATTAAAGTAATGCTACAGTTCTATATACTGTATGGAATACTAAGGAGTAGTAGCCATGTTGGCTGTGCAGCAAAATACAACAAAATCCAAAATCCACAAGCAGTGATACCTTTATTGGGCCAACTTCAAAGCATAAAAACACCTTATGCAAGCTTTTGAAGCTTTACTGGCTTCTTCATCAGGTAAAGATGTTAAAAATCATACAGGAGAAAAATGGTGATGATGTTGGAGTCACAGACTTACATTCTGTCTGAGATGTTGTCTGTTAAGATGTGTTGCGGGATTTCAATGCAGGCAGAGGCCACTCTCCTTGTTGGCTGTATGAAGACTAGGGACAAAGAGCAATAAAAGACTGGTAATAAAATTTCAACTAGGAATACTATAAACTATAAAATACATATAGAGAGCGTATACCTCTACATACTTAGGAAAACTCAGTGGAACTTACTTCAGAAAAAAATATCTTTATGAGTTAAAAAGAATTCTTTGTCTGTTGAAGGCACATATAATTAATTAAGTAAGTAAGTAAATAATTAAGTAATTAAATGAAACATTTGGTAGGTTAAAAGGCAAGATGAATTAATCTGGGACTCAAGTAGAGCCTCTATTATTACATGTTTTGGAAGCTGATAGCCACTGGGTGTCACTGTTTGAACATATATTGTTCCATGATTAGGTTATTCTCTAAGGTTAGAAGGGCAGAATATGAACTTGATTAAATTCTTGGAAAACACTGAAGGGGTGGAAGCTAACCAGAAAATTATGTAGCTCAATAAAGAGATTTATCATTAACACAATAAGTATGCATGAACAAACTATTTTGGACCAAAGCAGTTTGAAAGAAGGCATTTTATTATAGGTATGGTATATACCATCTTCTGGAGTGTACTTAATTTGCTGGTAGGTTTTAAAATAAATATCATCAATATTTTACATAATGGCTACCTGAAAAGCACTGTCAGCTTTATGTCACATAGTAGAACTGGCCTTACTAACAAGCAGATTGAAGACAGCATTGGGTGCTGAAGGATAGGGAACGGAGAGAGACATGTGTGTCACATAGTCTGCCCTGTATCCTATCAGCTAGTGGCCTGCCCTCAGGTGCTGTGGAGAATGATCTCCCTGAACCAATTTTGTTACTTTTTTAAAAAAAATGGAACTAAATTCCATCCTGTGTAATACTGCTCCCTATAAACACAAAAATAAACATGATAGGACAAAAAATACAGCTCAGTTATCTGAGAATAAAACAAGGGGCTCATTTAAATGGTATAAAAAAACCGTGAAGAATTCGCTAAGAGTTCTAATTGTTTACATGTTTTGCGACTCTAAATCGCCTCTTTCAGAAGGAGGGGTGGGAAAAAACCCATCTGTAGCGTATTTTAGGACTTCGTATTTTTTCCCGTCTTTTTTAAAAAGAACCGAAAAGTATCGCTAAACCGATGATGTGAACTACCTTTGCGTTTTTAAATCAATTCCTAAAAAAGTACTGGAACCGCAGAGCTTTGCCATGATTGGTTGAACTCACCAGGGAGGGGTTTGGACAAGGAGGGGATGGAGGAAAGATCCATCCACTGTTGTTTCCAGCTACGGAAAAGACTGTGAGAGCTGTGTGTGTGTGTGTATCTTTCCTCCCTCACTCCTTGGTCTCTTCGAGCTTGGCTGTAGCAAGCTGAAGAATTACTTTCAGTCTCTGTGTGAATGTTCTTCGTCTCCCCTCCCTCCCTCCTCCCTCTCTCTCCCTGTATGCTCCACCAGCTGATCTATCGACAGATCGTTGTTTTGTGTGTGCATGTTTGTGCACGCTCGCAGTGCTGGCATGAGAGAGGGAGAAAAAACAGTCTACTGACATAGGAGAAATGCACAGCAAAGAGAATTCTTTTCCTACCATCCTTTGTCATTAATCCTTCCCACTCCCTGCTTTTTAGTTGCTTTCTGGTTTTCTCGCTGAGATCAAGCTGAAGGTGATACTGTTGCTTTGTATACAAATCCCTTCTGAGGAACGCCTGCAATTAAAGCCCTTTCAGAGGAACTATTCCCCCCAACAAGCCCCTCCTGCTTCAACTGTGTGTGTTTTCAGTGAGTGGGTTTAAGAGGCAGGCAGGCACGCCCCCTGCACCTTTGCCATCTGAACTGAGAAGCGAAAAAATAAACAACACAACCGAATCCCCTATAAATCATATGAACTATCCATCACTGCTGCGAAAAAGCGCTAAACCACAAATTGCCGCATTAAAAACTGTCGTTTAACTGACACCAAGGAGAAATCTTTTGTACAGGGACAGGGACAACTAGTCCTCCACCTTGTGCTGAAAATGTCTCAGGCCAGCCTTTTCACAAAGCCAGGAAGGGTTCAAAATAGGTCTCATTTGGAAAACCATGGCACTGCTCTAGAAGAAATCCTATCTCATGTGTCCACCTAGCATGCTACAGGTGATAGCAGGATACAAAGAAGAGTCTCAGATAATCCTCAGCTGTAATGGGAGCAGGGCTCCGTGCTGTGTGCTACATCCTGAATGAAGCTAGAACTCAAAGAATTTACATATGAGGCTTGGGAACTTGCTACCCTATTACATGTGGGCAGCATCAACTAAGTATTTCCAGACCAACAGTGTGGATGACAACTCTGCTTACGAGTACAACCATTTAAAACAGAAATTTTGAAGCCTTACAACACGATAAGTTCACATTACATCTTTTTCTGCTCAGTGAATGAGTTTCCCATTGGACTGTTTCTGAATTCTTGATCTTTGTTGTCTGAAAGAGGAAATGGTAAAAGGAAAATAGTGTTGTTGTTTCTCCTTTGCAAACATTTGGCTGCAGACTCTTGAGATGCTCTATCTTCAAAGCAAAATTGTAAACTTCTGTATTTTTAGCAATTTTTTTTTGTCAAAATTGAACAAATTAAGGACAGAGTATACATCATCTGGCATCGTCATATCAGATGCAGTACCGGTAGAATGGGCTAGGTTGCAAATATTTCTAATTATTTACAAGACAGAATGTTTTATACTCCACCTTTACTGGTCACCTTAACCACCATCACGGGCATATTTGGTGGGAACAGTGAAGAGAGCCTTCTGGGTGGCTGCTTCCAGGCTGTGGTACTCCCTGCCTTGGAAGGCTAGGCTAGTCCCCTCTCTGCTTTCTTTCCAGTCAGACAAAGGCCTTTTTTTAAAAAAGGCAAGACTTTGGGTTTTAGCTCTTCAACTAATGAGGTATGATGTGCTTTTATCTTTTCCACTATATTTTAAATGCTTTAAATAGAATTGTTTGTTTAGTTTTAAAAACTTTTTTGCATAATAGGAATTTAGATGTACTTTGAATATGCTGTGAGCCATCTTGGGTCCCATGTTGGAAGAAAGGCAGGATCTAACACACGCGCTCACGTGCGCACACACACAGTATTCTCCCTGTATGCTAGCTATACTAAATACAGAAATAATAATAATAATAAAAAAAAACAAAGGACGAAGGAAGACTGAGGTTGGAACTGGAGAGCCACCCACTTCTGATTTTTGCCACTTTTGAGGGCTATGCTTTCACAATGCCAGTGTTAGCTCAAAAAGAGGCCTGCAAGAGGAGTGTAACTTTGGGGATCTTTTCACCTATCTCTCTCTCTGGCTTTTCTTCGCAAGCAAAGATTCAGGAACGACTCCTCCTGCTCTTCACCTATGTATACCAGTACTAACTGTAGAGATCACTCCAGTTAAAGTCAAACAAAGTATTTCATTTGAATTAACACAAGTGATACACAAACACAGAAGAAGATACACTCTTAAGAACATACAAGGCTATTGGAACATAAGGAATGAAGAATTGGATAGAGAAAAATCAGGGGTGGAAGGGTGATAGCAGTCTTGGAGAAAGAGGTCCACATAGCAGAGGGGCTCAGACAGCATCTGAAGGTGGCACAGTGGAGTCCAGCAGAATGGAAAGGTCTGTCAGTCTGTGACACCCTTAGATGGGGTCTAAGATCTAATATTTATATCTCATATCATATCCTAAAGGAGTACTCAGGTTATGACAAAGCCTGGATGGTTTTCCCACCAGATAGACAAAAGGAACTGAAACTCAACTGATTGCTTTAATTAAAACATTGATGGTCTTGCGACAACCTCATAAGGTTGGAGATGAGGGGGTGTGAGGAGAGATTTCTGTAAGGTATACAATGAGAAATGGCCACTTGTTTGCATGATTGAATTATTGCTTGAAACACTCTAGGATGGAAGAAAGTATTAGCACATGCCCTTTAATGACTGGGTCATTAGCATAAACTCATTACTGCAGGGGGCTTTCCGCATAATCTTAACTTGAGCTTTCCCACCATTATATTTCTAGACATGCCCCAGGTCATTGTGACCTTTGGCTGACCTCTAATCTGCCTAACCCCTCCCCCAGCCAAAGTGACCACAAAAAGTGTCCAATATGTTCAGTTAGGGAATCTTGCGGGAAGGGGTAGTAGGGCATACTAACACCATGCATATACTATTTGTGGGGCAGAGACAATGACAACAACAACAATTTCTTATCAACAGACCCTTCTAATGCTATTCTTATCAGATCACTTCAGGGTTTTGGTGGATTTTTTGCTATCACTTTTTTAAAAAAATAAATAACTAATGGCCAATGACAGTGACTGCCATCTGATTCAGTACAACACAGTGCAGAGGAAAGAATAATAAAGTTACAAACCACATCTCATCCCCTTGCACTTTGCCTCAGTTTGTACCTAATTCTCATGCTCCATGCACCCTTCTACTCTACCTTTCACTTTCTCTTTTACCTGTTCAGTCAGTGGGGATTTCATCATAACATTTCTCTGTAATGAAGTAATTTGTTAATTAAGTGAGCCATAGATTTTACCAGTTGGTTCTTTTTTGGGGATTTGGATTTTTGCCAAACTATTTCTTACATTTCTTTTAAGTCTCTCAAGTTGAAGGAATTATAAATTTCTCAGAATTTACATGTTTCCTCAGGAACACTGGAGAAAATTGCTAAAATTACTCATTTTTTTTCTTTGAGAACAAAAATAGGGAAGAATTACATTTCTAAACAACTGGCAATATGTATAGATCCATCAGTACTGGAATTAACATCATCACACTATGGAGATTTTCACATGGGGAAAGTAACCCCCGGTGAGATTGGGAGAGAAACAGGGCTGTTCTGATTCCAGCACTCCATTTTGCACACACCCTTCCTTCTCCCGATCTCCTGTCATCCTCCCTCTGTCCTACTTCCATTTCCCTCCTTCTATGTTCCGCAATTTTTTACTAACGAAGAACTTTCGTTAGTAAAAAATAGCGGGAGGGCAATGGAAGCAGCATGGAGCGAGGACGATGGGAGATCGGGAGAAGGAAGGGTGTGTGCGAAATGGAGCGCTGGAACCAGAACAGCCCCGTTTCTCTCCTGATCTCCCCGGGGGTTACTTTCCCCATGTGAAAATCTCCTATCCAGCAGTTTGCAGTTCCTGGAGGAAACCTGTTATCTGGACCATTTCAGTCTGGTTTCAAGCCAGGGCATGGCATTGGAACATCCTTAGTTGCTTTGACTGATAACCTACCTGGATGAAAGACAGAAGGGGTGCTGCCTTGCTGCTCTTCCTGGCTCTCTCAGTGTTTTTTCACACCAATATCATGGTATCTTACTGGAACGACTCAATCAGATGGGAGCAAGAAGCAATGTGTTGGAATGGTTCTGCTTCTATCTGTGGGGCTTGTTCCAAAGAGTAATATTGGGGGATTCCTATTACCCCAATGGCCACTAGGCTGCAGGGTTCCACAGGGTTCCACCTTGTCTCATACGCTGTTCAGTATCTATATGAAGCCACTGGGGGAGATCATAGGGGGCCTGGGCTGGGGTGCCATTACTATATTCATGACACCCAGCTCTGCTTTTCTTTGTTGCCAGATTTGCCTGAGGCTGTGCAGGTGCTGGACCAGTGCTTAGCTGATGATGAGGATGGTGGGTGGTGGTGATGATGATCATTACTGTTATTGTTATTATTTCTTACCTGCTTCTTCCTATGGATCTAGGAGGGGGAAAATAGATTAACACATAACATATAACACCCGTTAAAAACACAAACACCCTAGTTATTGAATGTCCTCCCCTTGGGATGCTGTCACGAGCTGGATGAGGGTCAGTAAACTGAAGCTGAATCCTAATAAGATGAAGGCTCTATGGACTGGTGATTCTCAGGTATGGTAATTGGGAGAATGGGGTTGCCCTCCTCTTGAAGGAGCACACATGTAGTTTGGGAATATTCCTAGATTCATCTTTTTCAGTAAAGGCCCAGTTGGACTCCATGGTTCAGAGTGCTTAGAGTGAGCTTCAGCTGGTCTGTCAGTTACAGCCTTTTCTGGACAAGGCTAACTTAGGGCTTGTCTAGATGGACTGTTTACCCCATCTTGGCCCTGTCTTCAAGCCCTGCAGTCCAGATGACAAGGGACATTTGCCCCATTTTTCCCCTGGGCAGTCTTAATGACCCACAGGGCCAAGATGGGAGTAAAAACCATGTAAAAAAACTGTGAAAAACAGCTTCAGCTGGCAAAAAAGTATCAGGCCCCACGTCACCACAGAAGGACATTCTAATGCTGGTCCATCGCTGCAACTACGTCTGCCATCACTCTTCTGCAGTAAGGAAGCCAAGCTGATAACACGCAGGGGGCCTTGTTCACATGTTGTGGGCTGGCTTCCTAGCTTCAGACAAAGGAACATGGGTGGTGGAGGCAGTGGCTGCAGTAATGCACCAGTGTGGCAGTCTAGACTTCCTCTCACTTTGTGCCAGAAATGGGGGAGGAATGGGCCTTATCTGCAAGCAGAATATATTGGCATGGAGCTGGCATATTCTGGACTGTGTAGATGAGCCCTTAGCTGGAATAGTCCATGTGCTGGTAACTTCCCAATTAGAGTACAGCAAGACCCTCTGTATCCACTGACTCATTATCCACTGATTCAATTATCCATGGGACACAAAACATCACATCTACCATAGAGTCTTCCTAGAAAATGTGTCCTCTCTAGCCATTTTCTAGGTCCTCCAAGGCAACTCTATGGTATTTTACACTGGAATTCCCATTATTTTAATGGTGTTCACTATTATCCATGTTTTTTAGTATCCATGTCCCCCAGAACCAATCACCAGCAGATACGGGGGTCCTATTTTATTGCAATTTGCTGTATGCAGCACTGCCCTTGAAGAAGACTTAGAAACTACACCTAGGGCTGGTTTACACAGCAGGTTTTATTACGTTAAGTTGCACTTTAGTGCTTTCCCGCATCAGTGGTGGGTAGTTTACACGGTAATTGTTTACACAGCTATATTTTGTGGCTCTTTGATTTTTTCCGCTTTGAGGTTCACACAGCCAAAAGTGCTGGGGGCATCGCAAAGCATTGGAGAGGGAAAGGAATGCCATAGGAATGTCTGTCCTGGCCCCAACTCTGTGTCCTTAACAGTTTAGAGGCAATCCGCCCCCACTCCCTTTCCACAATTCAAAGGGAAGGTTTTCTTCCTTGCTTAACAGCATTTTCTGCCAAATACAGGAAAGCCAGAGAGAGAGGGGGGGAAATAACAGCTTAGAGGCAGTCCCCCTCCCCCCCACTCCCTTTCCACAATTCAAAAGGAAGGTGTTCCTCCTTGCCAGAGAGAGAGAGAGAGAGAGAGAGAGAGAGAGAGAATAGCAGTTCAGCTTGCTACAGCCCTTCATGAAATCTTTTCTCTCCCTCCCACATGCACAGGAAAAAAGTTGATGAACCGAGCTTTTACATACTTTCAAAACAGCAGAGAGGATGAGAAGGAATGCTCCCTGAATGAAAATTGTTGGGAATCCTTTTTGTTTGCAAACTGGCTTGCAAAATAGCAGACAGTATTTTTGCTATGGTTTCCTCTAATTGCTACTGTCTTTCCCTCCCTCCCTGCCCCTCTTTTAAGCCCACCCCTGCATCATCAACCAATCACAATGCAGCTTTGCTTTAACCCTTAGCGGAATGCTAGTTCACACTGCCAATAATGCACTACATTGCAAATAACTCAGCAAAAGTACTGACATCCCTTGGCACGCTATATTTGGGTGTTTTACCTTCACCCCTTCTGAAAGAGGCGATGCTGTGCTGCGATCCGTGGGAACTATGAGCTATCTTAGCGGTATATTTAGAGGAACATTTGCCCATGTAAACGACTCCCTAGTTTAAAATGTAGCAGCTAGGCTACTGATCAGTACCTCATACCAAACAAACAAACAAACAAACAAACACAAACAAAAACAAAACAAAAAAACCCCACATTTGTTTTAAATGAATTGTACTGACTGCTTATACATTTCTGGTTTGCTGGTAATGACATTTAAAGCCCTAAACTGTTTGGTTCCTCATTATTTAAAGAAGTACCTCTCCATATATATGCTTCTTTGACGTTTAAGGTCTGATGGATGGGCCCTCTTCTATGTCCCATCTTCCAGGACAATATGTTGTGGGAAGACACAGGAGAGGGCCTTCTTTGCTGTGGCACCCAAGCAAATGAATGCCTTTCCCTTGGAAGCTTGATTGGAGCCAATATTGCTGTTGTTCAGGTGCCAAGTGAAATCATGTTTGTTCAGGAAAGCTTTTGGGGTCTAATTGATTTTACTCCCTCCCATGAATAAAGTTATTGATGGGCACATGGAAGGTGCCTATTCCAGGTCCAATTAACAGTTGGGGGTAAATCCAAAAGAATACCAAATAACTCAGGGGCAGGCAACTGTGGCAGGTTTGGGGTCCACTTGCATACCATGGGACCCTGTGGGAGCCACAAGGACTACAAAAAAGAAATCAAACCAAAAACAACAAGCCCAAAGTGACTGGAAATGTACTTCTCATTCTTAAACATAGGTAATTTTGGATGCCATACAGTACAGGTAGGCCCTGCAACCTATTTAAAAGGTAAGCCGTTGCTCTAAGAGTAGTGCTTTACCTTCCTTTTTGGCCAGAAAAAGGCCAGTCTGGGGATATTGGAGGTGTCAAGAGCCACAAAACATTCGGGGGGGGGGGCACACATTACCCAACCTTGGAATAGGTAGTCAATCAAAGTTTTGAGTTTCTATATTCCTAACTATCTGATAGCAACCCAAGAATGCTTAAATTGTTCCAGCATAAGCACACTTTGGGCTTGAGAGTTTTTCCCGCAAGCTTTTGCTATCTTTCTACCACAGGGCATGTATTAGCACTGGTTTCATCACACCTATGGACACGTGTCAAACTAGACATTAACCAGACTTCATAAGTCTTCTGATTAACCTGTATTCCCTTGCACAACCAGATTTCCTCAGAGATATGTGCCTGAGCAATCAGATCTGCAAATTAAGCCTATGTTTATATTCCAGTTAACAGTCACATGGAGCCTATAGGTATCTCATTAATCTTTAATTGGTTGTTTATTAGGAGCTGCAAGGTTGTTCATTGCCCAATTTTGGAAGGACTTACAGGGGATATCTATGATAGTCTGATCAATCAATTAGCTTGATTGAACAATTAATTAATAATGGTAAAAGGAAAGAAAAACACAATTTTACTGTGTTTTGGAATTGTTTAATCGATTAGATGCTGGCTGGGTGATAATGCTAGGCTTCCAAGATGTTCAAGTCATTTTGGTTGAATGTGTAAAGAGGCACTTTTGACATTTTTAATTTATACATAATGACTGTCTATTTTAATATGGAATGTAACATTGTGTACCACTGTTTCTTAGAGGAGAGGGAAATGTTGTGGATGATGCTATAGTATAAAATCAATACTTAAAAAACCCCACATTAAATGCAAGATGTATGAGTGGGGAAAAACCATGTGCCATGACAAACAAACCCCTTTCACCACTTGGGGGAGCACTTCTTCTACAGACCTTCTAGGGTTAGTATGGCTTAGTATAGCACGGTAATTCTGCATGTTGGCCTATACTAGGCTGAGCCATATACCACCACTCCGCACAGCCTCTGAAGCCCCACACCCAGCCACTCTCTGCTTCATGAGGAGCAGGCAGGATTGCAGATGTGGAATGATTACTGCTGCACTGAGGCCTCTGGAGGACCCCGGCGGATCTCAGTGCTGATGTCATCATTTCACATCTGGCTATAGACAGCCCCCATAAGGGAAATTTACACATGTGCATGCCCATAACAGAATGTCAGTCTAATTATAGCATCTAATTTAACCTATACTGTTTTCTATGCATTAGCTTGGTTTTAAATTCCGTGAAGTGAAAGCTTGTTCTTATCAATTCCAATCTGTAGCATGTTTCTTATGAATGATTTGTGTTTAGGTCTGTTGTTTTGAAATGGAAACATATCCTTTTCTTTTTCTTCTGGGGAAGTGTGTGTGTGTGTGTGTGTGTGTAGGATCCTGTAAATATTTGCTAATTCTGTTGCTTTTAACTCCAGGTATATGGAACTTCTACCCCACAGGCTTCACCAGTCTAGACTGTGGCACTGTCCAACAGCATGTGGGACTAGAAAGAGAATTCAACACCTAAGTAGTTGATCAGATTTTGCTGTGTGACAATGCCACCAAGAGCCAATGGAGCCTGTTAAGAGCAACACTGTCCAATCCCCACTGCTACAAGAAAGACCTCCTGCTTAGCTTTAGTTCTGTTCTTCTCATTTTATACAAGTTCACTGGCATAATCCTCCCCTCCACACACATATCTTTCTTTTAAATCAGTTTGCTGATTGCCAGAGCTGTAACCTTAGACTGCTGCTTGAAGAGTAGCAGTGTGAATTTGAATCCTATATGCTACCTGCTGGGCTTAGTACATCTCTAGACTTAATCTTGCTATTTTTGCTCAATTGCTTTTTGCTTGTGCACTTTGTGGAAATAGTTGCAAAGTGATTTTAAATATTTAAAGAACCAGAATAACAGCATGTTGCTCTCACTAAAATTGCCGTGTCTGCTAGAATAGCTGCAATTTCATTACATAAGAAACTGCAAATATTTGAAGAATCCCAAGTTCATTTCCCCTCTTCCCTGGGAAAATTGACATTTACAATATAATTAATGATTTTGTTTTTAAAATTCCCACAAGATTAGAAGCACTGTTTTATTAGAAGTTACCATAGGCTGTGTGAGAAATGCTTTATAGGTTTCGTTAAAAATCTAAGCGTTCTAAAGTCAATTTATAAGAAAGAAGACAATGAAAGAGAAATCAGGGTTACAATAATAAATCAGGGAGACGTTTGGTAATGAGGAAATGTGCTCTTATCAGAGAGAAAGTAAAAATCAAAATGTAAAAGAAAGCCAACAGACCAAAACCCAAAGCCATTCTCCACTTACTACAAAGTGTTACCTTGAATATCAGCACATTAGAGTCAGTCGTTTTGGAATAACCTTTATGTACTACAACTCCCCAAGTTCCTTTCCAAGTTCTGGATATGATATAAATGTTATATTGTGAAAAATATTTAGCTCTTTGCACTAACAAACTCTTCCAAACACTTGGAAAGACCTTTTGGATTGATTATTATTATTATTTTATTCATTTATATCCCACCTTTCTCCTGCCAATGGGACGCAAGGGAGCTAGCAATATCTTTAAAACCATGCTAGTTAAAAGCACCACAAAAGTTAAAAATTCCATTAAAATTGCATTAAAACTGAATTCAAAAATTAAAGCAAGACAAAGACATAAAATGTACACAAGCACAGAAACACACTTTAAAAGTCTCAAGTACACCAGGGAGGTTCATAAAAAGAGTGCCCCCTACCTGGCTGTTGTGATCTCACCCAAAAGTGTTCTGTCACATGAGCACAATGGCGCATAGTTTCAAACACTGGCAATGCTGGCAAAAAAGAGCCATGGAATATCTATTGGTGGCTTGGCTTATCAATAAAACAGAATGGCTTTTTAATAAGACAAGATCATGAAAGGATGATGTTGCATGGTATGCATGCCCTTTCATATTCATTAGGTGTTGTTATGACAGATTTGATGCATCTGATAAAGTCCTTAGAAGCCCAGCCCTTGTCAATGCATAAAAATCTGGTGGCACAATTTTTTTAAAACCTACCACCAGAAGGAGAACAAGGATGGGGCCAACCTGGCCTCTTTGGGGCAGGAGTTTTGAAGTCAGTGAGCAGCCACCAAGAAGGGCCTCTCCCTTGTTCCCACGAAATGAGCCTGAGAAAATGGTGGAACAAAGAGAAGGGCTTTTCCACATGATCTTAAAGCTCTACTGGGCTCATACAGGGAGATAAAGTCTGTCAAATAACCTGGACCCTGGATTAAGAGGCACTTTTAGTTATTTTGTTGGTTTATTTTGGTGTTGCACTCGGTAAAACCACTAGCATTTTCTGTCCACAGCAGTGATGGTAGATGCAAAAAAACTATTTAGTTCTACAGTTTCTCCAAGCTCTTTGACTGTAGATTTCATATCTTCACCTTTCTCAGAAGTATCCCTACTGCATTTTATTCACCTTTCATCCCATGCTGGATAAAAGGTAGGAAATAAACACACACACACACTGTCAGGATGTTTATTCTGATATAACCTATCCCTTATATATGAACATGGTTTGATTTTTATTTAGTGGTACTCTAAAAAAAACACTTTAAATTTCAGGAGACAAAGGATAAAATATATACAGTTGGCCCTCCATATCCATGGATTCTTTATTGATGGATTCAACCAACTACGCCTTGAAAATATTCAACAACAAAAATTCCAAAACACAAACCTTGCTGTTCAACATTTCATATAAAGGATGCCATTTTACTGTGCCATTGACAATGTCCAGAGGAGGGTGACCAAAATGGTGGGAGGACCGTGTCCAGAGGAGCGTGTCCAGAGGAGGGTGACCAAAATGGTGGGAGGGCTGGAAGCCATGTCCTATGAGAAGCGGCTTAGGGGGCTGGGTATGTTAGCCTGGAGAAGAGAAGGTTCAGAGGTGACATGATAACCATGTTTAAATATGAGGATGGAGCAAATACTGAGGATGGAGCAAACTTGTTTTTTGCTGCTCCGAAGACTAGGACATGGAGCAATGGACTCAAACTACAGGAAAAGAGATTCCACCTAAACATTAGGAAGAACTTCCTGACAGTAAGAGCTGTTTTGCACTGGGATGCACTTCCTTTGAGTGTGGTGGAGTCTCCTTCTTTGGACCTCTGTTGGGAATGCTTTGGGTATTCCTGCATGGCAGGGATTGGAGTAGAGGGGCCCTTGTGGTCTCTTCCAACTCTATGATTCTATGATTCTAACTACCCTGACAGACCCCATTTTGGAATATCACATAATTGGCAATATTTTTAATAATTTGGCTTGATGTGGCCTTCCACATGGTTGGCAGGTAAACCAGAGACCCTAGATACCAAGGCTGGAGTCATGTATAATGAAGGGAGGGGCCTTTAGAAATTCTCCAAACAAGCAATACTCAGGTCAGAGTTAACACCTGGAGATGAATCATTCACTAATCCACTCAACAATAGCAGAGTCCTCAATGGTTGCAAAATGGGTTTTTCCTCTTTCTTTCCTTCCTAACAATAGAAGTTGCCTGCTCCTATTCAATTCCAAATACATTAGTATTACATTAGCCCATTAGTGATAGTTAACTCTTCCAGAGCACCCTTTGTTTACTCCTGGGAAACTCCAAGAAGCATTCTATTGCACTCCAAATCTCATTCCTTCAAGGGAATTTTCACATATAAATATCACCCTAAAACAGCACCAAAATGTTCACAGTTCCTCTTCCTACATCCATGCTGCCATCTCTGAGAATCTTCTGGTGCATGGACCTCCTGCTTTCTGACTCAAAGTCAGTTTGTGTCACCATTATGCCTTCTGGACCTCCTCTCTGCCAGTTTACTTTGTGATCACAACTCTACAGCATTGGTGCAGTGTAACCCACAATCCCCTCACTGTATTCCTCTGTCCAAATACTTCCTACTATTTTCAATAGCATTATGTGATTGCTTGGAGCCTGAGAGTCTGTGTGAATGCTGTTAAGATTAATTTCCAAAAATGATAATTTGATTGTATTTTCTGGCTTGACTCTCCTCAGTAATGACCACTATACATAGGTCAAAAGATCCTGCTGTTACCCAGCTCCTCGCTGCCATTTTGAGATAATTAAATAGTCCCCATATTAAGATTCAGATGCTAGCATGATTCTCACAAACTTCATGCAATTTGGGTAACACCATTGTTTATAATAAAACTTGAGCACCCACGGATTTGATATCCTTGGGGTGGGGGGCTGGAACCAAATCCCAGTGGATACCTAGGTCCCACTGTAAAACTGCATCTGGATTGAGCTAGTCCTGATGAGATTATTATTATCATAGAATCGTAGAATTGCAGAGTTGGAAGAGAGCATGAGGGCCTTCTGTAATTACCGTAATAAAAAAATTATCAATTTGGAGAAATAAGAATTTTGTCCAACTGAAAAAACAATGTAACTTCTCACTTCTATGGATAATAAGGTTAAGGAGTTATTTTTTTTTTAAATAAACTTTGGGTGACTAATATAATCAGAAAGATAAATAATCTGCTTGAGTGCAAAATATGGATTTAATAAATTGCACTTTAAAGACTATGCAATAGTTGTATATCACTGTCAAGTACAAAAGGCCTTCAGTGATTAATTGCCTGCAGTTCTACTGTGTAGCATCAGTGTAATGATTACAATTTGCATATTTCACAGATATTTTTTTCTGAAAAAAAAAAAAGATTATTTTCCCCTTCAGATATGCAAAGTCAGAGTTGAAGTTTCCAGAAAGCAGAGCACAGGCTGTTAGAAGTTACCACTTCCTCACATAAAGTAAACTGATGAAGCGATGAGTACCCAGCTTGTAGGGGACAATTAGCTAACACACATTGGAAACCGCTTAATGCGGTGTAGATGTGTAAATTCCTATTGCTTAAACAATTTGTAAGCCGCTCTGGGAGCCTTTATGGCTGAAAAGCGGGCTATAAATACCTACCTACCTAACTAAAAAAAATTAACTCCCACTTTTGGGCTAAAGTATGAATTGCAGGAAAAGGGAGGAGGGAGGCACATATGAATTTAGACCATGAGGTATGCTCCAGTTCAGGCTTCCAGAAGTCATTGACTTAATCAGGGACACTGTCAGGTGCATACCTTGGGGCCCAGTCCCAGCTACCAGAGAGGGGATAGACAAAATGCCTTGCTTTCTATCTCAAAAGCAGCAGGAGCTACCAGTGCTGCTGCCTAAGTAACCAGCCGTTGCCAGTTTTCCAAATGGAACTGTACAAATGGCACCTACTTCCTCTTTGTGCCATTGTCCCATTGGCAGTGGGCCTCCTGGGCTTTGGCTACTAAAATTCCACAGAAGAATATGAACGGCTACTGTGAAGCAAGCTAAGGAGCATGTAGAGAAGTATGGTGACCAGTGGAGGGGGAGAGAAATCAGAGAAGTAGTCATGCAGAAAGTGTCCTTAGTTTCATGGACCCAATCTCTCGGGTTCCCTACCCAGACCCCTGGAATCTGGCTCTGTATCCTCAGCTAAATCTGGAGCAAGAAATGAAGTGGAGAAAGTACATTGTTCTGATGATGTTGCAAGGGTATAATGCTTGGCTCTGAGTAAATATATTAGGCCTGACCAATCCACAGGCTTCATATTGCCTACCAGTCACAGGAGCTGATAATATACGCTAAGATGGCCTCCTGCAAGACCTGAAAACATACATTTCTGGTAGCACACTAGACTAGGAGTGGACTGAAAGGAGAGTTGGATCTGCAGGAAGCTCCCACCTTTTCATGGGTTGTTATCTCATGACTAATAGAATCATAGAATCATACAGTTGAAAGAGACCTCAAGGGCCATTCAATCCAACCCCCTGCCACGCAGGAATACACAATCAAATCATTCCCAACAGATGATCATCCAGCCTCTTTTTTAAAATCTCCAAAGAAGGAGACTCCACCACACTAGGAGGCAGTGTATTCCACTTTTGAACAGCACTTACTGTCAAGAAGTTCTTCCTAATGTTTAGGTAAAATCTCTTTTCCTGTAGTTTGAACCCATTGCTCCATGTCCTAGTCTCTGGAGCAGTAGAAAACAAGCTTGCTCCACCCTCAATATGACATCCCTTCAAATATTTAAACATGGCTATTATGTCCCCTCTCAACCTTCTCTTCTCCAGACTACACATGCTGAGCTCCCTAAGCCGCTCCTCATAGGGCATGGCTTCCAGACCACCCACCATCCTGGTCAACCTCCACTGGACACGTTCCAGCTTCTCAATATCCTTCCTGAATTGTGGTGCCCAGAAATGGACAAAGTATTCCAGGTGAGGTTTGACCAAAGCAGAATACAGTGGCACTATTACTTCCCTTGATCTAGACACTATACTCCTATTAATGCAGCCTAGCATAGCATTGCCTTTTTAAGCTGCTGCATCACACTGCTGAATCATGTTCAGCTTGTGGTCCACTAAGACTCCTACATCCTTTTTGCATGTACTGCCCTCAAGCCATGTGTCATCCTATATCTGTGCTTTTCATTTTTACTGCCAAAGTGTAGTATCCTACATTTCTCCCTGTTGAAATTCATTTTATTAATATTGGCCCAGCTTTCTAATCTGTTGAGGTCATTTTGGATTCTGATCCTGTCCTCTGGGGTATTAGTTACCTCTCCTAATTTGCTGTCATCTGCAAACTTGATAAGCATACCCTCTTGCAAAGTTCCATTCATTTGATGAGGAATTCCCCTTTTCAACAGTTCTTGCCTACAGAGACTTGCTTGGGACTGACTGTGCACACTATGTTGCTTGCAAAGCAAGCTAAGGGGGAATATGTCACCAAGCTGACTGAAAGACTTTGCAAGTAAGGCACATGTGGACAGGCGCAGATGCCCACAGGCGGGTGCAGGTAGTCCCAAGCAAGCTACTGTAATTCCTTTATGTTCAGAAGGTTGGACTTCTGCAATGTGCTGTACATTGGGCTACCTCTGTACCAAGTTTGGAAACTCCAATTAGTTCACAACATGGCAGCTAGATTGGTTACAAGTACATCCAGGAGTGATCATATTACACCAATATAAAAATCATTCCACTGGCTGCCAATTAGCTTCCGGGCAAAATACAAAGTGTTGGTAATTACCTTTAAAGCCCTACATGGTTTGGGTCCAGGTTACCTTCAGGATCACCTCCTCCCATACAATCTGCCCCCTACACTCAGATCTTCTGGGGGACATTTACTTCAACCAGTCAAGACTGGCAACTGTGACCCAGGGGACCTTTTTGTCAGCTGCTCCCAGACTGTGGAATGACCTGCCAGAAGAGATTCGACAGCTAAATATACTGTCAGAATTTAAAACAGTACTAAAGACCTATCTCTTCCAGTTGGCCTGCCCAGTTGATTTTAATATATGAATTTTAAATTTGTATGGATGATTTTAATCCTATGGGTTTTTACCTGTGTGTTTTAATGATTTTATGTTATGTAATGTATTTTAATTCATATTGTACCCACCCCGAGCCTTGGGGAGAGGTGGGTAAAAACAAATATTTATTATTATATATTATTATTCCCTGCATGGGTTCTGCTTTTTGATCAATTCCAGTTTCTGACACTGGAGCAGTCCCTAACCTTTTGGATATGCAGGGGTTTCCTGTACTTAATAGCTTTCAGGCAGATTTGCAGTTGAGTAAGAAGGATCTCTCTCTCTCTCTCTCTCTCTCTCTCTCTCTCTCTCTGTTGTTTAACATCAGCATCAACAAAATGACTCTACCTCTGCTATATTGTGTAGGCGAAATGATGAGAGCTGGGGTAAGTAGCAGTGGGTCATTTTTTAATTGGAAGGACTATGAGCTCCATTCAGTTTTGATACTCAAGACAAATTGCTGGGCTCAAGAAGTCTTATGTTTTCATTGCATATCTTCTGCGCCTGGCTTTGGCTGGAGGATCTTGCAGCTCAATAAAACTCAAAGTAGGTCCCACAGAGGACTTTATCAGACTAGTGTGTAAAAACGCTGTAATCCTGTGAGTGAGGAAAGCAGAAACATAGTGGCATTATAATACTTACTTTTTCACTTCACTGTAATGACATGAAGAAATCACCACAGAATTATCTCTCCAAGCTACAACATTCTGACTCACCAAGATTTTGGTATCTTTGATAGCAGTGGTGGGCATATTATGATAGGAGAATTGCTAGTATACTAAGAGTGGTTCTATTCTTTTCCCACTGTCAGATTCTGGCAGGGTGGCAGAAATTGCTATGTTGTCCCCTGGAACATGACTACACAGGCTTTGGACACAGGAGAAAAGGGGGCGTAGATGTGAGGCCATTGCACTTTCCAACATGCAAAATGCAAATGAACAGGCAAGGATAGCACAAGAGGCTCAAGATAGATAGGAGAGGCAATGCTGTGAGCAAATGGATGGTGACATGGAATTTCTTGGTCACATTGAGGAGATTTTAAATTGTGGTATCATAGCGAGCAGGGAGGACAGCAGGGAAATGATTGACTGCTTCTAGCTAGTAGCTGATATGGCTAAAGCACTAATGCAATTGATGATTGGTACCACATAACAGGGTGAAAATAAGGCAAGCCACATGCTATGACAAGCACACACATCCATACTCCAAGTGTTGTTCAGCGACATAAACTTGGGGCTCGAAGGACCCTCCTGCATCGTGGAAGAAAAATGTAGTGTCCACCTTGGATGAAAGTCAGCAACAGGAGAATTTTGGGACTCCTTTATCTGGTGCCCAGGAACCAGAAGCAACACAATTAATAGAGGACACTGGAGACCCATCTTCCTGTCAACCATCTCAAAAAATGAGAAGGGAGAGGAAGAAGAAAGCAATTTTTACTCCATGAGCATTGCTTTATAGTATGTGCTGGAATGTTTGTGAAAAAAACCTGTTTTTCAGTGTTCCATCTTATAATAGAAGCTACCTCAAAATTTTGAAATAACGTTTACATTACATTGTGTGTTTTGCCTGTTCTCAACTGTTTTGAACTGCATTTTCTGAAAAATGAGTACTTACAGTTAACCATTTAATAAAACTGTTTTGCACTAATAATGTATATATTTCTTTATATTATTACAAATATAGTATAAGCAACTATAGGAAGTGACTCCAAGGACCCTCCATGGTAGCCAGAGTAACAACTATATGACTGAGCAACCTCTCCCTATACCCTTCCCTCCATGTCTGGTTCCCCCTTTGTGGTTCCAGGTGAAACATAGTACCAAGTACTGACTGGAGCTTGCCACTGAATTTTGTCCAGGGGCTGTAAATCGCACCTGTCATGATGCATCTCCTCCACCTGTACCCTTCTATTCATGTCTGGCCCCCCTTTCTGTTCCCCTGTGAAACATAGTTCCAAGTACTAACTGGAGTGTACCAGTAGAATTTTGCCAAAGGGCTGTAAATCACACCTGTCCAGATGCATCTCCTCTCCCTATACCCTTCCCTCCATACCCAGTCCCCCTCTGTGGTTTCTGGTGAAATGCAGTACCAAGTGCTGAATAGAGCTTACCACTTGAATTTTGCCTAGGGGCTGTAAATAGCAACTGTCCAGATGGATCTCCTCTCCCTGTACCCTTCCCTCCATGTCTGATCCCATTTGTCGTTCCTGGTGAAACGTAGTACCAAGTATTGTCTGTAGCTTACCACTTGAATGTTGACAAATGGCTGTAAATTTCACCTGTCTGGATGCCTCTCCCTGGACCCTTCCCTCCATGTCTGGTCCCCCTTTGTCTCTGGCTTTTCTTCGCAAACAAAGATTCAGGAAGGACTCATCCCGCGCTTTCTGCAAGCGCGCTGATGACTAAAAAGGCCAATCCGAGATAAACAAGTCCGGTTGCAAAAAGCACAGCAGAAGGTCTCCTTGGGTGATGTTTTTGGGTTGTGATTCTTTCTGCGTTGTCGTTTCTCTTCAAGACTTGTTCGGCGTGAGTTCTCAAATAAGGCTGCAGCATTGTGGATAGTGCGTCTCCATGCCTCCCGATTTGAGGCCAGGGCGGACCACTGTTGGTGATCAATTTGGCCAAGCCTGAGATGTTGTTTCAGGGAGTCTTTGTATCGCTTTTTTGGAGCGCCCCTAGAGGTCCCCCTTTGTAGTACCTAGCAAAATGTAGTACCAAGTAAAGACCATAGTTTACCACTTAAATTTTGCCTAGAGGCTGTCAATTGCACCTGTCCAGATGCCTCTCCTCTCCCTGTATCCTTCCCACCATGTCTTGTCCCTTTTAATGGTTCCCAGTGAAATGCAGTACTAGATACCGACTGTAGCTTATTTTGCTCTGGACCTGTAAATCACACTTGTCCAGATACCTCTCCTCTGCCAATACCCTTCCCACCATGTCTTTCCCTCTATGTGGTTCCTCGTGAAACATAGTACTAAGTACCAATCATAGCTTATTATATGATTTTTGCCCAAGGCCTGTACATTGCAACTGTCCTGATGCCTCTCCTCTCCCAGTACCCTTCCCACCATGTCTTGTCCCTCTTAGTGGTTCCCAGTGAAATGAAGTACGAAGTAATGACCAGAGCTTACCACTGGAATTTTGCCCTGGGCCTGTAAATCACACTTGTCCAGGTGCCTCTACTCTACCTGTACACTTCCCACCATGTCTTGTCCTTCTTAATGGTTCAAGGAGAAACATAATACCAAGTACTGACCACATCTTACAACATGAATTTGGCCCAGATGCTGTAAATCATACCTGTCCAGGTGCATCTCCTCTCCCTGTACCCTTCCCTCCGCATCTGGTCCCCCTTTGTGTTTCCCTGTGAAACATAGTGCAAAGTACTGACTGGTTTGTACCATTAGTCAATATTCAAAAAGGATATTGACAAATTGGAGCATGTCCAGAGAAGGGCAACTAAAATGGTGAAAGGTCTGGAAACGATGCCTTATGAGGAGAGACTTAGGGAACTGGGTATGTTTAGCCTGGAAAAAAGACGGTTAAAGGGTGATATGATACACCTGTTTAAGTATTTGAAGGGATGTCACGCTGAGGATGGAACAGGCTTGTTTTCTGCTGCTCCAGAGATTGGAACACGGAGCAATGGATGCAAACTCCAGGAAGAGAGATTCCACCTCAACATTAGGAGGAACTTTTTGACAGTAAGAGCTGTTTGGCAGTGGAACACACTCCCTCAGACTGTGGTGGGGTCTCCTTCCTTGGGGGTCTTTAAACAGAGGCTGGATGGACATCTGTCAGGGATGCTTTGATCAAGATTTCCTGTGTGGCAGGGGGTTGGACTGGATGGCCCTCGTGGTCTCTTCCAACTCTACAATTCTATGATTGTATGATTAGAATTTTGCCAAAGGGCTGTAGCTGTAAATCGCACCTGTCCAGATGTCCCTCCTCTCCCAGTACCCTTCCCACAATGTATTTGCCCTCTATGTGGTTCCTGGTGAAACATACTACTAAGTACCGATCAGAGCTTATTGCATTTTTGCCCAAGGCCTGTAAATCACAACTGTCCAGATGCCCTCCTCTCCCAGTACACTTCCAACCATGTCTTGTCCCTCTTAGTTGTTCTTGGTGAAATGTAGTACCAAGTACCGAGTAGAGCTCAACACATGAATTTTGCCTAGGGTCTGTAAATCACACCTGTCCAGATGCATCTCCTTACCCTTCCCTCCACATCTGCCCCCCTCTGTGGTTCCCAGTGAAATATAGTACTAAGTACTGACCAGAGCTTACCACTTGAATTTTGCCTCGAGGCTGTAAACCACACCTATCCAGATGTACGGTTGGTACTTAGTACTACGTTTCACCGGGAACCATTGAAAGGGACAAGACATGGTGGGAAGGGTGTGGGGAGAGGAGAGGTATCTGGGCAGGTGCAATTTACAGACCCTATGCAAAATTCAAGTGGTAAACCACACCTATCCAGATGCATCTGGTCTCCCTGTACCCTTCCCTCCATGTCTGGTCCCCCTTTGTGGTTCCTTGTGGAATGTACTACCAAGTACAGACTGGAGGCTGCCACTCAAATTTTGCCAATTTGTCCCTGTCCAGATGCATCTCTTCTCCCTGTCCCCTTCCTGCCATGTCTGTTCCCCCTTTGTGGTTCCCTGTGAAACGTAGTACCAAGTATTATCTGGAGCATACCTCTAGAATTTTGCCAAACAACTGTGAATTGCACCTGTCCAGATGCATCTCCTTTCCCTGTACCCTTCCCTCCATGTCTTGTCCCCCTTTGTTCTTCCCAGTGAAAACAAAATATTACACCATTAATACTGTCACAGATTACACTGAAAGGTAAATCATTCCATAAAATCACCCATTGCCAGAAAATAAAGCAATTGGAAAATGTTACAACAAAGCCCACATCCTAAGCACTAGTCCTGTAGATAGTTTCAACCATACTGACACATTCAATTTTGTTAACGAAAACAATTTCAAATGAGAAAAGAAACATTCTTTTAAAGTAATAAAAGTATTTATTTAAACACAACACTGCAAACCTGAAAGTGAAATGCAGCAAATAACAATACAAGCAAACAAACTTGAAGGTATCCTGAACATCTGAAAACAAACACTAAACAGAGAGCATACTTGAATAGGAGAAATAACCAGTTACACGGTAAGGAAAACATTTAAAGCAGGCATTCATTGTGAAAATAACATGTCTGCTATAACAGAATGCACTACATCTCCTTCATTTGCCTGGCTATCATACCTATGTTAGGGCTCCTGCACCTCTGGCAAGACTACCTCTGGCAGTAGTTCCCCCACATCTTGAAGCACATGTCCCCTAGCTGCACAAATATTATCTAAAACTATGCACACAGACACAACTGGGACAAAGTTTTCCTTGGATACAGTCAGCCTTGCAGAAAGACAAGCCCAGTAGGATTTCAGCTATCCAAAGGTCCACTCAACCACTTTGCATGTCTTAAATAGCACCTTATTGAATATGATCTTATTAGCATCGAGGGAACCCATGGAGGGCTTCATAAGCCATTTTCTCATTAGATAAGCACCATCTGCAATAATAAGTGGGGATACCTGAACTCCATTATTTCATTTGAAGCCTGAAATACCACAGCACACCACCCCATTAATCAAAAGCACTGTAAAAGCTACATCCTATCAAACCATAAACAGGCCACACACTAATTGGTAACCAATACAGAAATGTCAAGTAATGCATTCAGGATTAATGCTCATAGTTTCATCCTGATTCCCCTATGGTTTCAGAAGTAAACCTCTAAAAAGGAATCTCCTCAGCCTCTTTCTTGATCCCCAGGGATATTTTTCCCACTTATGTTTTAACAGGAGAATAATTTGCACCCCTTCCCCTAGAGCTAATCTGAAAGCTTCATAGCGATTACAAAAAACACCTATATAAATGTGTATCATCGCCCCCTATCATTCTCCCCTAAAAGTTGTCCCATTTGTTGTTTTTGTGTAGTTTTTCTAAGAGTAGTATAATTGATTCCCCCCATATGCACAGCATCACTGATAAACACGTATACAAATGTGTGTCCTCAACTACACTCTTTCCCCACATGTCCAGTATCCCCAAGAGGTGTTATGTGCAATATAGTTAATACAATAGCTATTAGCCACACCCTTGATTCCCCCACCTGGTGTCAAACTATAAAGTCAGTTAAAGTGTCTCTGCACCTGATATCTCCCATAGTAGTTGTAAGGTTCCTTTGAAGCAATATGTGTAATGCGGGTGTATGTATTGTTCCCCCCAGAAAACTCCATAACAGTACAGAATAGCAACAGCATAAATGAGTTTCCAGCACCCCATCTCGACCCCTATCTATGTGTTAACAAGGATGATAGCTGCCAACACAATTTTGGTCAAGGGGCAAACATTTTCCCCTTCAAACCTATATTCCACTCCAAAGGAAAGGTTTTTTACACTTAATTTGTTTTTAAGTTAAACACAAACAAAAGTGAAATCACTTCAACTGTTAGCAGTAGCATTCTTACACAATTACATGCCAAAATAAACCAATTCCAAAAATTTTTTATCATCAAAACACAAGGAAAAATATATCCTCTCACCCAATGAAAGCAAGAAAGGAGGGTTTTTTGAACCTATCATACCAAATTAATCAATCTCAAAGAATCACAATGACAAAAACTGACACAGATAACAACGGTCAAAGGAGATATCACCAGACAAAATTTTTAAAAAATGGTAATAGGACAGGCCCACCCATACTATTTATTTTTTTAAAATATAAACCACTAATGGATAAAAAACATAGTGATAGCCTTCCCTCTCTCTAAGTTGTAGCATAAAATACAGAAATGCCCTATCTTCCAGAGCAAAGGCTTGGTTTATCAAAACTTCAAAACTGAAAGATATCTCAACAACACAACACCCAAACCAAGACTAGAAAGACAACAGTATGTATGATACAATCCTGGTTTCTCCATTTCATGGTGAAGACCAAAGAAATATTAGAAAACTGAAATGTTGGAGAAGAAATCTCTCATCACAAAATCTAATACCACTGTATGAAGCAAGAGAAGACCAGTAATCATAAAAACAATATAGGAGACTTTCCTACCCACCACCTCATGGTGGCACTTCCATGTGGCACTATTATCCCTAGCAGCATTCCCAATTATAAACCTGAATCTTGACCTAGCTATCCTGAAAGAAAGGCACAGCTATCAAAACAGAAAGAACAAACCAAAAAACAAAAACCTGTCATCAATCCTTCTTTTCACTGAACTTACTGGAAACCTACACCAACACACTCCAATGCATCGATATTGACATTAAACTCACTTCATCATTCAGGAAACAACTCATAATATAAATGCACAATGTATCTCAAAGGCATAACAGCCCAGTGCACCTTGAGAGAAAAAAGAACAGAACACACATCAAATTAAACCAACATTTATTTATTTATTATACCCCACTCTTCAGCCACAAGGCTATCAGAGTGGCTTACAACTTGTTTTAAGCAACAGTAATGTACACATCTACACTGCATTAAGCAGTTTCCAATGTGTGTTAGCTAATTGCCCCTCCAAGCTGCGTACTCATTTTACCAACCTACGAAAGTATGGAAGGCTGAGTGAACCTTGGAGCCCGCTGGGATCAAACTTGCAACCTGGTGACTTGCAGTACTGGCATTTAACCACTGCGCCACCAGGGCTCAAACATCCACAGCAAAGCATCCTATTGCGTCGTTAAATTTATAAGCACAATGCAATCTCAACATGGATTCCTAAAAAACAGCCCATACTCTTCTTGTTCTCTATCAGCAGCACAGGGAAATAAAATAAAACCAAGGACCATGAAAAAATAAAAGCTTGAAAGCACTTGTTTTGTAATGCAAAGATACCAAAATATTAAGACCAAAATTAACAGTAAGTCTATGCCAATATTATTTATTTTGCCTTACATAAGAATTAGCAGGACCCCCCTACACACATATCATACAGATGATCATTTTAAAGTTAATCATGTGAAAGCCAAACATAAGAAGGAAAAAAACCACATAGCAGATACAGCCATAGGTTTACCAAGGAATGTAGGATACTAATAAATGAACAACTGCACACATCATCCATATACCATCCCTCACTCACAGGAATGAAAGATAACCTATGGGGCCACACTGAAAATTAAAAGAAAAAACACATAACACATAACAGATACAGCCATAGTGATTAGGTAAACCAAGAAAAATAGGATACCAATAAATGAACAACAGCACAAATGGTCCAAAAACCATCCCACATACTTAACAGTGTCACATACATAATGTCCAGGATTGCCTCTAGACAACCAGAGATATACGTTTCCACAACTTCTTAACAACACAAATAACATTTTGTGTTTTTGTGGGTTCAATATAAAAAAAAAAAAGCAATAAGAAAAGGACAGAGGCATCAAAATGGCTGTAGCATGCTCAAAAGTTTCAAAATATGTAACAGTCACAAAGATGGCAACATCCAACACATCCCTAAAAAATTATGGACCACAGCACCACCCAAGAGTTCATGAAATGTCTAAAAGTAACATAAATTTTGGCTCAAAATAGTCTATGAAATAACATCAAAAGGGGGGAGAGAATATCTTACCTTCCTATAATCTCCAAGTTGGATGGTTTTATGAAGCAGCTCCTTTTCGATGGTGAGACACATCTCAATCACAATCTCACAGACTGTTGATATACTTATCCCAAAATGCGAGACTACATTTCTATACAACAAAGGGGTTGATAGCCACCAGATGGTTATGGCAACCCTCTCCTCAGGCGATATAGGTCACCTCATGAGGGTAAATTGCCACTGCAGATGGTGATTCAGGCTATCCACTATGTCAAAAAGGGTCTCCCTTAGTCATTCTAAAATTGCGCAGCCACTGGTCCCAGTCCCACGTATGAAGCTCCTCCTCCCTCCACCATCCTCCATCCTCTACCTGGGTGCCGGGGTCACTCCAAACCATTGCAGTAGTGAGGTCTCACATTGAAGAAATGCACATCTTGCAATCCACCTCCTAGAAGCACACCTCCTCCATCTCACTAATTGAGAGAAAACTAAACGGAGGATTTCTCCGTCTCTCCCTCTCCACAAAAGAACTCAAAAATTTTCCCATTAGGAAAAAAAGGAAACCATAACCAGCAGGCCATCAGCTCTGAAAAGGACACCCAAAGGCATATCGACATGATAGGAAAGATGACTGGCACAGCAAACTGGTCATAATGATGGGAAGAGATCACCTGCAGTCACCTGGAAGCAAACACCATCAACTGCTCACAATAAAGGGGGAAAAAAGCTGTGAACCTCAACAAAAATGGATGTTGGGAGAGTCAAAAGTGCTAACATGCATGTGTTTGCCAGCTACTTTCATTCCTCCCTTGCTATCATTAGGAGTGCAAAAAGAGCAAACCTGATAATGGTAAGGTGTCGTTTCTTCTTTAAAAGATATACAAAATGGAATAAAATCAAAATTAAGTGGTGCAACTGTAACAAGATAACAGCAATGTGTGAATATTATAGTGTTTGTAGTGAGATTGTCCCACTATGCTTTATAAAGTTATTGTGGCATTTTAAAACACTAGTCTGATAATCTCCTAGGACTTTAAGAACAGGAGTTTACTTCCTCATTAGCTGGGGTGTATAATCTCAGTGGTTCTCATGAGAAGACGCGAGCATGGTTAAAATTCCAAAAATACCTTATATAACAAAGTAAATCAACACCCAAGCACTGAAACAAACCTAAAAACCTGCCAGCAAAATGGAAAAGTTCCTACAAAGAGTGCCCTGTTGATCGTCTTCATGTTGCTGCCCAGAGTTTTCTCCCTGGAAATGGGAGGGGAGGGAAAGAGGACCATCCATTCATGCTGTGTTCTCATGATTACAGCGGGACATGTTTTCGCATGCCTTCAATACCATGAAAAAGCAATATTGAAGATCAATTGACAGGTGAAACTGTCAATTAAAAAACAATGCCTTATTCACAGATGGCACACATTATGGTCACAGGACAACTACATTGTCTGATAATTTCAGCCCATTATGTTATTATAGCATTGTTATGACAGAATTTTTGCCTTGTCCGATAAAGTCCAGAGGTCTCAGTGTGAAGAGATGCAAGGAGGCAAGACAGATATCCTATGGTAGCATGGATCAGCTATTAACTTGAGTATGTGAAAGAAATGTGTGTATTAAAGATATATGGGAAGTCCAAGTATTGTGATCAGTATGCACATGTGTGCAAATGGAAAACTGTGGTGCCTGTGTGCAAATGAGGTGGATAATTTGCTCATGAATGGGGCAGTAGGAGTGGTACATCTGTCTGCAAAATTTCAATCACTTCTGCAAAATATTTTTTTCCAATTACATTTCTTTAATATGACTTTATGTGTAAATATTGATTGATAGCATAACAGTTCCTTTTACACAGTTAATGTGATATCAGCCATAATGAAAAACAGAGAAACAAAAACAAGCAAATTATGGTAATGTCAATAAGCTCATAATCAAATTATATTTTGCACATAAAAGGTTTTGACTGAGTGTCTCCTTCCATAAATTCAAATGCAAAATGGTGGCACAATGGATTCTTTCATTATATTAGCAGAGTCCTTCGGTTTCTGAAGGTTGAGCATATAAAAAAGTGTATTCTTTTAGGATTTCTTTCTAAGCTATTTTGTTAACTTCTCTCTAAGAGCCATACACGAGACCATCACTTTGGGATCCTGATGTTCTTACTGTCTTTACATTCTGATGTAATCGCCATATTGACTGGCATTAAGAAGATAAGTAACTCTTTATATATTTTAGATAATTTCATTGTGCCAAATATATAATCCCTAATTCAGGAATTTTATCAATCTATCATCCTATACATCAGCCCTCCATATCCATGGATTCTGCATCCACAGATTCAACTGTCCATGGCCTGGAAATATTGCAAAAATGAATGAATGAATAAATGAATAAATAAATAAATAAAAATAAAAATATCCAAAAAGCAAACCTTGATTTTGCCATTTTATATAAGGGACACCATTTTACTATGCCATTGTATTTAATGGGACTTGAGCACCCACAGATTTTGGTATCCACAGAGCATTCTGGAACCAAACCCCAGTGGATACCAAGGGCCCACTCTAATGTCATTCACTATGGAGATTATCAGATGTGGCAAAAACCACATCAAAAGATTGCAACAAGAACAGAAATGGACAACCTTACCAGACAAAATTGGCCTCCAGTGTCCCGGGGGTGTAGCGTGGCTGTCCCTTTTGATTTGTGGCTTCTCCCCATCAATGAAAAAGAGAAGCCGCGGTGTCGGCAGCATTACATTGGTGGAATGGCAGAAGGACATGCCATCTGGTAAGGTCTCCCTTTCTCTTCTTTTAGTGATCTTCTGACACAGTTGGGAACAAGATTTTTTGTTGTGCTCCCCTGTGTCTGATAATCTCCTAGATCAGTTTCTATTCCTTTTTTGCTTTGGAGTTTGCCCAACCTTGAGTTCCACTCCTCCTGAATTCTAATGTATTTAGGGGAAATTTCTAAAGTAATTAATTAATTTAATTTAAATTAGTCCCATAATTCAAAATTCACACTTTTAAATCCTTTTTCAATCATTTGCACCCTCCATATTATCACTGCCTGCCTTTTCTTTGGGGGAGCCCTGATGGAAGGGATCCCTGGTGGCGCAGCGGTTAAATGCCAGTTCCGCATCCACAATGTTGTGAGTTTGATCCTACAGGCTCCAGGTTGACTCAACCTTCCATCCTTCCATAGGTTGGTAAAATTAGTACCTACCTTTTTGGGAGCAATTAGCTAACATGTTGTAAACCGCTTCGGGAGTGCTTTGGCACAGGTAAGCGATATAGAAATACAAGGCAGCATACTAATAAGACAGCATACTAATGAAATAAATAAATGAATTTGTTAATAAATGTATAAATATTTGACATAGAACAGCTGAAAAAGATGCAACTGAGCCAAAGGAAATCAAGCTGAAAATTAGAAATTAAAAAAGTGAAATTTACCAATATATAACACTTCAAAGACAAGGCTAAATAAGAAAATAGCTTCAAATCCATGGGGGTGGGGTAGGGGTTGGGAATCAGATGAGAAGAATGTTGATAGCATCCATAATATTAAGAATAGCTATAGCTAGTTCCTGTACAGCTAATGCTATACAGTATTTATGTTGTCTTAAAATTAGATAACAATGAAGAAAACAGCAGGGAAGAAATTCATTGTAATAATAATAATAATAATAAAATTGTATTTCTATCCCGCCCCTCTGCAACGCAATCGGGGCGGCTTACAATATAAAAACTCCATAGTCCCAGTACCCTAGCCCACCCCCCCCTTAAAACAATATTAAACTATAAAAACTATTGTGAATCTGACCCATTTTGTCTTGGATTAGTCTTCTTCACTCTTAGGTTTCATTGATATGAATTAAAGAGCAATACACTTCCATGTAAAATGACATTTTTTACGGGTCATTTTTGTGATTGTCATTTTCTGTTGTGGTTTTGGCAAATTTCATTGCCTCATCTATTTCAATAGAGTAGAGAAAGAAAATAGTATGTTGGGCTTCTTTTTGCTATTCATTTGCCAGGCCTCTGGTAGATAATTGTTGCACAAATTGTTCTAGAAGGGAAAGAAGATTTATTGAATATAATAAAAGCATTCAATGTCCCAGAGCATCTGGGGTTTTAAAGCCCTTTCTCATGGGGGAAAGAATAACATTCTTGTTACAAGTATTACAAAAGACTAACAATATGCATATTTAAAATGAATAGCTTAGAAAAAATGGATACACATGCTTATTCTCATGTATAGTTATAGGAACTCTGTCTCCTAAAACTTTTTACAGTTTTGATGCCAAAACACCCCCACAAAACTTTGAAGAATTCTATATTGGCCAATATTTCCAAGCATGTGTGTGCATGTGTCTTCAAGTTTCCTGTTGACTTATGGCAACCCCATGAATTTCATAGGGTGTTTTTAGGCAAGGAATACTCAGTGGTGGTTTTGCAGGTTCCTTCCTCTGAAATATACAGGTAGCGTCTCCCTTATCGTACTGCTTAGGGCCAGAGATATTTTAGATTTTGGAATATTTTAGATTTTGGAATATTTGCATATAATAATGAGATATCTTGGAGATGGGACCCAAGTCTAAACACAAAATTCATTTATGTTTGATATACACCTTATACACATAGCCTGAAGGTGATTTTAGAGACAATATTTTTAATAATTTTATGCATGAAACAAAGTTTGTGTATGTAGAAGCATCAGAAAGCAAAGTAATTGCTGTCTCAGCCACTCATGTGGACAATTTTGGATTTTGGAATATTTAGGATTTTGGAATTCTGGATAAGAGAAGCTCAACCTTTAGCACTCTAGAAACAAAAATAATCCTTGTCCTTATGGAATGTCTCCTGTTCCACAAGAAATTACTTGGTAGAAACATGTGTGCTATCAGCCCGCCTGCTCATCCTGTTTTCATGAAAGTAAAACTTTGTCCTTCATGTTCTCATGTAAACGTTAAGTCAAATAACACTATTATTCTCCACAGACATGCTGGGAAAAATCAGAATTTTTTTTCCGTGCAATTTTTCTTGGAAAACAGCATGAACTTTCAGTGAGAAAAACTACACAGAAATTGACAGTATCAGCTTGAAAATTAGCACTACTTTGAGTAAATATATTAAGGCTGACCAATCCATTAATGTATGAATCAATACTTTAATCAATTAATGTAAAAAAGAGAAAGATTTTACATTGATTTCCAACTTTCCTAACAATGGTTCTATATCTTATTATGTAAAATAACTTCTCCAATTAAAATACTATTCATACTCTTCTTCAATTTAGGAGATTATCAGACACAGCAAAAATTATATCCAAAGATCGCAATGAGAAAAGAAATAGGGAATATTATCAGACAATGATGTCCTTCAGAGTCCCGGAGGCATAGCGCGGGCATGAGAAAGGTGTCCCTTTTTATTGGCAGCTTGTCCCCGTCAATACAAAAGTGAAGCCTCATCTGTGGCAGTGCTATGCTCCGGGAACGGCTGAGGACGTGGTTGTCTGATAATGTTTCCCTTTCTGTTCTTATCACATTCTTCTGATGTGATTGGGAACATGGTTTTTTTCCATGTTTCCCCATGTCTGATAATCTCCTGAAACAAACCCATTAATTATCAAAACCTACAGTTAACATGTTATTCTCATTTTTCTGCAAAAAGACAATCAAGGTCTTTCATAAATGTCACCAATGATTTTTCTCTAATCAATATTGATATTTTGTCCATTTCAGCTAGGTCGGTCAATTTCAGCAACCAGTCCTCATTTGTTGGTATTTCTATACTTTTCCATTTCTGTGCAAACAATAATCTTACTTGTGAGGTCATATAATATCATAATCTTCCATATTTCTTCTCCATACGATCATCCATCAGTCCCAGTAAAAACAGTTCATGTTTCAATTAAATATTAACCTTCAAAATCTCTTGTATCAGAGCATATATTTATTTCCAAAATCTTTTAGCCTCCTCACAAGCCCACCACATGTGATAAAATGTCCCAACCTGTTGTTCACATTTCCAACACACATTGGAAACCCCTTTATACATTTTAGCCAATTTTTCTGGCTAAAATACATCATTTTATAAAAAATATTCTTAAGATCATAACATAATGTGAATTTTACTCCCCTAAACCATATTTTCCTATTGTTCCATCTGTATATTATATACAAAGTTCTGAGCCCACTTTATCAGACAGTTGGCCCTTGCATATCCACAGATTCTACCATCCACAGCTTGAAAATATATATTTTTCATTAATCTTTTTATCAAAAAACACAATCAAGCTTAAGTACATATAGAAAAGTATATATACCAGAATGATTCTATGAATCATATTATCAATCCATACATAGACATAAATAAAATCTCTTATACCTATCTAACATCCCCATTCAACCTTCTCAAGCCTTCTCTTTTTATCCTCCCTCATCTTCCTTTTGAATTTCTTCTTTCTCTTCTTACTCCCTCTTCCACTTACACAAACCCTCTCACTCACTTTACCCTCTTATTCCATCCATCCTCCCCTCTTATCACTCATTCTTTGACTTTCTAACACTGCCCGTCTTTACTATCTTAGTAATAAATAGTTTCATCTCTACACTGAAATGTAATTTGATATTTCCTACTAATTATTGTTTTAGTTACACCCACTGCCAATTTTACACCTTCAACAACCATTATTAAATTCCCTTTTACAAGTACATGTTATCCATGTTTATATGCAATATTTAAACCATCTTTCTTTTGTAATGTCCAGACCAATAATATCAGCTAGATCTAATTTTGGAAGCCAAGTACTGCTAATTCTCCCCAGCATCCTTCCATGTAGTTTGCTATCTTCTCCCAGTCTTTTTGAAATTTCTCTGTCAGTCTTCCTTTCATCAAATTTGTAAGTTTGTCTATTTTGGCCATTTCAGAAAATTTGATCATTCAGTTGTCTATTAGTGGCTTTCCCCAAGTTTTGCATATAATATTCTGGAAGAGGAAAGCATATAGAAGATGATTTTACCATGCACTTTCTCTAATTCAATGTCTATCATCCCCAGTAGAAATACTTCAAGACTGAATGGAAGATTAATCTTTAGTATCTCCGCCATCTCCTTATGAATATTTGTCCAGTATTTTTTAGCTTGTATGCAAGTCCACCGTAAGTGATAGAATGTACTGGGTTCATGACTACATTGCCAACAACTATTCTTTGTCCCCTTGTACATTTTAGCTAATTTGTGTTGCGATAAATGCCACCCAAATAACATTTTATGAGTATTTTATTTTATGTCTTGAGATAGTGTATGCCTTGTCCTTGTTGTCCACAAATTTCCCCAGTGAAATATTTCTATTGGGTGGCCAAAATTCAGCACCCATTTTATCATATTGTCTTTTATAGTCTCATAGTTTGTTTCCCATTTCAGCAAAATTTTATATATTCTTGCAATCATATCTCTTGATTTCAATTCTGCTATGATCTCCCAGTCTGATTTCTTTATTCATTTCAATTTTTTCCAGTTTTGACTCAATTTTGTATCTTTCCCAGAGTTGTCTGTACAGATTGTCACAGAGGGTCAGGCAGCAAAAAGGTTATAGCAGAGTTTTCATCCTCCAGGCAAGAGAATAAACACACAGACACAGGCTTGTGTCAACAAACTACTTCTCTTTACTAAAGCATAATAAAGATATTTATAATGTTACAGAGAATCCTCTCTGAGAACTATATATTACAGCATTCAACAGAAAGACATCATACTGCAAATCCCAGAACAGAACTGAAAAACAGTTACATAGGATAGCTGATTGCGTGCTGAGTGAAATAGTGCTTCCACCCTTCCTCCCTCCCTGTTACCCAAAGACGACTGCACACAATTACATTCAGATAAGTATATTTGATAAAGAATAAGTAGATGCAGGTGAAGAAGGTATTGGCGAAAATTAGCCACAACTTCCTTCTGGTGATAGTTGCTTGGTTGGCGCCTGGGCATGGGTTATCATAACTCGGCCAGACCTGCCTGTCCTGGCTGATGACTTGTTCTGTTAGCCCACCTGCTAACAGATCACATGACCTAGTCACGTGGCCAGAATGTGTGAATGGATCATGTGATAGATCACATGATCTGAACAAGGCAGGGTCTCCGTGGTCAAGACCTGAACTTGACCTGACTTGACCCGGAACTGGACATACCAGAGACCCCTGCCCCCCAAGTTCGGATCACAACCCATGCCCACTGCCACCAAAGTCGAGCTATGCCCCACCCCCGGAGTTCGACTTCCACCAACCTTGCAGCTATCATCAAAAGAAACCACCTTCTGACTGGAGGGACCTGATGCTGGACCTATTCATGGCAGAGATCGCGTTCCGGCCGAATGTAAGATGCGTAGGCTCTGGAACGCCACCTGCCCAATCGCTGGATGGCTGATTCCATCATGCCTTCCACCGCTGCTGTAGTTGCTGCTCTGATGCGAAAGGAGTGACCTCCAAAATCCTCTGCGGAGTAACCGAGGTGTCTCAAAGTGGCCCGAAGGACACTTATGAATTGGAAACGTGTCAGAGGGGATGAGTCCTTGTGGATGAACAAGGCCCCAAGACCATCAGGGCGCTTCTGTAGATACCGGCACATAAGGTGAACTGGGCAAGCAGACGCCTTGTCGAGCTTACGCAGCTGCAGGTAAGCCCCTTTTCCGCACTGGTCAGTTTTGGACCGCCGGATCCTCACTTGCAGGAACTCTTCCTCCAGTGATATGTCCTGCATCTGAAGCACTCGTCCGGAGCCATCTGTCTTGGAGCTGCATACCAGTTCCCTGACTCGTAGTGCTGCAAAGAAAGCCACAGCAAAAGCGGAGTGAAAAAGCTTAATTTCATACCTGGAATGGCATACCTTAGTTAGTGTTGTTAAGATGCTGCACAACAGACTGTATGACACTGGTCTGCGAATATCCAGCTTGCTGCCAGCCCCACGGTGCCAACCTTCTACTGCCCTGAGTACTAAGAAAGTAGTGCAGGGGTCGCCTTGCCCTGCCACGTTGCTGAAGAAGGAGATGGCTGCTAGCTGCAAGGATATGGACCTGGGAGCTAGGCCCTTCTCCTTCAAGGATGCAATGTACTGTAGGACTTCTTGTTCCAAGGACAGCCAGGAGCACTCATACCCATGCTGTCGTCTGAAGCTGAAGAATTGCCGAACCGCCCTTGAGTAACTGGCACGGGTAGAAGGTGCCAGGGAGTTGACCACCCCTTGGATCACCATTCTTTCCCAAGCAGCCAGAGTTCGTCCAGGAAGGTCGTCAGCATCGGATCTGCTCCTGGGGCCAATTCTCAAAATCTGTTGTCCTGGAATTGAGACAAGGCATCTGCAATCTTGTTATCCATGCCTGGAAAATGACACGCTGTGAAGGTGATGTTTTCTGCCAAACAGGTGAGCAGAAATTCCCTGACGAGTTGCATGACCCTGTCAGACCTAGAAGACTGCTTGTTGATAATCCGGACCACCACCTGATTATCGCACCAAAAGCATATTCTTTTGTTCTGAAACTTGTCCCTCCACAGATGGACTGCCACCAGAATAGGAAAAAACTCGAGAAAAGTTAGGTCACGAACAGCATCAGTGTCCCTCCATTCAGAAGGCCAGTGCTGTGTACACCAATGCCCTTCAAAATGTACACCAAACCCCACGCCCCCCACTGTGTCAGACTGAACCTGCAACCCTGCCCCCAACTCCGTTTCACCCTGCCAGGTTATCCCATTGTAACCCTCTAAAAAACAGAGCCAAACCCCAAGGTCTTCCTTCACCCCTTTTGTAAGGCGAATGTGGTGGTGTGGAGACTTGACCCCTATGGTGATCCTAGCCAGCCTGCTGCAAAATGCCCTGCTGGGTGCCACCACTCGGCAAGCCAAGTTGAGGTGGCCCAACAGTGACTGGACCTCCCGCAGGGTGGCTTTGTCCTTGGCCAAAAGGTGCCGAAGCTTATTCCTAAGCCCATCTAACTTGTCTTCCGGGAGTCGCGAGACTTTGGCCAACAAGATCCCTAAGTACGTGATGTGGTTGGTAGGTCCCACCGTCTTCTCTGGTGCTAAAGGGACTCCTAGCTCCCGTGCCAACACCTGAAATGCATAAAGCAGAAGCCCGCAGCCCAGCCCCCCAGCAGCCCCTATCATGAGAAAATCATCAAGGTAGTGGGTGACAAAGGAGGACCCAGTCTTGTGTCATAACGTCCATTCCAGGAAGGTGCTGAATGCCTCAAAGGCGAAACAGCTAATGGAGCACCCCATGGGTAGAGCCATGTCGTAATACCACTGCCCTTGGAACTTAAATCCTAACAGGCAGTGATCATCGGGATGGACAGGCAGCAGCCGGAATGCTGACTGAATGTTGCATTTGGCCATGAGTGCGCCCAGGCTGCAGGCTCTGACTAATTTGACCGCATGGTCAAATGATGCGTACTGGACAGAGCATAGCTCTGGTGGTATGGCATCATTGACAGATACCCCTTTTGAGTAGGACAAGTGGTGGATGAGCCTATATTCACCCGGTGCCTTCTTAGGGACTACCCCCAAAGGTGAAACTCTAAGATTATGCATGGGCGGGGCCTGGAAGAGACCTGCCACCCTCCCCGCCGCGCATTCTTTGGCAATTTTGGCTGCCACCACCTCGGGCAAGTCGGCGGTGACTTGAGGTTGCCTGACTCAAATGCCTGACGGGGGCCTACAGTGGGAATCCTAAAACCTGTGGAGAAACCATCCCTCAAGTAACGGGCCGCTTGCTTGTCCGGGTAGAAGTCTAAAAGGGGGGGCAATGCCTAGAGCCGAACCGAGGTGAAGGCCAAATGGCATGCCCCCAGATCATCACTGGCTCTTGCTGGTCCCCTGCCCGGCGTTGTTCCCTGACCCTGCTTCTTTCTTAATGCCGGAGGAAGCAGGGCATCCTGAACGAAAGGACTGGGAAGACGCACTGGGCCAGGAGCAGCTGGTCTTGGGATGGCCCCTGTAGCAGTTCTCACAAAAATGCTCGAACTTGCACCGGGTCTGAAAGCATTTTCCTGCGTTGAATTCCCAGCAGACCAGGCGCCGGGGATCCTTGCGACGAGGTGGCTAAGCCGCCTCTGTTTTCCCTTTGATGTGAGAGCCCATAATGAACAGCCAGAGCTTATCATTGATAAGGTCCCATCTGTCTCTGGCGTTGCGCAATGCCCTCTTGAGGAAGGCAGTGTCATATTCAATGGCAGCTGCCTCCCCAGCAAGAGCCCTGGCTTTTTAGCACATTGCCCAAGTGGCTGGCCAGGTGCCATCTCCTGTCTGGGTATGCAAGTTGCACTATGCCCATGAACATGGTGTACCCAGCCAACCAGTTGAAAAAGGTGCGCTCAACTGGATCAGTTTTGGGCTTCTCAGAGGGTTTGTCAGATTTTGGCACACTACCTTCCTCTCCCTCTGGTTTTAACAAGGAGAAGACATCTACATAATATCCCTTGAGGATATTATCACACTTCTTCTTGTCCAGGTGGATCCCAGGTGGATCCTCGTTGTCCTGGAACAGACTGAGGGCTGGGGTGCCAGGGGACACAGCCCCATCCCGCCAAGCCCTAGTAGGGCCTGACCCAGCTGGATCCCGCTGGGTCCGAGCTTTTATGGCTCAAGAGGGTAGGCCGGGCACCAAGGCCGCGGCCTTCCAATATCCCTCCCTATCCCAGTCTTCATCAGAGGACTCACCTGACGATCCCCCGCTGTCTGAGTCCCTCTTTTTCTTGTGCTTGGTCTGCCTTTTCTTTCTCTCCCACTTGTTCTCTTTCCCACTGCAGTTTCTTGGTTCACTACACTTGTGCCCTGCTGAGGAAGATGATGAAGACACCACGCTGATGTCGCTCTGTGATGGCGAGTGATGCCTTCTCCTGTGTCCTGATGTTCTGGCTGATTGAGCCATCACCTCATCCTGGCCTTGGGGTTGGGCCTCAGTGCTGTTAGCACCCTCCCTTGTGTTGACTGCACTTGTGGCCCCCATATTAGCACCTCTGCTGGATTTGAGCTCTACTACCTGCTCCGCCAGGATAGTGACAGCCTGGGTGAGCTTCTGCAGGTTGGGAGCCCCAGTGCTGGCTAGGAATTCCTGGATAGACTCCGTGTTGTTTGCTGCCACACGTGGGGTGCTCCTGTCTGCCGTAGCCATCCCGCATTTCCACGGGGCCAGGGCTGCCCAGGACCTGGGTGCCTTGCCAGTCTGTGCCCTTGTAACGGGCCTGCTGGGCTGGCACTTCTTCTTGGGAGGCATCTTGAGCAATCTTAGTGATTTCAGCTTGTAATTTATGCCTTGTCTGGCCTTCAGTCAAGGAGCCCACCTTGCTCTGACCCTCTCCCTGTGCTTGTCCACCCCTGTGGGTGCCTGCCTGGGTGCAGACCACCCCCCTTCTTTGCTGGGAGCCCATCTCCTGCCGGGTGCCTGCCTGGGTGCAGACCACCCCTCCTCTTTTGGCTGGGAGCCTGTCTCCAGCCAGGTGCCTGCCTGGGTGCAGACCACCCCCCTTTGTTTGGCTGGGAATCTGCCTCCCTCTGCCCTTCTCTCTGGGTTTTGTCCACCCCGTGTGGGTGCCTGCCTGGCCACATACCTCCCGTGTTGCTGCCGCTGTGGCACCCCCCTGCTGCTGGGTCACCACTGTTGCCCCCCCACTGCCTTCCCCTAGGGTCCGCGGGCAGCAATGCCACCCTCCCTATGTCCGGCTGCCATCCGCAGTGCCGCCGAGTTGGCTGCTGCTAGACCCTGGCCACCACTGCCCCTGCTCCCCAGGGAGGGCCGCCCTCAAGTCCTCCCCTTCAGAGGCTTCCTTCAACATCCCTCCTCACCCGCCGGTTCCTGCAGCCACTGTGCCACTCACTGTGCTGCCAAGCCCCCCCGACCGCTGAGCTGTCTACACCGTCTGTCGCCGCCTCCACCTTCGCCGCCTTCTGAGGATTCCTACAGCTGCTGCTAGCCCCAGCTCTCAAGGCCTGCAGCAGCTTTCGGTCCGCCTCGCTGGTAGCTGCCGCCTTGCTGGTCACCGCCGCCACTGCCTTCAGTCCCTACAGCTGCTGCTAGGCCCAGCTCTCCAGGCCTGCAGCAGCCTTTGGTACCCCTTGCTAGTCACCAGCGCCGGCGTCGGTGAGCCACTCCCCTCCACTTCGGCTCCTGCCTCTTCAGCTCCAGCGAACCAACTGCCTGGGTCCAGCTGAGAGCCAGGAATTTATTCCTGGCCACCGGGCCTGGTGGAGGACTATCCCCCCCGGCCAATCAGATGCTCGCAAATTGCTGAGCCTCTAATTGGTCAGGTGCTAAGTAAGCCGTCCAATCGGGGTGGCACTGCCTCCTCCTGATTGGTTGGCTTACGATCCTCTTCCCAGGACCCCAAGGTGGGCTGGAAAGAGGGTTTCTGGCCAAAATGGTGGCGCCCATGCCCACCGTGTGGTCGGAGTGATCCGGAGGGAACTTCACCAGCTGCAATCGTGCCACAAGGTAAGTCCTGGCAGTGGCATTACACAGTTCACAACCACCTTGTTCATTATAAAGATAACAAATCTTAATTAACGACTTCCAGTTGGCGACGGGGTTGCGGTTGGCTGTTTGTAGCTCAGCGTGAGCCAAAACAGTTACTGAATAGGAGACTTTCTGGCAAGATTCTTGATTAAAACTTAAACCAGAAAAAGAACCCTTTTGTGCAGAAGGATTTAGAGTGGGCTCGAAGAAGAAGACTCATTTCCAGCAGAAGTGCTCTATTCTCAACTCCCGTTGAGGGAGGAGGGAAGAACACAAGACGCTGAGGGAAGTCGCAGAGCTTTCAACGCTCCTATTCAGGAATCCTAAGAGAGGATACAAGCAACCCCTGCTGGTTTTAAAGCATTAAAATACAACAATAACAAGGAGGTAAGAGAAATCGCTGAAGTAGGAACAGACAGAGACTTTCACAATTGATTATCACACTTAACAAAAAAATTATTATAAAAGAAGCTGTAAACCGGAGACTGAAGAAGCTTACTGTTTTGAAGTATATAATAAGGAACCAGGTGGAGTTGAGAGAGGAATTAGAGGGCGAAACCAGGAGACTAAAGGCAAGAGTGTCGAAGAGGGAGGGAGTAACTGAAGTGAAAGTGGAGAGCAAGAGTAAAAAGACGGAACGGAGTAGATTGGTGGAAGAGACTGAAAACAAATATACAAAATAGAGGTGACGGAGTGCAAGTAGAAAGTGGAAACAAGTAAGAGACTTGAGAGGAATGAGTTGTGGAGAACAGCGTGTAAGTGGTGCAAAGAGGGCAAAAGAGGACGAGAGGAATTGAAGGTATTAGACTGAAGAGTGGAATAGATTGAGAACGGGTTGGAAATTAGTGGAGTACAGCATCGTAGGAGACTGAGTTGTGACTTTGGCGGGGAGAGCGTGAAGACTGAGATCTCTAACAGGAGGAGAAGGGCAAGAGAGGAGTAAAGAGCAAAGAAGGAGGGTTGGAAATACAGTGGAGTGCAAAAACGGACGTGGAGCAGCTGGGGGGATTTGGAGGTGAAGGTACAGCGGAGGAAGAAGAAGAGCGACGGGAAGGAAACGACCAGAGAGAAAAAGATTGCAAGGAGGCACGGTGACTAATAAAGACTGTATCTGTGGGTGAGAAAACCTGGATGGGAAAAGGAGGGGAGAAGAGGAGGCTTGAGAAATAAGCGTTTGGTAGGGTTGGAGGAGAATAAAAAACTATTAGAGGGCTGAGTGAAGAGACGGGTAAAGGTGGTAGATTGGGGAATCTGTATTTTCAAACTGGGTTTTTCTTTCTTTCTTTAGTGTTGCTCGTTAGCAAAATTCAATATTATTATTATTATAAAAAGCAAGTATAAAAGAAATTGAAGAAATATAAATTTCGCTTTTCAAGATGCCGATTAAAAGACAAGCACAGATTAAGACACTAACATCTTTAACAACTAGGAGAGAGTCAGTAGAATCAATAGACCCTCAGCAAATGCTATTACAAGAGTTTCGAAGATTTAGAGAAGAAATGACAATGGAAATGAAAGAGATAAGGAGGGACATTAAGAAGGAGTTAGATGAATTTGGGAAAAAATTAAATAAAATAACAATAGATGTGGAACATCTAAATGAAAGGGTGGAGGAAATTAATATAAAAACTAAAAAGTTAGAAGAAACTACAGAGCAATTGAAAACAGAACAGGAGAAAGGTCAGGAAAGAGATTTAGAGATGCAACTGAGACTGCGTGAAAAATGCATTAAAATAAGGGGATTAGTAGAAATGGAGGAAGAGGATTTGTATCAAAGACTAATACCAGAATTAGCAGATTATGTACAGATACCCTTGGAAAGGATGGAAGTTGAGGTAGACCGGATTTTTAGATTAAATTCAAGGGTAGCTACGCAAAGGAAGCTACCGAGGGACATTGTGGTATACTTCACAAGAACGAAGATAAGAGGCTTAGTATTACAGAAAAATTATGAAACAAGCCTGGTCATAGATAATAATGAAGTAGTAATCTATAAGGATATTCCTAATCAAATATTAAAGAAAAGAAAAGATTATCAATTTATCACGTCCAGGCTGCAAAATAGAGATATTCAATATAGATGGGAAAAAAATAGAGGGAATATCATTTATCTTTAAGAAGAGGAGATATAGATTAAATACGATAAGGAAAGCTAAGGAATTTTTGGCGAAACATGGTCAAGAATTGAATGGCAAGGAGAGAGAAACAAGTAGGGAACAAGTAGAGAAAAGAGAACCTTTGAAGGAAAAGGTTGGAAGATTAAAGGAAAGAAGGTTAAATGAAGAACAGGAAGGGGAAATTGAAAATATGAGAGGAGATAAGGAAGTGGTAGGAAAAATAGATAGGAAGAACAGATTTAGAGAGGAAGAGGGGATTGAGGTGGAGGAAGAAGAAGAAGAAGTAATAGAGTCAGAAGAGGAAATTGAAGGAGATAACGAAGAACAAGAAGAGACAGGAAGTATAGATATAGCTGAAGAAGATTGAAACAAATCAAATAACTAAAAGGTAGATAAATTAATAATTAATAATTAAGGACAGAATGGAAAGTAAACTAATCTCATGGAATGTCAGAGGGATGAATTCCCCGTATAAAAGGAAACAGATATTCCACCACCTTGAGAGAATGAAGGCTGATGTGATATGTATACAGGAGACACATATAAAAGAGAAAAACGAAAATCTATTAAAAAATAGGAAATTAGGACAAGCGTTTATAAACTCAATTAATAAGAAGAAAAAAGGAATTGTATTGTATGTAAAGGCTAGTTGGCCTGCAAAAGAAATAATAAAAGATACAAAGGGAAGATATATTGGTGTGGTAATGACGTTATTGGGTAAAAAATCTTTGGTATTAGGAATGTACGCACCATCAGAACAAAAATATAAATTTTATCAAAATTTATTGAATAAATTACTAGAAATAGATTATGACAATTTAATATGTCTCGGGGACTGGAACGGGGTATTAGACCCATTGAAGGATAGGACTTCAAAGAAAAAAATAAAGGATATGCAAGGGAAATTACCCAAATCCTTCACAACTTTTATGGATAATCTGTCACTAATAGAAGTATGGAGATGCTTATATGGTGATGTCAAAGATTTCACGTATTTTTCAGATAGACACAAATCCTTTTCTCGTATAGACATGTTCCTAATATCGAAAAGCATAATGGGCCATGTTAAATCAATGGAGATCATGCCAAGAACAATCTCTGATCACAGCCTGATAAAACTGACACTGAAAAGCTATGAAAGAGCTTACAGTTGGAGAATTAAGGAAAGTAAGATACAAGATGAAAAAGTTCAAAACAATAAGAGAAACTTTAAAAAATTACTTCAAAGAAAATAAAGAGGATGAAGTAACTTTACAGAATATTTGGGATGCAAGCAAGGCTGTAGTCAGAGGTGTATGTATGCAAATAAGTTGTGAATTGAATAAAAAGATAAGGAAAAAACAATAAGATTTGCATATTGCTTTACAACAAAAAGAGTCAGAATTAAAAGAAGACCCATCTAATAAGGAGATAATACGAACGTTACAGATTTTGAGAGACCAGTTAAAAATGGAAACTGCACAGGAAATTGAGAAAAAAGTTTGATATGCTAAACAAAGGTATTATGAACAAGGAAATAAAGTTGGTAAATGGCTAGCATATAGAATGAGGAAAGAATTAGAGAGACAACAAATATTGGGAATAAAGGTAAAGGGAAAGATAGTGACAAATCAAGAGAGGATAAGAAAAGAATTTCAAAATTTTTACAAGGGATTGTTTAAGGAAGCACCATTAAACAGATGGAAAGAAGAAAAGTTAAGACAGTATTTGGATAAGCAACAGATTCCGAAAATAAATCAAAGTCAAAAAGAAGGATTGAATAGGAGTATAACAATAACAGAAGTTGAAAGAGCAATAAGAGCATTAAAGAATGGGAAAACTCCAGGTCCTGATGGTTTCTCAGCTAACTATTATAAGGTATTTGAGGCAGAACTAAAAGAACCCTTATGGAAAATGTTTAATAATATAATAGCCAAAGGTGAGATCGTGGAAGAACGCAAATATTGCCCTAATTCTGAAAGAGAATAGAGAAGCTGAAGAAATGAGAAATTATAGGCCTATAGCGTTACTCAATACAGATTATAAGATATTCACAACAATTTTGGCTGAAAGGTTGAAAAATGTATTAAAGGAATGGATTAATGACGATCAAACAGGCTTTCTGCCAAAAAGACATTTAAGGATTAACATTAGGAAGATCATAAATCTCATAGAATATTTTGACAAACATTCAGAGAAGAAATTAGCCGTAATTTTTCTAGATGCCGAAAAGGCATTTGACAGCGTCAAATGGACATTTATGATTGAAGTAATGAATAGACTGGATTTGGGAGATAATTTTATAAATTGAGTGAAAGCGATATATAAACATCAAACAGTTCAAATAATAATAAATGGGCAGAAAACATCAGAAATAGAAGTGGAAAGGGGAGTGAGACAAGGGTGTCCCCTATCACCATTGTTGTTCATCATGGTACTGGAGATTTTATGTAAGACTATTAGAGAAGAACAAAAACTAAAAGGAATAAGGATAAAGAAGCACATCTTTAAAATCTCTGCATTTGCAGATGATTTAGCGGTATCCCTAGAAGATCCAGTAAGATCGATAAGCAAATTACAAGAAATACTAGAAGAATTTGGGAAGGCATCAGGTATAAAAATAAATAAAGAAAAACAGTAATACTAGCTAAAAACCTGACTAAGAAAGACGAGGAGGATGTAGAAGAAATATCGAAATTTAAAATAGGAAAAAAGATTAGATATTTGGGAATAACTCTTACTAAGAACAATTTAGATTTAGTAGAAAACAACTATAATAAGGTATGGTATGAGATCAAAAAAGACATGGAGAAATGGGGAAAATTAAACTTATCTCTCCTAGGGAGAATTGCGGCTGTAAAAATGACAATACTTCCAAAAATGCTCTTTTTGTTCCAAAACTTAGCTATAATAGGTAATGATAAGTTATTTAGACAATGGGAAAAAGATATGTCTAAATTTATTTGGCAAAACAAAAAACCCAGAATTAGATGGAAACTACTACAAGAAGAAAGAGAGAGAGGAGGTCTTGGCCTTCCTAACCTGAGGATGTACTATCATTCTTGCGTATTGACTTGGTTAGAGGATTGGTTTAGATTGAAAAATGATAAAATAGTAACATTAGAAGGAGTAGATGCCAGGTATGGACTGCACGCATATTTGTGGTACGACAAAGATAAAATTGATAAAAACTTTAGAAATCATATTATTAGAAATACAATGCTTAAAACATGGAAGAGCATAAAAAGGAAATTATATACTAGTTTACCATCCTGGGTTTCACCTCAGGAAGCTTTTAGGAGAACAGAGATGACAAATTTAGATGAATGGATAACATATAAAGATATCTTGAAATATAAAGATGGAGAATATCAAATAAAATCTAGAGAAGAAATGGAAAGAGAACAAAAAATATTAAATTGGTTCCAATATAGACAATTGCTGGAAAGATACAAAATGGATAAGAATTTAATTGTTTTTGAACATCAGAAGACAGAACTGGATGTATTACTAGCAGAAAATGTTGATCTAAAAATATCTAAAGTATACAGATTATTAATAAAACTAGAATATGAATCTGAAGTGGTGAAGGATTATATGATTAAGTGGTCACAAAATCTTGGATACAATATAAATTTAGAGGACTGGGAGAGATTGTGGAAGATAGATATGAAATTTACACCATGTATGGAGCTGAGGGAAAATTGTTATAAGATGCTATTCCGCTGGTACATGTCTCCTCAAAAATTAGCAAAAATTTATAAGGAGGTTGACACAACCTGTTGGAAATGTGCGAAAATAAGCGGTTCCCTTTACCACATGTGGTGGTCATGTGAAGTAGCAAAAAAATACTGGGTAAAAATACATAATCAGATATGTAAAATATTGAAGACTGAACTTAGGCTCAAACCAGAAACGTATTTATTAAACATTATTCAAAAAGACTTCCCCAGAGAAGATAGAAGTTTAATGTTATACATGACCACCACAGCGAGAGTTGTATACGCTAGACATTGGAAACAAAAAGATATACCGGATGTAGGAGAATGGATGTGTAAACTATTAGAGGTCGCACGAATGGGACATCTAACGTGTTGGATTAAATATAAATCAGCAAATAAATTTAGAGAAAAATGGGAAAAATTGATAGAGTATTGGAAGCTGGAATGGAATGTGTATGCAGCCACTTGGTTTATAGATTGATGTACTGTTTAAGATTAAAGAGGATGTGAGGAAAAGTTTCCGATTGATAGATACGGAGTAGATAGATTTCATGTGAGGAGAATAAAGATAGAAATATTACCGTAACTAGATATTGGATAATGTGATAACATTATTCGAGCTGCTGTAATGTTGGGTGAAGCATTAGGTATATGGAAACACTGGTATAAGAGTTCAGTAAGTAAAAGATACGTAAGTAAGTATCTGATATGTAAAGGAGGAGGTACATAAAAGTATACAGGAATAACTATTATAAAATATGAATATGAACATGGAACATTACAGTAATGTATGAGAAAGAACATTAAGACAACAAGTGTGCAAGTTCAAACTCAGTGGATGAGGAAGTCAGTTATTTTACTATACCTTATTATTTCTTTCTTTTCTTTTCTTTTCTTTTCTTTTTTTTCTCTTTTCCTCTTCTTTCTTTCCCTTTTAATGTTTGTAATGTTTGGTTGTATGTATGTTTTATACTTTGTAGAATTTTATGTAAATAAAATAATTAAAAAAAATAAAGATAAACAGATAGTGAATTTTTTTATTTACTTTTACTTTATCATAGAACAAATAAGCATGCCACTCATATCTTATTGTATCTGCTTCTAACTTTAGAAGCCTCTTGTTCTCAAGTGTTGACCATTCTTTTGTCTTTAGAAGGCAGCATACTTCATAATATAGTCTTAAGTGTGGGACTCCAATATCCCCTCTCTAGTGTCCTGGATTATTTTCATTTTTACTCTGGGTGTTTTCCCACAGTCATCTTGACTTGCCAGAAACACACAATTTGACTTTTGGCAGGACATTGGCAAGTACCTGTTACATCCCTATGCTTGATGCTGGATGTGCTGTGAATCACCTTGGGTCCCAATCTGGGAGAAAGGTGGCATAGAAATCAAGTAAATAAATAAATAAAAAATAGGCATATCTTAAAATTCATATGGAAACCATTACCTCTATTAGTTGGAAGTGGAGTACAAAGCCTGAACCTTCTTGTATCTATTCATTCTGGGGATAAACTAGTCAATTGATTTCCTGTTTATTTCTGCTTCATATGTCTCATCTGTCCAACACTTTCCACACTAGTTTGTGAATTAAACCAAACAATTAATGAAAATTTGCACTTATTTTCCATGCAATTAATGCTCCACTCCAGCCTTTTTCTGGGCACAATTCAGAGTGCTGATTTTGACCTATAGAGCCCCATACAACTCAGGTCCAGGCTATCTGAAAGACCATATCTTCCCATATGAATATGTCTGAGCTCTGAGCTCTTCTGGGGAGGCCCTTCCCTCTATCCCAAACCCTTCACGGGAACATTTGGTGGAAATGAAGTGACTGAATCCCAGTCTCAGAAAAGATGGGATATAAATAAAGTGAAGGATGGAATTTCCCCTACTGTACACACCTCATATGCAGTTTTTGCTAATATACATATACAATTTTTGCTGATATACCTATTTTATCAGCAATTTTCAAAATATAGCATAAGCATTTTTGTACAGAATCTGTGAAACAAAAACAACACTGCAAAATATGAAGAAATACACATGCTGAAAGAGAAATTATTCCAAACTTCATATAAATCCAGGAGGTACAAAATAGATTGGTTTTCTTAAAAATGCAGATCAAACAATATTCTGTGACCCCTAGAATTAATGTTGTTGTTTTTTTTCCTGGTTAGAATGTCTGAAAAGGGAGATTACTCAGGTGTTTCTAGGACTGAACTGTGTTGCAAATGCTTTCTAGCCAACCTGTACTAACTTGGCTGACATGATTCCAAATTTATGCACTGCATATACTGCTGCTTTCCATATGTTGGGAAGAATTCAGCAAATTGAAAAGCTATCCAGATGCTCCAGAGACACAGATTCTGACTGAATACTGGGGATGGAAATGTATGCTGCCCTTTTTAAAAGTACCTTCTTTGCCTTTTCTAGCTGTAGTGGTACTGATGCTGTAATTTATTACCTATAAGAGACCAATGGATCAAAATTATACTGTCTCTGTTTTGACAAGGGAAAAAGTTGCAATGAACTGGAAATCCTGAACAGCCCCCTCTTGAATCCAATAGTTTTATATTCACAGGATGAGAGCTGCTGGCAAACAGGTTGGCTTTCGATAGAATTCATTGAGTTGATGCAAAAACAGATGGATAATCACTATAGCAACTTAATAACACACCAGGAAAAAAAGCATTCAAACAGATGCCATGATTGGGATTCATTTCCCATAGACCTTGCTGTCAATAGCAGCAGTATTTTTCCCCTTCTAGTAAAATTCATTATGTGTTTGTAATGCAAATTCTAAGAAATATGCATATTGGTGTGTGTGGGAGGGAAGTGTTCTGACCAGTCACTTAAATTTTATTGTATTATGCTGATTTCTTCTGTGGATGACTTGTCTTGCATTTCAATTATATGTATTTGCCTGTTTGGATAATTACATGTTGTGATGTGACCTTAACAAAAGGTATTGATGTCATTTTCCTCCCAATTAACTCACTCATCTATTCTTGCCTTGTGGTCTGCAATCTGAATACCACCATTCATTCTTCTGTCAACAGTGCACATGTATAAACAAAACATGTGAGGGGCATACGAAACACCAAGTGATATACACATATCTGTACTACAATTATTACTACCAAGGGCAGATAGGTACATTTCTTTCATCTGCACCTCCCACTTTTTTTTTTTTTTTTTTTTTTACTTTTATATAAGGGTAGGATGTTTTACAGATACCGTAGACTGAATTTACTGTAGACTGTCAAAAAGACAAATAAATGAATCCAAGAGCAAATCAAGCCTGAATAATTGCTAGAAACTAAGGATTCATCTACACAAGCCATCATGCTCCAGCTTCCCACTGGCATATCGTAGTCATGGATCTGGCCCATTGTCCTCCCATTACCATCTCCAAATAGGCCAGAGTCTTGATGGGCACACTAGCTCGTCACCACAATTGGGGCCACCAGTGTCTCCCTTGCTGTCTGAGAAGGCAGGAAGCCAGCCCGCAACTTGTGACCAAGGCCCACCACATGTGATCAGCCTTGGCCACATGCTGTGGGACTCCCAGCCTTCCAGGAGAGCCAGGGAGACCACCACCAGCAGTGAGGTGTGGTCAGCCAGAACAGGCTCCTGCATACATGTGGGACTTGAGCCATTACTTCCCAGTGGGAACAGATTAAAGAGGTATTTTTAAAAAAACAAACATGGTGAAGCATCCTATCTTGTCTTATTCCAGTCTGAGCCCCATATCTGCCCTGGGGGGTGGGAATGACTGCCTGGGGGCAGAACAGAGCAAAAGCAGGACTGCAGGGCTATAAGACTGGGGAAGGATGGGGTATATTTTCTGACTAGACCAGCTCTAAGATGATTAAACTGTCATACTTTGGAACTATGGAGTCATAGAAAGTTTGTAAATAGTTGAAGTATCTGTAACAGTGAGAGCATGGTGTAGTTGTCTGAGATTGAATTAGGACTCTAGAGACCAGGGTTCAAATCCCCGCTCAGACATTGGAACCCAATGGGTAACCTTCGGCAAGTCACACTAATTCAGCCTCAGAGGAACTCAAAGTGAATCTAAGTGAACTTATGTGAACTGTAAGTCAGAAACCATTTGATGGTACACAACAACAACAAAGCATACACGCTTCTTCCTTATTTTGATCATCCAATATGTATTTGTACTCTCTCTCTCTGGCTTTTCTTCACAAACAAAGATTCAGGAAGGACTCATCCCGTGCTTTCTGCAAATGTGCTGATGACTGAAACGGCCAGTCTGAGATAAACAAGTCCGGTTGCAGAAAGCACAGCAGAGGGTCTCCTTGGATGGTGTTTCTGGGTTGTGATTCTTTCTGCATTGTCATTTCTCTTCAAGACTTGTTCAGCGTGAGTTCTCAAATAAAGCTGCCGCATTGTGGATAGTGCATCTCCATGCCTCCCGATGTGAAGCCAGGGCAGACCATTGTTGGTGATCAATTTGGCCAGGCCTGAAATGTTGTTTCAGGGAATCCTTGTATCGCTATTTTGGAGTGCCCCTCTTACGCTGACCCGTGACGAGTTCATCATAGAGTACTATTTTTGGGAGGCAATGGTCCTCCATCCTAGAAATGTGCCCTGCCCAGCGCAGCTGTGTTCTCAATATCATGGCTTCAATGCTGGTGATCCCTGCTTGCTCAAGGATAGCAACATTCGTCACATAGTCAGTCCAGTGTATATTTATGATTGTATACAGCACTGATGAAAATGTTCGAGGAGTCATAAGTGTTGCTGGTGACCCATGTTTCAGACCCGTAAAGGAGAATAGACAGTACAATGGCTCTATACACACTGATTTTTGTGCTTCACCTCAGGTGTTTATTACTCCAGACTTTTGTAAAGTCTTCCAAATGCGCTATATGCCTTTGCTAATCTGTGATCAATCTCTTTGTCAATCTTGACATCTGAGGAGATGATGCTTCCCAGCTAGGTGAACGGCTGAATGGACTTGAGCACAGATTTGCCTACGGCAATGTGGGGATGGTGGTGTTCATCCTGTGGTGCAGGCTGGTAGAGAAGTTCCATTTTCTTCAGGTTGAGTTCCAGCCCAAACAGCTCTGCAGCTGTTGCGAAGCAGGACGTTAGGCGCTGCAGAGCTGCTTCTGTGTGGGCAACAAGGGCATCAGCATCAGCAAAGAGCAGTTCATGGACTAGATAGTTTAGAGTCTTAGTGCAAGCCCTCAGACAGCTTAAGTTAAACAAGCTACCATCAATACGGTAACGTATATAGATGCTGTCTTCTTCAGCATCTATATACATTAGAAGAAGACAGTATTTGTACTAGCATAAACTGAAATGGTTTCACCATTTAAGACAGGATTTTTAAAGCCATATTAAATGAAAGCATGTACATTCAGCCCCTGTATCAATGGGTTCTGCAGCCATAGATTAAACCAACCATGGCACAAAAAATATTCAGAATAAAATCCAAAAAGCAAACCTTGATTTTGCCATTGTATATAATGGGACTTGAGCATCCATGAATTTTGGTATCCACAGGGGGTTCTGGAACCAAACTCTGGCGGCTGCTGAGGTCCCACTCTAGTTCCTTTTCAGAATACCTGTGACACAGGCCTGGTTTGCATTGAGAAAGTTAACTTTTGCCTGAACTAAATGCTTTAAGAAGGATGTTGGCAAAGCTATACTGATAAAATAGTGTGTGCATCTGTGTATGTCTGTCTCCAGCACATATGGATGTTCCTTCCTGAAACTTGGCATGAATACTAAGGGGACCCTGGGGGTCTGCATGTCAAGGTTATTTTATATTTAAAATAGACTAAAGAATGCTATTTAATAACATTTCCCCTGTAGTTTTATCTTTAGACACTAGACAGTTCTAATCTTTTCTGGAGACAAGAAACTAGAGGTGGGCTTGAGAGAGTCATTTCTTCACAAAAACTGTAGACAACACCATATCTTGCTCCTTTCAACAAGGACCAGACCTCTTTACAAATACATATACAATACCTGTATGTGTGTAGAGAGAGAGAAAGACTGAGAGAGAGAGAGATGGCTTACATTTGGGAAGGTGGTGGTAGAAGAAGAAAAAACAGTGGGAAAGAACAGGATTGAAAAGGGGAGAATGCAGGGGAGTCAGAAAGAGTGGAGTAGGCAGGGGAGTAATGGGTTTTCTAATCTGGGCAAAAATTGCTGTTTCTTCTGCTTGGTTAAAATAATAACATGATAGTAACACAGAAGCTGTGTGTGTGTGTGCACGTGTGTGTGTGTTTGTGCATTTGCATGCTTGTGTCTGTATCCAACTCTGCAAGCACGTGGACTGAAAAACTGAGACACCTTAAACTTGATATAGGTGCTAAGGGGATTCTTCGAATTATAATTTTGCTTCTGTTTAATGGGTTAATTCATTGTGGTTAGTCACGATCTATCTGCAATACCTTCTTGAGTCTCTAAGTGGCAAAGGTCTCGTAACATCCCTAATCAACAAAAAGAAGCTGCACTCTGGCCTGTGATACGCATATCTCCAGAAAGCCTTATTCAGCTCTGTATAGCCATGTGGGGGTAAGAGCAGAAGGAAAGAGAAAGAGCAGCAGGTGAGGAAGAGAAAGAACATCTGTGGCATGGGGGAGAAAGAGCAGTGAGTCAGGAAAGAGAAAAAAATTCAGCTGCATGGAAGAGAAGGGGGACCTTAGTGGGTAAAGTGGGTGAAACAGCACCTACATGGATGATGAGCAAGAAAGCAATTATCTCCATGGGATTGAAAGGCAGGGACATCTTAACAGCATTATATGCCCCTGGGCAAAGCAGTTCACTGGGCCATGCCTACACAAACACTCACAGGAGTAAAAATATAAGTTATTGATAAAATAAACTTATATTTATTGGTACCTCCAACAATATTAGTGTTTTGACCCTCTCCCCAGTGTACAGTTTTGCTGGGAGCAAAATCCTTTCCCATCAAGACTTCAGAATCCCTGGTGTGTAAAATAACAGAGATAAGAATGAAAAAGAAGAGAGGAGAGAAGTGCCTTTCAATGTGGGAAAAGGTAGGGGGGAAAGCAAAAGCAATGTCTTGGAGGGGGGTTTCCCCAGTGAGCTGGTGTCTCTGCCTTGGGTCAATGGGAACAGCAGGAAGGGGAAGAGAGGCAGGGGTTGGGCAGGCAGCCTCCTCTGCTGGGAGGGGGAGAGAGTACAGACTGGAGGGCTGGAAGGAGGCACCCTCTTGGTGGGGCTGCTAGAGTGTGTGTTTGTGTTTGTGTGTGAAAGGGTAGAGTTGTGTGGCAGATTGTGACTGTGCGGGCAGCTGCTCCAGGCAGAGCCAAGAAGATGGATCAAGCCTCCCTTATCAGCTGCTGCTTGGCTTTTCTGCCTCTTCTGATCTGTACATAGATTAGCATGGGGCCCCTATGCTTGTGGGGCCTCTGGACACCTGCCCAATGTGCCCATGGGTTAAGATGGCACTGCCAGATTGGTGGGTACAGGATGGGAGAGGACGATTGGCTGTGTTGACAAGTGAATGGGTGGAACATGGGAGAGAAAAAGCAACTAAATGTGTGTGTGTGAGTAAAACAGTACTAGGGAACAGTGGAGACCAAGGAATTCTAACTATTGTGAAGCTGAGCAATCTATAATTCTAAGAAAAATCAAATTGTGAAGCATCCCACCAAATATAACTAAGTGTTTAAAAAGCTCTATCGTTTCACCAAGAAATATAAAGAAGGATTAAGCTGAACTTGTTCAGTAGTGACTGGTGAATTAGCTGAGCCCTTAGGATGAAAATGACATTGCAACTCTTGCTGTTCTACTTGGTCAGGGCTAATGCCATATTTCCCTGCCATAGAATCATAGAATTGCAGAGTTGGAAGAGACCACGAGGGCCATCCAGTCCAACCCCCTGCCATGCACCCCCATATGCCCCACCCCTATATTTCCTCCCTTTATCCAGAAAGTGGGATGTAAGTGCAGCAGAACAGTAAATGAAGCCAGTTGAACTGCTAAGTGCTGCTGAATCTATGCAATGCTATTATAGCTGCATGGGACCTACTTTTTCATGAGTAGCTACTGCCTGGCTGAGGTTAGTTTCCATTTGTGTCTTCTATGGAAGCAGCACCTCCTTCCAGAGGGGGCTTGGTTTCATAGCCTGGCAACTTGACCCTCCCTGTTGTTGTGGTTGGTGAGAATCATTTAAATGTTACCCTGCTGCATAAAACAACTAATGCAAAAAGTGACTCACATACTTTGCTAATGGCTAAAGTTTCCTGAAGGACAAAATCAGTTGTAAACCAGGTTACCTAAGCACTATAGCATGGTCCTCAGTTTGACTTATTCTTCACTATAGCAAATTCATTCTAATTGTTAAATCAGACTTATAAAATTATTGACCTCCCCATATATCCTAAAGTATTATTCAGCATAGTATGGGGATATATTGGATTGAATATTTGTTTTTATATGCTGTCAAGTCAACTTTGACTTATGATAACACTATGAATGAAAGATCTCCAGGAGACCATGATATTTAACAGCCGTCCTCAAGTCTTGTGAACTCAGGGCCATGGCTTCTTTGATTGAGTCCATCTACCTTCTTTGATTGAGTCCATCTACCTATAATTATGTCTTTGGGCTCATCTACACCAACAGGAAAATCCAGCTTACTTTCAGGTTTTCCTGGTCTGTAGTGACCACAGGCTAGTCCACAAGATTGGTACACACACTGAGGTGAGTTAGGGAGGCTGTGCACACAGTTCTCCCTTTTGAACTCACCCCAGTGAGTTCTGATAAACCATAGTATGCATGGCCACATGAGTGTGGCTGCTCCAGTTTTCCCCCTCTCCTCCCAGGCATGAAGATGTATGTATGCCCACAAACCAATCAATATGGGTGTGCTGGTATGTGTTTATCCAAACTGCTGAATATGCAAAATAAATGGTGAGGAAGGAACTGCTAAAAAGTAACATTTAAACAGGGAAAGAGTAAATTCCTACTCTTTATCTAGAGTAAATTCCTACTCTTTCTGGTTTGGATTAAAGCCCTGAGCTGCTGAAAAGACCCAGATTTGAGCTGTATGTCATCTGGATAGCTCGCTATGAAAATGAAATAAGATTGTTTGATTTGGCCAGAGTAGATTAGCCCTTCCTCTTTTCCTATTGTCTTTGATTTTACTGAATATTATCATCTTTTCCAAGGAGTCATGTCATCTCAAGACATGATCAAAGAATGATAGCCTCAGTCTAGTCATTACTATGCTCAATTTCCATCAGTGAAGGGGCTATAGGATCACTCAGAAGCCCAGCTATGTTGCCAGAATACCAGGGGCTCAGCCAGCATGAGAGATATCCTGGTACAACATCCCAGATATTGCTGGTTGCAATCTTTTGTAAGTACAGGGTGTGCCCTTGATATCTGCTGGGGTTTGGTTCCAGAACCCCCCATGGATACAAAATCTGTGGGTGCTCAAGTCCCATTATATACAATGGCATACTAAAATGGCAAAATCAAGGTTTGCTTTTTGGAAGTTTGGGGGGAATATTTTCAAGCCCTGGATGGTGGAATATGTGGATGTAGAATCCATTGATATGGTGGGCCAACTGTATGCATATATACTTACAAGCTGAGAGTTGGTGCAGTAGAACTCAATGGGAGCTGCTTCTGAGTAGACACACATAGAATTTTTTTTTCTTTTAAACATTCCATGTTTATTATTTTGCAAGGAGTTTTCTTTTAGCACTGACTTGGTCTTGCATTTTATCAAATTTTCCCAAACGCTAGCAAACTGTCTCATGATTATATAAACTAATTATTTTCCACAGGAAGAGCCACCATCTGGTACACTCAGTTGCTAGGTAGGGGTTTGTTGCTTGTAGCAACTCTGCTAAATCCTTAGTCAACATCATTAAGCACAGAGAGAACAATAGGTAAATCAGCTCTAAGCCATAGGTTAATGAACTGAATCATTGTGTAGTGCAATGGGAGGTGTGGTAGTGGTGGTATGAAAACAGAGAGGTGTCTTTTTAAAATATGAATGCTAGTTGTAAAAGACAAATAATGGGGGTAGGAATATGTTGCAGATAATTTTGTATGCTAGTTTCAAGCCATGGATGGTGAAATACATGGATGCCAAATCTGTTGATACAGAGGGCTGACTGTATCTGCGTAAGTTGTTTAATTTGTTTTTAAACTTTATATTTTTACTTTTAATATTTTGCATTGTTTTTAACCTGGGATGTTTTAAACTCACTGTTAGCTGCCTTGAGTCCCTATATTGGGAGAAAGGCAGGATACAAGTAAAATAAAAAATAAAACAAAATAAATAAATATAACAACAACAAAAAACAACATCTTGCATTACATGGGGAGAAAGGTGAGATGTTTAGCTGTTTTATTTGCAGGTTAATAATGATATGAGAGGACAATAAAACTGTCCATATACTTCCCCCCCCCAAACAATCAGAGCTAACTGTCCACCACCACCACAAGGCAGTGCAAAGTAATGACACCCCTCCCCTTGCAATGCAATGCAGCACAGATAGTGACTTGGAGGTCTCTCATTCATTTGGATTGCCATAAGTTGTAAACAACTTGATGGCAGTTGACTACAATATAAAATCAGAAAAGGCAGGGACAACATCTGGGATTTTTTAATCAGCCTGGTTGTGGTTGTTGTGTGACTTCAAGTTATTTCTGACATATGGCAACCCTATCACAGGGTTTTCTTGGCAAGACTTGTTCAGAGGTGGGGTTGCCTTTGCCTTCCTCTTAGAGAGTAGGACTTGCTCAAGGTCACCCAGTGTGTTTCCATGGCTGAACAGAGTTTTGAACCCTGGTCTTCAGAGTCATAGTCCCAACACTCAAACCACTACACCACACTGGGTCTCTTAGTCTGGATGTGCCCAGACTTTCCAATCAATTTGGATGGACATATGTTTTGACTGTTTAAAGTGCCTTGAGTCCCAAACTGGGGAAAAGGCACAATAATAATAACAGTCTGGATGTATCCGTTATTAATATCCTTCCTTTTCCCCATCTTGAGATTCAAAGAACTTTACAACAATTAGAACATCTACGGATCCAAACTTGATTAAGAAGTCCCAGATTTTATTCCTGTTCTTTCTGATTTTATACTGCTAGGTTAAAATAAACTGGCCTGGGGAGCTGGGTATAAAAAATATCCCTGATTCTAGTAAGAGTTGACAGGAAATAGACTGGGATAAACAAAACATGTATGATGTGAAGTCGAAGGCTTTCACGGCTGGCATCCATAGATCTATGGGGGGCTGTGAGGCTGTGTTCTGGAAGAATGTATTCCTGACGTTTTGCCTGCATCTGTGGCTGGCATCTTCAGAGAATGGTTGCGTAGGAGTGTGTGTGTGGGTTTATATACTGTGAACCCCTGTTGGGGAGTATATGTAAATTTGTGTATTTGAATGGCTAGTTTCTGGGTGGAGATATGCAAGGAGGATTAGTGTCTGTTTGGCTAATGGTTGGTTGATGGTCCATTATCTGCGGGAAATCCCCTTGTCCCGGTGGTAAATTGAGTACCCAGCTTGTGGGGGGCTATTAGCTAACACACATTGGAAACTGTTTAATGCAGTGTAGATGTGTAAATAGCTATTGCTTAAAACAATTTGTAAGCCGCTGTGATAGCCTTGTGGCTGAAGAGTGGGGTATAACTAACTAACTAACTAAATACATAAATAAATAATTTTTTTTGCAAGTGTTGAGTTTTGATTTTAGTGTTTTTCAGGACTGAAAGCCAGATTTTGTTTACTTTTAGGGTTTCTTCATGCCCGTTGAAGTTGTCCAGGTGTTTGTGGATTCCAATAGCTTCCCTGTGCATTCTGACATGATAGTTGTTGGCCTGGTCCAGAATTTCTTTGTTTTCAAATAGCATTTTGTGTCCAGGTTGGTTTATAACATGTTCTGCTACTGCTGATTTTTCTGGTTGGCCCAGTTTGCCATGTCTCTCATGTTCCTTGATTCGTGTTTGCACATTGCGTTTTGTGGTCCCTATGTAAACTTGTCCACAGCTGCATGGTATGCAGTAAACTCCTTTGGCTGTGAGAGGGTCTCTTTCGTCCTTCACTGAGCATAGCATTTCTTGGATTTTTTTTGGTTGGTCTATAGATCATTTGGAGGTTGTGTTTCCTCATCAGTTTCCCTATTCTGTCTGTGACTCCTTTGATGTATGGTAAAAATACCTTCCCTCTGGGTGGCTGTTTTTCTTCATTCCTGTGGTTTTTCTGGGTCTGGCTGCTCTTGTGATTTCTGATCTGTGCAAATATGGGTAAGTGGAACCATGGATACTAAATCTGTGGATACTGGGTTTGACACGTATTGCAAAAATCCAATAGAATAGATCTTTGGGTAAAGAACCAGCTAGGTAATCTAAGAGAAGTAGTTTCTTTAGCACTGTGGCTCATTTAATTAGTTAAAAAAAATAACTTAAGGCTGGGGAAATTTTAATGTTAAAATTTCAATTTCAGGTAATTATTTTTGTTAAAAGAATAAGAATAACCTTAAGTGACATATTTTCATTAGTAGATTTCCAGTCAATTTATAATTTAAATGACTTTATTTATTTAATTAATTCAGTTCCTATCAATGGCAGTAATACATGGGAACTTGTCATCCTGTATTCTTCAAGTTGTGACTTCATCAGCATGACAAATAACTGCATGAGTTTAGGAAGGGCTCATATGGTATGTGGATGCTGGGACAGTAACCACAACCTGCTAGAATGTGGTGAACCTCAGAGATTATTTTTTGAAACTGGAGAACTCTATATACATTTTTTTTAAAAAAGTATTTAATGGATTAAGGTAAACAAACAAATAGTAAAGAAGAGAGAGAGTCAGCAACTTCTTCCTGTTCCAATGCTGCTGATTTGAACTGCTAGCAGCTGTTTTTCACTTTTTTTAAAAAAAAGGCAGAGGGAAGAACTGCAGAACTGGCTGCCTTTCATAATTTGGCACACAACTCTGTCTTATGTTGAGAACTCATGAGGCTTATGAATGCAAACTGGCATGTGGTATCTGACAAGCATTACACCTTGTTCTGAGGCAATGTCTTCCCAGGGTTGAAATTTTCATGCTCTGCTGCCACTTGCTTTCATTTTCTCAAGAGAGGCACAAATCTTACAGCTCAAGAGATGGAGCTAGAGATGCCAGATTAACAATTTATTATTAGAGACTTGCTGATTAAAATCTTTGGTTTGCCCCCCTTTCTTAAAGAACAACAAAAACCTGGCAAGTAAGCCTTGTATTCCAGACTTTGACTCAAATAATTCAACATCTGCAACTCATTAGTTGCCTATATCTTCATTCAAAACAATTAACTGAAAAAAATTAAGTCCTTATAGAAAGGAACATAGGGCATCCTCCTTGCAAAATAGTACATTTGGTTTTCTCAAGTTCTTTTTAAATGTCTCCATGGCATTGTGGTTGTGCTAAGCCAAGCTACAGGAAATAGTCTTTTGTCATCTTATTCTATTTCTCTCACTTTATATTTTATGTGATAACAGTCATTTTATTCATTCTTCAAAAATATGTCACTCTTCTATTTTTATGTGGAGAGCAGGAACATATAATGTGATATATATTTAAAAGGAAACTATTAGACTCTCAATTAACATAAGGTGTCATGATTTTACCTTGAATTTAAGAGTTACCCCATGATAGGTAATCATAATTTTTTTTTGTAATATTGTAAAAAAGAAAAAGATTTTCCTGTTTGGAAAATGTGTTCTATTTACCCCTTCTGCTACAGGCTGCTTTGGAGAAAATCCTGTAGACTTTCTAAGGCTCCCCCCCCCGCCTACTTCTTCCTCTCCCTCTATCACTCAAAGTTTCTCAAACCTGAGCCAAACCAGGGATCAGAGGAGGCAGCAGTCAATATAGGAAAGTGCTGAGCTGCCTCAATATTCACTAGGGAGATTTTCACATGGGCTATATATCCCGTGGCAGGAACAGAACAGGGTCGGGAAAGGTTTTCCCTTTCGGACGACGTTGACCCCGTTCTGTCCTGCATCCATCCTACTCCCGTGACTGTTCCAGAACAATGTAATCACGATTTTTCATCGTGAATAGGCCTCCCGTTCCGTCGCTATAACGCGATCACAGGTGTGCGAACAGGAGCCCCGTTCCTGTTCCGAAATGACAGCTGTGGAGGGGAGGTCCATTCCGAGCACTTCCTGGTACGATCTGGACATCCAGGTAAGTGGCACCCTTTATTTTACCCTCCCTGTTTTGATTATGTGATTTAAAGAGTGTTTTTGTGCTTGATGAACTGATTTTATGTTTGGGGGAGCTTTATTTTTAAATTTACCGTCCGGCGTTATCACGTGATAACGTGATAACGTTTCAGACAGCCGGTCGTAAAAGCAGCCTTACGACGGCTGCATTTATGGCCGGCCAACAAGGGGAGGGGGAGCCCATTCCTGCTGCGGAATTAAGGTGAGTGTGTGAAAGATTTATGTTATTCCATGACAGGAACGGGAGAGGAGGTAGCGGGGCAGTAACGGGGCATTTTGGCCCCGTGTGAAAATCTCCTAGGAGTGTAAATCCTCAGCTATTGACTGTAGTTTTCTTCTTGCTGTGGGAGAAAACAAATATTGCTCCACAGCATTCTCACTATACCTGTGTTGGAAATGCAAAAACTCTCAGTGTTTAGAGTTAAATGTGTCTTAGGGCATGCTTACACCAGTAAAAAAAAGTGGACCCCCTCGCCCTGAATCTGCTGCTGGCAATCCAGATGACATACACCTACTTCTGGGGGGAGGACTGCATTTCCCCCCGCCCCTTAACCTGACTTTGCTCCAAACTAAGCAAAGTCAGGGAAAACTCCAAGGGTTCCTGGAAATTCCAGAATGACCTCAGGGGTTGGTTTTTTTTTTTTTTTTTGGACTTTATCAGGCTAGCCCCTTTAAACGTTCTTTTGCCGGCATACAAAAACCAATTTTTATGCCGGTGAAAGAATGCTCTCCCCACACTTACCTTCATCTGGAAAAGGCAGCCCCGGCAACAAAGAGGAAGTGAACAGAGCCCCGTTCACTTCCTTATTTGAAATCCCATGAGACATTGTTGTGCAGGAAATTCAAAAATAAAAATAAAAATGAAGCATAAACAGTTTACACAAGCACCTAAACATACTTTAAAATTCCCAAGTAACCCAATGAGGGTCATAAATAGAGCAAACCGTACCTGAATGTCTTGGTCTCACCTGGAAGTTTTCACCCCGGACCAGCCATTCTCACTGCAGTGATGAGATTTAAATGGTCCAAGGTTCAGACACTGGCAATGCTGGCAATAAAGCACTACGGGGGATCGATTGATGGCTTCAGCTATCAATAGAAAGGTACAGGATTTTGACAGGACATAAATGCAAAAGGATGATGTTGTCTGATCTGTGTGCCCTTTCACTTTTATGTGGCATTGTTATGATACCATATTTAGTGTGTCTGATAAAGTCCTTTGCTGTTTGGACAGCTGGATTTGGTCCGACTTGACCTGATTCAGTTGTCCACATGCAAATGCAGCACCATTTCCTTTACCCTGTGCTGAGCAGCTCAGATAAGGAAATGGATCTGTGTCAGAGCTGCTGTTGCCTTGCCAGCCAAGCAGCTTCCTGCAAAATCTTGGCTGGCAGTGTTGCTTCTGCTGTGATCAGAACAGGGCACCCTTGTATTCAATGAGGAGGGAGGTAGAGCGACCCTTTCTTTGTTGAGCACATATGTGTGGGTGCTAGTGTAGATGAGAGAGCAGCAGTGAAGGGGTTAATGAGTATTTCAGTGAGTCCAAACTCTGTTCCTGTCTTATTCACCTATCCTAATCTCTTTTTAGCATGATATTCTTCAGGATCACTCCACCACTTCTCTGCTCCTCCTTTTTGTTCTTTCACTACTCCAAAAGTAAAACTAACTTAGCCTTCTTCCTGTTCTAGCTTAGCTTTGCTTATCTCTAATGGAATTCCTATAATAAAAGTTTAGATTATTTCCTGTAGCTATTGGTGTCAATGCTCCTTAGTCATATTACTAGCTACTGCATACATGTACTCTCTATCAACTTTCTATTAACCATTCCAGAGGGAATTATTCTGGAGAAGCACACTTTTGGGACAAAACCCATGCTTCCAGCATGTTTACTGTGTAGAAAGCACTGTTTTCAATACCAAAAGAAAGAAAAACTACATAAATGTTCTTCTGTTCTATTATTCTTCCCGATGGAGTTCTCCAACTATTGGGAAACCCATTGCTTAACTGGGAAACAGATAATTGAGAATATTTTCTTTTTCATCTCCAGTATTCACTTCCTTGGAATGAATATGGAACTATAGAATTGCAACTCCATGGCTTTTTCTAAATCATTGGCAAATTGCACACTTCTGTTCCCACCTTTCCCACTCTTCCAAAATGGCTGTAACTACAGTATGATTTCCTTTCTTAGGACTTTATCAGACTAGGCAAATATGGCATCATAATGATGCCTAATGAATGCAAAAGGGTGCACATATCAGATGACATCATCCTTTCACGGTCATGTACTATAAATGGCCGTTCTATTTTATTGATGGGTCAAGTCATCAATACATCTTCTGTGGTGCTTTTTTGCCGGTATTGCCAGCATTTGAAACCTTGCACCATGGTGCTCATGTGAATACAGCATCAATGACAGAATATTTCTGGGTGAGATCACAACAGCCAGGCAGGGTAAACTCTTTTTATGAACTTCCCTGGTTTAATTTTAAGTTTTAAAGTGTGCTTCTGTTAATGTTTTATGTCTTGATTTTGCTTTATTTTTTGAATTTGCCACACTCACATCATCTCGTGAGAATCAGCGAGATCTCAAACCAGGACATAAACAGAGCACCATTCATGCTCCATTTGTGCTGGGGCTGCCTCTTTAATGCTGCTCAAGGTAGGTTTGGTAAAAGGGGTTCTTTTGCTGGCATAAAAAGGTTTCAAAATATGCCGGTAAAAGAATGTTTCTGAGGGTGGTCTGATAAAGTTCCTAATCTGAGATCCATGTGGGTTGTACCATGCTAAGCAAAACACCTGGTACAAATCTCCTACAGCTCTGCTTAGGCACATGATTCCCTTCTCTTTCAATTGTTGATGTCTCTTCTTCCTCGTTCTCCCACCTTCTTGTTCTCTTTCTCCTTCTCTTTGTTCCCTGCATCTCCTGTTTCCCATCTCTTGCCCAGACTCTTTCTCTCTTGTCTGAGTTCTCCTTTGTGACCACTACAATTCTTTTCCTCACTCATCTGGATTGCTGTGGAGCAGAGATGCAAATCTTCATTAACTTTGTTCTTGCTGGGAAGAATGAATTGCTTACTCAATTTTCTCCCCACTTCAAGAACTTATTTGAAAACTGTGCAGTTTTCAAAGATATCCACACAGTTCAGGGCTTATCCTAAAAATGGCTCTTTGATACCTGTCATATTTTACAGGATAATGTTTTGGAAAGAGTCTCTAGCTCTTTTTGAATGAGAGGGGAGGAAATGTGCCTACTGATTTTGACCACAGAACAGCAACCTGGCTTACAGACGAGGAACTGGAAAGAAGTAATCTGTTTCTGATTCACTCTCCCAACTGAGGAGCTGAGATTCTCATGGGGAAAACACAGACAGGCTGAACAGGGCCTCCACCTTGCTGCTGCTGATGCCTCCTGGTTGGCTGTCTCTCTCAAAGCCTCCAAAATGCACATGGGCTTCTGGGAAAGAGGCTGGGTGGGGAGAGAGAATATGGACTTTATCAGACCAGGCAAATATGGCATCATAAGGATGCTAATGATTGCAAAAGGACGCACATACAAAATGATGTTGTACTTTCACGATCATGTACTGTAAATGAGGCCTTTTTTTTATTGGCGGCCCAAGCCATCAATAGATGTCCAATTCTGCTTTGTAGCTGGCATTGCTGGCATTTGAATCCTTGCACCATTGTGCTCACGTGTATGCAACATCAATGGGCAAACACTTCTGGGTGAGATCAGAACAGCCAGGTAGGGGACGTTCTTTTTATGACACCCCCCGGGTGTATTAGGGACTTGTAAAGTGTGTTTTAGTTTTAGTGCTTTGCTGTATTTTTTGTGTCTTTATTTTGTTTTTTGTTTTTGAATTTCCCACGCTAGCATCTTCTTGCAAGAATCTGTGAAATTTCAACCCCAGAAGTAAATGGAGCTTCATTTGTCACCATTACTGCCAGGGAAGCCTCACTGATGCTGGAAAAGGAAGGTCTGGTAGGGAGGGTTCTTTTGCCGGCATAAAAATGACACAATTTTTGCCAGCAAAAGAACATTTGGGTGGTGGTGGTTTGATAAAGTCCTATGACAGCCCCCTGCTGCTCTGTGCTTCCTTGGAAAACTGGCTGCCTGATAAAGTTGGAGCTGGGGCTTCTCATTAGGGCAGGGATTTGGAGCTGGGGCTTCTCATTGAGGCTCCTTCCCATTGCCCCCCCATTCCTACTTTGTATTCAGTATGCTGTAACAGGTAGCAACCAACTGGGCTCCTCTGTTGCAGGTTGACTGGAAATGAGGGTGATAAAAATGTGATACTGGAATGAACATTTAAGCTAATTTACATTTCTATGGGATGCCACTCACAAAGAGTAGAACAGAATCGAATCTTTATTACGGTCATAGACCAGCACAGGTAAAAAGGGATACAGAATAAAGTTAAAACACAGGATAAAAACAGGCTAAAAGCAGTATTCAAAATGTTAGCTCCAGTATAACAAGACTAGGTTGATACTATTCTACTGTTGAGGACATTGTCTTTCGAATTTTAACCACAGTTGTGCAGAATCTGGCAACATTATAAGTTGTTCCTGGGTTGATGTCTGAAAGCAACAAGTTTATGTATAATTGTCCAGTGTACCCTTGATATTTATGCAACAGGGGTGAAATAAGGCTGAGACGTATGTCCCTGTAGCATGAGCACTGGAGTAATACATGCTCTGTTGTTTCTATTTGGCCTGAGTTGCAGGGGCACAGTCTGTCTAAGAAGGGGATCTTCTTGTATCGGCCTTCAAGGACAGCTGAAGGGAGGGCACGACACCGTGCAAGAGTAAAGGCCCTTCGATGTTTAGGTATTTCAAGTGTTGCTAAGAATGACAAAGGAGAGGCCAGATATCTATTGGAGTCACTAGCAATGAAGGTTGGAGTGCTGGCTAGATCCAGTTGTCACTCTATATCTGCTACCCGTTGTTTGATAGTAGCTTTCGCCCTATCATATCCCAGGCTCAGCAGAAGATCTGGAGAAAGGCCCATTGTTGAAATTTTAGTCATCACTGTCTGTTTCCAGCTGGATTGGAAATAATCACTTAAGGTTAGTGGAGCAAGGCCAGTGGGAAAGAGGGATAGTCTGAGCCAGTAGCTGAGGATGGTCACCCACACTCTGGCCTCCACTTTCATAAATCCTGACTCCAGTCTCAGAGCTGCATTAGAGACACATTTTCGAGTTTGGAAAGCTGATCTTAAAAATTTGGATTGGACAAGTTCTAATGGAGCAGGGTTGGGGAAGGGTGCCAATTGGGATCCATAAAGCAGTTGTGCTACTGGTTTGGCTTCAAAGAGTTTGAGCGCTGCAGGTAAATAGTGGCCTCCTCTTGTCTTAAGAAGTTTGAGAATGGCTGTTGTACTCCTCTGTGCATTGCAAGCAGCATACTCCCCATGCGCTTTCCTACTACCAATGGCTTGAAAAATTACCCCCAGGTATTTGAAGCAAGAGACCTGCTCAATCTTGTGGCCATCTATATTCCAGTTGTAGTTCTTAGGCCTTTTAGCGAATGCCATGATTTTAGTTTTTTGATAGTTGAGTTCTAGCTGTTCCACTCTGCAATACTGTGTTAGTGCTCTTAGGGCTCTTTTTAGTCCAATGGGAGTTCTTGAAAGTACTGCTGCATCATCCGTATAAAACCACGTTGAGATATGCCTTCCCTCTAATTTTTGGGGGGGGTGGAAGTTGGTGTTGTTGAGGTAATCCACCAAATCATTGATGTACAAGTTAAACAGGAGTGGAGCTAGAATGCAGCCTTGCTTGACACCCTTCTCAGTGACAATGTCATTGGTGAGATGTCCCTGGGGGTTACATCTTACTTTTAATGAGGTCCCTTCATGCAGCATACGAATTAGATGGAGTAAACGTCGGTCGATTGAAGAAGCCTCCAGTTTTTTCCACAGTTTGGTTTGGGATATAGAGTCAAAAGCTGCTTTAAAGTCTATGAAGGCAGCATAGAGAGAAACTGTGCTGCAGGTGGAGTATTTTTCAATAAGGTGGTGGAGTACAAGGCACTGGGTTATGGTGGAGCGGCCTTCCCTGAAGCCAGCTTGTTCTTCTGCAAGTATGTTTTCTTGTTCCAACCAGGTCTGAAATTTCCACTTTAAGTGTCTTGCATAGAATTTGCTGATTGTACTGAGGAGACTAATTGGTCTGTAGTTGACAGGATCATCCTTGCTTCCTTTTTTATATATGGGGATGATGATTGCAAGGCCCCAAGCCTCGGGTGCTCGACCATATTTGTCGATACAGGTGAAAAGTGAGGCCAGGAAAAGTGAGGCCAGGGGCACAAAATTCAAGGTTTTTTTAAATGGCTTCTTCAGGTATTAAGTCTTCTCCTGGAGCCTTTCCCATTCTCAGCTGGGCTACAAGGTTCTTGATCTCTGTCGCTGTCACTTGTAGCCACCCTGGGATATTTTCTATGTTTTGGCTAATGCATCCACTTTCAATGTAGTTGTCCTAATAAAGTGCTTGAAAGTGATCCTCCCATATCCCTGGAGGGATGTGACATTCCACTGTAGTTGGCCCATTTCTCTGAGAACTTGATGTAATATGCCAGACTAGAGCTGTGTTGTTACCGTAGATCTGACTGCCTGGATAAGTTGTGTCCAGTCATTCTTCATGGCTTCTTTTTTCTTGTTCATCAGCAGCTTTTTGTAGTCTCTTTTCTGCTGAAGCAGCCTTGGTACAGCATCTGGGATGTTATTAGATAGGTAGCCCTGATAAGTATCAATGAGGGCTTTTTTTTTAGCATTAACACATTCCTTGTCAAACCATGGTTTGGAGTGGTGCTGTTGTTGTTTCCACTGATGTACACTATTTTGACATATTAGATATTGGTGTAGAGCTTGGGTAAGTGTATTGTAATTTTCCAAGATTTCATCAGGGGACTCAGCTGATATCAGGGCAGTCCTAAGATGCTGAAGTTGGTCTGAAGCCAATACCTCACTTATTGTTTGGTTTAGTTGGGGGTCCATTTAGCTCGGCGATAAGTCCTTCCTGCTGGTGTCACAGAAAGGTGATAGCGCTCCCTGGTGTGTGTCTCCTGAGTGAAGTCACTAAGATGTAGCTGAATTGGAAAATGATCACTTTCAAATCTGGGCATAACTTCTAATTCCTTGGCATAGGGAAGAAGTTCCCTAGAAATGATTTTGTAATCAATGGCACTCATTCTAGACCCAGAGAGATAAGTGAATTCAGCTGAGCAGTCATTTTTCAGGGCAACATTTAGGATTTGAAGGTTCAGCCTGAATAGTGTTTGATCCAGAGAAAGTCCTGCAAAATTTGATTTCTTGTCCTTTGAGCATTGGATGGGGTGGGTTCCATCATCTTCAAAATCATGAGGAGGGCATTTGTTCTGGGCATATAGGGTATGATTGTTGGGGCCCAGTCTGGCATTCAAATTACCCCCCAAAATTACAAATGCATTTGGGTTATGCAACATGAGATTAGCTGTGTATGATTCCAGTTCAGCCCACAGGCCTCTGATTTGGGATTTCTTCTTCATTGGAGGCATGTAGGCATTTATTATCAGCAAAGTGCAATGGTTAAATTGAATTAGCAATGCCATGGCATATGTTTTAAAAGTGGAAAGAGGCCTTGTTATGGCACATAGGGTGGTGGAAAGCAGAATGACCAGGATGCCTCTAGCTCTTCCATGCTTTTTCCCTGTCTCTGCTGGAATTGAGAATGAGTGAAAACCATTTAATAACAGATCCTTATTAGTCCATGTTTCCTGGATCAGTATAATGTCATATTGGGTGAGGAAGTCACTAGGACAAGGATCTCTGTGGGCCGTCGGCCACCCAGCAATGTTCCAGGTCATAAGAGTAACCTTGTGCTGGTCTGTTGGAAGTCAGGCAGTTGCATTGCAGGCCACAGGCTGAATGGGTAATTCATCTGATGGCAGTTGGTTAAATGACTGGGTTGACTGTGGCTGTGTCCTTCTCTGTGGATAGAGGGGTAGTGAATCACCTTCCTGTTCTTCCTGCCCTGCCTGTTCTGGAAGGGAGATTGGAAGAACCAATGCAGCATGGGAAGCAAAATGAGGATCACAAGCAAGCAAGGATCCCATCTCTTTAGTGAGGGGGGCATTCTTTGGCTTAGGAGATGAGGTAGGTGGCAGTGAAGACTGTTTTTTCCCTTGAACTAGGTTTGCATAGGGATGTTTGAGACCCCTGGAGTTTAATTGTAGATGGGGGTGCATTTGCAGTATATTGCATTTTTGAAGGGGTGTTGGCTACAACTTGGGATTTCAAGGCTTCCTTGATTGTAAGTAGAGAGTCATCACTTTCGCTTTCATTGTCAGAAAAATCAGAAAAATGCACTGACAGTTTTCTGTGAGAGGGGGCTGATTTCAATGGGGCTGGATTGCTGTTAGTTTGACTCAGGATGGTATCTCTCATCGGCTGTATTGTGGGAGTGTGTCCCCAAATTTCTGTGAGTTTTTCTCTCAGTTTAATTACTTCTTGATTTATAGCCTGAGCTTCTTCCTTTGAGGTGTGTTTAGGTTCTCCCTCTTGGTGTGCAGAATTATTGCTTCTTTGTGTTATTGTTGCTGTTTTCCCTGTGATGTGGTCACGGACTGTCTCATCCTTAAAAACTCTGTTAATTTCTATATAATGTGCATTCCAGAGGAAATTTCTTTTCTGTAACAGCCTGTTAGGAATATTTGCCTGGTTAAAGATAAAAAAAATTCGTTTAGTAGCTCTTGAGCTGGGTAAAAAGTGGCAGTCTAGTAAATCAATTGTTCTGCTCTGCATGTTTAAAAGTTGGGAAAGGTATCTCACAATTAACTTCTGGCTGTTCCACATAGGTTCAGTGTGATATATTTGTAGCAGGAGCTGATTTTTCTGTAACACTCGGCAGTGATTAACTGCACCCTGTGACATGGCAGGGCACATTTCCTCCAAATCTGCTACATTTTTAACCCCCTGTGTACCATATGGGTTTTGAAAAGCTTGTTGGGAAAGCTTGTTTGTAATGTCATTTAGCCTTTGCAAAATAAGAATCAATGTCTCTATGGACAGTTTGCAGAAATCATAAAAGAGCTGAGCGCTGTTATTGTAGGGAATGCTGCCAAGCTCCGGGGGTTTGACTTTGTTATCAACTTGCTCTGGCCCATAATTTATATTTACACTTTGAGGAATTGAGGAGGCTGGTTTGTTTAGTTTAAGTGTCTGTGATGGCTTAGTGAGTAAAGAAGGAGCTGTTGTTACAGATCTGTTTCTCTCGAGCTGTGTTGTCTCTGCCCCTGGGAAGAGTGAGTCAGTCCTCATCTGTTTTTCTGCTTTGGAGGATTCCTGATTGTCATTATTGTTATGGGAGCTCGTTTGATTTCTTTTCTTGCCTTTGGATGGCATTTTTGAGGTATAATGTAGGTGGTAATGCCAGATGTTAGTGGGAGGACAATTCAGAAGTTGTTAGTACGTCACCATCTTGCCCCTCCTCCCCACAAAGAGTAGTAAGGACTCTGGAGCACTTATGGGCTACAGCACAGGTGGGGAGGATTTCTTTTCTTATTTTAACTATTTCTATTATAGAGCAGGAATAAGATCTGGAATATGTTATAACTAACTTCAAAAAGCTAGACCAAGACTAGAATCCTCAGCTCTTAAAACAGTGCATTGATTTAGCTATATAAACCACAACTTCAAACATATATGCGCTAAATACTCTAAAGGCACCAGATCCTGTCTGATCTGGGAAGGTGAGAAGGGTCAGCCCTGGTTAGAATTTGGGTGGCAGTCCACCAATGAATAGCAGGTGCTGTAGACTATATTTCAGAGGAAGGAACTGGCAAAATCAACTCTGAGTCTTCCTTGCCTAAGAAAACACTGTGAAATTCATGGGGTCACAGTAAGTTGACAAGTGACTAGAAGGCACACACACACATGTATAAAAGGAAGTTGATGGTAGGCCAAGTGAAGATGATAAAATTAGGGCTATGGATCTGAGTGGGATGATCTGAATGCTAGGATTCAGAAATCGTATAGAATGCATAACAGGCCTGATGGACATTTAGTAATGCAGTCAGCAGGTTGTAAATGATTTTGGCGTTGGAGTGTGTCATATTTCAGAACAGATGGAAAACAGCTTGACAACATGTGATCTTCACATGAGTCAGCTCTGCTGTCTGCTGTCTAAATTTGATTCTAAATTACATTCTGTCAACTTTAGCTTCCAGGTCTGTAAAGCCTGCATGCCACCACATCCTTTAAATGCATAAAAGAGACCTGTACAATTTGTTAAGTCAGTGAGCCCAATATAGTTCACCAGAATATTTGGTACCTTGCATAGTCTGTGAATCAAAAATAAGGTGGACATGACAACCTGTCACACCACAGCCCATGACTGGTGGCTTGCTAGATGGTTCAGAAACAGCATAAGCTTTCCATAGATACATTTTGCCATTACTATACATGGGATTTTTGCTAACTTGCCACTTTGAGATGGCATACTTAATTGGTTCTTCATCTGTGCCCTTACAGCTTCAGGAGGTTAGGTTATATTTAATAGACCCTATGTAGTTATCAGGGCTGCAATACATGTGACCCATCAAGCCAAATGTGGGGTTATCTAAATGGTGAAAATACTCCTCATGGAATGCAAGGAGAATGTTCTCTGTCTTCATGGGATTCCACTTTGTTTCTCTGTATTCAGAAGGAGGGGGCAAAAATGCCATATACTCTGTGGGAAAAGCCTTCATGACTTTTCCCAGAGGTATTTTTTTAAAATGGGGAAATGCATGCATTCCTGCTTGTTGGCACAAGCAACTCAAATTGATTGGCTTTTGCATATGAGCGGAATCTGAAAGCTCATTGGTTGAATGAGCACGGGGGCAGAGCTTGCTAATAAAGCAAGAGCCCAGAACAGCCATGTCAGATTTTCACCTTAGTGAGTGAGTGGTAAGGTGATAATATGGGGTGCTGGGGGATTTTTGCTTTTTTTTGTTAATGAGAAATATCGCTCTATTTCACTTTGGATATACTGTAGTTTTTAAAAAATGTTCGTCAGGGGCAAATTGAGACAGGTAAAAAAACAAGTGGCCACCATCTTGTTTGGGAAGCATACCTGTTTGTACAGCAAATGTGGATAGCTTTGCAAGCCTGAGATCTGCAAAACAACAACAACACAAAACAAAAACCCCAAAACATTAAGACAAATAGCAGCAGCTGTGAATTGCCATTACTACAGACCAATCTGGGTTGGGGTTTTTTGCCCCATATGGATGAAACCTGTAGCTTGCCAACCATATATTATGCTTTACTAGTTGTTTGACAAGCCTTCCCCAAGTTTACAGTCATGATAAAAGGAAAAGATTTATGGAGCCCGCTCTGAGGTGCCATATACACATAAAATATTGGCTTGGTGGCTCACAAGTTCTTCTGACCTATCAGAAACAGAGGACTATTTTCAAGAGTGCTAGAAATTCTAGAGAATTAACAATTTCATGCCCAGTCCCCAATATATACTGGAAGAAGAGAGATTGTATAAGCAGCCCTGCAGAACCTCCCAGCTGTGATCACTTATATCAGCTTTGGTCCTATAAGTAGGCAACATGAGCCATTAACCTCAAGTAACAGGTCATACAAGTAGACCTTCTCACCTCCTCTCAGAGGCATTCTAACTGAAGTGTGCTGGCAAAAGCCTCCTTTCCCCCTTGCTGCAGGTTGGAACAGAGTGGAGGGGAAGATCTAGTGAGGTCTTCCTCCCTTTCATATGCAAAGTATTCAACTATTAAAATGCTATTAACATATCTGGAATGCCTATGTCACTCTCGGAGCAACAGCTCAAAGCATTATTTTCTGCTCAAAATTGCATCTCCAGAAGGCAAATATTTACTATAAAACCCCTCTCAAAACTTTGCTAAAACACTCATGCATCTCCTTCCTGTGGACACTACATCCATCTGTCCCCCACTCCACTGGTTTCTTCCACAACCTTATCTCTTCATGAAAAGGTGCTGTATCACCCACTGGAAACTCCCTTTCCTATTCCTCTATCTCAATCTCTCCCACTTTATTCACTAGTCTTGCATGAATGCTTGGTGCCTGAATGTGTGCAAGAATTTGGTTTTTATTACTTTTCCTACTCAAGATTATCATTGTACTATCTAGCTCATATCTCCTCCCTATTACTGGTATAGTTGGTCACAAGATCCTTGTGGCATTCCTCAGGGTGCCATCCTGTCCCCGATGCTATTTAACATCTATATGAAGCCGCTGGGAGAGATCATTCGGAGGCATGGAGTGCGGTGTCATCAGTACGCTGATGACACCCAGATATACTTCTCCATGTCTTGGTCATCAGCTTCGACTTCAGATGGCGTCTCTCCTCTCAATGATTGTCTTAAAGCAGTAATGGACTGGATGAGGAAAAACAAATTGAGACTGAATCCAGACAAAACGGAGGTACTAACAGTTACAGGCCCAAAACCAGGTCTGGGAATACAACTTCCAATCCTGGATGGAACTACACTCTCCTCCAAGGATTGTGTTCGCAGTCTGGGGGTGCTCCTGGACCCGTGGCTCCAGATGACTAATCAGGTTAATGCGACGGTCAGGAGTGCCTGTTATCAACTTCGGCTGATACGCCAGCTGCGCCCTTTCCTGGAAACTAGGGACCTCGAAACTGTGGTACATGCACTGGTAACCTCCCGTCTGGATTTCTATAATGTGCTCTACATGGGGCTACCCTTGTGCTTGACTCGGAAACTTCAACTAGTCCAGAACATGGCAGCCAGGTTGATTTCTGGCGTTTCCAGAAGAGAGCATATAACACCTGTTCTAAAAGCTCTCCACTGGCTGCCTATTAGTTTCCAGGCACAGTACAAGGTGTTGGTTATGACCTTTAAAGCCCTACATGGCTTGGGTCCAACTTACCTCCGGGACCGCCTCCTTCCATACAACCCTCCCCACACACTTTGGTCCTCTGGGAGGAATCTATTACAGCCTATGAAAACAAGGGTGTCGGTGACCTCCCAGAGGGCCTTCGCTGCTGCTGCTCCCAGATTATGGAATGGCCTGCCGGACGAGATCCGTCTTATTACCACCTTAGACAGCTTTAAAAAAGCTGTCAAGACAGATCTTTTCCGGCAGGCCTTTCCTGAATAATTATCCAGGCCCAAGACTCAGCTGTCCTTTCTAGGCTGTGATTGTATGTTTTAATTTTTTCTTCTAATTTATATATATTTTAAATTATTGTCTGTTTTTAATCCACCACAATTTAATATTATTTTAAGGGGTGGGTGGACTAGGGTATTGTGATTATGGAGTTTTTATATTGTAAGCCTCTCCGATTGCGTTGCAAAGGGGCGGGATATAAATAAATTATTATTATTATTATTATTATTATTATTATTATTATTTTATTATTATCCTGCTGTTACCCCCCCCCTTGTATTGCCAAGTCAAGTACATTAATTCCCCAAATTAATGTTGATATTTTGAGGGTCCCCACGACCCCAGAGTGTATTCGGTAACACCACAGAATTTTTACACAAAGACCACTAGCGCTTCAAGAATGGGAGTTTACTTCTGCAATTCGGCATGGACAAGATTTCGGCTATTCTCGTGAGAAGATGCAAATGTGCTTAAAACACCAAAAGCCCCTTAATTAAGAAGGTAAATGAACACACAAGCACTGAAACAAACTTAGACACATGCAAACTAAAGGGGATAGTTCATAAAAAGAGAGTCCTGTGCTTCGTTTTTGCATTCTCACTTGGATGTTTTCCCACTGAAGACTGCCCATTCATGCTTTAATCTCGCAATTACAATGGGATATGGTTTTGCACACAGTCAATAGTGCAAAAAAAGTGCTATTGATGATCTATTGACAGCTTGTCCCATGAATGAGAAAGAACACCTTTTTTTCGCAGCTGGAGCATGGGGTAATAACGCGAGGACAGCATTATTGTGCGATAGCGGGGCCCATTTACACTACCCTGATGTCATAATCCCACACTTTTTGCCATGTCTGATAACGTCCATAGATAATGTGTACTAATTAAAAATGTGCAGTTGCCTGGGAATCTACTCTCCCCCTCCAATTGCTTATATTCTAATCCAGAACAAACAAAAAGCTGAAAGAGAGAATAATAGCAATGAAAAGTCTCTTATGTGATGCCTTTCCCCTACTCTATGACATACTAATCTCCTTGAAATGTTCAAATGCATCTTAATGGCCTTGGAGTAGCTGACCATGAGCATTTCACAACTAACCCTATCCAATTAAATAGTAAACTTTATGTCAGCCTCTGAAGAAAATGTCATATAGTCACTCTTTTTTCTTCACCCTTTGAAGAAGATGTGTGGATGACTCCTAAATTTTGAGTCAAATCAGGCTGAATGATTTATACTCCAAATTTATGCTCCAAATACAAATATAAATTCTTTGTCCTCTCAGATCACTCTTAATAAAAATAAATTTGTCATGAACATTTTTTACTTATGCCCTTAACAGCTTCCATATTCACTTGGGGTTTAATTATTTTTGCCACTCTTCTAGTTTTAGTTTTGGTATATACTGTATATACACTGCCTAACACCATTGCTCTCAGATGAATTATATATTGTTCTTTTATGTGAGTTTCTTGTTAAAAGAGCATCATGTCAGACTCTCAGAATGTGTGCTACTTTTTTTATTTTCATTTTCATTTATAAAGCCATTAATGTGCAGAGAACTAAACCTAACAGTCTTCATTGGATTTAAATAGTTTAATTCTTTGTTTAAATCTCAGCAAATAACATTCTTCAGAATTAATACTAGAATTCTAGTTTAAGATATTTGTGTTTCACAGTTTTACTATTTGTGATTAATTCAATTGTGTGTAACTAACAGATAAAGCAAATGGCTAGAAGCTACATTTTGCTCCATGAAAGAACAGAAAAGATGCTCAATGAGGCACTGAGGACTCCTGGCTCTTGTCCTCCGCTCCAATAGAGCTGCCTCAGACTTCTATTTCAGCATCTCCCTGGAAAGCCACCATCATAAGAATTAAATCTTCACTTGTTTTGTTCTCACACACAACTCTTTCCCATCTTGCCCCCTTGATTTCGGTACAATTCTCTGCCGCTAGGATATTTTTTTCTGTCTGCCATTATAATCATGTCACCCCATTGTTGTTGTCCCTTCACTGGCTTCTGATCCCATTTAGAATTCATTATAAGCTATTATTATTAACTTTCAAAGCTCTTCATGGTTTGGCCCCCATCTGTTTGCCAGCACTTGTTTCCCCCTATTCTCCTGTTCGTGCCCTGTGCTCTAGTGATCCAGGGCTGCTGATGCAGCCAAGGATTTCCTCTGCCCCTACTCGGATACATCCTTTCTCCCCCACTGCCCCCTCTTTTTGGAATCTCCTTCCCACGAATTTGCGGACCACCACCTCTCTAGACTATTTTAAGTCCAAATTAAAGACTACTCTATTTAGGGAAGCCTTTCAACTTCCATTTTGATTTTATGCCCATATTATTTGTATTAACTTACACTTTTATAGTATTGTTTTAATTCTGTTATAATAATATTTTATTAATTTTTATAGTTTTGTTTGTGGTTTTAGGTTGTGCACCGTAGGCAGGTTTTTGTGTTTATTGTGGATTGATGTTTTTCTTTTTTGTAAAGCGCTATGTAAAGCTTATGGCGCTATATAAATAAATGTAATAATAATAATACCAGAGGAGATATGCACATTTTAAATTATTATTATTATTATTATTATTATTTGCATTTTGGGATATTTTTTTGGCAAATATTTTGTGAAAAGATTTCCCATCCCACTCCACAAAAGAACACTGATGTTTTTACACAATGTTTTTGTACGAACTCCTGTGGTATTTGTGCAAAATCCTTTTTTTTTTCCTGTGTGGAAAAAACAACTAATGGGGGGGAATGGGGAGGGGGAAGCACTGGTCTTTTTGCTCACATAGGAGCAGCAAATCTTGCAGCAGTTGACTTTTTTTTTTCCAATGGGATGCCTCAAACTGTTACAAAAGGAAAGGGGAAGGAAGATTCCTTCTTCCTTCCACTTTTATATTGAAACAGGCTAGCAGGACTACCTCCTTGAAGACATTAACCCATAGAGAAAAGTTTTCTTAGTGAAGACAAGAAAATTGGTGAATATTATTGATGTATTTGCTCCATCATCTTACAAGCTGCTGGAGCTGGTTCCTGGACCCACCACTGAGAGAAGCCCTGATATTTTGGAGACTTGATATATTTTGTTGGTGTCTTGCTCCCCTCCAGCTTCATGTTCTTCCATCTCTTCTGCATCATGAAGGATGCTTTATGCTGGCATTTCACAGAAACTGGCTGCTATGCCCTCTTCTGTCCCAGCTCTTAACCTAACCACCACCAGATGTGCCACATGTGCCTCTTTTCTAAAATGCAGGCTGATGACTTAGACAGAAATTGGTCTCAGCTGTTGGTACACTGTTCCTGAGGTTTTACATCTCTCATCAAGGTAGGCATTCTTGACACAATAACCTTGGAGTTCCAGATCACATGGCAACTGCTTCTATTTGGCAAACTCCTATACAGGATGCCACCACTCATCTAATGGGTTAGGGTCCACAGCACTGTCAGCAAGTGCAATTGGTTGAAAGGCAGAACCACTTATTTAGCTTGCAAACACATGACTGAACACTAGATGGTGCCAAGTCGACTGAGAACCCCCCCCCCAGCATGTTGAGTAGAATGTGAAAAAAACAACAGCAGCATGCCAAGTTGACTGAGAGAGAGAGAAAAAGCAGTGTGTGGCCGAAAGAGCGGACCAGGATTAAAAAAGTGTGGTATATGGCTATAAGTTAGATTTGTTGAAGCAGCAGAACATTGGAAAACAAGTTATTGAAAAATGGGGGATGCCTGTACTTGCTCTCACTCCAATGTGATATATGCCATCCTGTACCAGCAATGCCCCTCTACAATCTGCATTGCACAAACAGGCCAGTTTCTACACAGGAGGATTAATGGACACAAACCTGACATTAGAAATGGAAATACAGGAATACAGGTCAGTCCAAACAAGACAAAAGTGTCCCTGGTAAGTCAAAAGTTCAGTCAAAAGGCAGATAAGGGAAGAGAGATTTGGCCTGTTCTGGATGGGGCTACATTCCTCCTAAATCTGAGATTTGTAGCTTGGGTACACTCCTGGACTGAATCCAAAGCCTAGAATCTCAGGTTTCAACAGTTGCCAGGATTGTATTTGCATAGTTCAAGTTGGTGCACCAGCTGTGTGTGTTCCTGTCAATGTCATAGCTGGCCATGATGGCACTCACATTTATTCCATCCCTTTGGGATTACTGTAATGCACTCAATGTGAGGCTGCCTTTAAAAACTGTTCAGAAACTTCAGCAGGTCAAAAATGCTGATGGGGGCTGGCTACAGGGAACATATATCATCTGTGTTGCAAAAGCCTCACTGACTACTATTTTTAAACCTAGATTTAAATAGAGATAATAATAATACCATCACCCTTCTGCAACAACCACTTAGCAACCAAAGGCCTGTCTAAATAAAAAGATTACAGATTAGAGAAGAGATGAGGGCCAAGAGAGAGGAAAGACCACAGGGGACAATCTACTTTCCCATGGATTGTCCCCTGTGGTCTTTCCTCTCTCTTGGCCCTCATCTCTTCTCTAATCTGTAATCTTTTTATTTAGACAGGCCTTTGGTTGCTAAGTGGTTGTTGCAGAAGGGTGATGGTATTATTATTATTATTATTATTATTATTATTTAGAATTGCTTATTTAATTGCTTTTAAAAACACTTTTGTATGCCTTGTTTTAACTGTATTCTGTTTTATCTTTTATCTTATAGTGTAGGCTGCCTTGACTACCGCATTGGGAGAAAGGCAGGATCTAAAATAAAGCAGAAAAATTAATTTACAATCTGCAGATTTCAATGGCTACTCAAATACTGAATTAGCATAGGTAATAGCACAAAAAGGAACTACAGCTGGACAAATCCTAAGCAAAGAAAGGAGACATGACATGGGTGAGTTACAATGCTAAGAGTTAACTGAATTAGTCAAGTATTCATTGAGGAGGAATTTTTCTCTTCAGTGTACATGAAGCCTAAGCTTGTGTTGGGTGATTTGTATTTGAGCTCCATAGATGCAGCAAGTGTTAGAAGTGGGGGGTGGGAGGCCACTCCATTGAACAGGCAAAATTGGACAATGCAATTCACCATTCAGCTTGTTCCTTAGACTGTGTGGATCATATTTATCCATTAATAGTAGGTACTTATAAGAAAATATTGTTGGAGGTATGAGTCTAAAATTAAAAATGTATTAAAAAATTCCAGGGATCTAGCCCTTTTAAAAATAAAAATATCTTCTTTAAAAGTAAAAACCACTTTTCTTTCAAATTAAGCAGAATAAAGCATTGGAATGCAGACACAACTCAATTAACATTTAAATGTGTGGTCTGATCACCCAGTCCATTAGACTCATTAAAACAACAAAGAAGTCAGTTTAAAAAGCATATCAAAAGTTTATTGAAGGTATATCAATCTTAATCTACATATTAAAACAAACTTAATAGATCCCTAACTAACTAAGAGGGTTTAAGTTAGGAAAAGACTCACCCAGCCTTTAAGCGGTGTGGGCTACATGCTACATGGTGACTCAAAGACACTCCTAGGAGAGCAAATAAGGCAAATATGGCTCCAGCCACATGGAGACAAAACTTAAAAGGAACTTAGACAAAGTGTTATATAATATTTAAATTTGGTCATGTGATGAATGACCCATTGCTTCAGTTGGCTGAAATTGCCTAGTTAAGAAAAGGGAGAGTGGAAGAACTGATGCATGCAGGGAAAATTCCTAAAAACATGAGATACACAAGATTGTATTGCATTACAATAATGATTTCCCCACATACTAGAAATATTAATATTTAGGTTTGTTTCTCTGGACTGGTTTGATAAAGATTTCCAAAAGGAAAGGAAATGCTAAGGCACACAAACCTGCAGGACTGTATCTAGATACCATCAAGTGTTGCAGCTGTAGCTATTGCCATTCAGCAGATGGTAGAAGGTCATCCATCAGCTTTGAGAAAGAAATTTCATCATCGCACCCATTTCTGAAAGGGGAAATGGCCATATCTTCCACACAAAAAGAAGTTTTCTTTCTAATTTTTAAGCATGAATTACCCCATAGAGCTAATTTAACTTGAGAAACTGGAACAAATCATAACTGTGATGGCATTATTTGGCAAAATACGCTAACAGCAAGAAAAGAAGGAAGATAACACCTGTTTGAACACTGCCAGGCCCTAGTGCTATCTACTTCGATAGTGTCACATCAAAAAAGAAAATTCCAATATAGCTCAAGATCCATCAAAGAAGAGAAGCCCCACTAATTAGTACAAGTTACCAAATAAGCCTGATAATCTAAACTAGGATGATGAAAAGCAAACCTGACTTCAATACGTGGAAGTTTCAATCGCAGGGAGAATTTTGTGGCATGTGACAAGATATTTGCTTATTTGATTCCTTCCCTTGGCATGTGCATGAGCACACACACACTTTGTCTCAAGAACTCAGAGCAGATTACAACAGATTTTATTTCCCAGGAAACAGGTCAGATTGTTCCCTCTCCTAAAGCAATTCCTTCTATCAACCATACAATGTCAGTGGGAAAATCTCATCAAATGCCTGCTGGAAATGTGGGAACAATTGAAAAAGGCAGGAAAGTGTAACCAGGCTGTCAATCAAGCCTATCAGATCTGAGCTCCAAAAAAGTCTATCAATAAGTATCCTAATTTTATTGGTTTGTATTATGGATTTATCATAGAATCATAGAATCATCGATTGTAGAGCTGGAAGAGGCCCATCCGGTCCAACCCCCTGCCACACAGGAAATCACGATCAAAGCATCCCTGACAGATGGCCATCCAACCTCTGTTTAAAGACCTCCAAGGAAGGAGACCCCACCACACTCTGAGGGAGTGTGTTCCACTGCCTAACAGCTCTTACTGTCAAAAAGTTCCTCCTAATGTTGAGGTGGAATCTCTGTTCCTGAAGCTTGCATGTTGCTCCATGTTCCAGTCTCTGGAGCAGCAGAAAACAAGCCCGCTCCATCCTCAACGTGACACCCCTTCAAATACTTAAACAGGGTTATCATATTGCCTCTTAACTGTCTTTTTTCCAGGCTAAACATACCCAGCTCCCTAAGCCTCTCCTCATAAGGCATCGTTTCCGGACCTTTCACCATTTTAGTTACCCTCCTCTGGACATGCTCCAATTTGTCAATATCCTTTTTGAATTGTGGTCCCCAGAACTGGACAGAGTATTCTAGGTGAGGCCTGACCAAGGCAGAATAGAGTGGCACTATTACTTCCCTTGATCTAGACAGTATACTTCCATTGATACAGTCCAAAATCGCATTGGCCTTTTTAGCTGCCGCATCATACTGTTGACTCATGTTCAACTTGTGGTCTACTAGGACTCCTAGATCCCTTTCGCATGTAGTCTCGTTCAGCCAGGTCTTCCCCATCCTATATCTATGCATTTCATTTTTCCGCCCTAAGTGTACTACCTTACATTTCTCCATATTGAATTTCATTTTGTTAGCTTTGGCCCAGCTCTCCAGTCTATCCAGGTCATTTTGAATTTTGATCCTGTCCTCTAGGGTATTAGCTCCTCCTTCTAATTTAGTGTCATCTGCAAATTTGATAAGTATGCCCCTAATTCCCTCATCCAAGTCATTGATAAAGATGTTGAATAGCACTGGGCCCAGGACAGAACCCTGTGGCACCCCACTGCTCACATCTTTCCAAGATGAAGAGGTGCCACTGCTGAGCACCCTTTGGGTTCAGCTGGTCAACCAATTACAAATCCATTTAACAGTTAACTTATCTAGGCCACATTTTACAAACTTGTTTGCAAGAACGTCATGGGGAACCTGTGATAGATATCTGCCTGGGAACACACCAATTCCAAATCTGCATTGTGATTTCTAGGAGCATCTGAGATTTGGTCCCTCCTTGCTTGTTGATGTAGAAGACCATGGTGGTATTGTCAGATACGACTTGAACCACTCTTCCCTGAAGTGACGACTCGAATGCTTTCAGAGACTTGAACACTGCTAGAAGCTCCAGGACATTGACGTAGAGTTTGCTCTCCTTCAATGACCAGAGTCCATGGACATTCAAACTGTGCGAGTGTGCAGCCCACCCAGTTGTGGAAGCATCTGTCATCAGGGACCTGGAAGGATGAGTCGCAAAAGGCAGACCCCGTTGGAAGTTTCCTGGTTGATTCCACCACTCCAACAGTGCGAGTATGGGGTGAGGTAGTGACAGAAGCTTGAAGGGGTTATCTTTTATTGGACTGAAGGACCAGAGGAACCATGCCTGTAGCAGCTGCAGCCACAGTCTGGCGAGCGGGGTCACGGCTGTGGTGGATGCCATGTGTCCCAGAACACACTGAATGAAGTGAGCTGTCACTCTCCTCTGTTTGATATAACAGTGCATGTGTTGTAGAATGTGTTGTAGAATGATGAATCTGTCCTCCAGAAGGAAGTTCCTGCCCTGAATAGAGTTCAGTTGTGCACATATGAACTTTGCAAGCTGAGACAGCTCCAGATGAGATTTGTCTAGGTTGACTACCAGTCCTAGATCTGGATGGGCCTGTTATTAGCCAATCGTCCAAGTATGGAAATATCACCACCCCTTTCGTGTGGAGGTGAGCCACTACTGGTGCCATGCATTTGATGAAGACTCTCAGAGCTGTACAAAGGCCGAATGGGTGGGCTGTGAAGCGGTACATATTGGAACCAACCACAAACGCAAAGAATCGTCTGTCGGAGCTATTGCGATGTGGAAGTACGTGTCGTGAAGTTGATGGGTCTATGGACTATATGAATAAATTGATTGATTATCAAATCTAGAGATCTTTAAAAAAACAAGTTTCTTCAAGAACAATATTAAGGAAGAAGCTTTGCTAACTTTATCTGCAATTGTTGTTGTTGTTGGCCTATACATGCACCAGAACAATAAATCAAGCAGTTTATAACTCTTTTTATTGTACCACATGCTTCTGTAAGGGATCATCTTTCTAAATTTGTGTGCACATAGTTTAGATTTTTTTTGGTGTACCTATAATTAACCTGAGGATAAAGGCCACCTTCTGAATTGGTCCCACCTCTGCTTTGCTTCCATTCTCTACAGAACAGTATCCAAAATGTGATGTCTCTAAAAGTGATGCTTAGGGCACATAAGGTTTTGTGTTGTGGCAAGGTTGCAGTAAATTGTTTTGTATACTTTAACTGATATGAAGTACCCAAAACATTTTAAATAAATAACAGGGAAGTGGCAAAGGGATCATAATAAATGCATATCCAAAACCAAAAAAGATAATGGAACTTCACCTTTCAGAAAACTGCTAGTGTTCCCCCAGGTTTTTTTCAGCGGTTACCAGCAGTATAAGATAGATCAAATCTATTTTGCAAACTGATTCGGGGAAATAAAGAGATTACACACAAGAAAAGGGGTGAAATAAAAGGGTCTTTATTTGATCCTACCTATTTAATACCTTCTAAATCTTCAGTGGGAGGAGGCAACCTAGTGTGTTAGCAGCTGGGGCAGTTCATCTATCCGTGACCAATAATCCCCAGCTTCCCCTGGCGAACACCTGGGCCCTGGAGAGGAACCCCAATGAATGAGGTTGCTCCCCAGCCAGCCTGCATCTGGAAGGTCAGCCCAAAAGTCCCTCACCCAAGCTGCATGGGTTAAGGTGAGGGATTATCCTTCAGCCAACCTGAAGGTAGGTCTCCTTCACTTCCCTAAGTCACATGACCTAGAGTAGGCTGTTCCAGAGACCCTCCCTTCACCAAAATAAGTACCAAGGTGCACAACGAAAGCTACACCTCTCCCTTTCCTGCTTTTGAGTGTTTGGAATTTAACCTATATTAGACACCACCCTAGCCAATTTCCCATATGCCGTTTCCCTAGTATGGGGCAGGTGAAAAAAAAAACCTGAGAAAAGGGGTAAAAAATTCCTACCTGGCTCCAAAGCAACCATTATCATGCTATTTCACTGGTGGGAGGGTGGGTTGTCGATCGCAGCAAAGAAGAGGAAGTGAGGGGCAGCAGGGCTTAAATAGCCTCTGCCCCCACCCCTCACCCCCCCATCGCTGGTGCACACATTGACGACCATTTCATGGGGTCTCATTTCCCTGCCTCACCTGTCTGCAAATGCAGTTCCCTTTCCGGATGGCTCTGCCGCTCGGAGGGGAGCTGGGTTGTACCCAAGGCTCTTTCAAGCTTCTGGTGGACAGCCAAAACACTGCTGCTCCACATGGCCTTTAATGTTTCAAATTGCTCTGTTTTGACTGTTTTAAGCTTGTGTTTTGGGATTGTTTTTAGACTGTTTTTAAAAGTTAAAAAGTATTTTAATGTGTTTTAAAAATGTGTTTTATCTTTGTACTGTTCTAATTGCTTTTATTTGTTCATCACCTCAGGAGTCTTTGTGGGCTAGGAGGCAATATAGTAATATCTTAAGTAAGTAAGGATATGATGTCTGCATACCATTGTGAGGTTCACATCTCATTTTCCCTGCACACATATAGCCAGCTCTTTTTTGCTAGAAATATCTGGGTACCAATGCCGTCCCAGCCTCAATTCAGTCCCTATGAAGCAAATGGGAAAAGAGACCCAAAGTAGGGCAAACCTTGACTTCTGTCCAGGCACAGTTGTCAAAATGTAAAGATTTCAGGAATGTACCATTAAAACAAACAAAAAGGAAAGTCAAGTCTAACCAGTAATAAGAAAAACATGCTGCCTGATGGTTTTTGTAAGAGTAGAATGTATTGATAAACTGTACTCTTGCAATTTTGTAAGAGTACAATTTATCAAAACTCTTCTTTTTAAAAAAAAAAGAAAAAAAAAAGCTCACAACCATTCCATGAAAAAAGGCTTTGATTTGCCAAAGTCTAGAACAGATTTTTATTACAAACATCCCCCATTTATTTGATGGGTTAGGGACTAGAACTGTCAAAATGTGGAAATGGCTGAAAAGCAGAACCATCTTTTTTTAGCTTGTAAATGCAAGACTGAACACTAGATGGTGCCGAGTCAACTGAGAGAGAGAAAAAAGTGTGCTGTAGAAACTGAGAGGAAAAAAAACCAACCCAGTGTGCTGAGTTGACAAAGAGGGGAAAAAAGACAGTGTGTGGTCAAAAGAGCAGACCCGGGATTGAAAGTGCAATACGTAGCTATAATTTAGATCTGTCAAAACAATGGAGTGCCAAAAAACAAGTCGTCAAAAATTGGGGGATGCCTGTGTTATGTAATAGAGTTTGTATGCTGTGATTCTCTTCTCAGTTTCTGTTCAATAGGTTTATTAATAGTATTAGTATTAGTAGTGTTATTTCTCTTGATGTTTAAAGCACAACCTCTCCATGACCTACCTTGTCTCTAAGCACAATGGCAGTACACTTGCTAAAGGTACATTGGATCACAGCCCCTTAGGTCACCTTGGAAAAAGATTGTTTTTGGGAGATGCCCACAGGTTCCCAGACATTGCTAAGCAGCAGGTCAGTCTGACTCTGGGTAAATGGCAATTTTGCTACATTTATAGCCCTCTCATGGTGAGACCTCATCCAACAACAGGTTGAGCATATTGCATCTTGGCTGGTGTGCTGCAGGCTCCTCAACCCAACCCTTCACCTTTGATGGGTTGAGGAACCTGCAACAGTGACACCAATAGATAACTCCTTGGTTGCTTCATGCTTATAGTTGAGTTTTAGAGATGTCCCTGGTGACATAGAATCATAGAATCATAGAATTGCAGAGTTGGAAGAGACCACGAGGGCCATCCAGTCCAACCCCCTGCCACGCAGGAAATCACGATCAAAGCATCCCCAACAGATGGCCATCCAGGATGATTGTGTAAAGTGATTTTCCATATATTTCCAGTCTGTTCAACATGGTTTTTTTGTTTGTTTGTTTGTTTAGTTAGTCAAGAGGGGTTTTTTGGTGGTGGAGGGAGAATATGGATTTGGTCGTAGTCATTTATGTTAATTAGATCAAGGGTGGATTACTGAACCACATTCTGTATGGGTTACCCTCTGATGAATGCCAAGAAACTTCAACTAGAAAAATGCAGCTGGCTGGACAGATACCTGGAACATATGACTATTATTATACCATTTTTACTGATTTCCAGTTCACTTTGTGCACTCAATCAAATGTTCCCACAGATTTCACTTTCATATGCATCCTGGCCTCCATGTGATGCTGGTAGGTATCTTTGAAGGTAGAAGGCTTTGTTGTAGCTTTTAAAGCAATGATTTATGGCCCTGTCTCAAGGAAGCTTTAGCTGTGTATTCCTCCATTGGCGTGGTGGGAGGATAGCTTTGTGGTCACTTCCTTTTCTAAAGGGGAGTCCAGATGGTGAAATAAATCCTCATGGAATCCCATGTGTCCAAATAGAATCCCACAGCATTCCATCCTTTTCAGAGGGAGGGGGAACAAAAGTCAGGGAAAGTCCATGGCAAAAGCCTCCAGGACTTTCCCTGAGTTTTTTGACAACTGCAAGGGAAATGTGCACTCCGTCATGTTAGGACAACCAAATCGTGTTGCAGAACATTCCTGAAGAGGACAGCTGATTCATTGGACATACACAGGGGAAATCAGATCGTGGAACCACCATTTTGGATTGTCACCATAGCAATCATGTGCTCAGGTGATGAAACAGGCTTTCTTTCCTTCTTCTTTTTTTCCCCATTACTTCATCAGAAGATTGCTCTTCAGCACCTTGGAAATAGTTTTTTTTTTTTTTACATACTGTTCGGTGGGGGCAATTTGGGGAGTACAAGACTGGAAATAGATCACTTGTGGCCACCATCTTGATTCTCTGGCATGCCTCCATGTGAACAGCAAACACACCAGTAGCCTTGCACACCAGTGACCTTGTTAAAAAAATGTTGAGATAGGAGATTTTCAGACGCCTCTTTCAGCCTCTTGCCGCGCAAGCAGCCTCCAGTGCAGTAACGAGGCTGCCGCGCGGCAAGGGGTCCATTTCGGACGATGCCGTTTCTCTCTTGGCATTGTCCGTGACTGTTGCGGCTAGCGTTGGAGGCGGCCGCACTGTTTTTACTCACGGACAACTTCCGTGAGTGAAAAACAGTGCGGCCGCCTCCAACGCTAGCCGCAACAGTCATGGACTCTGCCGAGAGAGAAATGGCGTCATCCGAAATGGACCCCTTGCCACGTGGCAGCCTCGTTACTGCACCGGAGGCTGCTTGCGTGGCAAGAGGCTGAAAGAGGCATCTGAAAATCTCCATAGATGACAGCTGCTGTGAATTGGCATATGAGCACACCAGTCCACATTTTATTCCCCTATCTAGACCAGCCCCAAGATTCTGTGGTTCATCCTAAGTGACTTCTGCAACCTGGGAAGCATCTTGTCTCATTCTAGCCCATGGAATGTGAGAGCATATGGCTGTGGTTTTCTTCTTGGGAGGTATGAATCATTGCCCCAGGGAGCATGTATACATTCAATACTTGTCTCCACAATTCTATTGAGCATACTCTCTTCAACAAATCATGGCTAGCAGGAAAGAAAAGGGGAAAAAATCCTCCATGTAGATTTGAACCGGTGCGTTTATGGATGTACCATCAAGTTTGCTTACTTGTTGCTTCTGCTTTTTATGTATTCTTTCGTTGAAGGAGAGAAGAGCTATTTTTTGCTTATGGAAAAATTTGAATCAACAATCTCCTGAGTGTGTCATTTCTTTCACACACAGCATCACACAGCTCCTTTGGTGGTACCTTTGGTTGCTGCCTTACTCTCTGCATACTTTGTACATAGAAGGAGTATGGTGAACAAGCTTTCAGTTCAGCCTCCATATTTTGGTTGGCATTGTATGTAGGAATTTCCCCCTGAGTGGAGTGCTGTGTGGAGCACTGCAGGTATTCTCTCATTTCCCCCATAATTTGGATATTTTTCTGATTGCCTGTGCTTTCTCAATCCCATCTGGGTTAAGCAGACATTGGATACAGCAACATAGCTGTGGCATATCTCTGGTCCTGACATAACGTGTGAATATAGAATTGCTCTGCCAACTATCTGTAACTATTAATATTTTCCCCACAGCTCAAACTTTCCTGAAATCCCATTTATTATGCCACCCTGGCTTTTTTCTGACAGCTGGTTATCACTCCAGGTTTTAGCCCCTTCTGATCAGCTTTTCATCACTGATCAAAGTGATGTGGTATTATGGCTGTCACAGCAGAAATTTAGAAATTAGCAAAGCTTTGGTAGGACTATGGTATCCTGAAATAAAGGACATTCATTATCCACAAAAGAAAAATGGAAATGCTGTTCTTTTTTGAAGACCATCCTCATGTGACCATTTCAGTGTTCTTAATGAGCATATCCCCACCCCTGGCAAAAAATTAATTGTTCTTATCTTTACAGTTCCATTTTGATCTTATTTATTAGTGAGCATGTAATTAATTTGATTTGTTTAAGCTTTTCTTCATAGAATTAAATCTGATTCCAAGGCACATATCCATGCAAAGCCCTTTGATGTAACTTCTGCAACATGGGAACAATGTCTGAATATTACTTCCCCCAGAAGGCAGCTGATTGCCCTGCCCTGAAGCTAGCTAGTGGCATCACATGATTCTGGCTGGACAATAGCAGGAATAGGACAGGCATACTGTCTTATTTGGAATGTGCCTCCCCCCTAACTAGCAGTAGTCTGCAAATAACAGCAATAGCAGGAGCTTTTGTATACTCCCCTGTTTGGGGGAAGCTTTTGTATGTTCACACACTAGTGGAAGCACCAGGGAGAGGGTTGTTGTGGAACTGGGAGAACAACATAGAGGAGTAAATAGAGTGAGAATAATGTGATCCTGCAGATGTTGCTGGACTGAAATTCCCAGCATTCCTTACCACAGGCTATGCTGGCTGGGGCTGTTGGGACCTGCAGTCTAACAACACCTGTCCTAAGACAACAGTGGCCAGAGTGATTCCAGTAGGACTGGTTGGTCCCTGAAAAACTAAAATCTAGGCAAATGAGAATGGAGGGAAGGGGATAAGGGAAGGGATGATACCCTCAGTGAGCTTTAGCTTCTAGAGATCTAATGACATTATCAGACGTAGCAAAAATTGTGGGATAATAACATCAGGGTAGCGTGAATAGGCCCCTCTATTACATTATGTTGTTGTCCTCATGTTATTATCCCATGCTCCAGCCACGAAAAAGGTGTTCACGGGATAAGCTGTGAATAGATAACCAATAGTGCATTTTTCATGCTAATGACTGTGTGCAAAAACATGTCCCATTGTAATTGCGAGATTATAGCGTGAATGGGTGGTCCTCAGCAAGAAAATGTCTGGGTGAGAAAGCAAAAACAAAACACAGGATGCTCTGTTTATGAACTGTCCCCTTTACTTTTGCATGTTCTAAGGCTTGTTTCAGTGCTTGTGCATTCATTTACTTTCTTAATTAAGGTGTGGTGTTTTTTGTTTTTTTTTTAGTTTTAATTGCACATGTGTCTTCTCATGAGAACTGCCGAAATTTCACCAATGCCAAATCATGGAAGTAAACTCCTATTCTTGAAGTGCTAGTGGTCATCATGCAATAACTCCATGGCATTTCTTTCATGTGATTACAGGTACGTGCAATAATAAGTGTTATAGTGCCATGACGTTCCCGCTATCTTCATTCGCAGAATAAAGTATTTTTAGACAGTAGTCTGATAATGTCCTAAGGCTTCTCACATGCACTGGTTTCTTGAAAGGCTGAGAAGAGTGCATGAAGAACAGCCACCCTGGGTCCCACACCAGGAGAAATGTGTAGAGTGTCCACTTTAAGGGAAGAAGTAGTGCCACTCTAGTCTGCTTTGGTCAGACCTCACTTGGAATACTGGGTCCAGTTCCATGCACCACAGCTCAAGAAAGATGTGGACAAACTGTAATGTGTCCAGAGGAGGATGACCAAGATGGTAAACTAAGCCCCAGAAGGAAATGGCTTAAGGAGCTAGTTATGTTTAACTTGCAGAAGAGAAGATGAAGAAGTGACATGGTAGCCATCTTTAAATATATGAAGAGATGTCATATAGAAGATGGAGTGAGCATGTTTTCTGCTGTTCCAGAGACTAGAAGCCACTATGAATTCAAATCACAACAAAAGAGTCTAATTAGGAAGAACTTTTGTTCTGTAAGGGCTGCTTGACAGTAAAATAGGCTGCCTTAGGGGTGGATAGGGTAGACTCTCCCTCTTTGGAGATCTTTAAACAGAGCTTGGGTGGAAATTTTTCAGGGATGCTTCAGTTGTGTATTCCTGCATGGCAGGCATTATACTGATGACTTTTGCAGTCCCTTCCAGCTGTATGATTCTATGGAATATAAATTCAATAAATATTGAATTGAGGGGACTTAAAAGGCCAGTGGGAAATTCCACGTAGGACCCCACCCATTTCTCCATTATCACCACTCTAGTTTGAAAGCCCAGGAACTGGTAGCAAGCACTCTCCTCTCTTAGGAGGTGCTTAAATAAAAGACAGATATACTAAATCATCATCATTATTTTAAATAAATAAATATAAGTATGTGTGCCTCTGTGTTTGAATATTAAAGTATAACTGATCACTGTATTAACTCTTCACTTTTCTTTTTGGAATGGCTCTCCAAAAGGCAGAACAGAAGACAAAAGGATATAGCTTCATTTTAGTAGAAGCAATGTGTTAGGACTTTATCACGCAAGGCTTGTACAGCGTGAATGCAGGTGTGTAATAATGTCTATGTCCTTTTACACAATGTTGTCTCCATCCTGTTGTCAGTTTGTATTCAACTCATTGTTGGAGAATACCTTTTCATTGATGGAGGAAACCCATCAATGGCTCTTAATCTTGCTACTTTTCTATAACAACCCTTTGTGCAATAGATCCCTTCCATTGCAGTAGTGAGATGCTGGCAGTCATATGGCATCAGTGGGCATAATTCTCCTCCTCTCCAGCCCTCTCCTTTTTTATTCCAAAGTAGGCTCTTTTTCCTTTTATTGTCTATTTCTTTCCTTTTTTATCCCCCCCTAATTGTATTGCTGTAATTGCAAAATTATGGCAAAAATCTTTAAAAAATACTGGATGGAATGCTCGGTAGGGTCAGAAAGGTGGAGTTATGACACTGGTGCAGAAGACAGATTGCACAACTATAGTATTTCCCAAAAAGCAACTACAATTGGGCTTTCACCATCCTTCCTTCTAAACCTGGGTTATGACACAGCCTTGAAAACGGTTAAACAAAGACTTCAGGACATTACCTTTTGCAATTTGCAGGATAAATCCTTTCTGTCATGCTCACCTAGTGAATTGCATATACCATATTCAGGTTCATTTGCTCTTTACATAAACAACTTGACTGTTCCAATCTATCATATATTGTTTATGAAGGCCAGATGTAATGTTTTTCCTTCAGCAATGTTGTATGGTAGATATGCGGGGCTGCCATTTGCATCAAGGCTCTGTCCATGTGGGTCGCAAGAGGTGGAAACCATGTCTCATATCCTACTATCCTGTGTCCTTCATTCTCAGAGTCGTAAACAACGGATTTCTTCCTTGCTATGCCATCTACCTGGCCATTCGGAGAGGTTCTATGTCAAATTCTTACTAGAGGATAAATGTCCTAATATTACCTTGTCAGTTGCTAAGTTCTTATCTGTGGTCATTAAGACCAGTGAGAGGGAAGTTAATAGTTGAATAAGTTGGATGAGCTCCAAAAAAGTATATCAATAAGTATCCTAATTTTATTGCTTTGTATTATGGTTTTATCTATTAATGTACATCACATCTGTTATTTGATGGTTCTATGGACTGTATGAATAAATTGATTGATAATGCAACTATAGACCACTGAAGCAGCACAATTGCATAATTCATGAGGGTTGTGATAAGGAATGTTCCCAAACCGATATGTTTCCATTCTCTGAACTATTGCTATTGCAGCAAGACAGCAGGCTGGTGTAATAAAGTCTTTAGTCATTTTTGCTAGACTGGAGGTGTCTGAAAAGGTAAGGGGGCAATAGTTTTTGCAAGCAGGGTGCTATGATTCTCTGTATGGATTAAGTCTCACCAGAAAGGCAACAACAGGGCAAGTGCTAAAATCTATTTCTGGCTAGCTTTTAGGGATCAGAAATAATAATAATAATAATAATAATAATAACAACTAAAGAAAGAAAGACAAGGGCCCCCAGAGAACTAGTGAGTGTTGACTCTAGTGCTTCAACTTTAGGAGGAAAAGTATCTTTGGGAGGACATTACCTCAAGTGTGAGTTCTTCATGTGTGAAGAAGAAAAAACTAGAATCATGGATTTTCTGTTCTTAATTGCAACCAAGGCAAAGGCTTAACAGAAGTACCATCCTTGATGGAAGTTTTGCAGAGAAGCCTTTTTCTTTGTATTCTGCTTCTAACATACATGCAAGAATATAATTTAGATTGTGTGTCCAAACAAAACGTTAGTCCCCTCCCCCATCCCACAATGACAGACAGACGCTAAATTAGTTGAAAAAGATATTGGCAATAAATGGCCACAACTTTATTGATGACAGCTGCAGTTGGTTGGGTCTGGATCCAGACATCGGTCAACCCATCTATTGATTGATGAATTCATTGTCAGCCCACCTGCCAAGTGAAATCCAAGAAGGGAGGAGTTCCCACAGGTCCCAGTGCATCCTGTCCAACCTCCTCCCTTCCCCAGAAGCTGGGGAGGAACCCATAAAGTGCATGCCCTAAGCTGGCATGCCCTGACAGTCCATGCCCCCCATACCCCTGTATGGAATCTCTGTGACCTCTCAGTGACAGAGACTCCAAAACCTTGGATCCAGGACTCATGCCAACCCCCCCTCCAAAGTTGTGACAATAAGGAAATATAAGGACATGAATAAATCCCTGCCTAAAGGGTGGGTGGGTCAGCTCACAGAGAGCGACTGGCCAGCTTGGTGAGGCAAAGGAATAACTAATTGATCACCGGACCAGAGGCAAGCCTATTGCAAGAGGCGGCTTCCCTTTCTCCCTCAGCCAATCAGATTCAAGCTGGGATGCTCAACTCCAATTGGCTACTGGATTACAATTCCAACCAATCGGAGCAACACAGGCTTTGCTCCAATTGGGTGCTTCTCCACTATCCTCCCAGCCAGATGCAAAGCTCACTGGGAGGAAGACGGACACTGCATGGTGACAACCATGCTCTGCCATTGTGTGTGGGGGGGAGCTTGCTGGACCACAAAATGGCTGGCAGGTAAGTCCAGCAGCCCACTTACTTTTAGTACATGATAAGTAATCCATTACTGTCTCTGCTCATAATTTCTCTATATGATATCAGGAATGTTTGGAGAACATGTTTCAAAGACTATGACATATGCATTTTAGTTCTCCATGTCTAAATGATTGAGGAAAAACCCTATATAAAGCATGCTATCTGTAAAAGAGGTGTTTCCCTCTTCACTGGCACTTTTATGCCGTAGAGTCTTGAGCGGCGGGGGTGGGGGGAGACACAGAATGCAGTTGTCAAATAAACAAGTTTGCTTTGTTTCATCTTGGTGTCACGTCTCTTGGTGAAAGGAGGAAAGAGGCATGGATTTTCTGGAAAGCATTTCCCCCCTTCAGTAGGCTTATCTCATGCTCCCAGGTTCATGCTAACATAATTTTGGGAAAACATATTGGGCACATCTGGCCCTAGTGAACTTCTGTTTTTTGGGGGGGAAGCAGGCTTGGGAAAAGTTGTCAGACCCCAATGGTATCCTTTTTCACCTGCAGGCCACAAAGTTCTGACATTAATAATAATAAGGGATCTTAATAATAACCAGGAAGTGGTTTGAGGTCTTGAACACATGTTATATTTTTCCAAGGGCAAAAAGGGAAAGAAATTCTGAAGGATGTGGTGGAGTAGGAGGCTTCTTCCAATGGTCTTCAACGAGAGATGTCAAAATTTTCCTACCCATACAAAGTAACACAGGTTACATTATATCAGAAGGGGAAACTTTGGCAGGGAAATGGACAGGTAGTTTTTCCAAACCTCCATGGACTGGCTTTGAAAAATTACCCCAGGTCTTCTAATGGTCTGGAGGGGGGAAGGGCATCCATGGCTCAACCATGTCTGATGTTTCTCTTTCTTGGTAGAGATTCCTGTGTCATACTTGAGCCTGGTATCTCAGCAAAACCCAGAAGCATGAGTGGTTTGGAAATAGAAGGCTGCATGCACAACTATTGTGAATGGTGTCATTTGGCTAGCCCTTTCATAGGTTGCCAACAGTCAAACATATTGCTGTGGCTTAATTTATAGTGACTGAATGGGGGAGCTGATTCACAGAAACAATGCTCCCCTATGAGCACGACTGAACCACATGCTTTCTTGTGGTCTTTCCTGGTTTATATGTGTCCACATTGATAGAAGTGAGTTGGCACTGTAGTTTTTTTCCATGTTGGACATTGATTTAGCTTTGTGCAGTAAGATCATCAAGTGCAGTACATTACATGGCAACAGACTTAGTACAGTGAAGTCATTAAACACATTACACAGTCCCAGACCTGGGTTTGCCATAGAAACAGAATGTTCTCTCAACTGGAAGTAACAGGCTATCTTAGCTATATGATAGGTGTTCCAGTGTGGTCCTTATAATTTTAAAAACTTTGTTTAATGCATTCACTCTTTACCCTCCAGTGCATCCATAAAAATCTTAGTTTCATATCCAAAATAATGTAATATGAGCATCCCTGAAATAAACTGTTTTCTTTTCTGTTCTGTTGTTGTGCTTGCAGAATTAAAACGTTACTCTCGTCTATTCAAGAGTGAAAACAGATGCCAAATTTTAAGTGTGTTGGGAAAGGTTTCCATTTGAAGGCACTTGTTTTCTGATCAATGTTCGAAATACTTCCAGAAGTTTGAAAATGCTTAATCTGTTTTCTCTCTCATTTAGGAATTTGTAACTTGTTTCTTAGGACAGGGCAACATAGATTACTATTTCACTAGGGGGAGGGGGCAAAATTTTATCTTGATAAAATATGTCACTCCACAGGAATTCAGAAAAATTCTTATTTTTATTTACTTGGTTTCACACAGTCCTTATGTTCTAGAGCTAATTGGTTTAGATTGAGGTGACATTATTTCTGATAGAAGGACAGGCAAAATTTTTATTCCCATATAAAAGTCTTGAGCATTCTCATTTTCAAATGTTGTCTGGTGGGGGGCATACAAGGAATGGCAGATTCTCTGCAAGAATCTTCAGAGGAGAAAATCTGCCAGAAGCCTCCAGCAGACTATAGTGGAATAAAGTAAAGATTCTATAGGTTTTCTTCTTTGAGTGATTCAAGGACATACAAGGGTGTTGTCTAGATGGTGAATATACTCCTCATAGAATTTGCAGGGAATACCTTTTGTCCCAGTGAGATCCCACGGTGATTCATTATATTCAAAAGGTGGAGGGCCCAAAACACCAAAAACTACATGGGAATTCCAAACTTTAAAAAATAATGCATAGAAATGTGCACTATTGCCTGTTTGGATATCTGTTTCAAATCATAGTGCACTCTCAGAGAGTAGTGAAAGTGAAAATCTGATTGGTCGGATGTGTGCAGGGGGCAGGCTTGCTGGCCAAATGCACCATTTTGGAGTTTTGTGATAGTGATCATGTGCACTGCACTGAGGTGACCAAACCACTGCTTTAAGCAGGAGGTTGCACTTGCAAACCCTTGATTTACAGTTAAAAAAAATACTGTGCAGTAGCAGCAACTTGTGGAGAATAATCATGTGATAATAATTCACTCTCAGCCACCATCTTGATTCACAGGCATAGCTGCATGTGAACTTCAAACACAGTCAGCTTCGCATACCAATGATTTTGCCAAAAAAACAGTGGAGACAAATAAATGCTGCTGCGAATTTGCATTAATGTGCAGCAATCTACATTATATTTCCTCATATAGACAACATCAAGGATACCAAAAATTTCAGGGACTGCAACATACAGAGATGCCACAATTGCAAATTCAACAATACCCTGGATCTGACTGCTAAGACAATTAACTGCTACCTCAGACAAAGAAGCTTTTGAAGTTTTTGCCCACTTTCAGTGCAATGGTGCTGTGTTTGTGTAGCGGATTCACAATAAAGTTTAAAGATCTTCTTTGGCCATTTTGAAGATTACATTGAAAATAAGCTCTACTTTAAATCAGCATTTGCTATGGTGACTTTTTGACATCTCACAATGGCAAGTTTCGCTATTCAGATCAAACAGTTCCCATTTTTATTTCTTTTAGGGAAAGGGATTAATGGCTTTTGCATATAAACCATATATGCCAATGTACTATGACTATGTTGTATCAGTGTATTGACCAGAAAAGAGAGAGATTCCTGGGGGATGGGGAGTATTCTCCCTAAATGTTACCCTGGCACACAATTCTGGTATAATTAGTCAATCTGTGTCCTCTTAATTTTGAATAATGCAATACAAGTGTACCTCAGTTTAACAAAGGAGATTATTAGAGACAGTGAAATGTGCCCCCCCCCCAAAATGCATCCCAAACCATGTCAGAAGATTGTGATGAGAACAGAAAGGGTGACATTATCAGACACCTGCGTCCTCAGCCATTCCTGGGGTGTAGCACTGCTGTGGATGAAGTTTCACTTTTGTATTGATGGGGACAAGCTGCCAATAAAAAGGGACACCTTATTTACATCTGTACTATGCCCCAAGAATGCTGAAGGACATAGTCATATGGTAATACCACCTTTTTCTGTGATCTTCTGACATGACATGATCTTCTGACATAGTTTTTTCCACATCTGATAATCTCCAAAGGTGTTGTATTCCTGGACATTACTTTTTTAACAGAAAATTTTGTACCAGAGGCAGAAATAACATGGAAAGAATAAGGATAGGTTCTTGATTCAGTAAATGTTTTGTATAAAACTAAAATAAATAAATAAATAAATAACACACATTGAAAAATCAAGTAAGCCTTGCATATGTCAGCCACATCATTTTGAACCTTATAGAAGTTACTTAAAAGTTTCTTCCAAAATGCATCCAGGGATTTCTTTCTTTCACCAGCTACCTTCCGTATAATTTTCATTTTGGTGGCCACACATAGATTTATGTTTTTTTGACATGTTGGGTATAGCTGGTAAAAGAGGATTACTTATTCTTTCCTTTTATCTCTGTTTTGCTGTTCACACATCGTCAGTAAGGCATTCTGGAGGCAGCTGCTGTATATCTTTTGTGTTGCAGGCAGGCACACATAGTTACAATAGGATAATAGAATCATAGAGTCATAGAATTGCAGAGTTGGAAGAGACCATGAGGGCCATCTAGTCCAACCCCCTGCCATGCAGGAAATCATGATCAAAGCATCCCCAATAGATGGCCATCCAGCCTCTGTTTAAAGACCTCCAAGGAAGGAGACCCCACCATGCTCCGAGGGAGTGTGTTCCACTGCCAAACAGCTCTGTCAAAAAGTTCCTCCTAATGTTGAGGTGGAATCTCTGTTCCTGGAGCTTGCATCCATTGTTCTGTGTTCTAGTTTCTGGAACAGCAGAAAACAGGCCTCCTCCATCCTCAACGTGGCACCCCTTCAAATACTTAAACAGGGCTATCATATTGCCTCTTAGTGTCTTTTTTCCAGGCTAAACATACCCAGCTCCCTAAGTCTCTCCTCATAAGGCATTATTTCCAGACCTTTCACCATTTTGGTTGCCCTTCTTTGGACACACTCCAAGTTGTCTGTATCCTTTTTGAATTGTGGTGCCCAGAACTGGACACAGTATCAGCTAGAGCAAAATCACATTCTTCCCCAGCTCTGGCTTTATTGAATTCTTTGCTACAGATGTGCTGTTGTAACCTGTCAGTGAAAATGTGTATTTCTTTGCCCTCTTCCACCATCCTCCTAATGTTGTTGCTGCTAAAAAAACTTCCAACCAAACAGAGATCGAGTAGAAAGATGGGGTTTAGGCAGATATAATGACTTCGTAAAAAGGAGCTTCTTTGTCAGAGGCTTTGTTAACTGAGGTATGTCTGTATAAGCAACTTGATGGTACTTTTATTTTGGTATCTATTTTTTTATGTTTAGTGTATGGGCCTCAAAATTTGTCATGCTTCTTTATTTCTTGCTGAATGGGGAGTTGATTGACAAAGTGTGAGCCCAGTAAATCCAAGCAATGGTAACCCAATTGTTCCACTGCCAGCATCAAATCATATATCTGTCATTTGCCAGCCGGTAGCTTTAACATTATTACAGGTTTTTGGATTTGCTGAAGATTATAGGTGACATTTACAGAGAACCGCAGAATTCCAGAAACTTCTGAGATTTGTTTTATCAAAGGTGACACATTGAATAACCGACAGGTTAGAAGCAGGAAGGCCAGACTATGTGAACTGTGGACAAATTAGAAGCTTTGATAAATTGCCTGCCAGAACAGCCTATCTATCTACAAAGGAAGAGGACCCAACAGAAAACACAAAACTGAGAGATCCAGGGAAAAGAGATTAAACTCATTGTGGGAAAATGCATGTGTCATGTACATCTATATAACTCTAAATGGTTACAATTTCTTCTTTATCCCTTGCTTTAAAGTATTTAGACTCTGGAATGGTTTAACAATGACAGAACACTGTGGGATTCTTGTAGGCTTGAATCTGGGCCCCATTTGTACCAATGCCAAATTCAGTAAAAGCAGTTGAACATATAAATGTTGACTAGGACAGTACTGTTTGTTCTGAATGGCAACAGTTCTTCATGATTTCCAACTGGTGTCTTTCCCAGTCCTGCTATTTCCGTTCCTTTCAACTGGAAACTGAACCTGGGACTATTTAAATGTAAATGGTGTGTTTAGAAGTGTGCATACCTTTAGGAATGAAAGAAAACATGATACAAATGGGACCCATTTGTTTCATTGGTTAGTAACTACAAAAGATATGCAGCAGAAACAAATGAATTCTGGATAGGCATATATTTGTTTCCATTCATGCCTTCCGCTCCTCTTCCCCCTTTCATTTTTGTTTCCCTGTAGTCATCCTGAGGTTATAGGTTGTAGGGAAGTGTTAGTGGGGAAAGTGACATTATAAACTGCCTCAACTATGCAATTGTTTCTTTAAACATTTGAAACTCATTCCACTCTGAGTCTTAGGACTTCACTAGATGCATGAAAAAACACATAATAAGGATGGGACGATAGCCCAAAGGCTAAAATTATCAGGTGTCACTGTTACTCACCATTCCCGGTGCATGGCATGGGCGTGAATAAGGCATCACTTTTTATTGATGGCTTTTCCAGTCAATAAATAGTGATGGGTTATTCACACCCATGTCACACATTGGAAATGGGTGAGGATGTGGATGTGATAATTTTGCCTTTTGGGCTATCGTCCCATCATTATGACATGATTTTGGATGTGTTTTTGTCTCATTTTCCCATGTCTGATAAAGTACTTACTTTAAGTCAACAAATCAACCCATCTTGACTAATTATCTCAATTTATGCCATTGTTCCTTTTAAACATTTTGAAACCAATTCCACTCTGTGTCTTACTCTTAAGTCAGCTCATCAATCCACCTAGACCAATTGTCTCAATTATGCCATTGTAAATTGCCTTAACTATGTCATTGTTCCTTTAAACATTTGAAATCCATTCCACCCTGTGTCGTCCTCTAAGTTAGCCAATCAATCCATCTAGACTCATTGTCTCAATCATGCCATTGTTCCTTTGAACATCTGAAATCCATTCCTCCCTATATCTTAGTCTAAGTCAGCTCATCAAGTCATCTAAACTAGTAACAGTAGTTCTTCAGTAGCCCTATATTAAGTGTATGTTGGGTGAATTACACCTCACTCATGGATGGAAATGATACTCATAAATTTCCTGTCCTTGACCAGAAACTTTTGACACATGAAGGCAACTAATTGAAAATTTTTGCAAGCACTGCTTTTTTTTTTTTGCATTTCAGGACTTTTTTTGTGCAAAATTTGTTTGTTCAAAAGACAAACAAACACAACAAGTTTATTCATACAGTCCAGAGACCCATCAAACATCAAATTAGTTATACATTCATACATAAACCAGGTTGGTATCCATATATACAAAAATTATTAAAAATTAGGTTACTTATTGTTAGACTTTTTGGAGCTTAGGCCAGCTTTTCACCTTTTAACTTCCCTCTCACTGGTCCACAGATAATAACTTAGCAACTAACAAGGTAATATTAGAATATCTATCCTCTAATAAGAGAATATCTATCCTTTAATAAGAATTTGACATAAAACATCTCCAAATGGCCAGGTAGAAGGCTTAACAAACAAACATCCAAAAGACCTGAGGGAGGGCACTTTCCCCTGAACAGAAAATAATGTATTTTGCAGAAAATACATTGTTTTCTGAACAAAAACCCTAGTCTTGTCACAAAAAGGACTTTGTCCCCAGAGACAATCCTGTAGTGTAAAGAATAATCAGAAAATGCACGAAAACTGTCACAATCTTTTCCAGCAGAAGAATACTTTTTAAAAGTATTCAAGAATGAAACAAGTAACAATTTAAATCTTTGTTTGTGAAGAAAAGCCAGAGAGAAGCAGAAATTAGAGCATAGTAAGTTTGCTTGGAAAACAGGAAAACAAAACAGTTCTCTTAGGGCTCTACATGGGCCAAATAAAACACTCTCACCTCGTTTCCACATCGAGCCATCCTGACAATGTACAGTTCGAATGCAGGTCTTTTCAGTGCCTCTGGGCTTTAATCCAGACCAAAAAGAATTGAGCAGAAAATCAATTTTCTGGATTTGAGCAGAAAATCCAGATGTGTGTGTGTGTGTGTGTGTACTGTGCTCAATAGTGACGTTGGTGCATGACCAGGGGGAGGAGTTTCAGCAGGTGGGCAGAAGAGGTTGGGAGGGGACTCCCTGGACCAGGTGATCAGCTGATCTTTCTCACCAGGGAATGCCTCTTTTCCTGTTTCTATAGCACTTTTTAGTGATTCCTACATCACTAATTTATTTTTTTTTATTTTTCTATTTTTTGCATACATGGCAGTTGTTCATTGAAGTGCATACCAGCATACCCATATCATTACCTGCATGTACCTCCACTTAATAGGATGTCTGGAGCTCATCCAAGCTGTGGGGAAAGAGGAAGAGGTGATGCGGACATGTATGTACAATCACATGCATGGGGGGGGGAGGGGAAAAACCCCACAGTGGCCAGGGCCGTGTAGTCACATATACTGTGATTTATTGGACCGGAGTGAGTTCAGAAGGGAGAACTGTGTGAACAGGGCTCCCAAACTCACCTTGGTGTGTGTGGTGAGTTTGTGGACAAGCCCATGGTTGCTGAGGACCAGGGTAACCTGAAGGTAAGCTGGATTTTCCTGTCAATGTAGGTGAGACTTCAGCGGCTGATTTTGCTGCTGCTATACTGGAGAAATAATGCCATTTGACACGCTTTAACTATCATGGCTCCATTCTATGGAATCCTGGGATTTGTAATTTGTTGTGGCACCAGAGCTCTCTGGCAGAGAAGGCTAACTATCTCACAAAACTATTCATTTCCGGGCACAGTACAAGGTGTTGGTTATAACCTTTAAAGCCCTGCATGGCTTGGGTCCAACTTATCTCCGGGACCGCCTCCTCCCGTACGACCCTCCCCGCGCACTTCGGTCCTCTGGGAGGAATCTGTTACAGCCTATGAAAACAAGGCTGTCGGTGACGTCCCAGAGGGCCTTCTCTGCTGCCGCTCCCAGATTATGGAATGGCCTGCCGGACGAGATCCGTCTTATTAACACCTTAGACAGCTTTAAAAAAGCTGTCAAGACGGATCTTTTCCAGCAGGCCTTTCCTGAATAACTATCCCAGCCCAAGACTCAGCTGTCCCCCCTGAGCTGTAATCAGATTTTTTTTTAACTATTGTATGTTTTAATCTTTTTTTCTAATTTATATATTTTTAATTACTATATGTTTTTAATCTTTTATAATTTAATATTATTTTAAGGGGTGGGTGGGCTAGGGTACTGGGACTATGGAATTTTATATTGTAAGCCGCCCCGATTGCATTGCAGAGGGGCGATAGAAATAAAATTTTATTATTATTATTATTATTATTATTATTATTAAACTAGAAATCCCAGAATTCCAGAATAGTTGAAAGTTGTTTTTAAAACATGTTTGAATAGTTACATTGTATGTATGGAACAAGGTACACCATTGTGTGTAATATAAAAATCACTGGACCATGTTGGGGGAATACACACAACACTTCCTCTCAATGCCCCAGAGGAATCGATGCCCCAGGGTGGCGCCAGTTTTCATGCACATCATGGACAAGACCTTTTCAAGGTAACGTAATAGTTTGGGAAGTAGCTTCACCAGAGAACTTTCCAAAAAACAGGCTCTGTATTAATGTTTTACTCATATGTTTCACAATCTGTAGTTGAATGACTTAGGAAACTAGCTTAGTATACAAGATTCAGCTTTTGATGTGTGTGTGTGCCTACATATACAGTATGCATGCATTTTAACCTCAGTGTCTGACCAGAAAAGGTTTCCAGATCAGGTCACAACAATGAATAATTATAGTCGCTAAACTTGAGCCTGCAGTCTGAAAGACAATAGATGAGACAAGGGTTGGCACAAAGAAAAATGGTGAATATGGTTGATTCAGTTACCTACCTAGATTGAACTACAGCTTTCTAGAATCTGACTGCACTCAGGTCTGCAATGCATCTGTCATCCTTTTGGGCTGCCATGCTATTTATGGTCTGTCCTTTTCCTCTTGTAGTGTTTTTCAATTCCCTTTTCATGATTTCAAGCAGAATCTGCTTCCTGCTCTTTTGAGGACAAGGTAGTTGCCTCATGGATGGTTGTTAGGGGAGGGAGGGACCATGCTTGGGGGGTGGTTGTACACAGAGCTTGGAAGTAATGAATCACAAGTAGCATAGTTACTCATAGCTTGCAAATGTTTGGTAATGAAACTAGAGAGATTAGCAGATGAGGCCATTCCCCCCTCATTATGCACCTGTTCTGCTGCTTTTTATTGACGAGATAAACCAGCAATAATAGATCCCCCATCCCGTTTCTGTCACAAATGTTCCTGTGAGTGAAAAGGTGTCCCATTATGCTGGCAAGATCCCAGCGTCAATGGGAGGTCCCTGCCAGAACACCTCTGGGTAAGATTGGGACATGCAGGTAAGTGACAAACTTTTAATGGCCCTCCCTGGGTTACTTCTACCTTTTAAAATGTGTTTTTGTGCTTGCTGTCATTTTTTTCCCATGTTCTTTTTATTTTTATTTCTGAATTTCCCATGCTCGTGTCTTCTAGTGAGAATCTGTGGGATTTTGATCCAGGAAGTGAATGGTGCTCCATTAGAGCTCTGTTCACTCCTGGGCTGCCGGAATGATGGGAGAGGAGGTAAGTGTGGTGGGAAGGGAGATTGTGGCATGACAGGGACAGGACAGGGGGGTGGAGTGGAGATTGTGGGATAGAAATGCTTTTTTCATTCCTGTCTGAAAATCTCCTGTAACAACATTTATTTTAAGAGTAACATGAAACATGGGGAAGTTGGCAATTTACTGGCATAAGGAGCAACATCTTCTGTTATCTGAAGACATTTTAAGGCATTTTCAGTAGATTTTTTTTCTTTTCAGTTTTAATGCTTCCTCTGTTATATCTTGGTGTGTTTTTTTGTTTTTGTTTTTTGTTTTTTTCCGGGGGGGGGGATAAAAAAAAATGTAAGTAACCCAGTAAGTTACTTGGGAGGTGGGCAGCATGAACACCAACAACATAGGGGGTTTTCTAGTCAGTTACCTAATGAATTTTTTAAATTAAAAAAATAGCATCCCAGGCTCTAGAATAGATGTATGTAGTTTACTAGTGATATTATATAGTCACAGAGAGAAGACTAGGAATTTTAGTAGAGACCTTTCAGATTTTTGCCAGATGATGGTTTAGAAATTAACTTTAGGCATTCTTAAAATCAATCAATCATCGTCATCATAGTCATCGTCATCATTTGTTTATATAGCACCATCACTGTACATGTCACTTTATAAGTAAAGAACAACAAAACAATTAGTTCCCTGCCCTCAGTCTTACAATCTAAGCTGCTGACACACTGCAAAAATAATGCAGTTTGACACCACTTTAAATGTCATGGCTCAGTTTTATGGAATTCTGGGATATGTAGTTTTGTGAGATATTTAGCCTTTTCTGTCAGAGACTGCTGGTTCCACAACTACAGATCCCAGGATTCTATAAGATGGAGCCATGGTAGTTAAAGCAGTGTCCATCTGCATTATTTCTGCACTGTGTCAGCAGCCCTAATTACTCTCTCTCTCTCTCTGGCTTTTCTTCGCAAACGAATATTCAGGAACGACTCATCCCGCGTTTTCTGCAAGCGCGCTGATGACTAAAAAGGCCAATCTGAGATAGACAAGTCTGGTTGCAAAAAGCACAGCAGAAGGTTTCATTGGGTGATGTTTCCGGGTTGTGATTCTCTCTGCGTTGTTGTTTCTCTTCAAGACTTGTTTGGCGTGAGTTCTCAAATAAGGCTGCAGCATTGTGGATAGTGCGTCTCCATGTCTCCCGATGTGAGGCCAGGGCAGACCACTGCTGGTGATCAATTTGGCCGAGCCTGAGATGTTGTTTCACGGAGTCCTTGTATCGCTTTTTTGGAGCACCCCTCTTACGCTGACCCATGACGAGTTCACCATAGAGTACTATTTTTGGGAGGCGATGGTCCTCCATCCTAGAAATGTGCCCTGCCCAGCGCAGCTGTGTACTCAATATCATGGCCTCAATGCTGGTGATCCCTGCTTGCTCAAGGACAGCAACATTCGTCACATAGTCAGTCCAGTGTATATTTAGGATTGTGTGTAAACAGCACTGATGGAAGCGTTCGGGGGTCGTAAGTGGTGATGATAGGTGACCCATGTTTCAGACCCATAAAGGAGAATAGACAGTACAATGGCTCTATACACACAGATTTTTGTGTTTCGCCTCAGGTGTTTATTACTCCAGACTCTTTTGTAAAGTCTTCCAAATGCGCTATATGCCTTTGCTAATCTGTGATCAATCTCTTTGTCAATCTTGGCATCTGAGGAGATGATACTTCCCAGGTAGGTGAACTGCTGAATGGAGTTAAGCACAGAGTTGCCGACGGAAATGTGGGGATGGTGGTGTTCGTCCTGTGGTGCAGGCTGGTAAAGAACTTTCGTTTTCTTCAGGTTGACTTCCAGCCCAAACAGCTCTGCAGTTAGGGTGAAGCTGGATGTTAGGTGCTGCAGAGCTGCTTCTGTGTGGGTAACAAGGGGAGTATCATCAGCGAAGAACAGCTCACGAACTAGATAGTTTAGAGTCTTAGTGCGAGCCCTCAGACAGCTTAAGTTAAACAAGCTGCCATCAGTACGGTAACGTATATAGATGCCATCGTCTTCTTCAAGCTCTGCCTTTGGAGCATCATGCTGAAGAAGATTGCAAATAAAGTTGGTGCAAGAACACAACCTTGCTTCACTCCATTAGTTATTAGAAAGGGCTCTGAAAGAGCATCGCCATATCTGACTTGACCGCGCTGGCCCTCGTGTAGCAAGATAATCATTTCAAGGAATTTGGGGGGATATCCTAGTCTTTCCAGGATCTGCCACAGACCTTTCCTACTCACGGTGTCGAAGGCTTTGGTGAGGTCGACAAATGTTACATAGAGACCCTTGTTCTGCTCTCTACATTTCTCTTGCAGTTGTCTAAGGGCAAATACCATATCTGTAGTACTCCTATTGGCTCTGAAGCCACATTGGCTTTCAGGAAGAAGTTCTTCTGCAATGGCAGGAACTAATCTGTTCAGGAGTATCCTTGCAAGGATTTTTCCAGCAATAGAGAGCAGTGTTATGCCTCGATAGTTTGAGCAATCGGATTTTGCTCCTTTTTTCTTGTGCAAGGTGATGATGACTGCATCTCAGAGATCTGATGACAGTTCCCCCTTTTCCCAGCAATTCACAAGGAGTTCATGGAATTTATCATGGAGTACATGACCTCCGTGTTTCCAGACTTCAGGTGGGATTCCATCAATCCCAGCTGCCTTGCATTTTTCATCTGCTGTATGGCCTTAAGGGTCTCTTCCAAAGTGGGAGCTATGTCCAATTCATTTTTCACCAGTTTTTGTATCATATGGTTGGATAGCTGAGCCTTGGACTACTCGGTTGGCACTGAAGACTTTGAAAGTGTTCAGACCATTGACTCAGGATGGAGGCTTTATCAGTAATTAATGTTTGACCATCTGTACTGTATAAGGAGCTTTGGACCTGATAAGTAGGTCTAAACACTGCCTCAAGAGCTTCATAAAATCCTCTAGAATCACCCAGATCTGCACAGCGTTGTGTCTTTTCTGCTATATTGATCCACCAGTTGTTCTGTATGTCTCGGAGTTTTTGTTGAAGTTTACTACATGTGAGACAGAAAGCTGCTTTTCTTACATGGCAACTTGGCTGGGCAAGGTATGCCTGGTGAGCAGTTCTCTTCTTTGCCAACAGCTCTTGGATCTCTTGGTTGTTTTTATCAAACCAATCTTGATTTTTCTTGTGGGAGAACCCGAGGGATTCTTCTGCAGACTGGAGGATGCTGTTTTTGATATGTTTCCAAAGCACTGTAGAAGAAGGATCTGTAGGATGGTCTTCAAGTTTTGTTTGCAGGTTTGCCTGGAATTTGTCTCTCGTGATAGCTTGTTGAAGATTGTTGACTTGGAGTCTCTTCTTTAAAATGCCACCCCTCTTAGCTTTGAACTTAAGATGAAGGTTTAGTTTACATCTTACGAGGCAATGATCTGTCTGGCATTCTGCACTGGGTATCACTCAAGTATGATGGACATCGCGAATGTTTCTCTGGCGGACTAGAACATAGTCAATGAGGTGCCAATGTTTGGATCGGGGATGCATCCAGGTTGTCTTCAAGCTGTCTTTCTGCTGAAAGATTGTGTTTGTAATAGTCAGCTGTTGTTCTGCATAGAAATCTAGCAGGAGGCATCCATTATCATTGCAATTTCCAACACCATGTTTGCCTAAGACACCTTTCCAGGCTTCGGAGTTCTTTTCTACTCTGGCATTGAAGTCACCAAGCATAATAATTATATCATCTACAGGGACTTTTTGTATGAGGTGGCGTAGGTCTGTGTAGAATTTGTTTTTCTCTACAAGGTCGGCTTGCATAGTTGGGGCATATATACTAAAGGGAACAACATGTGGGAGGCGTAAGGAAATAATGCGATCAGAGTGTCTTGTTGGCAAGGTTTCATGTTTGGAGGCAATGGAGTTTTTAATCATAAAGCCTACTCCTGAAAGATGTTTTTTGGTTTTGGGTTTGCCAGACCAGTAAAGTGTGTAGCCGGCGCTGTGTTCTTTAAGGCTGGCTTCCTCATGGAGACAAACTTCACTAAGAGCAGCGATGACGATATTAAGTTATGATAGTTCATGGGCTATTAGAGCAGAATGACGCTCAGGCCATCCACTATCTTCAGAGTCTCGCATGGTTCTGATGTTCCAGCATGCAAGCATCAGTTCATTTACACCTTTGGAGGCCGGTGTGTGCCTTTGTTTCTTTGCCTTGGTTTGACCGCATCAGAAGATTCCCATTGGACGCAGCTAGCCAACCAGGTAGATGGGGATGAGCTTTTGTTAGGCCACCTTTTCTAGGCCCCTCTCCATATGGAGCAAGCAGTGCTCTCCTTAAAAAAGGCTCCCGGGTCAGCCTCGAGCGACCAAAGTCCTGAACCGCCTGGATGCAGGGTTGGGTCTGCGGCTTCCAGTTCATCTTTACACCTGCTGTTTCATCCCTCGCCTATCGCTACAGGGCTTTTTTTTTTAATTGTATTTGTCCTTCAAGCCTGTGCAATGGATTTTTCTGGTGGAGCGCAGCGTGCACAGAATTGGCCTCACCCTTTAAACCAAAGGTTCATCTGCTGGCCTTGCAAGCATGGACGGTAGCAGTGAGGTCCTCGGGTCATAGGTTTGATTAGAGTTTCCTTCTCTTAGATGGTTCACCTTACAGGGTTGGATGAGTACCATCTGCCTGGGTTTGGGATTAAAGTTTTCCTTCTCCTTGGACAGTTGCCATAAGGCTATAGAGCCCATCCTGCCCTTTGACGCTCTTTGTCAGACCCTTCGGTTTTGATCTGTCTGGCATGGGAGACCCTACCGGTGGCAATTATGCCACCACCAGCATAGCTCAAAACGTCATTAGGGTACGCAAGCCTCTCTCCCATGAAAAGGGGACGACAATGGAGAGCCCTAATTAAGACATGATGAAAAAGGAAAAGGAAAAGGGAGGGGATTAAGTCCAGCAGATACTGCCTCTTCTCTCTTTCCATGGCCAGGGCACTGACAATTCAAATAGAGGGAGGGCCTTTCATCTGCTTCTGGCTCCAGGCTTGATGGAAACTTGACAGAGAAGTGATTGTAGCTACAGAAGGCAAAATGAGGGCATTGCCTCTCTAAATGGGAATTATGTCCCCCCAATGAAATTTTCCTTCAGACTTCAAATTTCTGGTATTGCAGAGAGACCTTGCAAACCATTTGCACCTAGAGCTTTTACATTTCTGTATTCTCATTCCCTTGGTAACTTTGCCTGCCCCTTTTCTTTGGACACCTAAACTTTATTTCTTAAATGCTCAACTGAAGTTTTAAGCAAGTGCAATGCTAGAAATTTGGGAACTGAAGGAATATGGTGTTGTGTACTCCCACCACACCTCAATGAAAAGGAATTAAAAGGAACATCAAATTGATAGTGGCACCAAGCACCAAAGATAGTGGTAGTCATGTAGGTGAGCTGCCAGGCATATACCACATGGGGTCAAGGCTAAGATCAAAAGGGCAGGAACTATTCAGATTTAACAGGCTCCTGTGAAATGGCCAGCTTGTGCTGAGAAGCTTCCTCCTGCTTGAGAAAACAGGTTTGGGAGAAGCAAAGTCTTGAATGCTAATAAAGCCACTTCTTCCAAGCTACCCTTTTGTGTCAATTTTCCCACATTGCAAGGCTGTACCAACACATCAAAGACCCCCCACTTCAATCAGATAGGACCAATTCCTTTGATCAACTACAGGAATGGATCATTTGGCCATTGTTCTAGACTTACTTCAAAGTGCAAAAAGGGTACAGGAACCTTGGATTTCTGGTCATTAAGTGTGGCCTCCAACCTGCATGCATCCTCCATGTCACTCTGGGAGCCCACCCTCAGCTGTTAGCAGTCTGAGTACTCCTTACCAGACAGGTAAATATAGCCAATCAGCTTTGATTGCTATTCCCTTATTCTATTTCTTTCCTTTCTGATAGCCCTTGAAGGTTTGAATCACTGACTGAATGCCTTCTTTTTTGCATGCTGATTTCTCCAATAAAGATTATCTTTTGTTACTTAGCTGGAGTTCTGACAGCCATACTGGTATACATAGGGGAAAAGATCCTGCAAAGTTATCCCACCTCGAGCTGCCAATTATGTGAGCTAATTAATCCCCCACCAACTAAGATCTGAATAAGAACACTTTGGGTAACAATGGGGCGTGAGTTCTTACTTTGGGGGAAATTGGCCTCATTTTGCTTCCCCGAGGGAGTGATTGTAACCTCTCTCCCACAACCTATCCCTTTCCTAATTCACTATCTGGGCCACCAAATGGCTCATGGCTTCCCACCATGCACCCCTTCAATCTTACCTTCCAGAGCACCACTCTTGCCTTTCTGTTAACTTACCTGTAAGAAAGACAGTGGCAGTAATGTAAAGAGTAGAGAAGGGAGTTTTCTTGTACCTTGCAGCCTGTCAATCTTGAAAAAGAACAATGCTTTCGGTGATGATTTCTGATATGCTGTTTGTGGGGAGGATGGTTTGGGGGCTGGCAGTCTTGTGGGGAAAGGGGGTTTAATTTCCAAAGCCCCTGGATTGCCTCATGAAATAACCTGTATATCTCTGATCTTCTTAAGAAATAAGTTGATCTATTTCTCGGTGAGTCAGAAGATACCCCAAAGAAATTAATCTATTACTAATTCTTTTGACACCTCATTCTAGGTCTGAGCCAATCAAAGTTCCCATGAGAAGATTTCAGGAAATTTTATTTACACCCCAGAAATGAGGAGGAGAAAGAGGGAGAAGATGGCACAGGTCAGGGTTCTTTGCATAAACAATAACAGCAAGAGTATTGATTCACTCAAGCAAATAAAAGCCCATGAGGTTTGTTGTATAGAACAGAAAGAACAGTTTGTAATCATTAATTTCCCCTGTTAGGAAATAGGCAAGAAACAGCTGCTCAGTTTTTATGCATTTGCTATTCAAACCTGTTCATCTAGAGGGTTATATAAGTTTAAGGGTAAGGATATTTTAGAGTGTTTTCATTAAGTATTCATTCAGTAACTACATCTGTATGGATATGCTGTATGGTATGTCTTGTTAATGAAGTCCCCTGGCACTCATTGTATTCCCTGGTTAGCTGCCCCATGTTTTTTCTGAAACTATCATACAAGCAAAACAAATCTCACACCAGAGAAATTATTTTAATAACACAGTAAATGGATTCACCACTAAATACATGGTAATTAGGGGTACCTGATATAATTTATGTGAGCACATCTTTGCTTACTCAGTATTGACAATGACCAGCTCTTTCTGCTGAGTCTTGTAAAATGTAGTATGGATTGAAACAGTTCTGATGCAGTATGAAAGTGCTGGCACAACAGATGTTAACAGTCAGGATGAAGCTCAGTGTTGTCAGGATTTATCTTCATGGAAGATAAGGGAAAGACTTATTTGGAGGGAATAGGTATGTTGCCTCACTTCTGTATTCTTGAATAGCATTCTTCAGAAACCCAACAATTTATGGGAAGGTTGCTGTTTCCTTACAGTGGACCTGCTGTATCCACAGGCTCTGGAGCTGTAAATTAAGCCAACCATGGATTCAAAATATTTTTAAAAAACCCTATATGCAAGAGATCTAATAGAGCAAGCACCCTTACATATTGAAGGAGAAGAAAGGAACCCAAATTGCCCTCAGCCTGTGACTCCTCTGCTCACCTCCACAGCCTGGCCAAGCTCCAGGTCAAAGCTCACCATGCACACACAGTGCAACAAGGCCAAGAAGTGATTAATGAGCAGGAGCACTGAAACCAATTGCCATGCCCTTGTGGAGGTTCCTTGTCCCTCAGTGATTGGTGGCAGTGATGGTGCTCCTACTCATTTGTTCATGAATGAACAAGCATGCGTGCCACCATGTCCACCAAATGTCATGTCCCTGAAGCTGGTTGGAGGCAGAAATAGAAGCTGGTGGGGGAGCCTGAAGAATCCACGCTTGGTGGTGGAGGCTTGCCGCTGTCTCTGCCGTTGCCCTATGCCATTTTATAAATAATGTACTTCAGCATCCACAATTTTTTGGTATCTGCATAGAGTCCTGGAACTAAACCCACAATGACACAGAGGGCTGACTGTACTGCAAATCCCAGTTGTCATCAATTAAAATATACCTGTGTCTGAATTATAGCACTTTAGAAGGCAAATGCAGGAGCACTTGAGAGAACACACTGAAATAGACTAATGTACTGTTTCATCTAATACAAATAAGACCTCTTTAATTAGCACTGGAAACCTTGGTTTTGCAAGCATTTCAAATGCTAGCAGCCAGTTGTTTCTGCTATTGTCAGCTTCTGTTTCTTCTGTTACCACTCCTACTGTCCATGATAATCTACTACAGTAAGTCAATTTAGAGTTCATGATTTTCTAAGCTGATTCATTAAAAAAAATCTATAATGAATTAAATAACTTTACAGTGAATCAGTTCTACAATAATTATGGCTGGAAGCCTGTTGGGGAGTTACAAATACATAACCACCATTATTACATGGCTATACAGTGGCTCCGTGTCCTGAATCTTTGTTTGTGAAGAAAAGCCAGAGGACAGTGACTCCTGAGCCCCATCCCCAATTACTGGGAAGCAGCCACTGCAATTGATGGGGTACCATTCCTGTGTCACTTGGGAAGCAGCTGACTGATGCTCCCACCCCCTCCTGTGAGCAATCTCTGTGAGCAACAGGCAGAAGCAGGGGTCCTTGTCACAATTCCCCTCACTCTGGAGACTGCTTGCATAAGGGGGTGGGTGGGAAGTTCCATCAGCAGCATCCTGAGCAACAAAGGAATTGACCCCCATTGATCACAGTGGCTGCTTCCCTGTAACTGGGGATTGGGGGACTTTCACAAAGTGAATTATTTTATTACTATTGTATTTTTAGTCCCAAAGAGATGCATTTATGGGATTTTCTAAGGTGCACAATAACTTTCCCAGTTTTACCTACTATGCACTTTGATTTTAGCAGAGGAGAGAGATTATGTGCTCCTTTTCCTCGGGCAGAAAAAATTCTTGGCTTACCCCACTCATGTTTGTTTCTGCCATATGATTAATCTACAGAGAGATACCATCAAATACTTGGCCTAATCTGCAACCAGTCTGTATACCGAGAGCATCAGAAAACCAGGACATATAGCTCTCTCAGCAGATTTCCTGTGGACTACTATTGCATTCATGATTTTTGTCCCATTTTTTTATTGATTGATTGATTTGATGTCTATTCTGCCTTTTCCCCAGAACATACCCTTACATTCCCAGGTACGGACCCAGCTAAAGTTCTCTCAATTTATTTCATTCCCCATTTCCTTTAAAAATAAATAAATATTTGGTTTTGACCCCTAGATAATTTTATATTTTATTTTTCAGAGAGAGAACAGTTATTCTGGGAATGAGCTGTCTCAGAAATGACATTTTCTCTTAGATATATGCACACCCAACAATGGTATAGTTAATTTGCATTCTAACTCCCCCCCCACACACACCAATTTTACACAGCTGTCCTCTAAATATTGAATTGTTATCCCACAGCTTCTGCCAACTTCCATAAGGTCTGGCAGCAATATCAGTGTCCATTAAGCATAGAAGACATGAAGAAGGACATGGAAGGAACAAAAATGACATAGTTAGACAGCAGTATGCAGACAAGCCACTTTTTGAGTGGATGCAAGTCAACAATTCTTATTATGAAAATACATTCATGTTTCAATGAGTCTAGAGTGCTTGGGGGAAACACTGGAAATATTCAGCAAGCCATGCATTCATATATATAAAAGATTTGTTTACCCAGGCTTTTTGCTCTTATGGTGGTGTCTTGATAAATTTAGAGATTTTTAAAGGGGTAAAATTATACTTGTGTGGACTTTCAGTCAGGTGTGCTCTCTTTATCTTGGGGAAAATGTACAAAAACAGGGGCTGTACAAACAGTTGAGGCAAATCTCAAATAGTGAAGCAAACTTGATTGATTAGGACCAGTTCATAGCAACTCTGGATTCCATTGGCTTGGCAGAGCCTATCAGAGTGGAACATCCCAGTCCAAGCACTTCAGACTATTCCAAAGATCCAGGCATTAAAAATAAGAGGGAAACAACAGACAGTGTGTTTCCATCATGATTATATAAGGAAAATGACAAGGTGATGTAATTTGTGGGGAGGGTCTGAGATTTGATCATTGACTGTACTTGTACTTCTACATATATGTAATAATTTCCTGGAATATTTCAGGATATGGAAATACCAGGTGAAAGCTTTCCAAAAATATCTGTTTTATCCAACAACAACAGGGAGAACACAGTGGAAATAACATCCTTGCAGGAGATGATGAAGTAGTCAAAGATTTGCATCTCTAAGAGTTAGCTTTCTGAAATGTGGCTGGTGCAATCACCTCTTTATCTTCTCTCTCTGGCTTTTCTTCACAAACAAAGATTCAGGAAGGACTCATCCTATGCTTTCTGCTAGTGTGCTTCACCCAAATCTTATATGTATGTGTTTTAAAAAAGAAAAGCTACAGCCATTTTTCAGTTTCCCAATGCAAGTAAAAAGCAAAGGACTGGAAACTGGGATCCACAATCTCATATTTGGATTCATAGCCTCAGTCAGGGTGGACTGGGTCCAGATCAATCAGAATCAATTTTGGTTCAGATCTAAATAGTGGGATTGGGCTCTGAATTGAGTGAGGGCTCCCATATACTGCCTGATTAGAAATGTGTTGGGGAAACAGGCTCGGGTCAGGTCATCCATTGGAAATGAGTCCCATGAAGATTCATCACTTCAATTCAGACTTTGATTTTAGGAATACATGCCCGGTGGCTGATTTCTTAAAAGGAAAAGCATCAGAGATAAGCTTCTAATAATTCATCTCAGAAGTCATGAACCCCAGCAATGCATACATATATATAGCTTCTATTGCACATATCTCAAATATGTATGTGAGGTAGGGTGGGGCAACCAGCTGCATGCATGCAGGCAAGAAGGGGAAGAAACATGAGGGAGAGGGAGAGTGTGGAAAAAAGCTTTCCTTCTTGCCATGGCTGTTGCTGTACCCAAAGCTACAAAAGTTCTGGGAAAGGCAATTCACCCCTTTGAGGGGCAGAAAAAAAGGAGGTCTATCTCAGTCTGTGGGAGCTGGGTGGTACAAAAACAGCCTTGGGGGCACAAGGGTTGCATATTGCCCACTCCGGGATTGCAAGAACAATCAGTTTGTATTCTGATTAGAAACTGGAAACAGGTGGAAATGGGCAAAGTCTTTCTGTCATGCTGTGATTAGTTTGAAAAGAAAAGCTCCCTGTCCAACACAAGGCAAAAAAATTAGTCACTTCCATCTCTTGTGCAGTGTTGTGCACTGTCACTGGGCATCTTCAATCAAAGATTCCAGAATAAAACTATTAACCCTTGCACACTTCTAGATCTTCTCAAGTACCTTAGGAGACCCTATTTTGTCTCCTAAACAAGGAACTTCCCTAACATTTTCCCCACAAAAGATTTATCTTCTCAAATATTATTGGGATTTCCTTTCCTGAGAGTAGTTCCATTCAAACGCTACCAATAAAACATCTCTCACTGAGGGAAATGTTTGGTTTTTCATAATAGCTGGAGGTCCTCTCCTACTGTTGAATCTCTGATAGATTGTCATTTTTCCTAATAGCCTCTTTGACAAGGTTGTTGGAGATTTTCACAAGGGGCCAAAATGCCCCGTTACTGCCCCACTGTCTCCTCTCCCATTCCTGCCACAGAATAACATAAATCTTTCACACACTCACCTTAATTCCGCAGCAGGAATGGGCTCCCCCACCCCTTGCTGGCTGGCCATACATGCAGCCATCGTAAGGCTGCTTTTACGACCGGCCATCTGAAACTTTATCACATTATCACGTGATAACGCCAGACAGTAAATTAAAAAAAATAAAACTCCCCCAAACATAAAATCAGTTCACCAAGCACAAAAACACTCTTTAAATCACATAATCAAAACAGGGAGGGTAAAATAAAGGGTGCCACTTACCTGGATGTCCAGATCGTACCAGGAACTGCTCTGAATGGACCTCCCCTCCACGGCTGTCATTTCAGAACAGGAACGGGGCTCTGTTCGCACACCTGTGATTGCGTGATAGCAACGGAATGGGAGGTCTATTCATGATGAAAAATTGTGATTACATTGTTCTGGAACAGTCACGGGAGTAGGATGGATGCAGGACACAACGGGGTCAACGTCATCCAAAAGGGAAAACCTTTCCCAACCCTGTTCTGTTCCTGCCACGGGATATATAGCCCGTGTGAAAATCTCCTTAGTCTTGTTGTCCTGTCTCTCGTGTCTTTTGGGTGTACAAAATGGAAACAACTTTTCTATGGTCCTGTCTAAATAGTAAAAATAATTCGAATGGAATTCGAATGGAAGGCGATCTCTCTACACAGACATTCACATCAATACATCTCATTCAGAAGGGGGGCAGCTGAATCCACTGTAAACTACATCTGGCAAACCTTTGGGGATTTTCCCAGAGTTTTTAAAAAGCTCCATAGGGGATGTGAATGTCCGATCACTAAGGCAGTCACAGTTGCATTGCTGCAACAAAGCAGTGCAAGCTGATTGACTGGATGAGCATGCGGGGCAGGGCTTGCAAACAGGGAGAGTACCTGCTGCCACCATGCTGGATTTTCGTTTAAGTGAGAGATTGGTAAGGCGATAAAATGGCAATCTTTCTCTCTCTTTTCTTTTTTTCCCTTTTGTAAAGGCACAATATTGCTTGTAAGCAACATAGTAACATTTTTTTTTAAAAAAAAGTCAGCGGTGGCAGATTTTAAACAGTGAGTAATTCCCTCGCAGCCGCCATCTTGGCTAGGGGTCATGCAAGGTTTATGGGGACTGTAAAACCATTAAGACAGTTTGCAGCTGCTGTGAGTTGCTGCTACTCTGGGGCAATCCATTCCCCCCCCCGCTATAGACGGGACCTAATTTTACCTTTTGGAAGCTTCCCCACTAAATGTGAAATGGGCCTGTGTGTTTTTTCACTGATAGTTCCACTTTTTTTTTTCATTATCCCACCTCCCCCCAAATAATCTCTCCAGGATTAAAATCTTCATATAAGTGGATGGGAAGTATCACTATGCTGAAATTCCTCTTCTTTTCTCTTCTTTAGTTTTCATATTTAACCTGTTTCTTCATCTCTGCTTTCTATGGAAGAAAGTGGTCTGGGGACATCAGCAAAGTTGTTTAGTTATGGTGGTCCAGAAGCAATTTCCTTAGTCTGTATTCATTGGATAGAGGTATTCCCTCAAGGATCAGGGGATTATGGTCCGTTCTTATTAAGAAATGTAGCCCAGGAATAAGGTAGCCTTCTTACACCCAATGTAATCACCAGTATCTTTTTTCAATATGGCAAAACAATTTCTCACTACTGATAAAGTTGTTCAGACAAACCAACTGAATAAAGCTGGTCATCATCTTAACATTGTTCTAGTTCCTGATCTGTAAGTGGATCCATCTGCCATAATGATGTGTTTGTCTCCTTGACAGAGTAGAACTGAAGTAGAACTAGTGGTGTTCCAGCTTCATTTGTTCACGATGAGGCAGGAAACATCCAAGTTTGATCTTATAGGGAATCCTCATCCATCATATAACCTGAGGCAGTCATTGAAGAGAGTGGGGATTTTTGTTTGTGAGTTGAATGCTGCTAACAGCAGGCTTATCACACCAAAGTAAAGTGTCAGGGCATCCGGAAGGTTCTGCTTTCCATGTTGCCTTACCACATAACATCATCAGTCTTCTGGCATTCTGCTGTTCCGGTCTGTGGGTGACTTGAGGTAAAAATGTATCTTTTTTGCTAACGTTCTTTTTCTTGTTAGCAAAATGATGTGGTTTTACCTCAGTCTCCCACAGGACCAGAATGAAAGAATGATGATATTGTGCAGTAAGGCAGCACTGAAGACAGAACCATCTTGCTGCACTGCCATTTTACTTCAGAGTGTGGTAAGCCAGTAAATGTCACTACCCCCAGGCTTTTAAACACTGCCAAATCACCACATGCTCAGAGTAGTAACAGGGTTATTTCCATGTATCACCTCTCTCTCTCTCTCTCTCTCTCTCTCACACACACACACACACACACCATTTTTGTTATTACTCTGCATGGTTACTTTGAATTTGGTTGTTTCAGGTTTTTTACTGTTACGTAAAGAGAACCATGACCCAATGAATATTAAAAATTACAGGCCCATGTCTCTCTTAAATGAAGATTATAAAATATTTTCATGAATATGTTGATAAAGACCAAAATGGATTTATTCCCAATAGACGAATCAAAGATAATATTAGGACAGTGATTATTATAATAGAATTTCTGAATTACCATATTGAGATCAAGGGAGCCTTAATCTTCTTGGATGCAGAGAAAGCATTCGATAACTCGAATTGGGTATTTCTGATGAAAATAATGCACAAAATGGATTTTTGGGGAAATTATCTCAGATGGATAGGCTCAATTTACTCTGAACAAAAGGCAAGATTAGTTATCAATGCAAATATTACAGAATGCATTCAAACAGAAAAAGGAACTAGGCAGGGATGCCCACTGTCTCTATTCCTATTTATATTAGCATTAGAAATATTAAATTCAGAGATTAGGCAGGATAAAGAAATTAAGGGATAAAAATCTGAAAAGAAGAAGTCAAACTTAAAGCTTTCGCAGATGACCTAGTGATCATATTAGAAAATCCTATTGGTGGAATAAGAAATTTAAATTACGATTGAAGGAATATGATAAATACATGAGATTTAACATTAATTCTGATAAGACTAAGATTTTAGTAAGGAATATGAGTGCTTTGGAGAAAAGAGAATCAGCTAAGGAATCAGGATTTGAAACTGTAAAACAGGTTAATTATCTGGGAATAAATATCACTATGAAAATGAAACAGTTATTTGAAAATAATTATATAAAAACATGGGATACTATTCAACTTTGGTTAAAGGGGAAAATTTGAATCTATCAATGTTAGGGAAAATTTCAGTAATTAAAATGAATATTTTACCTAATGAATATTTTACCTAGGTTACTGTACTTATTTCAGACAATACCAATTATTTTTTCAAATGCACCATTTCTAAAATGGCTGAAAGAGCTGAAATAATTTCTATGGGCAGGGAAGAAGCTGAGGATTAAATGAAAAATTTTGGAGGATGCAACAGAAAGGGGAGGTTTGGGCATACCCAACCTGAAAGGCTACTTTGAAGCATCTTGTTTAGTATGGTTGAAATAATGGATCATGTTGGAAAATAAGAGGGAATTGGAACTGGAAGGACATGAATTAAAAACAGGATGGCACGGTTACTAATGGTACAATAAAGTTAAAATAAATGCAGAATTTAAGAACCATATAATAAGGAGATCATTATTGAGAATTTGGATTAGATATAAACATAGATTGGATTTTAAAATACCAGGTTGGCTTTCACCCCAGGAAGCATTTTGTAAAAGGGAATTAAGATTAGATAATTGGTTAAGTTATAGAGATTTGTTTTAAAAAGTTAGTGGGGGGGAATGGACAATTAAAGAAAATGATGTATTGGAAAAAGAAGGATTTAAACTTTCATGGTTAGCATATTACCAAATTAGAGGAAGGGTGAAAGAGGAGCTGAAGAATTGGTAGCATGAGGGAGATAAATCAGAATTTGAAAAATTGCTGTATAATGGAGAGAAACAGTTGATAAGCAAAATGTATAATTTATTATGAAGTTTTGATACAGAAGAAGAGCAAATTAAGGAATATATGTTAAATTGGGCAAGATTTGTGGGGCATGAAATCTATATGGAACAATGGGAAGACATTTGGATTAGGGGAATAAAATTCTCAGGTTCATATGCACTAAAGGGAAATTGGTATAAAATGATGTTGAAGTGGTACATTACCCCCCCCCCCCATAGCAAAAATGCATAAAGGAGTTAGTAATTTATGTTGGAAATGTGGGAAGCATATTGGATCTTATTCCCACATGTGGTGGAGTTGTAAAAAAGTCAAAAAGTTTTGATTTAAAGTGAATAAATAGATGAATAGGATTTTGAAAATTAAGCTTACATTGGGGCCAGAATTGTTTCTGTTAAACATGATTAATAAAGAGGATAAGGAGAAGAAAATTTTTTGTAATATGACTTGGTACATGGTGACCAGCTGTGAGCTGGAAAGTAAATAGAATACCAGATTATAAAGAATGGATAGAGAAATTACTAGAAATAGCCACAATGGAGAAATCCACAAACTTTATTAAAGGAAAATCTCTATAGCACAGTTTGGATACCGTATATTTCGGCGTATAAAATGACTGGGCATATAAGACGACCCCCCAATTTTTAAGTCAAAATATAGACTTTAGGGTATACTCGCCATATAAGACGACCCCCAATCACTTGCCGTCCCCGAAACCGAAATTGGGCTCCCCTTTGTGCCTTCAGGGAGGGCGGATGGTGGCTGGAAACCTTCCCCCCTCCAGCCAGCCACCCTTCCTGAAGCCTCCCGAAGCTGGATGTGGAATCATGGTGATGGCTGGCCAGCCGGGGAGAGTCTCAGCCACCTCCCAGGATTCTCTTACCCATGAGGAAGCTGGTCAGTTGGGGAATCACCCATCAGAAGTGGTTATTTGGTGACCTCTTGATCACTTTGCCAGAAGAATCGGGTTTAATTTTGTCTGACTCGCTTAAATTCTAAATTTAAAACGAAGATGCATTTTGGCCAATTTTTGTCCTGTCCCACTGTGTATGTATGTGCTTTCAAGTCAACTGTCAACTTATGGTGACCCCATGCGTTTCATAGGGTTTTCTTAGGTGAGGAATACTCAGAAGTGGTTTTGTCACTTCCCTCCTCTGAAATATAGCCGACAGCACTGGCCACGTGAGTTGGGGAATTGTGGGGAGGGATGGCCAGCTGGGGAGAGGCTGAGCCACCTCCCATGATTCCCCAACCCACGAGGAGGCTGGTCAACCTTCTTGCAAGTTGGAGAATCATGGAGGATGGCTGGCTGGCTGAGGAGAGGCTGAGCCCCTCCCGCCCAGCAAGGCTCTCCCCCATGCAGCTGCACTGGGTGGGGTGGGGATAAGGTGGCTAGCAGGCTCCCCCCCCAGCCAGCCACCTCCATCATTCTGAGTCTGAGATGGGGCTGGAACAGCCCCATCTCAGCTTGTATATGGCGTATAAGACGGCCCCTGACTTTTCAGCTGATTTTACAGGCTGAAAAAGTCATCTTATACACTGGAATATATGGTACATGGAAACCAGTTATACTTTTTATGAAGGCACAACAAGGGGAGACAAGTGTTTTAGGTTTTTTAATGTTAAATAAGGAAGTTAGAATATTAGGATATTTAGATTAGATAAGCTTGCAGATATTATTTTGTGTTTAACAAGAAAATGAAAATAAATACAATTTATATTATATTATATTATATTGTATAGTATTATACATCAGGAATTAGGTAGTAGTTAGTAAAAGTATAATTATGTAATTAAGGTAATGAGAAATAATATTTAAGTGGATATTATAAACATAATCTTATGTGAATATAGAGGCCATATTGAATTGTGTACTCACAGTGCTTTCAGAAAGGGGTGGGAAGTCTTTTAGATTAGATAGAGAAGGGGGAATATAGGGACGGGGGAGGGGGAATAGTTATATGTAAGTTATGTTTGGTATTTGTTTATGTAAAATGGTAGTTGTTGTTTGTAAAGTGAGTATTGTTTTTTTATTCATAATGAAATTTAATAAAGATAATTAATTGTAAACACTGCCAAATCACCACATGCTCAGAGTTGTAACAGGGTTATTTCCATGTACCGCCCCCCCTCTCTCTCTCTCACACACACACCATTTTTGCTATTACTCTGCATGGTTACTTTGAACCTGGTTGTTTCAGGGTTTTTTCTAACTCTAGAATTCTTTGCCTTGAAGCTTTTCTAGAGTCCAGTTTGAATTCAATCTGGTACACATTCATCTTGATTTCTGCCATCCACATACTCATTCTAACTGCTTGATTATCTGCCAAGGAACAGAAGCCAATCAGGTTAGTTCTTGTTTATCACACTGCTACTGCTGGAAAGGACGCTTTTTTTCAAAACATCTTTTCCTTGCAATTATAGCAAACAGAACCTTTTGCTTCTCTGTTTTACTTCTGTGATTTTTTTCTCTCTTAAATGACTGCCATCCTTTTTTGCTTCTTTCTGTGTGTGTTTGTTTCTGCTCTGTTCCTGTAATTCCCCTTTGCTGTGGTTTTTATTATAGTATGCACTTTTCCATGGTAAGACCCTCATCACATAATTTTTTAGATACTTTTTTAGATTGTGGAGATTATCAGACATGTTAAAAGTGGCATTACATGAACGGCAGGAGATTGCTAAAGGGCTCCCTTTCAGATGATGTTGTTCCTCCCTCGTAATGCAAATGCACCCATTCTGCTGCCATTCTGCTGGTGCTGCTTTTTATTGATGGAAGAAGCTGTCAATACATCCCTCATTCCATTTCTGTCACAGATTTGACAGTGACTAAAAAGGTGCCCCCTTTCACTGGCAAGATTCCAGTGTCAATGGGAGGTCCCTGTTCTTGCCAGAACACTTCCTGGCAAGATTGGGACATCAAGGGAAATGAGACATTTTTTTAAAACTTCCTTGGTTTACCTGAAAGTTTTAAAGTTTGTTTTTGTGCTTGCTGTCACTTTTTTTTTTTTTTGCTGTATTATGCTTTTTATTTTTGAATTTCCCGTGCTCACGTCTTCTCACGAGAATCTGTGGGATTTCACTCCAGGAAGTGAACAGAGCTCCGTTAGAGCTCCATTCACTCCTGGGCTACCCTGTTGATTCTACTAAAGGTAGGTCTGAAAGGTTTGTTATCATGCCAAGACAGGGATGAGACAGAAGCACTTTTTTTCATTCCTGTCTGATAATCTCCTGTATCTCCCACAACAATTCTGTGTTTAGTCTTTTCAAGAAGGCTGCCAGATTTACAGGGCTTCTCAATAATTTGAAAAATCCACAAGTTTTTTCCCCCTATGTCTGTCAGTTGAATTTTGCATCTTGCATCCCATAGAGAAATGCCTTTCAAACCTTGAGTCACTTTATTGTATCTCTTTAAATCTTCTTCATTCAGCCTGAATGGCAGCAAGATAACATCTGCTGATCCATTAGATACAATCAGTGTGTTCATCTGCCCCTTTGGCTTTGCTTTTTAATGTTTAAGCTCTTCTCTTCTCAGTCCTTCTCAATCTTCTCCTCTACTGAGTCTCTCAGTGTGGAATTGTGAATGGAAATGGCTTAGGAGACTGGATATTAAAGGAAATTTACAGTTTCTCTCTACTGAAAGTGTAGGCTTCACTTGCTTTTGCTGTTCTTGGTAGACTATGGGGTTATCTATATAAGGCAATAAAACATGGATTAAATTTTCCTTGGTTTTTTTCTGGGCTGTGAGGCCATGTTCTGGAATAGTTTCTTTCTGACATTTTGCCTGCATCTCACGGCCTGGAAAAAAATGCAATGAAAATCTATGGATGCCGGCTGTGAAAGCCTTCGACTTCACATAAAACATGGATTGGTGCACAGTAATGCCAATTCACAGGAGCTTTTATTGGGCTCCATGCTTTTTTTTTCAAGATTGCAGACATGTGAAGCCATACACATTTGATGCTCACACAGGCATGCCTGCAATCAAGATGGTGTGTGCAAGTGAATTACCCATGTTTTTATTGCCACCAGTTGCCACCACCAAACAGTATTTTTTTTTTAAAAAAAAACCAAGGTGCGGAAGAGCAATTTTCTGCTTAAATAAACAGGATCCCAAAAAGAGGCTGTTTCGTCATCTTAGCACACAATTGTTATGGCGAAAATCCAACATAGTGGTTCTGGGCACTTGCCTTGCCAGCAAGCTCTGCCCTCTGTGCACAACCAACCAATCAGGTTTCCACTTCTGCTCTTATTGGGAAAGTGCAGCAAAGCAAATTGGTTGTTCCAATGAACAGGAATGCACATTTCCATCACAGTATTTAAAAAGAACTTGGAGTATTTGGAGTTTTTGCCCCCCTCCTTCTGAATATGGCGAAATGATGTGGGATCCCATTGGGACAAAAGATATTCTCCTTAAATTCTATGAGGAGTTTTTTCACAGTCTAGACAACCCCTATGGTCTATGTTTCTCTGTCATGTTGTGCATGTGTGGAAATCTTGTTAAATTACTCATTTTCATTAAGATAGGCTATATTGACAGACTTGGTTTAGTCCTTTGGGAATTCTTACCTCCAACACAAGAATGACATGAACACTCCCCCGCATTAAGCTTTCCATGGTTTGTGCAAAACATCACTACACAAAACTAGAATCTGTTTCCAAACACACACATGCACAAAGAAAGCATGTTGGGCTGATAGTTGAAAAAAGGAGAAAACAATATATCAAATGCTTCTAATTTTAAAAAATCCATGCAACATGCAGCAGTTATTATAGTTTAGTGCTGCAATTTCTGTGGTTTATACAAAAAATTGTTCTTGCAAATGTGAAAGCTCTCTTGAGATGGACAGAAAATACTGTCTTGTGGGCAAAGAGAAAAATGTTGTAATTTTTCATTCTTGTATGCAAGAATGAGACAGGCGAGGATTTACATCCCTAGGGTGCAATCTGCAGAGCTGGCACCATGTATTATTTAACATCCACCTTGATCAAGGGACTCCACAACTAAGAAAGCAAACAGCTATTCATTTACTCTAGTGTACTCTCAGTTCTTTCTGACTGCTTTTGAAGCTGCTCCTGAACCAAAAACTTCCTTCACAGCAGTGTGTGAATCCTCATATCAGAGTTTTTAGTGTGTGTGTACGTGTGTGGGTATCCTTCTCACTCTTCTACTCTGAGTCACAAAACAACACTAGCAAATAGAAAGAGAGTTCCCTGACTGCTTTGAAAATGCATTGCACTTCCTCCTTTCCAATTTACTTATGAAACACAATCCAAACAGGGAAAAATGCTCAGCAACATCAGGTCTCTTCTTTTTCCCAGGTCTCCTTCTTCCCGTGCTAGAAGTGCTGAAGGCACCAGGTACCCTGGGAAATGTAGTAGCCATAAGGGTCTTCCATGTATCAGAGAAAGGATGGGCACATAGAGGAGGACTCCATACTCCCTTTATGGCTGCAGTTAGAGTCTGAGTTGGCACAGTTTAGTGAGTGTAAGGGCTTTTCTAGACCTTCCAGAATATGCTGGCTTTTGGCTGGTGTATTCTGGCCCTGACCTATTTCCCCTCTGTTACCTAGACAAAATGGGAGGAAGTCTGCATGGCACTGTACCAGTGGGTGGCCCCACTGCGGGCCTGTATCACTCCCTCTGAAGCCAGAAAGGAGGCCCTCAGCATCTAATCAAGGCTGGTCACATGCAGGGGGCCTTGATCATGGGCAGGGGCCCTCCTTCCTGGCTGCAGAGTGACTCTAGCAGCATCAGCATCTGGCTATACAGACCAGCATGCAGGTATGAACCCTGCATTCCCAAGTTGGCCCAATCTGGGTTTTCCTGCATGAAGTGGGTTTTCCTGGGTGTTTAATTAAAATGGTTTAATGGGCTTTACCTCAGCTTCATCTGGACTGCCTAGAGGCAAAACTGGGCAAGAGCCCTGCATCATTTGGACTTCAGGGCTCCAAGATGGGAGGAAGCCAGGGGAAATAGCCCTTCTAGACAAGTCCTAAGTGGAGGGAGTAAATACAGTAGAGAAGGGTAATTTGGAATCTAGGCATCAGTCAGAAGGGAGCTACATTCATATTCCTATCTAAGGGATTCTAGGACTCAATTGTATAAATTATCAATCCTGCCTCAGTTCCATCAGCTAAGGTCATGTGTGCATGGTTGATGTCAAAGTACCACTGGGTGCAGAAAAGGAAGAGTCAGAGTCTGCTGGGAATAAATTTGATCCTGATTGTGTTATGTGGATGTTCCACTGGTATTAGTAGTTGCTGGTGCAGTCAGATCCAATAGTATTAGCATATTCCTTAGCCAAGAACTTAATGAATTAATTAACAAGCTAGTTCCAAGCTATGGGAAAGGCTCACGAACATACAGTCAGACCCCCATATCTGTGGGGGTTCAGTTTCCAGACTTATTGCAGATACCAGAAACCGCAGATAATAGTGAACCCTATTAAAATAATGGACTTCCAGTACAAACATATCATAGAGTTGCATTGGAGGACCTAGAAAATGCCAAGAGAGGACACCTCTCTAGGCATTTTCCAGCGTGACTCTGTGGTATGTGTCCTCATTCTTTTCAGCTGTGGATCACTGAAACTGTGCATATTGGTTCTGCAGATACAGGGGTCTGACTGTACATGTGTAAAGGTGATATAATCCAAAAATATTGATTCAAAAATTTTGATCCATCTAGCCCTAGTTCAAGATGTATGCTGTCATAAAATACAATAAAATTTGTTATGTCTAATTTAAAAATTAGAGTTGCAGTGGCTAGACTAACAACCACAGCTGTTTCCATTTCCCCCCACACCTGATATGGTTGGGGGAACCAGAGGAAATCTTGATAGGATGGTCCACTGTGGTAGATCACATAATTTGGATTTGGAAAGTCCCAGGTTAAATCCCAAATATCTACAAAAGGGGTGTCAAATGTATGGCCTTCCAGGTGTTGAACTTCAAGTCTCATTAGCCCTAGGCAGTCTAGCCAAATGCTGAGGGAGAAAGGACAGATATAGTTTGTCCACTCTTGAGCTATAAACAGAGTTGGAAAAGAATATATGATTACTTGATGCCTGCCTAAAAGCACTGGAGAGATGCTGACAGTCAGTGTAGATGATATAAAATGAAGCAGGCCAGTTTTCTGAGTGGTTTATAAGGAAATTCCTTAGTATAGCTGGTGCTGGATATCATCAAGTTACCGTAGATGTTTCATCATGATGCCATTAAATCACTGCCTCAGCTACTCAAATTAAAGGACAATTAAAAATGAAATTAAAAGGAAGAAAGGAAAATAGGGTAGAGAAGCATAGAACTGAAATAATATACTGTAGAATGTACTTGCAGTTAGAAAAAAAATGCTGAATATTGGAGTTTTATGCTCCCAAAGGCTAACACAGGCCACAGGACAAGCCATATCAGCTGAGCCTTAGGTCAGGGGAAACCAGTGACCTTTCAGGGTGAATGAAGTTTTCTTAAAGCCATAAACATTTCATAGTCCAGAGAACCCTCTAACCTACATTTCTCTTGGCTCACTACTTAAGGCAGCAGCAGTTCAATGATCCAAGAATTCCATGCTCTAGCCCTTGCAAATCCTGACAGGTACACAACTGCTCTTTACATGCAGGAGGCACTTTTGTTTAAACAGCAAGAGTGCTTTCTTTCTGTTAAGAGGAAATGCAATAGAAGATTTTATCCTGGAAGAAAGCACTCAGTTTCTGTGGCTGAATTTAAATAGTGAGCTGGGAGTCATTCTCTTTTTGGCCACTTGATAAATGGAAAAGAAATTCAGTTATCTCCAGGTAAGATTACTTTTCAGGGTAGGTGACATTTATTGCTCCAAGAACATAATTCAACAAATCTTTAGCCAGGGAGATAGTTTTGTTCATCTCAGAAAGTAGCAATTGAGAAAAGGAAGACTCCGTCTGTGTGCCAGGGAAGGGTGTGTGTGTATAAGTTTATTTCTAGAACTATTTTAATGTAGGAAAAAGTATGTACAATAAAAGGCTTATTGGTCAACTTAAGACTTTTTTTTCATATGTCTGTTACATTCCATTCACAATCTTCCCAAATTGTAAATCATATTTGATATCCCTTTAAATGTTTTCAAAATTTGCATTTAGAAGGAGACACCAAAGATATTTCTTATGATGAATATCAAAACTGATTAGTTTATATGAAACGCAGGACTTTATTGGGATGGGCAGGAGTAGGCAAATAACCTTTGATAGGAGAAGGACAGAGTTTTGTATGTCTGTATGGCAGAGTGTATAATTTAATGGTAGTCCCTGATTACTAAGGAACTAGCTTGAGGACTACTGGGGATTGGTTCGGGGGGGAACCGTGGATACCAAAAGCCATGGATAATAGTAACACCATTGAAAATAATGGGGCTTCCTGTTTAAAATATGATAGAGTTGCCTTGGAGGACCTAGAAAATGGCTAGAGAGGACACATCTTCTAGGAAGACTCTATGGTAGGTGTGCTGTTCTGTGTCCCATGGATAATTGAAACAATGGATAATGAATCAGTGGATACAAGGGTCCTACTGTAGTACTGTTTATTGCAGTTGCATACTGGTCTACAAGTATGAAAATGGGGATTGGCTATTTATTGTGTGTCTCTAGTTGCTTGTGGACCCCAACACAGATGTGAGTGGATGTATGCTATTGATATGTGTCATAGGCTGTAGCTTTACTGCAGAAATAATCCAGCTTGACACTGCATGGATTAATTGAGAAATACAAAGAGGAATTTTGAAGTGTTTTATATTATCCAGATAGCAGAATAAAAAAATGCATATAAGGAAAGGAGGTGAAATGAGAAGAGGTAACTATAGGAAGAAGGCTGAGTAAAACCTTATGCTCTTCCTGGGGCCCTTTTACACTATACAATTATAGTAATATGAGTTTACTTTAACTACCATGGCAATATCCTATGGAATCCTATGGCTTGTATTTCTGACGAGGCATCAGAAGTCTCTGGCTGAGAATTCTAAATGCCCTCCCTGAAATGCATATTCCAGGATTTCATAGGATGTTGCCATGGCAGTTGGAATTCTAGCACTATAACTGTGTCTCAGTCTCAGTATGCCTGTATGTGCCTTCAGGTTGCCTGCTGAATTATGGTGACCCCATGAATTTCATAGGGTTTTCTTAGGGGTTGGTTGTCCAGATGATGCAAATTCACAGAGAATATGATGTGTCCCAACATGATCTGAATGAGATTCATGATATTCGGAAGGAGGGTGGCTAAAAACTACACAAACTGGCAGTAAAGGAATTAGTGGTTTTCCCCAAAGTTTACTGGAAAATGCACATAGATGCACATTTTTGCACATCTGGACATCCGAGTTCACATCACTGTGCATTTTTGCTCTGTTGCCCTTTATCAGAACATGTGGACGCTCCATTTGAATAAATGTGAATGGATGTGACTAGATAAAAAAATGGTGGAGACTTTAATGAGGAAGAACACACAACCTAGGACAGGCTGCAGCACTTTGCTTTTGCCTGAGTCTCCTGGGAAGGCCAAGACTTTGCCCTCTCCTCTCTCCCCACTGTTTACAGGCAATTTTTGCTCTTGAACTCTTGAGTTTGTGGCAATTCAGGTAAGCTTAGGAGAAAGTGGAGAAGTGGAGGGGAGAAGAGAGGAACTGGGACATTTTAAAAGCAGCTGAAATGCAGGGAGAGAACAGAGGTGAGGCAGACAGAAAGGTGAGTGAATGGGAGGAGCTTGTGTCAGGAACCAATGCCAGGGCAGGAAACTGAAATGGGAGGGTTTTTTGTATGTTTAAAGTTTGCATGACAGTAAGCCAGAGAGTTGTTCAGTTGAATCCTGTTGATGATAGTGACTGGAGCAGAGGGCTCCAGGTGTTGTGGTGTATGATTGAGGTTTGAAATGAGATATTTTGTGAGCAGAGGTTAATCATTTGTGTGAGAAGATTGATTGGACAAAAAGAGAGTCTGAGGGATAAGGAAGAATATTATAGAGATTTAAGAACTATTAAAGCACAACATTCAATGTTACTGTATGTTTTATTCCCTTTAATCAAGTTATCCTATGTTGTTTGATCAACTACAGACTCTGGTCCATTCCTTCAAATTATAGATAAGAAAAGGTAGGCTACCATAACACACAAACCACACATTTAAGGAAAAAGTTATATGGGAGGAACTAAGGGAACCATAGGAATTGATATGGAAGGAACAGAGGCTAAGGAAGGCGCCAAGGCTGAACCCTGAAGTAAAGTGGGGCTGGCGCTTTGGAGTTTGCGCTTGTGTTGCGACTTCACATAGTATTATAGGATGGCATTTGGTGTGAAGGGTCACAAGAGGATTAATTGGAACTGGTCCTGACAAATGAGAACAGTTGGAGGGTATGATGCACAACCTAAAGCATGCAAGGCTAAGGACCACTTTTCAGATTGATCAAACACTCAAATAATGCACTTTTCTGTTTATGGTTTTCTAGCATGCTTTTAAAGCTTTTCTTTGCAGAAAGTATTTCAAGGGCAGATCTAACAAAGCAACAATATTCACTTTAACTTTTAAAACTTGAATTACATTCCTGAATGTCAGTAAATGAAAGTGCCCCCAAATGCCCCACCAGTCACACTGATGTGAATTAGCTAACACACATTGGAAACTGCTTAATGCAGTGTAGATGTGTAAACTGCTATTGCTTAAAACAGTTTGTAAGCCACTCTGGTAGCCTTGTGGCTGAAGAGCGGGGTATAAATAAATTAAATAAATAAATAAATAAATAAAATGTATTTTTTTGTGATCAAACGATATTACATTCATTATTTTAATATTAAAAACTAAAATTCTCCCCAAACCAACAAAGGTTTGATTATTCAAATGAAATTTTCTAGTAATAAAATAGTAAAATGATCTCAATTATTCAAAATTCATTAATGATTACATTTAATTTAGCATTTAATTAATATGGCTTTAAATAATATTATATTGACTATGATATATGGAATATGACCCGGACTATGATACTAACTAGGGAGTATTATCCATTTTCTTATTAACTAGAGTGTATTTAGTAGTTTGCTTAAAAAAAAAGAAGTAGACCACACCTCCCCCCACCAAACCCATCTAGGATTACTACACTTTGCCTATCTCCTGGCTCAAGGGCAAACAATGAAAACAGGTAAATGAGAGTTATTCCTATATTGGTGTGGCGTCTGATTGGTGTACCTGATTGGTGTATCTGTAGCACTATGTAAGTTTCACCTTCATTTTCCTGAGCAATAGTAGGTTATTACTACTTCCATCTGTAGGGATGGAAACAAATGAGAAAATATTTGATTTATTGGCAAATAATATTTTTCTCCAGTGCTGGAAAACGATTAAAAGAATCTTGGAGAAACAAGAAATTTTGCACTTTGGGAGTTATTCTGCATGAAAAATGAATTGGGAGGGGGGTTGCACATAAAATGGTATTCTCTGAATAGAAAAGTTTCCTGAGCAGAAAACATGATTTTCTCTAGAGAAATAAGACTTTTGCACAAAAAACCATGTTTTCTATACAGAAAATGCCATTCCCTATTTTTTAAAAAAAACATGTGTGGTTTTTGCACAGAATAAATCTTGAACTGCAAATACTCCTCAAAATCTTACTGTTTTCCAAGACTTTTTTTTCTCATAGCATGGAGGAAAGCAGTACAAATTATTCATTCTTGCCTATCAGTAGGAGTAGAGTAGAAAGAGTAGAAAGGAAGGAGAGGTGTAGAAAGATTTACATCCATAATTACAGGAAAAATGTGCATTTCTGGAATATTTATTTGACTCAGGTCAGTAGCTCTATTCACTTTACACAAATGAGAAGAAGGGAATGGGGCAGTACCTAGTGACTCCACTCAGGAGCTCTGTTCATTCATTAGAAGTGTGAAAGGGGCTTATATGCATGTTCAACTGGAATGAGTGAATTCCCAGAAGATGAATGAAAACAAATGTCCTTTTTTTTCATATTATGATAAGACTCAAAAATTGTCATGCACAGCATCTTAGAACTGATGTATAGAATTTTGCTACATTTCTAGTATAAATGAGCTTATTTCAAAGAGAGCAATAGAGATGCAGATACAAGTACACTAACTCAATAACAAGTATTAATCCACTATTTGTCCTTTGTGTCTTGATATTGCTTGCCCTAGTCTGAGATCAGCTCAGAAATATAGGTCTGCCTGTGGTGTAGCCTGTACTGCTTAATTATAGCAATACATCTCTTTTGACACCGCACAAAAAGTAAAATGGTCACCAGGCCATTAAATTTCTTTATTTAATAGAACTGTACATAAATGACAATGAAAAATGTTCATGGGCAAGCCCTTTTTCAGAGACATAAAATGCATTGGTGAAACCCCTTGGGTTTATTATAGACTATTATTGACTAAAAAGCAAATATATGTTATGCATATATGCACTGTGTGAAGCTCTTCTTTACATGAATAATGTATTTGCAGATGTTTTCATGTTATTTCAGGGAAGTGCGTGTCAGTCTTTGTGTCCTGGTTAAAGTTTTTCACTTTTTGCTCCATGCTCTCAGATAATCATGAATGCTCCAGTTACTGTCTCAACTACACATGTTTTTTTTTTAATTATTTGTAGCCATATACCACTGATGAGAGAGACAGAGAGAGAGAATAGAAAAAGCACCTAAAGAATTAATTAAAAATAAATAAAAAAGAGTTACAAGAATGTGCAATTATAGGAAAATCAAATAACAACAAACAGACAAAACTAACCACAAAAATAACCACATCTTTTACTTCCTCGGATGTCTCTTCAAAATTTAACTTGGAGTTATCACCTTTAGCTGATTCAGCACATAAATATTTGAAACAATCACTTATCCTTGGTTCCATTTCCTTTTTTTCCATTCTGTCTTTGTTTTAGATAAGAAGGTCCATATGGTCCTTGGATGGAGACCTGCCAAGCATGTTCTCATTGTGCATGAATGGCACTGAATAAATGACAACACCAACATCTAGCAGCATGATGAGTAACAAATATCCCCAAAACACCTTAGCTTTGAATGTCTTCCAGAGAAGCCAGGTCTTGTTTCTGAAAGCAGTAATGCTGAGGTTAGCCAGACTTACTTTGGAGAGGACATTCTATCATGGGACAAAGGGAAAGGTACCTCAGCAGATCCAACACAATCCCCATCCCTTCTTTTAAATTAAGGATCATTTGAGTAGGAAGAAACATTTTATTCATTTATTGACTGGAAATATTTATATCCCACCTTATATCACACGATCTCAAGTCAGCGTACAGATAAAATCAATCCAAACATAATTTAGAGTGATTAAAATATTAAAATAATGAGGAATAATTTAAGCAGTCTGCAACACATTAAAACAATTTTAACAGTTAAAACAGTTTTAAAACCGGTGCAGATTTCAGCAAAATTATTAGACTCAAAGGGCTATGATAAAAAGCTACATTTTTAACCTTGTGTTCAAAAGAAGCCAGTGTGAGTACCAATTGAGTGTCCAAGGGAAGGGGGGGGGTCCACAACCAAGGGCCACAACTGAAAGACCCTCTTCCACATCCTTACACGGTGTTTTGTTTCCACTGGTAGGACACAGAAAAGGGCCCCTTCAGCAGACCTTAGTTCTCAGGCAGATGTACTGTATATTGGGAGAGCTGCTCCTTCACTTCTTCAGGTTTGAAACTGTTTATAGGGCTTTAAATTCAGCTCTCACAATAACATCTTAGTTTGGACTTTTTCGGATGAGCTTTTATACCGCTAGCAGCCTCGTCCCCATTGCGAGGCTGTAGCGCTGCAGGGCATCCCTTTCGGATGACGCCCTGCCCTGCCAATCCTCTTCCGAGACTGTTGCGTAACCTCTGTGACGCTGCTGCATTATATTCAGCGGTTTTCTAATCACGATCAACTTTCGTGATTAGAAAACTGCCGAATATAACACAGCAGCATCACAGAGGTTACGCAACAGTCTCGGAAGAGGATCGGCAGGGCAGGGCGTCATCCGAAAGGGACGCCCTGCAGCGCTGCAGCCTCGCAATGGGGACGAGGCTGCTAGCGGTATAAAAGCTCATCCGAAAAAGTCCTTTGTGTCTGAACCAGTGGTGTCTTTATCCCTTGTTCAGAATTGCTAACCACTGAACATATGCACTCCCCATCAAGGTATCTTGCAATACACTCATTCTTACACTACTAGCAGCCAGTATGCATTTTTTTTAAAAAAAAAATGCATGTTAAATGCAAAGGCAGACTTCATGTCATGACCATTCAGCCCTTTAATTTTCTTTGTATGTTATGAACAGAATAAGATGCAGTTGAATAGAATAACATGAAGGCTCCTCCAAAGAACAGAAAGTAGCTTCATTGATATTACCAGTGATGTACTAAAGTCTTTTACCCCAAGTCTCAAGTCGAGTGTCAAGTCCTTGTAAGATATTTTCAAGCCAAATTGCAAGTCAAGTCTCAAATCTGGGAGCTAACTTTAACAGGAAAAAAAGTGGTGGTGGTGGTGGTGGTGGTATGTGTGTGAGTTCCAATAACTAGAAAATCAAGAAGACATGAACAAAGGTAGGTAAAAATAAATAAATTATCATAGGCAAGTTCAACAAGGCTTTATTTACTATTCAACAAGATGTGCTGTGCTGTTTTTAATGTTTCAATGTTGTATTTTATTGATTTTATGCTTTTAATTCATATTGTGTTTTTAATTATGTGGAAATTAATTTAATGCTTTTTTAATTTTTGTAAATTGTGATATTTTAGCTGTATTTTTTAATTGTTGTAACCTGCCTTAAGTCCTGTCTTGGGAGAAAGGTGGGGTATAAATCTAACAAACAAACAAATAATAAAATAAAACAATGCTGTGCTGTTAATCAAATTTATCAAGACTGCATTTTAGAAAAAATATTTTTTCCATAAGACTGATCCCCAGCCTGGTGTTTGCTGTTCCCCTCAGAGAAATGCTTTTGGAGGCAAGTTCTGCACACTGTTGCTCTTATGAAATGCTTTAGAAGGATCCTCTGATGTTCAGTTGCCATTGGGCTTGAGATGGGGGGGGGTTTAGGTCTACTCAGATGCCAGCCTGTCCCTGCTGCACATCAGAGTAGTCTTCTAAAGCATTTCCTAAGAGTAGCAGCATACAAAACTTGCCTCCAGAAGTGTTAGGCAAACAACTGAACATCCTTGCTGATTATTTTGTGGTTGTGGGTGCTTGGAAATCCAGGGAGGGAGATGGTGAGGCCTCAGGAGAACAAGACAAAGAAATGGGTGAAGAAGAATCAACAAATTTGCAGGCTGGCTGAAGAGGCCCTAACTCCATTTGGGTTGAGGAAAAAGCAGAAGGGATATGAGAGCCAATGGGAACACTAAACTAGAGGTTGGGCTTGAGGTGGGAGTTGGGGTCTGCTTGGCAGCCTGTGAGAAATGCTTTCTGCAAGGCTGCTGAGCAGACCTTGCCTGCTGCTTAGGAAAAGGCAACTATTAGAGGATCCTGCCACCTCAAGCCTGTTGCTGAACTCACTTGCTGGGTTCCCCTCAAAGAAATGCTTCTCAGGCTCTTGGTTCTGCCGATGAATCCTCAACCCATGGGGAAAGGAATACCTAGTCTTTTCTTTGGCCAAAGAGTCCCCTCTCAGATCCCAAGAAGTGCAGTCTGACCACCTTGTCAGAAGTCAAATAAGGAACAGTTTATTTTTTAGAAGTACACTTTTAAATGTTAAGACTACAATGACAAAGTGATGATTGATAGTGCACAGATTACATGATCTTTGCAAGTTTCTTTGAAAGGTTACAAAGGCCCCAAGTTCAGTTCAGTGGTCAGTATTATTAGAATAGTTACAATGCTTCTGGGACTATGAGTGGAGGTCATTACATTAAGAACTCCCTCTTGAGTACTTACAAGTTCCCATCAGGAATAAGAGTATCCGTTGTACTTAACATCAGCACATTCAAATTTCCCCTGAAGTAGAGCAATGCTATGCCTTACAGATGATTTAATCTTTCACTCTGGTATAATTGATATGGATATAACGTAGCACCCCCATATCCATTGATTCACCACCTGCTGATTCAGTTATCTGTGGCTGGTGACAGTGTGTGTGTGGGGGGTGGACAGAGAAGTGAATGAGGAGGAGAACCCCTGTAGGGGGTTCCGGTGGCACAGCGGAGCTGGTGGGGGTGATAGATGGGGGAGGGAAGTCCGGTGTTCACTGTTATCTGCAGATTTCAGTATCCATGGGGGGGGGGAAACAGAACCAATCCCCCCACAGATACGGTGGTACTACTATACTTTGATTCAGTAGAAAATACAGAAGGTGGGTAATTACAGGAACATGAATGCTCCATCTCCAGAGGACCACATCTTTTCACAGGATGCTCTAAAACACGGGGGAGGGTCAGGCTAGAGACCATTAACTAAGAAGTGGGAAAGACTTGGGTAACCTCCTGGTAAAGAGGCCCAGAAAACTCAGTAGAATGCATTCTTGGAATTTTACCACAACAAGTGGAATGTGGAATATTTACATTCAAGGTTCACAATTGATTTCCAGTGGATTCAGCACCTATTTTATCAGAGAAGTGAACACCAGAAGCACTGTGTGCTGTAAAGTACATCTCCCTTGATACCACCATCCACACAGTATAAAGTAGTTGTGCTGTGGTGGGTTTGGGAAAATGTGATATTAAATCAGCATTCTGATTGCTGCCAGTCTACTCCAAAGTTGTTGTTTTTTTAAATATCTTTATTACATTTCATTATGTATAAAAAGCACTACTCACTTTACAAACAACTATAATTTTACATAAACAAATACCATACATCTCTCTCTCTCTCTCTCTCTCTCTCTCGCTTTGCTTCGCAAACGAAGATTCAGGAAGGACTCATCCTGTGCTTTTTGCAAGTGCACTGATGACTGAAAAGGCCAATCCGAGATAAACAAGTCTGGTTGCAGAAAGCACATCAGAAGGTCTCCTTGGGTGATGTTTCTGGGTTGTGATTCTTTCTGTGTTGTCGTTTCTCTTCAAGACTTGTTTGGCATGAGTTCTCAAATAAAACTGCAGCACTGTGGATAGTGCATCTCCATGCCACCTGATGTGAACCATTGTTGGTGATCAATTTGGCCAAGCCTGAGATGTTGGTTCAGGGAATCCTTGTATCGCTTTTGTTGGAGCGCCCCTCTTAAGCTGACCCATGGTGAGTTCACTGTAGAGTACTGTTTTTGGGAGGCGATGGTCCTCCATCCTAGAAATGTGCCCTGCCCAGTGCAGCTGTGTTCTCAATATCATGGCCTCAATGCTGGTGATCCCTGCTTGCTTAAGGACAGCAACATTTGTCACATAGTCCAGTGTATATTTAGGATTGTACATATACAGTGTTGATGAAAACGTTCGAGGAGTCATAATTGTTGGTGATAGGTGAGCCACATTTAGACCCGTAAAGGAGAATGGACAGTACAATGGCTCTATACACACTGATTTTTATGCTTCGCCTCAGGTGTTTGTTACTCCAGACTCTTTTGTAAAGTCTTCCAAATACGCTATAAGCCTTTGCTAATCTGTGATCAATCTCCTTGTCAATCTTGGCATCTGAGGAGATGATGCTTCCCAGGTAGGTGAACTGCTGGATGGACTTAAGCACAGATTTGCTGTGGGGATGGTGGTGTTTGTCCTGTGGTGCAGGCTGGTAGAGAACTTCCATTTTCTTCAGGTTGACTTCCAGCCCAAACAGCTCTGCAGCTGTTGCGAAGCAGGATGTTAGGTGCTGCAGAGCTGCTTCTGTGTGGGCAACAAGGGCAGCATCGTCAGCAAAGAGCAGCTCACAGACTAGATAGTTTAGAGTCTTAGTGCGAGCCCTCAGACAGCTCAGAGCCCTCCTTCCTATATTCCCCTTCTCTATCCAATCTAAAAAACTTTCAACCCCTTTCGGAAAGCACTGTGACTACACAATTCAATACTCCCTCTATATTCAAATAGAACATTACTAAGTTTATATTTTATAATATTCACTTAAAATATTATTTCTCATAACCTTAAATACATAATTATAATTTTACTAACTACTACCTAATTCCTGATACATAATATAATATAATAATATCTATTATAAATTTGTTTTATTTTCATTTAGTTGTCAAACACAGTATAATATCTGCAAATTTATCTAATCTAAATATCCTAATATTCTAACTTCCTTATTTAATGTTCAAAACCTAAAACACTTTTCTCCCCTTGCTGTGCCTTCATAAAAAGTATAACTGGTTTCCATGTGTCCAAAAAGTGATCTAGAGATTTTCCTTTAATAAAGTTTGTTAATTTCTCCATTGTGGCTATTTCTAGTAATTTGTCTATCCATTCTTTATAATCTGGTTTCCTATTTACTTTCCAATTCTTAGCAAAGATTATTCTTGCGGCTGCTACCATATATCAAATCAGATTGCAGATTTTTTTTCCTCCCCTTTATCCTCTTTATTAACCATATTTAACAGAAAAAATTCTGCCCTCAATGTAAGCTTAATTTTCAAAATCCCATTCATCCATTTGTTCACTTTAAACTGAACTTTTTTAACAACTCCACCACATATGGAAATAAGATCCAATATGCTTCCCACATTTCCAACATAAATTACTAACTCCTTTATGCATTTTTGCTATTGGGGGGGGGGTAATGTACCACTTCAACATCATTTTATACCAATTTTCCTTTAATGCTTATGAACCTGTGAATTTTATTCCCCTGATCCAAATATCTTCCCATTGGTCCATATAGATTCCTTGCCTCACAAATCTTGCCCAACTTATCATATACTTCTTAATTTGTTCTTCTTCTGTGTACATTTTACTTGTCATCTGTTTCTCTCCATTACACAGCAATTTTTCAAATTCCGATTTAGCTCCCTCATACTGCCAATTCTTCAGATCCTCTTTTACCCTTCCTCTAATTTGGTAATATGCTAACCATGAAAGTTTAAATCCTTCCTTTTCTAATTCATCATTTTCTTTAATTTTCAATTCCCCCCTAACTTTTAAAAAATAAATCTCTATAAGTTAACCAATTATCTAATCTTAATTCCCTTTTACAAAATGCTTCCGGGTGTGTGAGCCAACCTGGTATTTTAAAATTCAATCTATCTTTATATCTAATTCAAATTCTCAGTAATGATCTCCTTATTATATGGTTCTTAAATTCTGCATTTATTTTAACTTTATCGTACCATTAGTTACCGTGCCATCCTGTTTTTAATTCATGTCCTTCCAGTTCCAATTCCCTCTTATTTTCCAACATGATCCATTGTTTCAACCATACCAAACAAGATGCTTCAAAGTAGCCTTTCAGGTTGGGTATGCCCAAACCTTCCCTTTCTTTTGGCATCCTCCAAAATTTTCCATTTTATCTTCGGCTTCTTCCCTGCCCATAGATTTTTTTCCCCAGCTCTTTCAGCCATTTTATAAATGGTGCATTTGAAAAAATAGTCGGTATTGTCTGAAATAAGTACAATAATCTAGGCAAAATATTCATTTTAATTATCTAAAATTTCCCTAACATTCATAGATTCAGATTTTCCCATTTAAAAATATCTTTTTGAATAGTATCACATGTTTTTATATAATTATTTCAAATAACTGTTTGGTTTTCATAGTGATATTTATTCCCAGATAATTAACCTGATTTACAATTTCAAATCCTGATTCCTTAGCTAATTCTCCTTTCTCTAAAGCACTCAATTCCTTACTAAAATCTTAGTCTTATCAGAATTTGGTTTAAATCCTGCATATTTACCATATTCCTTAATTTGAAGTTTTTAATTTAAATTTCTTATTCTGCCAGTAGGATTTTCTAATATGATCATTAGGACATCTGCAAAAGCTTTACGTTTAAATTCTTCTTTTTTTATTTTTATCCCTTTAATTTCTTTATCCCTCCTAATCTCTGAATTTAATATTTCTAATGCTAAGTAAATAGAATAAAATAAAATAGAATAAAATAGGAATGGAGACAGTGGGCAGCCCTGTCTAGTTCCTTTTTCAATTTGAATGTATTTGAAGCATTCACCATTGCAGTATTTCCAGTTCAATATTCTGGTCCTAGACTGGCCTGACACATCCCCAGGACAGATAACAAAATCACGGATACATTGTCCCACCAGTAGATGGCTCATTTCTGACAGCTTGCACCTGGAGCCAGAGATGTGAGACAACCTATGCCCTAGGAGTTGTGGAAGATGCTCCAGAAGTTATGGCACAGAAAAGTCATGGGAACAATTAGTATGACAATTTCACCCAGCACAAAGAGAGCCTATGAAAGGGCCATGCAAGAATTTGAGGACTTTAGGAAAGCACAGGTATTTAGTGAAGTCTGGTCCGTAATAGTCAGCTCATGCAGTATTACATGGCTGTCAAGTAGAAAGGTTTGGTGCCAAGATCCATCAAGGGCAGGATACTGACCAAAAATTTGGCAGATACCATTGGAGACTTTCCAATATGTAAAATGGTAGAGGATTAGGCCTGAAAGATTGAGCAGGTGAGGGATGCCTGCCCCACCCTTACCTTCAACATCCTATTGGGATGGGGGCATTTTGGGAACAGCTTTTATTTTTATTTATTTTATTGATCTTTTATTTTTATTTTTCTGATTAAAAAATTAAGCTGTTTCATGCTATAGCATTTACAGTCTTTTCTGGGGTGTTAGAGTGGGGGAGTTGGTGACAACCTTGAAGAGAGATACTGCAGGGTGGGCCCTTGAAATGAGGGATGGTCATCTGAAGACTGGAAAAGTATGGATTTTCTTGGGTAAGTCCTGAACAGATGAATGAGGCAAGAGCTTGGTAAGGAAGATTGTAGTCTTGCTAAGGCAAGTTTATGCTTGGGAATGGTACAAAGAAATTACTTTGAGGTAAGGGGGGATGGCCTGGTGGGACTTAGGAGCTAAGTAAATAGTCTTTGGTCCTAAGTGTGGTGGGTGAGTGTCAGTCAATGCCTCTTTTGGCGGAAAGGGGTTTTCTGTATGTATGTGTGTATTTAATATTCCACTTTTCTTTGAAATAGGATTGGGCCTAAGGACTGGCCTTGACATCAAAGAGGGGGTTGAGGAAGGCCACTGCCTCAAGAAATAAAGGAAACACCTGTTGGTGGAAGGGAAGTTTCCCTGATTGGCCCTAGGGACTGGCCGAGACAGACAAAGATGGGGATGATGAAGACCACAGCCTTGACTAATTTTCTGCATGTGGGAGGACCCGCTGCACAGTTCTGGGTTTATTATTTACATAACTGATTAAAGAAATACATGTGACCCTTGCTTGTGGCTTTATATATAGTTTCTGTCTTTCTCCCAAGGTGGCTGGGAGAATACTCTGTGGTTGCCAAGTATGGACAGAAATCCATGTTAGGTAATTGAAGTCATCACCGTTATTTCCTATGGGAGCACAAGATCTCACTTTCACTGCCATGGCAACTTCCTAAGATACATACAGTTGTCCCTCCATATTCACAGATTTGTTACCCACAGATTTAAGTATTCATGGCTTGAAAATATTCTTAAAAAAATAATAATCCAAAAAGCAAACCTTGATTTTGCCATCTTATATAAGGGACACCATTTTGCTATGCCATTGCATATAATGGGACTTGAGTATTCATGGATTTTGGTATCCACGGTGGGGGGGCGGCTGGAACCAAACCCCAGCAAATATGAAGGGACAAACGTAGTTTGGTAAGGCATTTCAGCTCTCTGGCTGCAAATTTTGAATATCCCTAAACTGCAAATCCCAGTTCATAGGCTGGAACCATGGCAGTTAAAGCAGAATGATATTGCTGTAATTGTGTAAAGAGAAAGGGCCCCAGGAAAACTAGTTGGCCTTGTAATCTTTGGACAGTACCACTATTTAAATAGAAGATTATTTAAAACCATTGTTTAGTTTCATAATAAAACTTATTATATACTTTTAATTGTATTTGAAATATTGTGCACTTTGTAGTTAAAAATCAAGAAGATAAATCTTTCAGAGATATTCCCTCTAGCCTTTTCAAAAATCTAGTCAGGAACACATATGCTGAAGTGTTTTTTTTGGGGGGGGGGCATTAGAAACCATTTTGCTATCATCTGTCTGACTCTTCCAGGTATTGCATTTTTTTTTTCAAAAATGTGGGGGGAAGCTGCCTTGTAATATTCTTAAGATATTGACCAACCAGTCCATGCTGCCTGCTGCAATAAAAATGCATTATAAATAGCAGAGAGCTTACCTTTTACTGTTTAATACATTTGGTGACTACACAAAGGCAACCATCAGTTCCTATATAGAAATCAGTCATTATGAGGTGCTAAGGATGACAAGTTCTCAGATGAGAACATTTATCTTCAGGTTTACATGCACTGCAAAGGAAATTTTACAAGGGTCAGTTGTGAGAGAACACATACTAATCTATAACTGATGAGGAGTTGTCTTCTGAATACACACTATATCCCTGAGAATGGTTACCTGGTATCCATGATACATCTGCCCATCCCTGTGATTTATGCACTTCCACCAGCCTTCTGCATTGTTTATTCCCTGGCAGGTATCTTTCAATTGTTAGTTTTGTTTTCTACCTCTGCTTTGAACATTCTCTTTGGAAAGAATTTTTTTTACAAAGGTCCTTTAGTGCCTTCACACACAGACACACACACACACACACACAGAGAGAGAGAGAGAGAGAGAGAGAGAGAGAGAGAGAGAGAGATGTTCTCCAAAGGTTGTTCGGAGAATATACTATGATTGCTATGGACAGAAATCCATGTTAGCTGCTTGTAGGTTTATTAACAGCTTAAATTAGCCAGCAAAGCTAACTTAGTGCTGGGTGCTGTAGTAGTAAAAAGTAACATTTATGAGCTCTGATTTATTTTAAGTGGACTGTTCATGGTCCACCATAGTAACCCCTAGTCTACAATTATTCTGCCTGTTTTTCATAACACTTAAGTTATAAGTTGGCCTCGATCCATAGGGAGAGGCAGATAAGAAATTATGATGATGCTTGATGATACAGTGTAATGGATAGGCAGAGCTTAAAAGAGAAGGGAGTGGGATGCATGAGGAAATGCTAAATATAAAACATTGGAACCATATAGCATAAAACTAGAGTCACAGAAATTGCATGTCAGAGGTCTCTTTTTGTTTTCTTCTTTTGCTTTCTCATCTCAGTCTAATTGTCCTATTTCTCCAGTGGGTAATCTCTTTGGTCACTAACCCCCTTCCTTTTCTCTACATTTAGAGTTAGTTCTGATAAATGTGGTGTCAGCATTTCTATGACGGTTTCCTTAAGTGTTAGCTTGTCATTAATGTAGGCCTGAACCTTATTTTCAGTCTCAACTATGGCTGTCCCATTGAATCAATGGTATTTAGATAGGAACTCTGGTGGCACAGTGGTTAAATGCTGGTACTGCAAGCCACAACATTGTGAGCTTGATCTTACAGGGCTTCAAAGTTGACTTGGCCTTCCATCCTTCCAAGGTTGATAAAATGAGTACCCAGATTGTTGGGGGCAATTAGCTAACACATTGTAAACCCAATAAGGAGTGCTTTGCACTGATAAGCGGTATATAAATATAAATGCTAAATGCTATGTATTGATAAATAAAGCTGCATGTAAAGACTGATTCAGTGTCTATGCTTGTTGCAACGAACGAATAGAATTTAGCCTATAATCTTTTACTTTACACAACCTTTTTCTATTCAAGAATCTTACCCTTTCAGCTTTAAATGGCTCTCTTGTTATATTTTTTTTCTGAAGTTTTCTTCTTTGCTGTGAAGCTTTCTTCTTGCTATTTTGTTTCATCATATTCCATGGCCTTCTGGCCATGGGGGAGTGTTTCAGGGTTGTGGGGTTGATGACTGCCCTCTTCATAGTTCAGCTATCTACTTGGCCATATCAGTAGTAGGCAGTTTGTACTGGTAAGGGTGAGGATCAGGACACAGAAATAATATAAAGTATAGTCCTATAGCTCATATTTAATGTGTATTTTTTTTCAATTGTATGTTTTGATTTGTAGTTACAAGAATGATTCTTTTTTTCACATGTATCAACACATGTTGGATTAATACATGGAGCATCTTAGAACTACATGAGCCAACTTAAAACTGTCCTGTTGCTCTCTGCACATGGAGGGAAATGAGTGTGAATAGGAAAGCTTCAGAGTGTGGATGTTCTCCATATCAGTCAGAACCTGGAAAAAGTAGGATACCAACCCTCATGGACAGTATCCATAGAGAGCAGCAGACCTTTTCTTCAGACTTGTCACCCTCTTTGTGTGTGAAGGAAGCTGACAAACCCCAAAATGGAAAGGCAGTTTAGGATACTGCTTTCCTTCTTGTCTGGTTGAGTATCCACATACTGGTTTCAAAACCCAACCTGCTATAATAAGAACTGTTGCCTACCTTGATACCCCCCAACCTTCCAATAATTCATCAATTGACTATATTTTATACATTGGCTTATTTATTGGCCTCCCGTGTGGTTGGTAGTAGACCAGGGCCTCTGAAGTACAAGGACTCAAGGTTTGCTCCAAAAACCTAAGGAAGACACCATCCCAAATTCCCCAAAGACATTCCCGGGGAGTAATTATCTGGACCCCCCCTTGGACTGGTAGTTAGGGTGGAAATGGGCTAATTCTCCTGGACATACATGGAAGTGAGTCTTTTACTAATTTGATCAAAGTGGCTGGACACTCTTTGCTTTGCAAAACTGGTTCTGTTTTCTTTCCCACGTCTCCTAGAACAATAGAAGGTTGCCTGACACCCATCAGTCTTAATGTTTCAGCCATCAGCAGTCATTAGCACAACTGGAGCTTCCATTGTCTAACTATGAGAAATTCCAGCAACCATTGTATTCCACTCATAACACCCCTTCAGGGAGAATATTGAATATAAATATCACCCCAAAATACAGGGAAAGTGTGTTCAGTTTCCCAGAGGCTGTCATTCTCTTGGTTTGCTGTGTCACCTGGTGCACATAGCCGTATTTCTCTGCGCAAATCTCTTCTCTTTGAACAGATACAGTATAGCTCATCATCCTGAACTCTATTCCTCCATCCCAATAACTCCTCCTATTCTCCACTAGCCTTATATGATTGCTTGAAGCCTGAGTGTTGGTGTGAATTCTTCCAAGATTATTTTTCAATACAAACAATATTTATTTTATTCCCTGACTGCGAGTCTCATCAATTAATACTGGTATACATAGGTCAGAAAAGATCCTGTGGTTACCCACCCTCTCGCTGCCATATTGAGCTAATTAAAACTCCCCATGTTAATATTTGGACATGAGATTCCCATCAGGTGGGGTTCCCATGAATCTGCAGTAATCCAGATAATTGAACCACTGCACAGGTCTGCCTAGTTTCTTGAAGAAATTGCATATCAGGAGCATTTATGCCCTTCAGTGGTTTTCTACAGTTTTCTCCTGTCAAATGCACACTTCTTGTGAAAATTCTAGAATGGGCACAAAGAGAGAACTCACAGTATATACCTCCATTTGAAATTGTTTCACACTTCCCCATCTTCTGATAGAATTATGATATATATATATTTTAAAAATACAGCCATTATATAGCCTAGCATTGTTAGCTGTATGTGTTTCATAAGGCTACACCTATTGAACGCAACTGTGTTCACTAAGAATGCTAATTGCACAAACTTTGAACATTCACATATTGTCTGAAGTGTGAGAGTCTCTCCTGGACATTGATGAATGCTTCCCATTACTGAGATTAAATGTTCAGCTTTGTGAAGACAACTGCATTACCTAATAATGTGGAACACTTTACAAAGAGAGAGTGTCATGTAGACAAATGATAGTATTTTAATCAATTAACTTAGCCATGTTATCAAAACCCACATGAAAGGTCTAGACACTTAGATAATGTCACATTTTAATGGTTTATAATTAACACAGTAGGGAGAAAGAATTATTTTCATACCAACTGAGAAGACCATGATAATCTACCCCAAATAGAAAGGAGGTATTTTGAAATGATATGCTACATTTTCCTCTCCTTCAAAATAAAAAAGACACTTCAAATTATGGAATTGCTCTACTGATATGCCAAAGGATTACAGAAAGCAAAAGTACTTTCTTTAAGACATGGATGGTGGGAGTAGCACATCCCTTCAGATTTTGTTGGACCACTGCTCTAGATATTCTTCACCTTTGAATATGTTTGCCAGGGTTGATGAGAGTTGTAGACCCAGAATATCTGGAAGGTCTTACTTTGCCAACATCTCTCTAAGAAATGGAAAATCAGACAAGTAGTTTTCAGAGAGATAGCTATGTTGTTTGTTTATTGTTATTATCTACCTTTTTCCCAGTTCAGGGATCAAGTTGGTTTACAAAAGTTAAAACAAATATAGCTAAATGCAGCTAAAGATTGTAATACAAAATCAGCCTAAAAATAGATTCCAATCTGTCAGTACATCCCAAATCAGATCTTTCTAATCTTCCTTTGAATTTTGTTGTTGTTGACAGAGGACCACTACTCGCAAGTCATAGATTGTGTGTCCAGACTGAAATATTCTCCTACTTGGTTTTTTTTTGGGGGGGGGGTCCATTACAAATGTAGTATTTGTGTCCTTTTGTCCTTTTGCATAGAAAATGTCTTGATTGTCCAGTGTAGAGTGTAGAGCAGCATTGCTGACAAAGGACAGCATATATTTCATTGGAGGCTGAGCATATAAGTGTATAAATGCACCCCTGATGCTATGGGTGATGTTGTTAGGACCTGTGATACTGTTCCCAGAGGAGATATAGAGACAGAGTTGGGCATCTGGGTTTGTAGCAGGGTCTTGTCCCCATATTTCCGTCCAGGTTATGTGTCCTATTGTAGGAAAGTAGTCCCCCCCCCCACAAATTCCAATCCATTAGTAGATATATGAACAGAGACAATGGTTTCCTGACACACTAAATATATTAACACACAAGTCCTCTCAACTGCACATAAAACAAAATAAATCTCTTCAGATAAGTTTTTGGCTTCAAGAAAACTGAATTTTGGTAAGCAGATTGATGGCTTTCACAGTTCAATTTTAACAAAGGGCTACCTGAAAGACTTGTATCATCTTACACAATTCTTTGATTATTCATGATGAGGGTCACAATTTGCATCCTCTGTATCCTGTAGCATTCCATCCCACTGCCACAACTGTTAATGTGTTTAAAACCCCTTTAATATCACTCTTTCAGTAGACTGATATCCATGAAGTTCATACTAAATTAAATCAAAGGTGCTACTACTACTACTACTACTACTAATAAAATTTATTTATACCCCGCCCCTCTGTTAAAACAATCGGGGCGGCTTACAAAATTTAAAATACAATACAAATAAAATCCCTAAACACCCCCACTCCCACCCTCCCCCATAAAAAAACATTAAACAAATATAAATTAAAAACAACTAATCTAAAATCACATTTAAAACTATAAATACTAGATTCTTTCCCTCCAACCCCTTTCCCCTCTTTTTATCCCAATGTAAAAACATAAATCCCACATTCTGGTAAATCATATGCAAACATACAAAATAGAAATACTCAAAACAGTTGAAGAGTTTAAAAAGTATTTAAAAAAAAAGACAAACAATTATCTCAGTACATCAGAAACAGGAAACTAGCCAGAGATAGTGACTAGGATTTTGCTCATTCCCTTACCTTTGTTTGCAATTAATAGATGGTGATAAGACTGATTGCGTGTCCACATAAGATGCCAGTTCCCTCCCCCCATCCCACAATAAAAACACCAGGCACAAAATTAGTTGGCAGATATATTGGCAATAAATGACCACAACTTTATTGATGACAGCTGCAGTTGGTTAGCTCAAACACATGAATCCAGATCCAGAAATCAACCAACCCGCCTGTTGGTTGATGAATCCATCTTTGGCCCACCTGCCAATAGAACCAAGAATGGGAGGAGTCCCCACAGGCCCCAGTACCTCTTGTTCAACCTCCTTCCCTTCTCCCAAGGTGGTGGGGCAACCAGAGGGTACATGCCCCAAGCTGGCATGCCCTCATGGCCAATGCCCCCCTGTACCTCTGTTGGGAATTTCCGTGACCTTTCAGTGACAGAAACCCCAAACCCAATAACCTTGGATCCAGGACCCATGCCAACTGCCCCCAAAGTTGTGACAATTGGAAATTGAAACACATGAATAATCCCTGCAGGAGGGTGGGTGGGTCAGTTCGCTGAGAGCAACTGGCCAGGCTGGCAAGGCAATAGGGAGTATATATCTGATCGCCTGACTAGAGGGAAGGCTGCAGGTGGGAGCTGCTTCCCTTTTCCCCCAACCAATGAGCACCAGGCTGGATGCTCAATCCTGATTGGCTGCCATTCCACTATCCTCCGGCCAAGCTTGAAGCCTGCTGGGAGGAGGAATACAGACACCACATGGCGATGGCCATACCCTGTGGTGTGTGTGTGGGGGGAAACAGGCCCATGCCGGGACCACAAAATGGCCACCACGTAAGTCTGGCAGCCTTATTAACATAGCCCTATCCAGATGTTATTAAAATGTGTTTACATAACATATGAAGGAGTATGCAAACCCCACCCTACTGCTCGTGATTTCCCCTGTCTGTTTTAAGCCCCACCTCTTTCATGCATGCCATAGTAGGGGTGTACTGTCACAAGCACACAACATACACAATGCAGGTTTGTTTTACTCCGGAGAGATAATTTGCCTAAATTTCCCATTTGTATTCTTGAATATCTGACTCTTCACTGACTCTTTTTAGAGGGGAAAAAAGGATAATGTTTGAGCAGCTTATGGATGGTTTGAATTCATGCATAATTCAGTGCCTACAAACCTTAAATGACATAGCATTAGGTAATTTGGGGCAAATTGCACGAGAATAAGAGTGATGTATTATCACACAAATTTGCTGTTAATCTGCAAAGGTTGTTTGTTTGTCAAGCTGTTCGTGAGTTTCTAGCTGACCTTTAGAAACAGGATGAATCAGACTAATAGCATGAATAATGAAAATCTTTCGAGCAGAATGCATTCCTTTACTCTGAGAGTACACTGAATTAACAGAAAATGTTTAACAGGCAAATACCAGAGGCCTGCATATAGAAATAGGCTAACAATATATTTCTTAGGATTTTAGAGGTATATGTGTGTTCACAGGAATGGGCTGGGAGGTGAGTATGAATAGGTTGTAATATACAGAATTTGGTAAAAGCCACAGAGGATTAAACTACATGTTAAAGGGGAAGTATATTATTTTGAACAATGGGATTGGCTCAGTGGTGGCATGCCCAACAATCAGATTTTCAAATTCCATCTGTGTCTTGCTTCCAATGACCAAAACAAAGTATGTTAAATGCAAGGTACACTGTTGAGGCAAACGAATGCCTTTCTACACTTGAGGAAGCACCCTTTCTACAGAAATGCTAAGCATATCATCTAGTATAACCCCAAGAAACAACCAAGACAGAGAGGCATATGTATTCTTTTCTGTGCGTGCTGCTAGACTGCATTGCAGTTTAGGGCTGTAATTATAAGTTATGTTGAATGCATGGTCTGGCCTTGCATGGTTTGGCCTTACATTAAAGGGGAGAAGGAGCAAATTAAGTTTCAAAGGAGAGGGTAGGCAAGAAAAAGGTTTCAGACCACAGCACTCCCACACTGCCATTCCATTGATGGGTAGGACATGACCTGTCCATCCATAGTGATGGGTAGGAAATTTCCATTGGTATAAATGGAAACTTCCCTCATCAAGCAAAAAACAGCATTGGGGTGTATGGAGATGGTTCTGATTAGGTCCCTGCATGGGTGCCACTTACTATTTGCTATTTAAAAATTAACATGCAAGGCTAATTCCATCTTTAACGTAACTTGCCATTGGGCCCTTAATGAGTTTTTGGGAACTGCATATATTCAGGCTTCAGAGACCTCTTCATAAGAAAATTGCCCTCTCTTAGCCCTACAATATACTAAATATGGTATGTCGTAGCTTTGCCTATGTCCTAGCTTAATCCAGATTGCTTTCCTATTTCAGAGGGTCCAGTGGTAGACCCTATTTAGAGTAGTATGACCAACTCTTTATGACTTAGTAGAAGTTACAAGAAAGTCCAGGTAGATACTAGGAGATTGTAGCAGACAGAGATATGGAAAGGTGTGTTCCTATGGGGACAGTGGCAGCTTGCAGCTTTCATGCCAATACGGCTATGAATCTGCCCCAGATTTTAGTCCAGACTTTAAGAGAGCTAGTAAAGGTGCTGAACCCTATCTCCAAAATGGATTTCATAACTTTTAACATTCAGACAATAACACAGAGCAGAGTCACATTCCCACTAATATGGAATCCACCAGATGCCCTCTAGACATGGAGTAAATGTGCTTCTGAATGGCTTTAGGAAAGTGCAAAGACTACGGCTTTAGGAAGACGAAGAAAGCTAGATAGTAATGTAGCAATGTTAATCTGCCCTACATGTTTTTTAGCAGATTAAGTACTCTTGTCTAGAGATAGAAAGAATATTTGAAAATACTCAAAAATATTTTTAAAAAAGCATACTTCTCATGTATTGGAAAACTCCAAATGAGGATGATCCTCAACTGATGAGAATCTTTCCAGTTTGGGACTTATTCTACCCCAAATGGACAGATTGTTTACCTGTAACTGTAGTTCTTTGAGTAGTCTTCTGTGAATTTACACAATGGGTTAATCGCTGATCAAAGTGCCTGTGCAGAGCACTTTGGAAGTTTCCAGAAACTTCAATTCAAACTTTTGGGCAGTAGCTCCTCTCCCCTCACCCTTGACCTGTATAAGCCCCTTCCCTGCCCTAATGGCTCAGATCCTAATAGCTGTGTGTTAAATTTTATCCTGAGGAGCAGGACACTAGAGGGTAGGAGGGTAGGTTTGTGTGAATTCACAGAAAACCACTCAAAGAAGTACAGTTACAGGTAAGCAACCTGTCCTTCTTCTTTGTGGTCTCTGTGAATTCACACAATGGGTAGATTGGCAAGCTCAGAACTCAGGAGGAGTGTCCTGATGCAATGAAGGCAGACGACTACATATTCTTCCCAATAAGGACAGTCTTAATTTTGACCACCTCTTCAGATCTTCTTTAATTTCTTTCCAAATTTTGATATAATTATTTACATATAGATCTATATTTCTATTTGTTATGTTTATCCCCAAATATCTTCCTTTCTTTCCGATCTTAAAGCTCGATATTTTCGCTATTTCCTCCTCTTCTCTCTTTGACATATTTTTAGTTATTACTATTGTTTTTTCCTTATTGATCTTAAATCCAGCAAGTCTCCCGTATTCCTCAATTGTTGTTATTAATTTGTTAATACTTCCCACTGGGTTATCCAAAAAAAAGACAAGGTCGTCCGCAAACGCCTTGTACTTAAATTGGCTTTCCTGAATTTTAACTCCTCTGATCTCTGGATCATTATTAATTTTCCTATTCAAGATTTCTAATGTCATTATAAAAAGTAACGGCGACAGGGGACATCCCTGCCTCGTTCCTTTATTTATTTTACAATATTTCGTCCTCTCCCCATTGACAATTATCTGGGCTTCTTGTCTATTGTAGATACTTTTTATCCAATTTAGGAATTTACTGCCTAGCTCCATCTCTTCCATCACATTAAACATAAATTCCCATCTCACTCTGTCAAACGCCTTTTCTGCATCAACTAGTATTATCGCCAGTTTTTTTTCATTCTGTTTTTCATACATTTCAATAATATTCAACAATGTTCTTATGTTGTTTTTTATATATCTATTTGGTAAAAAGCCATTCTGGTCGCTGTTCATCCAATGTACTAATATTTTCTTCAATCTTTCTGCAATAATACTAGCGAAGATCTTATAATCAATGTTTAACAGGGAGAAGGGTCTATAGCTAGTTACTAATGCAGGATCTTTCCCTTCCTTTAAAATTAATGAAATAACAGCCTTTTGCCATGATTCGGGGCAACCATTGTTCTTAATCTCATTAAATAAGTTGTGGAGTGGTGCAATCAATTCTTCTATAAACTGTTTGTAATATGTGCCCGAAAATCCATCCGGACCTGGTGCCTTACCAGGATTTAATCTTTTAACCGCATCTCTTATTTCTTGGACTGTAATCTCTCTATTCAATTCTAATCTCTGATCTTCTGTTATTTTTGGTACCTTTTCCTTTTCCAAAAAATCTTTAATCCTTTTAATGATTTCTCCATCAGTCCTTTTTTCCTCAAACGTGTTGCTGAAATATTTATGAAATATTTCTTTAATTTCCTTTTGTTTGGTGTGACGCTCATCATTTGTTCTGATTTCTGTTATTATTCTCTTATCTTTTTCCTTCCGTAGTTTATAGGCCAACCATTTACTACACTTATTTGCCTGTTCAAAGAATCTTAATTTAGTGTATTTTAATTGTTTACCTATCTCCTCCACCCATAATAAATCCAATTGCTTCTTCAATATATTTATCTATTCCTTTATTTCCCCCTTTCTGCCATTCTTTTTCATTTCTTTCTCTTTTTCTGCTATTTGTTCTAATAATTCTTTGTCTTATCTTTCTTTGCTCTTTTTATTTCTATTTCTTTTTGTAACATAATTCCCCTAATTACCGCTTTACCAGCGTCCCACACTGTGTTTATCCTAGGTCCTTTGTCCAAATTTTCCTTAAGGTAGTTTTGGATTTCTTTCCTTATTTTTTCTACATTCTCTTCTCTTTTAAGAAGTGAATCCTTCATTTTCCACCTATATTGATTTTTAGGTCCATCTAATGTCAATTCTATCGGGCAATGGTCTGATATTACTTTTTGACGTATTTCTACTGCTTTGGTATTCCTGGCCAGGTTTTTTGATATTATAAAATAATCTATTCTGGACCATACATCATGCCTGTCAGAATAATAAGTATAATCCTTTTCATTCCCGTGTATAAGCCTCCATATATCCACTAAACATTGTTCTTTCATCATTTCTTCCATTATCATTGGGATTTTCCCCTCTTTTAAATTTTGTTGACTCCCTGTCTTCCCTGATTTATCCATTCTTGGATCTGGAACCATATTCCAGTCCCCCATCAATATCACATACTCAAGGTTATGCTCTATTAGTTTTCCATATAATTCCTGTATAAACTGCTTCTTATTATTCTTTGGCCCATACACACCCACCAAAAGTATGGTCATTTCTCCCAATCTAACTTCTACACCTAAATATAGGCCTTTTTCATCTTTAAACACTTCCTTCGATTCATACTTTTGTGCTATATAGAAAGCCACACCTGCTTTTTTCTTCTTAAATTCCGTTGTATATAACTTCCCCAGTTTTCCATTTTTTATTATATTAGTATCACCTCTTTTAATGTGCGTCTCTTGGAGACATATAATGTCTGGCCTTTGTTTTTCTAAATAGTGAAAAACCATTCTCCTTTTTTGAGGAGAATTTAAACCCCTCACATTCCATGATATAATTTTGTTAAACATTGTTTTTCTTCAAATCATACACCAGACAGCCAAGTATTATTTTTTAAAGTATTTTACCGTTTATTCCTATATGCCTCCTACTGCCCCTTCCAATATTTCTTCTTCCTCTGTCTCTCCTTGTTCCTCTATTTCTTTTTCTCCTTCTGTTGTTTCTTCCTCTTCCTCTTTCTCTTCCTCTTCCCCATCTGAATCTGTATTAGTTTCCAGTTCTGATTCTCTTTCCTTTACTTTAGTTTTATTCTCTATTTCTAAAGTTCTCTCCTTATCTAGTAATATTCTTTCTCTTGATCCTATATCTGCTCCAATTTCTATTTCACTATCTTTTCTCCTTCTTATGATTCCTTGCTTTACCACTTTGTCTTCTCTCCTTATCTTACTCTCTTCAATATTTTGTTTACTTCCTTTAATATCCTTGTACTCTTTATTCCCTTCCTCTTTTTCTTTCTTATTTTCTCTTTCTCTCTCTTCTATAGCTCTCTCTCCTTTTTCACCTCTTAATCTCTCTAAAAATTCTTTTGCATTATTTAATGACTTTATCCAGTATTTTTTATATTTGTACATCAAGTTTAAACCTTCCAGTTTATTCCACTTGTAAGGTATATTTTTTTCTCTTAATACCGCTGTTAGGAAACCATATTGCCTACGCTTTTTTATTACTTGGGTCGGAATATCTTTAAATATTTTAACTTCCTTTCCCTCAATTTTAAAAGCTTCTTCAAAATTTCTTGACAATACTGTTTCTTTAACTCTTTCTCTGACGAAGTAAACTGTGATATCTCTGGGTAGCTTGTTTTTTCTCGCTACCCAGGAGTCTATTCGATAAAGTTTATCCACCTCCAGGTCGAGCTGCTCTGGCTCCCAGTCAATAAACCTTGCTAATTCCGGAATAATTCTATTTACTAAATCCTCATCTGGTTGCTCTGGGAGCCCTCTCAATTTCACACATTTAGATCTGTATCTTATTTCTTGTATTAATTTTTGATTATTTTCCAATTCAAGTTGTACCTCTAAATTATTTGTTTTCTTCTCTAATCCTTGTGTTTTCTCTTGCAATGTTCTTAATTCTGTACTAATCTTCGTTATATCCTTAGTTGCTGTTTCTAATTGGGACTCAAAGGTATCTAATTGTCTCTGTATATCCGTTCTAATTTCACTTTTTAGATCTTTCAGTTCTGATTTTAAATCTGTTTTCAACTTTTTGAATTCACTTAACAATAACTGATTTATATCTGTAATCTTAGCAGTCATATCTAACGACGACCTTCTCATAGTGTGTCTCTGTGTTTGTTGTTGTTGAGCCAAGTTTTTCCTGGTAACAGGCATCCTATTACTCCCCCTATATTCGTACAGTTATTTATGAGGACCTATAGATTTCTTATTTCCTTTTTTTAAAATCCTTTCCTGTTGTTTCAATATTTCTTATTGTTTCAACTTCACAATCTTTCATCCTCAGATCTTACCCCCCCCTTTCGATCACCAAAGTTTTTTTTACTAATCTTTCCCACTTCTACTCACTTTCTGTCACCCCTAATTCTTTACTTCAATCCTTCAGATTTCTTCTCCTACTCAATTATCCAACTATTATATTGCACCAATCACAATCACAAGTATCTAGTCCGTTGCAATTAAATGTTCAATTACAGTAATTCATCATATATTGCTATATTGAGATATAAATGTGGCTGCCATATCCACCAATGGTCAAGAATTTATCTTAATATATTACTATTTTCCTGTGATGAGTTCCTGAGGTATTAATAATAACACTAATTAATTTTTACACTTCATATGCATTTACATTTCATATACAGTTCATAAATTCTCAACCTCTCCCCGTCTTCTGTATTTTGAGTCTTTCAGCCACTTCCAATTTCCTCTTTCCTTACAAAAATCATTAATCAGTTCATCAATTGTACATCAATCCCCACTGTCTATTCACCTCTATTCTATCAATTCCACATATTTATTTCTTCCTTTGGCTCTTTCCACCTTCTCTCCTTACTATTTTTTCTCCTTCTTCTTCTCCTCCGGGCTATGCAGTCTCTTTGTCCCACTTTTGTAGCCAAGCTCCTCCCCCGTTTCAAGTATATCACCACATTTCTTCCATTCAGCACACTCCACTCCGGTCTATTCTGCTCAGTTCCCAGTTCTCGGTCACGTTCTAAAGTCTTATCTTCTCCTTGATTCACACTATATAATTATTCCTCTTATATCTCTTATATCTCAAATTTTAACAATTAATTTCGCTTCTTGTCTCTCTTTCTCTCCTTAGTCTCGTGTCTTTCCTTTCTCCGCAGCTGCAGGGGATTCTCTCTCACTCTCACTCGCTTTCCCTCCGCTGAAGCTTGTCAGCCCGCTCTCAATCAGCTGTTAGGAGACAGCCTCCTCGTCTCCCATACTGTATTTTTAAACTGTAGATGGCAAACAAAAACAATCCCACCTGGTGTTCTGCTCGCACCCACAGGAGAGATGAAACCTTCCTTGGTTTTCTTATAACTTAAATAAAATTGTTAAAAAGTGGTGATGACGTTTTCGCCCTGTGGGCGGCAATTGATGCGGTCGTGGTAGACTCAGCGCTCCCTCAGCCTTCTTCTGCTCCTTCTTCCCCCCACTTTTAGTTGTTTACTTCAGCTTTTCTTTTTTGGCTGGAATTGAGCTTTCCGTTGAGTCCCCTCTGACTGCCTGATATCACAAGCAGAGTTCGTTCCTCAAAAACTTTCGCTTTGAGGATTCTTTATCGCATCAAGCAGTTGGGCTTCAGGAGCTCACCTGAAACCCAAACTCGTCCGTCGTCCTCGCCACCGGAAGTGACCTTGTAGTTCTTAACAAACGTGAGGGGAGTTGCCCATGTAGCTGCTCTGCAGATGTCTTGAATAGGGATGCCCCTCACGAAAGCCATAGAGGTTGTGGTAGCTCTGGTAGAATGACTGCGAACAGACTAGGGAGCTGGTTTCCTTAGTAACTGGTAGGATATATGTATGGTCAAGGCTGTCATGGTCAGCCAGGACTCTGAGGACTCAGAAGGTGAGGAGGCTGAGCCAGTAGCAGAAGAGCTGGCTGAGTCTGAGTCTAGCCCTGAAGAACCCAGGGCTCAGCAGCCTAGCCCTCCCCCAGCACAGGGCCCAAGCCTGGGAGACATAGTAGAGCAAGAGCAAGAGGTAGAAGAGCAGGTACCTACCTTTAGCCAAAGGAGAGCAGAGAGGGCCTGGCTGCGTCATTCCTGGAGATTAAGAGAGAGAAGCTCATCAATCACCCCGCAGATGGGAGTGGGAGCTGGGCCAACATAAGCAGCTGGGGGATGCTGAGTTCCTTGTTTCAGGCAGTCTGTGTTTCCTGGAGGACGCCTCTGCCTGTGACTCTCCTGCCTTTTTGGAACCTTGCTATCTTGAGACTTCAGATATCTTGACCTTGGACTTCCTTCGTTGACCCACCTGTCGGAATCCTTTTGACCTCAGACTGCCTCTTCATTCTTCACTCTCTCTCTCTCTGTGTGTGTGTACTTCTGACCCTATAGGACTGCTACTGACAACACCAGGTACTGTGTTTTTCAACTGAGTTGTTGCCGAGCCGGGCAGCCTTATCAGCTATTTAAGTTGGCTTCTCGACAAAGGCCACCCATTTGGAAAAGTGTTGGGAAGACACTGGGTTACCCAAGTTTGGTCCAGAGTAGCACACAAATAGTCTGGGGGATTGGCAGAAAGAAGCCGTCCTATCAATGTACAAAGCAAGGACGTGCCTCATGTCCAGTGAGTGTAGGAATAGTTCTAGTTGATTAGAAGGGTCAGGGAAGAAGGGCGGCAAGACTATGTCCTGATTCAGTTGGAATGATGACACCACCTTGGGAAGGAATGTTAGGTCTGGTCAAAGAACAAAGATCCACCTTGTCAAGGTGGAATTGATGTACGGAGGATCATACTCAGAGCGCAGAGCTCACTCGCTTGTCTCACAGATGCAATCGCCACTAAGAATGCTGTTTTGCGAGAGAGGAGGCACAAGTCACACGTGTCCAAAGGCTCAAAGGATGGTTTAGCCAAGGCCGTCAGCACAGTTTCTAGGTCCCAGCATGGTGTGGTTCCAGTCACTGGAGGGTGTAGATTCTTATATCCTGGCAGGAAGCTGTGCACCAGAGGGTCCCTAAAACATGATGGCAGTCTTAGACATTGAAAATGCCAAGAGATGGCTGCTACATAACCCCTGATCAAGGAGAGTGAGAGTCTTCGAGGAGAGGGTGGCGAGGATGTCCAGTAAAAGGGGGACTGTTGCACATCTATGTGGGATTGCCTTGTCATCCAGGAAGGTGCAAAACTTCATCCACTTGTATGTGTACGCTGTTTGGGTTGATGGGTGCTGGGCAGCCCCTATAATGACCTGTGCCATGTCCAACAGGGCAGCTAAGGTCAAATTAGCCATGATGTTGGTCTTATGGTGTCCAAGTCCAGGTGGAGTACTCACACACACACACACCCCGCAGGGATATGATGTTGGGATGAAGGGGCAGATGCTGGAAGATCCTTTTCAAGAGTAGAAGAGGGGAGAACTATGGTTGTCTGGGCCAACAAAGGGTTATCACGGTGCTTGGTCAGCTTGGTCCTGAAGTAGCTTTGCTACCACCCTGGAGAGTAGTGGAAATGGTGGGAAAGCATAAAGGATGACCCCCATCCATTTGAAGAGGAAGGTGTTCCCCAGGTTCCTTGGAGATAGGGGCTGCCTTGAGCAGTAGAGGTGAAATTTGGCATTCTCCTTGCTCGTGAAGAGGTCTATGGCTGGGTTTCCCCATTCCGCAAACAGAGGGTTTATGACCTCGAGGGCCAGTGATCATTCATGGTTGGAGGTAGATGAGCAGCTGAGTGCATCTGCCATCTTGTTCCCCACTAAGTGAACAGCTGTGAAGGAGATGTGATGTTTCACACACCACTCCCATATCTGGATGGTCAGATCCATTATCATCTGGGATTGAGTCCCCCCCCCCGTTTGTTGATGTAGAATACTGTGGTCATGTTGTCTGATGTGACTTGGACAGTATGCCTTCTGAGTGAGTGCTTGAATGCTGTCAGGGCTTTGAACACTGCCAGGAGTTCTAGAATGTTGATGTGGAGTTTCACTTCTGTCTCTGACAACCAACCTCATATAGTGAGAACATGAGAGTGACCACCCCAACCTATCAAGGATGCATCTATGGCCACTAACCAGGGGGGGTGCTGCGGGGCAAAGGGCAGGCCACACTGGATTTTTTCCGGTCATGTCCACCAGGCAAGGCTCTTGAGAATGGGTAGGGGAAACAAGAGGATCTTGAAAGGGTGATCCTTTAGCAGGTTGAACTTTGTGAGAAACCATGACTAGAGGGGGCACATCCGTAGTCTGGAGAGGGGTGTCACTGCCATTGTGGAAGCCATGTAGCCCAGGATGCACTAAATAAAGCTTGCTGGAACCCTTCTTCTGACCATGCAGTGGAGGACCGCCTTCCATAGGGTAACAAACGTCTTGTCTGGTAAGGAGGCTCTTCCCTTTGTAGAGTCCAGCTGTGCTCCAATGAACCTGACGATTTGTGCAGGTTCTAAGTGAGATTTTTCTAGGTTGACTACAAAGCTGAGGTCACTGAGCAGGGCTAGGATAAGATGGAAATCTCTGTAGAGCTTTGTCCTGGTCAGGGAGGAGAGGAGCCAGTCATCCAGTTATGGGAAATGACGAATCCCCTCAGTCTCAGCCAGGTGACAACAATGGCCAAACACTTGGTGAAGACCTGCAGGACTGTACATAGGCCGAAAGGCAGGGCCTTAAGAGGAAAGTGCAGGAAGCATTGGCAAAGGCAAGGAAGCGCCTGTGGGATGGCACTATTGAAAAGTGAAGGTAGGCATCATGAAGATTGATGGTGGCAAACCAGTCTCCCACTTGCAGTAGCGGAAGGGTGGAGGATAAGGCAACCATCCTGAACTGCAGGGGGCCTGTAGTCACATGTTGTGGGCTCCCTTCCTGCCTTCCAGGCAGCAGATAAAATGGCGATGGCAGCTGCAGCAAGAAGCCACCATTCTGTTTGGATGCTGGCCTCTTTTCTCCAGGTAATAGGAGAGGAATGGGCCAGATCTGGAGCCAGGATATATTGGCAGGAAGCCAGCATATCCTGGCTAGTATAGATAAACTCTGTGTCTCTCTTTCTCCTCAGCGTTGATTGTAAGAGAACAAAGTATGTGTGGCCATCTGTCATGAGCTCAGATCAGAGCACAAGGAAATAATTGTGGAACAGGGTGAGGTGAACATGAGCAAGGATCTCCTATTCCCTTTGAAAGGAATTTGGGGAGCCCTCATTTCCCCCCTGCATCAATATACTGGGGAGCTGGTACAGCTGATACTTATGGTACAGCTCCTGAGTGCTTCTGTTTTTTTTTTTTTTCCAAAATATTCAGCTTGGGTTAACCTGAATTCAGTATTGGAAAAATTATGTTAGCAATAAATGTGCATCCATAACTGTGTCATTGAGATGGTATATCACAAAATGCAAGCTTAAAACTTTTATTCCCCCCCCAATATGCAATAGAGCATTGATTTTAATCATTCAAATTAATGTACAAATTATTTTCTTCATTTGTATGGAAAACTACAACAAAAACCCTCTATAAATGTTTATGTCCCACTTAACAATGTTTTATTGTGCTACAAAAATTTTCTGCAAAACAGTGTGTTAAGTCAAACTTTATAGCATGGTAAATTCATCATACTAAAATATTTTAGATTATTTCTCCTTATCTGGTAATTAGAATGGAGAAAATGAGTCAAAGAGAACTGAATCAATTATGCACATAACCCCCAAACTGGTTTGGATTAGTTTTCTCTTCATCCCAGACAGTCAATATCTGTCCTATCTAAAATAGAACATCCAGCATATAAACAGTTGTGTAGGGCTATTTTGTTGCAGTCCCTATTCAATTATCCTTTCTCTAAATGGCAGATGAGGCCAGCGCTGAAGGTAAGTAAGAGTGAGGCACCTGCCTAAGCTGTGGCTTTTAATTTCAGGAGGGCAGTTTTCCTGTGAATAGCAACCATGAGGGAAGTCTAAGCAGGCTTAGAACCATGGAGAAGAAAAAATTAACTCTTTGCGGACCCAGACCGGACGGCCCCACAGCCCCCTTGAATAATAATAAACACTCAGATTTGATTGACCATGTATTGCTTACAGATAAACTTCAGAAAACATAGTTAGGTACAAGTTAGTAATATACAAACGTTGAGGTATATAAATGATATAATGTTGAGGTAGATAAAATGATATATATATATATATATATATATATTGGCAATAATTGGCCGCAACTTGCCAGCTAATGGTTGGTGGCAATGTATGGGTCGTGAGCTCCCAGCTGCCCACACATGTGGGTGGCGCGGGGACCGGTCCATCCCGGTTTCCCTGCATGAAGGAGAGAGGCACTGGCCGAGCCGTCCGCTCGACGCTCTCTCCTTCCCTCTAAACAAACATATATTAGCAGCTAGCAGGGGTCTCCCTTCTCTTCTTACTATGACCCTGAAAACCAGATTGCCTCTTTAAAGCTAGAAGATGTTAAAGTCAGAAGACGTTTCCATTCCAAGTGAACCTTTAGCATTTTCTAGACTTCAATTGGTGCTAATGGGAGCTTCTCTTGAAATCAGAACTTAGGGAAGTAACTTTTTACTGTACACCTAAATATGTGAAAGTAAAACCAGAGGAGAAAGCATATTTGCTCTCTCTCCTCAAACATATTGAGGAGAGAGAGCATATTTGCTCTCTCTCCTCAATGTGGAAGTCTTTGGAGGTTTTCCCCAGGATCTGAAATCCTGGAACATTAGAATAGAGCTAAGTTAGGATAGATGTCTTAATTTACAATGTCTATGGGGGGGGCGGTACATGAGTGAATTTAAGGCTCCTCTCTTCATCCCTCTCTCCCCCTACTACATGGAAATCTTTCCTTAAACTCCTCAATAAATAATAATGTACTGTTCATTGCTATTGGCTTCTCTAATCTGAGAATTGAGACTCAGGAAATCATGTAGCCTTCCTGATGTTGTTGGACTACACATCCCATCCCCCATAAATAATGTTGGGAGTTTGCCATCCAACAACACCTGGAGTGCTCTATGAGTCTGACTCCTGCTTTAGGGGGTTACTGGAAATGAAAATGGTGCTTCTGAACTTTCAGGACTACAGGGGGCACCACTGCCATGAAAGGGAGGCTTTCAAACCACACAATTATAGTGCTGTGATTCCACTTTTAATGCCATAGTTTCATCCTATGGAATCCTGGGATTTGCGTGGTGTAGTGGTTTGAGTATTGAGCTATGACTCTGGAGACCAGAAGACTATGTCTCCGGATCCCTGCTCTGCCATGAAAACCTACTGGGTAACCTTAGGCAAGTCACATACTCTCAGCCTCGGAAAAGCCTGTGATAGGTTTGCCTTAGGGTTGCCATAAGTCAGAAACAACTTGAAGGCACACAACAACAACTTTTAAAATTCTCAGCCAGAGAATTCTAGTGCCTCCCCAAACTACAAACCCTGGGATTGCACAAGAAATTGTGTATAGTTGAACCATACTATTATAGTGTAGTGTGAAAGGATCCAAGGTAAGTGGTGGCTGATGGGTTTATTTAGCAAAAAAAAAAAAAAAAAAACCCTTCTCTGTGTCATCCTCTTAACATCTTTAAGCTGAAAACATTCTTGTAAGAATTCTGAAAATAAGATTCCGATACATGTGACCCAGCCCTTACAGTTGTATTTAACTAAGGGCAGAAGTGGTTCCATGTGGCTTGAGTAATATTTAAATAACCTGAACTAATGCATAGGGACTGATTGTGCAAGTCAACACTGCAAACATCTTTAAGATAAAGGCCCTTGATTCTGTTGGAAATGCCACAAATTTTCCCCCAACCAATATGTAATATCTCCCCTCTTCCACTGCCATGTGGGAGCTATTTGTGGGGAAAGTAGCTCACATTTTATAAGAGTTGCATGTCCATAAATGATCTAAATGCTTAAGATAGAATCTCTCTTCAGTCGACTAGTCCTTCCATCTCTAAGCCATGCCTTTTAAAAATATTTAATATTTTTAAATATACAGGCTCAAAATCTCAGTGGCGTAGCTTAAAAATGATTATTTTTCTGCTCTAAGCTTCAACACATGTGGTGTTGTGGGAAGTGGAGAAATAAAACATTTTATTTGACATAGCTTGACTTGTCAATGGAAGTGGAGACCTAACTCATGAAAAACAAAAACTTCATTTATTCTGGAGAATGTATAGCAACAGGTAACTATTCCACTAATATTCTTATAAGCGGTATTGTTTCTTGCTTGTTTGAAAGCTGACAGCTCATTCCTTTGGGGATGAAATGTTCATGTACTTATCCAACTGTAAACATTTGTGCCAGTCAATAATTATTCCTGTATAGGTTGACACACTGCAACATTTGTAGTCTCTAGCTAATGTAAGAATTTGCCAGAAGGGAACTGAAGAAATTACTAAAAGAAGTGAGAAACATTGTGGGATATATTGTCTTATTTATCATGCTCTCCTCCTCCTCCTCCTCCTTCTTCTTGGAAGACGTTAGGGGTCAGTCATATCAGCTGTTCTTATTAGTACCCTTTACCCAAGGGACAGTGATGGGTTTTTGTCAGCATTGTAGAACCAGGGCAATGTGTGGTGGGGCACACTGGCACTGACTGTGAAAGCATATGCTATTCTTGAAAGGGGATCTTTACAGTGTCTAAAAATGTTTCCCACGTGAAGTACACTTTCTTCATACTATATAAGGTAATTTGCTTACCTCATACTATATCTCCGTATGCTTAAATGTTATGGCTTTGAGGCACAGGGTAAGTGGTTCCCAACATGAAGCTCCTTATATAACACAAGGCGAGCCACTGTATCACACCCTAATTTACCCCAAGGACTGATGTGAGGGAGAAATGTGGAGATTCAAAGAGCAGCCCAGTGTATATCGGGGAAGGCGTCCTTTGCCTGTGGACTGTATGAATCCCCCTAGGGCTATTCTTAAGGCTTGTCAACATGGGTGATTTACCCCAGTCTTCCTCTGGGCAGTCCAAAAGACCTCCAGGCCAGATATGGGGCTGGAACAGGGGCAAGCCAGGATAGGGCCTGAAAAAGCATTTTAATAAAACACTCAGTTTGCCCTGGTTTACAGATTGGGCCCCACATGTCTACAGGAGGATGTCTGGCATGCCATTCCTTGCTACTGCTGCCATCTCCCTGGCTCTCCCAGAAGCCAGGCAGGGGTCGCTCAGCTTGTGACCAAGCCTGGTTACATGCAGAGGGGTGCAGTCACATGTTGTGGGACCCCTGCCTGGCTTCTGTGTTAGCAGAGAAAATGACAGCCGTGGCAACTTCAGCAAGGGGCTGGCATTCCTGATTGGACTCTGGCCCATTTTCTCCATGTAACAGGGGGGAAATGGGCCAGCTCCAACATCAGGATATGCCAGCAGGGAGTTGGCATATCCTGGTTACTGTTGATGAGCCTGTGGTCATGTTCAAAGGCAGCCACATGTAGAACACCTTGCAAGAATCTAATCAGGAAGTTAGCAGTGCATGGTTTATGTATTGTGGCTGAATTTTCCCTGTCCAGGAAAAGCTGGTGGACAAATCAAAGTTGGCCTCAAGCACTTCTGGCCACCGAGTCAACAAGGAATCTCCAGTGAAAGAGACAGATCTAGGAGTACTCCCAAGCTATGTACCTGATCCTTCAGGAGGGAGTGCAACCCAATTTACACTAGGTTGCTGACCCTGTTCCCAGACCCAGCAACTACTAAGATTCCTTCATACTAGGACTCAGCATCAGTTTATTGGCCCTCATCCAGAGATACCAGTTCAGACTGCAAACTAGAGCTCATTTGACTGGCTGATAATCTATCTATTCATGCCCTTGAGACAGTTATCATTCCAACACTGTTGTCTCCAGGGTATGAGCCAAGATCCTACACCTTGAAGATGTAGGATAAAACTTACGCTGGTGGAACTATGCCATGCTTCCTGTCTTCTCTCCCTATAAACCAAACTTTTTCATGCTCCTCAGCCCCAACATGGCCATGTAGTGGAAAACAAACAGTGGAGGATGTTTCAAACATGTCTAGCTAAAGCTAGATTCATTATGGTAAAGGCATCCTCTCAGAACTTCCTGGAATCCTCTGGAGGCATCTGGCTATAGGGATACAGACAGATTCTTGTCAGATGTCCCCCACTCACTACAAGCCTTTACATAGCTATTTCAGGAGTGGCCAACATGAAAAAGCAAGTGTATAACCTCTGCAATGACCACAAAATTAAGTTATGCAAACTTAAGTTGGAGTTAAATCTGTTTAATTCACTAAAAGGATACAAGACAATGGTTTGCCCTACCTTTGCTGCATGACATGAGGTGGCACAAAATTCCTGGATAGGTGAAGATCCTGCAGCAGTTAGAGAGAGAATTGCCTATATGACACATTATAGCAATTTAATGTGATGCTATGGCTCCCTCCTACAGAATCCTGGGATTTGCAGTTTGGCAAGTTACTTACAATTGTCTGCTAGAGAGCTATAGTGCTGTCCCCAAACCCCAGCACTATAGTTCTCTACAGAATTCTAAGCATCTCACCAAACTGCAAGCCTCATAGCTCTGTTAGATGGGACCATGATAGTTACCAAGTCATGTCAAACTGGTGTAGCCATATGGTGTGGATACACTCCTAGAGTTACTGCCCTTGGACTCTGAGTACTGCAACCACAAAAATTATCACAATAACTGAGCCTCCCCCACTCCCCATTTTAGTTTCTGGATGCTGGGTGGGGGTGCTTATGTCCACAAGTTCAAGTGGAGTCAGCATGGTGTAGTGGCTTGTGTGTGTCTGAAGAGCAGGATTTGAATCATTGCTGAGCCACAGAAACCCACTGGGTGACCTTGGGCAAGTCATGTTCTCTCAGCCTTAGAGAAGGTCATTGACAAACCTCCTCTGAACAAATAGTGCCGAGAAAACCCCATGATACAGTAGGGTCACCTTAGGGTCACCAGAAGTTGGAAATTATTTGAAGAGATACAACAACAACAAATAAAATATAAATAAGATATGGTAAATCAAATAAATGCAAATTTAGATTACAACTGAGTTACTTTTACATCAAGTTATAACCTTCAGTCGATGAACAAATCTAGGACTGTTCTGGGAGGGAATCAACATGCCATACAAATGTTAGCATCAAGACTAACCTGTATTTTTAGCTCTCTTTAGATAGGCCTAGGGTTTATCGAAATTTATAAATAAAATATTTTGGATGGAAAGAACTTAAAAACTTAGAAGGCAGAAGAAAATGAACCTGACAAATTTCTCTACTCCTATTTCTGCACTATGGAAGAGGTATGAGGTTTTTTGTTTCCAGAAAAGCCTACAATATGTATGTAGTAAAAATATATATATATATTATTTTTGTGTATCAAATTGCTTTCTTTGATTCTCTGTCTCATCTCCCCACAAATTTCTCCAGCCTTGCTCTGAGAAGTAGCACCTTGAATTAGACGTGGAAGGAAATAGGAGCTAATGGTATTATTAGAAGATGGGCTTGTATGGTACTTTTCAAGAGCAACTCCATGTGTTACAGTACTGTAGATGTACATGTGAGCCAGTCTATCTTTGGGCTTCTCTACATGGGGATAAAACCTGTACTCACCCTGTATTTGCAGCATAGTTGACACATGGGACTTTATCAGACCATCCCCCCAATCCCATTTTTTTTTCCGGCATAACTTTGCCATTTTGATGCTGGAAAAATAACTCCCCATGCCACATTTACCTTCTTTCCCATGAGAAGGCTTCCATGGCAATGACAGAGGAATGAACAGATATCCGTTCACTTCCTCATTTGAAATCCTACATATTCTCACAAGATTACATAGTGCGGGAAATTCAAAAATTAAAACAAAAATAACAAAGCAAAAGTCTTTAAAAGCACATAAACACACTAAAAATGTCCTAAGTAAACTGGGGAGGGTCATAAAAAGTGTGTCACCTACCTGGATGTTGCAATCTCACTCGGAAGTGTTCTGGATGGACCGGCCATTGATGGTGGAATTACGCGAGAACATTGGCACGAGGTTTCATATGCCAGCAATGCTGCCAAAATATTGCCATGGCTGATCTATTGATGGCTTAAGCCATCAATAAAATACAACAGGTTTTAGACATAAATGCAAAAGGGCAACATCATCTGATATGTGCACCCTTTTGCGTTTATGTGGTAATGTTATGATGCCATATTTGATGTTTCTGATAACATCCATGATGTTTTTAATAATGCACATTTTTACCCCAGATCTGTAAGATTCACATTTTGCACCTCATTTGAAGGTAAAACCCAGATTTTTGCTGTGGTGGCTAAGGATTGGCTTTGGAGCAAGGCTGCTGTGGGACTTTTGGTGGACAGGACTCTGTTCTGGTGCTTTTAAAATACAGTACTCTTGGACCATGTATATTTGTTTATTCGCATGCATGAGCAAAAAGAGAAAAGCAACAATGGAGCAGCCCCAGCCATGTGACTGGAAATAGTATGACATATAGGACACGTGATCAGCTTTGGACTGCCCTATTGTTCTGACACAATCGGACAAGCCTCATTGGGTGTGCCGTTTACGGGTACACCACATATCAAAGAAATCTACTGTGGTTATGAGGTAGGTGCAAGGTTTCCCACCAGTGTTGTCAAACTCCAGGGAACTTGTAAGAGAAATAAAAATTGAACTAAACATAGAAATAAATTATGAAGATGTCAAATCCAATATTAAACTTAGAAAGCTAAATTGAAAGGGAACCAACCAAGCAGATTGCAGGGCAGAGCCAATCCATGCAAAAAGAATAGAATGAGTTGTTGAAAATTTACTCATCTTAGTTAATAAATCAACTATAGGAAGTCCAGTTCTGAAATCATCTTTCTCATTGGATGGTCTGAAATCAACTCGTTACATTCATCTGTTGAACACAGACTCAAAGGGTTGTGGAAACTTTAGCCTAAAAGTTGAGTACATGTTTTTAAATTCTGTTTTTTTTCCTAATAAGTAGGTTCAGAACCATTCTGAAATCCTGAATGGGGATACAGAGTCTAAAGCTCTGTCCAGGTAGAACTCTGTTCAATTTCTATCTCCCCTTGTGCAAGATTCACCTGGTTTCTGGGGGAAGAGGCTTACACAATTACTCAGTGGTCTGTGGAGAGCAGGGACAGTGGAGAAGAGTCCTTCTGTGTCCCCATAGCTAGATTCACAATGACAAAGGCATGTCCTGGGATCTCCCAGGGGTTCTCTACAATCATCCACTCTCCACCAGGCACCAAATACTCATATCAGCAATCTCTCAGGACCCAGATTATTTTCAAGGATGTTGAGGGTCATTGCACAAAGCAGATGTTAAATTACTCTCCCAAAAGATATACACAGCCCATGTTAGACTGGTAATAATATGCTAAGCCAATGCTAAATCCAAATGCCTTTGTTTTAGTATTGCTACTGGCCATTGAAAATGAGTTCTCTAGGAGTTGGTATTTGGAGACTATTGATTTTGTTCTATGGGAGTGAAGTAGCCATATCCCAGAGGAACACCAGCCTTCTAAATGAATTCTTCAAGATCCTCCTAATCAGAATTAAGGATGTATAGGAAGCCAAAGGGAGTTAGGTTAAATGATACATTTCTCTAGTCATCATGCCAAAAGAAAAGAACGCACACTAAAATGCATAAAACTTAAAAAGCCTCAAATAGGTCAACCTCATTTACCAAAGTTCATACCTATATGTGTACAAAATTATTGTAAACACAATGGAATATACAAAGTTCATTTCTGTGACTAATAGAGGATCAAAAAGGTAAATTCTACTTTCTTTTTAATCCACTTCAAATATTTTAATGAATTTTGAAAAGGGTGAAGGTTTGGCACTTACACTTGCTATTTGAACTCCCAAGGTCTATTATTATAATTTTGCTGCTGTTGAAAGAAGTCAAATGTGACATTTTGCCTTTAATGTGAACTTCTGTATAATTGCTTCCATATAAAGTAACTGGTTCATTCATTTCATCAATATTGTAGCAAAAGTATTTGGAAAGCTGCTTCATTCCAGTGGTGACTTTATGTTTGATCCTCATATATAATAGGACAAGATGAGAATGTTGAACTGACCATATCACTTCAGAATAACTATGGGTTCAACAATGGAGTTGATGCAACTTTAATTATCATGGCTCTACCCTATGATATCCTGGGATATGTAGTATAGCTGCCTAGAAACTGTTTTGCGTAAACCCCAAATTTCTCACCCAAAAATCATGTGTATTTCTCCACAGAATAATTTCCTGAAACAGTATTTGGGATGTGCAAATACTGGGCAAAAAGTGCCCAAAATTCTTTGTGCTTTCCTGGTTCTGGAAACCAAGAATCCTTCCATGATTAAATTGTAACTTGCCAAATCATTTTGACATTTCTGTGCCCATCCCCTGATTCATAGTTGCTCCAGGCAACAGTTTAGTGCCACTAGTTACTTATATTTTATTTTATCAAAGCCAGTATTTCAAACAACATGGGCCAGCTCTAATAGCAATGGGTGGTAACTGAAGCTGTAAGAAAACTTGATATTGTTCATGCTGCTAAGGGGAATACTAGGATCATCCTTAAAGAGTTCGTACTGCAAACATTTCTAGCTCTACTTTTACTCTTTGCCCCAATGTTTGGCTCCATCCTATTGGCCTGTATCCTATTGTTAGTCTTGCCTAGAGTAGAACCACTGAATCCTCTGAATTTGCCTACAGGCTGCCTCACCATTCAACAGCTGATTCAGTGTGTTTAATTGGGCTAACCAACAGTATGTCAGCCAATAAACGACAGTCATTTTAAAGGAACAAAGCTTCAAAAAAGGACCAGAAAGACATGTGCACTTAAAGAACATACACAGTTTGGTTTATTGTTACATGCCTCGAACTTGCTTCCAACTTATGGCAACCCTAAGGCAAACCTATCACAGGGTTTTCTTGGCAAGATTTCAGAGGCCTTTGACTACCTCTGAGAATGTGACTTGCCCAAGATCACCCAGTGGGTTTCATGGCTGACCAGGAATTCAAATTCTGATCTCCAGAGTCCTAGTCCAACGCTCAAACCAGTACACCACTTTGGCTCTCTCAAAGTATGGTACTCCACAGCTAAATTATTATCTCAGCAATTTTTGAACATTAACAGTTGAATGATTTCTTGTAGGAATCCTGAAAACATATCCAGGGGTAGCTTTGTTAAATACAAAAACATCCCAAATCCACAAAACAGCAATACTTTTATTGGGCCAATGAAAAATGCACAAAATACATCATCCAGACTTTTGAAGCTCCACTGGCTTCTTTATCAGGCAAAGGAGGCAAAAATTATACAAGAGAAGCGGGAAAACGATGATGTTAGACTCACAAGGCCCGAAATTTGTCAAGACGTTGTTTTTGTTGTTGTCAATTAAGATAGTCTGTGAGGATATCAAAACAGGCAGAGGACATTTCCCTCTTTGGCCATGTGGGCACTAGGAGACAAAAAGTCATAAAATACAGGCAATAAAATTTCTACTCCAGTACCAACAAAAAAGGTAATTTCTCTTGAGATTTAGACTGTTTCTGTCTTGGGTGAGGCTACCCACACCTTTCTAAGGCAGAGAACATTGAATTTCTCTAGAAGCCTCTGTACTATTGCATCTGGAAAAATCTTTGAGGTGCTATATAGGTAAAATCCTACACTTTTGGATGAAGAAGCTTTCATGGTGCATTTTGTGCCTTTTTGATTGGCCCAATAGTAGTGTCATTGTTTTGTGGATTTGGGATGTTGTAGCAATCCTGTACATCTGAGGAGGGGAACCTCTAAACAGTGATCCTAATTCAGTCCATGGTGGGTCCAGCTCAGAGAGAGGGCAAGGATGCTCCTCCTCAAAGTCCTGCACTATCCCTGAAGCTTCATCAACTGAGAAGTTCATTTGGATACATCTCATCCCAATTGGGAATCAAGCAATGTGTGGGAGAATCCTGCTGTTATCTCTGATCACTGGCCAGCAGTGATAACAGCAACCTCCCGTCATGTCACCAATTGGGGCTGGGAATGAAGAAATGAAACCTTTATCTGTGACCAATGATCAGAAATGACCAACATGTCTCATATTGCGAAGGGGGTGGTGGTTATGGGAAGGAGAAATAGATATCTGAGGAGAGGTGGTACCTGCAATCTGAACCCAGGGATCAATACTGTTCCCCACTACTTACTCCAGTAAGATAAGTACTAACTGAACTTACTTGCCTCACCTCTCTGCTTGGCGATCTTAAGGACTCTCAAAATATCAACATTAATTTGGGGAATTAATGTACTCAGCTTGGCTACACAAGAGGGGCACAACAGATAGAAGAATTTTCCAGCTTTAATAGCCACACTGCATGGAAGGCCACATTTGCCCTAATTATTAAATATTATCAATTATTGATGTAGACATGGGGCTGGGGGTGTCAGAGTTGGTAACAAAGTATTGTGTTGTCAATAATTTTGACAACCTAACAGCAGCAACAGTTAATTTAAATTACAGATATATTGTCTTCATGTGAGATCCTTTTGTTATTGCTTGTTCTTTAAAAAGATGGAAGCTGGGTAGAAATGAAATAGAGAATAATTTATCAGCAGGGAGATCAAGCAATGGTCAAAATGTGTAAAATGCTTTCCCTCAAAATGCATCAAAATTGTCTTCCCAATTGTATTTGAATTTTTAGTTCCAGATCAATTTTGTTCATAATTCTGAGGCAAACGCTTGTGCAACTTATTTTGTATTAAAAATGCTCCAGCAAAAATGAAGTTTTGGCTCTTATCCTCTGCTTGGGTATCATTTTCTGCAAGTGCCCTATTACAAAAATGCAGAGCTTCTGTTTCCCCCCAAAATAATGAACAGCACATTGCACACAAAGGAGCTTTAATTGTTTTAGCTGAATTTTAATCTTTAATATTACTGTGTATATCTAGTAAACATATTTGGTGGAAGTGCTTCAGCTATATTGTGTAGTTTAACTCTTCTTTTCATTTGAGAGAAAAGATATGGTTGTAATTAGACGAAGACCATTTTAATTAACACACTAGTTTAGCCTAATCTGGGGATGTGAAAATTTTGTTTGCACAGGCTATTTAAGCCTATGGGGATGTCATCCATGGGTTTAACAAGGTTCTTCTGTTATCTCTCATCAGTGACCGGAGAAAATAGACAAGAGGCTGCTTAAACACTGGAAACCTGCTGCATGGAATTATTTTGGTCCTGACCCATGCCCTTGCTGGAATATGGTGCTCCTCAGGCTCTTACCAGATTGGAATCTGTCTCTGTGGCTAATAAAAAATGTTCCTCAGCTATTCTGTAACCTTTCACTTTTTATGTAGAGAAATTTTGTTTATTGAGATACAGCTACAGAAGAATATTAACTTTCAAGGTAGTAACTTATGAATATGAGAAACTCATATTTCTTTGTGTTAGGTAAATTTTGCTTTCCTTGGAAATGAAGAGATCATTCTCCATTATGAACAGACCACTATTTTTCTTCTTCTTTAATCCATAACAAGTCACTCTGGAAGCCTTTTTTACTGAAGAGTATGGTACAGATATTTTAAATAAATAAATAAATAAATAAATGACATGTATGCTGTCTTTCCTTGTTTTTAACAATGTGTCATATCTCTTGAAATACAACGGGAAAAGAGAAAAGATAAAAAGTGAAAGACCACATTACAGAAGGATTGGTTCAACAAGTGAAGTGACAGTCCTGAGTTATAAGATCTCATCAGGGCTGTTGATGAGGGAGGGGCTTTTGGAGGTCTCTCATTCATGGGGTCACCATAAGTAGAAGTCAATCTGATGGTAAATAACATGAAGTGGACTCCTTAGTCAAGATAATATTTAATGCTGGTGTAGGATAAAGGTCCACCAATGTGTTTACACAGTGGTCCAGGAGGACAACTTCTACCAGATGGGTGGTGACATGATGGACCTCTTGGGGAATATCCTCAGGTGTATTAGTAGCCATTTGGGTCCAGGAGGTACAGCTGCAGTTGTCACTGTCCAGAAACCACTGAGCAATCTAGGGAAAACCATTGTGCAAGGAGATACTTGAAGGACTCTGCTCCAAAACTGTGAAATGACCTGCCAGAGGAGATCCGTCACATCTCTACTCTTACAGCCTTTAAAAAGACTCTTAAGACAGATCTCTTCCAGCAGGCCCTCCCAACTCCCTGCACAAGGTGATCTTCATCACTCTGTCCACCAATTATCTCTCTTTTTAAACTTTTGTATTCTTGTTTTTAAACTGTGGTTATTTAATTTTAATTTTAGTACTGGATTGGGGTGTGTGTGGGAAGGGACTAATTTTGAATTTTATTGTGTTCCATGTGTTTTTATTGTTGTAATCCACCCAGGTTCCATGTGATTGGGCAGACTATAAATAACAACAACAACAACAACAACAATACTGGATACCTCCTTGTGCAATTTAACGCAATAAAACCTGCCGTGTAAACCAGCCCTTGGAGAATTTCTAAACTTGTGAATTACTACATATGTACTTTGCCACAATTTGCAGCCACCCAGTCAAAGATTATTCAGTCCCTCTGAAAGATCTTTCCTTCAGTGTGATGCAACTAGCAGGTGTTTTGGTCATATTTCCTGAAATTTCCACAAAACGTCTGTGAGGAAAACATGAACACTCAAACAGATAGGCAGAATTCCTCTAGAGCAGCTGGAACCAAAAAAAGTTTTAACAATGGTTAATTATTTTCCCAAACAAGATTGTGTATTACAGCTGACTGCACTTCTAAAAAATTCTTCTCAGGGCTGCTAGGGACTCCACCAAAAAACAAACAAACAAAATCCAAACACATATAGGAAGCACAAATGAACAGGCTGATTGGTCTCAAAGACACAAACATCCCATCTATGCAGCAATCAACAGTACTCTCATGTTTCCATTTTGTGCATTTTATACATACACACAAACCAGTCTCAAAGTGTACAAATAAGTCTCTCTAATGCCATTTTTAAAAAAACCACACACACCTTGCTGTCTTGCAGAAAAGAGGCTATGGCTGTTTTATTGTTTTTTGTTTGTGCCATGTTTCATTTGCTGAATAAGGATGAAGCAAGCCAGGATTTACTTCTCGGTGTAGTTTTACAGTCAAGCAAGCTTTTTGTGTTATGTTTTCATCAGTATCGAGCATTCAGTTACAGTGTTGTACATTGGGAACATGTCTTTAAAAAGATGGGAACTGCAAACTGCAGCAGTTTGATGAAAGTCTGTGAATAAATTAAGAACAACAGATTACTAGTGCACTGGTGATGATTTTGAATTTAACCAATTGGAAGCCCAAACTCTAGGTACAAATTCCAGCAAGGAGAATTTCATAAGCATCTGTGCCTGTATTTACTCATGAAATTAGGAACCACTAAAGGCATTGGATATTTGTCAGTGTTTATGGTATTGTATTCAGCACAGAATTGTGTATGTCTTTAATTAAATATACTGGTTTTGTTTTTTCATTCATTTTAAATATCTTCTCCTTGTTCATCTGGAACACCCAACTCCCAGAATGTATAACTGAACAGATGCTGACTAAAAGCCTTACTGCACGCCAAGGAAAAGCAGCAAAGCAGAAGTCTTTCCTGATGCCTTCCCGTATGATGTTGATGTCCTTTTGGAGTCCTTTCGTTCTGGTCCAGTGGGGTACTGAGCTAAAACTGCACCTTTTTTGCAAATGGGTTTTTCTGGTCAGCAAAAATGCATGGTTTTACCTAGGTCCCTTACAGGATCGGAATGAAAAACCAATTTACGCCATGTGGGAAGGCACCAGGAAAGACAGAATGTTATTGCTGCTTTGCTGCTTTTCCTCAGAGTGTGGTAAGACTCTTAGGGGCTTACCACAGTCCAAAGAAGGGGGCTCATTGCTCGCCAGTGGGCCTTTTTGCAGCCCAACCAGCACACCCCAGCTAGAGCCCTCCCAGGGGTGGCCCCACCCCCATGGGGGCTGCAGCTCAGGCAACCACATGGACAGTCACCATGGGGGCCACCATGCTTTTCCTATCTCTCTCCCAGTGCCCCCCGTGGCTGGGAGAGGCGGGAAAGCACCAGCCAATCGGGGCATGGCTGCATGGCCCTGATTGGCTGGCCAGATATGCCAAAGGAGGGACATCCAGCCGGGCAGCGGCATGGCTGGATGACGCGGAGAAGCTGCGACGGAGCTGATAAAAGACAGCTCCGTCACAGCCACCGTACATTCTGGCTCTGAGGAACCGAAAACCCGCCCACCTTCCTTTAGTTTAGAATTATCCTTGTCACAGTTTGTGGGGCGGATGTCATGGGTCGTGATAATAGAGGGAGAAAAATGGGGTCTTCTTCAGGTTTGAGTTCAAATACAATGTCAAGTTCAAGTTCAAGGGAGATCCCACCTCTAGTTGCTAACACTTCTTTGTTTGCAGGAGAGGAGAGAGAGTCGGGCGGATTGGCTCGGCCATCATCTCTCTCCTCCTAGGTGAGTCGGGATTGATCGACCTATAGCCATTGACCCACACTGGTGTGGCCAATGAGAGATCATGACCCATGTCATTGTTACCAACCATTTTAGCTTGCAAATTGCAGCCATTTATTGCCAACAATGTCTTTACTAACCTGTATTTAACCGTGTTTTCTGAATATGTAATCAAGACAATTATTACTAGAAAAAACATGGTGTGAGTGTTCTTTTGGAAGGTGGAGGGGTTGTACAGTCTGGGTCTGCAAAAGCAGCAGTGTAGCAGGAAGGTTCTGTCTTCCATACTGCCTTATCACATGATGTTGTTGTTCTTTTGTTCCGGTCCCATGGGGGAACCAAGGTAAAACTGTGTCTTTTTGCTAACCAGAAAAAAAGTTTGCAAAAAGAAGCGCTTTTACCTTGGTCCCTCATGGGACCAGAATGAAAGAACACCAGAAGAACAATGATGCCATGCGGTAAGGCACCATGGAAGATGGAACCTTCCTGCTACACTGCTGCTTTTCTTTGGAGTGTGGTAAGTGTCTAACCAGCTATGTGAACTTGTGATCATTACGGATAGCTCAATATAAACACCAATTCATTGACCAGCTGCCATTAAAAAAAAAATGCATATTCCATGCTAGGAATCAGTCACAAAGGAACTGAAAATAAAAGTGATAGCATTGTTATAGCCTTATAGGAAACTATAATACAGCAGTTAACATTCAGAATACTGTTCTAGTTGCCTCATCTCACAAAAGATTCCAGATACCTGGAAAAGATGCTAAGGGCAACCAAAATGTTTAGTGGACTAGAACTACTTCCTTATGAGAAAAGGGCTAAAGGATAAAAAATGAGACAGGAGGAACAATACAAATATTTACATGGCACAGGGAAAATGCCTCTACAGTTCTTTTCCCTTTCCCATAATTAGGATCACCATAGCATGTCACAACTACACAAGCTACACAATTAAAAGTATAAGAAACCTGTTAGTTGCCTTGGTTATAATAATAGAAATTGGGGTCATGCAGTGAAATTGGTTGACAGGAGACAAAAGGTTGCACTCCACCAAACACATGGTTAGCAGTGGTATCAGGATTGTTTTTTTAGATTCGGAGGCAGTTCATGTCCTGATTATGGAATTTGTAGAAGCATCTGGCTGAGAGACACAGAATGGTGAAAAGGATTTACCCCTGCTGTGAGCCAACAGGGTTTTTCTCATAGTCTTCTGTTCCAGGATAAATTAAGTAAATTCGCATTTGTGGCCTTCTATGGACTTTTTAACAAAAACATTAATTTTAGGAGTTTCCTTATTTTAAAACTTTGGAACTGTTTCTAGAATAAGATACCAGTCTGTTTCACACTACAAAATTATAACACTTGGAATTCATTTTAACTGCCCTGGCCACATCCCATAGAATCTTGGGATCTGTAGTTTGGTGAGGCAGTAGAGCTCTCTAGCAGGTAATTCTAAATGCCTCAAAAATTTACATGTCTAAGGGGTCGTTTCCACGGCAAAATAAATCCTCAAAGAATGCGACAAGAAGCCTGATAGTTCCCACGCATCTCGAAGCAACAGCGCCCTTTTCAGAAGGAGGGGGTGCAAAAAACCCATAAGTTGCGCAGTATCTGCTTTCGCTAGTTTTCCGCACTTTTTTGATTAAGTTCGCGAAAATGCGCATACTTTACCGTGGGAACTAACGATCGTGTAAACTGGCATCTGCCTTTTCGAATTACTGTGAGCAGAGCTGAATCCTGATTGGTTGGAGTGCTTTATCCGAATAGACTGAGGGGTTGGAGAGAAGAAATTCACCCTCCTTCTGCTTGCAACTCACTTTGGAAAACGGAGCCCTTCCTGTCTATCTTTTGGGGGGTGGGGGGGTGGGAAGATGCTTCGCTGCTTCGCTGGGGTGTGTGGGTGTGGGTGTGTGTGCTGGAAAACAGCCGATCGCATGTTCGTTCTTTTGTTTGTTTGTCCTTCCATTCACTTGCCTTTATTCAAGCCTTCGGAGGGAGGGAAACCAAATGAGGCAAGCCCTAGTTCTGTGGTGTGTGTTTGTGTGTGCATGCATGCATGAACGGAGTCTGCTCCACTATGCTTTTGCTTGTTCGTGCTTTCATTGACTCCTTTCTTTACAAAAGCCTTTCAGGGCTGGGGAAGATGGGGGAGTTTGTCAGATCGCTCTTTCGATTGCTTGTTTGTTTGTCCTTTTTCTTTCCTCTCATTATTTATGGTCTCCATGACCCCCTCCCTGCTCCCTCCCCGCCTCCTGCCTGACTTTAATCATCTGGAGGCGATTCCCCCCCACCTTTGCCTGTGTGAATTAAGCAAAACAGAAAGTGTCTGGATCATTCGAAACTGGCAGGCACCGTGTGATTTATGCGCTCCTGATACGAAAGGATGGTAATCCGGAATCTGGCGAACTTTTTCCTGTCGTGGAACCGGCCCCTAAGCTTATATAGGATGGAGTCTTAGATGCTAAAATAATATCAAAGTGCTGCATTTACATAATGTGAAAGAGACCTTGGAGAGACAGTGGATATAGCCACACTGCACAGTTATAGCAATTTCATGCAACTTTAACTCTCATGGAGCCGTCCTACAGAATCCTGGGATTTGTAGTTTGGCGAGGTACTTATAATTCTTTGCTAGAAAGCCCTAATTCTAAAATTCAGGTGAGTACAGCTGAAATTCTTTAGCAGGAAACTTTACTTATCTTACAGAATTAAACAAATCCTAGGATTCTGTAGGATGGAGCCACAACAATTAAAGGGATGTGAAACTGCTATAATAGTGTGGTGTGGCTATACCCAGTATTAAAAATGTTTGTAGCCCACAAGTGCTGGCTAAGGCTTCCTGCCTTAACTTTATTCTGTTTGCAATAGAAAGTTATAGAAAGTTTTGCCACTGAGTCAGAATCAGGATTAGGCCCAAAGCCTAACTTTGACTTCTATGTTATGTACATTGACTTTGACTTCTGTGTTATGTACATTTTGACTTCTGTGTTATGTACATTGTTGTACATTGTTGTACATTCTGGGCACCACAATTCAAAAAGGATGTTGACAAATTGGAGCATGTCCAGAGCAGGGCAACGAAAATGGTGAAAGGTCTGGAAACGATGCCTTATGAGGAGAGACTTAGGGAGCTGGGTATGTTTAGCCTGGAAAAAAGATGGTTAAGAGGTGATATGATAGCCCTGTTTAAGTATTTGAAGGGGTGTCACGCTGAGGATGGAGCAAGCTTGTTTTCTGCTGCTCCAGAGACTGGAACACGGAGCAATGGATGCAAGCTCCAGGAACAGAGATTCCACCTCAACATTAGGAGGAACTTTTTGACAGTAAGAGCTGTTCCACAGTGGAACGCACTCCCTTGGAGTGTGGTGGGGTCTCCTTCCTTGGAGGTCTTTAAACAGAGGCTGGATTGCCATCTGTCAAGCATGCTTTGATTGTGATTTCCTGTGTGGCAGGGAGTTGGACTGGATGGCCCTCGTGGTCTCTTCCAACTCTACAATTCTATGATTCTATGATTCTACATGCATAATATGTCTCTAATTGCCATGCATTATTAACCAGAGCACAAAACACAAATTAGGATAGCTTTGGGGGGAAATAAAATGCACAACATTAACAAATTTCTGTTTGTCATGGCATCATTTAAAAAAGACAAAAATGCAGCAGTTGACAGTCAGTTGTTTCCACATTGTGGGAGGGTCAGACTTATTATTACATGAAACTTAAAAGTGGATGTTTTAATGTATCTGTTTTAATAATTACGTTCTGCTTATATTAAATACACTTCACCCATTCTACTTAGTTCAAGACAAGGCATCTTGTTTGCTCAAGACCATGCTTCCTCACCATCTACTCCTTCTTTATTTGCCTAAATATATAAATTGACATCTCCACCTCAAAACTCACATCCTTGTCAGGACCAAGCCACTGGTCTGCCCTTTTCTGGTCTTATTAATATTAGTTCCTTTATACCCATCTCTTCCTATGGGTGTGCTTCTCAGACAACAGGATAAGTTTTGCTAGTTTTCTTTGGAAGGCTTTGTAATGAATGGTGCATCTCTTCATTAGGCTTCCAGGCTGTACTTTTCCAGCTGACCACTCACTATACTTCCTCAATTTCTATATGATGCCCCATCTGCCCATTTCTCTGATGCACTAATTGTGGCCTACTGATGTATCCTAGGACTTTATCAGACCACCCTCCATAAATGTTCTTTGCCCCCCACATTTTATGGCATTTTTCTGCCATCAAAAGAACCCCCTCTACCAGACCTTGCCTTGGCACTAATGGAGTAGGAATGGAGCTTCATTTACTTCCTGTTTCGAGATCCCGGTGATTCTCATGAGAAGACGCAAGCATGGGTAAATTCAAAAATACAGCAAAAGGCACACAAAAAGTACACACAAGTACAGAAACACACTCACAACATCCCAAATAAACCAGGGAGGTTCATAAGAAGAGCGTCCCCTACCTGGCTGTTGTGATCTCACCCAGAGGTGTGCTGTCATTGATGCTGTATTCATGTGAGCACAATGGCGTGAGGTTTCAAACACCAGTCATACAAGCAAAAAAGCACCAGGGAAGATCTATGGATGGTTTGGGCCATCAATAAAAAGACTTTTTAACAATACAAGATTGCAAAAGGACAATGTCATTTGATATGCATGCCCTTGCATGTTAACTAGGTGTCATTATGATGCTGTGTTTACTGGTCTCTTAAAGTCCTAGTTTGGTTGCTCAGGGGTGAGGTACTTATATTTTTACTTACCTAGGTACTTAGATTCATTTGGTGCTTTTTCTCCAGAATCTGGCTTTGGTCTATAGTAGGGATGGAATTCTTCACCAGTTTCATTGTTGAAGAAAGCAATGAGTAATTTTCACAATTTTCTTCCTGTGGTGAGAATGTCTTCAAAAGCTACATAGTTTTTGAAAACTATTCACACTTCAGGACTTTTTCTATGCATTTTTCCCCAGCTTTTAAATAAATAAATAAATAGTAGCATTTTCTCTGCAGAAAACATTATTTTCTGCTCAGAAAATATTTTCTGTTTTCTGTGAAGAAAATGCTGCACTTGGTGACTTATTCTGTGCAAAATTCATGTTTGGGTATCATCTAAACAGAAAGTGCTGTTTACTGAGCAAAAAATGCTGTTTTCTGCAAAAACACCCTATATGTCAATTTTGTGCAGAATATATCCCAAACAATGGGGAGTCTCATTGGTTAAAGATTCTCCTTGTCAAGCATTCCTGACACTTTGAAAACACATTTTAAAACCAATGATCAAAGCATTTTATATTTAGCATTCTATTATCTCCTTCACAAAGGGAAGACTCTCATGGTACCTTCTAAATGAGGCATTTCTTCTGGTCACCAGATTTTGTTTAAATCAAAATTTGAAGCAACAATTTGAGGCACCTCAGGGATTTCCAGTAAGCCCCCCCCCCAAAAAAAATGTTTAGGGCAAAAAAAAAAAAATACTGTATTTTCTCAAGATGTATGTACATGTGCAGTTCATACATTTGATCAGTCCTATAAGAACTATTGCTACCTATTTATTCATTTACTTATTTATTTTTATAACCTGCTTTTTTCCCAGTATGGTGTCCAAAGTGCTTTATAGTATAAGTTAAAACAAAGTAGCTAAAACAACATAGAGTACAAATATTAAATATTTGGTATAAATATTGCCCCAAAACACAGTCAAAATATTCACAGCTTCCTGCATCTTGTCTTTCTGTTCATCTGCTGTGTGACCCTCAGAGCTCCATCTGAGTATCTTTCACTACACAAATCTCTGCTCTTCAGACAGGTATAGTATAGCCCATCATCCTGAACTCTATTCCTCTATCCCAATACTTCCTACTTTCTTCAATAGCCTTGCGTGATTGTGAAGTCGAAGGCTTTCACGGCCAACATCCATAGGTTTTCTGTGGTTTTTTCCCCAGGCTGTGAGGCCATGTTCTGGAATAGTTTATTCCTGACATTCTGGAAGAGTTTATTCTCTGAAGATGGCAGCTACAGATGCAGGTGAAATGTCAGGAATAAACTCTTCCAGAACATGGCCTCACAGCCTGGAAAAAACCCACAGAAAACCTTGTTTGATTGCTTGAAGCCTAAGCATTGGTGTGAATGTTTTCAAGATTATTTTTTCAAGAAAAATTGTTTTATTTTATTTCCTGGCTGTTCTTTATTTCCTATTTATTTTATTTTCCTTTTTTGACTTAGGAAAGCTTGTTATAATGTGATAATCAAGTTCAACTCAATTGGGGGAGGAAGTCTGCTTATATTTTTATTTTTATGTATGTTTTGATATATGATTGCTGTGAAAAAAAATATTTTTTAAAAAAAATAAGAACAATATTTTATTTCCAGGCTGTGAGTCTCAACAGTTAGTACAGGTATACATATATCAAAAGGCCCTGTAGTTAGCTGGCCTCTTGCTGCCACACTGAGCTGAATAAAATTCCCCATATTAATATCTGGACATGAGTGCGTTCTTCACAAACCTCATACAATTTGGGTAACAATCTCACCAGCTATCCATATGTGTCTCTCTCTCTGGCTTTTCTTCGCAAACGAAGATTCAGGAAGGACACATCCTGCGCTTTCTGCAAGCACACTGATGACTGAAAAGGCCAATCTGAGATAAACATGTCAGGTTGCAGAAAGCACAGCAAAAGGTCTCCTTGGGTGATGAATCCAAGTTGTGATTCTTTCTGCGTTGTCGTTTCTCTTCAAGACTTGTTTGGCATGAGCTCTCAAATAAGGTTGCAGCATTGTGGATAGTGTAACTCCAAGCCTCCCAATGTGAGGCCATGGTGGACCATTGTTGGTGATCAATTTGGCTGAGCCTGAGATGTTGTTTCAGGGAGTCTTTGTATCACTTTTTTTGAGTGCCCCTCTTATGCTGATGTGTGGTGAGTTCACTGTAGAGTACTATTTTGGGGAGGCGATGGTCCTCCATCCTAGAAACGTGCCCCGCCCACCACAGCTGGGTTCTCAATATCATGGTCTCAGTGCTGGTGATCCTTGCTTGCTCAAGGACAACTACATATAAAATATCATAAAGAGACAGGGACATGCTGACTGCCAGAGAAGTTCCTCACTGCTGCAAAAGGTTTTAAATTTTACTGCCTTTTTTCTCAGTTCCACATGGCCAGAAAGTAGAAGTCGCCTTTGCCTGCAGGAGACCCCTCACCTGAACAGCACAAGTAACATCCGAAACAGCATGTAAGCCTGTGACTCCAACATTGTCACTTTTTAATTTTTTAAATATATTTTGCCTGATGAAGCCCTTTCAATGTAGGGCTTTGAAAGCTTGCATCATGTGTTTTGCATTTGGTTAGCTAATAAAGCTATTACTTTTTGTGAATTTTGTATTTTGTTTTACATACAATTAAAAGAGCCATATAGAGAGTGAATCATACGTGGAAGAATTGCCATGAAAATTGCTATAAAACTGCCTTGCTGTCTACTTTCTTTCATCTTGTCATAAAAACTCACAAAGAGGTCTGTGGTATGAGGACCACAAATATATTACGACATTATAGCATTATTCTAAGACCTCAGTGCTTTCAATTGGATTTTGCATTTTATTTTTCTCCCTTGTTGGTTCTTTCCTTTCCTTTAGTTTTAGTTACTTTTTCACCCCCATGTTAAATCAGAAAACCTTTCATTCCATATAATTAGTTTCTGTTACTTTAAGTTATCTTTTTCTGTCTTGGATTTTTATGTTTATAAACTCCTTCAGTGTATGTGTGTCCAACAGCCGCATTATATATTCCCTGTGTCATTGATTAGGCTTGCCATTATATTAGGCTGGTGGGTGTATTTATTTTTAATGGGGAAATTAATCACTGAATACCACATCTTAAGCATTTGTGTTGCCTGGTGGGGGATGTATGTGCTTAGTGGGGAGAAGAAGTGCTGCACTGAGCAAAGTATTAAGGACTATGATGGAAAGTTTACTAGTGAGACAAAGCAGAGCATCACATTTGCAGAAGAAAATGTGGTCATGTGCATATTTATCATCTGATCACTGCTGCATCAGTTTATCCTTTGCATGTTTTCTTTTATATATCACCTTGGATCAGTGAGACATTGCTGATAAAACACCACATGTAGAACTTCCATGCTATCACCAATACAGTACTGGGATCCATTCACACATTTGGGTGAGAATCAATGAATGTTGAGAAATAGGTTATATGCACATTTCAGCTAGTCCTCTAGTTAGACAGCAATTGTCCATTAATATAACATGAGCTCCATATTGAAACAGATCAAGTTCAACATACTTCATAGTTCACATCCTGTAATCCCATCACTGTGATCACTGTCAGCCAAGCACAAGCTGTTCCTCGTACCATCCGTGCATCTAATTCACTCTCTTCAAGGATACAGAGAGAAGCTCTTTGTTTCCAAGCCCCCTTCTCTTCTTTCTTGATGATTACAAACAGAAAGGCTACCCCTGCTATAATGACATAAAGCAAAATATAAGAACCATCCTTTGATTTCCTTATTAACTTTATATTTTTAACTGAAGAACGATCATGTCAGTAATGGAAGCATTTTGGCTTGCTTCCCAGAACCATTTTCCTTTCCATTTGCAAACTACCAAGCATAGCGTTCTACATTATTAACTGTTGCACTTCTTGAAAATGAGTTAGATGAAGGAAAATGGAAGTTGAAAGCAAATAGGCACAACTTTCTAAGTTTTCTGCAGCAGAGTGGAAAACACAGCTTTGGCTGATCTGGAAGATACCATACAGTTTATCACTTTCAGTATTGAAGAACGAAATGGAAATGTAGTTTTTGTATCTGTGCAGAAAATGAAGAAGGTGTCTGGGGAAGCCCAGAGGAAAGAGAAAGGGAGTTGCATTTTACACAAGCTGGTGGTAGAAACAAAATCAACAAAGCTCCATTGCATGTATGTACATGATATACAAGGAGGCTGAAATCCTGTACGGTCTGACATTGTGTTGTGTTCAGAAGGCCTGGGACTTCTAGAAACCAGAATCTGGATGAAGACTATACTTAAGACAGAGAGAAGAGTGTAGCAGAATAGCTTGGCATGTTTTACTTTACTCCCATATTCTCATCCTTTTATTCTATAAAGAATGGCCTTAATTACTATAGAAAGATGAAAGCTGATTCTTTAAAACATTGTTTTCCCTTTTTGTTGAACCTTCCTAAACAACTGAAACTTTCGGGTCCTTTTTCTATACCACTCCTGGTATATAGCTCCAATGAGCAGGGAGAATGATCCTTGAACCAGCATCTCACTCAAAAGTAAAACATTTTTTTTAAAAAAATTGTTGAAATGATAGAGAAGATGGTGAAAAGCAATATATGATTATAAAACAGTGAATAATATAAGGTATGAGGTAATACTAATAATTACAGCATAATACCTTAAGCAACTTTAATATGGCTAGCAAGTAAGAAAATCATACAATAGCTAAGGCACAGCGACTAAAAAGACCACAAAGGTAGCATCAAATGTAATAGTTAAAGCAGTTGCAATGTGACTAGTCTAAATGGCTATGATGAAATGAGAGTGAAACAGTAATCAGACATCGATGACAACTAGCATATCAGAAAATCAGAACAAATTTCAAACATTAAATCTTAGATTGATTGAACATTGATGATAGTCTAGCAAACTTAAGCATTTTGAATTTCCAGCTGTCAAAGAAAGTCGTATCTATCACTCTTGCAAACAGTTCAGGATTCTCAGATGAAAATTATTTCTGTGGAGAACATGCCAGCCAGATTTACCCAATTACTCACCCTGGCCGTCTGCCACTGCCACCTTCCTTTCAGACTTCTCCCTTTTCCCCTTCTCTGGACTGGGCTTGAATTTTTGTGGATAGAATATCTGGATATGTGGTCTCTGTTGGTAAGTATGCCCAATATCTGTCAGTGAGCGGAATAAATCAAGATGAGTCTGGACTTTATAAACAAATCATAAGAATTGGTTTATTAACGTTAAGGTTGTAACATCAATGCTTCAATACTGTGGACAGAACTTGGTTACGTAGCTTAGTGTCACTTAGTCTCACTCTGTGGTGACAAAGGTGACCAACTCCCTATAGAAGCACATATAATAATCTTTGAGCTTCCAATATTATAACCAATTATATAACAGACTTATCTACTCTTGTCTCATGTTCTCAATTTCCACTCACTCTATCAACCATTCAGTCTAAACACTCTCCAATTGCATGGACCAAACTCCAAAATCAAACTTCACACAGACTTAACTGACAGCAGCAAAGGTTTTAAGCAAGTCAGATCTGAATAGCAGGATAAGCACAGACTATCTAGAGAAGAAAACAGCCTGGCTATCCATCTGTCTCCCTACTTTCTAGCTGGGCCTTTATGTAAGGTTGCCACCTTGCACGTGCATGACATTAACAGACTCAAAGCCACATGTTCCCCAATTTGATAATCTTCAAAGTTCACTTTTCAGTACTTAATAATAAGAAGTTTGTGATATATTAATCATGCTAGCACACTTTTATGGTGTTGTCATTTGTATAAATGAGTTTGTTTACTCAGGATTTGCTGTAGCAGGCATGGACTGCTGCCCCTTCCTCATTACTTTCAATGAGGAGGACCAGAGATCTTATCTGTTATTCTTCCGACAGCAATCCTAGTCGAGTTGTGTTGAGCAAAGGAATTATACCAACTCCAGTATTTTGTGGAGTCTTGTACCAATAGGATTGCCAGAGAACAGTCTGCCATAGGCAGTCTCAACAAAGTAATCTCTGACAGAAGAAATCCTAGCATCCAAAGGTTCTCCTGAGCCCATGACACCATATATATGCTATCCGGCTCCTAATTAAAATGAAGTTGTTAGATTCTTTCACTTTAACAGTAGAGCCAAACAAAATGTAATCAACTTATCAGAGATACACAAACTTACAGTAGATCGAGCTGATTTAAACTAAAGGCACAACTTTCTCCTGTTTCCTTGACGTCCTATAAATTTTATAATCTGATGAACATTTACTTCAGTGCAGAGAGGGTGAGCTCTTATCCTAGGACTATTTATTTTGCTTTTTGTGAGATATGTTGCTGGAGTTCATATTGGAACAGAACCTTGACTATTGTAAGGCTCCCCTTAATATTTTTCTGCACTGTCTTCTGCCATAGTGTTATAGAGTGTCTCCATACCTTGGGTGTCAATTTGAAGGTTGTTTAGTATTTTATTTTTCTCTTTTGTTCGTTGTTTTATTTCCTTTTGTGTTAGTTACTTTTTTGGCTCGAATTTAAATCTGAGAACCCTCCATTTTGTACAATTAGCATCTGTTCCTTTAAGTCATCTGACATCTATCTTGGAGTCTGCTATTTATTAGTTCCCCTTGGTGTATGCACCTACAACAGCAACATGATATATTCCTTGTGTCATTGATTAGACCTACCATTACATTAGACTGTTGGGTATATTCATTTAAAGGCTCCCTCCCTTCTCCCTCTTGGCATGTTTTTTCTCTCACACACTGTATGAATTATTGTACCTGCTTGTTATTTATAGGAACATTTTTCCTGAGAAGAATATGAACTTATGAAGATTTGTTTCGAAAACTGAAGTTGCAATTTTCAAGATTCCATCAACAGCTGACACCTAAGTTTATACTGAAGAAGATTGTGAGATGGCAACATAAGCCCAGTGTTACCATTTACCTGTGGAATATCAGACTTTTTTTTTTTAGTTTTGACATATCTGAATCTTTGTTGGTAAATTACTTTTGACTGTTTCTGTCTGCATATAGTACCTTTTGATGATTAGTTTGTTTGCTAAATAGATAAGGAAGTAAATGCTGTATGGGTATTTCCCCCTACTAATTAGCTCCAGGCAAGCAGCACTCCTTGTTTGATGAGCCACCTATTCTTAACAATGTTGTGCATTTTTGATTACAATATAATTTTTTTCATAGTTTCATCCAAAGTTTGCATATATTTGATTCTGATTGTATGGTATTACTTTCTAATTATTTCTACAGGTCCTTCATTTCTCTGTTGTAAAGGCCTCTCACACAGCTGAGGCAATTATAATTGTTGTCTCATTACAGGTATCTTCATAAATCCTGTTCTTATTTTGCATGTCTGAGTGTTCATATCACCCATGGCAAGAAAGAACTAGTTGCAGTTATATCATGGCAGTACCCACATATAACAACAACAAAAGATTAGGACAGCCATTAGTATCCCTGCTGTTTTCAACTTGGAATCAATCTAAAATTAAAGATTTTATGTTAGGAAAAATTGATACTTCTGGAGTTCTTGCATTTCTTACCACACATGAGCTACTGTTTCCACAAAAGGCTCCCATTCTGCAGGGGTGGAGGAGAGGTATTTCATAATTGAGACCATATCCACCAGCTCAGGTTGTTTAAATATTATTCAAGCCATATGAAGTCACTCCTGCTGCTAGTTAAACACAGTTCTAAAGGCTGGCTCACATCATCATCATCATCATTAGTTCTTACCTGCCATTCCTCATGGATTGAGGTGGGGAACAACAGATTTATACAAAACAACTAATATCAATTAAAATACATATCAGTTAAAATACATAAACCCATTAAAACACATAATATCAATTAAATGAATAAAAACAGTAAATATTAAAACAGTTTAAAATTCACAGTTTAAAAATCATCTGGATAGGCCTACTTGAAGCGGCTAGTCTTTAATGCTGTTTTAAATTCAGACAGTGTATTCAACTGTCAAATTTCTTCTGCAGGCCATTCCAGAGTCTAGGGGCAGCTGAAGAAAAAGTCCTCTGGGTGACTGTTGCCAGTCTAGTCCTGGCTGAGTGAAGTAAATGTCCCCCAGAGGACCTGAGTGTATTAGGCAGATTATATGGGATAAGGTGATCCCGTAGGTAACCCCGGACCCAAACCATGTAGGGTTTTAAAGGTGGCAACCAACACGTTGTATCTTGCCTAGAAACTAATTGGCAGCCAGTCAATTCTCATATATGAATCTTTTTCTCAGAATAGATGATAAGAGGATGGTATAGAAAAAGTTTTTTAATAAACCCATCAATTGCCACTTACCCTGGACCCTTTCACACAACACAAATATAGCACTATAATACTATTCTAATTGTCATGGCAACATCCTATGGCCACCTGGAGTTTAAGTTTTGGCTGAGAATTCTAAATGCCCCCCCCCCACAAACTGCCAATCCCAGGATTTCAAAGGGTGTTGCCATGGCAGTTCAAGTGGAATCATAGGGCTTTAACTGTCTAGTGTAAAGGAGACCCTGGTCTTTCTCTTCCAACTGCTAGCTAGCTTGCTGTTTTCATGCCCAGGGATGGAAATACCCATGCTTTGTCTTTTGAGGATGAAAGAACTTAGCATCTCTGCCCTCTACGATGAACTTTATAGGCTTCCAGCCTCAGTGGTAGAGCCCACTTAATGATATTCTGGTTGAGCAATGCCTGCTAATTGCAAAGACACTGACTAACATTTATGATACTTTTATGGTTATTAATGATAAACTATATCCTATTGTTATACCAGCTAAGCTTCGAGCCTGTGCAATGGATTTTTCTGGTGGAGTGCAGCATGCACAGAACTGGCCTCACCCTTTAAACCAGAGATTCATCTGCCGTGGCCTTGCAAGCATGGACGTGGCAGCGAGGTCCTCGGGTCGCAGGTTTGATTAGAGTTTCCATCTCTTAGATGGTTGACCTTACAGGGTTGGACGAGCACCATCTGCCCGGGTTTGGGATTAGAGTTTTCTTTCTCCTAGGACGGTTGCCACAAGGCTAGAGAGCCCATCCTGCCCTTTGACGCTCTTTGTCAGCCCCTTCGGTTTTGACCTGTCTGGCATGGGAGACCCTACCAGTGGCTATTATGCCACCGCCAGCATAGCTCAAAACATCATTAGGGTACGCAAGCCTCTCTCCCATGACAAGGGGGCGTCACTGGAGAGGCCCACCTAAGCAATGTAGCAAGATTTAAAAGATTTACCATCATTTTTTTTTATTTTTTTGCAAGGTAAATCACCTTCAGACTTTTTCCTACCTCTATTCTGGTTCTCTAGAGTAATGGCAGATCTTCAAGGCAAAGTGAATAGTAAAGCAAAACAACTTGATTTCATGGTGAAATTTAATCTTAGTTCCAGACTAGGTGGCATCTGAAATATCTCCATTGCTAAATGGGATTATAACAGGCTGGTAGGGGAGAAGTAGGATAATGTATAATCTAAATCCATTATTACACTGGAGAGTACAGTTCTGAAATCAGAGATGTCCATACTCTCCCTGCGTCCTCCCATCTAAAAAAAATAATAATAGTCAAAGTGAGTTTTGTGTTTTTTAATCACCTAGTTCCCACTTAAGCAATTTTAGAATTACAGTTGTCCCTCCACATTCGCGAACTTGACATTCGCGGTTTCGGTTATTCGCGGTTTTGAGAGGGCCCCCCCGCCCCCCCCCAAACCGTGACACGGGGCCTCCAGAGGCCCCGTGAAAGACCTGGAGAGGGGTGGGGAGGCCTTCGCGGGACCCCCGGAGGCCCTCCGGAGGCCCCGCGAAGGCCTGGGGAGCGGTGCGAAGGTCTTAGCGGGACCCCCGGAGGCCCTCCGGAGGCCCCGCGAAGGGCTGGGGAGGGGTGGGGAGGCCTTCGCGGGACTCCCGGAGGCCCTCCGGAGGCCCCGCGAAGGCCTGGGGAGGGGTGGGGAGGCCTTCGCGGGACCCCCGGAGGCCCTCCGGAGGCCCCGCGAAGGCCTGGGGAGCGGTGCGGAGGCCTTCGCGGGACCCCCGGAGGCCCTCCGGAGGCCCCGCGAAGGCCTGGGGAGGGGTGGGGAGGCCTTCGCGGGACCCCCAGAGGCCCTCCGGAGGCCCCGCGAAGGCCTGGGGAGGGGTGGGGAGGCCTTCGCGGGACCCCCGGAGACCCTCCAGAGGCCCCGCGATGGCCTGGGGAGCGGTGCGGAGGCCTTCGCGGGACCCCCGGAGGCCCTCCGGAGGCCCCGCGAAGGCCTGGGGAGGGGTGGGGAGGCCTTCGCGGGACCCCCGGAGGCCCTCCGGAGGCCCTGCGAAGGCCTGGGGAGGGGTGGGGAGGCCTTTGCGGGACCCCCAGAGGCCCTCCGGAGGCCCCGCGAAGGCCTGGGGAGCGGTGCGAAGGCCTTCACGGGACCCCCGGAGGCCCTCCGGAGGCCCTGCGAAGGCCTGGGGAGGGGTGGGGAGGCCTTCGCGGGACCCCTGGAAGCCCTCCGGAGGCCCCGCGAAGGCCTGGGGAGGGGTGGGGAGGCCTTCGCGGGACCCCCGGAGGCCCCGCGAAGGCCTGGGGAGGGAGGGGTAAGGGCCGGGGAGACCTCCGCGGGGCCTAGCAAGGCCCCACAAAGGCCTGGGGAGGGAGGGAGGGCCGGGGAGACCTCCGCGGGGCCTAGCAACGCCCCGCGAAGGCCTGGGGAGGGATGGAGGAAGGGCCGGGGAGACGTCCACGGGGCCTAGCAAGGCCCCGCGAAGGCCTGGGGAGGGCGGGAGGGAGGGCTGGGGAGACCTCCGCGGGGCCTAGCAAGGCCCCGCGAAGGCCTGGGGAGGGAGGGAGGGAGGGCCGGGGAGACCTCCACGGAGCCTAGGAAGGCCCCGCGAAGGCCTGGGGAGGGAGGGAGGAAGGGCCGGGGAGGCCTCCGCGGGGCCTAGCAAGGCCCCGCGAAGGCCTGGGGAGGGAGGGAGGAAGGGCCGGGGAGGCCTCCGCGGGGCCTAGTAAGGCCCCGCGAAGGCCTGTGGAGAGAGGGAGGGAGGGCTGGGGAGACCTCCGCGGGGCCTAGCAAGGCCCTGCAAAGGCCTGTGGAGGGAGGGAGGAAGGGCCGGGGAGGCCTCCGCGGGGCCTAGCAAGGCCCCGCGAAGGCCTGTGGAGGGAGGGAGGGAGGGCCAGGGAGGCCTCCGCGGGGTCTAGCAAGGCCCCGCGAAGGCCTGTGGAGGGAGGGAGGGAGGGCCGGGGAGACCTCCGCGGGGCCTAGCAAGGCCCCGCGAAGGCCTGGGGAGGGAGGGGGAGGGCTGTTTGTTATTCGCGGATTTTTCACATTCGCGGGGGTCCGCGGAACGGAACCCCGCGAATGTGAAGGGACGACTGTAAAATCAGACCTTTCTTTTTTAAAAACAATATACAGTATTCTGATCAAGAAGCTTTAAAGAATTCTAAAAATCAGCAATCACCAACAACAAAGCCAGCATGATGTAGTGGTTTGAGCATTGGACTACGACTCTGGAGACCAGGGTTGGAATCTCTGCTTGGCCATTACAACCCACTGGGTGACCATGGGCAAGTCATGCACTCAATCTCAGAAAACCCCATGATAGGTTCACCTTAGGATCACCGTAAATCAGAAATTACTTGAAGACACACAACAATGACAACAAAAGCCATTGCACAGTTCTCAGTGTTCTAATGGAGAAATGCTTATAGAACTCACTTCTGAAGTGGCAACTATAAATTCTAAGATCTTCAGTTCTTTACAGCAGAGACTAAATCTGGGAGATTGAGAAGATGTTGTCCCCAGCTCTAACCAAAATGTTGCTGTCAACCTGCTTGACATTCTTACAATCAATACCTTGGTTAGATATAATCAATCTTCAGTGTAGACTTGCAAACCAACAGAAAAAAGTGATGGCTGAAATTAGCTCCCTCAGTATCCCTGCCCTCTGGTTATGCTGTCCTGATATATATCTCTGGAGATCAGGTTTATACACAAGCATTCAAACTCCTAGGGAGGAAATGTGACACTTAAGGTTTCTTTTAAAGTGTCTATCCTGAAATAGCTCTAGCTGCCATAATAGAGGATTCCTTTCAGAAGTATCTTAAACAATTTGATACTACATTTCTCCAGGAAACATGGAAAGAGGGTTATGTTCTATTCTTTAATAGCACATAGCCACAAACTTATATCCATAGTCCCTCTTATCCTTTTAGTTAGATATATAAATCCTGAGATGCAGTAGCCTGTGGTTGACTATTTATCTTTCTCTTTGCAAGCCATCAGTCGTAGTGTGGTCTGTGCACCCAAAGATTCTTTAAAACCTCCTGAAAGAATTATATTGCTATCAGCAAAGCTGCAACTTTTTCAAATAATTTCTTATAAAAGGAATCTTTGTTTCTGGTTAGCAGGATGTATCTGCACTGATTATTGTTATGTTCAACCTAGTCCTGTATTTGCCTTTGACATCTTTAGTTTCCTCAGCTCCTCTCAGTAATCAATATGAACAGTGGAGTTAAACTGTCATCTCTTGATACACATCCCTGATGTGAAAAAACACTAACTACCAAGTCTAAACTATAATCATGTTAAAAGGAAAAACACCTTATTTATTGAAGACAAGAAAGATGTTAGGTGTCAACCTGTTAGTGACTTATGTTCATGAAAGCTACACCTGCATATTGAACTTCTAGAATCATTAAGGATGGAAGAATTCACTGCCTCCCTCATGCAATGACCCAAACCCCTGAATGTTATGTTATTCTTTCAGGGGCCCTTTCCATGGCAATTTGGTGTTGACTGGAGAGCAGGGGGCATCCGGAGAATGTCTGGGTATGTCCCTATAGTGGGTCATGGAATGATTATGTCATCTCTTGGAGGTTCTCTGGAGATCCCAGAGAATGTTCTTGTCACTGGCACATAGACAACAACAACAACAACAACAACAATAATAATAATATTTATTTATACCCCACCCCTCTGTCAAAACAATCAGGGCGGCTTACAAAAATTAAAATACAGTACAGATAAAATCCCCAAACACCCCCCACCCCCACCCTCCCCCATAAAAAATTATTAAACAATTATAAATTAAAACCAACTGATCTAAAATCACATTTAAAAACAATAAATACAATAAAATACAATAAATGGCCAGGATCCTCTGAAGCCAGTATCTTAATCTAAAAAGAGGCCAGGATCCCCTGAGGCCAGGATCTAATTAGGAAAGGCCTGCCGAAAGATGCTTCTCTGATTGCCCCCCCCCAAACTCTGCTTTGCAAGGCCAGCTAGCTTCATCATCATCAGAAGTCCCAAGACAGTGGGATGGTAAGAAGACCAGTTTTACCTCAGGAACTAACCACCTTGCTCCTATAAAGTACCAGCTGCCTTTGCAGAGGTGTGGCCATCTAGCTTTATCATCATCAGAAGCTCAAGGCAGTGACCTTAGGCAGTGGCCAAAGACTGATGCCAAAGGGCATTGCCTGTTTAGTGCTTGTTAGGTGACTGGATGGGCCCCTATCATAACTACATAGTGTACACTGACTGAGTGGAGGCTGGAAGCAAGGGACACAAAGTATATAAGAGAAACTGTGGTGGGGGTCTAATGGGTAAAAGTGACTGAAATGAAGTGAGTGGACAATTGTGTCAATGGTTTTTTGTGGTTTTTTTCCAGACTGTGAGGCTGTGTTCTAGAAGAGTTTATTACTGATCCACAAACACCTGGACAGCTTCAACAGGAAAGAAGAAACCCTTAAAGTAAACAAAGTTTGACTACCAGTCCTGAAAAATACCAAAATCAAAACTCAACACATGCAAATGAACTTCACCCAGGGACAGGGTCCATTGTCCAGCAGACAATGGACCCTTAGCCAAACAGACACTAATCCTCCTTGCATATCCTTCCATACTAGGAACTAGACTTTCAAATATACAAATTTACATACCCTCTCCAACAGGGACTCACAGTATATAAGCACCACATACCCTTACACCACCATTCTCTGAGGATGCCAGCCACAGGTGCAGGCAAAACGTCAGAAATAAACTCTTCCAGAACATGGCCTCACACCCCAGAAAAAAACCCACAGAAAACCTATGGATGCTGGCTGTGAAAGCCTTTGACTTCAAATTGTGTCAATGTTTGCATTGTGTGTGTTGTATAGTATTGTATATTAGTATACTATGAGAACTTTACCTGACTGGGTACTTTTATAGGGATATCAATCATTACAACACTGATAAATCCAGCTGGCAGTGGGAGTGGCAGCTGTAAGACTGGATACTATTAAAAACACAACCTGGTACTGTTTAATTGGCCATAAAGCTTCACCTTTATGAGATTTGACAGCTAAACACACTGTCCGAATTTAAAACGGTACTAAAGACCTATCTATTCTGGCAGTCCTACCCAGTTGATTTTAATCTATGAATTCCCAGATAAAAGTAGGAGAGGAAAGCCATTTGGTCAGGGCGGGGGGAGGAGAGATTGCTGGCTACATAGTGGCTGGAAGTGCCATTTTGGAGTTTTGCATGGCCAACTGAGCACTTTTTTGCTGCACTGAGCTGACCAAAGAGTTTTTTAAGCAGAAGGTTGTGCTTGCACACTTTAGAGTTACAGTTTTAAAAAATACTGTGCAGGGGCAACAACCAGGCTCACCTCCTGATGCAGCCGTGGCTGGGAGGAAGATGACTTTGCCAGATGCAAGGGGGAAGGAGACCATAACCTATTACATAATGGCATCTGCACCAAGGATGGGAAAGTGGGGGCAGGGCCAGAGGCAACATAAGGTTGCCTGCTGCCCCTCACCTCCTCCTCTTTCCTTCAAATCAACCAGCAATGAGCACTGAGTGAGCCGAGGAGCAGACGAGCAGATGAAAGCAGATCTGCGTGAACAGAACAAGAAATTCGGTGGTGGAGGATGCATCTGGGCAACAACACTTAAGTTTTCTGGAGCCAGGTGGAGTGGCTGTGTTGTGTGGCAACTTAGCCAACCACCGGCTCAGCGGGGCCCCAATGGGGACAGCTTCAGCGGGGTCTACTGTTGCCATTGGGCAGTGTTTTAACCATCACCCCTGGGCTATTGTGTGGGTTTTCGGTGGGAGTGGGGTAGGTGCAGGTAGAGCCACAGAATTCTAGTGGCAGGCCGGTTGCCGGGATACAAACAAATGCTGAAGACACTCTCCCGGGAATTTGCTGGGCTAGCTGGTTGGCAGGCCACTGGGGCTCCGGTGGTGGCGGAAAGCTAAATCAAGCTGCCAGAGATGTGGTGGCTGCCAGTTGGTGAATGACCCCCCCCCAAGGAACCCCCCCTCTGTTTGTACTGTGTGAACCCTAGGGCTTCTCACCTCGTCTTTGGGCCATGTGGGTTGCAAAATGTGGGGGTTGGGTTTTTCCACACATTTGTGTGCCAGGCCCATACTTTAGGCTCATATACAGACAGCAGCCTGGGCTGGGCCTTTCTTGTGGCCACGTGTTTTTTTCTTGTGGCCACATGTTTTTTTTTTCTGGCTTGTATGTATTTGACCAGGCCACCAGGGCATTTATTTTGGAATCGCCGAGGCCTAGTTGAGATCTAGTCGATTGCAGCATGAGGCCTAGTTAAGTCCTAGTGGCCTGTGCCACAGGTTTTGACCTAGTGGGTTATTGGTTGTGTTTAACTATTAATGGCCCTATTGCCCCCCCTTCTGGTTTGGAACTCTCTCTGGCTTGTCCTCACAAACGAAGATTCAGGAAGGACTCATCCTGTGCTTTCTGCAAGCGTGCTGATGACTAAAAAGGCCAATCTGAGATAAACAATTCCGGTTGCAGAAAGCACAGCAGAAGGTCTCCTTGGGTGATGATTCCGGGTTGTGATTCTTTCTATGTTGTCGTTTCTCTTCAAGACTTGTTCGGCGTGAGTTCTCAAATAAGGCTGCAGCATTGTGGATAGTACGTCTTCATGCCTCCCGATGTGAGGCCAGGGCAGACCATTGTTGGTGATCGATTTGGCCGAGCCTGAGATGTTGTTTCAGGGAGTCCTTGTATCATTTTTTTGGAGCACCCCTCTTACACTGACCCATGGCGAGTTCACCATAGAGTAGTATTTTTTGGAGGCAATAGTTCTCCATCCTAGAAACATGCCCTGCCCACCGCAGCTGTGTTCTCAATATCATGGCCTCAATGTGTGTCACTATTAATCGCCCTATTGCCCCCTTCTGGTTTGGATAATATTAATATTAATAATATCAATTATAATATTATTAGATTATATGAACAAAACAAATAGAACAATTGTTTTAGAGCTTGGTGGGGCTGGTTTCTCATTACAGCTTTTGGGGGCTAAGGGGAAGCAGTTTGATATCTCAACCCCAAATTGTTATTGTGGAGTATAACAACATGAGTAATCCATTCCTGTCCACCATCTTGATTCACAGGTATGGCTGCATGTGTACTTCAATAATGGATAGCTTCTCATACCAGTGATTTTGCCAAAAAACCCCAAAACAAACAAACAATGAAGACAAATGAATGCTTCTATGAATGTGCAGCAATCCACATTATATCTTCTCATCTAGACAAGCCTCTGGTCAATAGATGGAATCAAGACCTGACTAAGGCTATTGACACAATTGATCCCAGACCTCTGACCCACCACTAATCAGGCTCCTTCGTATACAAAAGACCTAAGGGAACTGAAACTGGAAAGATGATAACTGGAGTGCAAATGGAGGAAAACTTGATATCTGATAAGACACAATAGCGAGAACATCTTTGTTCCTATAAGGTGGCAATATGTGCAGCCAAGAAAGCCTTTTTCTCTGCACACTTTGTCTGCAAATTCACATCCAGTTATACACATTCATTCAGTGTGGTGAGGTGCATCTAGGAGTGATCATATTATACCAATGTTAAAATCATTCCACTGACTGTGAATCAATTTCCAGGCAAGGTACAAAGTGTTGGTTGTTACCTTTTAAGCCTTAGATGGTTTGGGTCCAGATCACCTTCTCCCGTATAATCCACCTTCTTTACTCAGGTCTTCTGGGAGACATTTATTTATTTATTTATTTCAGTCAGCCAGGACTAGGCTGGCAACTGTTAACCAGAGGACTTTTTCGTCAGCTGCCCCCAAATTGCGGAATGACCTGCCAGAAGAGATGTGATAGCTGGATATGCTGTCTGCATTTAAAATACCATTAATGACCAGGCCTATCTAGACGTTTTTAAATTATGACAGTTGAAATTATGAATTGATTGTTTTTAATATGTATGCTTTTAAAACTGATGTTATGCCCTTTTAATTGGTTATGTATTTTTAATTGGTGTTCATGTTTTTAACTATTATGTGTCTATTTGTTGCTGTGTTTTAATCTATTGTTCCCTGCCTTGATCCGGAGAGATAGGTAGGTAAGAAATAATTATATGGCCATGGGTGGCCCAGTATACAAAGGTGAGTCCTACATGTATCATAATTCCACCTGGACGGAACTCTACAATAATCTTCAGATGGAGGATTTCAGTCATGAACACTTTTTAGAACAACAAAATCCTCATGTATCAGTTTAATATAATGTAAAGTCTTGACATATTTATGCAGCTTGTGCAAGTTGTAAGATGTGTCAGCTGACTTCACTGCTTCATTTGAGTACTGAGAGAAACTAAGGAAATTAAAGATGTACAAGGCAAGATATATTGAAGGGGTTGAAAGAAAAAACAACAACAAATGTAATAAAGCCACAATTACACTTTCTTGGAATTTTTACAAAGCAGGAACTGCATATGATAGATACATGGAATTTTTAAAATAAAAAATATTCCATCCATTTCCTAATTAGAGTTATAATAATGAGATGGGATTATTTTATTTTATTTTATTTTGGTCATATAAAGGTAAGGGAGACTGAATTTGAGTACAATCATTTTTTGTATGCATTTAGTGGTGTGCAATTCTTAAATAAAGCAGAAAAAACAAACATGATTTAATACTTTTTTACTAAAAGACAAACAAGATTTTCAGTTTAACACAAAAAACTGCAAGAATATTTTATATATAAATGTATAGAAATAAAGTTTTGGAGAGTAATATTTAAAGATTACATGAGAGGTATTATATTTAGGTTTCACAAAATAAAGGGATACCAATTACCAAAAGTACTTTAGATATGGATATTATTATAGAACTGAGAGACACAGAAGTCTCTTAGAATTAAAAGATGTACCGTGTATTAGATCTTGATTAGTTTTGAAAAAAAGTAATTTATTCTTAATAATTGAGTCGTGGTAGAGATGATACATGATGCATGCATGCGTACATGAATGCTTGCACACATGTACACACACCCATCAGAGACACTCAGGGTAAAGGCATTTGGTGTAAAAGTCTGCTATATGCAGAGATACTGTATATTAGTCTAGATGTTATTGCCAATATTGGTCCAGTCTGTTAAAGAATATAGTACATCATGTGTTATGGGAATGGGGAGGGGTGTGTTTGGATGAATAATTGCTAGACCACACAATATCTCATCGACACCTCATAACCTTTTTAGCCATTCCATTTGATCCAAGTATTGCAGAGTGCTGGAGGGCTATCACAGGGATTTCCCTGTAGTTTCTGACAAGCAGTGGTATAGTATATCTGGAGTTCTAATACTTTAAATAGATATGGGATTTTATCACACCACCCCCCTAAACCCATTCTTTTGCCGGCATAACTTCTGCCATTTTGATGCCAGCGAAAGAACTCCCCATGCCAAACTTACCTTCCATCCTGGGAAAAGGCTTCCCTGGAAAGCTCCATTCACTTCTTCATCTGAAATCCCACGGATTCTCACGATAATAATTAGCATGGGAAATTCAAAAATAAAACCCAAAATAACACAAAACAAGTTACACCAAGCACATAAACACACTTAAAAACTTGCAAGTAAACCAGGGAGGGTCATAAAAAGTGTGCCACCTACCTGAATGTTGCAATCTCACCTGGAAGTGTTCTGGTTAGCCTGGCCATACACGCTGCATTCAAATGATTACAATGATGTGCAGATTCAAATGTCGGCAATGCCAGCATAAAAGCACCACAGGGGATCAATTGATGGCTTGGGTCATCAATAAAAAAGTAAAGCTTTTAGACTGGACATGATTGTGAAAGGGCAACATGGTTTGGTATGTGCACCCTTTCATAATCATTATGTCAGGAGTTAGAAACTTAACTACATTATAAAATGGCCAAAGAAATGAAAGAGTCATGCCTAGTCAAAATGGCTGACTCCGTGAACTGCCTAGTCTTCCTTAGCTACAGAAGGAGGGTTCTTATTGGTGTGTAAGATCATGTGATTGAGTAAGCCAATACCCTGTAATTGTGTATATAGGAGGACTCAGAGCAGAGCTCACTTCTCTTCTTCCTGTGAATGCTGAGTCCTGGTGAAGCAGTTTTTCCTTGGATTGTAAATATTTGTATATATTGCAACTGTTTGAGTTTGAAGATAAAAGTGCCTCCTGCTTATTTGGACACCAAACACTCTGTGTGTGAGTATTCTTGGAAAGAGTGACTACCTAGTCTGCTGAGACAGTTTTTGGCTTCTGATGGGGATTGAATGTCTTATCATCCCCTGACAATGGTTATGGGCCCAGTTGATTGATCTCAGATTAGAAAAAGTGCACCCAGAAAAATTCCCAGAAACTCTTTTGTTTTGAGTGTTTTTGGCTAGATGGCTGAAAAACAGTTAAGTTTCAGCCAGGCCCTGTAATACCTTCAAGCCACCTTGACGTGCTGCCAGCTGCCATATGTTTGTGTTTTCATAGCTGGAGAATTGTTGACTCAATCAGCAGAATGGCAGATAATAGTGTTGTCCACTTTGAAAAGCTGGCTGATGGAAATTATTCAGCATGGAGTTTATACATGGAGGCTTTATTAATTAAAGACAATTTGTGGCACATTTTGGAGAATGAAAGTGTGATCCCAGAGGGTTCAGAAGATGAAATAGCAGCATTCAGACTAGCAGACCAGAGGGTTAGAGCTGCAATTTTCTTATCGCTCAGCACCTCCCAGTTAATACACACAACCCCAGCAAAGACAGCCTTTCAGCTTTGGACAGCTTTGTAAACAGTTCATCAGAATTCATCCTGCCTCCCCAAGATGATATGGACTAAGAGACTTTATAACACAAAGCTGTGTACTGGAGGCTGCATGAAAGCCCATTTGGAGGAAATGTGGCAGCTTTTTCAAGAGGTGGCCAATAGAGGGATGGGCATTCCAGAAGCCCATAAGTGTTTTATTTTATTGGGCAGTTTGCCAAAGTAATGGGATTTCCTAATGTACAGTCTGCAGACCACCAGGGAGAGTGATTTGTCTGTAGACCTGGTAGCGGGACATATTCTGGAAGAGGTCCAATGCAAGCAATTTGATTCCTGGATGGAGGGGGATAAACATGGTAATTACAAATTACCAGACACAACCAGGAGAGCACTGAAACAGAGGCACCTGTGAAGGAGGGAGCCAGCAGCTATGTGAAATGCTGTTTCAGATGCAAAAGGCCTGGACATTTTAAGGACTGTAAGATGCCTGCACCAGATAGGAGGGGTGCATTCTCTCAGGCTGCAAGCCATGCCTTTGTAGTACAGCACCATCCTGATGGTACTGAGGAAAGAATGTGGTTACTTGATAGTGGGGCCATGCACAATATGGTTAATGATTTACGGTTGTTTACCAATGTTAAAAATGCTTCAATAACCAATATTACCCTTGCAGATGGTGCTCCCAGCAAGGTGCAGAAAATGGGCACTGCATATGTGACCTCTTTTGGTAAAAATTTTGAAAATATGTTATGTGTTAACAAACTAGAGAATTGTATATTAAGTGTGTCCCAAATGACTACTGATGGTTATAAAGTGATATTTGAGGGAGAACACTGTACAGTAACAGAAAGGCATAACATGAATAATTCTGCAAAAGGGATAAAGAAACATGGGTTGTATTACATGTTGCCTAAAGGGAAGGTGGCAAATGTGAATTCTGCAGACAATGTGCCCCTACATGATAAGTGTGTTCATTCCTACCACAGGCTAATGGGCCATGCTAGTTACAAAGGGTTAAGGGAGCAAGCAAAAGTGTGCCCTGGTTTAAGCATGAAACACTGCCGAAGGTTCTTAGAATGTGCAGTGTGCAGGAAAGTTAAGGTGTAGGCTTTCCCTATTGCCAAAAAGACCGAACGTGTCACCAACAGACCCTTTGAAGTTGTCCACACTGATTTAGCAGGCCCCTATAAGCCCACTAAAGGGGATAACTGCTATTTATTTGTGATAGTGGATAGACACACTAGGTACACCTATGTATACTTACTGAAGGAGAAAAATCAGGCTGCAGACAGGTTCCATGAGTGGGTGAACATGGTGGAATGCAAATTTCCTTCTCATACAGTTTGCAGTCTAGTGATGGATAGGGGAGGGGAATTCTTATCCAACAGTCTGCAGACCTGGATGCGTAGGAGGGGCATGAGGCACAAGACCACAAACCCAGCATCTCCAGGAAAGGAAAGGAAAGGAAAGGAAAGGAAAGGAAAGGAAAATTGGGGTGTTTAAGTGCATGATGGAGTGCATGATGGAAGATGCACAAGCCCCAGCTGGGCTGTCGGGGGAGGCAGTGAAGACTGCTGCTTACCATTTAACTAGGCTGTGGATGTCTAGCATCAACCAGACCCCGTATTGTCTATAGTATGGTAGAGCACCAAAGTTAAGCACCTGAGGGTTTTTGGACAATATGCAAATGTACTGATTCACCCCAGCCTAAGGAAGCCTGGGCAGCCTAAAACCAGGGGGCTGTGTTTCCTAGGCTATGAGGGTAATAAGTATGTGTTTTCTCTCGATCCTGGAGAGGTGGTCTTCTTCAGGAGTGCAAACTTTGAAATGGACTCAGGGTGGGACAGATTGCATTGCAATCAGGAGGTGTTTGTTCCCTTGGGGAGGGATGTGTCAACAACCCCCCAAAGTCCCACAAATGGTAATGCCTGATAATGAAGGGGAGGTACAGGAAGAAAAGCTTGACACTTCACATGCCACTCCAACACACACACCACCACAAACAAGCAGTGAGCCTGACGCAGGGAGAGATAGCAGCAGCAGTGCAAGTGAGGATGAGTCAGAAAGAACTAGGGTGCTCATCCCCAGAAGGTCAATGAGGGTCAGGTTCAGTAAGGTTCCTGACAGATTTGTTGTTCAGGAAGCCAGGCTATGCAATGCCATGGCAGAGGAGCCTGCAAGTTTTCAGGATCTCCTAAAACTTCCCCAGGAAGAGCAGGAGAAGTGGAACACAGCCATGGACTCCAAGTGCGAGTCAGTAGTTGAGAGGAAAGTGTTCCAGGTAGTTGAGAGGCCCAAAACCTTTTCACCCACAGCAAAGCCAGAAAGTCTTAGGTTAGTGTTAGCTGTAGCAGCCAAGAGGCAGATGGTTGTGCAACACTTTGACTTTGAAACAGCATACCTGAATGCTGATTTTGAAGAGAAAGTGTTCATGGAACCGGCCACGAGGTATGACAGTGCAGGTGAGAGCAAGGTGTAATTGTTGTGCAAAGTGCTCTACGGCTTGAAAGAAAGCACACATTGCTGGAACAAGTGCATACACCAAGTTTTGGTGTCACTAGGTTACACAAGGAGCATTGTAGATGCCTGTGTGTACACCAAGGGAACAGGTGATAGTGCTGTCATGCTAGTTAACTATGTGGATGACCTTTGTGTGGTGGCAAAGAGTGCCAGTGATGCCAAGAAAGTGCAGGTGGAGTTAGAAAACCAGTTCAATTTGAAGGACTTAGGCAGCCTGAGATGTTATTTAGGCATAGATGTAGAAAGAACTAGTCTTGGGGAAAATTTTCCTAAGTCAGAAGAAGAAGATTGATAGTCTTTGGCCAAGTGTGGGCTTAGTGAGGCCAAAGTGGTCAGGACACCAATGACCAATGATTTTGTGAACTTAAAGGCAGAACAGGAGTTTGAGAGGCCAGACCTATACCACTCAGTGGTAGGCAGTCTGTTGTTTATTGCAAACAACACAAGGCCTGACATCAGTTTTGCAGTTGGGGTGCTCAGCAGAAGAGTCTCCAAGCCAAGGAGGGTGGATTGGGAAGCCCTGAAGAGGGTAGTTAGATTTCTCAAGGGGACCAGGGACATGCGTTTGAAGCTGACAGGAAGTCAGGTGACCCTGGAGTGCTATGTGGACAGTGCATTTGCTTCTGAGATTTCAGACAGGAAGTCAGTGGCCAGGATGGTGGTCAGGTATGCAGAGAGCCCCATAGTGTGGAGATCAAGAAAGCAGAACTGTGTGGCCATTAGTACCACTGAAAGTAAATTCTCAGCCTTGTCTGAGAAGGCAAGTGAGGTACAATGGGTAAAGCAGATGCTTGCAGACCTTGGGGAGCTGTGTCAAATGCCTGTTGAGGAGCACAGGGACTCACAAGCCTGCATAACTATGGCAGAAGCAGAAAATCTGAAATGCAGGACCAAGTATGTTGCAGTACGCTACCAAAATGTGAGGCAGTTAATACAAGAAGGTGTCTTGTGTCTGAAGTACTTTCCATCTGAGGACAACATTGCAGACCTGCTCACAAAAGCCCTTCCAGCAGGAAGCCATGAGGAGTTGGCAAAGAGGCTGGGCCTTGTCACTAGTGTGAAAGGTGTCAAAAGGAAAGGTCAACCGACAGACGAATGATGTCTAACAATGTTTGTTGATAATGTTATGTTGTAATAATAACATGTGTCCTGCACAGTAGTTTGACCATTTGGGAGGGGATTGTCAGGAGTTAGAAACTTAACTCCATTATAAAATGGCAAAAGAAACTGTAGAGTCCTGCCTAGTCAAAATGGCTGACTCCATGAACAGCCTAGTCTTCCGTACCTACAGAAGGAGGGTTCTTTTTGGTGTGTAAGATCATGTGATTCAATAAGCCAATGCCCTGTAACTGTGTATATAGGAGGGCTCAGAGCAGAGCTCATTTCTCTTCTTCCTGTGAATGCTGAGGCCTGGTGAAGCAGTTTCTCCCTGGGTTGTAAATATTTGTATATATTGCAACTGTTTGGATTTGAAGATAAAAGTGCCTCCTGCTTATACGGACATCAAACACTCTGTGTGTGAGTATTCCTGGAAAAAGTGGCTACCTAGTCTGCTGAGACAGTTTTTGGCTTCTGCCGGGGATTGAATATCCTATCATCCCCTGACACATTAGGCATCCTCATGATGCCATATTTTCATGGTCTGATAAAGTCCTATATCCATCCTATTCTCCTCCAGTCACATGATCTTTCAAAATGCAACATCCATACATTTCTGATTCTTTCATGACAAGTGATCTGTATTTAGAATTCCAGTCTGATAATGTACCAGCACTGCAATTCTAACTCAGAAATGGGTTTTCTGAAGGGGTTTTTGGGTAAGACATAAGTTTCTTTGATAGCAGATATAGCCTTCTACCAGCTAATCTCTGAAATCTGCCAACAGAACTATCTGCCAGCAGAACCACTCTGCTTTCTATGATCTTCCGGTAGAAGCACTCTTCTAAGAACTGCACAAAGTTAGGCAACTGCAGCAGTACAGCCATCAATAAACCAGCAGAAGCCAGGAAGTCTGGAATTGTTTCTAACATTTAGGGTTAGGCAAGTTATTAATTTTGCTTATTTGCAGATACTTGTAGAGGGAGAGCAAAATACTTTTACTATTGATTATCATTCAGGCATCCATAATGAAGGTCCCGTCTACACGGTAAAAAACATACGTACGCTGTTCAGAAGATCGCTCTTCCGTACACACAGCTGTTCAGATTCATACGTGTCATTCAGAAGGGGGGCTAGCAAATCCCCTGTAAACTACATGGATTCGACGTTCGGGAGGATTAGTGGATCTCAGCATAAAATACGTACAGCTGTTCGAATGGTTGATCGTCTGTACTCCCTGTTTGCACACATACGAACAGGCAGTGTAATCTGATTGGCTGGCTGAGTAGAGGGGGTGGGACTAGCAAGGAGGGGAATTGGGAGCGGCCGCCATGTTGGATTCCCAGCTAAGCGAGAGTCTGGTAAGTCCATTAATTTTATATATATTTATTTTTATTTAACTTTGTAAATAGGGAAAAGCAAATGTCCGCAATGCAGGCACCTTTTTAAATTAAAAAAAAGAAGACGAAGCGGCGGGAGATTTAAAACTGCCGCTTGGCTTGCTCGCTCCAGCCAGCTGGGAAGGGGGCTCATACGGAGTTTATGGGGGTAAAAAATCATGTAGGCGGATTGTATGCATATGAATGTCTGCCTATTCATATTTTTTACCCCCCAAATGGATTTTTTTAAAAAAATTTATAGATGGACCAGAAGATTCTTACAAGCACAGTGTATATTTGGAAGTGCCCTTTATGCATTTAGTTTAGCTAACTCCCAGGTAAGAATGCATAGGACAGATTGCAGGCATAATTTAGTGTTTCTGGGAGGGCTTGATGACAATACCTGCCTCAATATTTCTTAATGCTTGATCATTTAGTAGACTCCTGATTGATAATTGAGGTGGATGAACTAAATAGGAATCTTGATGGGTCAATTTTGCCAGATAATTTCGGTGGGCTCAGCCAACCAGGCACCCTCCCCTTTTCCAGGGTCAATGGCAGAAGCTGTGCTGAATCCAAACTACTTCTGGGCTAGGAATCTTGAAAATTACTGAGGACTAATTTTTCTGTGGCTTAGATTTGTGTTAGCATTGTAGTTGTGTCCCTGGGTTGAAAGAATTTTGTATCTGGTGCAACTTGGCAACTTTCCTTGCCCCACCCTTCTTCCACCCCCTGTTACAAAAATCTGGCAAAATCTTAGGCAGCAGAGCAGTTCTGTCAACAAAAGACTGGCCAGCAAAAGAGGATTCTACCTGAAGGGTATTTATGCTGTAACAAGAGTCTTGTGCCTAATCTTAATCCTCTACAACCAATACATTTTTGAATTAGGATTACACTGTTAGGACTTTATCAAATGCAGCAATAATCACATGATTTCAATGCCACGATAACACAAACAGATCCTGCTATCACATGCCATTGTAGTCCTCCTGTGCATACTGCGTGCTCCAGCAGCAAATAAGCTGCCAATTTCCATTAACGGGACAAGCCATCAATAGCTCTAAATATCACTATTTTTGCAGTATTGAAGAGCCTGTGAAAACACGTCCCACTGTAATCACGAGATTGCAGTGTGAATGGGCAGTCCTGTTTCCCCCCTCCCCATTCCTGGTGAGAAAAACATCCAGGTGAGAACATGAGAGCTAGCCACAGGACGCTCTTTGTATGCACCATAATGACATTGCTATGTAATGAATTCCAGCAGGGCCTCCCCTCAAGCCCTACTTACTGGTAAGAAGCTGCTAGAAACAATGGAGTCCATTCTGCTATGGATTGAGAATCAGCTGTCTTACATTCCCACCCCTCCCATAAGCAATCTTTGATGTGACAGGCAGAAAAATGACCCCTGTCACAAATCCCACTCATGCTGGAGATTGCTTGTGTGAGGGAGGGCAGGAACATCAGGCAGGTACTTCCCGAATGACAAGGAAATGGACCCTTGACAATTGCAGTAAACTAGGGGCTGCATAGGGATCATGAATATGTAGCAGTTGTGAATGTGTAGCTATAGGTGATGTATTCACAATTGCCAAAAGGATTCTGGCCGATGTTTATTGTGAGTCTACTGTTTTAGTGTTGCTTACAAGATGCTTTGGATCCACTGGTCTCCTGAAAAGGAGTGCATAAATAATTGTAATAAAGAGCTATTTTGTTTAAGTAGTGTGGCTGCACCTTGAGCATTCAGGCCTTCCAGAATACTATCTCCCTCCCCCATATGACTCAGTTTAAAGCCCTCCTGATCAAATTCTTGAGACTGTAGGCAAAAATGTTTCTGCCAACTGTCGTGAGATGCACTCCGTCTCTTGCCAGAAGTCCCCCCTCATGGAAGCGCAGCCCAGGATCCAAGAATCCAAATTGTTCCCGGCGACACCATCTACGCAGCCAGTTGTTTATGTCAGCTATTTTCCTCTCCCTTCCTGGACCATGCCCTTCAAGTGGCAGAAGAGACGAGATGACAACTTCTGCATCCATTTCTTTCAGCTTCCTCCCCAGAGCCCCATAATCTCTTCTGATCATCAGAAAGCTATGCCTTGCAGTGTCATTGGTTCCCACATGGACCAAAAGGAAGGGGTAATGATCCATAGGCTTTATGAGTCTTGTCAGCCTCTCTGTCACATCACAGATCTTTGCCCCAGAGAGACAACACACCTCCCGAGACATCTTGTCAGGCCCACAAACCACTGCTTCTGTACCCCACAGCAAGGAGTCCCCCACCACCACCACACACCTCCCCCAAGGCTTTGCAGCTGCTGTTCCTTGCAGTGGTACTCTCAGGGTCCCCTGCTCTGTCCCTGAAGTCTGTCCATGCTGTTCTTCCTCATTGTCCTTGATAAGGAAGAGGGCTTCGAATCGATTCTGTAGCTGCAAGCTGCTCAAAGAATCCCTGGATTTTCTTGTTCTGTGTGTGACATTCCTTCAGCTGTCTACCTCCTATGTCTGTGAAGTGACCGTCTCCTCCCCAGCCACTTCCTCTGTGCTGTCCCCGTCCAAGACTGTTTGTTCTGTTCTGTCCAGGAAAACCTCTTGCTCACAAATATGTTGAAGTGTAGCTACCCATGTCTCCAGCTGCTGGACTTTCTCCTCCAAGAGGGCTACCAACTTGCACTTGGTGCATGTGAAGTTCCCCACATCTGTAGACAAGAAGACAAACATCCCACAAGTGTTGTAGGTGACTGCAGCAGTCCCCTCAGTGTCCATGATGAGAGCTTTTAGGTAATCTAAGAACTCTTAGGTAATACTGAGAACTCTAAGCTGTACTTTTAGCTATGCTGTGCTTTTGTTTGGTCACTCAAATTCGCGTGCCATTAGGACCCCATGTTCCTGAATATACAGTATCACCTCAACAATTGGGAACTCCTTTTCATCCGTTAAGGGGGGGGGGTGATTTACAAGAGGTTGTAGGATAGGCAATCAGTTATCAGTGCATACATGAAGTCTCCTTAGATTAAGACAGACCAATCGCCTGTCTAGCCCCAAATATTGTTCTTTAACTGGCAGGAGCTTTTTAAAACTCCAGGGTAGCCAGTTTCCCACTTCTCCCTGATATCCCTGTTTAAAATTAAAGAATATAAATAAAACAAGGGAATTTAGATGAGCCAGGGATATAATATCTTCACAGAATTGCCTTCTCCACCCTAGTGGTGAGGGAGAGTCATAGCAAGGCAAAAATAGAACTAGATGAGTATTTATAACCAACCGATATTACCTACTCTGAGTCCATGGGATAGAATGTGCTACCAGTCTTTTAAAAAAAAATCATTCTTGGGGTGTCTTTTTTTTAAAAAAAAATATCATCTTAAATGTCCACAACTGATTCTCTTAATTCTGAGCATGTAATGATGCTCTGGACTGGGGCCAGTATGCAGCAAATGATACTAGAGATATATAGAGAAAACCAAGAAGCAATTTCTCCCTTGGCAGCACTGGTTAACTCCAAGGCTTAAGGTCGATTGCTTCCTAATAGAACTGTCAGCCACTTAAATGATGGCAGTTGATCAGCTACCATGCTAGCAACAGATTGATTAATTTATTAAAATAAATATTAAAGTATGTGTCTCCTCTAGGGATGTAAAGTATTCTCACAAATTTTCTCATATTCAAAAAGAAAGGCTGGCTCAGGACATAAAAAATGTTGGTCAATGGCTGCCGCCTTATTATATTATTATTATTATTATTATTATTATTATTTCAGGATGGTCTGTGAAAATTTGATTGAATGAAAAACAATGTATCTTTACAAAAAACATTGTTTTTTGGTGTATCAGAATTTTTTCCCACCAGAAATCAATTTTAGTCCTGAAATGTGCAAAATCATCAAAAATACACAGAACTTTTATGATCTCACAGAATGGGGAGCAAACAGTGGAAATACTTTAAGTTTATGTACTTCAGCTTAAGAGTGAAATAAACTAAAAATTGCATCTCTTGTCTCCTCATAAGTGATAATTTTGAGGTTATTCAATCAAAACTATTCCTTTGATTAGATGAAATGGCAGAGCTGTTATACTCCTTCACAAATGAACTTAAAATGCTTTGCCCCCAACTAGATTTTGCTCCTGGTTTTTCCTGTTGGCAATTGGATGTCATTGCTTTACCCTACATTAGTGGCAGACAAGACTTGGCATTATAAAAACAGAAAGGAGAAAACAGGTTTTTTTAAAAAAAGAGCAGATTGATATGCAAACCAGTGAATAAAAGTGTTGCTATTTCAAACAGTCCCTCTGTGCACTGTGCCAGCTGCTTTTCCTAATGCTTCAAATAGGGGGCAGCTGTTGGACAGACCATTGGACATGGTGGCTGGACCAATGGGAGTTACATTTCACATCTGGATGGCCCTCTTGGCTTTGAGAGAGAAAGAAAAAGATGCTGAACAGACACAATTTCCTTAAAAGGATTAGAGAAACTGCACAGTTGTCCCAAACTGACTTTTATCAGCATAATACCCCCTAAAGCCATAATTTGACTTGAAAATAAGGCATGTCCAGGAACCTTCCATAAGCATTAATTAACTTGCAAACAAAGCATGTGCTTCCTATGTACTGTGCTTTAAGTCAAATCACTGGGAGGCTTGCAGTGAGTTGAAAGGACAAGGCAAATGTCCTCCCTCCCCCCCAGAGTGGAAGAAAAACAAGTAGACAAAGGAAAACCCATTGATTTCTGCTAGAGAAAGGAACACTTACTGTATTTTGAACTCACCTTGATTATTATATTTAGACCTATGTGCAAGGAGGATTTCTGGGTTGTTTAGGGAACTCCTTGTTTTTCATTCCTCATGCTTCCTTTGCAAAATGGGAATAAGATAAACTGCAATAGGGTGATAGACAGAGTGCCTCATGGAAGTGGTGAATGTCTCTGTAATGGGCTTTCTGGCCCCATCTTGAGTAGGAGAAGGGACCCCTGAAGATAGACTAGCTGATGCCTCCAGTAATTTACCCCACATGACTCAATAACTCAGTGGGAGTTACTGTTCGGGAAACCAGCCAAGGTGAGGTGCTATTAGCAGATAACAGTGTGGCAGTCTGTCCAGAACTTACAGTCACACAGAATTACAATGGTAGGGCAAAATATAATAATAATAATAATAATAATAATAATAATAATTTATACCCCGCCCCTCTGTTAAAACAATTGGGGCGGCTTAATTACCTACCTAATACTTAGGTAACAGAGCAAGTCCACAAAAGCCAGAGAATAGTCCAGTTTACCAATCTGACTTCTCATCTATACAAGGGATAAAAAATCAGTACAGGGGGTTCAAAATCTGAAAAGGCAGGCGTTCGCAAGCATATGAACTGCCTACATGGCTAAAGTCCCCCCTAAACTCTGCATGACCCCCTAGCCCAGCTGGCCATAGTGAGCGATCTACCCAGTGGTTTTAAATCTCCCACTGCCTATTTTTTTCTTTAAAAAGGTTCCTGTGCTGCGGACAACCATGATTACATGTTTACAACATAAAAAAAGTAAAAATATCCATTTTAAGGACTTACCGGACCGTCACTTAGCCAGGAATCCAACATGGCAGCCACTCCTGATTCCCCTGTTTGCTAGGCCCACCCCATCTTCTTGGCCAGCCAGTCAGATTGCACTTCCTGTTCGTATGTGTGTGAATGGGAGTTTACAAATGGTCACTCGTTTGGAAGCCACACAGATTTTTCCCAGACATCCAGACGAAGCCCCAGATCTGCTGCTCACAGACTTTAGGGTGAGTTTTGCCACACACCCACGAATGACTCGTGTGTGTTTGACAGATTGTTGATCTTTTGCAAGCTGTCTAGATTCCCCCTCTCGCGTATAGATGAGACCTGATAGTCTAGGATCATGATGAGCAGAGATCTGGTACAGTCCAAAGGTACCAGGCAAGGCAACATGAGGAATCAGAAGCAGAGGTTTCCAACTGATGCAGTCAGATAAACTCCAACAAGTTGGCAGAGCAGCTGTCCCTGACTTATACTGACTCAGCAATTCCATAGCTGTTCTCTGATAAGACAGCATCTCTCATAAATATGCCGAGACTTCCGCTCCTCCTCCCTTTGATGTCAGCGTTCCTGAAATGTGGGTGCAACTGGGTCTACTGTCTCTTGGTCTGAGGGGCCAGGCCTCTTTGCCGGGTCTGGGTTATCTGTTCTGTCCCCTTCTGCTATCTCTGAGGGACCAGGCAGCTCTGTGGGGTTGGGTGCTGTTGTCTCTACTCCCTGCTGCAAATCTTGCTCTGAAGCTCTCTCTTCCTCTAGCTCATCTTCAGAGTCAGAAGAGCAGGGCCTGGCAGTTACTGAGGGTTTGAGGGGTTTAACTTGTGCTTTTTCTACATCTGACTGCAGAGACTTTCTCTCCCATGGGAGATGGGAATCCTAGACACATACACATGCACACATTGAGGAAAGGCACATGAAGAGAGTATGGGAAAGCTTAAAGGGAAGTTTTTTTTCCCCCTAAACAAACAATCTTACATTAGGAAAAGGGTATCTTGCACATGAAAGCAACTTCCTTCAGGTGTTACTTAGGAGTAGTTACAAAGCTACAAAAAACAGCCTAAATCATATTCAGATGAATAAATATAAGATTAGAATAAATATAAGCCATAATGCCACTAGCTGAATATTCTTATTCTGCTCATAAGACAGGGTGTTCTGGGTCTTGGATGTTCATGGGAAGCTGGACTTCTATGCCCAGCCTACAACCGAGCTTCCCTAGGAAAGATGAGAAAGACTTAACCTCATCACCTCTCCATCAGTCCCAAAGTCTCTGTTGATCAATCTCTTTGTCTGTCTTCATGCCTTATGGCACCCTGAGTTTTTTGAACCTTAGATTTTCCTTGTTTTTTTCCAGGCTGTGAGGCCGTGTTTATTTCTGAGTTTATTTCTGACATTTTTGCCTGCATCTGTGGCTGGCATCTTCAGAGAAGGTTTTTTGAACCTCTCACTTGGAAGCATCTCAAAGCTTCCACACTTCTCCCCAAGCTGGTCCTCCTCAATGGACAATTGTCTCTCATGCTCTCTGTTGCTCCTTTTTCATGCTGACCCCCAATACATGTAACTTAAAACCAACACATCCTTAATACTTTGTTTACCAGGAGGAGAGACTATACCCCCTCAGGGGAGAGTCCATTATCACAACCTCTCTGTAAGAAGGGGAATGTGTAGAGTATATAGATTAGGGATATGCTTATTTAAATTATTCATCCCCACAGGTGGCAATGGCTAATTTAAACAATTTTCTGCGCACTGCATGGACATCTTTGATAACTGTGCAGTTTTTGAAGACATCATAGGGGGGAAGTGTCTTTCCTAGCAGTCCAACCTCTTTCCTGTCCCCCCCCCACCTAGGAGAAGGTGAAGGAAACAGCCAAGTAAGGATACTTGCCTGTTGCTATGGGGACATAGCCAGATGCTTCTGTGAGCCTGCATGCAGGGAAATGACCATGTGGGGGAGATTCAGAAGCTTTTCAGTAAGTCAGGAGTACCATGTGGCTCAGCCTAGCATAGCTCCACATGGCATATGTGTGTGCAGACTGTGGGTGAGTGTGTGTGTGTGCATGCATGTGCATTTGAAAATAAACCCCAACAGCAGTTTTCCTATTACTACTTACACCTTCAACCCCACAACTGCTGCTGTTTTGGGAATAGGATGGGAGCCATAATGCTAGAGGACGGAAGCAAAATTGACTTCTGTATGGAAGACAGGGGCAGTGAATGGCTAGCAAGGAAGAAATTGGAATGGCTAGAGTTTTACAAGATTTCAAAGCATTCTCAAGAGATGCCTCAGGTTAGCAAAAAAGTTCTCCGTAAATCTCTGGAAAAAAGAGCCCATTCCGACATGTGATATGGGTAGCTCAACCATCTATAATCCAGTAAACCTGGTTTCTCCCTTAAATCAGAGCAACATAGGTCGACCCATTCCTGTTAGATAAAGAGATCCAAATCTTCCTGCATATTTTCTATTTATTTAATACTTAACATGTATAATCTGTGGGTCTTAACTTTCAACAATTGTGAAATGGTTGGAAAATATCACATGTCTTCTGCAAAGGAATTCAGAGTAACCAGGTTCAGTCTGACTTACTCAGGTCTCCCATCACTTTAGAAGGTTTTTTAAAAAATGTTTTTCCTCTTTTGAGGGTGTGGGAACAGAAAACAAATCCTGTTTCTTTTGCTCCAGCTGTTATTTTCCAGAAGCCGTGCTTTCCCATAAGAAATAAGGTGGTAGACATATTATTTAGAGGATGAAGTGATTTGAAGGAGAGATTGAAAGTATATCTGATGTGACATTTTCCATGCTGTCTATGAAATTTGCAAGGGAAATAAAGCCAACCTGGCACTTTTTATACCTCAGGCTTTGCACACATCAGATGATTTCCATCCCCTGCAGGGACTGATGACAGCATTTTGTTCACTGTCAAATTGTTTCAAAGGGGTGGGGACCATAACTGTTTTGCCATTTTCATTGAAGCTTCCCACAGAGAGTTAAAAAGGGCTGGGAGGGACTTATGTTAGGAAATATTTATTTCCTGTTTGGTCAATACAGCTTAGATTACCTGTTTGTATGCCTTTAAAATGAACTAATACATAAATTGTGTACTAGTGGTGCATTTGTAGACTACTACTGAGCTATTGGAAAGAGAGTGGTGGCTCATGCCTCCAGAGCTGGTGGAGTGGACATTAGGGGTCAATAGTGGAGGAGCCAAGGGGTCACCATGGGCCAGAACTGGGGGGAAACATTGGAAGTATTTGAAAAATGGTTTAAAAACATGTTTATCAAATGTCAGGAAACCCTGATGAGCAGAATCCTGGACCAAGAAGAATCTTCATAGTCTGGGACTTATTCTAAGCAAAATTAGCATATTTTGGAGATTGTCAGGTGAAGCAAATGTGGTGTGATAACGATGCCAGCAAAATGCAAAAGGACACCAATATCAGACAATGACATCCTTTTGCATTCCGCTGGCATTATTCTGTATGATATGTGTGCCCTTTCATAATCATTAGGTGTTGTTATGATGCCATATTTGCCTGGTCTGATAAAGTCCTTATTCTTCTGTTCCATGGCAGAAACATGCTCCATTCTCTTCCAAGCAATGCTACCATCAGACCTTATAGGCTATTGATGCCCAGCACATGTGGCCATTTTGGGGGCAAAATCCCAGCACCTGCATCAGCAAAGGAAAGCTAGATCATAACTATTTAGGGCAGTGGGGGACAAGGATCTTGTCATGCCATGCTAGTCATTGTCAAGAAGGTTCAGGAAATTTGTCTGGGAAAACATTGGAAGGAAGGCCACAGGGGTCACCCTACTATGCCCATAACATAGTATTAATTCTGTCTGTCATGGAATTTCAGTTGAACTTGCTTCCATAGCAGTGTTTAGAGCATCACTGCCTTTGATGATTTAATGAGGAGGATACTAAACAAACAGAAAGCTGGTTTATAAGTTTATGATTTCTGGAATCAAATGTTGATTTGAATTTGTCACTCAGCCACTACATAGCAACTATTTTTAATATTACTACACTTGACCTCAAACATAGTTCATTTCAATGAAGCCAGTTCACATATTCATCTATAAATAACCATGTGATATATATGTGTGCCTTGCCACCACTTTACATAAAATCAAGCAACTAAAAAAGATGGAACCACTGTTGTTATCATGCCCTACTATCCCCTCCCTATAATATCTCCTAACAGGAAATATTGGACACTTCAAGGGGTCTAGTAGACTGGGGTAAACTGAAATGAAATAAAAAAGAGGTCACAAAGACCTGGGAATGTGTCAAGAAAATACACTAGCAAACATACCCAAGATAGGATTAAGTGGAGCCCCTTGTAAACAACACCATTACAGAGATACTGTATGTACTAATCCCCTCTTGGGCCCCTTTGGTGATGAGTCACATCATAAACAAACAAGTGACCTACACAACCCACTATCTCCAGGAAATAACCCTCTGAAACCTTCCTGTCCTACAATGTGAGGTTGTCATAAACCCATCAATTCCTATCTCTGTCATAAACAGCAATCAGCAGAGTTTTGGTTTCCTTTGTTTATATGGTGGGAAACCCATCTAAGCTTTCTTCTAAGCCCAAATATCCCTTGATGACACAAAATATAGCATAAATATTAGTCCCAAACAATTGCAAGGTGTGCTGCTGTGGACGAGACCCAGATACTCTCTCTATCGGTGCACCCTTGGATTGAAATTCCAGTGCCACCCTCAGACTTCCATCTGACTTCTTTGCTCCTCTTCAGATTGGAAACTATTTCTCCATCTCCCAAATCTATTCCTCTATTCAACCTTTCTGCCTTAAACTCTTTGTTGGCCTTGTGTGGTTCTTGTGAGTTTGTGTTGTGTGTGTGAATGCTTTTTGTGTTATTTTCCAATAAAAAAACATTTTATTTCATTTTAACTGGAGTTGTATGCAGTTAGTACTGGTATACACAAGTGCAAAGGTCCCAAAGTTACCCACATCTTGCAGCCTTCCATTTGAGCTAATCATAATTCCCCCAAATATTCATATAGTTCCAACATCACTAGCGGGGTCCTAGAGCACCCCCACATATTTGGGTATCACTGTATTCCTCCTTACAAAGGCTTTCATGGAGATGAGGGCTGGTATCCTGTTTAGAATTTATGATGTTATAAGCTAGACCTACATCCTTGTAACTTTTGGTATGCACTTTTATGACTGTAGCACCACTGCCATTACTGCAAATGCCCCCCCCCCATCTACCTTAAAAGTCAGGCAGCCACACCAACTGAAAGAGTTTTGTGGCACTGGTGAGTGGGGGTGCTACAAGATGATTCACCTAGACACCTTGAATTTCATGGTGGGACAAAGGTGGGGCAATAAATAAATAAATAAATAAATAACCCCTTCCTTCCAGCAAGCTACTCTGTGATGAACAGTTGTGACAAGGCCCTGCAAGGGGCCCTGCCACTGTTCATTGCACTGCAGCTTATTAGGGGAAGAGGGCTGGATGCAAAATCCATCAGCACTCTGTTCACCAGTGCCTCAGACCTCCTCGGTTGGCGCAGCTGCCTGGTTTTTATGGTAGGTTGGGAGGAGGGTTGGATCAGGAGATGGATCATAGCTATGCAATTGCAGCTATGTCTCCCATACAAGATCGCAATCAGATTCTTTGCTTAAAGATTATCCTATTTACCTGAGCTGGATTAACACAAATACTGGGTAGTAAAGCAAACTCCAGGATGTCTGCTAAGTTTCATCATGTAAATATTGCTGAGAAAATCTTTATAAGTCTATTGTGAAATGTCATTTAGCCAGGCTCTGAGTCAGATAAAGAAATCAAATGGATGTGAACCTAAAATGTCAGTCAGTTCAGCTTAATGCAAAATGGTGGACATGAGAATTGGGGATCACATTACATGCTTTGCCATAGATTTGCTAGATGATCTTGGAGATGTTTTTGATCCTAATTCTGTAAAATGAGACTAATTATATTGTTATCTTGTCTAAAACTGGCTAAAACTGTTATAATATTAATTATTAATAGAATATTTTAATAATATTAATAATTAACATAATATTAATTATTAATGTGCATGCATGCACATGCACACACAGACAGTGTTATTATTACCTGATATACATAAGGAGTAGATTCTCACCTGTGAGCAATTGGGTTTCCCTGCTCACTTTTGCCAAGCTTCCAAACAGGAAGAGGCTGCTGACAAATTTGTTATTGTTGTGTGCTTTCAAGTTGTTTCTGATTATGGTGACCCTAAGGGGTTTTCTGAGGCTGAGAGTGTGTACCTTGCCCAAGGTCATGCAATGGTTTTCATGACTGAGTGGGGATTGAAACTCTGGTCTTCAGAGGTGCAGTCCAACACTTAAACCACTACACCACTCTGTCTCTCGTTGACATGTTAGCTGATACTTAGCTACTATGAAGAGCTCTTTGGTTGTGTGTATGAAGCCTCTTTGCTCACAGTTCTTTTCTTTTCCCTAATCTGATTCAAAATGAATTCTGAATGTTGTTCTTTTGTTTCAGCTATGTCCTACCTTGCCCTCTGACATATAGGCTATGGAGTTCCTAGATCTAATAATATGACATGCCCATCCCCCCTTGTTTCCTATCAAATCTGTAATTCTGATTCCAAATTTGGTTGAAATAATTGTACATTTTACATGAATTGTCATTATTTGTTTGTCTTTCTATATCATGTTAGTTATTGTTCTTAAAACAAAACAAAACAGGAAAAACAGTTAAAGTTTTATATTTCTTGAAGTTTGTCCTTTGTTTTATCTTTCTCCTTGGCAAGAGCAGTAAATATTGAATGTTATACATTAGCCACTGTAGTCTCTCTTGGATCTGTAATAGCCTTGAAGCAATTTTGGATGCATATACACTCATAAATAGCTAACATTATTCAGAACCATTTTGAATTGATGAAACTGATATCCAAAGATTCTCACTACTTGAGAAAACATGATTGAGATGCATGGGAGGAAAACTGAAATGCAGTGCAACTTAAGGTTTATTTTTCTTAGCAATTCCAATCCAGATTCTCCTGTCTTGTTTGGACATAAGCAGCTAGGAGCAGAAATAGATGAATATGTTTGCATGGAAGATTTTCCAGTCCATTGGCTAACATTGTACCATTCAGAAAGTTGTGACTGGAGTGTTATCTTTGACGTGGCTCATAGGTAACCCTAAGAAAGCCACAATGTCTCCAACTCAGACTTGCATGTGTAACATGCAGTTGATAATACTTTCATACCTCTCCATGTGTCTGATGAAGTATTCCTCAGTCCACAAAAGTCTAGCCCATTTGGTAGTTAAAACATTTTGAATCACATAAAACTTAGTCATTGCCACAAGACTTTCTTGGGTCAACTCAACAGACCAAGGCTGAGATCTTGTATGGTACAATGTAAACATAATTCTTCTGCATGCAGAATAATGCTACATCTGTCAACTCAATATCACCACCACCCAGCTCACTGGAGCCTTCTATGGTCATTCTGGGGCTTGTGGAGACCTGAGGTGGGGGATCAGACAAGTGTTTGGCTATCTCATCATAACCAGATGCAGAATATTATTTATTTTTATCTATTTATTAGAATAGATATATCCCATCCTCTGTCCAGAGATCTCAGGCCAGTGTAAAATAAAACCAATCTGACAATTTAAAACAGTGAGAATAATTAAAATGATTTTAAAAGGCTGAAAATATATTAAACAATGTAACCCCCCCACCCCCACCCCCCAAAAAATATTAAAGGAGTTAAAATAAGGGTCCTTCAGGTCTCAGGAGATTATTAGACACAGCAAAAACCACATCAAACGTTTGATGTCAGTATTCTTTTCTGGGTGAACAGGCATGCATTCAGCTCTGGTACTGAAAGTAAGCTAGTTCTTGGTGATCTAGTTTGAGTTACATGAAAATGTCAGAAAACATATCCAGGGGGAGCTGTGTTGGTCACACAACAAAATACAACATCCAAAATCCACAGCCAAAAATGCACAAAATACATCAAGCTTTCAGAGCTCCACTGGCTTCTTCATCATGCAAAGGTGTTAAAAATCATACAGGAGAAAAACGATGATGTTAGAGTCACAAGGCCTAAGAAAGGAGTGGCCTCTGCCTACATGGATATCCCTCCAGACCATCTTAACTGGGAACAAGAAAACATCTTGACAAAATGCGGACCTGTGACTCTAACATTGCCTCCCCCCACACTTAGAGTGTATAATTTTTAGCACCTTTTTCTGATGAAGAAGTAAGTGGCATTTCAAAAGCTTACATGATGTATTTTGTGCATTTTTGGTTGACTCAATAAAGGTATCACTGTTTTGTGGATTTTGGATGTTATTGTATGAAAATATCAGTATGGGATGCTTTTGAAAGCCTTTCATGCTTGAGTTTCTCAACTGGCTGTTCAAACTCTGAGCATATGAGGTCAATTTTTATCCACCTCAGCAAGAATGATATGTCCCAATGCCCAGGTGTCAAACTGATATTCATTTCTGAATTGATTTTTGGCAGTGACCAAGCTGTGCTCAAGGGCACGAATAATTTTTCCTGATTTGCTGTGTCAAAGGCTGCAGCAGGGTGCTAATTAAGCTGCCCAAGGAATAGGTATTCAACCAGTGCTGTATGGGGTTACACTTCACCTGAAACCACAGGTTCACAGCTTGGACATACTTATGGATTCTGATTTGAGCGTGGATGCCCAGGTTTGAGCAGTGGCCAGGAATGCTATTGCACAATTGAAATTGGTGTGCCAGTTGTACCTGTTCCTGAAGACCTCAAATCTGGCTACAGTGACACATACCTTCATTACATTACATTTGGATTACTTTAAAGCACTCTGCAATATTTGGAAACTGGAAGCTTCCTCAGATTCAAAATGCTGTGACTAGAGTACTGAATGGGGCTGATTCCAAGGAACAAATAAATCCCTTGTTGAAACAATTTCCATGGATACTGGTTTGTTTAGGGCACAATTCCAGGCTGGTTATGACCTATAAACCCCTATACAGCTCGGGTCAAGACAGTTTGAAAGACTGTATCCACTTATGTAAGTGTGCTTAAGTCTTAAGATCCTAGGGGAAGGGCTGTCTCTTAATCCCACAATTGCCCCAGGATTGTCGGATGAGGACATAAGAACACCATCCTGGTGGCTACTCCCATGCTGTGGAATTCTCTTTCTCAGGAGTTAGGTTCACTACCTCTGTGCTCTCCTTCCACTAGCAAGTAATAATAATTTTGTTTCAACAGAAATTTAGCAAGTTATTACTTGCACAAAAGGGTCTTTTAATGGGATGTCTGTACTGCACTTTCATTCTTATTACAATGCTTTTAGACACTTTTATACTGTTTTAAATTAGTGTTGTTTTAATACGATATTCCCGCCCCCCTTTTTTTTTGCCATCAGGGTCTTAGCTATGTGTTTGTGTGTATGTGCCTTCAAGTTACCTGTCAATTTATGGCAACCCCATGAATTTCATAGGGTTTTCTTAGGCAAGGAAGACTCAAAGGTAGTTTGGCCAGTCCCTACCTCTGAAATACAGCCTAGAGCACTGGTCTCTCATCCAAGTACAGAGCTGACCCTGTTTGGCTTACAAGATCAGACAGGATTTAAAATTTATTCTGTAAGCCACCTCAAGTACCATGTTGAGAGAGAGTTGGTATATAAAGTAATCAATCAATCGACCAGTCAGGATCATAAAAGGCTGATTTTCTGGCTCATCACTGGAAGGGGTACCAATTTTCAGGGAGAATAGAATCTAGTCCAGCCTACACCCGACCTACATGTAGCACATTAATGTCTTTATATCTGAACTACATGAAACTGAAGCACAGTTAAAAGTTTGAGAGATGTTTTATTGTCTTCAGATGCAGTAGAAAATAAAAGTGACCCTTTCCCTTGGAAGAATTCCGATGGGGGCAGGATCACACCAACAACACTTTCAAGGACTAGTGCAGCTTAAACTGAAGCAGATGTTTCAGGCATTTCACAGACAACTAGGGCAGTTCAGGGAAGTGTTTCAACATGGCCACACTTTGGCTCACACCGTGTGTTTAGAATTAGGCCTCAGTAAATAAGCAAACACCACAGCTAAAAGGAATCTCTACTTAGTAAGCACCCTGCTAAGAGTGAAGGTCACAGCCCAGCATATCCTGAGCTGCAGCTTTGTGGTTGGGGGACTGAATATGAGTTGTTAGTTCTATAGACTACTCATAACTGTTTTGAGTATCTCATTCAATAGACAAACAAGAGCCAGGCAGCTGACAGTGGCAGTGAGGTGCAGCATGCCCAATGGACTCCCATGGACACATGAGGCCCAATCTGATGGAAATGGAGTAAACCAGGTATCTTAGGAGATTTTCAGACAGGAATGAAAAAAGTGTTCCTGTCTCACAATCTCCACTCCCACCCCTGTCCTGTCATGCCACAATCACCCTCCCACCACACTTACCTCCTTTCCCATTATTCCGGCAGCCCAGGAGTGAATGGAGCTCTAACAGAGCTCCATTCACTTCCTGGATCAAAATCCTGAAGATTCTTGCAAGACGACACGAGCATGGGAAATTCAAAAATAAATGCTGTGGATATCGCATACCTTGATTTCAGTAAGGCCTTTGATAAGGTTCCCCATGACATTCTTGCAAAAAAGTTTGTAAAATGTGGGCTAGACAAGTTAACTGTTAAATGGATTTGTAATTGGTTGACCGGCGGAACCTAAAGGGTGCTCAGCAGTGGCTCCTCTTCGTCTTGGAAAGATGTGACCAGTGGGGTGCTACAAGGTTCTATTCTGGGCCCAGTGCTATTCCACATCTTTTTCAATGACTTGGATGATGGAATTAGGGGCATACTTATCAAATTTGCAGATGACACCAAATTAGGAGGAGGAGCTAATACCCTAGAGGACAGGATCAAAATTCAAAATGACCTGGATAGACTAGAGAGCTGGACCAAAGCTAACAAAATTACATTCAATATGGAGAAATGTAAAGTACTGCACTTAGGGCGGAAAAACAAAATGCGTAGATACAGGATGGGGGAGACCTGGCTGAAGAAGACTATGTGTGAAAGCGATCTAGGAGTCCTAGTAGACCACAAGTTGAACATGAGTCAACAGTGTGATGCGGCAGCTAAAAAGGTCAATGCAATTTTGGGCTGCATCAATAGAAATATAGTGTCTAGATCAAGGGAAGTAATATTGCCACTCTATTCTGCCTTGGTCAGGCCTTACCTAGAATCCTGTGTCCAGTTCTGGGCATCACAATTCAAAAATGATATTGACAAATTGGAGCGTGTGCAGAGGAGGGTGACTAAAATGGTGAAAGGTCTGGAAACCATGCCTTATGAGGAAAGACTTAGTATGTCTGGGTATGTTTAGCCTCGAAAAAGATGGTTAAAGGGTGATATGATAGCCCTGTTTAAGTATTTGAAGGGGTGTCACATTGAGGATGGAGCAAGCTTGTTTTCTGCTGCTCCAGAGACTAGAACATGGAGCAATGGATGCAAGCTCCAGAAAAAGAGATTCCACCTGAACATTAGGAGGAACTTTCTGTCAGTAAGAGCTGTTTGGCAGTGGAACGCACTCCCTCGGAGCGTGGTGGGGTCTCCTTCCTTGGAGGTCTTTAAACAGAGGCTGGGTTGCCATCTGTCAGGGATGCTTTGATCATGATTTCCTGCATGGCAGGGGGTTGAACTGGATGGCCTTTGTGGTCTCTTCCAACTCTATAATTCTATGATTCTATGAAAATAAAAAGAACACACACAAAAAATGACAACAAGCACAAAAACACACTTTAAAAGGTCGAAGTAACCAGGGGAGGGTCATAAGAAGATTGCCACTTACCTGGATGTCTTGATCTCACCTGGAAGTGTTCTGGCAGGGACCTCTTATTGATGCTGGGACCTCACCAGCATAACAGGGTACCTTTTCGCTTGCAGGAAAATCCATGGCAGAAACAGAATGGAGGATCTATTGATGGCTTATCCCATCAATAAAAAGTGGCACCGCTGGAATGGCAGCAGAATGGGTGCATAACAAGGGGGGAACAACATCATCTGAAAAGGGAGCCCTTATGCGATCTCTTGGCATTCATGTAACACCACTTATAACATGTCTGATAATCTCCTTACACTGCATAAAGGGCCCTGTATCTTCCTGGGGTTCATCTGGACTGCCTGGGTAAATACCCTGTGTCGTTTGGACTGCAGGGCTCTGGAACAAGGGCAAGCCAGGTTATTTGACCAGTGTAGACAAGGCCATAGTTACTCTTTCTTCTAATGAGAGTGTAACAAACTCATATTTCAAAAATAACATAACAAGTGGGAAACACAGCTACAATGATACCTCTACATTTGCAGGTTAAGCATTCACAGATTTTATTATTTGTGGATTTGATTAATTTTCTCTCTAGGCAATTTGTAGCTCCTCCAGCACTATTCTATGGTCTCACCTACTGAGTATTCTTGATGTTTGCTTGGTCTACTGGTTTGACTGCCTTCTCTTTTATGCTCTCATGGAGAAATTTTAGGGATGTAAATAATATTTGAACGTTTTCCCATCCATGATGAGAAAAGATACCTTGAGATATCAATAAACCCCAGCACTCTGAAGATGCCAGCCACAGATGCAGGTGAAATGTCAGAAATAAACTCTTCCAGAACATAGCCTCACAGCCCAGGAAAACAAACAAACAAACAAGGAAAACCTATGGATGCCAGGCGTGAAAGCCTTCAACTTCACAACCCAACACTATTGAAAAAGTTGCTAGCCATTGCAAGATTTTCTCACATCTGCACTAGAAGAAAGGTTAGTGCTTTTTTTTTTTTGCCAGCAGCAACAACAGAAAAAAGGTTTTTTTCTGCAAAATGGTTGTATAATAAATAAAAATGTGTTTTGTAGCCAGTGTTTTTTTGAAAGAAATTAATGTTTTTTTTAGAAAAAGGGCCTGAAATGCAACACACACACACACAAAACAGCACAAAGTCACATAATCTCACCCAACAGAGAGAAAAATTTCAAAATCTTTCATCCGTACATGTGTGAACAAAATAACTGCAGATTTATATCCCTAACAATCTGCCACCAGTTTCCATTTGTCCTCCAGGTGACCAGGAAATAACAAACAGAAGAACAGTTACAAGAGGGCTCTTCAACATCTGCTGCTTGCTGCTGTTAGTGCTTACAATCATAGAGATTCTGGAGTGCCAGCAGTCTCCTGGGGCAGGTGAACAGATTTGTCAGTATTTGGTATTTAGGAACATATTTAGAATCCTATGGAAATACGTCTGTAGAAAGTTATGGTGATTCTGCATGTTCCATACTTTGGTGCAGTTATTGTCATGTCATTGAATCAAGTATGTATATCTCTCTGTCCCCCTCTCCTTCCTGTTGAGACCTCTTTTCTGGCAAATTTGAGGTGTGCACACATGCACACAAACACACTACATTCCATTCCAGAGATGCACATTTCTAATTCCCATGGTAACTCTCTTTACTGCTTCACAGCCTGATCCATCATGCTACTGATTGAGAAACTCTCTCCTTCAATGAATTCCTTTACTGAAGGGCCAGAGGAAAGATATTTGACAGACAAATAGATTGTTATTGCTGTTGCCAGAGGATGTATTTGTGTAATTTGGTTTGTAATTCTAAATGTAAAATTGGTCTCAGTCAGCTCACCTCAATACCAAGCCAAGTAGGGAGGGAATTTTCAAGCAAACACATATCCATATAAAGTCTATGTCTGTGTTTTTCATTGCCATATTATGTTGCTTGATTATACGTTCTCTTTATAAAGAAACAAACAAAGCAAACATGCAGGAAGGATTTGTCTTTTCCTGCCATGGGAGTCACACATTTAAATGCAAATGAAGTGAGCTGTCTCCATGCCTATTCCTTGTTGCAGTAACAAGGTATTATGGGTACTGCTGGAAAAGATTTGACATGGAAGTCCATGGCAATAGGGGGGTGTTGAATTCAACTGACCACTTTGTTATCTGAAGAGGTGGGGGTACTTTAGAGCCCCACTCATTATATTAATATTTGGGGGAATTATTATGAGCTCAAATGGAATTCTGCAAGAAGTGGGTAACCTCAGGACCTTTTCACCTATGTATACCTGTACTAACTGCAGAAAACTCCAGGTTAAAGTGAAATGAATAGTTTTTATCAGAAAATAACACAAAATGCATTCACACATACAGCACATTCTCACAAGAATCACACAAGGCTAACAAAGAGTTTAAGTCAGAATGGTTGGATAGAGGAATAGATTTGAGATAGGGCAATAATTACCAGTCTTGAAGAGAAGCAAAGTATTCAGACAGAAGGTGAGAGTGGCACTGTAAGTCTGATCCAGGTGTCATCCACACTGGCACACACCTTGCTATTGTTTAGGCTGGGATAGTTATAACCCATTTCATGTCTTGAAGGTGCATTTTGACTATAACAATAGCTAAATGACTCTCCCACAGAACATAGTAGAACAAAACCCCGCTGATTGCCTTAGATGTCTGGGTGATAGGAATTGATTGGCTTATCACAACCTCACATTGTAGGACAGGAGTGGATTCCATGGGATATTTCCTGGGAATTTGTATTGTGTACAGTCACTTGATTATTTAGGATGTGTGACTCATTGCTAAGGGCCCAAGAAAGAATTAGCACCTACCTCCTTAATAGTTTTGTTTACTAAGGGCTTCCTCTTAATCCTATCTTGGGTGTGTTTACTAAAATATTTCTAAGACACCTTTCCAGGTCCTTGTGGTCTCCATCTGACCTCACTTTGGATCACCCTGGTATATCTGACCTCTTTGAAGTGTCCAATACCACCAATTATGAGATATTATAGGGAGGGGTAGTAGGGCATGGTAACAACTTAAACCAGACCTTTAGCAATTTTTGTGTGTGTACAGAAGATCACAAAATGCATAATGTATTGGTGCACCTTCACCATGATTTATAAAAGAATATGAAATAAAATACCTGTAAAATTTGTGGTTGTGACCAATAAGACTGCCTGGCATAAGGCAGACAGAGAGCAAGAAAGTATAAACATCCAACCTAAACACCCATAGGTCTAATGGGTGATTTGTATACCTCAAGTCATGGTTAATATTAGGTTCTATGCTACGGTTAATAAAGTTGCGGTCCTAATTTAATGTACAGCTTTATGTCACATTTTGTTCTGAGTATGGAGGCAATGAGGATGGTTTGAAAAGCACTCTCCACTATGACATGTCAACATGATGTCCAAAGAGAAAGAAAATGTTTTTTTTTAAGCCCAGACTCTTTAAAATATTTGAGGAACTCTTTAGACCCCAGCTTATATTGGAAGGAGCGGGGAAAAAACACCATATATCTTTCCACAAACAAACTACAATGGTGGCTGATATTCTGCATTGGGAGATGTACATCTGGTATATAGCTTGTGTCCTGGTGCTACCCTCAAAACTAGCTTTTTAAGCAATGCTGTCTCTTCCACATTGCCATAGGCAAATCTGTGCTTAAGTCCATTCAGCAGTTCACCTACCTGGGAAGCATCATATCCTCGGATGGCAAGATTGACAAAGAGTTTGATCACAGATTATCAAAGGCATATAGCGCATTTTGAAGACTTTACAAAAGAGTCTGGAGTAACAAACACCTGAGGCGAAGCTCAAAAATCAGTGTGTATAGAGGCATTGTACTATCTATTCTCCTTTACGGGTCTGAAACATGGGTCACCTATTGCCAACACTTATGACTCAATGCTATATACGTACAATCCTAAATATACACTGGACTGACTATGTGACAAATGTTACTGTCCTTGAGCAAGCAGGGATCACCAGCACTGAGGCCACGATACTGAGAACACAGCTGCGCTGGGCAGGGCATGTTTCTAGGATGGAGGACCATCACCTCCCAAAAATAGTACTCTACAGTGAACTCGCCACCGGTCAGCATAAGAGGGGCACCCAAAAAAAGTGATACAAGGATTCCCCAAAACAACATCTCAGGCTTGGCCAAACTGATCATCAACAATGGTCCGCCCTGGCGTCACATCGGGAGGCACGGAGACGCACTATCCACAATGCGGCAGCCTTATTTGAGAACTCATGCCGAACAAGTCTTGAAGAGAAATTACAACGCAGAAAGACTCACAACCCAGAAACATCACCTAAGGAGACCTTCTGCTGTGCTTTCTACAACCAGCTTCGTTTATCTTGGATTGGCCTTTTCAGTCATCAGCACGCTTGCAGAAAGCATGGGATGAGTTCTTCCTGAATCTTCATTTGTGAAGAAAAGCCAGAGAGAGCGCCTCTTTCCAACACAGACATTAACTTGTCTTTGCAAAGTTGTGGAGACAACAGAAACACATCCAACTATTTCCTTATAGTTGTGATACAATGTAACAGGCATCCACAGTGACTTCCAGATGTCCTCAGGACACCACCACACAGGATGACTTTGCACTGTGTCCAGCTACAGAAAAATAGCTGGATGCATCTGCCCTGAACTGCTCTCCAATATCAAGGAAGTGGTCATGATGAGAGCAGCTGCATTGCTTAAAATATGGGTTTGGAAGAAGGGGGGGGGATGTGGTTTTGTCATTGTGCAATTAGTAAAGAATTCCAGCTCTGCAACAACCAGAGTGTTGATGGACTTGTAGTATTGTAGCTGACTAACAGGATGCCAGTCATTTTTCAGTTTAGAATGAAAATTGTAGCTTTTGTTTTATTGCAGAACAAGTAACTAGCCACTGTGTCTGCACACTGTGTAAATTTAAATGGGATGCATGAGGGTGTGGGCATTTTCAGAGATGAGTGCTTCTCGTATAAAAATGAACTTGTAAGCCATTTCCCCCTGATGATGATTTATGATGACAGCAGAGCAGATCACGATGTCAGGTTGTCTCTGTTGTTATTCACTCCTTGGCTCTCCCTTTGCTTTGCTTTCTCTTTTGATTTTTCTATTGCCTTTCAGAAATGCTTATTATGGAACATTTCCACTGTTACTGTTGTATAGACAATAATTTAGAAACTGCTACATCTGATGCCACTGTGGTAATTCTTCATAAACTAGGACCAAACTACATGTTACATGAGATTATATTTAAGGTGTGTATTAAAAAAAATGTGTTTTTTGTCATAAGGTTGCACAGGGGATCAGGACTGGGATTTGAAGAGAAACCAGAGTACTATAAGGTTGTACAGGGGATCAGGACTTGGACCCTGGCATGGAGAAGTTTCTAAATTTCTGATGCCCACCAAGTGTGCAGTAAGATAAGGACAGTCTTGAATCTCCTTGGGCTGAAGCTGACACCTTCTGAAGATACTTGATGATTTAAGTTATGAGGAAATGTTGGCTTGATCCAGCATGGCTCTTGATCACAGAACCTTAGAGTTGGAAGAGGTCACACGCCCCATCTGATCCAACCCCCTGCCATGCAGGAACACACAATTGAAGCACTCCTGAAAGATGCCCATCCAACCTCTGTTTAAAGACCACCAAAGAAGGGGAGTCCAACACCCCTCCGAGGTGGTCCATTCCACTGTCCCAACAGCTCTTACTCTCAGAAAGTTCTTCCTAATACTCAGGTGGAATCTCTTTTCTTGTAACTTGAATCCATTCATTCGCTTGGATATATGTTCATCACCTAGGAAAAAATGCTGTGTCCTTGATAAAGTAACTGAACGTAAGCATTTAATACTATAAACTGGATCAGACTAAAGAGCTATGTAGTCCAGCATTCTGTTCCCAAACTAGCCAATCAGTTGCTTTTGGGAAACTCATCAGTAGGGTCTGGGTGCAATTGCTCCTGCCATCTCATGTTCTCAGTATCTGAAATATAGAGGCATTTTGTTTGCTTTTCAAACAACAACAAATATTGTGTTTGTTTGATGTAAGAAATGTTCTTATACCATTTAGCTTATGAAAATCAGCCTTGTTCATGTGTTATCTCAAGTTGGTGGGGATGTGAGAGAGGGCCTTTTCAGTGGCCGCCCCTAAACTTTGGAACTCCCTCCCCAGGGAGACCAGACTGGTCCTCTCCCTGTTGTCCTTCTGGCAGCAGGCCAAAACCTTTCTATTCAGGCAGTCTTTTTAAAGCACAGGCTGGGGGTGAGGTATGGTTTTTTGGGGTTGTTTTAAAAAGCATTTTATCTTTTATTTTTTAAAAAATGTTTTTAATATTTTAAGTATATTTTATTCTTTTAAATATATTGATGTTTTAGTGATGTAACTGGTTTAAATCTGTTTTAAAGGTGCACTTTTTGTATGTTTTTATTCTGTGGGTTTTTTAAAAAAAACCCTGTGAGCCACATGATGATGATGATGATGATGTGAGGTGGAGTTCATGTGATGACTAGAAAGTTAACTTGCACCACTGCACCTGCCACTGGTTTCAGATATGAATGGGCTTTGCTCCTTGCCTGTCTCTGCATTGGAGGGGACATCTGAGAAGAGGAAGCCTGCACACATGCTGGTTTCCATGTTATGACATTCAAAATTCAGAGGCAGTCAAAATCATGTGTGAAAGCCAATGAGTGAATTTCCTTCCACACATATCCACATCAATGTGTAAATAATCAGAGGGCAGGGTTAGTTTCACAATTGTGTGGAGGCCTTGCCGTATGGATAATGCAGAAAGAGGCCATAATCCCTCATTCCTTTTTCTACCATCTTCATTGATTCAGTTTGCTGATGGATAAATTTTGTTTGCATGTAATTGGACATTGGGTGTAGCAGAGGAGTTTACAGATGTGGTTTTGTAAGATCATTCATGGATGTCTTTGACCTGTCTGGTTAATGAAAACTAAGGACTTTATCAGACCACCCCCAAAATTCTGTTCTTGTGCTGGCATAACTTTGCCATTTTTATGCCAGCAAAAGAACTCCCCATACCACACTTACCTTATCCATGTGAAAAGGCTTCCCCAGCAATTCCTTATTCCAAATCCTGCTTATTCTTGCAAGAATACATAGCACTAAAGCACCATGGCCAATCTATTGATTTTTTACAAGACATAAACATGGAAGGGCAACATCATCTGGTATGTGCACCCTTTTGTGTTTATGTGGTGTTATTATGATGCCATAGTTGGTACGTCTGATTACGTCCTAAACAAAAATCTGCAGAGGGACTTAGACAATGGAATTAGGAAAACATGACAGTTAATATTATTTCCTTTTAAAAGTGTATTTCTTTCTGGACAGAAGGAAGAGAAATGTGAATTCCTATATAGTAGATGAAAGGTCCTAAAGCTTTATTTATCTGAATTTATTGTGGTAACAGGAATCCAAAATTGAAAGGAAACAAAGAAAATACAAAGAGAAAGATGGAAATGGGCAGGTTGCACTGTATTACTTGTGCCTTGAGAAGATAATCTTCCTTGCTCCAATGAGCCATAGAATCAGGGCAAAGCCAAAATAAGCATCCTCTTACAATGCAGTAATTAAATAGAGGTTTGCTTGGGCAGAAGGGAGGGGAAAAGGTGGATCACCTTTTTTAACTGCTTGGTTGACACACTAATTACATTGATGTTTGCACAATCAACTTATATCCACACACCTTGAGGAAAACAAGATAATCAGCCCTAAAATATTGCTTTTCCATGCATTCTGCTTATGCATTGAGCTAACAGGCACTAATGTAATCAAATTATGTATAGACTTGTGTGAATCAACCCACAGAATCAAAATATTTAAGATACAAAGAAAGATTTGTCATATCAAGTTTAAAATACGTGGGAGCAGTACTAAAACATTATTTGCAAACATTCAAAATCTGCTATATTTCCAATGACACCACCCAAACCTTGAATTCTAGAGCCAGAGGCATCTTTTAATTGACTTATTTGCAGTAAAGTATGGTACCTCATAAACTGTTAACTGTTAGATATTGAATACCATGCAAATATATGGGCATACCATGTATCAAATACATGGGAGAGGGGGAAACACCGTGGCATGCCAATGAACAAATGATAATGAACAAATACAGTTGTCCTGGAAGGGGATGAAGTTAAATTAAAAATACTTCTCCAGAGATTTCAAGGGTGCAATTTGCTACTTGAGGGGAAAACATGTATTTCAGAATGAAGGTCATTGAATGAGGCTCCGGAGGGGTGAGGGTAGCTCAGAGCTTGCATTGAGGTACCTGGTGTCCCATGCAGCCTGTGGGGTACATTTTGTCCACTGCTAATATGTTGTAAAGACACAGATCCAATGTGGTACATACAGTTCAGTGGATCTCACGGATTCTGCATGCATTTGAGCACTGGATTACAGTCATGAGGAGGACTAGGGAGAATGAAAGTAGTCTGACCTTTGCTATGGCTTGGACCTCATCTACATGATACCAAATAGAATACTCTGGCTCTCCGCTGGCATATCTTAGCTGTGGTGGTGATCCCTCCCCCATTACCTGCAGAAAATGGGCCAGAGTCCAAACATATTGCCAGCCCATTGCTGAAGCTGCTGCCACTGCCATCATTTTCTCACTAATGTGGAAGTCATGCAGGGGGCTCGCAACATGTGACTACAGGCCTCCTGCATGTAACTAGCCTCGGTCACATTCTCCAGGACCCCTGCCTTGCTTCTGGGAGAGCCAGGGAGCTAGCAGTAGCAGCAACGAAGAACAGCATTCTGGGACAGGATCCCATGGACACATGTGACCCAATCCAGTGATACCGGATTAAACCCTTGTATTTTCTTAAAATGTGATAAAGGGTCCTATCCCAGCTTGTGCCTGTTCCAGCCCCATGTCTGCTGGAGGTTGTTTGGACTGCCCGAGGGAAGTTTGGGGTAAGTGCCCTATGTCATTGGGACTGCAGGGTTCTGGAACGGGGGCAGGCCAGGATATTTGGATGGTGTAGACAAGCCCTTGATGAGTGTTTTTTTAAGGAGAGGTAACCAACATCAGGTTACCTGTTTACTTGCTACATTAACAAGGGGATAACAAGCTTCAGGACTGCCATAAGCCATACCTTCCTTTCTTAGACAACCACTCCAAGTTGTATTATGGGGATATTACTAAAGATTTTTCACATGGTTTCCACATAAAATCACCATAGAACACAAATCCTTTCTTTGCTGGTACTTGCTGTTTCAGGGTGGACATGCTGCTTGCCCAGTCATAGCTATTCTAGAATCTCATACATCCTCCATTGATTTCTATAGGGAGTTCTGAAAGGTTAGCCTGTATGAATTCTGCCATGATCTAGTGTGGGGTAGGCATGCTATGGAGCCTAGAGGGACACATCCAGAGCTTCAGAGGGCCACAGCACATTATCACAACCACTATTTTGTTTTTTATATATATATATAGTTTTTATTCGCAGCATTATTCAATTCACATATTACATACCACATAGATATTTATACAGACTGCCATATTAATGCCACATAACTTCCCATTTCCCCCCCCCACCCTACCCTCCATCCATCCATTCACCCATCTCCCTACTTCCACTCATTCCCACCACCCCAATCATCCACCTTGACTTCCAACTTTCCCCTCCTATTTGAGTTAGGCACATTTCATTAACTTCAATTATATGTTATCTCCTTCCTCTTTTCCCAATCCCTGTAATATTTAATATTCTCATTATTTTCCCATCTCTGCATTATTTGTTTATTTCCTTGACAGCTTTTAGGTTCTGTCGCCAAAGCTATTCTGCTTTTGGCGTCCCTTTACTTGAATATCTTCTCTTCTTACAGTGTTTCTTCTTTTTATTTGACCATCCCAGTTTTACGTAAATTCTGTAATGATCACAACCACTATTTTGGATGATCAGAAGCAATGGCACATCATGCCTGGTCAGCTTTGGGGCTTTTCTCTTGTGAGGACTTTGTCAGATGCAGCAAATACAACATCATAATGATGCCTAATTAACATGAATGGGTGCACATCAGATGACATCATCCTTTATTGATCATGTCAAGTCTAAAAGCCGTTCTATTTTATTGATGGGCCAAGCTGTCAATAGATTTCCTATGGTGCTTTGTTGCCAGTATTGCCGGCAGTGAGATCTCAAACCAGGAAGTAAATGGAGCTCCATTTGTGCTTCATTTATGCTGGGGCTGCCTTTCTGATGCTGCTTAAGGTAGTTCTGATAAAGGGGATTCTTTTGCCAGCATAAAAATGCCACAAAATATGCTGGCAAAAGAAGGTTTATGGAGGGTGGTCTGATAAAGTCAATGGAGATCTTACTACTCTAGTCTATACATAATTTAATTACATCAGGGCCTGTCACTTGAGTACATGTGCAGAATGCACTGAAAAGTGGAGTTTTGTCCAAATGACTTGAGGGGGTGGTGCTGACAGCTTGGAGAAGTCACTCAGGGGCCCAAGGGATGCATTGGACACTCCCAAGGGCTGAACGTAGCATTCAAGCCACATAGTTCCCATCCCTGTTCAAGGAGAAAACTGAAGCAATACCGAGTGAGGACAATGCTTCCTGAACAATCACTTACAAGGTCTGTCTATTAAATAATGAGACTGATACAAAACCCCATCTTTATTTATATGTATTACAATTCTAATGCTTGTCCTATTCAATATACTCCCAATTCACTCTCACACACTGATGCACCCTTCTTTTCCACTGGTTGAAGGCATGGAGAAGGTCATTTTCTGTCAGCTCTTTCAACACATCTGCCATTTTCTTCTTTACTGCGTCAATTGACTCAAAATATTTTTCCTTTAAGCACTGATTTCACTTTAGGGAAAAGAAAAAAATTACCTGGTGCCAAATCTGGTGAATATGGAGGATGTTCAAGTGTAGTAATGCCCAAAACTGCTTCACAGAAAGTGCTGTGTGAGCAGGCACATTGTCGATGAAGAACGAAACAATTTCTCCATAGTTCTGGCCTTTTCCCCCCCTGACTTTTTCTCTCAGCTTTGTCAAAACTTCCTTATAAAAATATGGATTCACTGTTTTGGCTTCTGGACCCCATTCTGCCAAAATTATGCCCTTGATGTAAAACAACAACAATGAGCATGGCTTTGAATGTGGACTTGCTTTGACATGCTTTTTTCATTCTTGGTGAGGATGGTGTTTTCAAGTGCATTGACTGTCATTTTGTCTCAGGAACATACTAGAAGATCCAGGTTTCATCACAAGTGATGATTGTTTGAAAAAGGTTTGGGTCCCCTCAAGTTACTGCAGAATGTCAGCACAATTTTCCTTGTGGCACTCTTTTTATTCTAGTGTGAGAACCCTAGGGACCATCTTGGCACAAACTTTTCTCATGTTGAGATCCTCATGCAAAATTTTCCATGCAGTGTCTTTGTCTGTTCACAGCTTCAACTATCATTTGGACACTACGGAGATTACCAGACCTCAATATGGTGTGATAACAATGACAGGAGATTGTGAAAGGGCTTTCTTTTCAGACGTCGTCGTCCCTGAGCCATCATGCTCCTGTGCTCCTTCTGTTCCACCATTGTTTCATGGGCTAAGCCATGAATAGATTGCCCATTCTGTTTCTATCATAGAGCGGATGAGTGAAAGGGTGCCCCATTATGCTGGCATAATGCCAGTGTCAGTAGAAGGTCTGTGCCAAACACTTCTCGGTGCAATTGGGAGATTGAGGTAAGTGACACACTTTTTTGTACCCTCCCTGGGTTACGTGTATTTTTTAAAATGTGTTTTTGTTCTTGCTGTCACTTTTGGATCTTTCTTTTACTTTTTATTTTTGAATTTCCTGTGTGCCCGTCCTCTTGTGAGAATGGCTTAGGATTTCAAACCAGGAAGTGAATGCAGTTCCATGAGAACTCCATGCACTCCTGGGGTACTGAAGGAAGGGGACAATCGTGTTAAAGGTAGGTCTGAATTTTTTTCTTTTCCTACCGTTATGGGGAGCGGGATGGGAAAGAATATAATGAGACGGGGATGCTTTCTTGGTCCCCATCTAAATAATCTCCTGAGTCAGCAGTCTTCTCAAACAATCTGGCTGATTTTTTCCACATTTTTTTCAGTTCTTGAAGTGGAATGTCATCTAGGGCATTCATCATCTACCACATTCTCATGTCCTTCTCTGAACCTTTTGTGTCACTCAAACACACATGCACGAGACATGCAATCTTCGCTGTAGGTCTCAGTAAGAATTTGAAAAGGTTCCATTGGTGTTTTTTCCCAATTTTACTAAAAATTTCAAATTGACACGTTGCTCAGCTTTTAAAGTTAGCATTTTTCTGGCACACAACAGACAACACAGCTACTTCAAATGATGGCTGACAATTAACTGAACGGCTCAGAGCTGATGTTTATCATGCAGGTTCAGATATGTCCAAGGTCACCACTCAAGCCTTCACAATCAGGTCTCCCTGATTTGTCTGAAAAATAGAAACACAGTCTTGTTATTTAATAGACAGAGCCTTGTAGAGGAGCTCAATCAATCAGTGAGGGGGAAGTCATCAGAATGCTGCACAGCTAATCATATTTAGCTACATGATGAAGTGGTGAAAGGGAGCAGCTCAAAGCAACATAGATGAATAGACAAATATTGCTCAACATGTACTAAAAGCTCATCAAAGATTTTTTTTTAAAAAAAAAACCTCTGTAGAAAATGACAATGTCTGCACAATTTCATCTCAGTCCTACAAAACATTCCAATGACTCCTTTTAAGCCCTTGAAATTTTCTCCTTCTGTATTTCATTGTCCTTGTGGGAATTGTTTAGCATATGTTCCACTGTTTTATCCTAATAAACTGCATAATAATAGAAAATGCCAAGTCATTTGCACTACTACACTGGATGTATATAACTAGATTAAAACATTCATTTCGATTTATGCTGGGAGATAACAGGCAAGCTGACAAGCTGCATTTGCCACTCAAATTACCATACTGAAGAAAAGTACGGTTTATATAGCTTAAAGCTTCTAAGTAATCTTAATACTTCATTTATCTATTCTAATAAATTTTTAAGTCTAATTTATACACCCAAGTTATATTATTTTCCTGCTTCCTTGAATGCGTAGTTGATGTATTGCTTTAATTTTAATAACGGTGTTTCCAAACCACAGCTGCAGAGGATGGGGCTGGTTTTTGTAGCTGCTGCTTTTAGAAGAGTACATGGTTCACAATTTGATTTTATCTGGAAGAGCTTGGGTGATGGGAGTTGTATACTTTATTAAAGGCTCCCTCCATTTTTTACTACAATTAGAGTACTGGTTCCTCCCTGCCCCCCACCACATAAAGTTAAAGTTCAAATTCTGTGCTTGAGGCAGAAACAAGTATGTGTCACACTTTCCAAGTCCTAGCATAATCCTTTCCTCCACTACCAGTTGTCTGCATGAAACTGTAATTCTATCTTGCAGAGCTTCAGAAAGTTTTGTGTTTGTCTGTTTGTTTTGGCCTGTTACAATACATCATCCAATTTGCCTGCTTTTCATGCTGTCAATTGTAGTCCAAAAAAGAACTTTTCCAAGCTTTGACTGATCAAAGTTCACCTCAGTCACATCATTCACATCTAGCAAACACCCTTCTAAGGCTGTATTTGCACTGAAGAAATAATCCAGTTTGACACCACTTTAACTGCAATGGTTCAATGCTATGTTGTTCTGGGATTTGTAGTTCCATGAAATATTTAACCTTCTCTGTCAGAGAGCTTTGGTGCCACACAAACTGTTAGGCTTTTTTGGTCGTCAGAGCAGGCGAGGCAGGGCTGACTAAGGAAACTGCTGTACCAGAATGGTGATGAGAAAGGATAATCCCTACTACACCCCCTTCAGCTGTTGATGGCAGTGGCATTTTGATCTATCACTTCCAAAGAGGGAGAAGAGTGTGGCATAGTGTTTTGTACTTTTCTACTTAGCCATTAAAACAAACCAGTCATTAAAAGAATTAGAAAGTTCTGTTGCAGCCCCCAATCATGGATAGTCTCCCATCCCATCTCTAGAGTAGAAACATACAGGGCAGGATATTGTTTATTAATAGGAAGTGTAAGTCGGCTTGCATGTCTATGCCCCTTTTTGGATGAAGTGCATGTTGCTATTCTCTAGCCCTTTGGACAATGCCCAAACCCTCCCCATACCTTTCAAGCCCTAGGAGAGGCAACCGCTGCTGCTTACCAGTGGGAAGAGGATGGCTGGAGGAGGCAATTCAGATAGTGAAGCTGTGACTGGTCTGGACTCTTGGGGAAAGCAAAAGCTCTCTATTTCTTCTCCACTCCAAGCTAAGAACAGCTGCTTCTTCATCCTTGAATTGCCTCTCCCTCCTTTCCTTCCTCACTGTGAAAGAGCAGCAGTAGGCCAACCCTTGGCTTGAAAAATGGCAGGATTGAGTGGAAGCTGTGGGACATTATGTTTCATCTGCTTAATGCAGCATTGCAAACACAACCCCTCTCCCCACCCGCATCAGTACCAACAGTGTTTGGGCAAAGTTTAAAGTTCCCCCTATCAGGATCAAAAGAGACTTTTTTCTTAATTTAATCCCCAAATGGGGGAAGTTTTAAACCTCTTCCACAAATGTGCCTTTAGTCCAGTCGCAATCATGGTTTTGTGTAGATTTTCCTTGGGTTTTTTTCCAGGCTGTGAGGCCGTGTTCTGGAATAGTTTCTTTCTGATGTTTCACCTGCATCTATTGCTGGCATCCTCAGAGAATGATTGGGTAGGTGTGTGTGGAGTTTATATGCTGTGAACCCCTGTTGGGGAGTATACGTACATTTGTGTAATTAAATGGTTAGTTTCTGGGTATAGAAATGCAAGGCTCATTAATGTCTGTTTGGCTAATGGTTGGTTGATAGGCCATTATCTGCTGGAACTCCCCCAGTCCCTGGGTGGAATTCCTTTGTAAGTGTTGAGTTTTGATTCTATTGTTCGTCAAAACTGGGAGCCAGATTTTGTTTACTTTTATGGTTTCTTCTTTCCTTTCAAAGTTGTCCAGGTGTTTGTGGATTTCAATAGCTTCTCTGTGCATTCTGACATGATAGTTGTTGGCCTGGTCCAGAATTTCTGTGTTTTTAAATAGCGTTTTGTGTCCAGGTTGGTTTATAACATGATCTGCTACTGCTGATTTTTCTGACTGGCCCAGTCTTCAGTGTCACAGCTGCAGGAGTTTACCGCATACCATGCAGTTGTGGACAAGTTTACATAGGGATCACTAAACACAGTGTGCAAACCCGAATCAAGGAACATGAGAGACATTGCAGACTGGGCCAGTTACACGGCAGAATAAGGTACGTGAAATTTCATCTTACCACCCTTTTGCACCAGTGGCCCATAGTTTACACAATTTACAGTAAAATTGGCTGATGCGGTAAGTTTTCACCTTTGCCATTCACACAGCCGGAGTTGGGGGTCTGGCCTCCAGGGAGCAGGGGAATATGGGCTTCTGTGGCTGTCAAACAGCCCTCCGCACACCTCCAGCAGGCCTCTGGCTCTGGGAAGGGAAAAGGCCCCTCCATCCCTACCCTTTTGGATCTTGAACTTCCGGAGCTTCCAGAGGGCTGAGAATAGCACCATCTCCCAGCGGCTGAGTGGGTTGCTGGGCACATTTTGTCCCCACCCACCAGAAGCAAAGTGTACTGGTTCTGGGCTGCTACTGCAGCTGCTGGGTTCTGGGTCCTGCTCCTGCCTGGGTCGCTGCTTTGGGCAAGAAGTGGCCCAGAACTGGGAAAGGAAAAAGACTTCCTCTCCCAAGCAGAGGCTAGCAGCCACAGTGGGAGCCACGAGCACCTCACTCTCTTCACCCTCTTCAAAGCACCCCCCCCACAGGATGAGCAAGGTGCTGAGCTGCTAGCGAAGTAGTATGCCACACTCTCTCGCACACACACCACCCAAGTGGGGGCTAGCGGCCCTGGTGGGAGCTGCACATACCATCCCTCACAGGCTGTGAGCTCCTATCCCTGCGGGATAAAGCAGCAAATGAGCCAGCCATGCTCACACACACACACACACACCACCCAAGCTGGGGCTAGCCCCATTCCCGACTGTCTTCCCTGGGCTATTGCCCCCAAAGCCTTCCTTTGAAGCTGATTAGAAGGGCTCAGAACAGATTTCCCGAAGTGGGCTGCAAGCAGAAGAAGGGGGAAATGGCGGGCTCGGTGGGTTTCTCCCTCCGACCCCTCCGTCTGTTCAGAGGAGGTGCCATGGTCAGTCCAACCAGTCATGGATCAGCTCTGCTCAGGCTGTTTCAGGAAGGTCGCTGGTAGTTCACACTATCAATTGTGTGCATTTTCACAAATTTTATCAAAAATGTCTGGAAAAGTAGCAAAAGCTGATACTGCATGACTTATGTGTCCCCCCCCTCCTTCTGTATATGGTGACTTTGATATGAAAGGTGTAGTAATTATTAGGACTCTGCAAATTCTTAGAGGATTTATTTTGCTGTGTAAATTGCCCCCTGGTCTTGAAAAAAATATGCATTTGTTAATGTCAAACAGTGCAGGGGTCTCTTGCAAGGGAAAATACACCACTTTCATGGCAATCCAGAGAGTCTGGTGGCATCAAGGACCACAGAAACAGCCTTGGGGGGTTGCATATGGACCCTCTGCTACACATTACCCACTCCTAGTGTATGCACAGTAAAATGCTTCACTTTGCAAGGCTGCAATCCTATGCACAGTCACATGGGAATAAAGAAGATTCAACAAAGTGTGGCCAACTTCTAAACAAATTGCATAGCATTGCAAAACATTCTAAGAGTACAGTTATATTTCCCAAAACAGCCCACCAAAGTCTTAGGATGTTATTGGGCATGAAATGACATCCTAACTGATGACTGAAAGGGGAAATGGAAGTCTGGAAGTAGGACATGGTCAGATGCAATATCCTAGAGAAGGGCACATCTGGTGTCCTGGAACAGTGAACACGTACCATTTGTTCCCGCTGCAGCAATCTGTCCATTATTATAAATGGAGCTGAACTGAAGGCTCAAAGTACAAAAAGGACACTTGTAAAGAGAGAAATCCCTTAACAAAGATCATGGTAGCAACAAGGGGGAGTTTGGGACTGATCTCATTAATACATTCAGTTATTTCTTTACAGTCATATTCATCTGGAGAGAAGTGACTAATGGGGTGCCACAGGGTTCTGTCCTGGTCCCTTGCTATTCAACATCTGTATCAATGACTTGGATGAGGGACTAGAGGGTGTACTTGTTAAATTTGCAGATGATGACAGATTAGGAGGGGTAGCAAATATCCCAGAGAATCAGAATTCAAATTGACCCTAAAAGATTGTAGAACTGGGCCAAAACTAACAAAATGAATTTGAACAGGGAGAAACATAAGGTACTACATTTAGGCAATAAAGAGTGAAATGGAGAGATACGTAATGAGTGATATCTGGCTTCACAACAGTACACGCAAAAGGGATCTAGGTGTCTTAGTAGACCACAAGCTGAAAATGAGTTAACAGTGTGATGTGGCAGCTAAATAAGCAAATAAAATTCTAGGTGGCATCAATAGTATTGTGTCTAGACTGAGGGATATAATAATACCACTCTATTCTGCTTTGGTCAGAACTTATCTGTTGTTGGAAAATATAGTTTGCAATCCAATAAGTAGAAGTGTTTTGCTACTAAAGGGTTAACTGAGAAGCCATATGGGATGAGTTGATGTAATATCCTGATGTTTTCCTATTGGGCTTCTGGGAAAAGGGGAGTATCTTATCATCTCCTTTCTTCTAGAAGCCATCCCCACAACCTCATGGACCATGGAAGGGATAGGACCCCCTTTTCTGGGAGTCCTGCTTTTTGTTTTGTAACAATGTATATCTCCCAATATCTGTCTAGTTCTGGGCACCACAATTCAAGAAGGATATTGACAAGCTGAAACATGTCTGGAGGAGAGCAACCAAAAATGCAAAAAGGTCTGGAACCCATGCTATATGAGGATCAGCTTAGGGAGCTGGATATGTTTAGCCTGGAGAAAGAGAAGGTTAAGGGATGACATGATAGCCATGTTTAAATATTTGAAAGGATGCCATATTGAAGAGGGAGCAAGCTTGCTTTCTGCTGATTCAGAGACTAAGGAGATTATCAGACGTGTCCAAAAAGTACCTTACCAGAACTCCAGTATGATGTTTCTGTCCTGCCAATGGGACCTGGTTTCACATGTCGTCGTCACATTCTGCGCCTGTGCTGCAGCAGTTAGTAAGGTAGTGCTTTTCATGGATGGGGAGCTCCCATCAAGGAAAAATGCTGCCTTACTAACTTCTGAAGCACAGGAGCAGAACGTGACAAGGACGAGGTCATGTGAAACCAGGTCCCGTTCGTGGGACAGAAATGTTATCCTGGCATTCTGGTAAGGTACCTTTTGCAGTGTCTGATAATCTCCTAGGACACAGAGTAATGGACTTAAAACTACAGGACAAGAAATCCCTCCTAAACATTAGGAAGAACTTACTGACAGTAGGAGCTGTTTGACAGTGGAGTACGCTGTCTCAGAGTGTGGTGGAGTCTCCTTCTTTGGAGGTTTTTAAACAGAGGCCATCTGTTGGGAGTGCTTTGACTGTGTGTTCCTGCATGGCAGGTGGTTGGACTGGATGGCCCTCTTGGTCTCTTCCAGCTCTAGGTTCCTGTGGAGATTATTAGACAGGAACAACAACAACAACAACAACAAAAACATTCTTGTCCCCAATCTCCACTCCCACCATGTCCTGTCCCAGTCCTGCCACAATCACCCTCCCCACTGTACTTACCTCCTCTCTGGTCAACAGGGCAACCCAGGCGTGAAAGGAGCTCTAATGGAGCTCCATTCACTTCCTGGATCCAAATCTCACAGATTCTCATGAGAAGATGCAAATGCAGGAAATTAAAAAATAAAAATAAACCAAAAAAAATTATATCAAGCACAAGCGTGCTCACTGGCTTGTCAGTGGGCTGGTTTGTGGCCCAGCTAGCATCCCCCCCAATGCTCCTCCATTTGCGGCCCCCATCAGACTCATGGCTGGCCGACATGGGGGCCACCATTGATGGCCTTCTCCTTCCCAGCCTGACTTGTGGCTGGAAGGGAGCGTGAAATGTGGGTCAATCAGAGCTAGGAAGAGAGACCGTGCCTGGCTCCAATAGGCTCCTGCGAGAAGTAAGGTGGGTCATCTGGCCACGCTTCAGGCATGGTCGGATGATGAGGGGGCATGGGTCCTGATCCAGGTAAAGGTGGGGGGAAAGGCAGTCTCCATCAAGTTCAAGTTTAAGTTTAAGTTCAAATTCACAGAGATCCCTCCCCCCTTCTGTGTAATTAACTGCTTGTTTGCAGGGGAGGAGTGAGCATCAAGCAGGGCAGCTTAGTCAATAGCTCTCTCCTCCGGGAAGGTTGGAAGTGTCCGACATGAGTCCATTGGCCAACATTGGGTTGGGCAATGATGGGATCACAAGCCATGCATGAATGCCAGCCCTTTTTTAGCCATCAGCAAGTTGTGGCCTTTTACTGCCAATCTTTATCTACTAACCTATACTTAACCATTTTCCTTATTTTGTACTCAATACAGTTGTTAATCAGACTCTGTAGTACATGTCTTCTTTGGAGGGGCATGGGGCGTATGGTCTGGGTCTGAAAAAACACACTTTAAAATGTACAAGTAACCTGGGAAGGGTCATAAAAAAGGGTGTCACTTACCTGAATGTCCCGATCTCACCCAGAAGTGTTCTGGCAGGGACCTCCTATTGATGCTGCGATCTCGCCAGCATAACGGGGCACCTTGTTGCACACAGACAAATCTAGAGCACAAACGGAATGGGGGGGATCTATTGATGGCTTCTTGTGTAAATAAAAAGCAGCACCAGCAGAACAGCAGCTGTAACACCACTTTTGACGCATCTGATAATCTCCTATGATTCTATCTAATAATAGCAGGACACCATGAAGTAAAAGGATATGTATGTCAGATTCTGTAAATAGAAGGGGTAGTGCAACTGGTAATGCAACAGCACATTGCATAGAAAAGAGGAGATCAAGGCAAACAAGTTAACTTGTATTCTAAAGAATGAAACAGAGGATTTAGTGACTCATAGAATCCTTAAAAAAACCAAACTCTTTAGTCTGCACTGTCATGTTTCACCAACAAATCAAAGCACAGCATTCAAAATATACCTCTCTACACCACAATAATACTTCTTCAGGCCTATCCAGAAGGACAGTAAGAGTGAGAAATGATAGGGTACAAAAATACAGTTTATATACATCTACTGAAATGTACAAAGGACTGGATTACTCAGAAATAAGCAAGTTCTGAGCATCCAATATATATATATATATATATATATATATATATATATATATATATGTTCACATGAGTAACATCACTACAACCACCCCTATGCATACCTACTCAGAAGTAATTGTGCAAAGCAGCTCATTACAAAAATTCAGGCCTCCTCTTAAATAAAGAAGACTGGTTTATTCAGGAGTAAAGCTGCACAGGAAATTCTGAGTATCTAAAATTCACTCCCTCATGCTCAAGAGATACAGCACAGGAGAAAAATTCAGTTTCAAGCATTTATTTTTTTTTTTTTTTTACTCATAATAAGGATAGTATTACTGGAAAGTGAAGACGGGCAGCAAGTTCTGAAAGCATCCACAGAGAACAATAATTACAAGCCTTTACTCTGGTAAAAGAAAGAGAATATTAACAACCTTCTCCCATCAAGTCATAGTCACATTAAACATATGCACACTTTCACTCTCATCAATAATGAATTGAATAAATTCAATTTGTTTCACTGCCTTCCTGAAGACAATGCAACCAGAGGCTTGTCTCTCTACTGTCCATCTAGAATGAACAGACTCTGAGACTTGGCTGTTTGGTTTCTGTGCTGCACATATATATGCCAATAGTGTGGGGGTGGGGAAATAACAGCCACAGTGATTGGCTATGGGCTTTGAAATTAAATTAATATATTGCACCTTGATCTTCATTGTCCTTCTGGGTACCTAAGGATGAGTGATCTTGGTTGGTCATGTGATCATGCCCATATATTGCACCTAGGGATAGAAGCCCTGTTGGATATCTTGTCTGGTGTGCCTTCTTGCTGCTGTGTCTAAACCACAAGAGAATGACAACAAGACAAAAGAAACATGGAAGAAGGAAAAAACAAAACAAAACAAAACAACAAACCCCAAATGGAAACTCTACCCTCAGAACCATACTGGGATACAAGTCTCCGTTTTAAGTATGCTTCTTCATATCTCCCCCCAGCCTTCTCCCCCCCCCAAACAACCCAGATGTGACCATCTGATTTGTGAGACTGCATCAGAAAGTGTTCCTTTGGGGGCTTACAGAAACACATATACCTAGATTGAACTGATAGCAATCATCTCATAGAGGACGGTTTGTCAGAGGGGGCCCATAAAGGGGGAAAATACTAAGTTGAGTAGCTTCACTAAGAGTTTATTCCTGTACTAATATACTTTGACTGACAGATTCTTTAATTATGATGTAATTACAATTTCTTTTGAACTCAGTTTTATCAAGAAAGCAATGCAGACTCCATAATAGTCTATATAATTTAATTCATTTGTCAATAATACCAAAACCTCTCAACTAGAAATACATGTACTGTGAGAAATGTTGTAAATCTAAACTTTGCAAGGAAAAGAGGTGTTTTTTTTTGTAAACATGATCTTTTAAATAGAAAATCAAACTCTAATTTATAGATTCAAAAGATAAATTTCATAAGGATGAGGATTTTTTTTATTTTATTTTTGTTATGAACAACTTAATGATATCAAGATTCTATCTATGGGCTCAGTTCAGATGTCCCACTATCCTGTTCTTACAGTAAAGCTGATGAATGCCTGTTTTCACCACCACAGTTATAAAATCATGTTTGTCATGTACCTAAATGCAAATCTACAGTCTCTCTTCCTCCCCCAGTACTGGTTAGAAAGAGTAAGCACTGTAGAGTGATTATGCAACAGAAGAAATTAGGAGTGTGATGGCAGGGGTATGACAACTCCTCCAGATAATGCAGAGATACCAAGAGGATATTTAGGACACCAAATACTTGGCAGTGGAAGCTAGCAAGAATGTTATCAGTGGGATAGTGGATCTGGTCTGTGTTTCAATCTAACATTTAAGGAAGTTATCCACAGTGCTGAACCTGTTTTAGGAATATGGTCCAGCATGTTGGATAGCTTCTTTGACTTTCGGATTTGGATTCACCAGCTCTCACTGGATTGGGAAGGTACACAATCAAAGTCAGATTAGACCAGCTGTTTGAGAGTACATTTACCATTAATGGTATATTTTTAGGTATGGCATTGTGCTTCCCATGTCAGCAGTGACATGAATCTTTTCTGTCCAAACTCCAAAGTGTCGAATCTATTTGGAGGGATAAGGTACAGCATTGCCCTTTCCTGTCATGTCAATGGACTTTAGCAGACATGCCAAAAGCTGTGTCAAAAGAATGCTACAAGAACAAAAAATGGGTGACATTACCAGACAACATCGTCCTTCAGCCATTCTGGGGGCATAGCGTGGGCATGAATAATGCAGCCCTTTTTATTGATAACTTAGCCTGTCAATAAAAAAACGATGCTTTATTCACACCTGCGCTATGCTCCCAGAATCACTGAAGGACATAGGTGTCTGGTAATGTCAACCTTTCTGTTCTTGTAGTGTTCTTCTGATGTGGTTGGGGACACAGTTTTGTGCCACATTCCCCTGCATCCAATAAAGTTCAATGTGTTTAGCTTTCACCATTGCAGGGACAACTTTTGCAGCACATGGTCTGTTGTATTTGATTGGGCTCTCTGTGTGACTGAGCATTCAGAAATGCATATAGATCACCCAAGAATGTATATAGAGCTCCAGAGCCAAGCACAGCCACACAATAAAGGAGACAGGTCATGTACATGCACCTTTTCTCCCTCCTCACACTTTCTCCTTCCTCCATTTTAAAACCTCTTAATAGGGTTTAGGTGATAAGTAAAGCATCTGCACATTCTAGAGATCTCACCTCAGCTTCTGGGCATATCTGCATGTGTTTCCACCTATTTATTTGTAGAGTCAGAGGTCAACAACAACAAATTGCAGATCCCTCATCCTGTTTGACATTTATTGTTGTTCTGTCACCCAGTGGGCTTCCATGACTGAGCAATGACTCACACCCTTGTCTCTTGGAGACTAGTCCAACATTCAAACCATTACAACCCACTGGCTCATCCTTACCCCTGGCTTATTCAGCCATCCCAGACAAAATGGAGTTTGCACACAAGAGATTAGGGAGATAATTGCAAAGCCAGCAAGAGTGTGCTTCTTTGAAATAGCACTTGCAGGTCAACAAGGCACATTTCTCCTTCATGCTGTAACTTTCGGGAAGTGTCATGGTAAACCTGTGCCTGGGCTGTAAGGCTTCAGATTTCAGGAAGGGCTAAAACGATTGAACTGAACAGAAAGAAAAATTAAACTTCTTACAGAAAACTGCATGAAGGAAACCTTCCATGCAGAAAACTGGTTTGTCTGTGAACAGGCCCATAGTCAGAATTGGGATCACCTGAGTATAAGCATAGCTGTGTGAAAATTAGGCGAGATATGTTTCTAAGTAGATTTATTATAAAGGCTGCTCATCCACCACCAAAAAATAAATATGTACATTGGCAGGATAACCTTAGCCTAGAGAGATCAATAGCCTAATATTCCTGCTTTAGGAAGAGAGGCCATAGGCATATTCAGACCGGCTGGGCCTTCCCTTACCATAGCTATAGGTCTGCCAGGTCTGGGGCTAGAACTCCTCCCTGACATGTCAGTTTTGTTGCACATAACAGCCTTGAAACAGGTAACCTCTACCCTCTTGGAGACTAGTCCAACATTCAAACCATTACAACCCACTGGCTCATCCTTACCCCTGGCTTATTCAGCCATCCCAGGCAAAATGAAGTTTATATACAAGAGATTAGGGAGATAATTGCAACTGCAAATAATAACTGGTTCAAATTGGTGCCATTCAAATGCTTTTCAACCATTGTGAGAACTAGGCTAAATCTTTATCCTATGTGTATCAGGAGGTATGGGGTTTCTAACAAAAAATAGCTAGTGTTTCAGGGTATTATTTTCTTTCCCACATTAAAATAGTAGCATGAGAATAAAAATTGGAGTCCAGTCTTCTGCATGGAGGAACAATTGCCTTGTGAACACCAATCAAAAGAGTGACCCAACCTCTGCTGTTCCCCAGGGCAGAAAACTTCCAACTAATCATCACACATTAATTCATCTGTTTTACTCAGCATCCTTATTATAGTTCTCTGTATTTTGTCTTTAAAGCACACATTTATTATTAAGAAAGTTGACCTTTCCCTGTGAACTGGTTGTGGCTTATTTTCTACATCTCACATTTGCCAGCTCTCTGATTCATGTTCCTTTAGACAATGTATATTTATTACACATATTATGTTTATCATTTTCCTGTTTCTGGAACATATACAGTGGCTATTAAACAGCAGCAGAAAATTCACATTATTCTGAAACTGTAGGGGGGAAAAAACTATACATAATCTTCCTACTCCTCTTAACTCTTACCTAGCTGACATTACCATAGAAACAGTTGCTGCTATGGTCACATAATCATAGTATTTTCGATTTCCAAGAAGGAAGTAGCTGAATGGATTATAGCAAAAGCCTTTGATTGTGTAGATCACAAAAACTAAGCATTTCTTGCTCTTAAAGAAATGGGTGTGCCACAACATTTGATTGTCTTGATGCATAACCTGTACTCAGGAGACAATATGGAGAAATGAAATTGTTTCCAATTGGCAAGGGAGCCAGGCAAGGCTGCATTTTTATCACCTTATCTGTTTCACTTATAAGCTGAATGTATCATGCGTAAAGCAGGATCAAACAAGGGAGAAGGAGGCATGAAAATTGGAGGAAGGAACATCAACAATTAGATTATGAGCCATACTACTAGCAGAAAATTGCAAAGACTTGGAACAATTATTAAAGAAAATCAAAGAAGAAAGTACAAAGGCAGGTTTACAGTTGAACATTAAGAACACAAAAATAATGACCATAGAAGATTTACATGACTTTAAAGTCACAATGAAGACATACTGTAGAAATAGTTCAAGATTCTCAATATCTTGGCTCAATCATTGATCAGAATGGAGACTTCAGTTAAGAAATCAGAAGAAGACTAGGACTTAGAAGGGCAGCTGTGAAGGAACTAGACAAGATCCTCAAGTGTAAAAATACAAGGTCTGTCTATAAAATAATAAGACTGATACAATATACCATCTTTATTACATATTACATTTTACAATACATATTACAATTCTAATGCTTGTCCCCTTCAGTATACTCCCTGTTCACACTCAAACACCAATGCAGTCTTGTTTTCCACTGGTCAAAGGCAGGAACAGATCAGTTTCTGTCAGCTGTCTCAACACGTCTTGCTGTTTTCTTCTTTACTGCATCAATTGACTCAAAACGTGTTCCTTTAAGCACTAATTTCACTTTAGGGAAAAGAAAAACGTCACATATCTGGTGAATATGGAGGATGTTCAAGAGTAGTAATGCATTTATCAGCCAAAACCTGCTTCACAGAAAGTGCTGTGTGAGCAGGTGCATTGTCTTGATGAAGAATGAAACCATTTCTCCACAGTTCTAGCCTTTGTTTCTGATACTTTCTCTCAGCTTTGTCAAAACTTCCTTATAGTAATGTTGGTTCACTGTTCTGCCTTCTGCAACCCATTCCAACCATTAACACCAATCAATGAAAATGGAGATTCCATTATCTTTCTGTTGGAAACTCATTTGAGTATTGTTTCCTCACCTTAAAGGTAAGTATTGAGTATAAATATTACCCCAAAACATAGCCAAAGTGTGCTCAGTTTTCCAGACACAATTATTCTTCTGGTTTGCTGGATCACCCAGCACACATAGCAGTACTTGTTTGCTGCACAAACCTCTGTTCATCAGACAGGTAAAGTATAACCCATCATCCTGAACTCTATTCCTCTATCCCAATACTTCCTACTTTCTTCAATAGGCTTCTGTGATTGCTTGAAGTGTGAGTGTATGTGTGAGTGCTTCTTTGATTATTTTTCATTAAAAACTATTTTATTTTGTTTCCTAGCTCAGAGTCTCATTGTGAGTACTGGTATACATAAGTCCAAAGATCCCATAGTTACCCGGCTTCTTGCTGCCATACTTGAGCTAATTAAAGCTCCTCATATTAATATCTATATTTGAATGGCACGAGTGGGTTCCCACGAACCCCACACAATTTGGGTAAGAAGGGTTTGAATCCCCTCTGAGCCATGGAAACCCTCTAGGTGACCTTGTGCAAGTCACACACTCTCAGCCTCAGAATACCCTGTGATGGGTTCACCTTAGGGTCACCATAAATTGGGGGATACAACAACAAAGGGGAGGAAAGCCTTTGTCCCTTTTGAAGCCACAGAAGATGGTACTGTACCTCTTGATGAATTCTTGTAGAGCCGTTTCCCATTGGAATTTGTCTCTGAATTCCTTTGCATCAAGGATAACTGTTTTTTTAAAAAAAAATATATTTATTCTAAAAACTAAAGATATTATTATTACAATTCATTGAGTTCATAAAATCCAGGTAAACACATCAATAAAGCTAACATATTGATTTCAGTAGCTGAAATAGCTCCACTACTATAGAAGAAACAGACTTCAAGCTATTGGGAAGACTTTTCCCTCTTTTCCCTCAGCACTCCTCCCCCAACCCTAAAGAGTTACTCATGTAGATTGGAGGACATATTTTTAAAAATCATCTATTCTTGTAAGAGTTGCAGATAGGTCAAGAGAATGGACCAAAATTGTCCCCTACATTACACAAACAATGGACAACTATAGTATTTAATCCAGCTTTCAGAAAATGTGCATTGAAAATAAAATGTGCATCTTTGGTGGCTCTCTTTATTCCTCATGTTTGTTCATATATTGTATAAAGGGGGATTATTGCTTTTGTCTATGTTTTTGTACTGCTCTAACTGAACATGAGAACCAATGTGGTTTAGTGATTTGAACATTGGCTTTGACTCTGGAGACCAGGGTTCAAATCCCTCCCTGATTAGCCATGGAAACCCAGTGGGTGACCTTGAGCAAATCACACTCTCACCCCAGAGGGAGGCAAAGGCAAACATTCTCTGAACAAATGTCGCCAAGAAAAACCCATGCTAGGTTTGCCTTAGGGTCATCAGAAATCAGAAATGAAAGGCACACAACAAAAACAACTGAACATGTCAAGTTTTCCACCAGAATAATGTCACAGACTTTATTCCACTAGCTTTCCATATTTACATTTTCCAAATATTTCCAGTTTTTAATGATTACTACTCCAGTTGCATATATAAAAATGTGATCATTTTTCAAAAATGTTGTAGCTTTTGGCTTGTTCCAGTGAATACTGACACCAGCAGTGATTTCCCACAAAATATTATATTTTGATTTGTAATTTTTCTACTTGGTATAATGACATTTCCACAGAATTTCTGAATTGCTTGACATTCTAGCCAAAAATGAACATAAGTTCCTTTCCCACCACATTTCCTCCAACAAAGGGTAGTTATTCTAAAGTAAGAGAAAGTGTGTCCTGGTAAATTGAAGTATTGCCCCACCAGTTGAATACTGCTGTTTCTGATGTCCATGTATCCTTTTTCATAGAGATTGGCCAAACTGCCTTATATAAAAAACTGCAGCGTTGCTAGCAAATGATGGGAATATCATATCAGAGGATGAGCAAGGCATGAACCTCCGATGTTGTGGTTCACATTACTGAGTCTCATAATACTATTTGCAGTGTACATGGGGGGAGAGCTGGGATCTAGCTTTGCCATAATGTCTGTTCCTGTGTCTGTATCTTGTGTTGCAAGCTAAAGTCTCTTGTTGCCAATGAACAATCTTTTCAGGTTGGATAGCTGTCTATTATCAAATACCTGGAGGCTGTGATACAGAAGTATCATTGACCAGGATGGGTCTTGATTGCTAATGATATTCTCTTTTTACTGATTTTAGATGCAAACTGTAGGGTGCCAGTTACACAGCAATTTTTGTCATGGGGCATACCGTGACTTCCTGATCCCGTTTTCATCCCTCACTGTTTATACGATTTTTGTCACTCTTCTGGAAATCCCAGATGGTCCCGTGACTGATATTTACACGACAAAAGTTCTGTTTTTTATTTTGGGTCCCACGCTGCTATATCCCATGCTTTTCTTGTTTACACACATTTAGCGTACCGGGATATATATATATATATATATATATTTGGCTATCAATCAAGGATGCAACTGCTCGTTTTTTCACAGTTTGAGCTACGTGTTTCCGGTTCTTCTTCCCACCACAGATGCAGCGGTTGGTTACATTTTGAACAAAGAAGGACATTAAATGTCCTTTTGATTTACCTCTTCTCCTATCCTGCATTTTATGGCAACATGGAGGCGAGCACATCAGCAGCTCTGGCTACCGCTGCCCATTTGTGGTTATCTCTTTTAGCTCTGAAGAGGCAGGCAATCATCAGACATAGAAAAAAGATACTTCTTATTTTCCTGATCCTTCTCAATTCCCAAATGATGGAATCGGCTATCTTCTGTCCACAGTGTATGTACTTCGCGGCCATGGACCCACCGGAGGTTCTGATGCATGTTCGCCCCAACCGCTGGAAGTGACAGTGATGGGTGTACCCCATAACAGGGGAGTGGTGGGAGAAATTTGTGATGAACATCTGGTCAGATGAATGATGGATAATGTACTTCAGGATGCCTCAGTTCCTCTTCATGTGTCTTGCTGAGATACTCCGTCCAGAGATTGCAAAGTCGGAAACAAACATGAGGAAAGCCATACCTGTGGAGAAGAGATCCACTATAGCTGTTTTCCTTCTTGCCCACCGCTGCTCATACGGGGCTGTTTCCTAGTTAGTTGGTGTCGGAAGAGCAACTGTGTGTAAGATTTTCGTGGAGGTCATCCTCGCTATGGAGAAGGTTCTTCTAAAGCGGACAGTATTCCTTGGAGATCATAGAAAGGTAATTTTTTTCTTAATAATTTATTTCCTTGAGAAAATTCAGCTAATCACATCTATTCCTAAGAGTTAACAAAATTCAATCTGCATGTCCTGCTGCGAAACCAAAGTGATAACATATATACCTTACCTACTGTTCTGTTGTGGCAGCTGGATATCATGCCAAAGGCTTCCGCAATATTTCTGTCTGTACATAGGTGTTTAATCGAAAACTCGTTTTTCCGTGATCTCAAATATTCCTTTTCTTTGGCTTTGCAGTTTTTAGGTAATGGATGCCTTCTCTGCAATGGGATACCCACAAGTGGTTGCTTGCTTAGACGGATGCCATGTTAATATAATCCCCCCCATCCGGAAAGGAGACAAATTTATCAACAGGAAGAATAGGTACAGCGTTCTTCTGCAAGGGACTTGTGATCATAGAGGAGTTTTTATTGACGTGGAGATCGGTTGGAGCAGGAAGAATCACGGCACCCTAATGTTAAGGAATTCTGTTTTTTTTGAGACTATGGAGGCTGGCATATTTGTGCCTGGTAATCCCACAATAACTATTATGGAGAAACAGGTAGTGCCATTAACTCTTGTTGATGGTGCATATCCCATTAGGAATTGGCTGCTGACACCTTATAGAGGGACAACAAATGCCAAACAGAGACTGTACAATATGTACCATAACAAAATTCAATCGATGGTGGAGAGGTACTTTGGCCGTTTGAAATCGAGATGGAGGGCATTAAGATACTGTATTGAGGTTGCTGAGGAAAATGTATGTTTTGTCATATGTGCATGTGTTATTCTACACAATATATGAGAAACGAAAGGTAGTATCCTTGATGATCCTCATCAGCATGTGCAAAGGTTTGTCCTTGACACGCTTGGAGCACCAATGGTTAATAATGATGCTGTGGAGAAGGAGCGGGGGGAGGCCATTTGAAATATTTTGAAAGAATATTTTTGGCTTGAACATCATCAGGGGGGAGAATAAGTAATTATACTGTTTCTTTTATATCATTTCCTGAAATACATTAACTTCTGCTTAATAAACTCATCTGACTTTCTAAAAGTGAACTGCATTTGCTTTGCCCTTCTTAAAACACACCTCACTTTTCCCTCTGGTATATTATCAGTGTTCTTTCCCTTAGAATTATGAATGTCTCCATCACACGTTATGGCCAGTTAAAGTATACCTTGAAAAGTAGGTCATACTGGCTACAAGTTTATTGTAAAACAATCAGCCAGATTCAAAACACTGTTGCAGTTTGGGCAGTTAAAGCAATTGGCAGGCTTTTGCAAGGGATTATGCTTTCTGGTAAAGGATCCAGACAATGCCGAATTCCTTTACATAGTTTTGCCCACTAATACACCAATTGATTAGGCTATACAATTTAAAATTTAAAAAGTAAAGGTTATTCCTAACACCATAGGCTTATTTAGAAAATGAAACGGTCAACTCAAAAACTTATAAACTTGAGTTTCCACATCTCACCACATGGTGTTACGATGGCCGAAGGGGGAAGAGGTCGTGTCAGGCCAGGTCGGCGCATTGCCTACTGGGGCACCAGGGAGACCAACCTGCTGTTGGAATCCCTGGCCCAGCAGGCTGGTGTGCCGGACCGGCTGATGCGGTCCTCTAACCGGAGGAACTGCAACTTCTTTGTGGAGGCAGCGTGGTTCCTCTGGTCGAGGGGCTACATCCGAACTGGCCTCCAATGCCGCTCAAAATTCAAGACCCTCAAGGGTAATTTTTTTGCGGCATTGCAGGCCAGTGATGGCAGCCCCCCCAAAGGCGTCTGCCTTTTTATGCTGTCCTGAACGACCTGTGGGTCCGTGCAGTGCGGCCAAGCTGGCATGACAGGCTTCCACGAGGTAAGTTTTACCAAGGGATCTCTGGTCCTAGTTAATGTGTACCCTTGAGTGTGTGTGTGTGTGTGTCTGCCTGCACATGGGGCTAACATGATTTTTTTCCCTGTGGATTTGTGTTACAGCTGTTCAGATTCAGAGACGGGCTACCGGAGAGCCTGTCTCTGATTCCTCTGAGGAGGAAGAAGCAGGCCTGGCACCGGCTACACCCCCCCGGTACCTGTTACTTTTTATACTTATTAAGCATATTTATAGGGAACATAAGAAATATTACTGAGTAGTGATTATAAGTAAAGTCAAACCTATGCTTTACTTTTTAAAAGGTCCCCAGGCTGCACAGGAGGTGGCAGCCCAACTGGCTGGCCTAAATATAACAGCCAGGATTGAGGAGCTTTGTAAATATATTTAAGTATAATGTATAAAAGGGCTTTTAATTGCACATACCATTAAGTGCTGAGAATTAATTATTTGTTATTGTCCACTAGAGGAAGGAGTCTGAGAGAGGAAATACGGGACCTGGCGAGGAGGGTGCAAGCCATTGAGGAAAGGCTTGCTATGGTAAATAGTTCTTGTAAGTCTTGTAAATACTTTATTGTAAATATTGTTAATATAAATATTGTAAATATTGTTCATTGTTTGCAAGAACAATACATGTATATATCTTGGAAATACTTTTGTAAAACCTCTTTTTCCTGTGTTTACTTTTATTTATGTATGGTTTCTTTGTATTTATTCCATGTATGTTACTTCAAAAAGTGTATTTGTTATGTTGACACTGTCATTGTTATTGTTTTTCATCCAAATTTACCCATTTGTATAATTTTTATGTGTATGTCAACAATATTTATTCTTGGTTGTTATTCCGTGTAAATATGAATCATTGTTTGTATCACTGTATCCTGTAAATATGTAAATATATCATTTTTTGCACAAACAATATAACTTGTAAATATGTATATTTTGAACTACTTTTTAAATATAAACAGTTCATGTTTTGAAATGAAATGCCTGTTTATTTTTAGTAATATCCTAATGTCCTTCTCATAATGGTAAACTTTTACATTCATTATTGGTGTAATCACATGCTTAATATTTGTGATAGAGAAGTATCTTAGCAGCAATAGAAAAAATTACAACACTGAACATTACATCTTTTCCCCTAATAAAGGGAAAGCCACTAATACTTATTTAAGAAAACTATAATGATAGGGGCACTTTTTTTTTAATTACCCTAGTTTGCCTACATGAAGTGGAAGCACTCCCCCAAAAACTTTTGGTGGGTGTACATTGATGGTTTTCTTGGGTGTTCTCTTTATTTTCCTGACCTACATTTTTTGGATTATACACTCTCTTTACCACAACACATTTCTTGGAATTATCCAAAGACTTAATGTGAGTTACAAGGTCCCCAAAAATACCATTTTGCCTTTCTATTTCTTTGAGCATTTGCTGAGATTCCTCAACTGAATGCTCATAGAATTTCTCAAGGTATCCTTGCAAAGACAATGTCTGCTTCTCAGATATTTTTTCCATTTTAGAAACAAACAATTCAGCTATTGATATAGAGTTCGCCATCAGATCATTCACATCAGAAGACAGTTTCTTCCTCCAAAATAAGGCCAACCTTTCAGTGGGGGATAAAGTGGCAGTAGGATTACTCAAATCTGCAACTGAGAAAAGAGGGAAAATTAATGATATTTCAAGTGTGCCACAATATTTCTTATGTAACAGGACATATCTTGTATATTAATGAAGTGATACATACCATTACATGCTGGGGTAGTTGCCCACATAGTATCAATCTCTGTTACCACGACCGTGGAATTTTCCTCAGTCTCATTAACTACCAAGGTTTCCGAAGGCTCCCCAGTGAAGGTTACAGTAACAGCAGATTCATCAGATCCCTGGGTACCTGAAATATCTGGTTGAAAAAGAAAAATGATGGAAAATAAGACAGTTGGGTAACAAACGACAGAGAAGCACAGTGATTATTTCTTCAGGTAAAATACTGCGCAGCTTGTGGCAGAGGTAAACAAAGAATACTCTTCTGTATTTATGGCTGCAGCAGGAGACGTCATAGCAAACGAGCCAAGATGCACACACTAGTTTACATGCATAGGGCACATACACAGAATCGCACCATTTGGCTTTAACAGCCCTAATTTGCAAAATAAAGGAGAACTCACAGACCACTGCAGCACCTTCTGAGGCCATGTAGGCAAATATGGCAAAATGGTCCTTTGTAGCAAGGTGTAAAGACATGGAATTATGGATCATTACTTCACTACAGAATGCAAAGTTACAGATGCAATTATCAAGTTGTGAAAATGGATTTTTAAACATCCAAATTTTCACATTAATACCTTTTATTTTGGCTACTGTCATTAAACCATATAAATTATAAATGTAACAGCCTGCACAAGTCAAATGCATATCATGCCTATCATGCATGGGATTGCCATGAGCACATTAAAAAACAAAGTACAGATCTTAATTGGCTACAGTTTGAAATCCGAGTATGTGCTTAATCGAGGTTTCACATAATAAGAACTCATTTTAAAAAATAAAAAAAGGAAACCTTACCTAGGGGATGTGAGAACAATTCTTCTGAGTATCCCTGCAGCATTTCCTGGGATGAGGGAGGGAATCCACTTCATCATCAGGGAGGGGAGCGTGATGTGGAATCGCTGACCCATGCGGAACATGCACAATGTTGATTGTGCTCCCCAGCCACTTCAGGTGGTAGTTGGCATCACCGCCCAGAATGGCATGGAGTTTTTTATAAAAGGGCATGATGGCCGCATTGTTGCCACTTTTAGAGTTGTGGTTGTTTACCTGGAGGTAATTTTTACACATCAGTTTCATCTTCGTCCTGTACTCCTCAGCGGTGTGATCATGCCCTTTGGTTTTCATTTCGGTAGCAATTTTTTCAAAAAGATCAATATTTCTATGGGACACCCTCAGCTGCTCCTGCACCTTTTCCTCATCCCATATCACCAAAAGGTCTATGGTCTCATTGTAGGACCGTGAGATACCACAGCCGCCATTCCTGGGGCGAGCTGCGGTTTTGGCATCCATCACAGAAACTGCACAGGTAAATGGCCAGGAGAACAATGGAGATGTATCTTCAAATTTTGGGCAGGTCAAAAAAGGGGCAGGTAGACCTCCCACTTACTGGCCAGAGCCCGCCCATGGTCAGTGCAATTTCTGGTCATCTCCTGTGTTGGTTATATCTTGTCATGGGCTGTTTACATTTCCAATTTTCCGAATCCTCCAGTGACTTTTTTAAAAAACGGCACAACCGGTGGGATTGAAAGTCCCGTGGATCGAGAGACAAATGGTGGCCCCCCTTCCAAAAAACACATGTCCGACACCATGTACGTGTAAACAGCCGGGGTTCAACACAAATTCTTCCCGGAACATTTTCATCATGTAAACAGCACCTAGGTGATAACAGCTAGTGCTCTGTTGCTATCTGTTCTGAAGGTTGCTGATAAATCCTGTAGAAGATTGTTCCTGGATATCAGTCTGACCCTATCATTTTGTCTTTTTTTTTCCTGATTTCACTGGGTGGATATTTTATTCAGAGAAATACCCTATTTAAATCCTTGAGTTTAGAGTGTGAGACTGAAAGATCTGAGCAGATGTGGTTGCGTCATAAGGCTTAGCTATGGGCAATGTGTTTTGTGGTTCTGAGTTTATACACACATGTCTCTCTAGAGTAGGAGATAGTGCATATTTGCCCATGAAGTAATTACACAATGATGTATAACAGTGAATCTGTTACACTAATAGGTTGATGGTGGAAATTATTGAACTCCAGCAGAACTATTCCATGAATCTGGGTACTATAGATGTCATTCATGAAACCCTGATAGCCTATTGACTGAAAAATTAGGGCCTTCTTTTTGGAATATTTAATTTATAGTACATAATATTAGTGTTCGGCCAACTGTTCATATTTCTCCTCTAGGTTCTCCTCTGAGGACTGTACAGAGGACTGTCCTGTATTCACCAGATAGGAATGGGTCAACTTGTTTCCCATATGTTGAAAACTAAAGTACTTCCACACTCTTTCAGATTGTCTGCAAAGCTTGTTTTGCATCTTTTCTTTGATTGTGGGGTCAGAAGATGTTTTCAGCTGAATGTTTGGAATGCATTGCCTAGGTAAGAAAGGCTGGGCCACAGGTTTCTTCATTTCAGGCTTTTCACAGTGGATAACCCACAAAGACAAATGATTCCTTCTGGCTAATCTGGCAGACTGCCCAAGGCTCAATAAGGCTTTCGCTGCCTGTGTGAGGATGTAAAAACAAGGATGAGGGTTTGTTGCTCAGGACCTGACAAGTTACATTAGCCAGGTGGATATGTTTGGCTTGATGGGTCACAAATTGTGAAGGCCTCCTTTGCCCATTCTGCTTCCTGATTAAAAATAAAACAATACTCTTTTCAGTGTTTATGGCTTTTTATGTTTCATCCTTGACTTGCTGCTGTGGCTTATATTGCATTGTCAGAAGTTGCTTTAATGGCTTTTCTCACTATTTATGTGTTAATGATTCTAAATAGAGGAACAATTTATATATTGTATAGGTAAACTGAGTCAACGGTGGACTGAAAGAACAAGAGCAATCCCATTTTATTTGTTCTGCGTAGATCGCATATTGAGTTAAAGTATAGTTTGAAGAGTATCCATCTTCTTAGCACCCAGAACACACACAACCTGATATTGTAGCTTACATATTGTTTCTGTTATATACAGTATTGTTCTGGGCCTATTACAAAGTGGATGTGTTATGGTAGACACACTGAGTGGAAAATTTGTGGAGGTGATACAGTAGGGCCTCCCTCATTGAGTGCAAGAATATCAATAATATCACAGAAATTGGAAGCTGAATATGCCTGCTGCTATTCATGCTAGCAGTGATCACTGGAAGCAGACATGAGTATACTGGTAGGTGTGGAAGCAAAAATAAACTGCTTGCTGTTTGCTTCTCTTTGGCTTAAAAGACATGGGGAGTTGGTTTGGGGTAGTATGCTCTCCCAGCCCAGGGTCATCCTCCTGTGCTTCCTTGAGAAGACTGCTCCCTGTCAGTTTCAAGGGGCACAAGGAAAATAGAAGTGAGAAAACATGTGCTTCACTATCTAATTTTATGATAGTGTTTGCTGGAAACCAAACTGCCATCACTTTACATGTACAACTCGTACTGGTCAGAATCCTGTTGAGGATTTACATATGCATAAACACTGTAGTCACTGTGCTACACAGTAAATCCTGTCCTGATCCCTAATCCCCACTTACCAGGAAGCAGCTGCTGCAATTGATGGGGATCTGTTCTCATTGATTGGGAAGCATATGGCTGATGGTCCAATCCCCTGCCATGAGCTCCCTCTGGTGCAACCGGCAGGGGAAGGACTCCTGTTGCAATTCTCCCTCACAGCATCTCCTCGCTTCTTCCTCATTAATAACTTTTGCCATCCTGGCCACGCTCTCATGTTGCTTGTTCATGCATGTCCTGGTTTTCATCTATAAAAATATTTTTATATAGGGTACAATCCTTTTTTACCGTAATAGTACAACCTTTGGTCCTTTATCAATAGAAGTATAGTGTCCAGATCAAAGGAAGTAATAGTGCTGCTCTATTCTGCCTTGGTCAGACCTCACCTAGAATACTGTGTCCAGTTCTGGGCACCACAATTCAAAAAGGATATTGACAAATTGGAGCATGTCCAGAGGAGGGTGACTAAAATGGTGAAAGGTCTGGAAACCATGCCTTATGAGGAGAGACGTAGGGAGCTGGGTATGTGTAGCCTGGAAAAAAGACTGTTAAGAGGCGATATGATAGCCCTGTTTAAGTATTTGAAGGGGTGTCACGTTGAGGATGGAGCAGGCTTGTTTTCTGCTGCTCCAGAGATTGGAACATGGAGCAATGGATGCAAGCTCCAGGAACAGAGATTCCACCTCAACATTAGGAGGAACATTTTGACAGTAAGAGCTGTTCAGCAGTGGAACGCACTCCCTCGGAGCATGGTGGGGTCTCCTTCCTTGGAGGTTTTTAAACAGAGGCTGGATGGCCATCTGTCGGGGATGTTTTGATCGTGATTTCCTGCATGGCAGGGGGTTGGACTGGATGGCCCTTGTGGTCTCTTCCAACTCTGCAATTCTATGATTCTATGATTCTATGATCCTCTTGCTTGTCATCTCATTGCTCTGCTGGCACAACTAGTGCTCATCTGCATTGGCTGTAATACTGTTTGGCTCTTTAGCATCTTTCCATCTACCTGCGGGCCCCTACCCTACCTCATCTTTTTTTTATTAAAAAACATATTATTTGTACTTCAGTTTCATTGATGTCAGTGATTTCCAAGAGATGCCATTGGACAGAGAATTGCAGTGAATTCTACTTTTTATTCATTTTGACAAAACTCTAGGCGTTCTTTTTGGAGATATATGCTGAAATGTCATTTCTCCCACACTAATGTTTTCTTATGTTACATTTCAGCAATTTCACCTTATAATATTTCTATGACAAATGAGCACATGAATCATGGAGTATCACTTTCACACAGTAGTTCTGATGACATCACCAAGATACTATATAGCATCTTATTACAACTGAGATAGTGTTTAACAATAAAATTGTTAAAGTCTGATTAGTAACAACTACAGTACATTTTTTTCAGACTAAAGTCCATGAGAAATGGATCAAACTTAGCACTTTCCCCCCCAAAACACAAAAAACCCTCAAAACAAATTTCCTGATTACTACCAAAACTTTCATAGAAGTCAACCTTTGTGTAAACAACCAAAATGATTCATACATGTGCATTTTAGATCAAAAAGTACAGAAATCCAATGTTTGTTTAGGAGGTACCAAAGGCAGTTGAGAGATGACATCCAAAATCTTACAACAGTTTTCATTTTGGTCCCATTAGACAACCATCAGCTCTGTGACCAAGCATATGGATCTGTATAGCATAACGGACAAACGGACAAACAGACAAACAGACAAATTCTTTAAATTATAGTACCATCTCTATACAATTTATGTGTACATTTTACCTGATGCATTACCAAAACAAAACACCCCCCACCCAAAAAACCCAGGATTGTCAGGCACCTACTCCACACTGTTTGCAATCCAAACTAATAAGTGGAGATCAACAATATGAGAAAAATGTGGTTCACATTTCAGTACAAGCAAACCTATTTTTTGCTTTCTGAACCAAAATGAGAATTCATTTTTAAAACTTGAAATCATGTGAAACCAACAATTATTCTTCAGTTTTGCAATGCAGTTCTCCCAGTCAAAATATGAATGTAACGCATCAAACAAGAAACTTATATTAGAGAAAATTGCATACAAATATATATACAGATTTCATATTCACAGAAATGAATAGGATTTTTTGTGCAAACTTTTTTTTGTAAAAAAATCAAACCAAAGTGGAAACAGGATAGACTGTCAGAAAAGGAGGCAGGCAAATTGAGCCACCACCTAAGGACATATTGTCAGACTTTTGCAAGACACTAGGACTGAGCCAAAACTTTGTGATCCTTCTTAAGAAATAATCACCACCACAGAAAACAATTTTCCATTTTGCAAATAGTGTGGATGTGGGTGTGAGTGTGTGTTGGTAGAAGACCTGTAAGAAAAATGTTTGGCTCCATGCCGCAAAGGCAATCTGCAGTATGATGTGCAGTGTTGTGCTCAAAGCTACCTGCTAAGAGATGTTTCATTCTTAATTTAACATCAGAAGATTTTTTTTAAAAAAAATGGGGAAAACTTGTTCTTTTAGAGAAAACTTTGTATTCCTTCAAGCAGAACCTTTCTTTGTGAAAGATGATCATGACAACTGAGCAGAACCATATATGAAATGAAGTAAGGGAAAATTGACATGATGCATTTCTTTTATAACATTACCAAGAAAACTTATGTTTTGTTCTCATTTGAATTAGAGCATTAGACTGACCTTAATTCTAACAGTGACTTGAGCACTCTTGTGAGGTTCCAATAGAGTTACCTGCCCTTACACCCCCTTCCATACAATAATCTATTAATTGTCAATAATTCATAGATTTGGCACTAAATGACAGTTCAAGTGGATCCTGTTTACCAGGACCTCCACAGAAGGGTTCATGCAGAGGCCACCAAAAACCTAATGGAAGTTGTCTCAGAAAGTTCCCAACACTCAAACACATTCAGGACTGGTTATGTGAAGCCCCCTTAGGCAAGCTGTTAGGCAGGAATGTGCTAATCCACCCTGTACACACCTGGCACTGAGTCATACTCCAAAACAAGCAAGTGATCAGAGAAGCCATTACTCTGCAAAGGTCTTCCTTCACACCTCTCCTACCCAACAATACTGTCACCTCAAACCCATCAACCTTAATATTCCAACCATTAACAGCAATTAATGAACACAGAGCTTCCATTTTCTAAGCTCTTGGAAACTCATTCAAACACTTTCTTCCACTCAAAACACCCCTTGAGGGTACAATATCGAGTATAAATAGCACTCCAAAGCATAGTTAAAGTGTGCACAGTTTTCTAAATGCTGTTTCTCTGCCTGTTTTCTTTGCAACCTCATCAACAAGCCTGAAAAGTCTCTGTAAGAATCTCTGCTCGTTGGACAGGTATAGTGTAGCCCATCATCCCAAAACCATACTTCCTCCTATCTTTTATTAGCCTTGTGTGACTGTTTGAAGCTTGAGTGCATATGAGTATGGTCCATGATTATTTTCCAGTAAAACCCATTTTTATTATACCTTTTGGCTTGGAGTCTCCTCAGTTAATACTGGTATACACAGTTGTAAATATCCTGTCAATTACCCAACCTCTGGCTGCCATATTTGAGCTAATTAAAATTCCCCATATTAATATCTTAATGTGAGTGACATGAGTGGGTTGCCATGAACTGCATGCAATTTGAGTAACACAAAGACGTTATCAACTTGCTGAAGGTCTTTGCCTAGAATAGCCTTATGCTAGAGTGCTAGGAAGGGACTGCAAAAGTGAGCTGGAAAGGGAGGAGAGGGGCAAAAAGAGAGAGAAAGGATGAGACCCTGAGGAAGTGGAAGTGGAAGAGCAGAGGTGAGGAACAGTCCAGAGTGGATGGTGGAAGGAAATCCCAGCCCTGAAGAAAAATTCTCACATAGCAGTGTAAAGTGGTTCATGGACCATATGGCTCCTATGGCCTGTTTGTCATTCAAGGACCAAGAGCATAAAGTGTGTGTGTATGTGGGGGGTGATTTACATGCATGTGAATGAGCCACTGCAGATCAGCTGCCACAGGTGGAATATTTTTTTTACATTCTGCACAACTTAAAGCAAAATTATTTTTGACAGGCCAGATCACAGATTCAGTGCACCAGTGATCAGATGTAGAGAAATCAACATGTACATGTTCGAATCTATCTAATATCTTCCTTTTCCTGTTCAGAAAATGCTGTTTCCTGCACAGAAAACTTTTTTTCCTGCTCAGAAACCCTATGTGCACTTTGTACACAGAATAAGCCCCAATTTGCAAAGATTTTCATCAATCTAGGGTTGCCCTCATCAGGGCTTCCTGCCACTAAAGAAATCAATTTGCAACCATTTTCTGAATATTTTTGAATATTCTTTCCATAATCAGGAACTACCAACTGAATACCAGGGCAGAGCAGGCTTAAGTAGTCTACTTAACTCCACCCCTGATCTCCAACATCATCACTCTGAACTGTTGCCTTCCTTTTCCTGAGGGGGGAGCAAAGCCACCCTCAGTCCAGCATCTGCCACAAGCTATGGCATAGTACTGTAGGTGATGTCTGTGCATATTTGTTTGTTAGAAAGAAAAAGAGAAAGACATGGATTTAAAACTGGTTTGGATTGCTCCTTGTCTCCCAACTCTGTAATTCCATGATACTACAGGACTTGCACTAGCAGAATGGCACTGTTGGATATTAACCTATGTTGATTCCCTTTTAAATTACATAATTTCAAGGAAAGACAAGATATCATTCATAGACTACTTCCTTATTTTCACTTCTTCATATTCACAGTATGAACAAAAGTTGTTCCTGCAATGATCTTAAAGTGGTAATGGTATGTTTAGGGTGGAAAGAACTGGATTTTTTTTTTTTTTAAATACAGTGTAGGAGAAACTGTGACTCACACATTTGTCCATCTAGGACCAGAGATTTGAGTGCTTAGTTCTTAAAAGGCTGGGTTGGAATCCCTGTGGATTCACCATTGTTAGTACTCAATTAAGATTGCCACCTCTTTTTCCTGGTCAGAAATACAGTAGTCAAGTGCAATACTGTCTTCTCTATTCCCAGAACAGAAAAACCTACTTAAGCTAGTTGGTTCAAATGGGGGAGATTTTCATTTTAGATTATATTTTGAAGAGTTCACCACCATTTGCAAACTTCTCATATTCAGGATAGAAAGAACTTGAAAGGGGTATGTGTGTGTGTGTGTGTGTGTGTGTGTGTGTGTGTATATATATATACAGATTTATATACATGAATACGGAAGAATTTTGCTATTCCTATTTGTATGCACTAAGAATCTGTGATAGAGTAGAGAAAATATTTAGCTGTTTTGTTTCCACTATATGTTACTCTAAAGCATTCTAGCTGATGCCTTCATTTAATTGTTTATTCATGCAGGCACAAAGTGTAGTCACACTGATGTAGTCTTCAATAGATAATATCCTATATTGATTAAGACAGGTTCCAAAATGAATCATGCACTTGGCAGAAATAATGTAAAAAAAACTGTTGAAAACAGAACTGGTGCCATAAATTAGCACAAAGATTTCAGCTCTTGGAGATAACAAAGCAGATCTTTCTAGATTCCTGAGCAATATACTCATTGCCAAAATTCCAGAAATGAAGTAGGTAATTTTACCTGTCACATTCTACAATGAGAAGTATTTTGAAGTCAACCCCTCCATATGAGCATATGTATTTCAGTTAGCAACAAATGGCATATCAACCTTGCTGTATTTTCTACTGCTTTACCTTTCTTCCATGATGTTATACATTGTCACTCATTCCCAAAGACAAACGAACATTCTTTTAAAATATATGAAATGTGTTATGAACTATTGAATAAACCCTGTATTTATAATATCAGAGCAGAATTATCCAATTATTCAATTAAGCCCATCATACCCAGAATCTAAGATATATATGATAGACAACATGGAATATACTTACAAATTTTTTTGCAGAAATTTGTCCCCAAGAACACACTTTCCCTTACAAGTAAAATTGCTTCATTTCACACTGTCTATCAAACAGTTATGTTCAGGTTGGTGGCCTCCTTGTTGCCTCAGCAACAAAACTGGTACAATACTCTGGAAATATGTGGGGAATTAGATTTTCCTTGGTTTTTTTCCGGGCTGTGAGGCCATGTTCTGGAATAGTTTCTTTCTGACATTTCGCTTGCATCTGTGGCTGGCATCTTCAGAGAATGGCTGGGTAGGAGTGTATGTGGAGGTTATATGCTGTGAACCCCTGTAGGGTAGTGTATGTAAATTTGTGTAATTGAATGGTTACAATTACAGAGGGGTGGGGTATAAATAAATTTTATTATTATTATATTATTATTAGTTTCTGGGTATAGAAATGCAAGGTTCGTTAGTGTCTGTTTGGCTAATGGTTGGTTGATGGGCCATTATCTGCTGGGACTCCCCTTGTACCTGGGTGGAATTCCTTTGTAAGTGCTGAGTTTTATTCTATCGTTCTTCAAAACTGGGAGCCAGATTTTGTTTACTTTTAAGGTTTCTTCTTTCCTGTTGGAGTTGTCCAAGTGTTTGTGGACTTCAATTGCTTCCCTATGCATTCTGACATGATAGTTGTTCGCCTGGTTCAGAATTTTGTGTCCAAGTTGGTTTATCACATGTTTTGCTACTGATGATTTTTCTGGCTGGCCCAGTCTGCAGTGTCTCTCATGTTCCTTGATTCGTGTTTGAGCACTACGTTTAGTGGTCCCTATGTAAACTTGTCCACAACTGCATGGTATGCGGTAAACTCCTGCACCAACAAAGAAAATCCAAGAATACCAATCTGCCCCCATTACGCACAGCCGTTGTGGGTGAGATTGGCCTTTGCCACTCTGGAGGGCGGAGACCACGCCTGATGTCAGGAAGGGGGCGGGGTGGAGCAGGAGGCCTATTTAAGGCTGCTCCGCCCCTCCACTCCCTCTTCATGATTGAATGGAGCAGACAGCGAGATTCTTCGGAAGGACATTATTGCAGGGAGTACCTGGGCTGGGCGGGTGGTCTGGCCACCCATTGGGGTGGTGTTGCTGCATGTTGCTGTTTTCTCTTGGGGAGGGTGGCAGGTGCTTGGCTCCGCTTCGCCCCAATTGGCTGCTTCTGGTGGCATGCGGTGGTGCGGCCGCTGATTTTCCCCTTGGAGGGTTGCTGGTGAGCGGCTTCACTGAGCCTCAATTCCGGGAGGGTTGGCGGCGCGTGGCTCTGCTGGGCCCCAATCAGCCACTTCCGGCGGCATGCAGTGGTGCAGCTGCTGCTTTTCCCCGAGGGGAGTTGCTGGTGCATGGCTCCACTGAGCCTCGATTCCGGGGAAGGGTTGCCGGCGCATCGATTGGCTAGGCCACAATCGGCTGCTTCCAGCGGCACGCAGCGGTGTGGCCACTAAATTTTCCTGGGGAGGGTTGCTGGCGCACAGCTTCACCGACCCCCAATTGGCAGCTTGTGGCTGTGTGCAGCGGCACAGCTGCTGTCTTTTCTAGGGCATTCACTCGGCTTCCTAGTTAGGCCTTCTTTCAGGGAGGGTGGCCACCGGGGTCCTAATCAGCCACTAGTGGTGGTGCGTGGTGGCGCAGCTGCCATTTTTTCATTGCGGCTTCCTGGCTGGGTCTGGGGATCCGGGCCTTGCCACATGGAGCGGGACCGCTTCGGCCGTTACAGGCCATCGTCGCAGCGTCTGGGGAAGAGGGTGCGGCAGCACGGCCATGAGTTAGTGCTTCTGGTGAGCTGGTTTTGGGGCGGGGTGATGCCTGGGCCTGGGCCGCAGTATATTTGATTTGGGTGTGCCTTGGCCACATGGCCGTATCTAGGCCTTATACGCTCATCCTCGTTGTGCCTGTAGGGGCTGTAGGCCTGGTTGCCCCCTGCTGGTGGCCTGCTGCCAGAGCCTACTCGGCCACGTGGCCTTATCTAGGCCTCTTGTGCTAGGCATAGGCCTTGAGGCCCCCTGTGGGTTGCTTGGCCTCGAAGCCTGCTGTTTGTTTCGGGCCTACTACATCAGCCATCATCCAGCTTTAGGGCATCCTGTATTGTTCTGGGTCTGGGGGCTCCTATATATTTGATTAAAATACTATAAATACACACACACACACACACACACACATATTAATAGTAATAATAATAATAACAATAACAGATTGGTAATAGTGTGCGCCTTTGTAGTTGGGCTTGTCATGGCCCCTAAGAAGGGTAAAGTGGGGGCAAGAGCAAGGGCCCTGCCTCTAAGGTAAACAGGCCTCACTAGCCGGCTGCACCCATTTCATCTAGGAATAGTGAGGAGGATCTCCCATGGCACGCTATATTGGATAGGATCAGGAAGCTAGAGGAGGTTCATGGGGTTCCCAGTGCAGCAAATCCTAATGAAGGTAAGCAAGGTAAGAAGAGCAAAATTTCTCATGATATTCTTGCTCGTTTGGATACTCTAGAACGAAAGGCACAGTCTGATGGGGCTTCAGGATCCAAGGAAGTTGGCAATCCTGCAGAACTTGAACCACCAGGTACCGTGGACCAGCCGGCGGATATTGCAGAACCTTCGTTTCTGGGATGTGAGTGCACAGATAATTATGCATCACAAATGGTCAGCTCATTTTGGCCTTGAGAGAGGTTGCCAATGGCTGCTCAGGGTGATGGTGCCTGGGCACCTGGAAGCAGTATGGCAAAATATCTGGGGTGGCCCATGCCACAGTCTGCCCTGGGCTGGCTGCCTCCCCAATGGTCCAGCTGGATGCCGTGGGGGATGGGGCCATATTCACCTGGCCCTTCCAGTAACTAGCCTGCACAAGGGACACCGCCAACAGCAGGTTATGATGTATTGGCGTATGGGGCCATCCTGTTTGGTGAATTTGCCCTACCACTGGGTGATCACAGTCCACTCGGGACAAAATTATTAAGGGCAAATATGTAGATGTCTTCTCCTTGCTGTATCGAGAGCTACAAAAGAAAGATAAGGATGAACTAGATGACAAGGAGAAGGAAAAGATCAAGAAAAGAAAGGTAGAGTGCACCTGGGCCAATTGGCTGTCAGGTTTTCTGATATTTGCCGGGGTTCTGGTGAAGTCTCAACCCCAACGTGCAGCAGCCCTCATTCAGTACATGGATATTATTCACAGGGCCTATACTGATTATGCCAGGCCAGCATGGCTGTTATAAAATGAGGTATTTCATATGTGGGCCGCCATCTATCCCTCGCTACGTTGGGACATGATGCACCCACAATTATGGATGCAACTTATGACCCCGGCAAGGCTAATACAAGGCGAGAGGACCCACAGTGGCCACCTTGTACAAAAACGGCCTATGGTGCCTCCTCAAAGGACAATACAGGGAGCTGCCCAAAGTCAGAAGCTCTTGTGCTGGGACTTCTCTTCCCAAGGGATTTGTAACTGGGAGCCCTGCAGATATAGCCATGAGTGCTCCATCTGCGGGGCTTCGCATTCATTTTGCAACTGCCCCAGAGGGATGGGTTCCTTTTGAGGGGCAAGGGGAGGTCAAGGAGGACTCAAGGGTGGAAGAAGCTTGACTCCAGCTCAAAAAGGGTCCCATCCCAATTAAGTTGGGAGTATTGAGCCTTTGGCTTAGCTTTTATCCAAATAAGGATGCAGCTAGTTATTTGTACAATGGTTTTAAAGTTGGGTTTAGAATTCCTTTTCGGGGCCCTAGATGGGCCTACAAAGTCCACAATTTGAGGTCAATTAAGGGTATGGAATCAATTGTTAGAGCCAAGATTGAGAAGGAAGTTTTGGAAAGTAGGGTGGTGGGACCGTTTAGTGAGCCACCAGTGCCTAACTTGTGTGTTTCCCCTTTGGGGGTGGTACCCAAGAAGGTACCGGGGGAGTTTAGGTTAATTCATCACTTGTCCTACCCCAAGGGTGAATCTGTGAATGATTTCATCCCCGTCAAGTTGTGTACAGTTAAATACACCTCATTTGATGCCGCCATTCAGGAAGTCCGAAGGCATGGCCCAGGAGCCGAGCTGGCCAAATGCGATATTAAGTCTGCATTTCGCCTTCTACCAGTGCACCCTGGGGATTTTGAGCTTTTGGGGTTTTGTTTTGAGGATTTTGCTCTTCCCATGGGTTGCTCTGTTTTGTGCAATGCATTTGAGATGTTTAGCACATTTTTGGAATGGGCATTGAGGGCTAGGACAGGTATGTCTGATATTGTACATTACCTGGACAATTTCCTTTTTATTGGCGAAGCAAGCTCTGGCTGATGCAACTATTTATTGCACCAGTTTGAGCTGCTTTCAGGGGAGTTAGGCGTTCCCTTGGCCCCAGAAAAGACGGAGGGTCCTGCGCTGCAGCTCACCTACTTTGGCATTGAGATTGACACGGTCAGTCAACTCTGCTGCTTGGCTGCCACCAAGGTGGCTGATCTGTATGCGAGGCTTTCAACCTTCATTGCCCTTAAAAAAGCTAGCCTTAGAGAGTTCCAGGTTCTGATCGGACACCTAAACTTTGCTTGCAAAGTTGTGGCTCCGGCAGGGCTTTTCTACGCCGATTGTATTATGCCATTAAAGGTGTTTCCCTGCCCCACCACATGATTCACATCACATCAGATATTCGTGATGATCTTCATGTTTGGCAGGTATTCTTAGATCAGTTTAATGGGGTTTCATTTTGGTGGGAGGACAGAAAATTATAAGGGCACTGCAAATTGCCTCGGATGCCGCAGGAACTGTAGGTTTTGGAGTTTATTTCACGGGCTGTTGGTGTGTGAGTCAATGGCCCCAGGAGTGGATTACGTCCGAAATAGCCAGGGACCTAACCTTCCTGGAATTTTTTCCGATTCTGGTTGCCATTCACCTTTGGGCGGCGGAACTGGCAAATTCCACTGTGCACTTTTGGTGTGACAACATGTCCACAGTCCACGTCATAAATTCTGTGATTTCCAGATCCTGCTGGGTCATGTGGCTGGTTCATGCCTTCACTTTGCAATGTTTACAGCACAACATTTTGTTTGTGGCCCGGCATGTGGCGGGCGTTGACAATGGCATCACTGACGCTCTCTCCCGCATGCAGATGGAGCACTTCAAAGAATTGGATCCCGACGCGATGCCTGAAGTCGAGCCGATGCTGGCAGACCTGTGGACGATTGGGAGGTTGAGCTGATCAGGTCGTTAGGTATGTCCTTGGTACCTTCCACTAGGAAGAGTTACACTCGGGCGGTGCATGAGTTCAGCCAATTTGGGCTGCAAGAGGGGTGGCATCCGGGTACATCAGTACCCGTGCCACTGTTGTTAAAGTTCTGTGTCCACTTGCACCACAGGGGATTGGCCCCGCAGTCCATACACTCCAGGTTGTCTGCTCTGGCCTTTTGGCTAAAGGCAAGGGGGTTCGAAGACACTACAAATCATTTTACTATACACAAAGTTATAGAAGGTTGGGCTAGGGAAAGAGGGAAAATAAAAGACAAGAGGGCCACGCTTTCCCCCGGGGTCCTGCGGGGACTTTTTGGCACTTGGCCCAACATTTGCACTTCACCCTACAAGCAACTGCTTTTTTCATGCTGCAATGCTCATCGCATTCTTTGGTGCCTTACGTATCAGTGAGCTGGTTCGGGCATCCAAGAATGATCAGACTGACCGGGCCTTGGAGCTTTGGGATGTAGAGTTGGGTGACCAGCATGTGCTACTTAGGTTACAATCTTCTAAAACAGATCAAAGGAGCTTAGGTGCACAATGCAGGCTCTATGCCTGTACTCAAGGGGACATCTGCCATGTATGAGCCTTGAGGCACTATATGTTGGAAAGAGGGCCTACACAGGGACCATTGTTTGTGCATGCCAACAGTTTCCTACTAACCAAGTTTCAGTTTTGGGCAGTAACGGCCAAGGCCTTGGAAATGCTGGCCTGAAAGGTAGGCGTTTCGGGACACACTCTTTTCAGATTGGAGCAGCATCCACAGCTGCAGCTCTTGGATTTCATCCCCAGGCAATTCGAAGGATTGGCCGTTGGCATTCTTCCACTTATCGGAGGTACGTCAGACCACTGCAATATTAACATGTTGTCTTTTCTTGTTTTTACAGGTCCTGGGCTGATGCTGGTGAGACGGCGGGTAATCGTATGCAGCCACAATATGGTCTACTGGGCAGCGCAACAGGCCCGATTGAGCCATTTTGGACCTCACCTCATCCTGGGGGACCAGTTGATTGTTGAGAGGTTGGGAAGGAGGGGCCTCCGTTGGCACAGCCTGTTGCCATTATTGTTCGATGAACGCCACGGACCCCCTCCTGATGTTCTCATCCTCCACCTCAGTGGAAACAATTTGGGCTTATTAAAAGGGAAGGCTTTAGTCCTTCAGGTGATCAATGACATGTGGCTAATCCGGTCAAGGTGGCCAGAAGTTACCATCATGTGGCCTGCCATTTTACTCCGACAGGTTTGGAGAGGGAATGGAGATCCCTGTTTGATTGATAGAGTGCAGCACAGAGCTAACAGAGAAATTAAAAATGCTCTCGCCAAGGGTTTGGGTTGGTACATCCTGCATCCCGACATAGTATTCAAAAGGCCCGAGGTCTACCGAGTTGATGGGGTACACCTGTCGGATGTGGGAAATGCAATTTTTCTGGCTGATCTTCAAGGGGGGTTGAGAGACCTGTTGGTCAGGCTGGTGGGGATATAGGGACTAAGCGGACGCTTGACCCTATTCATGGCCTGAAATTTGGGGGGGGGCATAGGTTCGATGTGTACTTTGGCACCTATTTGAGTGAAGGGAGGGTCTCTGGAACGACCAATAAAGTCATGGGACTTAGCAGAAGGGAAGGAGGTCCACCTTGGGGCTGGCCTGAGGGATAATCCCCCACCCTAATCCATGCGGCTTGAGTGGGGGACTTTTGGGTTGGACTTCCAGACACGGGCTGGCTTGAGAGCAACCCCAATGCTGGGGTTCCTCTCGAAGGTTCAGGTGCTCACCCGGGGAAGCTGGGGGGTAAGGTCTCAGTTAGACCTACGGCCTCAGCTGCTCCCTCACTGGGTTGCCTCCCCACAATGAAGATCTTAGAGGGCTTAAATAGGTAGGGTTCAATAAAGACCCTTTATTTCACCCATATATCTTGTGTCTAGTCTCTTTATTCCCTGAGTTGAGTGGCAAATGCTATGCTCATTATGCTTACAGACCAACCAAGAAAATGCAAGAAATGTTATGCTCAGTGAAGGCCAAAAGAGACCCTCTCACAGCTGCAGGAGTTTACTGCATACCATGCAGCTGTGGACAAGTTTACATAGGGACAACTAAACGCAGTGTTCAAACATGAATCAAGGAACATGAGAGATACTGCATACTCCCCAACAGAGGTTCAACAGCACATAAACTCCACACACACACCTACCCAACCATTCTCTGAGGATGCTAGCCACAGATGCAGGTGAAACATCAGAAAGAAACTATTCCAGAACATGGCCCTCACAGCCTGGAAAAAAAAACAAGGAAAATCTATGGATGCCGGCCGTGAAAGCCTTCAACTTCACATGTGGGGAATTCCCTGGTACCAATGTTCATATTTCTCACAATCAAATTGGTGATTCTTGTCCAGCTTGAAGATTTTCTTCCCTAGGATGTTGAATTTATGATACTGGCACAGTTCACCAGAGGAAATGCCAGGAGGGTACATTCCTATCTCATTTTGCCATCACTAAAACTTCTGATGCATATACTATTGTTTATGTTTTAATTGCACAGTTATTTTAATGTGTTAGATAATTAAAGGCCAGAATTGTTCCTTTTAGCATTGATATCCTGCATAGGAAATGGTGCAGTTCATTCTACCCACACAGTTGAATTATGGACTGCTCGTTTTACAAAGTCAGTTTCTTACTTGCGCCATTCCTATACATATCTATAATGCAGATTAAAAATACAGCTAAAGTCTTTGAAAGCCAATTCCATGTGCTTTTATGATTTCAAAGTGCTGACATAACCTTGTTCATTTGCAGTGGTGCTTTAGGGGATGGACTTGTAAAGAAACTAAGCAAATACTGAATGTGTACGCAGACTGCAACAAGAAATTTGAAGGCGGGCAGTAATACCAGATGGGATGAAACGTAAGTTTGTTGCCTCCCCCCCCCCCCAAAAAAAAAGGTTATGTTCAGGTCTTTCCCTACTCGCATCACTGTAAGTAAATTCTACTTATCTTGTGTCCTGGTTTTATAATACTGTATAATTTCTTACCTCTGGTTAACTTCATTGGCTGTCACAGTAGAAGCTGCTATATTAGCAGAGGCTGATCCTATGTAAGCGTGCCAGTGTATCCTCTCTAGGCATTAGCCAGAAGGTCATAGGAGCTATCCAAGGTTTTGGGCCTAATTTTAGGATAGTGTTCAGCACATTGGATAGCTCCTTTGACCTTTATGCTAAAGCCTAGAGTGGATTCACTGCTGGCATATGGACAAGGGAGTCACCATCAACATACATCAATATTGTAATGACTTCTAGATGTAAGATATGTTGAAACTCCTTCAGTGAATACCAGTCATCATAGCTGTATTAAATCTAGCATCAGATAGCTGTATTAGATCTAGCCCTCATGTGCCTGTTGGGGAGGAAAAGGGTGCTGGACTATATAGGCATTTTGTCTGATTCAGGAGAGTGATTCCGGACAAGACAGAAGAGGAAGAACACATGAGAAATGCTAATTTTGCTGCATATCCTTGTTCTACACCGGCACGGCTGCCCTGACGTGGGAGGCCTGCTGGGTCTTGGAGGGACGTTAAGCAGACAGCAATAACATTCAGCTGTTGTGGTCTTGAATAAGATACCCTTTACTGAATGCAGCGAATAGATAGGCAAACAGGCACTGCTGACTGATTCAGGGAAATAGACACAAGAAATGGGATGAAATAAAAGGGCTTTTATTTAACCCTACCTATTTAATACCCCCTAAATCTTCAGTGTGGGGAGGCAATCTAGTGTGGGAGCAGCTGGGGCAGTTTGTCCATCCAAGAGTTATACTCCTCAGCTTCCTCGGGCTAACACCTGATCCCTAGAGAGGAACCCCAATGAATGGAGTTGCTCCCCAGCCAGCTTGCATCTGGAAGGTCAACCCGCACGGATTAAGGTGAGGGGTTATCCTTCAGGTCAACCCCAAGGTGGGTCTCCTTCACTTCCCTAAGTCACACAATCTAAAGTCGGCCATTCCAGAGACCCTACTTTCACCAAAATTGGTGCTAATGTGCTCACTGAAAGCTATGCTTCTCCCTTTCCCGTCATAGATAAGCGGCAAGCTTCTTCCCCACCCCTCATTGGTTTGTTTTGGAAAACCTCAAAGTCATGTTAACTTCATGCGATTTCAAAATCACATCTCTCAACTCCCAAGCTCTGTGAGAACCATCATTCCTTGATGCCCGTGCAATTTCACTAACCCACAGGACACCAAAGAACGCTGTGAGCATAGCTGCCTGAAAAAGCAGTGCCTCATAAGGCAATATGCAGATATCTGCCCAAGTTTCACGTAAGCCCTTCAAAATAGCAGGGGAAAGAGGGACCCTAGTGTCTACGCTCCTGCTCCATTCCCTAGTCCATCCTTCTAGAGCTTTTTGAATATGAAAATCCCCAGTGGTATCTGCCATCCCTTGGGCTTTCAGTCAGAAGGCAATAGAAGATAACCTAATCCTTATGGACTGTGGCACCAAACCCTTGTGATACAAGAAGACACAAAACTATAATAATTGTGTCACTGGCACAGGAATGCCCTGCTGTAAACCCTCCTGCTCCCTAAAACTAAAAAATTCCTGAAGGGCCTTAGTGTAATCTTTTTTAGTACTGGGCACTATGGTCATCCCCCATGCCCTCCAAATGTTGGGTTCCCAAGCTTCCACAGGCTTACTGGCATTCGGTCACCAACGGGTGCCACGGCTTGAGCCACTACAAGGTAAAAGCTTGCATGAGCTTCATTACACATGGAGATTTGGATGTCAAGGAGTTTATTACCTGGACCGCAGCTAAATTGTCACACCAAAAGTGTACCGATGAGTTAATCAACGCATCAGCCCAGATGGTGGACACTACCAAAACTGGAAAAATATCCCAAAAAGTCAGATCAGCTGTGATGCCAGAGGCATTCCCATCAGGTGGCCATGTACTAGCACACCAATATCTTCCGAACTAAACTCTGAATCCAATTGAACCAGCAGCATCAGAAGGAATCTGAAACATGCCCTGCAGGTTGCATTCCTCACACCAAAAATGAAATGCCATTAAATTGGGCCAAAATTTCTTGCTACATGTGCAAGTCCTTGCGGATTTCTGCTGTAATCTGAATTTTATAGTAGGGCAACATAGCCCCTTGAATGGCATCACATAACTGGAGCAGGAAAGCCCTACCTGGTGATACTACCTTAAAGGTGAAATTCAAGTGTCCAATCAGAACCTGAAATTCCTTGAGGGTAGCCTTGTGTCTGACCATAAAAATGGAAAACCTTTCCCTAAACTCCATGACCTTAACCTCAGGTAACCTACCTTGCTGATTAATAGTGTCAATCTCAATCCCCAAGAATGTTAGGCATTGAGATGGACCCTCAATTTTCTCAGAAGCCAGGGGAACCCCCAATTCCTTAGACATCTGCTCAAACTGGCGTAATAGGTAAATATATTCCCCTAACTCATATCCACCTATAAACAAAAAATCGTCCAAATAATGGACAACTCCTAGAAGCCCTGCCCTGGTTTTTAATGCCCACTCCAGAAATATGTTGAAGGTCTCAAAGGCATTGCATGAGACCGAACAGCCAATAGGAAGGGCTCAGTCCATATAGAAACACCCTTCAGACCGGAAACCTGACAACTCTAAGTCATCAGGATGAGCTGGCAGCAAGCAACATGCCAATTTGATATCACATTTCGCCAGCTCAGCCCCCAAATCGTGCCAGCGGATCTCCCTAATAGCAGCATCAAAGGACGTATATCTCACCGTGCACAGCTCAGGTGGTATGGAGTCATTGACAGACTCCCCTCTTGGGTAAGATAAAATTATGAATAAGCCTAAAGTTGCCTTGAGCCTTCTTCAGCACTATACCCAGTGGCAAAACCCTAAGGTTTGGCATTGGGGGTTTAAAAAAGGGGGCAACCACTCCTCCTTCCAAGACTTATTTGAGGATCTTATCCAATACAATGCCTTCCTTGCCCTTAACCAATATTAAATTATGTGCCATATAAGGATGCCTAACCCCTTGAAAAGGAATTTTAAAACCCAAATGACCCCCCTGAAATAAATAAGTGGCTGCCCGCCTATCCAGGTACAGCTTCATTCACCTTTCCAATACCTCCAGTCTAATTAGACTGGGGCCCTTTTGGATTCTGGCTGGCAGTACCTCCTCCCTGACTTCCTGCTGGGGAACCTTTGCTCCCCCAAAACTGCCCTCTACCTCCACTGCAGTTTTGAAAACAATGGGAAGCCCTGCAGATAGAGAACTCATGGCTGAATCTGCAAGGCTTCCTGTTGCAAATCCCATGAGAGCTAAAATCTGAGCAAATAAGTTTTTGATCCTGACTAGTAACAGCAGGAACATGAGCTGATGTACCAACCATGCCCTGAATCAGATGACCACTGTGAGTCCATTTTCCCTGGACTGGTCTTGCAGGGGTCATAATTGTGGATGCATCATATCCCACCTCAATGTGGGATAAACTGCAGCCTGCATTCGAAAGGCTTCATTGTACAGAAGCCAAACCGAGCCAGCAAAATCTACATAGATACTGTGAATTATGTCTATGTATTGAAAAAGAGGAACCACCCACAGAGGCTGGGACTTAGCTATCACACCAGCCAAAATTAAAAAAACCTGTCAGACAATTAGTCCAGTTACATTCTACCTTCCTCTTTTTAATTTCTGTTTTTCTTAATTATCCATCTCTTCCCTATCTTTTTTCCCCTACTTTTCTATAAAGAAGGGAAAAAGCATCCACATATTCCCCTTTTAAGATCTTGTCCCTAGTGGACTGTAATAAATGATCCCCCAGGGGAAGGGACACTTCCCCAAAAGCGATGGCTGAATAGGCCACAGCTTTGTACCCCATCACTTGGGAAGTCCCAGGCAATGTGTGGCCTCCCCCTGGGGCACCCCTGACCATCCCTGTCACATATGGTGACCAGGGTAACTCTTGCAGAGTACACCAATTAAACACTGGTTGAGCCATAGGCCAGCTCACATGTGCTGCCTGCACCCCTATCATGTGTGATGTGTCAGTAGCTGAGTGTGACAGCCAAACACCTCATGGTCACATAGGGCCAACAGGATAAGTCAGTATGTCCCCAGAGGACTCACCTGGAAGCTTTGGGGTCCCAGCCACATCTGGTGGTGGTTCAGGTATCTCCACTGGTGCCACTTTGACTGCAGTATCACCTTCCACTGGCCTGGATCCACCAGCCCCTTCAGTGTTAACGGTCCTCTCTTAGGGCATCTAAGCAAGCCAAAATTTCATGAGAAACTTTGTATTTTTTACCCTGGCACCTCAACCTCTGTACTGGACCTGAACCTGCCACCTCATGGACCCTCTCTAAATTCATCATCCACTCCAGGATTGCCTGACATGGTATCTGCTCCACCTCCTCACTGGAAGAGTTAAGATATGGGACAGCCAGTCGCTTAGGTGCAGGCTCCTTCCATTTACATCCCCCTTTACATTTTTTAGGTGCCATTATAACCATCCTAACAATCTAATATAAGATATGAGCTAAGGAGATAACCTGACATGCAAACACCTAGGCCCCCTAATCCACCCTAATCCACCACCTAAAACAGTATACAGCCCTTTTAGCATATAATGAGCAATTAGTTATATCCAAATATACCTCTATTAAGGCTATTATTATTATTGTTATTGTTATTGTTATTATTAATATTGTCAATTCAAAAGGCCTACACTCCTGCAGGCCTTAGGCCCAGTAGGCTTACAGGCCCAAGGTCCAAAAGGTCCAACCCAACCAAACAAACAACTGTTGTTGTTGTTGTTGTGGTTGTTGTTGTTGAGCTGTTTGGGCTGGAAGTCAACCTGGAGAAAACGGAAGTTCTTTACCAGCCTGCACCACAGGACGAACACCACTATCCCCACATTGCCGTTGGCAACTCTAAGCTTAAGTCTGTTTAGCAGTACACCTACCTGGGAAGCATCATCTCCTCAGATGCCAAGATTGATAAAGAGATCGATCTCAGATTAGCAAAGTCACATAGTACATTTGGAAGACTTTACAAAAGAGTCTGGAGTAATAAACACCTGAGGTGAAGCACAAAAATCAGTGTGTATAGAACCATTGTGCTGTCTATTCTCCTTTATGGGTCTGAAAAATGGCTCACCTATTGCCACCATTTACGACTCCTCAAACGCTTCCATCAGCACTGTTTACACACAATCCTAAATATACACTGGGCTGACTATGTGATGAATGTTGCTGTCCTTGAGCAAGCAGGGATCAACAGCATTGAGGCCATGATATTGAGAACACAGCTGCGCTGGGCAGGGCATGTTTCTAGGATGGAGGACCATCGCCTCCCAAAAATAGTACTCTATGGTGAACTCGCCACGAGTCAGCGTAAGAGGGGCACTCCCAAAAAGCGATACAAGGACTCCCTGAAACAACATCTCAGGCTCAACCAAATTGATCACCAACAATGGTCCGCCCTGGCCTCACATCGGGAGGCATGGAGACACACTATCCACAATGCGGCAGCCTTATTTGAGAACTCACGCCGCACAAGTCTTGAAGAGAAATGACAATGCAGAAAGAATCATAACCTGGAAACATCACCCAAGGAAACCTTCTGCTGTGCTTTCTTCAACCGGACTTGTCTATCTCGGATTGGCCTTTTTAGTCATCAGCACGCTTGCAGAAAACGTGGGATGAGTCCTTCCTGAATCTTCGTTTGCGAAGAAAAGCCAGAGATAGAGAGAGAGAGAGAGATTGTTGTTGTTGTTGACAGTAGGCCTGTCAGGGTAGGCCCAATATACCTTACAGGACCATTCCCAGTAGGCCCAAGCCAGCTGACAAAGACCCACTAGGCCCCACTAGGCCGCACCATGCGCCAGGCCCAAATGGCTAGGCCTTACCACATGCTAGGCCAAACACGCTGGATGGGCACTAGTCAGCCCACTAATTTGACAAATACATGGCAGCAGCCCACTCCAATGTAGGCCTGGGCCCAACAACTCTGCTCCACCGGCTGCTCTGAGGCACAAGGAAGATGAAGCTGAAGCCCCACCTCCCAGTAGGTTACACAGGCCCCTCGCATTACCTTGCATGCTTTTCGTGCCAAAAGCCTCACCTGTGACTACCATGGTGACTGTCCAAATCCACCCACCCAAACCCATGGCCAAACTGGGTGCAAGTGCCCAGGCTGTGGGAACCCCTGACCATCCCACTCCCAGGGCAACAGCCATCATCCTTCCCCCTAACCTGATAGGACTCCAACCAAAGGTGGACCACTTGCAAGGGAAGCAACCTCTCCCTATGAACAAGGAGGATGACCCCCCCCCCGCTGTGAGGATCCCACCTGGAACCACCCACCCTGATCCAGAACCTGGCCCGTTGGCCTGCTCACACTCCAACAGTCCTGCACCACTCTGTCCAGCACCCGTAGATCACCAACACCCATCTCCAGACTGAGCTCTCCTCCTGGACACCGCTCTTTGCTTGTTCTCCTCCTCTCAACTCTTGACTCATTCCTTTGAACTGCTCCCCACTTTAAGCAGCCTCTATCACTGCTGCCACTCGCTGGGATGCCAAATTCAAAAGAGGGAGAAGTGAGGGGCGGCAGGTCCTTAAGTAGCCTCTGCCCCCCACCCCTCGCTTCTTGTTGATGGCGTGCATGCATGATGCCAAGGTAAGGCCTCATTTCCCTCCCTTGCATGCAGCAAAGGAGGCTCCCTCTCCTATTGCCCTGCTGAATGGAGGGGAGCCTGATTGTACTGGTTAATCAATATAGAATCAATATAGAAAAAGATAAAAGCAAAGAAAATGCACACACCCTTCAGAGCTATACGCTGGAAAGGAGAGAGACAGTGTGTCTCAAAACCCACCCTCTCTTATATAGATTTTACTTTCACAAGCAATATACAAAGAAACAAAACTTATGGAAAACAAAACTTATGGACAAAACTTGTTAGTGGGAAAGAAAATGTTTGCACTCCAATTAGTGGGCCAGGTGTCTAAACATCCTTATCTTCTAGGCTGTGCTGTCTCTCTTTTCCCTATGAGAAACTGCTTCTTGACCTTCTCATCAGAAAACAAGGCCTAGCATGTTCTCATGAATCCTGACTAGGTCAGCATGCAGGGTGTAACAATCCTATTGTCTTTCTAATGTGTTCTACTCTTGCTGTCAGGATTAAGGAATATGCAAGTCATGCAATACACCAGCAAATTGAATTCAGTGGAGATGTTTTCACTCAACCCTCCATTTCCCTTACCTTAAATTCCCTATTGGATCGTTGAATCTCTCTGTCTTTACCCTGGATACAAAGGAGACTCAATTTCAGGAATAATGCTAGTAGCTAAGTCCTTATTTTGGGGAAGAACTGAAAACTCAATTTTGTTGGGTTGGGCCAAGTCTAATGTAAGCCACTTTTGGACCAAAACTGCCTGATACATTTATTGAAAGAAAAGCAGGATCCACAAGAAAGGGAGCACCCTGGAACAAAATGGAGAAAAAATTAAAGAGTGAGATTAAAAACAGTACAACACAGTCAAGTCAAGAACCTGAATACAGGAGCTGACTAAAACACAACTAGCCATACAGCTACTATTTTGGTCTCCTACTACCATCTAATCTGCTGTAGTTTTCTGACAATGAGTGGCCCATTGGGTCTCTAAAATATCAAAATGTCATCACTTCTGTGTCATCCTGTATTTTTGTGAGCACATGTTTTTGAAAATCTCCATTTGAAAATCTCCATTTGAAAGCAAGTTCAGGTATCAACTATTCCATTTTCAAATTCAGCCATATGGCAGCCATGCAAAGGATGTTCACCCTAGTACAGTGAAGCATAACATAAATTACCAAGGTCATAAACCATGAGGATTTGGTGGACAGTGAAATATGGACTTGTTGTTATGCCACTACTCTAACGTGCCAAACCTAAACTCATCCCATTTATGATAAGTTTCTGAACACACTGAAAACACATTCAGGTTGGTCTCTGCATTAAACAGCTTTGTGTTCTAAGTGCAAGGTCAAAGAAAGAAAGATGAAGGAACTGAGAAGAAGCAGAAGACAGTGGAGCAAAAGGGTACCAGAATGCATTGAAACCATATGAATATTTGGTGATATCGAGCACCTTTTCAGTATTTTGTTCAGCTGGGTTGAATATGATGCTTTCAAAGCAAATATTGACATGAAAGAGGATCCAGTGTTTTCATCACCGTGTTTACTTAGCATATTGCTTTTGAGTGCCTTCAATTCATTTCCGATTTATGGAGAACTTAAGGTGAACCTATCATGGGGTTTTCCGAAATGGAGAGTATATGACTTGTGCAAAATCACTGGGCGACTTTGCAAGTCACTGACTTGTGGGGATTCAAGTCCTGATCTCCACTGTCATAGTCCAATGCTCAAACCACTATGCCACACTGAAAATGTCTCAATGTTAATACAGAATATAATTCTTTATAACTGAATTGTAAATGAAGTTCTACAGCATGTGAGTCAGCTGGATACCAATTTCCAAGATAAGCATCCTACTCCTCTGTTTAGGCAGACTGTGGAAATGGGATTTCAGCCACCTAATCCAAATATGTCAAAAATTTAAGTAATGAGTGATGCTATGCGGGATAATGGGCAAAGGGCAAAGATTATGTTTGAAATGGATCCTTGTAATCAAGGACTGAAAGGTCAAGAGATTCCAAAGCTCTATGCTTCAACACTCCTAAGGGCATCTTTGAATTATTTTTGTTTGCTTACTTTCTATATAACTCAGAAGAAACAGTAGTTCATACTTTATTTCTTGCAATGTTCTTTGACCCTTTCACAATATACAGTCACCTTGAAGAACACAGATCATTAAGATAAATAATCTGCACTGATAAAATAGATAACCTTATTTTGAAATAAAAAAAGGGTTGTGTGATCTCTTTCCATTCCAATTTCCCTCCCCATTTCTATCTGCTTTCTTTTCATCTCCATTGATCTTGGGATGCTCCATCTAGGTTCGTAGGATTACACCAAAGATATGTTAAAATCCGCTTTTTAAAAAAACAACTAATTCTACCTGACCAGTAATATAAGGCAGGCTTCAAAAATCTGGTGCTCTCAATACTGGCTGGGGAATTACAGAACGGCACCAGGTTTGGGTAAGCTGGTCTAAGGCTGTCAACTCTAACCCATTTATGCTAGATAATTCAAGAACGCTCAGTAACTGGATCTGAACATCTTGCATCTCCTTTGGAACATGTATGTTGAACATGCCCATTGTGTAGGCTTTGGCAGTGTCCTATACACTTCTAACATAGTGTAGTAGCTCTATAACCGGCATAGTTACATTGGCTCTCATAGTTACACAACTGATGTTGATACAATGGATGTCATGACCTTGAGCTCACTTGGTTTAACATGTGAAGGAACTGTGGACACACAATATTCCTGCCCACTCAGTATTCAACCTTCTGGAGTAGTCTTATGTTCATTGACTTCAATGTGAAGAGACGGAGGTCAAGACATGCATGCCTATCCTTCCCACATTTAGTCTTCACAATAGCAAAGGTATCAACAGTTGTTGTTGTGTGCCTTCAAGTTGTTTTTGACTTATGATGGCCCTAAGGTGAACCTATCACAGGGTTTTCTGAGGCTGAGAGTATGTGACTTGCCCAAGGTCATCCAGTGGGTTTTCATGGCTGAGTGGGGATTTGAACCCTAGTCTCCAGTGTTGTAGTCCAATGCATAAACCACTATGCCATGCTGGAAAAAGTTTGGGACTAGTTCACTAATATATTTCATAAGCAGAGCAATATATAATGTTTCATCATAAATGATGGATCAGTCCAATACAGGTTTACTTAGATATAAAATCAGCTGTATTCAGTGGGACTTATTCCCATGTGAGACAAAGGACATTTTCAGATGATCCTTGCAGCGCAAGAATCGAGCAGGAGAGGTTCGTAGCAGCAGCACGGCAGGGGGTCAATTTCGGACGTCGCCGTCCCTGCTGCAAAACTGTCCGTCTCTCTTCCACTTAGGGTTGGAGCCTGCCATGCCATATTCGGCCAGATTTTATTCACAGAGGTTGTCTGTGAATAAAATCTGGCCAAATATAGCGTGACTGGCTCCAACCCTAAGCGGAAGAGAGACGGGCGATTTCGCAGCAGGGACAGTGGCGTCCGAAATCAACCCCCTGCCGCGCTGCTGCTACGAACCTCTCCCGCTTGATCCTTGCATTGCAAGGATCGTCTGAAAATGTCTAAAGTTGGATTGCAGGCTCAATAACATTTACAGCCAGTAGAGAAAAGCTTTTAACAACACATAATAGTGGGAAGCAGCCTCAGGCAGTGATTTTCACTGAGATCAGAGCAGGGGTGTTAAATAAACAAAATGCCTCTCCTTTCATCTGTGTGTGTATGTGTGTGAAATGGTTAAGAATTTCAGGGCTTGAATATTTAGTTTCCTTAAATACTGAAGGTTTGTTCAGCATGGAATGTATATACCAAACTGCTGCCATATATCCATTCTAAAGTCAAGACATTTCAATTATGTTTCTTGAGATTCCTTGTTCTTTAAATGACAAAAAGGATATTACGGTATTTCCTTTAATCTTTCGTTATATGTTCTTGGAATACTCATGAGACCATCTATCATCCTGTTTGCTCTAAACTGCTGCATTATCAAAGCTTTACTTTAAAAACAAAAACAAAAAAACAAAAACAAAAAACCCCCACAAAATTACAGTGTATTTTTCTTCACCTGTAAGATAGCAAAGTGTAGTAGTCAAACGAAAAGAGAGAGGAGATTCTCTTGGAATCAGAGAAGCAAAACATTTTTGTCACTAAGATTGGGGAAGAATAGATGAATGCTAAGAATGTATCTAAGAAATATATGAATTACTGCTTCTCAAGCCTTGATACAATTGCGATAATGTGCAAACTGGTACCTCCAAGGAAGGGCTTGATTTCACCTCTCCTTCTAAAAGAAACTATGCAAATGGATTATGTATATTGTCTCAGAGACCATGGCTTATATCAGGATGGGCAACTTCATCAAGTTTGGGGACAATTAAATCCCCCAACACTGTGAGTCACACCTCCTCTCCAAATAATGTCATTTACTTTTGGTAGCAAATCGCAACAGGAAACAAACTGCTTAAAGGGGGGTTTCCTGTCTGTTTCAAAGGAATTGCTCTGAATCTGAAGAGCTTTTATAGTTTGGCACAAAATTTCTATGGCGCAGTTTGAGTTATGCTGCATGTAATCCAGAGATCATGCATTACTGTGCCGAGTTTATAGGATACATTTTCTGTTTGGGGGAAGAACGGAGAGTGTAGACCTCAGTTCATATTTAGAAAATGCCAAAACAAAAATGGAAGAAGCATGATCAGTAACCAAGGATCCCAAAGCAGTATTTTCTCTCATACCCTCCAACATTTCACAGATGAAAATAGGAACAGAATGAGTACTCACTCACTCTTTCACTTCTGTCTCAAATGCAGAGGAATAATTGAGGTACCAACTTGATTTCCAATATAGAGTTGGCAGCCTACCAAACAGATCCTCAGAGAAGGCTCTGTGAGAGTGGAAAGGGGTAAGCAGAGAAATCACCTGGGTTGTGGCAAAATTTCCCCTGTTACCAATTCCCTTTCCAAACAGCGTGGTCTTGAATCATAGAATTTGAAGGGGCCATAAGGCTCATCTAGTCCAACCCTCCTGCCATGCCAATATACACAACTAAAGCATTTCTGAAAGATGCACATCCAACCTCATCTTAAAGACCTCCAGAGAAGGTCTGGTGAGAGGAAAGTCTGCCTCAAGCAGTCTATTCCACTGTTGAACAGCTCTTAAAGTAAAAAAGTTATCTCTGATGTTTATGTGCAATCTCTTCTCTTGTAGCTTCAACCTATTGGTTTATGTTTTAGACACTGGAGCAGCAGAAAACAAGCTCACTTCATTTTATACATGATATCCTTTCAGATATTTAAAGATAGCTATCAAGTCTGTTGGGATATGCAGTTTGCAATCCAATAAATTAAGATGTTTGACTGTTGAAAGGGTTAACTGATAGAAACAAACAGAATGTATGATGTAACTTCCTATTGAAATGTAATTGGCTTTCCAGAGGAAGAGATGTGTCCAAGTCCTTCTCTTTGTCTGGAAAGGTGCCATGAGGTTTACCACTCACCATGATGTTTTCCTAGCAGTAGGAGCCTCCATTGAGAGCTTATATATATATATATATATATATATGTAGTTTTTAGTTATATTTTAATAGTTTAGCCTTCACTTGTTGAAATGCTGCTGATGTTCAATGAGATATGCACACTGACTGTAAGTAAAGATGTTTTTTATACTTTTAAACTACTTTTGAGTGGTTTGAGTCCTTTTATGCTAGAGAACATGGACTGTGGGAAATTGTGTGGATGGTTATCTTAAGCCTGCATGCTGGAATCAATACGTATCTGCTGCATATGTGTTTTAAATAGAAAACTCTGCTGATTAGTTCTGTGCTTTCTAATGAAGTTAAAGCCATCAGTTTTATGGTGCCTGTTTTGTAAGGTACTTCTAGTAAAGCATAGGGGGTAATGTTGTTATTTTTAACAAACCCCACTAAACTCACTTTTCAGTCTTTCCCAGCTAAGTCATTCCTTATAAGGTTTGGTTTTCAGATCTTTGACCATTTTGGTTACCTTCCTCTGGATGTGTTCCAGCTTGTCAATATCCTTTTTCAGCTGTGGTGCCCAGTACTGGAGGCAGCATTCCAGGTGAAGTATGACCAAAACAGAATAGAATGTCATTATTGCTTCCCTTTCCAAATCATTTCCCTTCCTTTGTACATGTACTGCTTTCAAGCCAGATGTCACCCATCCTGTATTTATGCATTTCTTACATCTATCCAAATTAAATTTGTTTATTTTTCATTTATTTACTTATTAGATTTATAACCCACCTTTCTCTCAAAATGGGATTCAAGGTGGGTTACAATAGTTAAAAAATACAATTAAAGCTTCACACTTTACAATTTTTAAAATAAATGTTCTATTATTAAAATATAGTTAAAACACATAATTAAAAACATAAAATCAATAAAAATACAACACAAAAAACAACACACAAAGTAAAATGCACATGTCAAATACCTGCTTAAATAAAAACTTCCTCAACTGCCAACAAAAAGAGAACAGGGAAGGAGCCAACTGGACCTCCCATGGTAGGGAGTTTCACAGTCTAGGAGCAGCCACAGAGAAGTCCCTCTCCCGAGTCCTCACCAACCATGCTGTGAAGGTGATGGGACTGAGAGAAAGCCCTCCCCTGCTGATCTTAATACTCAGTCTGGCTTGTATAGAGAGATATGGTCTTTCAGATAGTCTGGACCCAAGCTGTTTATGGCTTTAAAGGTCAAAACCAGCACTTTGAATTATGCCCGGAAATGGACAGTTAGCCAATGCAGCTGTTTCAACAGGGGGGAATCACATCATCCCTGTATCCAGCCTCAGTCAACAGCCTGGCCACAGCATTTTGGATCCACTGAAGTTTCTGAACTGTTTCCAAAGGCAACCCCATGTAGAGCGCATTACAGCAATCCAAATCTGATGTAATCAGGGCATGTGTCACCATAGCCAGATCTGATTTGTCAAAGAATGGGTAGAGCTGGCACTCCTGGCCAATGCACTCCTGGCCACAGCTGAAACATGAGCATCCAGGCTGAGATCTGAGTCCAGGAGCACACCCAAGCTGCAAACCTGAGATTTCAGAGGGAGTGCGACCCCATCCAGCACAGGCTGAATCCCTATTCCATGATCTGCCTTTCTACTGACCAGGAGAACCTCTGTCTTGTCTGGATTAAGTTCCAATTTGTTCACCCTCATTCAATCCATTATTGACAGCAGACACTGGTTTAGCATATAAACAGTTTTCTTAGAGTTGGATGGAAAGGAGAGATAGAAAGTTACAGCCACTATGTAAAGAAGATGCTACAGTGACCCTGTGGCACAGTGGTTAAGTGCTGGTTCTGCAGCCATAACATTGTGAGTTTGATCCCACAGGGCTCCAAGGTTGACTCAGCCTTCCATCCTTCTGTAAGTCGGTAAAATGAGTACCCAACTTGTGGGGGCAATTAGCTAACACACATTGCAAACTGCTTAGGGAGTGTTTTGCACTGATAAGCGGTATAGAAATAAAAATGCTATTGCTATTGCTAATGCTATGCTGAAATGCTAGCAGGGAGTTAAAGAGAAGGCCAACAGTTCAATAACTTTTCTGCCTCAGTCTCCTCCCAAAAGGAAAACAGTGCTGGTGAAAACAGAATAAATCATGCAAGAAGGGGTCTAAAGCCCCAAACAGGTAAAGAGATAGTAAAGGAATTCCTAGCTACTTTAAATGAATTGAAGTCTCCAGTGCCAGATGAGCTGCATCCAGGAGTGCTAAAGGAAATTTCAAATGTAATTTCAGAACCACTGTCTATAAACTTTGAGAATTCTTGGAGAATAGGAGAGGTCCCAGCAGATTAGAGGAGGGCAAATGTTGTTCCCACCTTCAACAAGGGGAAAAAAAGAGTACATTGGGCAAACAGGCCAGTCTCTGTGCCAGAGGATAAATGGACATAAATCAGACATTAGGAATGGGAATATTAAAAACCAGTTGCAGAACACTTCAATCTTCCTGGAGTCCTTGAACAACAGCAACAACCTACAAAGGAAGATTGTATAGAGAAACAGCAGAACTGTAATATATCCACAAACTCCAGTCCATTGACAGTGATAATGGTTTCCTGCCACACTACACATATTATAATACTAGTTAACATCCCCACCTCATGAGGGCTCCCTTAACCATTTTTATCATATCTCCTTTCTGATTCCAGCCAGCTTCATACTGCATTCCTATAACTTTCTCCACCATTCTATTCTACTTGCCCTGACCTTAGGCAATAGCTTTTCTCCCACCACTGTCCCTCAATGGCCATAATTAAAACTGAACTTGTCACCTCATCAACATACCCACATGTTTTGCATTTCTATTGCTATTCACACAACCTGCTCATTATTATTATTATTAATAATAATAATAATAATATATTAATAATAATAATATATTATTATTATAATAGCCGCCCTGATTGTTTTTAGCAGAGGGTGGGGTATAAATAAATTTATTATTATTATTATTATTATTATTAATAATAATAATAATAATAATAATAATAAATTTATTTATACCCCACCCTCTGCTAAAAACAATCAGGGCGGCTATAAATGCCAGTTCCTAGGCACTTCACTCCATGCATCTGATAAATCAGACTTAGTTTAAAAAAGCTTGTACTACCAACTTCTTTCTCTTAGTTAGTCTCAAAAGTGCTACTTTGCATAGTGACTAACATAGCTACTTCTTTGAATTCTACCAACCAGTCAGTTTGACATCAGTACTAGGAAAGGTTCTAGAACAGATGATTAAACACTCAGTTGGTATATACTTTAAAAGGAGTGCTGTGGTTACTAAGAGCCAGCAGGGGTTTCTCAAAATGTCATACCAAATTAATCTTATTTCTTTTTTTGATCCTGGGCCTAGCATTCAACATCTGTATAAATGACTTGGATGATCAAGTAGAAGGCATGCTTATCAAATTTGCAGATTACATCAAATGGAGGAGTGTAGCAAATATCTACCATTGTTCTTGTTCTTCTTCTTGCTCCAATCATAGCCAATAAAACCCTTTTAATTATTTTTAACATCTTTAGCAACCCTGATCTCATTTTTAGCTTTAGCTTTTCTGACTTTCTCTCTACAACTACTTGCTCCCCCCACTACCCTTTGGTGATTTCCCCCTTCTTCATTTTCTTATACATGTCTCTTAAATCTCAGCTCATCTGAAAGTTGTAAATCCACCCTGGTTTCTTTAGATACCTCCCACTTTTTTCCTCATTGTAATTGGTTGCAACCATGCTTTCAGTATCTCACCTTTAAAAAATGTCTTTGCATCATTTAATATGTGTCTGTTTTTAAAATGTTTTTTATATTGTTTTATTTGGTTTTACTATTTTTATGATTGTTTTTGGGAGTTGTGTTGGGTCTCATTCTGAGAGAAAGATAGCACACAAATGCAATAAATAAATAAATAAATAAATAATCATGAACTCCCCTCCCTTTGAGCATTTCTGACCATGAGGCTTCACCTAGTATCTCTGCAAGCTTACTGAAATCAGCTTTTGAAACTCCAAAATTAATGTCTGACTATGTTTAGCTTCTCTTTTCTTCTATACAAGCCACAGAGGACATGGTCATTCCTGCTCAAAGGTCCCACCATTTCTGCCCCATTGACCACATAATTTCTGTTGGTTAGGATGAAATCTAAAATAGCTGATCCCCTTGTTGCCTCCTCCACCTTCTGTACAGTGAAATTGTCTGCAAGGTTGGTGAGGAATTTCTTGGACCTCACATTGTTGGCCAAGATTGACTTCCAACAAGTCTGTCAGGATAGGTCCTGGCCATGACCTCTTCCTGCCAGCTTCAGTTCTACTATGTAATCTTGTAGGTAATCGTGTTCGCAGTTTTCTGTGCTTGTTAATGAGTATGTGGTCTATGTCAAGAATAGTTTGAGAACCACTGCACCTGGGTCTCAGGAAAAGGAGGTTGAGCTCTGGTACTATAGAAAATGAGAGTGAGGATAATGGATAGCCAATGACTGTGTAGCCCACCAGATTTTGTAGATTGGAATGTGCTTTTAATATGCTATTTGTCAGATAAGTTTCATTCTGAGCAACAGACTTGTAGGAATTACCGAGAGAATAAAATTTTCTATTTTGAACTCTGAAACTGCTGGTCACTGAGTCTGGGGATTCCATTATATGACTAAGTCTCCCAAGTAGTTGAAGACTCACATTTCTACTATATTGTTCCTTTTTTTAAAAAAAAAATGTTTGATTGTATATTTTAGGAAGGCATCATCCAGATTTTCATTCTGGCTTAGGAAGTCACAATTCTTTCACTCCTCTTTAATTTTTACCCAAATGTTCCTTACGTGTTTTCTTTCTCTCCCCTGCCCCTCAAAAAAGAGTCCATATTCCTTGGAAGATGCAACAGACAGACTTTTGGAGGGATTGCAGCAGACACCTGATAACCACTATGTCCTCCTCTGGTTCAGCAGTCAGTTCAGCTTCAGAGCAGGAAGAGGAGTTGGAGGAGAGAGCCCCCAGTCCTTGAAAAGAGCAGAGGCTCAGGTGTCACACCCATGCATGGAGTGAAAGGCTACCATCAAGGCATGTAGAGGAGCATAGCTGTGGAACACTCTCCCTAGATATTGCCTGGGATCAGGGTGTTGGCTGAACAACCTGCCTGTATAAGAGGTTACATTCCTACACCAAGTTGCTGAATACAGCTTCAGTTCTTCTCTTGACAGCTCAGCTCTTGCAAGCGTGTTTAATGGATTTATGACCCTTGGATTGTTTATTGACTGGGCTACCACAACTCCCTAGAACCCTATCTCTGATTTAAGGCTTTCTCAACCCTGGATTGTTTTGACACTGGATTCCTTCTCCTTCCACAGCTTCTGAATTTAGCACCCTGAATTCTTCTTGGGCATTGCGAGCAGGGCATTTTCCATGCTTTTTGTCATTGATCTCTTCACTGTCCTGGTTCAGGTTTTGGCACACTCACCAACCATTGCTAAGAAGGGAGCAATTAATTCTGAGCTCCCCCTTCTTAGCAATGGTTGGTAAAGGCAAATAAAGCAGGATCAGTAAACCAAACAAAAATCTCTGAGGGTATTCTTGCTTGTAAGGCTCCATTTCCAAAGGAGACACTCAAGAGAGGGCTCAAGAGCCAAGCAGGGTTTCAGACAGTCCAATGTTCAGGATTTCTGGAGTCCAGAGCAGTAATGGAGAAATGCCAAGCCAGAGCTGGAAATCAGACAATTGTTCCCAGCAGGAAACATGGGTCACAGATGTCTCTTAAATTGGCTGCAGACAGCTGTCTATGACTAAGAGCGCTTCTCCTGCTGTTTGGCAAGGAGCCTCATAGAATGCCTTTGTTCTGCTATCTCCTCTGCTTGCCAGGTCTGAGGGCTCAGGGGCCATCTCTCCTCCTCTCATTGTTCCAGCTGCTCCAATGGTGCCTGTGCTGGATCAGCTTCAAATGAATCCTGGCTCTGTGTCTCCTGAGGCTGCTATTCCACAGAGTGAGCTGCAGGGTTCTCCTCATCCTTGGAGTATAAGTCCTGGCCCATGACACGCACAATTGTAAACATCTTTTACATATAGAGCTGTTTGTATGTCAAGGATATGTATACCTGGCTGTGTCTTCCTCCTCCTCTCAAGTTTGGTTTATTTCTTTGGAATATGTTGTACCTTTTCATTTCTATATTCCAATCATGAGACTCATTCCACCAGGTTTTAATGATGCCTATTAAATCATATTTGCCTTCCTGTGTTAAGAATTCAAGTTTGCCTTGTACATTCCCTATGTTCTGTACATTAGTATAGAGACAACTAAGACCATGGATCTTAGCTCCATCTGATTCCTTGTTGTTTTCTGCCTGCTCCTGGGTTCTTGTAGTATAGGCCTAATTCTGCCAGTATCATTGAGTCTATTGTCCTCAGTACTTTTTGTCCCCCTATTCTCTGGAATACCATCTCCCTCCCCCATGTTGAGAATTTCCTGGGTTCTTGTACTATAGGCCCAACTCTGCCAGTATCATTGAGTCTATTGTCTTCAGTACTTTTTGTCCCCCTATTCTCTGGAATACCATCTCCCTCCCCCATGTTGAGAATTTCCTGGGTTCTTGTACTATAGGCCCAACTCTGCCAGTATCATTGAGTCTATTGTCTTCAGTACTTTTTGTCCCCCTATTCTCTGGAATACCATCTCCCTCCCCTATGTTGAGAACCTCCTGGGTTCTTGTACTATAGGCCCAGTTCTGCCAGTATCATTGAATCTATTGTCTTCAGTACTTTTTGTCCCCCTATTCTCTGGAATACCATCTCCCTCCCCCATGTTGAGCAATTGGACACTGAAGCAAACATACACTTTACAATTGACGGTGGGTTTTAAAGTCTACCCTGCAATAACATATAACAATATAAAGAAAATTATAGGAGGATACTCAATATATATTAGCAAATGATTAAACATAAGTAATTAAGCCATAACAGAAGATTACAAAGCAACCACCAAGTGAAAACTTTTCATGTTGAACCTTTCCTTTACACTTTTGGTAATTATTGTTATTATTAGTAGTAGAAAGCACCAGCTAGTCAGTGGAGGGTCAGAGTGCCTTATAAATGTTTAATTTGCTTTTCCTGGAGTTTCTTAAGAGCTTAATAACCTGATGGTTTTAAATGGAGGATGCTTTTTCCCCCCCTTTAGCATGACTCTTCATTACTTTGGCTTTATGGCCACTTTTTAACCTTTGTCTTCTGTAGCTTAGTGAAGTTTAGAGTGACCAACAGCAAATGCCAACAACAAAAGCAAACAACAAAGTGGTTGGAGAAAGCAGGGCATTTTTACACCCTCTAGGAAAACAGGAATGCAGAGGATCAACCAAGCAATTTAGAGGGTATGCTATCAAATTGCAAGTCAAGCCTTAATCTAATATCTGAGAGTGGGCAGGATCTTATATGTATTGGGGAGGAACAAGGGCAGGGGAAGGGTTTAATCTCACATTCTGTTGAAACTGCCAAAAAAATTGGAGATAAAATATTGAATATAGTGACTTTGAGCCAAGTTGGTGGATGAGAGGAGAGCCTGACTTCAATTATGCAGATACCACAGGAAATGCATGAACTTTCTCTATGAAAGAGTCTTCCAGTTTTCTGCCCTGTTCTCAGGCCATTTCTTTTGAATTTCTTTTCTCAGTCTTTTTGAGCTTATTTTATCATTGTAAGGTAACCAAGGGTGAGGTATGTTTTCTTTCTCTCTATTATCCTTCCCTGGTTGCCCACTTTTCCTGATCTGAAAAAGGCCCATGGGAGGAGTTTTCTCTTAATAGCTTCCCTGGGATGTTAACTGAAGCACAAAAGTCCAGGGACATTGCAGACTGTCAGAGAGATAATTGCACAATGCACAATGGACACCCATACACACCCTGTGCCACCTCATAATTTGGGTAAATGCAATAACTCTTAATAAGAACTGAGGACTTTATCAGACAAGCCTCTAGAAATGTTTCTTTGCCAGAATATTTTAAACCATTTGTGTGCCAGAAAAATAACCCTTTTTATCAAATGTCACTGTAATAGCGTGAAAAGGGAGCCCTGTACTTCAATGTTCACCAGGGTGTGTGATCTCAGTGGTTCTTATATGAAGACACGAGCACACTTAATAGTATAAAAACAGGAAAATAAACAAATGAAATGAACACATAGGCACTGAACACACTTAAAAACTTCCAAGTAAAACAGGGAGTTTCATAAAAACAGTGCCACGTTCCTAGTTTTTGCATTCTCTCCTGGAAGTGTTCTGGTGGGGACCGCCCATTGATGCTAGAATCACACCAGAAGAATGGGGTGCAGTTTCACACACTCACAATTCCACCAAAAAATTCCACAGCAGATATATTGACAGCTTGTCCCGTCAATAAAAAAAGAATGCCTCATTGACAATACAAAATCATGAAAGCATGATGTTGTGTGAAACAGGTGCCCTTTCGTGTTCATTGGGCATTGTCATGACATGATATTTGCCATGTCTGATAAAGTCCTTAGTAAAAATAAGAACTTTTCTTTGAAAAGGTTTTTCAACATTTCTTTCCCAGAAAATTGAATAGGAATAGTCCATAGCAATATCTCTATACAGAGCTCTGTCTCTGGACTTTATCAGACGAGGCAAATGTTGCCAAAAACCTGTGTCATTTAGGATGCAATGATAGCACAAAGGGAAAAAATATCAGATGTCCTCATCATCTGATAATTTCAGCCCTTTGTGCTGTTGTCTCAACCTAATGATGCAGGTTTCGTCGCGTCTGATAAAGTCCCTTATCTCTATCATCTCTATTTATGTATCTCTCTATATTCAAATATTATTTATTGAGGAGGGCATACCATTCTAACCTAACCTAACCCATAGTGATTGAGTAAATGCACTAGAGTTAGTGGCCAATTTTAGATCCTTCAGCACCCTGGTGGCCCACAGATAATTTCTGTGAAGAACTGGGAGTGATATTTAGCCAAAAAATTGCATTCTGGGAAGTTTGTTTTGTTTTGTTTTGTTTCTCTGTGTGTCAGGTGAATCTCTAAAGAGTAAATTGTTGCATTTCCAGGACTTTTTGGCAATTAGGGTAGTTTAAGACCCCACCCCCACCACTTGAAAAATATAACTGGCTGGTGGGTTTGGGGGCATCCTGGCATAGCATGCTTCAAAAGATGAAAAATGAGGTTTAGAAGCTGTGTGCAGTCTATGAGCTATACTTTCCCCATTCCAGACAGTCAGATACACACACACACACACACACAGAGAGAGAGAGAGGCAAATCATACACCTTGTTGCTTTCTCTGGGTCTGTAATTATATGCCAAATCTCTATAGTACAAACTAAGAAAAAAATACAGATGGCTGCCACAGAGGTGTTGGCTAATGTTGAGTTATCAGTATCTTGGCCCTTATAGTAACTAATATTTACTACTGAGGTTTTTTTTGTTGACCCTCAGTCCACCAGGACCCTCCACAGCAATGCTCAAAAACAGATTAAAAAATCCATTAAAAACCAAAATAAATGTGTTTTAATAATAATAAAAATGCACAGAATTAAAACAGTCCTGAAAGCCAACTCTGGTTTTACAGCCCAATGACCATGCAAAACAGTACAATTGTGCAATTAAGATTTAAACAACCAAGCTGCCACTATGAAGAAATCCTTGCCCTTTCAGGGTGGTGGGACATGCAATACAAACTGATGGATCTAGTTGTGTCACCATAACTACATTCATGGTCTCAGAAGTCTAATATCGAGATTTCCAGTATTGATCTACATGGTGAGTACTTGTTAATATTATGGCTGGTATATGGAAATTTAACCATGCCATAACACATGCAACTGTAACCTACATTCTCCTTTTGGTAGCCACAATGCATCTGGCCCTACAATAAGAAGTCCTACTGATAATCTAAACTGTGGTCATTTTCATAGATGCTAATAACCTATATGGTAATATTTTGTGCTCTTTCAATCCTGGTTCATCCTTTGACTTGGCGACACACTGACAATTATATATCAAAAGTCTGGGAATGAAGTAAAGCCAAACTAAACCATTTTGATTCTCACTTGAAACACACACAAAACTTTCTATTGATTCTATTTTGCAACTGCTGTGCTTTCACTATTCCTGCCAGTTTAATTTACTTTCTTGACATGACAATCTGTTGGTTTTAATTGTTAATTAGTATTCTGTAAGCCACACTGGAGGGAGGAATGCTGAATGTTGGCACATAAGCTCTAAAATAAATGAATAAGACACCTAATATACTTTAGTTTATTAATCTAACAAGGTGTTAGCATGCCCTACTACCCCTCCCCATGAGATTCCATAACTGAACATACTAGGCACTTTTGGGGGTCACTTTGGCTAGGAGGTTAGGCAGACTAGCCAAAGGTAACAATGTCCTACAGTAGGATGTGTCTAGAAATATAATGGTAGGAAAGCCCAAGTAAAGATTATGTGGAAAGCCCCCACAGTAATGAGTTTATGCTAAAACCCCAGTCATTGAAGGATATATGCTAATCTTTTCTTCCAACCTTGGCCATTTCAAACAATAATTCAATCATGCAAACAAGTGACCATTCCCCATTCCATACTTTACAGAACTCTCACCTCATACCTCCTCCTGTCCAGCCTTCGGAGATTGTCACAAGACCATCAATGTTTTAATTAAACAATCAGTTGAGTTTCAGTTCCTTTTGTCTATCCAGTGGGAAAGCTATCCAAGCTTTGTCATAACCTCGGTGCCCCTTCAGAATATGAAATAGAGTATAAATGTCAGGGCCCAGACTCCAGCAAAGTGTGCCACAGATGGACCCTGTTATTCTGCCGGATTCTCTGTGCCATCCTCAGAATCCCACCAGTCTGAGTAGCTTTACTGCATGGAACTCTCCTCCTCAAGATTGGTAACATCCCAGAACCTCTTTCTATCCAACTTCCTGCCTTTCTTTTCAATAGCTTTGCATAGTTCTTAGGAGTGCATATTTTGTCTGTTAGCATATCCCCTGTGTTATTTCCAATAAAAATATTTTGCTTAATTTCAGCTGGAGTGCTCACTACAGTTACTACTGGTATACATAAGTGAAAAGATCCCCAAAGTTACCCTCCTCCACAGGCTTCCTGTTTGAGCTAATAATTGCCCCAATTCCAAAGGAAACTCTGGCATTGAGGGTATGACCCTAACATCCCCCACCTCTTAGGGTAACAAAGGAATGGGAGTGGTTATTCATAGATCAAAATTCCACATTTTAGACAATGTGATAAATTGAGGAAAAGTTGTGTGGTAAATAAAGAGAAATTTGGAAAGAGAGGCTTCTGGTTCCTCCAGCTTTATAAAGATTCAAATAGTATTTCAAATGATAATTTCTTTCTTTTTCTTTTTACTTCTTTGGGAGCAAGTGTGAAATTTCTAGATAAAACTGTGCACTCAACTAGCTCAGTAAGCTTTGAGATTGTGTTCTTTCTTTCCGAGCCCTTGGATGTTCTCATACTGATTAAGGATGAGAAACAGAGGAGATAGCAGAAGAGGCAGCAAACTGTTAAAACCAATGCTTATATTAATAGTCAAATATTATCTCCAATATAGTTAATGAGGCTGTGGATGAGAAAGACAAACACTTTTGAACCTTAGGGTCCCCATTACTGCAATTCATCATGCTGTGCTGGTTTATGTGGAACGTAGGATAGTAGCTAGGACTTGCCAGGGTTTCAGGAAAGATTCCTTTTAGACCTACCTGGAGATTCCAGGTATCCCCTGTTGCTCTTCCATCCAAGTAGTAATCAGGACTGATCTTGTTTCTGAGATGACATGAGATCAGTTGAGTTCAAGATGGGGATGCAATATTTTTGCTAATTTTGTACTTGTAGGAAGCAACAAGTAATTTTAACAGTGTTCTTCCTGCTGCAAGAAAGTCTTGAAAACTGCAGAGTTTTTGAAGACTATTTCCAGTTTGGAAGATCATTCCCAGTTTACAGAGCTGCATGGTGTAGTGGTTTTGTTAGCATACCCTACCACCCCTATTTTTATGGGGTGTGTTTTTATTATTTTTTAAACTTTTATATGTTTTATATAATTTTAAATTGTCATGATTTTAATTGTTTTAAACCTTTAACTGTCATATTTTTAATTGTATCTTGTATTTGATGTTTTGTGAGCCACATTGGGTCCCATTCTGGGAGAAAGGTGGCATAAATAAATAAATAAATAAATATTTCATAATTACATGCGTTTTTAAACTTTTTTATTAAGCATCATCAAAAGTATATAATTAGCAACAACATCAAAATCAACTAAACAAACGATAACTGTGGGACAGATATTAAAAAAACACTTTTTGGGGTCAGCCTGACCGGACACTGTTCGGGGTCTGGAAGAAAGTCAAGTTCATGATGACCTGAGATGTGTCCAGAATCATAATGGTGGGAAAACCCAGATAGGATTATGCAGAAATCCCAGTCGTTAATGGGTTTATGCATTAATGAATCTTTTCAAACATCTTTTCAAACATGCAATCATTGACTATCCTCTATGCATACCTACAGATTTTTTTCCTATACCCCCTACTTGAATAAACATTAAGAGGTTTTTGCAGATTCCATCAATGTTTTGATACTCCAGAGCTAAGGCAATCAGCCTGTTCTGGATGCTTTTGTCTATTCTGTAAGAAAGCCATCTAAGCTTTGTCATACCCAGAGCTCCCGTCCAGGGTATGAAATAGGGTATAAATACCCTAACTCAGACCCTAACTACATGTGCCACAGACCAGACCCTCCATTCTGTGTGTCGCCTCATCACTCTCTTTCTCAATGGACAGGACACCCTGTACCACCTCAGATATTGTCTGAGGAGATTTTCAGACAGAAATGAAAAAAGTATTCCTGTCCCAGAATCTCCACTCCTGCCCCTATCCCATCCTTGTCATGCAACAATCACTCTCACCACCTCACATACCTCCTCTCCCATCATTCTGGCAGCCCAGGAGTGAATGGAGCTCTAACGGAGCTGCATTCACTTCCTGGATCGAAATCCTGCAGATTCTTGCGAGAAGACATAAGAGCGGGAAATTCAAAAAGAAAAAGAATACAAAAAAAATGACAGCAAGCACAAAAACACACTTGAAAGGTAGAAGGAACCTGGAGATGGTCATAAAAAGTGTGTCACTTACCTGGATGTCCTGATCTCACCCGCAGGTGTTCTGGCAGGGACCTCCCATTGATGCTGGGACATCTGTAACAGAAACAGAATGGGGGATCTATTGACAACTTATCCCCTCAATAAAAAGCAGCACTGGTGGAATGGCAGCAGAATGGGTGCAAAACGAGGAAGGGACAACATTGTCTGAAAAGGAAGACCTTCTGCGATCTCCTGAAGTTCGTGTAACACCACTTTTAATACATCTGATAATCTCCTGAGTCTCTCCTCTGCACAGACTTCTTTCTCTGAAAGTGTTATCACCTTTTTACCCCTGACTTCTCTCTATCCAACCCTTCAGCCTTTCTTTTCAACAGCTTTGTATAGTTCTTAAGTGTGTTCTTGTGTGATAGTTTATCTCTTGTGTTAATTGGAATAGATTACTTTGCTTAATTTCAACTGGAGCACTGCCTATATTTGAGCTATAACTCCCCCAACTTTTAAGAAGACTCTCTTAGGGTAACGTTCTGAGCATTTGACTGTGACTCTGGAGACCAGGGTTCAAATCTCTTCTTGGTATGGAAACCCACTGGCTGACCTTAGGAAAGTCACACTCTCTCAGCCTCACAAGGAGGCAAAAGCACACACACCCTGAAGAAATCTTGCCAAGAAATCCCCATGATTGGTTCACCATCATTCAGAAATGACTTGAAGGCACAAAACAACAACAATGCCCAGTTTGGGATTTCTTCTATGCAAAATTTGGCACATTTTTTTTTTTTTTTTTGCACAGAAAACAGAATTTTCTGCATGACAAACAGCATTGTTGCAGAGAAAACTGTTGTAGGAATATGACTATTTTCTGCACAGAAAACGCTGTTGCCTGTGCAGAAAATGTTTTGTGTGCAAAAATTGAAACAACCCATTTGCATAATTTTGCATAGAATAAGTCCTGAACTATGAAGATTCTTGCCAATGATTCTCCTCATGAACATTTCCTGACACACAAGAAACAAATTATTTGACCATTTCCCAAATATTCTTTCCATCCTAGGTTTAAGATGCTATTTTACTTTCTTCCTTCCTTCAAAGGAAGATAGGCATTTCGCACCCTTCCCCATTGGTTGGCTGTCTAGAGCCAGACAGCTAGAAGCCTCTAAAAGGCTGGCCCTGTTTAGAACCTGAGCAGAGTGTTTTCTGACTGATGACATCATCCCATCCCACCATAGGATAGGAGCGTGAGATAGCCAGTTGCTGTTTTTTGATGTAGGTATTTTGGGGGAGTCAAGGGTGAACCCAGTTGGTCACACGACAAGCGTGCAGCATATGAACCAGGGTGGGTGGGTGAGTTTAGAGCATGGACCAGCTAAGATAAAAACCAGAGGGTATTTGGTGAACATGCTGAAGCATTTTATATGACAGAGTGCTCTTCCAGTCCAGCATTTTCCTCTGGCCAGCAAGAGGTGAAACAGATGAGGAGCCATCCTTGGGATCTGACAGTCTGAGCATTTCTAGAGATATCCAGTGATGGTGGCACAGGATTATGAGAGGACCTTCAGGGCACCTTTTGTGTTGCAGATTGTGTTAATTTAATACAGTTTATTGAGTTTATATCTCTTGTCTTTGCTCTATGTTTAGAGGAATCAGTATAGGTAGCAAATTACACACTCTTGGGCATTCACTTGGAATTTTACAAGTTCGCACTTTGACTTAGCCTAGAAAAATCCTTAGAACGGTGGATGTGTAGTTGTTTGAATCAACCCTCCTGAAATTTAAGAAGGAATATTTATCCAATGCAACAATCAGCTGGGAGTATGAAGCTTCCAAATGGGCCAAGCTATATAAAGTCCTTCTGCCTTTAACTATGCAGCAGGAAGGTATCTTCAAACATCTGGTACCAGCTCCATTTTTAAATCCCATTTTTAAAATGACTAACCATGAAATAATGAGACCAGACACAGAAAGTTGGGTTAAATAAGGGCCACTTTATTTGGTCTGAAACCTATTTAAACTGTGTTGAACCTAGAAAGGAGCAATGAGGTGGGATTTGCTGGGGTCAGGTGTCATCCCTTGACAACTTCCTCAGCCTTCCCTTGGATGAAAAACCTGAGCCCTGAGGGCAATACAAATAACTGGGTTGCTCCCTGGCCAGCCATCAACAAGAAGGCAAACCCAACACACACACACTTACACGCACACTTACACGCACATACACATATCCCAGGACTTAAAGTGGGAGCAAAAGCCTCAGGTTCACCTCATGGGCAGACTACTTCCTCACCCCTGAGGACCTAAAGAGGCAATTCCAGAGCTCTGTGCTTCACCAAAAAGGTGTCAAAATGTACAGCAAAACTCTTATATTCTCCATCTGCTACTTGCCACGGACAAGTTACAAGTGTCTGCTTAGTCCCTGTCCCCTACCAGGGTTAACCAATGAGGCACTCCCCTGTTGCAGGTCTCCCAGGAATAACATATTTCCCTCTTCTGATAAGTATTCTAGCCTTTTAAAAAACTATGGTGGGAGGGGGAAGAAAGTGGCCCAACCCCCTGTGCAATGCAATAAATCTCTCTCTCCTCAACCTCCTCTGGACTAGATCAAGATGTCAGGGATCTCCTGCCAAACTTGGTGTGGCAAAATAATGGCCCAAACAAGAGTTACCTCTGTCCATCTGCTTTGAATGACACAGAGATCATTCAGGGTCTGTAAAATAAGGGCCTTGCCCTTCAGCAAGCCCACATCATTCCCATTGAAGTGAATGATTAAAACAGGAAGAGGAGGAGAAGATCCTGTGCACTCTTCAGTCAAAAGAGGCAACAAATCATTCCACCAAAGGCCTCTTCTCCCAAGCTGACTCAACCCCAGTTGAGCCCCAAAATGACAGTTTCAGGCCTGGTATACCACCCAGTGCACCATACTGAGGCCTCAGATCAGGATTCTTCACTTCTCGTGACAGAACCTAAAATCTAGGAGGGGGGGGACACAAAGTCAGTAACCAGGAATGTGATTAAAACTGGAGAGGGTTTACCTCTTGAAAGCCATGGATCTCCACTGCCCAATAATTTGAATAGATTGTGAGCCAAGGCCCATAGCAAAGACTGTAGAGGCCACTCCAATCCTGAATGGGTGCCAAATTTGATCTCCTGCAGGACAAAGCACTACAAAGCACTTGAGCTGATGGACCAAAACTGATATTTGGTGGGGACTTCAAGGTGATGGTAATGGTGGGCTACAGTACCTTCACAGAGTTCCATGGAAGGGAAAGCTACAGTGATGATGATCACTAATTTGGAGGCAGTTATTTATGGCTTGTGATTCTCTCCTTGGAGAAGGGGAAAGTGGAGAGATCACCCCACACATTCACGAACCTTGCTAATCTTATGGGGACCATAGTAGTCAACTGAGAGTGAAGTCAGCAGGTGGATGGGGACCGCAGGAAAATTCCATCAAGCTCATGTCACTATATGCAAGCCTCTAAAGGACTTAAAGCCTGCAACTTCACTTTCTATTCAATTTCTTCTTAAAGACATCTGAATTTGCTTGATAAAAAAGAAATCTTTGACCCAGCGGCAACAATACCTTGGTGGGTTTCCTATGAGAAATCTTAAGGACTATTTTTAAGAATTTTTTTTAATATAAATTTCATTTTGAAATCAAAGTTTAAAAACATTGTGATTTGAAAAGAATAAAAGGAATAAAAGTTGGAAGATTGGTAGTTTTTGTAAGCATTTTGCAAGTAAAAATGGACTAAGGAAAGAGACTTTAAGTATAGAGATCAGTTTATTATTGGAAAGTGGATTTGTTTTTCCTGGAAGAGGTTTCCCATTGAAAACAATTTGAATAACAAGAGAAGCTGAACAGCCAGGCTGTATCATTGCAACACTGTATCTGAAGAGTCACTGTGGAGACAAATTGTTTATATATGCCAAATTTTTGTTCAGTAGAACATCAATGATTAAATCTCCAGAAAATGTATGTGATTAACAGATTTGGCAAGAGATATGGGAGGAATTTAAATTGATGGGGAAATGATTTCAAGAATTAAAGATTAGCAATGGGTGACATGCAGAAAGTTAAGGAATTAGATGAAGCAACAAACTATTTGATGGAGGATAAGGAAAGAAGGGAGATATTGGAATATGAAGAAAAAATATGGGTGATGATTTGCAGCCAGACCAAGATGATTTTGGATATTTTGAAATGATGCTGGAGGAAACAGGAGGGAGTATTGGGAATATGGGAAATAACAGAGAGGAGAGAAAGAACATCAGCAGTCCCAAAAACATTGGAAAGGAGAAGAGTATTTGGATGATTCTCCCGAAAGGCATTCGAGAAATTAGAAGGAAGAGCACTGAAACTTACAACAAAGTCACCAGAGTGTCAGCAAACAATGACATTTGGGGAGAGTTTCTTAAAGGCAATGATGATATTTAGTTTTCAGTTAGACTTCTGGAAGGAGAGAAAGGACTTTATTAGACATGGAAAATACGTCATCATCACGATGCCACATAACCGCAAAAGGGCGTGCGGATCAGATGATGTTGCCCTTTCACAGTTAAAAACAGACCCAAACCCGTCATTTTTAATTGATGGCTAAAGCCATCAATAGATCCTTCTGCCCCTTTTTTTGCCGGCATTGCTGGCATGAGATGCCTCTGGCCCTTTAAATCTCATACTTAACCATACAAGGCCCTCTCCAGCACCAACACTTCTGGGTCAGATTGGGACATCCAGTTAAGTGATGATCTTTTTAAAAAAACCTTCCACGGGTTACTTGGAACCTTTAAAATGTGTGTGTGTGTGCTTTGTGCAGTTTTTTAAATATAGTTTTCTTGGTTTTACTTTTGAATTTTGACAAAATCATGTGAGATTTTGAGCGAGGAAAGGAACGGGGCTCCATTCACTTCCTCTTTATTGGCAGGGAGACTTTGCTGGGAAAGGAAGTGAGTGTGGGTGGGGATGTTCTTTTGCCAGCATAGAAATGGGTTTTTCTATGCTGGCAAAAGAACATTTTAAAACCTGTAGTCTTATAAAGTCCAAATACAAGGGCAAAGTTTTCTCTAACTCTCTATACAAGAAAGAGAAAACATCAACATACTCTCCACATAAAATCTTAGCCTGGTGGCTGGGATAATATGGTCCCCCAGGGTGATTATCTGATCGCAGAACGGGATGGTTCCATAAGCCACCCCACTATATCTGCTACTGGCCGGTTGTTGCATATTCCCCTTTTCTCTGAAAGTCCATTGCTACATGTATGGTGACTGATGGGGGTCTGAGGGTAAAAATAATAAGGTGAGGCATTTGCAGACATCCAAATCCAAATGCCTATGGAATAGGCAACCTACCACCATCCTGAGCTCTCTGAAGCACTCTCTGTGCCTACCACAACCTGACCAACTGAACTATCCCAGATATCCCAAGGATACCCCTGAACCACTATATCTAAGCTAGCATGTGTGCTTGTAGATTCTGTATAAATGCCATGAGACTCACCTGCTGACACATGCTCAGAGGCACTGCCTTCACCAACAGCTGATTGGACCACCATGTCATCTACTTCTGCCACCACAGTAGTATCTTCAGCCTGAAGGCATCGCTCCAAAGCCTCTAGGCAAAATAAAACCATAATATTAAAGCTGTTCTTGTCCCTCCCCCTTAGCTTCCTTAGTACCCTGGCCACTGGTCTGTAGGGACATGTATCCTTTCAAGCTCCTCCAATTTGGACAAAATGGCCACTCAATGCCCCCTCCTCATCTGATGATATAGGGGACTCCAGAGGTGGGAACTTTGTGGGTGCTTCCTAGCTGGGCCCTTTCCCTTTGAAACTCCACTATTCTTCCCACATGCTCTCACTGACTAGGGCCTGCATACTAGTCCAACATTCAAATCAAACTCTGTGCACAAGGTCTGGGCCTATAAATCCAGACCACGTGGATAGCCTATGGTCCAGCTAAGCCAGGAAATGATTAGGGAATGTTATTCTAGGGCCTATCACAGTATAGTCTACTAAGGCTTAATATGGCATTCCTCTCTGATGACAAGACCACCAAGGCTGCAGTAAGTTGTAAGGCACCAAACTAAAACTAGCCCCCCAAGGCCCCGGCACAGCATGTAGCCTTCTAGGGGCCAAGGCTAGGACACAATGCCTGGAAGGCCATGAGGTGCCAAGAGAAAAAAAAAAAGGCCCCCAAAGGCCTGAGTGCAAAAATGTGGCCCACTAGAGGGCAGAGGCTAGGCTGATACAATGGAAAGGCCCCAAGGCCCCAAACTAAAAACAAAAAAACCCCAAAACCTAGGCCCCAAAGTCCCAGTGCAGCACGTGGCCTGCTGGAAGCCAAACTAGGCCACAACAGCATGAAGACCTTGTAACACAACCCACTAGGCCACAAACGTCTATGCACAGGCTGCAAAAAGCCCTGCCCTCAAAACTGCCTAGGCTGCAAAGGCTTATGGGCCTGTGACTAGGCCGCAAAGACTTGATGACAGGCCAGAGGTTGGACCACCTTCCCCACAAAAAAAATTCTGCTACAAAGGGTCACTATGGAGATTATCAGACGAGTTTAATAATCCGGGACAGGGACACCACAGGATTGAGAAAGGGCTTCCTTTTCAGACAACGTCGTCCGTGTCCTGTTCTCCCCCTGTGCTGCTTCCATTCCATTCTGGGTTTTTTTTTATTGATGGACAAAACCATCAATAGATCGCCCGTTCCATTTCAGTAATGGAATCACGGGCAAGTGAAAAGTTGCCATCTTGGAGTTCCGTGCCAAACACTTCTGGGTACGATCAGAACACCCAGGTAAGTGACAGCCTTTTCTTTGTACCCTCTCGTTTATTTGTTTTTGTTTTTTTTTTAGGGTGTTTAGGTGCTCGGTTTAATTTTTTGAGGTTTGGTTTTATTTTTATTTTTATTTTTAAATTTTCCATGTGATGCAGGCCCCTCTGTAAGGTCCATGCGGAACACTCCCAGTGGCGATAGGGACATCCAGGTAAGTGACAGCATTTTTTATAGCCTCCCATGTTTACTTGTTATTTATTTTTTATTTTTTTACTGTATTTAGGTGCTTGGATTAACTTTAAGATTTTTATTTTGACTTTTATTTTTAAATTCCCTGTGTGATTGTTCTCTCATGAGAACGACCAGGATTTGGTCTCCAGGAAGTGAATGGAGCTCTCTGAGAGCTCCATTCATGCCTGGGCTGCTGGAGGGGAGGACTTTTTAATCTGGAAAAGGTAGGTTTCTAGGGAAAAAAAATTAAATTGTGACGGGAAAGGGAGCTGGGGGGAGAATTAGAAGATGAGACGGGGATGCTATTTTTGTCCCCATCTGATAATCTCCTATGTCTGCTCTGCAAGCAGAGGGTCTGGTGTTCACATTCAAGGCTGGAAAGTAGGCTGTAACCCAAAGCCCCTGGGTATCACGTGGCATGGCCTATCAGGGATCGTTCATCAACTTATTCACTCTGACTTAATGATTCCTCTTGTCCCTTCCATGTGGCCAAAGGGCCTGGATGGATGAGCACTCCACCACCCTGAAGGCCCATCCAAACCCTCCTACCACTAAAGGGAATTCTGAACAATTAAGCAAAGAATTAAGGAAATTAAACAATTAAGAAGGAATAATAAGAATTAGGAATAATTAGAATTCACTCCCATGAAGCAGAGACTAATGGGGACAGGGCAGAAAGCTATGCATTCTGCACTGCCTTTGCTGACCCATGCTTCATGCAACACATAGCCTCCAACAAATAGTCATTGATCACATGGGTCTCCATCAGATGCCCTGTCTCTGCAAAGCAGATAGTCAAACAGTCACATGAAGGGGAGGATGGTCCTTATTTTGCCTGTGGCTCCACCTGGCACCTTGCACCAGGCACAAATACTTCTGGCCTCTCAGTTGTGGAGCCCACCAAAGTCAGCCCCTCACCTGCCTGCCGTTCACTGTGAAGGTCCAGGACCATATAACAACAAACAGCAAGAGCCTTTGGCTGGTAACATTCTCCTGTGGTGATAATGATGATGATTTCTGCTTTTCTACATAAAAATAATAAAAGTTTGCATAATAAGGAATTAATTAAACACAAAGTCAAACTGTAAAAAATTCACACCACCAAATAAGCCAGCTGTGTGTACATACACATTATCTATCTGTCTGTTATCTGTCTATCTATAATGGTGCTTTAAAAGCAGAAGGAAAGAAAGGATTTATTAAAGCCAAAGTTCAGACATTAGTTAAAATGAAAAAATTTTCACCAACTGCCTGAAAATGAAAAGAGTTGAAACCTACCAGGCCTCCAATGGAAAGCTGTTTCATAACTTGTGGACGACTATGGACATCCCTGTTTCTCATGTCCACCTGCCTGCTGTCATACAATGATGGGTCAAAGAACAGGTCTTCTTTTGCCATACTTTAAAACTGGGCAAGTTCATATAAGAGCAAGCAATTTCTGAGGTAAAGTGGTCCATTTCTATCTTTATTTTAAAAATACGATTATAGAAAAAGAAGGGAGGGAGGGAGAGAGGGAGGAGCAGGAGGGAGGGAGCAGGGAACAGTGGCTAAACATATACTGTATGTTAATCTATACCAAACATATTTCAGAAAAGGAATTTTCTTGAAATCAACCTCTATAAAATATATCTTCCTGTGTAGATAAAGCAGTAAGATCTTCTATATTGTACAATAACTGATGAATGTTATCTTCCCAACCTTGGAGTATAAATCTTGGCAAGAGTGAAAACTTGCAAGATACAGCAAGGTTGGGGTGTAAAACACTCAGTACACCCAAAACACCAAATATTGCAAACATAGTTTTAAGTCTAAGGAAGTTGTAGATATTAAAGCTACAGCTCTTCATTGGTTAATTTGCACAGGACAATCTAACTCTTTGGACTTTTTCAGATGGGGGAAAAACCTCTGAGGAGGTCAGGAGAAGAACGGGGCTGTTTTGCTTACAGAGCCCCTTTTCAGACAGCCCCGTCCTCCTCCCAACTCCTCCTGACCTTCGCTCATGCTGCTGTTACCGCTTTTTATTGATGGAGAACCTCCGTCAATAAAAAGCAGTGTGGGCAGCACAGGGGAGGGTCAGGAGGAGGTTGGGAGGAGTATGGAGGAGGATTGAGCTGTCTGAAATGGGGCTGTGTAAGCAAAAGAGCCCTGTTCTTCTCCCGACCTCTTCAGGAGATTTCCCCCCCCCCTCTGAAAAAGTCCTTTGTTCCATTAAACTCTAAATGCATTATTGTCAAACTGTTTCCCAACAAACTTTTACAAACCAGACTTGTTTGTTCAATTTCTCTGAGGATATGATTAATGTTTTCAACACAAAGGGGGGGGGGGTGAGGTACTCAGAACTCATGGTCTGTATATAGACACCTTAAGGTACTGCAGCTGTATATATAGCCACAGAGCCCCCCATGGTAATTGATAGGTAGCGTGCAATATTGAAAAGGGAAAAAAATCTTGGTTTGGACCAATTAATTGATCCACATCCCACAATCTATTAATTTCTTTGATTAAAAGGGTTATAACTGACAAGCTATTGTACACCAAGCCATCTTGGCAGCAGAAATTGCAGGTGGAACTATCCCTTTCTTTCTTAAATAAACATAACCTAAGTGAGTCCATCCTAAACGTGGTTCCAAATAAGTTGATTCTAAAATTGCCCAAGGAAGAATATATGATTTCGGCAAGGTTTGTCAGTTTTTTGAACAAATCAAATGATATTCCTTTGATATTTCTAGCAAAAAGGACTATGTTCGCAGTCTGGGAGTGCTCCTGGACCCATCTCTCCAGATGATGAATCATATAAATGTGACGGTCAGGAGTGCCAGTTATTAGCTTCGGCTGATACACCAGCTGCTCACTTTCCTGGAAGTCAGAGATCTTGAGACTGTGGTACATGCTCTGGTAACCTCTCATCTTGATTTCTGTAATGCACTCTACATGGGGCTACCCTCATGCTTGGTCCAGAAACTTCAACTAGTACATAATATGGCAGCCAGATTGGTCTCGGGTACATCCAGAAGAGACCATATAACACCGATCTTAAGATCACTCCACTGGCTGCCCAATACAAGGTGCTGGTTATCACCTTTAAAGCCCTAAATGGCTTAGGTCCAACCTATCTTCAGGACTGCCTCCTTCCATATAATCCTTCCCATGCACTCAGGTCTTCTGGGAGGAATTTGTTACAACCTTTAAAAACTAGGCTTTCTTTGACCTCCTGGAGGGCCTTTTCAGCTATTGCTCCCAGAATATGGAATGGCCTGCCGGATGAGATCCATCATATCACCACCCTAAATAGCTTTTAAAAAGCTCTTAAGATGGATCTCTTCTGGCAGGCCTTTCCTGAATAGATAGCTGGCCATCAAAAAAGAAAATCTAGCTTGTCCTGACCTCACTACGGCCATTGTCCATTGTTTATTTTTAATTTTTTGTATGTTTATTTTTATTTTTTGTATGTTTTAACTTATGAACTATTTAATTGTATCTTAAGGGGGGTGGGATTGAGGGTTCGGGATGTATATTTTAATTGTTGTAAGCTTCCCCGATTGCATTTCGTAGAGGGGTGGGATATAAATAATTTTTTATTATTATTATTATACACATTCAAGTCTGGGAAATGAAATCAACCTTCTAAAAATGGCAGTTGCATCCTTTTATGTGAAAAAAAGTGTAGTAAGGATCCTCATATAAACTTCCTGAAAATAGTAGTGCTGATTTGTTTGATAATAATTATAGAACATCCTGGGTCAGCCTCGAGCGACCAAAGTCCTGAACCACCTGCATGCAGGGTTGGGTCTGCGGCTTCCAGTGCATATTTAAACCTGCCGTTTCGTCCCTTGCCTATCGCTACAGGGTTTTTTTTTTAATTGGATTTGTCCTTCGAGCCTGTGCAATGGATTTTTCTGGTCGAGCGCAGTGTGCACAGAACTGGCCTCACCCTTTAAACCAAAGGTTCATCTGCTGGCCTTGCAAGCATGGATGGTAACAGTGAGCTACCACTGCTACCACGGTTAGTGTAGGTTAGCCACAGGTCAGCGTAAGAGGGGTGCTCCAAAAAAGCGATACAAGGACTCCCTGAAACATCTCAGGCTTGGCCAAATTGATCACCAACAATGGTCCACCCTAGCCTCACATTGGGAGGCATGGAGATGCACTATCCACAATGCTGCAGCCTTATTTGAGAACTCACGCCGAACAAGTCTTGAAGAAAAACGACAACGCAGAAAGAATCACAACCCAGAAACATCACCCAAGGAGACCTTCTGCTGTGCTTTCTGCAACCGGACTTGTTTATCTCGGATTGGCCTTTTTAGTCATCAGCACACTTGCAGAAAGTGCAGGATGAGTCCTTCCTGAATCTTTATTTGCGAAGAAAAGCCAGAGAGAGAGAGAGAGAGAGAGAGAGAGATGTGTCAGTGTCAGTGTGATCTCTGTTGGTTAGTGTGGCTAATCCCTTTCAGTGAATGGAATAAAGCACGATGAGTCTGGAGCTTATAAACACTCAAAAGATTTGTAAAATTAAAAAAAAATGTGGAAAGTTAAAAAGTGAATGGCATTAATCATTGATATTTCTTTGGCTTCATTCTCCTTTGCTTGGTCCTTTACATCCTTTGTTAACATGCCCATAAGTTGTAGCCTTGACTTATCCAGGGGTCATATCAAAATACATAATTTTGGCTCCAAAACCTGCTCTCGACTTATACATGAGGTCAACTTATATATATGGTAATCATTCAAGTAACACCCAAAGTAAGCAATAGGCCTAAATACTTAATAGCTTCCTGACCCCCATGAAACCACAAATTGACAAACAACCCAAAAAGAGTAATAACTCCAAGAGGCATAACCTTAGATTCAAACCTATTAATAGATTAGCCAGAAAGGATTGTAAACCTGTTCATTAATTTTATCAATTCTGCTAAGGAGGATTTTGGCTTAGAAACAAATAATAGGAGATCATCAGTATAGAAAACTGCTTCATTTATATTTTACATTATAAAATCATAAATTGCTAGATTTTGCCTGATTTCAGATGCTAATAATTCCAAACATAGGTCAAATATGAGAGAAAGAGGACATACCTGTTGTATACCCTTCTTTAGATTTTTTTAAATTAAATATCCCATTTGTAATCACCTTTGACCTTTGTAATTGCTTAGCAATCACTCAGGTAAACTATATGAATCCATTTCAAAAATTTTGCCGGTAAGTCAAAATACTTTAGGATCATGCACACACACATAAACCCCACTAATTAATTCTGTCCAATCTTTTCTACATCAGGTAAAATAATCCACACAGGGTAAGGTCTTCTAATTTTTAAAGCAATCAGACTTATAACTAACTTCACATCATAAACTATTTTGAAATCAACATTTAATAAAGAGATTGGTTTATAATGCACACAGCTAATATGATCTTTTCCTGTGATAAAATTCTTATGACGACATGTTTCTTCTCACTCTCTCAGTACCTTTGATGCAAGCATGTTAATGCAAATTTTGCTTTAGTTGACAAGAAATTAGTCATGTCATACTTACCATGTTGTAATTTATGATAAAGATCTGTTGAAGGACAGGCTGCAAATTAATTTAATAAAGTTGAAGGCTTTCACGGTAGCCATCCATAGGCTTTCCATTGGTTTTCCCCTGGTTTTGAGGCTGTGTTCTAGAAGAAGACGGCCTCACATCCTGGAAAAAAATCATGGAAAACCTAATTTAATAAAGATGTTACTCTATATTCCCATTCGTCTTCCTTTTGAGTTCAAAGTTTCTTCCGGTGGGAAACGTATGTATAAACATACTCCTCTCTTGCATATACACTTTACATCGATCCCATTTAATAGTATATAACAAGGTAGAACCTTCATTATTAGCACAATAATCTTGAAACCCAGAAGTCAGTTGTATTTTAAACTTTATGTCATTGAGTAGGGAAATGTTCAAAGACAACATCCAAGAGGGCTCAGAAAGATCACCAAAAGCTAACACTACAGCCTGTTGGATCATGGTCTGAAACTGAAGTCTTATAAATATAAGAAAAGCTAAAATGTTGAAGTAAGGCAGAAGAAAAAATAAGAAAAAATGACATTTTTAAAAAATTAAATGCCATCTGTGTCAACAACAGTTTGAGCCACAGAAGGTGGGGCATTCTTGTGAATAGGAATTGCAACACCTTTTGCTTTTGTAGAATTGCCATTTATGTAAACCTCGCTAACCCAGGCTTTACAACTTTGATTTCTATCAGTCATTAGAAGTTGACAGTTTTCTAGAAAGACAGCATCACCTTTCAATTTCTTAAGCTTAGCAAAAACCTGTTTTCAATTGTTAGGTGTCTTCAGATGCTTAACTTCCCATGTATAAAATGTATAGATGTATTAACATATAGAAAAGATACATAGTGAAAGAGAAAAGGAGTGTGTCCAAGAATATATCAGACCAATACATTTGAAATGAAAAGGGAAGGGAAGAAAAACAAAAGGAAATAAAGGAAACAAATAAAATTTAAATAATTAAAGGGGGGGAAACAATAAAATAAAAAGAAAGGATGTAGTACTTGCAGCCAATGTGGCAGCATGCCCCTCTCATGTTATATTTGTAATCCCATCCTCCAACCAAATCTATAATAAGCAGAAAATATTGATTTACTAAAAGTCATAATAAGTCTGGCCAATTGGCAATTAAATACAGTAAGATTTCCATAACCATGGTGCCAGTTCCACGACAGGATAAAGTTTGTGAGATTCCGGATTACTGTTCTTTCACATCAGGAGCGCATAATTCACACAAATTCTGGCTTATTCAGAAGATGCAGCAAGTTTGGATTTCCTTAGTTTACACAGGCAAAGGTGGGGGGTCATGGCCTCCAGATGATTAAAGCCAGGCAGGAGGCAGGGAGGGAGCAAGGAGGGGGACATAGAGCATAAATAATGAGAGGGAAGTCTCTCTATCTCTCTCTGGCTTTTCTTCGCAAATGAAGATTTAGGAAGGACTCATCCTGCGCTTTCTGCATGCATGCTGATGACTAAAAAGGCAAATCCGAGATAAACAAGTCCGGTTGCAGAAAGCACAGCAGAAGGTCTCCTTGGGTGATCTTTCTGGGTTGTGATTCTTTCTGCGTTGTCGTTTCTTTTCAAGACTTGTTCGGCATGAGTTCTCAAATAAGGCTGCAGCATTGTGAATAGTGAGAGGGAAGTAAATCACAAACAAACAAAAGAATGACAGAGCATCATCTTCCCCTGCCCCGAAAGCCTTGAATAAAGAAAGGAGTGAAGGGAAGTACGAACAAACAAAAGCATGATGGAGCGATCGTACACACTCATGCACACATATACACACACCACCAAAGCAGGGGCTAGCCCCATTCCTGATCGTCTTCCCTGCCCCAAAAGCCTTGAATAAAGGCAACTGAAGGGAAGGACAAACAAAGAAAAGCATGAACGTGCAATCGGCTGGTTGCCGCATGCGCGAACGCACACACATACACACGCACACACCACCCAAGCATGGGCTAGCCCCATTCCTGATCGTCTTCCCTACCCTCAAAGTCTTCCTTTGAAACAGACAGGAAGGGCTCAGAGCAGAGTTCCCAAAGTGGGCTGCTAGCAGAAGAAGGGACAAATGGCAGGCTTGGTGGATTTCTCTCTCCAACCCCTCCATCTATTTGGAGAAGGCACAATGGTCACTCCAACCAATCAGCATTCAGCTCTGCTCACACTAATTCGAAAAAGTCAGTGCAAGTTCACATGGATGGTAAGTTCCCATGACCAATTGTGCACATTTTCACGAACTTAATCAAAAAACTCAGGAAAACTAGCAAAAGCTGATACTGCACGACTTATGGGGTTTTTGCACCCCCTCCTTCTGAAAAGGGCGCTGTGGCTTCGAAATGCATGGGAACTATCAGGCTTCTTGTCACATTCTTTGAGGATTTATTTTGCTGTGTAACAGCCCTCATGATTATTTCCAGAGGAATCCATCATATTATACTATGCTGGTGTATATTTATGCTACACTATGGACATTTTCAGACGCCTAAAATCAGCTTCTTGCTGCGCAAGCAGCCTCCAGAACAGTATCGAGGCTGCTGTGCGGCAAGGGTCCATTTTGGACGACGCCGTTTCTCTCTCGGCATCGTCCGTGACCGTTGCGGCCAGCACTGGAGGCAGCCACGCTATTTTTTACTCATGAAAGTTGTCCGTGAGTAAAAAATAGTGTGGCCAACTCCTGTGCTGGCCGCAACAGTCACGGACGGCGCCAAGAGAGAAACAGCGTCATCCAAAATGGACCCTTGCCACGCAGCAGCCTCGATACTGTTCCGGAGGCTGCTTGCGCAGCAAGAAGCTGATTTTAGGCGTCTGAAAATCTCCTAAGGGGTTGTCTACATGGTGAAAATACCCCTCATAGAATTTTCTCAGAAAATGAGCTGTCTTAATGGGATCCTGCATTGTCTCATCATATTGTGAAGGAGGGGGGCCAAAAAGAAGAAAAACTATGCAAGAAAAGCCTTCACGGCTTTTCACAACTTTTTTTTTATAAAAAGTCCAGAGATATGTACATTTTCACTCGTTAAGATAAGTGATTTGACATGAATCACTTCCCCACGATGGACACAGTGCAAACTTGACTGGCTGGCTGAGCTCAGGGGGCAGTGCTGGGTTACATGGCAAGCACCCGCTGCTACCATGTTGGATTTTCACCTTAGTGAGTGAATACTAAGGTGATAAAAAGGAGGTTTCTGCTATTTGTTTTTCTCTTTCTTTTTTTGGGAAACATGAACTATCACTTGTGTGCACCACAGAAATAGGGTTGTTTTTTTTAAAAAAAAAAGGTCATGGCACAGCTGCCATCTCAGCTACAGGCATGCAGGGTTTATGGGGGCTGTAAAACCATTAAGAGAGGTCTCAGCTTCTGTGACTTGCTATTACTGTGGAGCAGTCCATTTTTTTCCTTTGTGTAGACTTGGCTTAATGTATCCAGTGAGCCATGCTGTTCCCCCTACTCCAATCAAACTTGAAGCCAGACCCTGCTGTTGGAAGAGTAAGGTCAGATATGACTGAGGGAATAGATATAAGAAGAGAACCTCCACCTGCCAATAGACTGATTCTGAGCTACAAGGAGCCCCAATATTGCTGTTGATTTTTCAGCTCCATCCTGATACCCAAAGTCATTCAGATGGTGGTCAATGCCTAAGGCATATAGGAGAAACATGCTGATATATTGAAATCTAGCAAATGGGGAACCATTTCAGTGAATGAGGGCAGTGTCTGTAAGCTTAGGTGGCACGACCCAGGTTTTGAAGATATTTGAAGTTGTACATAAGACTGCTTGCTTCTTCAGTCAATGTGGAGATGGACATTTTGCAACTCCAAGGAGAAGGAACGTTGATTGTACTAGAACAGTGGGACTAACTCATCAAACTGATGATGTCTAATTCCTCCAACCCAAGCAAATGAAAATACTGCCTTAAATATTATGATTTGGGAAGGGGATTGTTTGGATTATACTTCCCAGGATTCGTTAGCCAGACTCCTGATCTAGCACACCTAGATTCTTCTAGGGTACATTGGAGGGACAGACAGCAGACTATACTAGTTCCAAAAGTGTCCAAAAAGAGGATTTATTGTGAAATTCTCCATTGCTTCATTCACAAAGCATTACACACGCTTGTGCTATATAAGGAGATTAAATAGAGGTACTAACTAAGATTCCTTAAGCTTTCCACCAGATGCTAAGCAAGCTGGAAGAGTCATGGCTTCCTTTACATCAGCCTCTGTATTAGTTCTTCTTTTAGTCTCATACAAACAAATAAATCCCTTCTGAGATGACAACAATGTTTCAGTCCATAACCAGCTTTTAATAGCTTGTCTCTCACTCTGTAACAAAGGAATCATTAAAAAGAGTTGTTATCACTAAGTGTATCTGGGACAATACCATGCGACAAAACTACAAACCACCCCCAACTCTTTTCCATGAATACTTTGCTAATTATTTTTTAAGGGGGAAAGCTGGGGAGAAAATGGAATTTTAGCGAATAAATTTCTGGCATTTACCTTGTAGCAGTAGTGCTTGAGTGACTTTAATTTCTAATGAGTCTTTAAATAAAAATGCTTGCTAATTGCATTCTACCAGACTTGCTGTGATTTAACAAATTGTCTAAAGGCAATTGTTTTAATGCTATTCATTGAAATTGCATTTAAATACTGCCCTTTCTACAAGCATTAGACTGCTTTCAGTTTGCATGTGATAATCACTACTGCCAGATCTTGGCAATCTTATATTTGTGGATGGACTTAAGGGGCTTCAGTTGTTTTTTTTTTTTTTTTAATCTATAGTGGGGGTGGAGAACTTTGACCATCCAGGAAAGGATGGACTCCAACTTCCACTAGCCTTTTGCAAAATGATCTATGCCTGGAATTGCTGAGTATTGTAGCTTGACAACATCTGAAAGGCCACACTACACTGGCCTTTTTGGTCTATCCACACTGCATAGAGGTAGCAGTGTGATACCACTTTAACTGATATGGCTCCATGTAGTTAGTCATTTGGTGAAGATTCGCAGGTTGGTGAGTTACTTAAAATACTCTGCTAGAAAGCTCTAGTGCTGTAGCTCTGGTGAGCAGACTACAGTTCTCTAGCAAAGAATTATCAATACTAAACACACTGTAAATCCCAGGATCCACAGGATGGAGCAATGGCAGTTTGTGCAATGTGTATATAATTGTGCAGCGTATATATCCCCAGAGTCTGAGATATGCAGGGATATACAGAAGCGAATGGTTATTTTTTGCGTGATGTATTTGTACTTTCTTCTGTATTTACAATTCTGATTCATAACTGATTTCCAGCTCTGAAGTGGGTGCTCTTAATTAATTACAAATGAGCTTCAAAGTGCTAGTGGCATTCTTTGTAATGCTGCCCACCTGTTCTCAATGTGATCACTTATATTCAGAGTTTTTCTAGACGGTGAAAATAATCCTAATATAATTCATGGATAATACGTTTTATTCCAATTAGATCTGACTGAGATTCACAGTTTTTGGAAGGAGGACAGCCAAAACCTCCATTTACTATGTACAAAAAGCCTTTGCTGCTTTTCCTGAGGTTTTTGAATAACGTGAGGAAATGTCGTTATCACTCATTTGGACATACAATTTGCATGGTAGCACATTCTCGGCGAGGGCAGAAGTGGAGCGCTAATTGGTTGGATGTGCAGGGGGGGGTGCTTGCCAGCAACAAAGTGAGCAAAAGTGCCATTTTGAAGTTTTGCATTATTGTTTGTGTGCTTTTTTGCTGTGCTGAGGTGACCAAACAACTTTTTAAAGTGGAAATTTGCACTTGCACACCTTTGATTTACAGTTTAAAAAATTACTGTGCAGTGGCGACAACCTGTGGGGAATAATAACATGAGTAATTCACTCTTGGCCACCATCTTGATCCACAGGCATGGCTGCATGCGCACTTCAAACATGGATAGTTTTGCATATCAGCGATTTTACCAAAGGGCTGTGGAGGCAAATTAACACTGCTGCAAATTTGCATGTTTTCATCTAGACAAGCCCTCTGTCACCAGCCTTTCAGTCAGGGGAGGGCAGGGTAGACAAGAGAAAAAATCTACCACAGGTGTAGGAAGGCAAGGGTGCAAACAACAACAGCAACAAAGGGGGGTAGGAATGGCTGCTGAAATAGCTGCATGGACTTCTAATGAAGCAACAGAAACTGGGGAGTTTTATATTTAAAAAGTAGCATTGTAAAGCAACAGAGGGAGGCAGTTTCCTTCTGTAGAACTGGTGGTTTCCTAGACAAATTCTGGATAAGATTTTGGGGGTATGTGCATGTGCAAGGGGTTAATCTTGTCTGATCACCTAACATTATTGGAGCTTAGCAATTTTGTGCTAAGGTTGCAGAGAGATTATGGGCCCTTGCACACTACACAATCAAAGCACTGTGACTGGACTTTATCTGCCATACCTGCTTCCCATGGAATCCTGTGGTTTGTAGTTTAGGAGGCATTAAAGCTCTCTGACTAATATCTAAATACCCTTTCCTAAACAGGAAATCCCAGAATCCCATAGGGCAGAAGCATGGCACCCAAATTTGAATCATAGCACAGTACTTAGGTAGTGTGAAAAGGCCTGAAACTAAAACAACAACAACAAAATGAAAGGAGGTATGGAGGGGCAGAAACAGAAGACCATGGGTTGCAAAAAATTACCCCATGGTAAATGGGGTATATTTGAAGGGACTGGGCACATCTACACCGATCAAATATTCTGGAATGTGCTTCATAGTATCATATTTTTTTTTAAAAAAAATAATTTTACTGATAGCATTATTGGAAAAGGAAGGGGAAAACCTTTACAAATTCAAAAGTTAGCAAAATAATGTTTGGAACTTGAAAAAACTATGGTAGATACAACTGTGAGAACCACATACCAACACATTTGAGCAACCTGAATTAGCCCAAATTGACTTCCAGCAGTGGATGGGGGAACAATTTCTCCACTTTCTATCCTACCATTATGCTACCATAAGATTATGATAGTAATTCTATTCCTTTCTTTCACACTACAAGATCACCAGCTTGACAGATCTGCATTATCCCACACAACCCTTTGAAGGTTAATAGCAGGGTCATAATTTGCATCTTTCTCTATCCTATTATGCTCTGATCTGTCTTTGCACCCATGGAACTGCTCTGTATTGTTTTGTGCCTTCAAGCTGATGCTGACTTATGATGACCCTCTCCTAGGGTTTTCTTGGCAAAATTTATTCACAAGGGGTTTGGCATTGCCTTCCTCTACGGGGGGGGGGGGTTGTGGCTTGTCCAAGGTCATCCAGTTGGTTTCCATGGCTGAACAGGAATTTGGATCCTGCTGTCCCAGAGTTTTCAAACCACTATGCCACACTGGCTCTTGTAACTTGTCTATACCTGGTGTTTAAACATTAACTCCATTAGCACACCTGAGGAAGTAGTCTAAAGCCCATAAAGCACACACTAAAATAAACCCCTTTGTCTTAAAGGTATGCTAGTTCCTTTCCCTTTTTCCTATCTATGATATTTATTATAATCTTTCTTAAATCTCTTTGTGTAATTGGTTTGCACAAGGTTGATTTTGTTAGCAACATTAAGTATGCCAGTGTGGAAAGTTGGATATAAACTTAATAATGACTGATCGTTTATTGAGAGGCCAATGTATGTATTCCATCCATCATGAGCTTGTTAAAATCATAAGCACCTATGTTGGTTCATTAGACAAAAATCCCCAAAGCCACAATAGGGGACTACATTTTTAAGGCCTACTTAGTTTTTGATGTTAGCTGAATGTTAACAGTGCTGTTGCGCTCAGAGACAGGATTTTCTTCGATCAGAATCAATTAAAACTACATGGTACTCTGCCAGATTTGTAAGAGCACAACTTCAGAATGTAATAATCAGAATGTAATAACACCAAGTGGACATGGTGTTATGTTTCTGTCTAACACAGACCTCTGTAATGGCAGTGATTCTGTAGCTCCAAGAAGTGCCAACAGATGGAGAATAGTGTTAAATCTTCAGGATACCAGTTGTCATTTTAAAAGTTGTGCTTGTTTTTATTTTTGCTAGCGGCAAGAGCTCAAAATTAAAGCCAGAACCAAAGAACCATATTGCTTCCATTCTCTGCCAACAGAAAAGCAAAAGAAAGATGTTCTCCTCGATACTTTGGACGATATCATCCAAGCATCACATACACAGCAATGAGATTTTTCCCTAGGGTGCCCTAAGCAATAACTCTGACTGCCTTCCTTTCCTTGTTCCTTATGGTTACTTGGAATTCCTCATATTGTAAGAGCCTACTTACAACTGGAGGTAACATAGTCATATAAGTCTGGATCAGATAGCTGTAAAAGTTTGAACAAGAAGCACAGTTTGAAGAGCTGATTCACTGCAGAGTTTCTGTAAAGTGTCAAACACATCAAATAAGCACCTATAGCAAAAGAACACAAACATCTCACTCTCTCTACCACAATGGAAGCTTATTAAAAGGAGGATGCTAGCATGGTGCTCCTTCTGTTCAACACAGCTACTAAATAAGGCCTTCCAATCATATCTATCTGCAGTGGTGATGGAGGGGCAGCAGCAGGCACTGGCCTTCCACTGAATATGTCTGGATGTGGTGTATCTGATGGGAAGAATCTGTCTGCCTCTGTCCATGCCTGATTTTTACCCAGGTAGTAGAGTTCTATTTCATACAGGATACAGATTGAATGAATACCTAGGGTTCATATACATGGGCCAGAATATGCCTGCTTCCTGTTGATGTACCTTGGCCCCTGATCAGGCCCGTCGTTCCCCTGTTACCTGCATAAAATGGACAGGAGTATGCATGGAAACACAGGCCCATCTCTGTAGCTACCGCCACTGCCGTCTGCATAACACTCTCTGAAGCCAGGAAAGGGGCCTGCAACACGTGATCAAGGACCCCTGCATGTGACTAGCCTTGGTCATATGCTGTGGGCCTGCTTCCTGGCTTTGGAGAATGTGATGCAGATGGAAGCAGTGGCAGCTGCAGAGATGGGCTGGTGTGCTGGTTATGGACTCCTGCATTCCTGTGGGGCCCAATCTGGTTTATCTTAAAAGAGGTGGGTTTTCCTGGGTATTTTGATGAAGCATTTTAACAGACTTTACTCCCTCATCTTATACTTGTCTTCCCCTTGGGTGTCATCTGGACTGCCCAGATACAGAATGGAACAAAAACTCTGTATCATTTGGACTGCAGGGCTGGAAGATGGGAGCAAGATGAGGTAAACAGCCCATCTAGACAATGTCCTAGACTGAATGAACACACACCATGTTTGAGTGCATTGATGAGCATGTGTCCATTCTAGCCTTACTCGGGTGTTATTTGGGATCAATTAATTCAACTGAACCAAGTCCCAGTGATTTGGGGGAGGTAGGGGCTAGAGGTGCAGGACACTTACGGTTTCCAGGCAAGGTCAACAGAGATTAGTACTTTTCCACCCTCACCATTAATTCCCTCCTCAATGGATGGCACTTAATGGGGAGCAGCTGAGGAGAGAAGGATTTGGGGCTTTGCTTAAAAAAAATGTCAGGAGCCTTCTAGTACTCCTTTTTGGTTGACTTCATCACCACCCAGTTTCACCTACTTCTCTTCACTTTTTCAGTCCTCTCCTCCCCATCAGCATAGAAGGTAAGGATAGTCTGATCAAGAAAAAAAAATCTGTTGTTGAGCAATCTATCTCTGTATGGGTGTGCATGGATATGTTCACCAACCTTTCCACCACCACCCCACCACCCACTATGGTGTTATCCATCTGGGAGAAAATCCCTATTGAAGCCATCTGAATACATCAGATTCCTGTGCAGTCACTGATTTAGTAGGACAGCAACTGAGTAGAGAAGGAAATAATGGTTTTTAAAAGAGTCATGGCAGCTCTTCTTCCTCTTTGATTGACTTTCCCACAAACAGGATGAATTATTGAGAAAGAAAGGGGGGATCATCCCTTTTGTACACTCCCATTCCTTCTTTCCTCCCTGTCCCTTCTCCTCCTCCTCTTCTCTAGGTCTGTATTGAATGGTACTCCTTTTTACCCTCTCCTTTGGAGTGGTACTCCATTTTTCCCTGCCTCTGAGCCACTTCAGAGAGAAGGAGATGGGTGGGCTAGATAATACAATGGTGTGTGTGTGTGTGTGTGTGAGAGAGAGAGAGAGAGAGAGAGAGATGGAAGAGGATGGATGCACTGTAGGCAGTGGAAAGCAACAGCAGTAGCAGCAAGAAAGCAAGTCTACAGAATAACCTAAACTTGGTGGCAGCAACAGACAAAAAAAAAAAGAAAAAGAAAAAGGCTCAGCTTGCTGGAAGCCCTTACACTAGCCAGAAGGACAGACTAACTAAATTGAAGGTATGATCAAAGAAGTACGCCACAGGATGTGCAGCTTGCTGTTTGGAATAGCTGCCTGCTCAACTATGGAATAACTGAACAGGCACTTGTAGTCCTGCATTGTGGGATGTGTGTGAGAGAGGGAAAGGAGGGAGAGAGAAACTGATTATAACTCTCCTCTTTGCCCCCTCCCAATATTCTCCAATCCAGATTAAAGATTGAAAAATAAGGAAAATCTGTGTTCAGTGCAGGTCCCCCCCCCCAGATATGCACCTGGGTAGAATGAAAATATGTGTGCTTGTATGTACCAAACACATGTTCACTTTCTGTGAGTTGTAAATGTATCCCCCTATAGTTTCCATGGAGTACATCCTTTTTCGTACAGTCCAATATTTGGCGAATGAAAATGTAAATGTGCTTATAATACCTCAAATCACCAACCAGCTGTTTCATGAACCACCCCAACTCCATTATTATGTGGGGGAGGGTTGCATCTGTGGCAACTATATTGCCTTATCCTGTTGGTCTAAACATTAGGAAGAGCTTCCAAAGAGTAAGAGCTGTTCAACAGTGGAACAGACTGCCTCAGAAAGTGGCGCATTTTCCTTCCTTGGAGGATTTTAAACAGAAACTGGGTAGACATCCATGAGGGGTCCTTTAGCTGTGGATTCATACACTGGCAGGGGTCTCAGCTAAATGACCATTAGGGTGATTTTCAACTCTAGACTTCTATCAGAATTTGGGTTTTTGTTAAGACCAGATTTGTCCTAATTAGATATTATAGTAGATACATGGTTCTGAACATCAGAGAGGAAGTAATGTAAATACAATACACAAATATTTGACTTAGCGCACATTTTAGTAAGTACTACTGGTTATTAATAGTTCATGAGTTTTTCAGTCATGCACAATGACAAAATAGACTTAATAAATGACACTGTTACCCTAAGAAGTGGGCAGGAGATGTTGGAGTCCCACCTGCATTTCCAGTGTCTCATTTGAAATCTGTGGGAATTATTAGGTCAAAAGGAAGCCTGCAAGAGGAGGGTAACAGGGGTTCTTTTCACCTATGTATACCAGTACTAACTGTAGAGAGCACTCCAGTTCAAGTAAAACAAGGTATTTTATTGGAAATAACACAGGGGATACACTAACATACAAAACATACACTCTAAAGAACCATAAAAGGCTATAGCAGAGAAAGGCAGAAAGGCTGGATAGAGGTCCAAGAAGATAGGGTGATAGTTACCAGTCTTGAGGAGGAGAGTTCTTTGCAGTGAAAATACTCAGACTGGCAGGTATCTAAGGGTAGCACAGAGGAGTCTGGCAGAATGGAGGGGTCTGTCAGTCTGTGGCACACTTAGCTGGGGTCTAGGATTTAATATTTATACCTTATTTCATATCCTGAAGGGGTATTCAGGTTATGACAAAGCCTGGATGGCTTTCCCACTGGATAGACAAAAGGAACTGAAACTCAACTGACTGCTTTAATTAAAACATTGATGGTCTTGTGACAACCTCATAAGGTTGGACAGGAAGGGGTGTGAGGAGAGATTTCTGTAAGGTATGGAATGAGGAATGGTCACTTGTTTGCATGTTTGAATTATTGCTTGAAACACCCAAGGCTGGAAGGAAGGATTAGCACATACCCCTTAGTGACTGGGTTGTTAGAATACACCCATTACTGAGGGGTTTTCCTCATAATCTTAACTTGGGTTTTCCCACCATTATATTTCCAGACATGTCTCAGGTCATTGTAACCTCCAATTGACCTTTAGTCTGCCTCAGCAAACCTGACCCCGAAAAGTTTCCGATAATTTGAACATGGTGCACACCAAGATCTACACCTCCCCCAATCTCCGGCTATATCGGGAAATTTACCTATTTAGACACTACCGTGTCCAATCTCCCATCTGCCACTTACCACAGTATGGGATAGGTGAAAGAAAACCTGGAAAAGAGGGTAAAAAATTTCTACCCGGCCCTGAAGCAACCATTATCACACCATGTCTGTGCCGGGAGAGTGGGTCAACAGAAAGAAGAAGGATGGGAAGGGTGGAACAGCCTTAAATAGGCTACCAGCACCACCCCTCCCTATCCCTGATGTCAGTGCTGATGCCAGACATCAGCAAAGCTTGTCTCCACCCCTCCTGTCTGGCAAATGCTGATCCCCCTCCACATGGCTGCACCTGATGTAGGGGGACCGGGGTTGCCAACCAACTCAGGGAAATAGAGAGACCAGACACAAGATATAGGGTGAATAAAATGGGTCTTTATTTAACCCTACCTGTTTAAATCCCTTTAAGATCTTCAGTGGGGGGAGGCAACCTATTGAGGGAGCAGCTGAGGCCGTCAGTCTATCCAAGACCTTACTCCCCAGCTTCCCCAGGCAAACACCTGAGCCCTCGAGAGGAACCCCAATGCTGGGGTTGCTCCCAAGCCAGCCTGCATCTGGAAGACCAACCCAAAAGTCCCCCACCCAAGCCCCACAGATTAAGGTGAGGGATTATTCTTCGGGCCAGCCCCAAGGTGGGTCTCCTTTACTTCCCCGAAGTCTCACAACTTTATTGGTCATTCCAGAGACCTTCCCTTCACCCAAATAGGTGCCAAGGTGCACACCAAGATCTATGCCTCCCCCAGTCTCTGGCCATGGAGAGGGACAAGCATCCATTTAGTCCCTATTCCCCCACCAGCATGTCCAAGAGGTCCCTCAACCGCCTCTGAAGAACACCCAAAAAGACTGAGTTCCCCATGTGTTAATGGTGCACCCCATCAGCTCAGTAGAGCTCGGGCCTCTCAGACACTATAGTGGGGTGTGGGAGATATCACCCCAACCCTTTGGCGAGAGCATTTTTGATTTCCCTATTAGCTCTTCACCATGCCCTATCAAGCAACTAGGGATCTCCATCCCCTCTCCAAATCTGACAGGGTAAAATGGCAGACCACATGATGGCAACCTCAGGCCACCTTGACCTGATTACCCACATATTATTGATCGCCTGAAGGACCAAAGCCTTCCCTTTTAACAAACCAAAATCATTCCCACCCAGGTGGAGAATGAAAATATCTGGAGGAAGACGTTGGTGTTCCTCAAACAGTAAAGGCATAAGGCCATGCCAATGGAGGCCCCTCCTTCCCAACCATTCAACTATTAACTGGTCCCCCAAGGGGAGGTGGGCCTCCAAAGTGGCTCAATCGGCTTGCTGTGCTGCCTAGTAGATCATACTGTGGCCGCATACCAGTGCCCACCATTTCACCAATGCCAGTCTGGGACCTGTAAAACAAAGAATGAAAGAGCGTGTTAACACTGGAGCGGCTGAATGTATTTGCAGTATGTGGAGGAGCGCCATCGACCAATCCTTTGTATAGCCTGGGGCTGCAACCCAAGAGCAGCTGCTGTAGATGCAGCCCCAATTCGGAAAGAATGCATCCCAAAATGCCTACCTTGTAGACCCAGCTTATCCAAGGCCTTGGAGGTCACTGTCCAGAATTGAAATGTTGTTAAAGGATAAAGGTCAGCATGAATGAACAATGGCCCCAGTGTGGACCCCCCCTCACTGACAAATATTGTCGTAAGGCTCTGACAGGGCAAATATCCTTGTTAACTGCAGACCTGCAGTTTACATTGGGTCTCCATACCTCACTGGTCAGTTTTAGAAAAATGCAACATGAGCAGGATGTACCACTTCTGGAAGATCATGTCTCTAAGCTCTAAAGCCTGATTGGATTGGTCATTTTTTGATGCTCACACCAATTCAGTAATACGGAAAGCACCAAAAAAATGGCATGAGCGCAGCTGCGTGGAAAAACAGCCTTTCATAGGGCAACATACAGATATCTGCCCAAATAGTAAAAAGGCCTTGAAGAACATTCAGGGAAAGAGGGGTCCTAGAGTCAGCTACCTTTCCTCGCTCTCTGACCTAGCCCACTAATTCCTTACGTATTCTAAAGTCACTTGTATTATCGACGAACCCCCCTGGCCTTAAGCCAGAAGGCTATTGCTGATTGTCTAGATCAAATGGACTGAGGGGCTAAAACTTTGTGATATAAATGAATGCAGAATTTTAAGAACTGGGGAACAGGTATGGGTGTACCCTGTTGCCAACCGAGTCGTCGTCCAAATTGGCTAAATTCACAGATGGCTCTGGTGTAACTCTTTCTAGTAGAAGGTGCCAAGGACATACCTAGTGCCCTGATCACCTCAACCTCCCAATCGTCCACAGGTCTGCCGGCCTCTGCTTGCCATCAGGCATCGCGTCTGGAGCCAGCTCTCTGAAGCATTCCATCTGCATGCAGGAAACAGCATCAGCAATACCATTGTTAACACCTGCCACATGCCAAGCCACAAATAGAATATTGTGTTGCAAGCACTGCAGAGTGAAGACCTGAACTAGCTACATGATACATGGGGATCTGGAGGTCAATTAGTTTATGACATGGACCGTTGACATGTTGTCACACCAAAAGTGGACAGTGGAGTTTGCTAACTCCTTGGTCCAAATATGGGCTGCTACTAATACAGGGAAGAATTCCAAGAAGGTTAGGTCCCCGGAAATATCAGAATCAGCCCACCATGGAGGCCACTGACTTGCGCACCAACAGCCCATGAAATAAACTCCAAATCCAATGGCTCCAGCAACATCAGAGGTGATTTGTAGTGCCCCCTGCAGCCTCCTTTCCTCTCACCAAAATGAGACACCATTAAACTGCCCTAAGAATTCCTGCCACACCTTGAGGTCACTGCGCACATCCACTGTAACATGGAACTTGCGATAGGGCAGAGAAACACCTTTGATGGCATCACACATACGGCAGAGGAAAGCCCTGCTTGGCACTATTACCTTACAAGCAAAATTCAGGCGTCCTATAAGAACCCCTGAAATTCCCTAAGCCTTCCTACGGGACATAAAGGCTGTTACCCTCTCAGTCAAATCCTCCACCTTAGCCTTGGTGAGGTGACACAATTGGTTGACTGTATCAATTTTGATACAGAAAAAGGTGAGCTGTAATTCAGGACCCTCAGTCTTCTCTGGGGCTAATGGGACACCTAACTCCTCCACTAAAACCTCGAATTGATGCAGTAAATATGAAGATCACCCAGAGCCTCCTCCTCCTATGAATAGGAAATCATCTAAATTGTGTACAATCCCAGTGAGACCAGTCCTAGCTTTTAATGCCCACTCCAGAAACATACTAAATGTTTCAAAGGCATTGCAAGAAACAGAACACTCTGTGAGCATGGCCCGGTCCATATAGAACTGTCCTTCAAAGCAAAAGCCTAACAGCTCGAAATCACTGGGGTGTACTGGCAAAAGACAAAATGCAGACTTGATGTTGCATTTAGCCAATTCTGCCCCTGGGTCATGCCTCCTAACCTCCCTCATGGCTGCATCAAGGGAGATATCTGACTGCACACAACTCAGGAGGGATAGAATCATTCACCAATTCACCCTTGGGTAAGATAAATGATGGATCAACCTAAATTTGCCCAGTGACTTTTTAGGCACCACTCCTAAAGGTGAAAATCGCAAATTAGGTACAGGGGGCATAAGGAAAGGTCCAACTACCCTCCCCTCTGAAACTTCTTTTTGAATCTTTGCCCTAACAGTGGCATCCAACCCTTAATGGATTTCAAATTGTGAGCCTTGTAGGCTCTCCTGTGACCTTGAAATGGAATCCTAAAACTAGCTTTAAAGCCATTATGCAAATAACTGTCTGAATCCCTGTTGGGATAAAACTTTAGCCAGTGCCTTAGTACAGGCAACTTAATTTAGCTGGGGCCCTTTTGGAGCTGGATTAGGGCTTCCTGCACCTTTGCTACCTGACTGACTACCCCTTCCACCTTGAAACTGACATCTTCCTCTGGGACAGTTGCGAAAAGAATGGGAAGCCCTGCAGATAGAGCACTGGTGGCTATATCTGCAAGGCTTCCTGCTACAAACTCTCTGAGAGGAAAAATTCCAGAAAAAAAGCTTATGACTTTGAGCAGCCCTGGGTGGGGCTTTTTGGGAGGCAGCCAGGGGTCCTCTCTGCAGAAGATGACCACTGTGAGTATGCTCACCCTGAATTGGCCTGGCTGGGGTCACGAGCTGCATCCACAAGTGTGGATGAATCATGTCCCAGTGCAAAGAAGGATAGATAGCAGCTCTCATATGAAAAGCCTCATCGTATAAGAGCCAGGACGGGCCGGCAAAATCAGTATAAGACCTGTGAATAATATCAGTGTATTGTAACAGGGCACCTGCCTGAATGGGTTGGGTCTTAACAATGACCCCTGCAAGTATCAGGAGATTTTCAGATGCCTCTTGCTGCACAAGCAGCCTCCGGAGCAGTAACGAGGCTGCTGCGCGGCAAGGGGTCCATTTTGGACGACGTCGTTTCTCTCTCGGCATCGTCCGTGACTGTTGCGGCTAGCATTGAAGGCGGCCGCACTGTTTTTCACTCATGGACAACTTCTGTGACTGAAAAACAGTGCGGCCGCCTCCAATGCTAGCCACAACAGTCACGGACGATGCCGAGAGAGAAACAGCGTCGTCCAAAATGGACCCCTTGCCGCGCAGCAGCCTCGATACTGCTCCGGAGGCTGCTTGCGCGGCAAGAGGCGGCATGAGGTGCCTGAAAATCTCCTCAGAAAACTTGAAAAGCCAGGTGCACTCTACCATCCTTTTCTTAATATTTTCTTTTTCTTTATCATCCAGTTCATCCTTATCTTTTTTCTCCAGCTCCCTATAGAGCAAGGAGAAAACATCAACTTATTCTCCCTTAACAATGTTGTCATGAGTGGCCTGCAATAAGTGGTCACCAAAGGGCAAGGGCATTTCTCCAAATGGGATGGACCGACATGGGACAGATGCATAACCCACTGACTATGAAGCCCTATGTCACCAGCCAACATAGCAGGAAGTATACTTGCCCCACAAGGTGACCAGGGGGACCATCGAGGCAGCTTCCAATTGAGGGCCACCCTAAGTGTGTTGCTGGGGTGCTGCCTAGAGCCTAACCTGAATATGGAGGGGCAGGTATCCTGCTCCAAGGCCAAAATGGCCCAGGTGTGTGAAGTGCATTGTAATCTGGCCACTCACCTCCAGGAACAGCCATCCCAATTGGCTCAGTGTGCTGGTCATGGCTCAATGCCCCAGACGGTTCAGGCATATTATCCTCCACGTTGTCTTTGGATCCAGATGCACCTTTTGGCTGAACCCTTTTCTCTAGAGCATCCAAACAAGCAAGAATCTCATTACCCATTTTGCGTTTTTTATGCCACCCAGCCCTGGAGATCAGGGGAGCACTGGGGTCCCATGAACCTCTTCCAATTTTTTAATCCTGTCCAAAATAGGAGGCCAGGGGAAATCCTTCTCACTATCACTATATGACGCTGGTTCACGCACACTGTGTGGTTTAGAAAGGGGCTTGGGGGCAGGGGCCTTGCTCTTGGCACCCACTTTGCCATTCTTAGGTGCCATAAGGGTTCAACTAACCTGGGGCCACACACCTGCCAATATAATGAATCCCCTTTCTTCTATTTTATTTGTAATTTTATCATAGATTAACATATAAGTATATATATATGTGTGTGTGTGTGTATAAACACCTATATAGAATCATAGAATCATAGAATTGTAGAGTTGGAAGAGACCACAAAGGCCATCCAGTTCAAACCCTGCCATGCAGGAAATCATGATCAAAGCATCCCTGACAGATAGCCATCCAGCCTCTGTTTAAAGACCTCCAAGGAAGGGGACCGTACCACGCTACCAAACAGCTCTTACTGTTAGAAAGTTCCTCCTAATGTTGAGGTGGAATCTCTGTTCCTGGAGCTTGCATCCATTGTTTTGTGTTCTAGTCTCTGGAGCAGAAGAAAACAAGCTTGCTCCATTCTCAATGTGACATCCCTTTAAATACTTAAACAGGGCTATCATATCGCCCCTTAACCGTCTTTTATCCAGACTAAACATACCCAGCTCTCTGACTCTTTCCTCATAAGGCATGGTTTCCAGACTTTTCATCATTTTAGTCGCCCTTCTCTGGACACGCTCCAATTTGTCAATATCCTTTTTAAATTGTGGTGCCCAGAACTGGACACAGTATTCTAGGTGAGGCCTGACCAAGGCAGAATAGAGTGGCACTATGACTTCCCTTGATCTAGACACTATACTTCTATTGATGCAGCCCAAAATCGCATTGGCCTTTTCAGTTGCTGCATCATACTCTTGACTCATGTTCAACTTGTGGTCTACTAGGACTCCTAGATGCCGTTTGCATGTAGTCCTGTTCAGCCAGGTCTCCCCCATCCTATATCTATGCATTTTGTTTTTCTGCCCTAAGTGGAAACCTTACATTTCTCCGTATTGAATTTCATTTTGTTAGCTTTGGCCCAGCTCTCTAGTCTATTCAGGTCATTTTGAATTTTGATCCTGTCCTTTAGGGTATTAGCTACTCCTAATTTGGTGTCATCTGCAAATTTGATAAGTATGCCCCTAATTCCCTCATCCAAGTCATTGATAAAGATGTTGAATAGCACTGGGCCCAGGACAGAACCCTGTGGCACCCCACTGGTCACATCTTTCCAAGATGAAGAGGAGCTACTGCTGAGCACCCTTTGGGTTCGTCCAGTCAACCAATTGCAAATCCAATTAACAGTTAACTTGTCTAGCCCATATTTTACAAGCTTGTTTGCAGGAATGTCATGGGGAACCTCGTCAAAGGCCTTACTGAAATCAAGGTATGCCATATCCACAGCATTCCGTTCATCTACCAAGCTGGTAATCTTATCAAAAAAAGAGATCAGATTAGTCTGGCATGACTTGTTACTCTGAAACCCATGTTGACTTTTTGTGATTATGGCATTGCCTTCTAAATGTTCACAGACTCTCTGTTTAATGATGTGCTCTAAAATCTTCCCTGGTATTGATGTCAGACTAACTGGACGATAATTGTTGGGATCCTCTTTTTTTCCCCTTTTTGAAGATGGGGACAACGTTTGCCCTCCTCCAGTCTGCTGGGACTTCTCCTGTTCTCCAGGAGTTCTCAAAGATTATTGCCAATGGCTCTGAGATTCCTAGTGCTGCTGCTGGATCCACTAATGCTGCTTCTTGCTGCCAAAAAACTTTTTCCAATCACCAGCCACCACTCCTCCACTGCTGCTGAAATTGACGGAAAGAAGAAGGAGGATGGGGAGGGCAGAGCAGTCTTAAATAGGCTGCCAGCACCATCCCTCCCCATCTCTGACATCGGCTCTGACATCAGACAACAGCAAATCTGGTATCTTCCCCTCCTGTCCAGCAAATGCCGATCCCCCTCCACATGGCTGACCTGATAGAGGGGGACCAGGATTCTAGGATTACAGAAACTTAAAACTTCAGTTATACATATAGAAATATATTTTATGTGTCTAACAATGTGAGACAGGCAAAGTGAGCAAGGGAATGAAAACACAGAAAATAAGAGTTCTAGGTGTGAATGATTTTCAATATGTCACTCTCTATAATGCTAGAATTCTGGTTTCTGAATGAACATTTCATTTCTAGAAGCAGAATTCTTATTTGGGGGCCAATGCCCTCATTTTGCTTCCCCCCTAGTTACCCCTGGCTACATGTGTCATATTTCAATTTCTTCATGAATTTCAAATTCAAATTCATATTTCAAATTCTTACATGAATTTTCGTTCACCTTTTCAGGCCAAATGTTTTAAGTCAAGAATCCACCCCCTACACACACTTCTCAAGAAATCAAGTTCAGTGTCAGAATTTTCCAGGGTGTAGATTATTTTTTCCTGATTTGCAATTAGGAGGAGAAAGTTAAGGGCTGCTGGTGTAACCACAAGGATGAATTCCAGAGCTACTGTCCACTACACCCATCCTCACTAAGAAAAGGGAAATATTTAAGTGTGTGTGTACACACCTTCAAGTCACCTGTCAATTTATGGCAACTCCATGAATTTCATAAGGTTTTCTTATGCAAGGAATACTCAGAGGTGGTTTGACAGTTCCTTACTCCAAAATATAGGATACAGTGCCTGGTATTCATTGGTAGTCTCCCATCTTAGTTTCCAAGATGGAATGGGATCTGGTGCTTTTAGGTTTTGAGAATTTTAGGAGATTATCAGACAGGAATGCAAAAATCGAAATTATCAGTCAGGAATGCAAAAAGGAAATATATATGACCAGGGTCTTCATAAAGTTAACAGTGTATAATGGTCAGTTTGGGCATTCAGTCACCTAAGTATCAACAATAAGATAAAGAACAATAAGATAAAGGGGGAATTTAGCCAAGAGGGGAAAAAAAGTGTACTCAATTAGTACAATAGTCTTTCATCATTCTAAGTTATATATGGTGCCATCACCTGAGGGAAGGTAACCAGGCAAATGGTGATCAGTTGAAATTTTATGTAATTAGATACTTAGTGGTCTTGTATGATGATCTGATATGTAGTGGCCTTGTACAGAAGATCAGGAAAAACTCATTTCCAATTGGTTGATGGCTGAGTTGAATAAACGGACTATAGAAAGACCTGTCTAATTGGCCTAAGGTTAATTTTTGCTAACTGACTGACAACTGGTTTTCTGTTAACAGTCACTTCTGATTGGTAGATAGGAGGAACCTGAGATAGTATAGAAGCACTTTGGGTAGATAAGATAGTAAGCAATTTGCTACTGCATCCACCATTGCATCTATAGTTATTTCTGATAGCCACCTACCATGTTACTCCTCAGATAAATATCATACCTGATAATGCTGAATAGTACTGGTGAATGTGTAGAGAGGCCTGTGGAAGAGTATGGTTTTCTCTACAAATTCATGTTAGAAATGCATTCAACAGATGACTATGCTATAGTGCTCTGTAAGATGCTCAGAGCACCCATTCAGAGCTGGTACCCATTCAAGTTCAGTGCAAAGGCATTTGTATATATGTGGTGCTTCTTGAACACCAGTGCATCAAAATCTAGGAGTGGAGGGAGGAGACTGGGGAGAAAGACGAGGAATGTATGTGTCAGGGTAATATTGCTTTTAAGTGCAAAAGAAAAAAAAATCATAGAATCATAGAATTGTAGAGTTGGAAGAGACCACAAGGGCCATCTAGTCCAACCCCCTGCCATGCAGGAATATACAATCAAAGCATCCCTGACAGATGGCCATCCAGCCTCTGTTTAAAGACCTCCAAGGAAGGAGACCCCACCACGCTCCGAGGGAGTGTGTTCCACTGCCAAACAGCTCTTACTGTCAAAAAGTTCCTCCTAATGTTGAGATGGAATCTCTGTTCCTGGAGCTTGCATCCATTGTTCTGTGTTCTAGTCTCTGGAGCAGCAGAAAACAAGCTTGCTCCATCCTCAATGTGGCACCCCTTCAAATACTTAAACAGGGCTATCATATCGCCTCTTTACCGTCTTTTTCCAGGCTAAACATACCCAGCTCCGTATGTTTTTCCTCATAAGGCATGGTTTCCAGACCTTTCACCACTTTAGTCACCCTTCTCTGGACACGCTACAATTTGTCAATATCCTTTTGAATTGTGGTGCCCAGGTAGGAGCAAGAGACCACACTAGCACAGCTGAAGTGGGTTTGTTCACAGATGTGGCTAGGCAGAGGGCTGGCAACCAAACACTCCTATGTAGCTGAACCACAAGATGCATTGTGTGTAGGTTGGTGTTGTGGAAAAAGAAAAATGTTGGTGGATGTTGGCGAAATTGCTTTTGAGTTTGTCAATGGGGTTTGCTGTGTATATACTGTGTTTGTTTATATTGCAACAGAAGATAAAGGCCTCCAGATATCTGTGGATGAACCTCACCATCTGTGAGTCTTTCTTGAGTGTGAAATTTGGTCAGAGCAGTGAAATGGTTGGTAGCTGAAGCCTTTGTTTTTGTGCCCTTTCTGCTGTGCAGTTCTGCTATTTTGCTACTCCTGGGTTAGTTCGTCCCCAGGCTGTGCCAGGTGCCTCTCAGTGGGCCTATACTGAGTGGACAGTATGTACTTGGGATCATCATACTATTTGAAACAGGGCAGGATGTGGAGCACTATTGTGAGAGTATGCTTGCATGTATGATTGTGTGCATGTATGGGTTCCTAGTGAAACAAGGCCTTAAAATGAACCAAGAAAATGGATGCCATGCAAAGCATTGCTTGAGGAGTAACTTGGAAGCTGGACCAAGAAAAGGAGAAAACTTGGAAGCTGAGATGAGGTGCTGACCAAGCATAACCAAAGACAATGGGACCTGACAATCTGGACTGGGAGCATTCTGTACAAGTGAACGGACTGCTGGCCAGGCCTGACATAGACAATACCAGCTGTTGGCATGATTGAGGAAGTTCAGAGTGAACATGGAACACACCTTGATCTGCCTAAGTAACTGTCATGAGATCATGCCAGCTCGAAAATCATGCAGTTCTCAAGGAAGGAGATGGAAAAGGTATAAGAGCTGGGACATTTTTGGCCTTGCTTTCATGGTTCCTGAATCCGTGGCAACGGGCCATCTGACCTTGTGAATCACTGGATCAAGGGGGTCATATGTGAGTATGTGTGTGAGTGTGTGTGTGAATGGAAAAAGAACTCTTGATACTTAACTGAATGTTTAATGTCTTATGCCTAAATAAATGTTACATGCATAGTGACTGAAAACCAAATTTCTCTCTCTGTGCCTTTTTGCCTGTCACTTGTCTTGGAAAATTGTAAAACACTACCTGATTAAAAGGACTTCTTGTGGCCGTAACACTATCATCACAGCTTATGACTTTTCGTACTCCAGGAGCCAGGACAACAATGGTGCAGGGCCTGGAGAAAATTTTTTTCCCAAGAATTGGCAGTGAGCCTTCCGCGGGCCCCAGCAGTAGCATAAGCTCTGGCGAATGTGCCCACATACAATGTGTGCTAGTAGTAAGGCTATGCAGGATGACAACTCTCACATGCATGGTAGCAACCACTGCAACTACTGGGTGCATGTTGCTGACTACCCAGCCACTAGAATGGGGGAGAGTTCTCATTTTTCCCCACTCATTGCTCTGTGTTGTCATTTTACCTGCTTATCCAGGTGGGCCCTTTTATCCAGATTGCTTTTCTGCATGTTTCAACATCCCATAACAGTTTGACTTATCTCTCAAACCTTACCTGCCCCAGGTTTGTGACATCACAAGGGGCTGCTCCCTGGTCTCAGATTTTGGCACTAAAATCTCATGGAATGAGATACCACTGATCTGACAATGTTATCAGTCCAAACAAATTTTACTGCAGCTGTAAGGCAGGGCAAGTATATAAGGAGCACTGGACAGGTTGTTGCCCTGACACCCACCAGAAAGCAAACTGAGACCCTCTGTTATTCATTAGCCCACAGTTTGAGGAACGCAGCTAAAGTATAGTTGAGTGAATATAAAAATATAGAGTATAAACTTAGGAAACATATCTGTTTTTAAAAAAGAGAAAATTGCATTTTTATCTGTATTGTTACTATTTAAAAATGTCATGCTGTTTTAAATTAATGGTGTATTTACATGGTGGCTAATTTTGATATCATGATGTTTTTACCTTGTCTCATTTTAAGACTGTTATAAGCCAGCTTGGGTCTCTTGTTGGGAGAAAGGTGGAGTATAAATTAAACAAACAAACAATACATTTCAATGAAATTTAGTTTGCTTAATAATTATTCTCAAAACTTAGGAGTTTATCAGACTACTGCTAAAAATACTGTAATTCCACTATTGCCAAACAAAGTTTTAATTTTCATACTATGAGAACTCCTGCATCAGTATAATTCTCATGATGGTTCATTTAAAATACCAAAAAAGGAAGTTAGAAAAAAAGAAGAAGAAGCAAGCAGTCCATTTTGTTATGGGCTCTTTCTTGTTATGCACACAGTTTCTGGTTTTACCAGCTCCCTGTCAGAACAATGTTGAACCAGAAAATGTGTGCACAACAAGAAAGAGTGCATAACAAAATGGACTGCTTGAGACTTATACTGATGCAGGAGTTCTCATAGTATGTTCAGCTTAGGCTAATGAGAATAAAGCAAACAGTGAACATGAAGCTCTTTCACTTGCCCAAATGTAGATTGAGTGGAGGCAGATTGTGAGAGTCATATAGAGTAATGCATGGTAGCCAGTCAAAGAGGCTTAAAGGTGTAGCTGGAAAATGCACACATCAGAGTCAACTAGAGAGGGATATTAACCCTATTTAGGCATTCAGTAATGTTGTTAAAATAAATATGTGAGGAGGGGGACATGCAATCACTCCAATTCATCTATCATTCTCATCACAATGAGAACAATGGTTAGAACAGAAGAGCCTCTTCTGCACATGGAGGGACAGTGACCATTTTAGGGAAAAGACTGTTTAAGTGATCCTGACTTACAGTCTCCTACCTAGAGCTATAAATTTGGACTCCAGAAGAGTCAAGGCAAATTGAAGTGGCATGCTCCTCTCTTTCTGTGTTTAATTTTTAAATGAATATTTTCATGAGGCTGTTTTGTATAGCTCTTTACTTATTTGTATCTGAAATCTCATGCTAAAATGGAAGAGTTGCAGTGCTTCATTTTTAAGGGAAAACATGGACATTGTAACAACAGCAGAAACCTCATGGAATGAAGGAGCCAGTGGCATACGGTCATATCTGGATACGAGCTCTGTAGGAATGACAGGGAGGTACATGCTGGGTGTTATGTTGCTTTATGTGACAAGAAGGGCATAGTGTCAAACAAGGTAGAGACCATTGACGAAGCTGGATCTATGACAGAATACTGTAAAATGACTATACCATCCCCCCTAAAATAATTTAGCACCAAAAAGCTATCATAGCCCCAGACCAAAATAATCAGGAGAGTGAATTCCTGAAGACACACAAATGAGATTTTGTTTTAATAAAGGGAAACTTTAACTGCCCTCATGCTGACTAAACAAATGCATGTTGTGGTCACAACAAGGGGATAAAACATCCCAGTATCCTAAATGACTGCTCCCTAGAACGGCTGGTCACAGAAGTGACCAGATGGATGGTGACCATAGACTTAATTCTAAGTGGTGCTGCACAGGGCTTACTGTGGGAAGTAAGTTTGGTTCAGCCACAAACAGTGACCAAAATGTCATGAAAACTGATTAATAGGCAAGTAAAAAAACACACACACACACACACACACCACCCTACCAGGATATTCCAATGCAGTCATATTTGGCTTCAAAATAAATAACTTTTCTAGACCAGAGGAATAATTTTAAAAGGGAAATTTGAAGACGCATAAAAAGGGTCAACTTGAAAAACCTTGGTGGCTACTCAAAACCACAATACAGGAGTTTATCTAGAATGTATACAACATGTCAGGAAATGCAGCTCCAAGTTCATGAGATCATCTTCATGGCTAATGCATAATATGAAGACAATTATTAGAAGCCTTGCTTAAACAATGCGAACAAAGTATGACAAATATTGGCACAAGAGAAATGAAAGGATACAATCAAGGATGCAAATAAGAATTTTGAGAAACATATCACTAACTGAATCAAGATAACAAGGAAGAATTCCTTAAATATATAAGGTCGCCACACCTGAGAAGGGACTTTTTTCAATTGGAAAAGTTTGAGAAAATAGCAATCAAAATGATCAAGGAACTGGAGTAATTGCCTTATGAAGAAAGTTTATAACATGTGGGGCTATTTCGCTTAGAGGAAAGGTGAATAAGAGGAAACATGACTGATGTATAAAACTATGCATGGTGTGGAGATAGTGGATAGGAAAAATAAAAACAGAACCCAGAAACTGAATGGTGGGCAATTCAGGACTGATCAAAGGACTTCTCCACACAACACGTTGTTGAATTTGCTGTCAAGCAATGTATTAGTGACTGCCAACTTGGATGACTTTGATAGGAGATTGGACAATTTCTTGGAAAATGGGGCTGTCATTGGCTACTAATAATGATGGATATTCCCTCCGGTATCAGAAGCAGTATGGCTCTGTATATTGCTTACTGGGGAACACAAGGTGGACAGCACTGTTTCATTCAATTCCTGCTTTGGATTTCTCATGACATCTGGTTAGCCTCTGTGTGAAGATGGATCCTTTGTCTGATCCAGCTTAGCTCATCTTCTGCAGTAATATTAGATATCAATGCATTTGTTTCCATTTTGAGTGTAATTACCTCCCTTTAAAGGCAATTTACAGATGTATTATCATTTCAGCTTTGCTATTCAAATCAAAATAATTTCCAAATAGGGAGAAAATTGTTGTGATGGTTTGTTCACCAGAGCCTGCTACTGAAAGAGGACCATACAGATTGTTGCTGGACTGGAACAAGGTAAATGGACTAGATGGAGACAGCGTGTGTGTGTGTGTATGTGTGTAGAAAGGATGCCCCCCTTTTTCACTTTAAAAAAAAGTTTAATATTGCCACTGTCATTCAGGCATAAAAGACTATGAAATAAACAGAAAAAAACAGCCAGCACCATTAAATGCTCTCTTTTACCAAAGAGACTATGTGACGAATGTTGCTGTCCTCGAGCAAGCAGGGATCACCAGCATTGAGGCCATGATATTGAGAACACAGCTGCGCTGGGCAGGGCACGTTTCTAGGATGGAGGACCATCGCCTCCCAAAAATACTACTCTACGGTGAACTCGCCACGGGTCAGCGTAAGAGGGGCGCTCCAAAAAAGCGATACAAAGACTCCCTGAAACAACATCTCAGGCTTGGCCAAATTGATCACCAACAGTGGTCCGCCCTGGCCTCACATCGGGAGGCATGGAGACGCACTATCCACAATGCTGCAGCCTTATTTGAGAACTCACGACGAACAAGTCTTGAAGAGAAACGACAACGCAGAAAGAATCACAACCCAAAAACATCACCCAAGGAGACCTTCTGCTGTGCTTTTTGCAACCGGACTTGTTTATCTCGGATTGGCCTTTTTAGTCATCAGCGCGCTTGCAGAAAGCGCGGGATGAGTCCTTCCTGAATCTTGGTTTGCGAAGAAAAGCCAGAGAGACAAGTCATAGTGTTTCAGAAAATGACTCAACAGATTGATGTGAAATTTGACAATGAATGAGGTGGTTTGTTGATAGTTAATGCCAGTTTTGAGCAACTATGAAATGGTTTATTACAATGACCTTAAAGTCTGATAGGGAACCTTTAGCAATTTGGTAGTGTCTATGAATTTTTCCCCATAGATATTGCTGGGCTCAGATCTTTCTGTTAGTGCATCTTTGAAGTGTTGGGCATTAGTGACCAACTGTCACGTAACAAGGACACTGTGCAAGGTTACAGTATATCTCTGTGCATCTTCCAAGGGTACCTGAAATATCCAAAGTTTGAATCTAACTAACTAGCTATTTTCCACAAAAATGCCTAAGAGAAACTTTACTATCTAGAGGCAATGGGTTTTGGAATATCAGTTGTTGGGTGACAGACAGTGGGGGAGCATTTGTGGCAAGATTTTTTTTTTTTAAGTTGGACTACAGAGACCAAAATCACTATTATGAAACATTCTTTAACCCAAATTCAGATATATCACCTATATTATATTTCTCAGGACTCTGACAAGAAAAGACCAGTCAAGGCAGTAAAAAGTTTTATAAGTACCTAGTGTATAAATTCTGAGTTGTTTTCTGCACAAAACTGTGTGCCACAATATTAAGCATTTGCTTAATCAGGTCTTCTAATTCTTGCTTGTGGGCTCCTGCTACAGTTTGTCAGAATCCCAAAATGTTGTGTTGGGAGTTTAGATCCCAGGGTTCTTGAAGCCAGAAGCCCTGTAGATTCAGCCATGAATGTTCCATTTGTGGGGCTGGGCACTACTCCTTTTGGAGGTGCAGTAGAGGTAAGGGACAATTTTGTGGAGGTAGGGGCACCCTGGCTGGGGGCTGAGGTGGTGGCTTGGTCCATCAACCTCCAAAAGGGGCCCAGTCCAATTAATCTGGAAACGTTAAAAAAAGGTGGAAAGTTTATCCTGATAGGTAGGCAGCCACCTACTTATTAGATGGGTTTCAGTTGGGTTTTAGGATTCCCTTTCGGGGCATTAGGCACCCTTATAAGGCATGCAATTTACAGTCTGTCCAAGGTATGGAACAGATAGTTAAGGTTAAAATTTAGAAGGAAGTTTTGGAAGGTTGGGTGTTGGGCCCCTTTGACAACTCCCCATTCCTAATCTTCGGGTCTCACCTCTGGGCATGGTGCCGAAGAAGGCCCCTGGGGAGTTTAGACTCATTCACCATTTGTCTTACCCCAAGGGAGAATTGGTAAATGACTCTATTCATCCTGAATTATGCACTGTATGGTATACATCTTTTGACGCCACAAGTAGAGAAGTCTAGTGCCATGGAATAGGTGCAGAACTGGCAAAATGTGATATTACATCTGCATTTTACCTGTTGCCAGTACACCCACAGGAATCTGAATTACTGGGTTTTGAATTTGAAGTGTGGTTCTATATGGACCGTGCCCTCCCCATGGGCTGTTCGGTTTCATGCAATACATTTAAGACCTTCAGTACCTTTTTAGAATGGGCTCTTAGGACAAAAACTGGGTGTAGTGGTCTGGTCCACTATTTAGATGATTTTTTGTTTATTGGGCATTATCAAACTGGCCACTATAGTCACCTTCTGTGACAGTTTGAATTTATGGCGGAGGAACTTGGTGTTCCTTTGGCACCTGAAAAGATGGAAGGCCCTGCCCAACAATTAACTTTTTTAGGGATTGAGATTGACACTGTCAATCAACAGTGTAGGTTGTCCCCTCTTATGGTGAGTGAGCTTACAGATAGGGTTACCCACTTTTTGACTAAACCGAAGGCCACCTTATGGGAATTCCAGGTACTTATTAAACACCTGAATTTTGCTTGTAAGGTAGTGGCACAAGGTAGGGCTTTCCTCCGCCAGTTGTGTGACATCATAAAGGGGGGGGTGTATACCCCACCATAGAATTCGTATTACAACACAAATTCATGAGGATTTACTAGTGTGGCATGATTTTTTGTTGCAATTTAATGGAATCTCCTTCTGGTGGGAGGAAAGGAAGCTTCAGGGTGCATTCCAGATAGCTTCTGATGCAGCCAGATCAATTGGATTTGGAGTTTATTTTGGTGGCCACTGGTGTGCCAGTAGGTGCCGTCTTGATTGGGCATCTTCAGATATTGTATCAGATTTAACATTTTTGGATTTTTTTCCAATTTTGGAATTTTGGCCACCATCTGGGCGAAGGAGGTATCTAAATCATCAGTACATTTTTGGTGCAACAATTTGGCAACCGTCCAGGTAATAAACTCCTTGACTTTTAAATCCCCTCAGGTGATGGTGCTGGGTCAGGGCCTTTACTTTGCAATGTCTGAAGGACAACATATTGTTTATCACTTGGCATGTGACAGGCATTGATAATGGAATTGCTGACACTCTTTCCCGCATGCAGATGGAGCACTTCAGAGATTTGGCCCCAGACGCGACACCTGAGGGCGACCAGATGCCAGCAAGCCTGTGGAGTATTGGGAGGCTGAGTTCATGAGGGCTTTAGGTATGTCCATAGCTCCCAGTACTAAAAAGGGATACACTAGGGCTCTGCAGGAATTTTTCCACTTTAGAGAGCAAGCGGTTTTCCACCAAGGTATGCCAGTCCTTGTGGAGCAGCTATTGCAGTTTTCTGTTTTTCTTTATAGGAGGGGCTTGGCATCTCAGCCCATTCAGATAAGGTTGTCTGCTATAGCATTCTGGCTTAAGGTGCAGGGTGCAGCAGACAACATAGGATATGTCCGTATTCGGAAAGCTTTAGAAGGATGGACTAGTGAGCAGAGTAAGAGAGCAAACACTAGGGCTCTACTTTTCCCTGTTATACTTAAAGGTTTATTTCAGGCTTGGGCAGATATTTGCATATCGCCCTATGAAGCACTGCTTTTTCAAGGCCCTTATAGCCGTTTTTGGCGCTTTGCGTATTAGCAAGTTAGTCCAGGTATCCAAAGCAGATGTGACTGATAGGGCCTTAGAACTCAGGGACATATTTATGGAGGAATGCCAGGTTACCTTGACACTGTGCTTTTCCAAGACCAATCAGCGTGGGTTTGAAAAGCAGTGTAAGTTGTTAATGTGCAGTGACTATGACCTCTGCCCAGTTAGAGCACTTCAGCAATACCTGAGAGTACATGAGCCATGGCAGGGTCCACTATTTGTGCATAATGACTTTTTCCCTTGACCAAGTACCAGTTCTGGATGGTGACACCCAAGGCTTTGGGTAAGTTGGGCTTGCACAGGGTGAGGTTTGCAATGCATTATTTTCAAATTAGGGCCACCTCTATGGCCTCCTCATTGGGAATGCCATCTGCAATGATTCAGAAGATTGGCCATTGGAGGTTGTCCTCCTATCGGCATTATGTCCAACCACTCTGTTGTTAAATTGTTATCTTTCTCTTTTGTCTTACAGATCTTAGGTTGATGCCAGTGAGGCAGCAGGTGCTGATTTGCGGCCACAGTATGCTTTACTGAGTGGTACAGCAGGCCCAGTTGTGCCACTTTGGGTCTCACCTGAGTCTGGGGGATAGGGCAACTGCAGAGTGCTTGCGGAGGTGGGGTTTTAATTGGCATGCCCTTATGCCATTGTTTTTTGGGGAGTGCCAGGGGCCTCCACCAGATATTCTCATTCTCCACTTGGGTGGAAATGATTTGGAGCCCTGGTGGTGCAGTGGCTAAATGCCAGTACTGCAAGTCACCACATTGCAAGTTCCAAGTTCAATTCCAGCGGGCTCCAAGGTTCACTCAGCCTTCCATCCTTTCGTAGGTCGGTAAAATGAGTACCCAGCTTGTGGGGGCAATTAGCTAACACACATTGGAAGCTGTTTAATGCAGTTAGATGTGTAAATAGCTATTGCTTAAAACAATTTGTAAGCTGCTCTGATAGCCTTGTGGCTGAAGAGCGGGGTATAAATAACTAAGTAAATTTTAAAAAAATGGGCCTTTTAAAGGGAAAGGCACTTGTATGCCAGGTGATCCATGACATGGAGGTAATCAGGTCTCAGTGGCCTGCAGTTACTGTCATTTGGTCAGCCATATTGCCCAGACAGCTGAGGCGAGAGGATGGGGATCCCCAAAAGATTGGCAAGGCCTGGCGAGCAGCCAATAGGGAAATTAAGAATGCCAAGGACAGGGGGCTGGGGTTTTATCTGCCACACCCAGACATTGTGTTTGAGAGGTCCAAGCTCGACAGAGTTGATGGGGTCCATCTCTCAGATGCTCAGAATTTAAAATTTTTGAGTGATCTTCAGTGGGGGGTGAGGGACCTTTTGGACAGGCTACTGGAGGAAAGAGACTAAGCGGACACTTGTCCCTTTTCTGTGGTGGGGAAAGGGGGAGGCGTAGAATTTGGTGTGCACCTTGGTATAAATTTTTGGTGAAGGCAGGGTCTCTGGAAGGGCCACTTAAGGCCGTGTGGCCTAAGGGGACAGAAGGAGACCCACCTTGGGGTTGGCCTGAAGGATAATCCCTCACCTTAATCCATGTGGCTTGGATGAGGGACTGCCCCAGCTGCTTCCTCACTAGGTTGCCTCCCCCCTCTGAAGATCTTAGAGGGTCTTCAATAGGTAAGGTAAGGAAATAAAAGACCCTTTTATTTCACCCCATTTTTTGTGTGTGGTCTCTTTATTTCCCTGAATCTGTCAGCAATTGTAACAGTTGTTATAATACAAATTATAACATTATAATGACATAATACATTATTTAAAAAGAACAAACCCACAGAATATACAAATGAATCTTATATACAGCATGTATTTTAAACAATCTGCTCTGTATTTATCTGGAACTGTGATATCTGTGTTTTCATGATTAACAAATTGAATAAAAGATATCAGCTTAGATAAAATGTTTCTGTTTTAGTTCTTCTTTTGTGCAATAAAATATTATAAGCCAATTTTTCCATAACTGTAAACCATATTTTTTATACTACAGATAATAGTTATAACATTTTTTTCACCCTTGAGGTTGCCACAATGCCAAATCTTATAAGGTCATTATATAACACAATGTTATCTCCTTCAAAAACTGCTGGGATCATTCACAATTGGCATCTTTGGGGGAAAAAAACCCTCTTGAATTATTAAATCCCAGGGGGGGGAAAAGGCAATCCCACCATGTATGCCAGTGAGTGCACCTAGAACATCATCCCCTCCCCCAACATAGACTTGATCCTGAATCTTTAATTCTGTAAATTTGAAATAGTGTTCTATATCATTTGTTGTAATAACTTTAATGAAGTTTCCTGAATACGAGTGGAGATAGATCAAAATGGTTTGAATGAGCAAATATTTCCCAGCACATTAGGTGTTTTATAATGAAGATCATACAATCTAGATGCTGTTCCCTTGGAATTATCCAACATATCAGGAGCCAATATATCAAAATATGTCAATTTTAATGGCTAATTTATTTGTGCCTGCTCAATAAAGCTTTTAATGTGAAAAAATAATAATTCACTTAATCCTACCTGGATGTGAAAGTAGTTCCAACTGTTCAAAAGATAAAGGCTTCATTTTCTGATAGAAGGAGATTATCACACTACTCTGTTATAGCACTATTATCCCACTTTAACTGCTATGGCTGCCTCTTGTGGAATCCTGGGATTTGCATTTTAGGGAGGGGCATTTAGAACTCTCAGCCAGAGAGCTCTTAGGCTTCACTAAACTCCAAACCCCAGAGTTCCAAAGGAGGCAGCCATAACAGTTAAAGTGGAATACTAGCACTATAACAGTGTGGTGTGATAAAGTCCAAAAAACCTAACTCTGTTAAGATTACATTTTCCCCCGTACTGTCCAATCAATTGATCCACATAACTCAGGAAATATTCTAAAGTAACTTGCTGGTATTTTATATTGCCATTTCCTCCAGACATTCTATTTAGATATCACAAAATGATTCATTATAAATCCCAAAATGATTCATTATAAATCCTATAGTTGTTTTGGATATTCAAGACAAAATCAAATGCTTCAGTCCAGTTTTCTGTTCATAAGGAACTTCCAGCTGAACTCATTTTTCAATATGAGTGCAGGGGGAAAATGTTTTAACTGAAAGGCATAAAATAGACCAATAAATTAGGGACACCCCAACCTCTGTGTAGCAGTTTCATAGATATAACCTGGATCATTTTTTTTCATTTCACTTAAATTTATTTAACATTGTTTCCTATTTATTTAGGACGTTATCAGAGGAAGTTAATGGTATTACCTGAAAAGATAGTTTCAGAAGTGCAGCCATTTTTATTGCTTGTATTCAGTTTTATTGTCTTCAAGAAGGACAACCATTTGTTGATCTCACCAAAGCCTTCGACATGTGAGTAGAAAAGGTCTGTGGCAGATCCTGGAAAGACTAGGATGTCCCCCCAAATTCCTTAAAATGATTATCTTGCTACACGAGGGCCAGCGCGGTCAAGTCAGATATGACAATGCTCTTTCAGAGCCCTTTCTAATAACTAATCGAGTGAAGCAAGGTTGTGTTCTTGCACCAACTTTATTTACAATCTTCTTCAGCATGATGCTGCAAAGGGCTACAACAGAGCTTGAAGAAGATGACGGCATCTATATACATTACCATACTGATGGTAGCATGTTTAACTTAAGCCATCTGAGGGCTCACACTAAGACTCTAAACTATCTAGTACGTGAGCTGCTCTTCGCTGACGATGCTGCCCTTGCTGCCCACACAGAAGCAACTCTGCAGCACCTAACATCCTGCTTTGCAACAGCTGCAGAGCTCTTTGGGCTGGAAGTCAACCTGAAGAAAACAGAAGTTCTTTACCAGCCTGCACCACAGGACAAACACCACCATCCCCACATTGCCGTCAGCAAATCTATGCTCTAGTCCGTTCAGCAGTTCACCTACCTGGGAAGCATCGTCTCCTCAGATGCCAAGATTGACAAAGAGATCGATCACAGATTAGCAAAGGCATATAGTGCATTTGGAAGACTTCACAAAAGAGTCTGGAGTAATAATCACCTGAGGCAAAGCACAGAAATCAGTGTGTATAGAGCCATTGTACTGTCTATTCTCCTTTATGGATCTGAAACATGGGTCACCGATCGCCACCACCTACGACTCTTCGAACACTTTCATCAGCGCTGTATACGCACAATCCTAAATCACTGGACTGACTATGTGACAAATGTTGCTGTCCTTGAGCAAGCAGGGATCACCAGCATTAGGCCATGATATTGAGAACACAGCTGCGCTGGGCAGGGCATGTTTCCAGGATGGATGACCATTCCCTCCCAAAAATAGTACTCTACGGTGAACTCGCCACGGGTCAGCGTAAGAGGGGTGCTCCAAAAAAAGTAATACAAGGACTCCCTGAAACAACATCTCAGGCTTGGCCAAATTGATCACCAACAATGGTCCACCCTGGCCTCACATCTGGAGGCATGGAGATGCACTATCCACAATGCTGCAGCCTTATTGAGAACTCACGCTGAACAAGTCTTGAAGAGAAACGACAACACAGAAAGAATCACAACCGAGAAACATCACCCAAGGAGACCTTCTGCTCTGCTTTCTGCAACCGGACTTGTTTATCTCAGATTGGCCTTTTTAGTCATCAGCACGTTTGCAGAAAGTGCGGGATAAGTCCCTCCTGAATCTTCGTTTGTGAAGAAAAGCCAGAGACTCTTTCCAGTTATCAAATTATAATTAAAAGGTTGCATGTTCAAATTCTATTTGAATTATCAACTATCAAATTATAATTACAAGGCAGCATATTCAAATATATTACCTATATTATATTTCTCAGGACTCTGACAAAAAAAGACTAGTCAAGGCAGTCAAAAGCTTTATAAGTACCTAGATTCTGAGTTGTTTTCTGCACAAAACAGTGTGCCGCAATATAAAGCATTTGCTTAATCAGGTCTGAGATATAGTGTCATGATGGAGTGACCAGCCCATCACATATAGTGACCATGCAGAAAGCCTGACTTGTTATAGGACAATTCAGTCTCTCCACTAATATTGCACTAAACAACTTTTAGCCCTGATTCAGCAGGGAGATTGGGTAATATGATTCCATTTTCATACTATCCTTTCCAAGTTTTGAAATTATTTTATTTCTTGTAAATCACCAAGAGTTCAAAATATTTTGATGCACCAAAAAGTTATTAAATAATTTTGTTAATCCAGAAATAATTGCCTCGCCTCTTCTTTTTGCATTTAATTCTTTCCTGTGTATAGAATAGAATGGCTTAATATGACTTTTATTAAGATAATTTTTAATTTCTTTGTATTAGGATTGTTTGAAGTATACAACTTTTGATTATTATCATTATTATCATCATTATCATTATCAATATGTTATGACCCTTACAAAATTTCTTAATCTGTACTCTACATTTACATCAAATAAAAAATGTTCATTAATTCAGTCATGGAAAAAAACCTTTCTATTTGTTGTCTGCACCAGTGCTTACAATTTGGCTCTTTATTCCATCTTCTCCAACTCTTGTCATCCATAGGCAATATGAAATGCTCATTCCTCTCTTCTAAGACTTTCAGGAACCATGGGCACTGGATCTTAAGTTTTTCCAGCATTCTCACAGCATCTGCTTTTTTGCTTGATGTATTTCATTTGCACAATTAATATAAAATGAAATCCCGCTTTATAACAATTTTTCAATTTCTGGAACTTTTCTGTGACTGGATGGAATGCCTACATTTTGTTTAGAGTCTTGACAGAAATCCAGTAAAAAAAACCTATATTCTATATTAAGATGCTGTGCTATTTTTAAAACGTTCTTGACTGTGCAACAATAAAAAGTAATAATTGATCTAGATTGATATTGATTCATCACTAGAACTTGATGTCATCACCATACTATGTGTTTTCAATGCCAGATTGCTGACTATTCAAATCTGGAAAGCTATCTGCCCACTTCAGTGTATTAAAGAGTCTATCATATCTGTAGCTTCTCTTTCTTTGATCACATGTTGGTATGTTTTCTTCTATTTATCTCTGTTCTCTGAATCCTCTGCTTTTAGAGCAAGCTCATGCATAGTTTTAGTCAAGGTGCAGAATTCTTCTGCATTAACCCTACTTGCTTCTAGAGCTTCATTTGCCATTTCTTTCACCTCCAAAACTTTTGTTATTTAGCTTTGCAGTTGTATTGCAACAGGCTTCAAGGCTGTTTTCCCCATCTTTCACCTCTTCTTTCAAGTCTTTCCTTAGCAGAAAGAATTGTCTTCTGAATTCTTGCAAAAAAAACCTTTGACCTCATTAGTTTTATTGCTTACCATTTCAGTGGGGGCATCTACGCTCTTAGTTGTTTTCTCTGCTTAGAAACAGCTCTTCTCTATTTACAGTTAGAATTGAAGAAAAATAATTTGTAAGTCCTTTTTATTGTTTTTGTTGTGGTTGTTGACATTACCTATCTGGAATTGTTATTAAAAATGTATTTCTTTAAATTAAAATTTATATCTGCCCTTTCTCCCAAATGTTCAAGGGGACTTACAACAAGGTTAAGACAAGATGCAATTAAAGCCTGGTGATAAAACATCTAAAAAATTAAGTTGGCTATCATATTAAAACATCACTAATTTCAAACAATGTAAAACCATTCTAAAAATAAAAATAAAAAATACAATACGGATAAAAGTACAGCACACACAGCCCATTAAATAAACCCCTCTGCTCAGGCAATTAATCATCAAATTTATTTATTTAAATAAGAAGGTCTTTAACTGCTGGGAGAAGATGACAACCCAGCCTCCAGTGGGATGGCATTCAACTGCCTGACAAAAGGCTCTTCCATGTGTCCTCATGAGATAGGCCTCTGACAATGGGGAACTGAAAGAAAGCCTTTCCCAAAGGATTTTGGGAAGTTCATTTAGAGAGATTTGTTCTTTCAGATAGTCTGACCTATGCCATATAGAGCTTTACAGTCCAGAACCTTTAAAATTAAACACAAACACATTGTTACTAGGTGGGCTTTTTTTGCTGATGGTGAAAGGCAGAGCAAAGACTTCAAAGAGCCATCTTCAGTGTTGACATCTGGGTTTAACTGTAGCGCTGTCATCTGATGTCTTGTCTAGTTAGTGCTTTTACTGTCTCAGATCTTCAGAATTGTCTCTCACACACCCAAAATATCTTCCTCAGAATTTGCTATGACAGCCCTATAGGCATAAAAATGGCATGTGCTTCAGTGTGTTCTGAAATTATTGGGAAAGTCAAAGGGCTTGTCTATATGAGGCAATAAAATACAAATTGGTACATAATAACACCGATTTTCAGCAGCGTCTATTTGTCTCCATAGTTTTTTGGCACGATCACAGGTATGCAAAGTAATCCATGTTTGCTGTTCACACGGGCATGCCTGCAAATCAAGATGGTGGTTGCAAATGAATTACTTGTGTTTTTATTCTCCCCAACTTGCTGCCAGCGAACAGCATTTTTTTTAAAAAGAAAATCCAAGGTGTGGAAGTATGACTTTCTGCTTAAGCAAACTTTAAAAAAAACACAACAACAATCTGTTTTGTGCACAATTGCTACCACAAACAATCAGTGCATGATTGCTACCACAAACAATCAACATGCTGGTTCCAGCCACTTCGTAGCCAGTAAGCTCTGCCCCTTTTGCACACATCCAATGAATCAGCAATACACTTCCATCCTTGCTGAGCATGTGCTGCAAGCCGAATCGGTTGTACCAATGAGCAGGTATGCATATTTCCCTCTCAGTTTTTTTAAAAAACTTTGGGAAAAGCCACAAAGGCTTTCCCCACACAGTATATGGTGTTTTTGGCCCCTACTCCTTCCGAATATAGCGAATAGCCATAGGATCCCATTTAGACAAAAGGTATTCTCCTCAAACTGTATGAGTAATATTTCCACCATTTAGACAACCTCAGAAAGAAACTAGCTGAGCTACCTTACAATTTGTCCCACCAGATTCATTATTTCCTGTTCAGCTGTTGATGACTTCCCTTTCCCTTTTCATAAACACACCTGTGTGAACTAGCTTTATGTTTGGCAGTTTTCCCCTATTCCTGTAGTCACCATCATCAACTTCTTGTAAGTCAAGCTCAGAGCCTTACTCTTATCCTGGAGTTTGTTATACAGAGGAAAGGGGGAGCCAAGCATACTCAGACATGCTAGACTTTATGAAAACTGATTTTAGAAAACTTACAGAATTACTGGAAGTGATCCCATGGTCAGGAATACTAAAAGAGAAGGATGTACATGATGGATGAGTTTCTCAAGAGTGAGATATTGAAGGCCCAACTTCAAACACTTCCAATGGAGAGGAAAAATGGCAGGTGTCTAAAGAAATGAGTATGGATGTCTAAAGAACTTTCAACTGAGCTAAGAATTAAAAGAAACATGTACAAGAAATAGAAAAAGGGAGAAATCACCAAAGAAGAATTCAAACAAATAGCCAGCTCATATAGGGGGGAAATCAGAAAAACAAAAGCACAGATGGAGCTCAGGCTTCCTAAAGAGGTTAAAAACAATAAAAAGGGCTTTTTTATATATGTCCATAACAAACAAACAAACAAAAAACAACAAGGAAGTGGTAGGGCCACTGTGTGGAGAAGATGGTGAAATGCTAATGGAGACAGAGAAAAGGCAGAGCTACACAACATTTTCTTTGCCTTGGTCTTCTCCCAAAAGGAAAACAGTGCTCAACCTGGAGAAAATGGAGAAGATGATGCAATAGGGGAAATGCAGCACAAAATAGGTAAAGAGGTTGTTCAGGAATACCTGGCCAGTATAAATGAATTCAAGTCTCCAGGTCCAGATGAACTACATCCAAGAGTACTAAAAGAACTGGCAGAAGTAATCTCAGAACCACTGTCAATAATCTTTGAGAATTCCTGGGGAACAGGAGAGGTCCCAGCAGACTGGAGGAGGGCAAATGTCCTCATCTTTAAAAAGTAGAAAAAATGAAGAGCCAAATAATTATTGCCCAGTCAGCCTGACATCAATACTAGAAAAGATTCTAGAGCAGATAATTAAACAGACAGTCTGCAACCACTCACAAAGGAATGCCGTGATTATAAAAAGTCAGCATTGATTTCTCAAAAACAAGTCAAGCCAGATTAATCTTATCTCTTTTTTTAAATATAATTTTTATTATATCATTTATCTCTCATTACATCATTACATCGTTACATCATTAATCTTGTATCTTACATTTTATAAAATCACTGTTTCTATACCAAACATAGAATTTTCAGTATTTTCACTCTTATCGTTCTCAAGATACAACAGAACATATATGTCTTTATCTTCCCTCTATTTGTCTCCTTTCTTCTTGGTTGGTTTGAGATTAGCTACCTTTCATCTTAATTCTATTTCTATTTTTATTACATGGTAAGCAATGTCATTGTTCTTAATTATAATTTTAATTATATGCTTATTGCATAATTATACATATCCATAATTATGCATATCTATATATTTGATATATATATATATATATATATATAGTCCTTTTGGACCTCATTATACTATGGGGGAATTATCTCTAAGCCTCAATATCCCATTCTTCTTTCCATATTTTTTTGACTGGTTCCCAGTCATTTTCTATTAAATTCAGCGGTTTGTCTATTAACTTGGCTGTTAGCCTGTCTGCTTCTAGAGTATCATATAATTTTACAAGCCATACTTCCCTTGTAGGTATCCTCGTCTTTTTCCTAAGTTTTGCATACAATATTCTTGCCATCGTATTCATATAAAGAAATATCCTACTCTTACCATCCTTCTTAATCGTTTCCCCCCTATTTACCGTATCTATCATGTTCAACAAGTATATCCCTGGTTCTAGAGCGTAGTTTAATGACAAGATCTTGCTTATCCAGATATGTATTCCTTTCCCATATGTTTTGGCCTTTGGGCATCTCCCCCACATATGATATATCGTCCCATCAGCTTTCCCGCATTTCCCACAAGCTTTTCTCCCTGTTTTGTACATTTTGTCTAGCTCTACCGGTGTGAGATACCGTTGATATAACATCTTTATGTAATTTTCCTTCATATTTTGTGATAGTGTGAATTTCTGTGTGTTTAGCCAAGATTTTTCCCATCTGTCTATTTCTATCACGTGTCCTATTTCTTTTGCCCACTTTACCATTTTTTCTTTAACCTACTCCTGTTCCAATTCACTTTCTATGAGAACTTTGTAATATTTCATTATATGATGCTTCCCAGTATCAAGAATAACTTTATCAATTTCATTTGATTCAATTTGGAAATTTAGCATTTTAAGATCTATTTTATATCTCTCGTATATTTGTTTATAAAGGAACCAGTTAACCTTGTATCCTTCCTCTCCCAAGAGTTCCCTAGCCTTTATCCTTATGATGTCATCTGCCCATATTTCCAAGCAATTTTTGTCCTTCGTTTTTTGATTTTCCAAAAAGGGCTTCTTGCAAGGATACCCACAATGGTATTTTATGATAGAATGTATATTTCAGAGTGTTTCAAGTCTTTAGCAATGCCTTCCTTATGTAGTGATTATCAAAAGCTGTATTTTCTTTTTCCCCCTCATACCATAGGTAGACATGCCAACCATATATTATATCATGACCTTCCAGGGCTAAAATCCTCTCATTTTTTAGACTGAACCACTCTTCCAGCCAGACCAAAGAACATGCTTGGTAATATATATATAAAAGTTTGGTAGCAAACAACCTCCACTCTCCTTTTTCTATGTCAATAATTTATATTTTATCCTTGCCTTTTTCCTTTCCAGATATATTTTAATATTTCTGTATTCCATACGTTAAAACATTTATTGTTAATTATAATCAGAATGTTTTGAAAGAGAAACATGAGTCTGGGTAAAATCATCATTTTCACAACTCCTATTCTTCCCAGAAGAGATAGATGGAGTTTGGACCACCTTATCAATTTTTTTTTACCTTCTTCCCAGGCAGATTTATAGTTGTTAACAAATAAATCTGCGTTCCTTTTAGTTATCCAAATCCCTAAGTATTTTATTTTCTTCTCTATTTTAAATCCACACAGTAGTCTAATCTGATCTTCCTCTTATTTTTAAATATTCTTTGTTAATATTGCTATTTTCTCCAAGTTGACTTTAAATCCTGATACTTTTGCAAAGTCCTCTAATGTCTTTTCCAATTCCTTAAGTTGGTTTATGGGGTCCTCCAAGTAGATCACAATGTCATCAGCAAAAGCTTTTATCTTAAATTCCTGTCCCTTGATTCTGGTCCCCCTTATCTTTTTATTCCCTCTAATATTATTGTTTAATATCTCAATCACTATTATAAATAATAATGGAGACAACAGACACCCTTGGCGAGTACCCTTCATTACTTTGATCTTTTCGGGTTTTTTGCCGTTAATTATTACTTGTGCTCCTTGATCACTGTATAATAAGTCTATCACTTTCTAAAATTGTTACCCACCTCCATTTTCTGTAATACGATTTTCAAAAACGGCCATTTCACATTATTGAATGCTTTTTCTGTGTCCAGAAAAACCATTCCTAATTTCTTTTCGTTATGTGATTCGTAGAATTCTATAATATCTAAAGTTGCTCTCACATTGTTCCGTAGTTGCCTATTAGGGAGGAATCCATTTTGGTCTTCATGGATAATTAATTTCAGAATGTTTTTAAATCTCTGCGCCAGGATGTTTGTGAATATCTTGTAATCCAAATTTAGCAGTGATATTGGTCTATAATTCTTGGGTTCTCTATTGTCTCTTCCTTCTTTTGGTATAATGGTAATGTATGCATCATTCCAGGATTCCGGTATATCATCTGTTTTTATGGAGTTAAACAATTTTTGTAAAAGTATTAGTAAAATATCGCTCATTTTTTAATAATATATTGCCATGAACCCATGTGGTCCTTGTGCATTATCTATTTTCATCCTCTTTATTGCTTCTGATATTTCCATTGGTGTAAAATCTCTATTCAATTCTTCTCTCTAGGTCTCCATAAGTTTCTCTATTTTCTGATTGTTCAAATAGATCTTATCCAGTGTGATGTTTGTGATGTTTGCTTATCCTGATATAATTTAGTATAAAATTCTTGGAAACACTTCCTAATTATTGTTGAGTCTGTTACGATTTGGTCTTTGTAGTTTATTTCCATTATGATTTTTTTCTCTCTGTTATTTTTCAATCTTTGGGCCAAAAATTTCCCTGGCATATTTGCCTGTTCAAAGTATGTTTGTCTTATCTGTCTCATTATTTTTTTTGCTCTATTTCTGTTGACATTAAAACTTGTATCTTCTTCCTAATGTTGTCTCTTTTTTGATAGGGTTACATACTTGGTAGATGAAGGGAATGCTATGGATGTAGTGTACCTTGATTTCAGTAAGGCTTTTGACAAGGTCCCTCATTATATTCTTGCAAAAAAGTTTGTAACCTGTGGGCTAGACAATGCAACTGTTAGGTGGATATGTAATTGGTTGATGGGCCAAATCCAAAGGATAGTCACCAATGGTTACTCTTCATCCTAGAAAGAAGTGACTAGCAGGGTGCCAGTGGGTTCAGTCCTAGGCCCACTGCTATTCAACATCTTTATCAATGACTTGGATGAGGGAATAGAGGGCAAGGTAGCCTTATCAAGTTTGAGGATGACACCAAATTAGAAGGGGTATCTAATACCCCAGAGCACAGGACTAGAATCCAAAATGGAACAGATTAGAAAGCTGGGCCAAAACTAACAAAATAAATTTAAACAGTGAGAAATGTAGGATACTACACTTGGGCAGTAAAAATAAAAAGTACAAATATAGGATGGGTGACACCTGGCTCAATGGGAGTACATGTGAAAGGGATCTAGCAGTCTTAGTGGACCACAAACTGAACATGACTCAGCAGTGTGACATGGCAGGTAAAAATGCCTATGGGATTCTAGGCTGCATTAATAGATTATAACGTCTAGACCAAGGGAACTAATAGTGCCACTCTATTCTGCTTTAGTCAGAACTCACCTGGAATAGTGTATCAAGTTCTGGGCACCACAATTCCAGAAGGATATGGACAAGCTGCAAAGTATCCAGTGACTGGGGCTGCCTGTTCTATTTCAGCTTATTGATTCTATTCCATCAGGCCAGCTTTAGCCAACTAAAAATAGCAGTAGTTTTCCAGATGTAAGTTATCTGTGTGCATCTCTGATCAGGCTAAACATGTTTAGAAGGGGGAAATTGGTGTTGCTATTTCAGGTGAAATATGGTGGGTAAAACAGAACAGGACAATGGAGGAAAAGGAGGGAGATACATCTTGTAGCTCTTCTTTCTTCTGGTCTACCACCCAGCCAACAGATTCTTTTGACCCATTGGGTCAAAAAGTGCTGCTGCTTAATTACAGGTTGGTGGTTTAGAAGAGCTCTATAATCCACAACGTGATTCAGGATGAGCAAGGTAGCCTTGCACATGCAACCAATACCTGATTTCCCGAAGAGGGGAGTGTTAACTTGACCTAGTTATGCCCACCAGGTTTCCAGGTGCGGCAGCAGGCAAGTTACAATGGATGGAGAGGTAGAGTCATAGTGATCTATTATAAGTCCCTATTTCTGTTGATGTACTCTGTCTGGCAATAATAGATTCATAGAATCTCCAGGGTTTCAATGTGTATACTTGATGACAGGGCAAACAGACAGGATTGGGATTCTGTTGGTGTACTGTCAATCACACTGCTCAGTAGTCTCCCTACCTGAACTGGCAGAGGTGGTATCAGAAGTACTTTTCTCCTCTAAATGTATTGTGTTGGTGAATTTCAGCATTCATGTTGAGACCTCCTCATCATGACCAGGTTATGATTTTGGCTTCCATGGCAACCATGAGCCTATATTGTTTATTGTTGGACCCTATACCATGTAGTAGGTCACACTCTGATTTATTTTTTTGTTAGCCAGGATAAGGATGATCTGTGAGTAGGAGAGTTTGAAAGAACTTCATGGTTATGGACAGATCACTACCTAATGGAGTTGAGATTTTCTGGGACTCCTAACCTCTATATCAATGGGGGACAAAGTGCTTTGCCCTGTGAGGCTAATGGTTCTTGAAGGTCAATGGCTCTTGGGGATTTCTCAGCTCCTAGAGCTGGCAATTCAGTTGATGCTCTCATTGATCTGTGAAATAGGGAGGTGATCCAGGGAATCAACACTCCTACGTGTCCTTTACTTCCCTCAGGAACTAAGAGTTCCACTCACCAACGAGAAAGCAGAGGGCCTTTCCACCAAATCACCTTTCTAAGTATAAAGCTTGCATAGAACATTGGTATAAAGCATCTCATGTTTCCCAAGAAGAAACTGGAATCCCTTCTACAGCAGATAACTTTCATGAGGAACAAGAAGGAGGCTATATTGCACAACTTCCAATTCCTCACTGGTCACCTAAACTTGGTATGCAGAGTCCTTACCAGGCCGAAGATTCAGCACTAACCTTTATGAGACCACCGGGGGGAGGGGGTCCAGTCCCTCATCATCACATTAGGATCACCAGAGAGATTAGGGAGGATTTGGGTGGTATGGAGTGATTTTCTTCAGCAATACAGTGGGGTGCCATTCTGGTGGAGCACACTTCTCCTATGGGTGGATGTTTAGGTGAACTCCAATGAAGTGGGCTCATTGGGTTTCGGACTATTTGGCAGGGCCAACGTTGTGCGGAGCCCTGGTCAGCTATCTAGATAAATACTGGCCTTATAAGAGATTTAGCATACCTTGAACTCTTCCCTATAATGGTAGCTGTTAATATGTGATGTACCAAGCACACACACTCACTTGCATTCAATAAATTGCTTTATTGACATGGATTCATGTGTCAGGAACATAGGATAAAGCCGAAACTGAATACAGCCACAGCAACCCTCCAGATAAACCCTCCCAGCATGAGAAAAGCATTCAGGGAGTGAGAGGAGTAGGCTTGCACCTGGCCGCCCTGACCTAGAGCTTCTCTGAGAGAGGAGCATTCCCAGGCCAACCAGGCGGGCTGGCCTCCCTCCAAAACTCCAGAGGCCCAGCCAGGGGGAAACCGCCTCATGTCAGGGTCCTCCATGAATTCTTCTCCAAACCCCAGAATTCAGGGATGAACCTGACATACTGCCCACCTGAAGAACCCCCCCCCTTATTCCTTTAGCCTGGCTTATTGGGAAAGCGGGCATGGAACTTTCGCAACAAGCGTGGGGCATTCACATGACCAGATTTAACCCACTCAGCATGGCCTAATGGTAAGTATTTCCATTTCACCAAGTATTATAAAATACCCCTGTGAACCCGAGAGTCCAACACTTCAGAAATTTCAAAATGTTGATCTTGATCGACCAGAATAGGGTGGGGCACCGGTCCTGGGTCTTGGTGGTGATGGTCTGGAGGGCACACCGGTTTGAGCAAGCTGGAATGAAACACAGGATGAACATTTTGGTACAGTTTTGGTAAAGACGGTTCAAAAGCTACTGGGTTTATCACTCTAGTAATAGGAAAGGGACCAATGTACTTGGCCTCCAATTTCTTTGAAGGCTGGGGACTTTTAAGAAATTTGGTGGACAAATAGACCAAGTCCCCTACGGCGTATCCCGGGGAGGGATCCCGTTTCTGGTCAGCATTATGTTTGTAACATGCTTTGGTGAAGTCCAAGGCAGAGACCACATGGGGCCAGGCATCTCTAACCTTTTGACTCCACTGGGTCACTGAGACCAGGTCCGTAGAGGACCCCTCCCCTAGGGGCAAGGGATTGAAATCCTGCCCTGAGACAACCTTGAAAGGGGAGAGGCCAGTGCTCTGTGAGTGGCATTATTATAGGCTACCTCTCCAAAAGGCAAGAGGTCCACCCAGTCAGATTGTTGGAAGTTCACATAGCATCTCAGGTATTGTTCAAGCACCTGATTAACGCGTTCGCTCTGTCCATCACTCTGGGGATGATGGGAACTGCTGAGTAATAACTCCCAGGAGGTTCGTGAACGCCTTCCAAAACTGGGAAGTGAACTGGGCCCCCCCGGTCAGACACAATTTTGGCAGGAACTCCATGTAGTTTGTAAATGTGCTGAATGAAAAACCTGGCTAATTGGGATGCTGTTGGAAGTTTCTTGCAGGCCACAAAATGTGCTTGTTTTGAAAACATATCAGTAACCACCCAAATAACAGTCTTTTTCTTACTTTCTGGTAACTCTACTATAAAGTCCATACTGATGACTTCCCAAGGCTTGGTTGGGGTAGGCAAAGGCTGGAGCAGACCTTTTGGCTTCCCTTCCCCCACTTTTGCCATTGCACACGTGGAACAACCTTTTACATATTCTTCCACCTCCTTCCTCATCTTTGGCCACCAAAACTGTCTCTGGGCCAAGTGCAAGGTTTTTATATACCCAAAATGCCCAGCACTTTTAACATCATGGCATTGCCTGAGGATGGTCGCCCTCATGGCCTCTGGGACATACAGATGCTCTCCTTTCCAGGCCAGGCCCTCCCTGATGGTCACCTCCCCGGGGTTGGCCAAAAGCCATGGATCCTTGGGAAGGACCGACTCCAGTTGGGACTGCCACCCACTGTCATCACCCTGAGGAAAGAGGGGTGGCAGAGCATGCTCTGGCATGGTTGGGGCTTCACTGGGGCCAGTGTCTGCCAGTGGTGGGACGTCATCCTTGGTTGCCTTAAGATCAGGCCCTGGCCCCACACAGGGGCTGGCTTGGGACTCCTGACGCTTGCTACGTGTTATGACTGCTAGCCCCAAGTGGGAGGGGGAGAAGACTGTGTCAATAACCTCTTTTCTTTTACTGTCATGTTGTGGGAGTCTGGACAGAGCATCAGCTAGGAAATTCCTTTTTTCCAGGGATAAATTTCAGGGTGAAGTTGAACCGGTAGAAGAAACTGGCCCACCTAACCTGCTTAGGGCTCAATCGCCTTGGGGTGACTAAAACTTCTAAATTCTTGTGATCTGTCCAAACTTCAAAGGGTTTGGGAGATCCCTCCAGCAGGTGGCCCCAAGTTTCTAAGGCCAGTTTGATTGCACCCACCTCCTTTTCCCACACAGGCCAAGTTTTCTCAGTCTCATTAAAATTCTTGGATAGGTATGCACACGGCCGGAGCTCTCCCTCCTCCCCCCTTTGCAACAGCACCCCTCCCATTGCAACATCAGAGGCGTCAACTTGGACTACAAAAGTTTGGGAGGGGTCGGGGTGTTTGAGAATTGCTTCAGATGTGAAAAGTTTCTTCATAGAATCATAGAATCATAGAATTGCAGAGTTGGAAGAGACCACAAGGGCAATCCAGTCCAACCCCCCTGCCACGCAGGAAATCTTGATCAAAGCATCCCCGACAGATGGCAATCCAGCCTCTGTTTAAAGACCTCCAAGGAAGGAGACCCCACCACGCTCCGAGGGTGTGTGTTCCACTGCCGAACAGCTCTGACTGTCAAAAAGTTCCTCCTCATGTTGAGGTGGAATTTCTGTTCCTGGAGCTTGCACCCATTGCTCCGTGTTCCAGTCTCTGGAGCAGCAGAAAACAAGCCTGTTCCATCCTCAGCGTGACACCCCTTCAAATACTTAAACAGGGCTATCATATCGCCTCTTAACCGTCTTTTTTCCAGGCTAAACATACCCAGCTCCCTAAGTCTCTCCTCATAAGGCATCGTTTCCAGACCTTTCACCATTTTAGTTGCCCTTCTCTGGACACGCTCCAATTTGTCCATATCCTTTTTGAATTGTGGTGCCCAGAACTGGACACAGTATTCTAAGTGAGGTCTAACCAAGGCAGAATAGAGTGGCACTATTACTTCCCTTGATCTAGACACTATACTTCTATTGCTACAGCCCAAAATCGCATTGGCCTTTTTAGCTGCTGCATCACACTGTTGGCTCATGTTCAACTTGTGGTCTACTAGGACTCCTAGATCCCTTTCGCATGTAGTCTCATTCAGCCAGGTCTCTCCCATCCTATATTTATGCATTTCATTTTTCTGCCCTAAATGCAGTACTTTACATTTTTCCGTATTGAATTTCATTTTGTTAGCTTTGGCCCAGCTCTCCAGTCTATCCAGGTCATTCTGAATTTTGATCCTGTCCTCTAGGTTATTAGCTACTCCTCCTAATTTGGTGTCATCTGCAAATTTGATAAGTATGCCCCTAATTCCCTCATCCAAGTCATTGATAAAGATGTTGAATAGCACTGGGCCCAGGACAGAACCCTGTGGCACCCCACTGGTCACATCTTTCCAGTGGGAAAGCCTGGAAAGCCTGTTGGCATTGGTCAAAAGCCTGTTGGCATTGTTCAGTCCACACTATCTTTTGGGGAGGCTTTCCCCCCTTCCCTGACCCCTTTCTAGCTTTCTTCCCCACATCTTTGGTTTTTAACAGATCAGTCAGAGGGAGGGCTACCATCGCAAAGTCAGGGATGAAGGACCGGTAAAAGTTAGCAAATCCAAGGAAGCTTTGCAGCTGCTTCCTAGTTCTAGGGACCTCCCATGCCAACACTCCTTTGACTTTTTCCGGGTCCATTTCTATCCCCTTATTTGAGATGATGTACCCCAGGTAGTCCAAGCGGCTTTGGTGGAATTCACACTTTGACATCTTAGCATACAGATGGTTTCCCCCCAACCTCGCAAGCACCTTTTTCACCAGTTTCACATGGGACATATAGTCCTCAGAATAAATCAATAAATCGCCAAATACACCAAGACCCCCTTGTACAGAAAGTCTCTCAAAACATCATTAATCAAGTTCTGAAATATGCCAGGAACCCCTTTTAATCCAAATGGCATGACTCTGAACTCGAAAGCCCCCAGAGGGCAATTGAACGCAGTTTTCCATTCGTCCCCCTCCTTGATTCGCACTCTGTAATAAGCTTCCCTTAGGTCCAACTTAGTAAATATCTTCCCTTTGGACAAATGGGCCAGTATGTCCTTCATCAGGGGCAGGGGGTATTGATTAGAAACACTGATTGCATTTAACCCCCGATAGTCCTGGATCAGATGAAGACCCCCATCTGCTTTTCGCCTGAACATCACCGGGGCCCCCACAGGTGAGCTTGAGGGCCTAATGAATCCCTGCACTGTTTTTGTCTATTAACTCCTAGAGTGCATCCGTTTCCTCTGGCGTCATGGAATAAATCCTGGGCTTGGGTAGTTTAGTCTCAGAAAGTATCTCAATGGCACAGTCAAAGGGCCTGTGAGGTGGCAAAATGTTGCATTCCCTCTCCTCAAAAACATATTGCCATTGTTTGTATTCCACTGGCAATCCTTTCAGCTCCCCTCTGACTAAAGCAGTCATGCAGTTCCGTGACTCAGCCTCTAGGGGGACTTCCTCCCTTCAGGAAGTTTCCCCCACCCGGTGCTCCTGCACACATACGGGATCTGCAAAAGTCAGTGTCTCCTTCACCCAGTCTATGGAGGGGTTGTGGAATTTTAGCCAGTTTAGACTCACCACTGCCATGGGAACGAGCCCTGGGGCAATCACAAATTGAAGTTCCTCCTGGTGGTTCCCCATTCTCATGTGTATTGGACCTGTCATTCGCCTGGCGGGGGCCCCCTTCATCATTCCCCCATCCATCTGTGACAGCCACACTGGCTTGTCCAACTTAATAGTACTAATGTCCAGTTCACTGACTAAGGAGGGATGCATTAGGACTTGGGTACATCCGCAATCAACCATCAACATTACTTTTCTGGTGGCCCCCCCTTTCCAGCTCCTATCCTAGCTTTTATGAAGAAAGGGCCTTTTACATCACTCACCACAGCCTCCGGGCGCCCTTCAGGGTTAGCCCGCCCTAGGGCGCTTACTAGGGTGGGCTAGAACTGTTTCCCGCCGGCTCTGCATCAGAAGAATAAGATCCACTGTCATCTGGGTCATCCGATGATTCCCCCGCTGCATGACCTGGTACCACAGCCTGTACTGCTGCTTTAGACTTGGGCTTGAGTGGGGCCTTTGAAGACACTGACCTCCCTTCACTCCGCTAGGGCTTGTCAGCTGCTGCTGGTACTCAAGGGCTCCTGTCTGGGCATTCAGCTATGTGATGGCCTCCTTTTCCACAATGCAGGCATAGGCCCTTCTTCATCCTCCACTCCTGTTCTGACTCTCCAGTTGTGTTCTCATTTGGGCGGGACGGTTTACCGTTTTTTTACAGTGCACCCAGTGGTCTTCCCCTCGAATCCTTGCTGTCGCCGAACCATCTTGATGCTCCGTCTCAGTGTCTCCACTTCTCTGGCAAGCCGCACCCACCCCCAGAGGGTTTTGGGGTTCCCCTGTAATAACGCCCACTCGACGATGTCAGCGTTCAGACCATCCTGGAAAAACTGCACCTTAATGTCCTCAAACCACTCAGGTACTTGTCTGGCCAGGTGGCGGAACTCAGCGGCATACTCTCCCATGGTCTTTGAGCCTTGCTTCAGTTGCCTGAGATCCACCTGGGCCCTCCTCACTCTCAAGGGGTCTTCAAATTGGGCCCATAAAGCCAGCAGGAACTCCTGGAAGTTTCCCAATTCTGGGGCTCCCATGTCACAGAGCCCCACCAACCACTGTGCCGCCTCTCCCTCTAGCTGGTTGGATACATATTGCACCTTCTCAGCCTCCATCTGGAATTCCTCATCCCACTGGGACATAAAACTCACCACTTCGGTCAGGAAGTATGGAAGCTTCGCCGCATCTCCATCGAAGGTCACCTTCAAATTCCAGTGCTTCAGGCCCCGGGGTCTTTCCCATGGCTCGACTGGCCCAGCCCCTCCAGGAGGGGACGGTCCAGGGGCCAGCAGGCCAGGGACCTCAGGAAGCAGGGCTGGAGCCCCTGCCCCGGGTGCTGGGGCAGCCGCTGGTTGGGCTTGGGGAGGCTGGGCCCCTCCAGGGGTGGGTAGAGCCGGTGGCAACCTTTGCAGGAGTTCTAGGAGGCTTGTCTGCATCTTCCCCATTTGCTGCTTCAATTGCTGGACCTCTGCTCCCAGTTCTGCCAGGGAAAACCTTACTCCTGGCTCTCGGGGCCCCTTGCCCAGGGGCCTGTCCCACTGATGGGACCGATGTTCCTCCCAGCTGCGGTCGCTTGGCCAGGGCCAGCTGGGTGCCAGGACTTCTCGAACTGGAGTGCCAAAGAGTGGCATGCTGCCCCTCCCCGGGGCTTGCTTGGTTCCCAGCTTCAAGGGATCGAAGGGGAGAGTAAATCTCCCAGCCCTTCAGCGGGACTGGCTCGTGTCTTCTTCGGAAGCTGCAGCAACACCCCCACTGTGCCAGCCCCCTGCCCAGAGGCACCGGCTTCCTGGTCGCCACTGGCAGCCAGATTTTATCCATCTGGGTTCCAGCCTCCGCGTTGTTCAACATTGCAGGTAGAACCACTCAAAAGGAAAAGGTTTTAAAGAGGAATTTCGGCTTACTGTGATGTACCAAGCACACACGCTCACATGCTTGTTCGGCATGAGTTCTCAAATAAGGCTGCAGCATTGTGGATAGTGCGTCTCCATGCCTCTCGATGTGAGGCCAGGGCGGACCACTGTTGGTGATCAATTTGGCTGAGCCTGAGATGTTGTTTCAGGGAGTCTTTGTATCACTTTTTTGGAGCGCCCCTCTTACGCTGATCTGTGGCGAGTTCACCGTAGAATAGTATTTTTGGGAGGCGATGGTCCTCCATCCTAGAAACGTGCCCTGCCCAGCGCAGCTGCATTCTCAATATCATGGCCTCAATATTGGTGATCCCTGCTTGCTCAAGGACAGCAACATTCGTCACATAGTCAGTCCAGTGTATATTTAGGATTGTGCGTAGACAGCGCTGATGAAAGCGCTCGAGGAGTCGTAGGTGGTGGCGATAGGTATTCTACTCCAAACCCCAGAATTCAGGGATGAACCTGACATCATATTTGGGCCTGTGACTTTGCAAACAAGTCAGTCCTATTTTGATGTGATAACTTCACAGTAGTTCACATTGTTAACACTCAGAGCTCCATGTCTCCCTGTGTCATGAAACTGGTCAGGTGCTTCGTCTTCTAGTGCTTGCAGAATAACATACTCTTCCAAGCCCATCATGTCCCTGGTACCAAAATCTCCTAGCAGATTCCCTCTCCTGTTTTCAGTTCTGCAGGCTCTGGGAGTTTGCCCCACTGGCCTCCCTGCAACCCCTGGAGGTGCCTACATATTTTTGGAACCTTGGCAGCTAAAGGTTGAACATGCTATACTCCTATCATTAGCCCCTTCAACTTTCAAAGCTTACCAGCACAATCTGCGTGACTTCTAGAACAAAGGGTGTGCCAGCCAGATAGGCGGTGAAATACGAAGTGGTGCTACAGTTTGCCATACACCTGCTTAGGTATGGGTTAGACTTGTCTACTTGGACATCAGGGGTTGCCTTGCAGCTCTGTCCTTTTATTCTTAAGCAGCTGGTTTCTCAGACCCCATGGCCAGCATCTGCATCTGTTGGATCCTAGATGGTTGTGCTAGGGAAACCACCTACACTCCCAATGCTCATCTCCCAATACTCAATGTTGTCTTCCCACACCTCCTCCAAACACTTCCAGCTGTCTGCTCGTCAACTGATGAGGTTATGCTATTCAGGGCTGTTTTCACACTGACATTCTTTGCAGCCACACAGATTAGTGAACTCCTCCCTAGATTTAGGTGGAACACTTCCAGTCAGGCTCTATTACTGTCCGACCTCCATTTTCATCAACAGGGCTTGTGTATCCATTTCAGCTGTTCCAAACTAATAATCAGGGGCAAGGAGCAGATTATCATGATGGGAAAGGGACCTGGATGGACAAATTTGCCCCATTTAGTCCATACTGGACTATTTCAATTTATTCCTGTGTGTCCCAGGGATCCATTTTACACACCTCAGACCTCCCTTTCATTCAATACCAATTCTGATCTGTCCTTAGACAAGCCATTGTGGTTGCGCCCTCCCCCACCAACTAATTTTCCACTCGCTCCTTCCACATAGGAGCTGGTATGGCAGGAACTGATTATGGCTTGCCCAGCTCTGCTGTTTGGATGGTGGGATGCTGGCAGCCTATAGCTTTCTGGTCGTATGTTAGGAGTCAAGCCAGCAAGCACCTGGCTGCACACCTTTGGGGCAGGCCTCCAGATCCTCTCACCTTTTAATTATTTCTGTTTCTTTAGCAGCTCTTCCAATAATGGACAGAGCCTGGTTTTCTGGCTCGAGTGACACACAGTTTACTTGGGAAGGGGCCAGGATCGAGAATTATCTTCTTAAGACCCCTGGGGTTCAGCTCATTGGCACAGTGACAGCTGACCTCCACAACATCTGGTGCCTATTCCCAGAGGTTTACAGCTTATGGACGAAGATGTTACCAAGATGGGTGTGGCTGGGCACATGTAGCAGCTCCATGAACAATGCATCCCAATGTCATGTTAATCAAGACATCATTTGTATCATTTGGATAGGTGGTACTCGTATCTCCCAGCTGGACATATAGGCAGACATGGCTTACCTGTACAGAGGTGATGGTGTACACCAATCTCTGGAGGGCTGTGATGTCTATGTGGACTCACTAACCCATTAGCTTTGGCAATATATTCAAAGGACGTGCGGTAGGGAGATGGGGGTGCCAAACTGGGCTGGCCTCCTACTGTGGTGGGTATGGAAGGAGAAAGGGGGCATTGGCATGAGTTAAATTGGGGGGAAGGGAAGCCCTGGGGCAGCTGGACAGATGGGGGAGGGGGAACCTGCAGTTTGGGAATATGCAGGTGGCATCATCTCTGGTGAACTGTTTGGGCACATCCCATGGATTGGCTCATATGGTAAGCCTTACCAGATGCTTACCCCACATCTGTGGCTTGATGCCCTGCTTGAGCATTTGCTGGTCTGGAAACCATCAGACCCGGTGTCCCTTTTAGCTTAGATTGTCTTCACATTGTGTACTAGAAGGAAAATATATATGAATGTAGCAGATTGGTAGTTGTTGTATTTGTATTAAAGTTGTGGTCATCCCATTTAACCCATAACACTGTGTCTGACCTCTCAGTCTTGGTGCAACAAAAACAATGGAACTAGATGCAAAGGTGGGAAAGGGAAGAAAGCCACAGATACAGATCTTGGAGATACGCATACTCCTAAGACTCTTACGTAAAGAAATGGTTTTCCTTATGTCATATGTTAAGATATTTGGGGTGGACCTTTTCCTGGCCCCACTGTTCTTGATGGCATAAGCAGGTGTGTGAGAGAGGATGTCCTTGTTAGCTGTCCCCAGCCTCAGGAACTCAACAGTGACTAGACTGGCCCCACCCCTGTCATCCTTAAATCACCTCTAAGATTTAAGCTGGGTAGCTCCTGATGGACTTTGACCAGTTGGAACATATTAATTCTTTTTCTTTTATTAGTATATTTTTATTGTGTGTTTTTAATCTGTGTTTATGTTTCAGTCCTAATAATTTTATTTCCCACCACAACCACTCTTATATATCTTTAATGCCATGTTTTGGCAGAAAGGTGGGATATACATTCAATAAATGAATACCATGTCTGAATTTACCAACATAGATGACTACTATAGATCCCAAGCATGATGAAACATTGAACTTCATTCTCTGAGGTAGGGATGGGTGAGAAATTTGTTGGGTTCTTAAGTTAATGAGAGCGTAACCAATTCCTTTTGAAGATGCTTTTCATATACTGTTAGTCTAAAACACTGCAAACACATTCTTTCTTCAGGATTCAGCTTCCACCCCAGGGTATCTAATTCTTTTATAGGTTTTCAATTTCCCACTGACATTCTCATTCTACCCTGTTTCCCATATCAGGTTGCAAGACTCCCCCCCCCACTAGAATTTTATATATATTTCTGTGCACAGTGTTGGATGTGTATTTGAAACATTATCAAATATGAAATAGGTATTTTTGTATGAAAGCGTGAATGTCTTCCTTTCCATACCCAGTGTCTCTAGAAGTTAAATCTCCAAGTGGCAGGGTGAAGGCATTTTATGACTAGTGCACATTCAACTACTCTGAGCAGCAATATATCATAACTCAGTTTTGCTGTGCCTGCACTGTTATTGTTGTATATATATATGTTCATACAATTAAAGAGAAAATCATATCTTTAAACAAAGGAATAAACCCTCCTTGGCTTTAAATGTGGTAGAAGATCACAGTTTATTGCAAAGAAAACATATTCAGTAAAGAGAAAGCACAGTAGAACTTTTAGAAATATAAAGAAGAAGGAAGCTTGAGGGCAGTGATTCTTCATCTTATGAGAAGCGAGATGTTATAAACATGCTTCTCTTTTTGTCTGAAATGTTGCAAGGTTTGACCAGATGTGTCACTCCACCTCTGTAGTTATTCTCAAAGTCAGTTGCAATTCAAAATTAAAAAAAATACTAAAGGATTAGGGATGCTGTACATCTGTGAATCTTGAAGATCTTGATGGTTGCACCCAATGCCTAAAATTCACATGTGGGGCTTGCAGACTGTAAGTCACCTACTAATCTTCATGGGACATATAGAGAAATATAGATAAGCTTCAGGTAATGAAATATGAAATACAAAAAGGAAGGGGAGCTGTCATGTGAAAAGCAGAAACTCTTCCCACAATATTGTTCCCCAAACTTTTAATATGAAGCTGTAAAGAATAAATGGGAAGTATGGGGAACCTTTTTTGTTGTTCTATTTAAGGTTTATTCTTTGAGAACAGAGAACAGAAAAATTAAGTGGCTCAGTTTAATAGATATTATAGACCCATTCAGGGATTTCTTCCCATGTGATCTAAATCATACAGAGGTACAATGGGGGTGATTTATGTTTTCCCTATCTCGAGATAGTACACACATTGGGGAAAGATCTGTGGTCAGAGTTTTAGTTCACAGCAACACCTATACAGGCTACTGCACAGACTTTCCTGCAATACATGGACTGTATTGGGGAGTGACCCATAAGAAAGAGTGGAGGTGGAGTGAGCTTGTACAGCCCCACTGCCTCCGTGTGGTCTTGAGTTCATATGGAGAGAAGCTCCTGAACAAGGTAAACTGGTGGCCCAGTGCACTAGAGTCTAGTCTTCTCATTCAGGAATATGTGCATGGCCATCTGTGTGCAAAATGGCTGGATGAAGTGTGTAGGTGTGGGTGTGGGTGACTGTTGTTACTTTATCTTTTGTTGGGAAACTGCACCTGCTCTCAGATGTCTCAGAATGAAATTCCTCCTGTCCTACAAGGAAATGCAACAGTGTTATTCTTTGTTAACATTTATTCTGCAATACGGATGTAAGATAGGGCACAGCCCATTGTATAACAAATTGGCTTAAAGATATTTCAGGGGGAAAAGCTTTAATTGAACTGAATGAGTCAATTTATTTTTTTTATTTTTTTATTTATAGCCTGCTCTTCAGCCACAAGGCTATCAGAGCGGCTTACAAATTACAAATTTATTTCAGTCACAGACCAATGAGACAAACCATTTAAAAGCAGCAGAATCAATATCATATTTACAAAGTACCCACAGCATACGTAAAACTTGGTATATACAAATAAAACAGATTTAAAATCTATAAACTAAAACATGATATGTGGTACATCTCTCTCTGGCTTTTCTTCGCAAACGAAGATTCAGGAAGGACTCATCCCGCGCTTTCTGCAAGTGCACTGATGACTAAAAAGGCCAATCCGAGATAAACAAGTCCGGTTGCAAAAAGCACAACAGAAGGTCTCCTTGGATGATGTTTTGGGTTGTGATTCTTTCTGCATTGTCATTTCTCTTCAAGACTTGTTCGTCGTGAGTTCTCAAATAAGGCTGCAGCATTGAGGATAGTGCGTACAAAACTTAGCCACTTTTAAATTGACCCATGATTCCCTATCCTCTATTAGATATTTTAAGTCATAGGCATCACCTCTGCCTGGCATTCATTGCACAATAGGAATAATGTATGCAAAATCAATATCAATATGACAATATAAATGACAATACAATAGGACATGATTAACAGTTTCCACTTCACTCAGACCACATGGGCATATTCATTCTGCAAAGGGTATGCCTCCAAATCTACTCTGAAGAAGGGCTGATAGTAGGACATTAAATCCGGTTAGGGTGAAGGGTTTTCTGAATTTAGGAATATCTACCTTGAATAAATACCTCGCGGGAGTGAACAACCTCCCATTATCCTTGATTTCAGGGTACCTGGCCATTTCACTCTGATGGCATTGTAACTCTACATCCCATATACACTGCTTAACTGTAAGTTTACTTTTCTCATAGCTAAATGCTATTAAAGTCTGAGGTGTGAACCCCAGTCTTCTCAGGTTCTCCTGCAGCATGGATTTCCATTTTGTCTGACATGTGTCTATTAAAGTTAGAGGGGCCAGGCCCACTGGAAGAATAATTGAACTGAATTGTGTCTTAATTCCTTACTCTTTGGGGGGGTTATGCTCAAATAATAAAATTGCCTCTTCTACCCCACCTCTATTTCTGATATCAAAATATCCTTTTTTTTTTTGTTTCCTATCACATAGGAGATTAGCAGATGTGTTAAAAGTGATGTTACAGCAATGCCAGGAGATAGCAAAAGGGCTCCCTTATCAGACGACCTCATTCCTACCTTGTTATGCACCCATTCTGCTGCTGTTCCACAGGAGCTGCTTTTTTTTTTATGGTTAGCCATCACTAGATACTCCGTTCCATTTCTGTCATAGATGTTCCTGCAAGCTAAAAGGTGCCTCATTATGCTGGGGAGATCCCAGTGTCAATGGGAGGTCCCTGCCAGAACACTTCCAAGTAAGATCGGGACATCCAGGTAAGTGACACACTTTTTATCACCCTCCCCGGGTTACTTCTACCTTTCAAAGTGTGTTTTTGTGCTTGCTGCCATTTTTGTCTTATTTTTATTTTTATTTTTTAATTTCCCACACTCATGTTTTCTTGTGAGAATCTGTAGGATTTTGATCCAGGAAGTGAAGGGAGATCCATTAGAGCTATGTTCACTCCTGGGCTACCAGAATGATGGGAGAGGAGGTAGGTGCAGTGGGGAGGGTGATTGTGGCATGACAGGGATGGGACAGGGGAGGGAGTAGAGATCAGGAACACTTTTTTCATTCCTGCCTGAAATCTCCATAGAGAGGAACTATTCTATGTGTTTCTTAGTGACTTACATGCAATGAAGCTTACAGTTTCAGAACAGAGTCACTTCACCCAGAATAGCATATATTATAATCAAGCACAACTCTTATTGAATCTTCCATTGAATGATTTAATATTGAATCATTCACAAGAAAGGCTAGAATTTCTCAGAGTTAAGAAGCATATCATCAACATACTGTATGTACCATTTGCAAATTCCATACACTGCACTTCATTCAACCATGTATTGTAAGTAATAAGATGTAAGTAATAATTATAATATAAAAGGATTATTCAGGCTAGTCTCTCTCTCTGTGCTGTGTTCTCTTGGCAATTTCTAGCAGCAGATATTTGCTATGGGCTCTGCACAAGCATAAGTGAGAACATGATTTTTCTCATTGCAAGTACTGTAGGAAACTGGTACAAAATTCACCAATTTTCCAGGAGAGTTCCTCTGCCTATGCACCAATCCATCAAATATGGACCTGTCTCTTGTTAGCTGAAACCATCCATGGCCTTCAAACCTTACACAGCTGCATTTTTCAAAAGTTCTGCATCATTTCCTTCCTTCCTCTTGAGGTCAACTTCTGACTTTTTTCTTCTCCCCAAAACCTGAAGTTGTCTTCAGAAAGGGAGGGGAAAACATGTCTCTACCCTTCACACATTGTTCCTGTCATGGTAACCTGTCAGGAAAAGCAACAAACAGCCCCCTGAAACCTTAAGGACTGGCACCTTTATTATTGCACAAGCTTTTGTGGACTATCATCATGACAGGATGCTAATTGAGTTTTTTTGGGTTGGGGGTGGGGAGGGACATTTAATGGATGTGTTCTTGTCCTTTTCACTGCAGCTTGATCTGTTAGGCTTAAAAAAGATAGGAAGTAATAAGTGAAAGTAAGGCAGGTGGGTTTTTTGGTAACAGAGTTACATTTCAAAAGTAACACAATGGTAACATTACTTGTATTTCCTGTTGCCTAATTAGTAATGGTATATATATATATATATATATATATATATATATAGTATTTTAAACATTTTATGGACATTTTGACACAAATTTTTCCAAGTTTTATATCATTCTTTTTCACACAATCCATGATGTTTGAAGAGTAAGGGAACAGTATACACAATGTTGAAGGTGGTTGCAGCTGGAAAGAAGAGATCTTCCCCAAACTGGCATTTCCCAGATGTGTTGGATTACAAATCCCAGTGAGCAATTGTATGGTTATATAAAGTGCCAGAACAGAGAATGCAATTTAAACTCCCCAAGCAGCATTTTTTTTGAAGGATCCAACAACAAAGTGTATCATTTGTGAGCAATCAAAGTTAACCAAAGGATTATAAGTGATTTTGTTTTTCAGTCCTCCATGTGTTAAAAATATATGCCACCCTATGTTCCCACATCACACTTTTGAGTTCACGAATGGTTAATGACTCATACTAAGGATTTTCTACAATGTTCCCATCTCTAGAAAGAGGGTAAGACATGGCATTTGGATGGAAAATCTGGATATTTGTGTGAGTGTGTGGACTGTGCTCTGTAGTAATGCTGGTGTAGGACTGGGGGGAGGGGTTTCTGCAGGTAGATGGAAGAGGTCAGGAGGATTCTCCCTGGACCAGGCAATCTCATTCCCTGCTTCAATTTCACTTCTTATCAGTTCTTTCAGCCCCATTTATTCTGCATACACAGCAGTTGTTCAGAGAAGCACATACCAATATACCCAGATAGTTATTAGTTGGGTGTACCTCCACTTAATAGGATGTCTGAAGCTCCTCCAAGCTGTGGGAAAAGACATGCATGGGGTGAGGGGGAAAAAACCTGGAGTGACCATGGCCATGTGGCCAGACGTAATGTGTTTTATTGGATTGGGGTGAGTTTGAAATGAAAACTCTATGTGGAAAGTGCTCCTGAACTTGCCTTGGTGTGTGTGGTGATCACGTAGACAAGCCCATAGATGCTGTGGATCAGGGAAACCTGAAAGTAAGCTGGATTTTCCTGTCAGTGTAGATGAGCCCCTAGTTTCCATTTGTTGGCCATACTATATGTATATAGGCTCCCCCCTTGTATATTGCACTGAATAAACAGTAGAGTTTGACATCTATTTTTTTTAACAAAATGCTATTCATCTTTCATCACTTTTATTTTAAAAATTAGCTTATTACTATTTGCAGTCAGTAATTACCAGTCAGGATCAAGCTTTTTTATATATGTGAAGAGTATGGCATTTACAAGGGAAAATAAAGAAGGAATATGAGGTCAGTTAGAGGTTTCTTTATGTCCTTGGCTTTGTTAGGCATATTGATCCATAATCTAAACTATAGTGGGAGTAATTTATATGAAAAGTATGTTTCACATTATTCATCTGGAGACACTTGACACTTAAATAATTTCCTTGTTTTTATGTCAGTATACCAGGCCACAGAGTTACATGTTCAGAGAAATTTCACCTAGCATCACAAGCAGAAAATGACACAATACAATGAAGAGGTTTAGCACATCATTTCAAAAGCCAATGAACAAGCATGATCAAATTCATCACATGACACATTTCTCCCCCTTTTTCCTTTGTCAACAATTATGTAGATAAAAGGCATTTCCCTCAGTGCAGCAATGGAGAAAGTGTGTTCCACTTGAATCCCAAGGCCATTCTATGGACTTTATCAGACTCAGCTAAAGCCGTGTCATTAGGATGGGATGATAACACAAATGGTTGAAATTGTCAGACAATGTTGTCGCTTACCTGTAAGTAAAATTATGTGGTAAGAAAGGTAGTTCAAAAATTAGTGAATACTGTATGAAAAGATGAAGGATCAGGACATAGCCTTGAGGTTAGCAATCTGTTTAATTTCATGTATCCATTTGTTTCTGAATATTTACATATAAAGATGTCAAAGTGGTATTCAGTAATCATAAAGTATCCACTATTCCAGTCTCTCTGGCTTTTCTTCGCAAACAAAGATTCAGGAAGGACTCATCCCATGCTTTCTGCAAGCACGCTGATGACTAAAAAGGCCAATCCGAGATAAACAAGTCCAGTTGCAGAAAGCACATTCCAGTATACATAAAATAAACATGCAGCATCCTCATTATACATGAAATGCACAATATTCTGAACTACATCAGGAAGTTTTGCAAAAATATGTATTTATGTCTACATAAAAATAAGAATTGTCAGAGCATGTTAACTATCCAAAGGGAGGGATATGTGTCTTTAGGATTGGCTGTAGCTAGGGATGGAAAGAATTTTGGGACAGTTTTTAAAAAAGTGTTTAAAAAAACATGTTTCTCAAAAGATCAGGAAACTTGGATGAGAAGAATCCTGGATTAACAAGAATCTTCACAGTTGGGGACATATTCTGTGAAAAATGTGATCTTTTTAATGCAAATAGAAGCACATTTGTGCTTGTGCAGAAAACAGCATTTTATGTGCAGAAAATGCTGCTTCCTGAACAGAAATTGCTGTTTTCTGCACACACACAAAAATCACTTGCAAATGTTGTGCAGAATAAGTCCTGAATTGCAAATAGTCTTCAAAAACTGCACAATTTTCTAAGGCTTTCTTAAAGCCGGCCGCCAAAACTTACCTGGCTGGCCGCGTTTGCGGCCGGCGTCTCCCCCGCTCCGGAGCAGGCACATGGCGGCATGGGCGCCGCCATGTTGGCCCTCCTCTTCCCAGCCTGCTTCTGCAGGAAGGGAAGAGAATAGTAGACTAACCAATCAGGTGGGGGGCGCCCCCACCTGATTGGCTGAATTTGCCTCTCCTGGGCCAATCAGGGACCGCGCTCAGCGTGGCCGCTGATTGGCCGGGAGGCGGGGCTAGTCCCCTATTGGGTCCGCCGGCCGGGTATTTATTCCCGGCCGGCTCCCGGCTCCGTCAGTTGGCTCTTGCGAGCCGAAGAGGAAGGAGCTCTCCGGGGAGCTCCTGAAGAAAGAAGAACTGCCATGAAGAGGAGCCAGGAGCCGAGGCCACCGGGTAGAGCTGACCGGCTGGCCTCGGCGAGAAGAGGGAGAGCGCGGCGGCCGAAGAAGCAGCGGCAGCGGCAGGTGGCGAGAGGCGGCGGCGGCGGTGGCTGACGACGGGAAGCAGAGGAGCGGCGGCCGAGCCAAGGAGTTGGCGGCGGCCACCAGCGGCTGGAGCGGCCGGGCCAGAGGCCCAACATCGGGGCGACTGCCACCGGCTTGGGGCAGCAGGCCCGAGGGGGGACGGCACCCCCAGTGGGCGGCACCGGGGCCGTTTCAGTGCGCCCGGTGGGTGGCACAAGGGCCTCTTGGCAGCCCAGCGGGGGGCTGGCCGGCGGGAGCGACTGGGGTGCCCGCGGAGGCGGAGCCCCGGCGACCTACGGGAAGGACCCCGACGCCGTGGGTGCCCGCAGGGGCGGACCCATCAGGCGGGAGGTCGGGCTTCGGGCATTCGCCCGGCGGGACCCAGGGCGCGGTTGCCACTGGGGGGAGGGACTCGGAGTCCTCGGCAGGGGGGCTATAGGGGCCGGCAGGGGGCAGCCCCTATAGCAAACCCAGGGGGAGGCTCGTGGGCTCTCAGGCCCGAGCCTTTTTCGGGTGAGGGTCGTGGGACCCTACCCAGGGCAGGCCAACGGGTGGCCCGCAGGGGGCGGACAAGCCAGGAATAAGGCTACCCCCCCACTTCGGTAAACTGAGTGGACAAGCCAGAGAGATCAGCAGGTTCATAAGGGGCGGACAAGCCAGGAACAAACCTGCCCACCGAGGGCATTAAGGGGGAGCACCCCTAAAGCAGGGCGGACAAGCCAGAAACCAAGTGGGGTGGACAAGCCAGGAAGGAGGCTACAAGCCCGGGCAGGGCAGTAGCATACAGCAGGGCGGACAAGCCGAGAGAGATTCCTATACCTAAATACTCAGAGCTGAAATCACTCAACACACATTCTTTGAGAATGCCTCCAAAAAAGAAGCCTGCACCCAGTAGGCCCACGACTCGGGCGCAGTCCGGCCGTACGCCCAAATCCTGGGCATCCCTGGCACCTCGTGCTAGGAAGGCCAACCCCCCTAAGGGGTCGACTGCTGGCCCTGAGGCCGTGGGGCACCTCCTCAGAGGCACTACAACTCCCAACCTCCAGGAGCTGACACGTGCGGTCACGCTCCTCGCGGAGCAGGTGGGGGAGTTGAGGTCCGGCAGGGGATCGGAGGTGGGTGCAGTGGCGCCAACCCTGGAGCTTGCTGGAAACCTCGACACCGCAGCTTTTTCTTCCGCCACGGATCAGACCACACAACAGTCAGCAAGAACGGCGGGACGGCGGGGAAAACGCAGGACACCTTCGCCCGACGAGATCAGTGTGGTATCCTCAGCCGACCCTTCCCCAGCACGGGAGAGTAGAGCCCCAGGAGGAAAGGACCGAGGGAAGGAGAAGGAAGGCGGAAAAAAGCGGGCAAAACGTAAGAGGAGGGACTCAGACAGCGAGGGATCATCAGGTGAGTCCTCTGATGAGGATTGGGACCGGGTGGGGTAATGGTCTACGGCAGCGCTGGTCCCGGGGTTGCCTTCTTGGGCCATTAAGGCCAGGGCTACCATGGGGACAGGCTCTGCCAGACCATCCAGGGCATGGCGGGGTGGGACAGCCTCTGCTAGGCCCCCCACGCCCGGCCTTTTTCTGGACCACGAGGATCCCCCTGGTATCCACCTGGACAGAAAAACCCGCAACAATATCCTTAAGGGATATTATGTGGACGTTTTTTCACTTCTAAAACCAGAGGGAGAGGTGGGCTGCACCCCCAAATCTGAAAAATCCTCCGACAAGGAGAAACCAGAACCGGTGGAACGCTCTTTCCCCAACTGGTTGGCAGGGTTCACAGTTTACATGGGGGTGGTGGGCATGGCCTACCCTGACAGAGGGTGGCACTTGGCCAACCACTTGAGCAACGTGCTCAAGGCCAAGTCACTGGCAGGGGAGTCGGCAGCCATCCAGTATGACTCCGCCTTCCGCAAAAGGGCTTCCCGGAACCCCAGGGCCAGGTGGGATCTCATCAATGACAAGCTTTGGCTTGTCATCGTGGGTTCTCACATAAAAGGGAAACCCGAAGCGGGTAAGCCTCGCAAGAGGGACGCCCGCCGGTTGGTTTGCTGGGAGTTTAACGCGGGAAAATGCCAGCGATCTCGTTGCAAGTTCGAGCATTACTGCGAGAACTGCTATGGGTCGCATCCCAGGACCAACTGTCCTCGACCCGGTGCGGCTGCTCAGCCGTTTCGCTCAGGACGCCCTGGCTCCTCCGGCGCCAAGAAGGATCCAGGGTCGGGCAGCGCCGGGCAGGGAAGCGGAAAGTAATAGCAGCATGCCAGGTAAGGGCCGCATGGCCTTCACTCCTGTCAAGCTCCAGGCACTCCTGCCACTTTTGGCCTTATATCCCGATAGGCAAGCAGCCTCATACCTTAGGGACGGGTTCGCCAAGGGGTTCAGAATCCCGGCCGTTGGCCCTAGGGTAGCATCGGATTCAGGCAACCTAAAGTCTGCATCCGAGCTACCTGAGGTTGTGGCGGCCAAGATCGCCAAGGAGTGTGCTGCAGGGAGGGTGGCTGGCCCCTTCCCCGCACCACCTTTCAGGAACCTTAGGGTGTCCCCCTTGGGTGTCGTCCCCCAAAAAACCCCAGGGGAATTTCGGCTTATTCACCACCTATCCTACCCCAAGGGGGCATCCGTAAATGACGCCATACCGCCCGAACTCTGCTCAGTACGATATGCGTCATTTGATCAGGCGGTAAAGCTTGTCAGGTCCTGCGGCCCGGGTGCCCTTATGGCAAAATGTGACATCCAGTCTGCATTCCGGCTGCTTCCAGTACACCCCGAGGACCACTGCTTGCTGGGGTTTAAGTTCCAGGGCCAATGGTACTATGATATGGCTCTGCCTATGGGGTGCTCTATTAGCTGCTTTGCCTTCGAAGCATTCAGTACCTTCCTTGAGTGGGCCCTCAAGCGCAGGACCGGCTCGGCACTGGTCACGCACTACCTCAATGATTTTCTCATGATTGGGGCAGCCGGGGGGCCGGAATGCGGGTTTTTGCTTGAGTCTTTTCAGGAGTTGGCACTGGAGCTTGGCGTCCCCTTGGCCCCGGACAAGACCGTTGGCCCAGCCAGCAGCATCACCTACTTGGGGATTTCTTTAGACTCGGTTGCGGAGGTTTCGCGACTACCCGAAGATAAGCTGGAGGGGTTAAAACGGCTTCTGCTTTCCCTTCTGGAGCAGAGGAAAGAATCATTGAAGGAAGTTCAATCCTTGCTAGGCCACCTCAACTTTGCCTGTAGGGTGGTGGCTCCGGGCAGGGCTTTCTGTAACAGATTGGCCCGCATCACCGCCGGCGTGAAGTCCCCTCACCATCGCATCCGGCTCACAAAGGGGGTTAAGGAGGATCTCAGGGTGTGGCTTAGATTCCTGGAATCCTACAACGGGGTGACGTTTTGGCAGGGGGAGGCGGCCCTTGGGGAGGGGTTGCAGGTTCACTCTGATGCGGCGGGGGGTGCCGGGTTTGGGATTTTCTTTAATGGTCACTGGTGTGCTCAGCCTTGGCCCTCCGCCTGGAGGGAGTCCGAGGTCATTCGGGATTTAACATTTCTTGAGTTTTTTCCCATTCTAGTGGCTGTCTATCTGTGGAGGGACGAGTTCCGCAACAAGCGAGTTTGTTTCTGGTGTGACAACCAGGCGGTGGTCCGCATCATTAACTCCCAATCTTCCAAGTCTGACCGGGTCATGCGACTCGTCAGAGAGTTCGTCCTGGTCTGCCTCTCAGCCAATATTTCCTTCTCTGCGCGCCACGTCCCGGGGGTAAATAACGAAATAGCGGATGCTTTATCTCGATTCCAGGATGGCAGATTTCGGGAGCTGGCCCCGGACGCAGATCATTCTCCGGTCACCTTCCCGGTCGAACTCTGGCACCTTGGGAAGGAACGGTGCTCCGGGGAGTCCTCAACTCTCTGGCACCTTCCACCCGGGCCAGTTATTCCCGGGTGACCCGGCAGTTTGACAGCTTCAGGAGACGTCATGGATACAGGTGCTCCTGGCCTCCCACGGAACGAGAAGTCCTCCACTTCATCGGGACCCTCAGGGACGATGGCCTCGCCTCCAGGACCATTTCCCTTCATTTAGCGGCCATCTCCTTCTTCAGCAAGGCCGCCGGGCAGGCTGATCCATGCGGTTCTTTCCTGATCCGCAAAGCCGTGGAGGGATGGCGTCGCCTGGATGGGAGCAAACAAGACACACGCAGACCAGTCTCATTTGAACTCTTATGCAACCTCATCGCAGCTCTTTCGACCATCTGCCATTCCAGGTATGAAACTCTTTTGTTTCGTTCTGCCTTCGCGGTCGCTTTCTTCGCAGCCCTGCGAATCGGGGAGGTGGTCTGCGGAGCCAAGGCGTCTGGGACTGGGCACGCTATCCTGCGTTCAGATGTCGACCTGGGAGACGGGACCCTCCACCTGCGGCTCCGGAAAGCCAAGAACGACCAGCGTGGCCGGGGGACCGTCATACGTCTTCAAGCCCTCAAAGGTTCACCGGCTTGCCCCGTTCATTTGGTTCGGCGTTACCTCGAGCAGCGGGCAGACGTCCCCGGCCCTCTCTTCATTCATAAGGACCTATCTTATTTGACGCGCTTCCAGTTTGTAAGCATTCTTCGGGCCGCTTTGAAGCACCTCGGACTTCCGCCTGGCGACTTCAGCGGTCATTCCTTTCGGATTGGCGCAGCCACCACCGCAGCAGCAGAGGGCATGCCATCGGCGGACATCCAGCACCTGGGAAGATGGAGGTTCAAGGTCTTCTCCGCGTACATCCGCCCAGAACTCGTCCTCCACAGTTAGGGCCGGCAGCAGATCTCGCCAGGCGGTGGGTCTTTTTTCTCTTTGGTGATAGCTGTCAGGGTTGGCGGAAGCCAAGCGGACCCCGCTTGGCTTTGTTGGCGGTGGGCATGAGTTTGGTCACCCATCTGGGGGGTGTGGGAGTTGCAGGATGGTGGCCCAGGTCATGGGCCTGGTCCTCCATCAGGCAACCACCTCCCCCAGGGGGGTTAGGTACGGGCACGTGGGGCTTATCACGTGATCCATCACGTGGTTTCACCTCTCCCGGACACGTGACCAGCACGTGGCATGGTCTTGCGGCCAGGCACGTGTTTGATCGCGTGATCCCCCACGTGAGTCCGAAGTCCGCCTTGCTGGGCGGACTAGGGTGCTCAGGCAGGTTGAGGGCTCTCTTCCTGCTGAGGTTGACTCATGCCCAGTCCAACCGCTAACACCTATCACCAAGCTGAAAGTTGTGGCCTTTTCCGCCAATTATCCTTTTCTTCTGTACAATAAACCTTTTGTGCATGTTACTCGTGTGTGGATATCCTTGTGGTAAGCGATGGGGCGGGGGGGCTCCTTGACACTCGGTCGCAAGCAGGGAGAAAAATGCTAAAATTGCTAATTGCTTCCTTTGTCAACTAATTTAGTGAAGAATTGCATACCAGGCTGTACCACTGCTTCCTGAAGGGCAGCCAGCACTGTGATAAAGGATCAGTCACCACTGTTTGGATACGTACAGTTACACAACTCTGGTTAGCTTTGATGGTTGCTGTATATTACAGTAGGCAAATTGTCCTTGATTCCAGACTGAGGAGATTTTCACACAGGGGAAATAACTCCCATGGAGATTGGGAAAGAAACAGGGCTGTTCTGCTGCCAGTGCTCTGTTTCGCACACCCCTTTCCTTCTCCCGATCTCCATTTGTTCACCCTCCATCCTGCTTCCATTTTCCTTCTGATATTTTTTAGTAACAAAAGTTCTTCATTAGTAAAAAATAGCAGAAAATATTGGAATGAAAATGGAAGCAGGATGGAGGGAGAACAAATGGAGATCGGGAGAAGGAAGGGGGTGTGCGAAATGGAGTGCTGGCAGCGGAACAGCCCCGTTTCTGTCCCGATCTCTGTGGGGGTTATTTCCCCCATGTGAAAATCTCCTGCGTCAAATGAATGGGATCCCAAACAAATGGAATAGACACAGCATCAATCACCTTGGTTGCAATTGCTGTGAGAACAGCATAATAATTTGGGAGGCAAATGATTTTACCCTGAATAGTGCTTCACAAAAAGGCCATAGTGAGCTTCTGAAGGATCCAGGTCTCCATTCACTTGTGTAGGTGTTAATATTCCCTGCACCACTTTGAAGAGCTCTACTGGATGCCAATTTTAGAGTGCAATAGAAGCACCAAATCAAGTCTTTCTTTTTCCTGCTATCACTACCACATAACAGGCAGGATTATGTCCTCTAATGTGTACCCAGAAACTTCACAGAGAACTTTGAGTGATTTGTGCTTTAGCCATTATCCAGCTTGTTTCATTGTTAGCAGCTCCCTGGAATACCAGAGAGGTGAATAGGCTCAGCAGTGCAAGAAAGGGGACCCAGGAACAATAGTACAGATGGCCCTTTGCAACTCACTATAGTGAGATTAATGCCTTGACAGGATTGCTGAGGATATCTGCTGGAAAACTCCCCAATGCATTCAGAACTCTGTCAAATCCCATTAGTGTCTGGGGACAGATCATCTAAATTGGCTCGACCCCCCCCCCCTCAGGAGGAGGAATCTGAGGCCATGTGTTCTATATGTAGGAGAGTGACAGAGCAACGTCTTACTCCCATGAAAATGGCTATACAATTTGAGTCTGAATTTTATTTAGTCTTGTGGGCAACTAGGTGGTAATTTGGGATTAGTTGGGTTTGGCAATTCACTTTTGGTCAGTATTACAAATGTATTTGTGGCATTCAAACAAAAATAGATTTTGCATTTGAATTAAATGGCTTCATTAAAGGGCTTTGTTCTTTATTAAGATTAAAAATAACTGAATAAGAGTGCTAAAGAAATAAATACTACATAAAATGGTTGTGCTTCTTGGTACATGTTGATCAATACTGTTGTCAGCTGAAGTGTGATCTTGAACAATGTAATTTGTATCTTTCATGTTCCACCAATCAAATATGAATTACTCTTCATGACAAATGTCTTTAATTTTACATTTGCTCTGGCATTATAGAATGCTATTCTTCCTCCACTGTGCTCATCAATCCTCCTAAATTAAGTTTAACAAAATGGGCAAAACCTAACAAGATCTGCTATATTACTGTAGTTTTCTAGAATGTAATTGAATGTGCTATCTTTGATTGGCCTAATTAGGAATGAGAAGCTAAATAACCTCTGAAAAATTACGTATCTTTCTTAAACATTTAGCAGCCCATACAAAGCTTCTAACTTATTAAGCCAGGTATTGTCCAAATAAGTGAAGTTTAGAACTTGGCTTAGTTGGTCAATTTGGTAAAATCTACTGTGCTCTATGTTGATAAAGTCATTGGCCTATGCTTAGCTGTTATTTCCAGCTGTAGTAGATTAGAGTAGACTATTTCCCACTGAATCAATGAGAACTTTGTAAATCAACAATTACATAAGAGTCATTGATTCAATAAGTTTGCTCTAGCTGGGAGCAACAACTGGGGTTAGGCCATAAAAATCTGTGTGTACCCTACCCCCACAACAGTTACTAATTTTAAAGTGTGTCAATTTTCAGCAGAAATTTGTATTTATTAATCATAGGTTATTATTTACAAAAGAAAAAAAGATTCAGAAATGATCAAACAATGATAGAAGGGATAAGGATAGACTTATTGGAGGAATAATGTCAGAAGGTGGTGCTGGGGAATGCCTACTTGACATCACAGCTACTGACCTATAACAAGCCTCAAGGTTCTGTAAAAAAATATGCTTTGTGGAATATGGAACACTCTCATGACTATTCAGAAAGACATTCCTCTGCCTCTGCCCCAGATTTCCATGTGTGAAAGAACAGTGCTTTATGTTAATTTGTATTTGTATGTACGGAGTTTTTAATGCTTTATTATATTTTGTATTGATATATATGAGGTTAATGCTCAGTAGCTAAACTACAGACTTTTTCAGAAAATCCAAAAATAACGCTAACAGCATCGCCAGGTTGCGATGCTGCAGCGCTAGAGGGCGTCAGTTTCGCATGACGCTGCTTCCCAGCAGTACTGTTGCAGTACCGCTGGGACATTTGACCGTGATATTTTTGATTTTACTGTCATATTTTACTCACGATCGTTGATATGATGGTAAAATCCAAAATATCACGGTCAAATGCGAAACTGATGCCCTCTAGCGCTGCAGCGTCGCAACCTGGTGACGCTGCTAGCATTATTTTTGGATTGTCCGAAAAAGTCCTACATTTCTTGAGAAATACAAGGGGTTCATAGAAAAAGTGAAACCAGGTTTAGGAGTGTGGAGAGTTGATGGGACAGCTGGAAGAAGCTGGAAGGGGAAGCTGCACATAGCAGCTTCGGGCTTCAGCAGCAGGTTGGCGAAGGTGATCGTTGGTGCTCCACGCCTGATGTCCAAGGCTGTTCTGTGCACATTCACACAGCAGACTCAGACATCAGGAGGAGGTTGGCAGCAGTTGCAGCAGTGATTGTTAGTGCTTCCCCTCCCGATGTCTAAGGCTGTTGTCTGCGCATTCACACAGCAGTCTCAGGCTTCAGGGGGAGGTTGGTGAAAGCAAGTGTATTCACATTATTTCCACTTTCATGGGGGTCCTGCACCCCTAACCCCTGCAAATGTTGAGGGCTGACAGTACAGATAATGCTTCCCTGAGTCATAGGATGTTGGCATTTTTGGTGGCTACCCCTTTTTGGTTGGATATATTACAATATATTGGGAAAATCTTTGATATCTGTAGACAGATATGTTCTTTGAAATGATAACTCTGAGACAAAGAATTTAACAAATGGTCAATGAGTTTAGAACCCGCATGCTTTTACTGTTGCCAAAATATTTGTACCCCTAAGCTGGAAAGATAAACATTCTCCATCTACCATTCAACAGTCAGAGCAAAATGCTTTAGTTATACACGAACATGCCTTTTAATAAGAATAAGAATAAGAATATTTTTTTATTTTTAATCCGCCCCTCTGCTCAGCAACCAGGGCGGTGTACAGCAAAATTAAAACAACAGGAAGTTAAAACAATCATTCCCAATCCTAACCCTCCCACCCCTTAAAATTAAACTAGTGGAAAATTAAAACAAACATACAATACAATGCAGTATACAAATTACAACCAAAAATGGCGACAGGGGGCAAGTAGGCAATCAACTCCACTTGAGCCGGGAAGTTATTCCAGGAAGGCCTGCCGGAAGACATCCGCCTTTAACGCTTTCTTGAAACTGTCAAGAGTAGTGATAAGATGGATCTCATCTGGAAGGCCATGTCATAGTCTGGGAGCCTTAGAAGAGAAGGCCCTCTGGGAGGTCTGCGACAGCCTAGTTTTCATAGGCTGCAGCAGGTTCCTCCCAGAGGACCAAAGTGTGCGTGGGAGGGGGTTCATATGGGATGAGTCAGTCCCAGAGATAAGATGGACCCAAGCCATGTAGGGCTTTAAAGGTTAAAACCAACACCTTGTACTGTGCCCAGAAACTAATAGGCAGCCAGTGAAGAGATTTAAGCACAGGTGTTATATGCTCTCTCCTAGATGTACCTGTAATTAACCTGGCTGCCATATTTTGTACCAATTGAAGTTTCCAGGTTAGGAACAAGGGTAGCCCAATGTAGAATGCATTACAGTAATCCATACGTGAGGTTACCAAAGCATGAACCACAGTTTCCAGATCCCTTGTATCCAGGTAAGGGCACAGCTGGCGTATCAGCCGAAGCTGATAACAGGTACTCCTGACTGTTGCGCTCACCTGACTAGTCATATGAAGCGACGGATCTAGGAGTACCCCCAGACTGCGAACACAGTCCTTAGAGGAGAGTGCGATTCCATCCAGAACTGGAAGTTGTATTCCTAGACCTGGTTTTGGGTCTGTGATTGTCAGTACCTCCGTTTTATCCGGATTTAGTCTCAATCTGTTTTCACTCATCTAATCCATTACCGCTCAGAGACAGTCATTGAGAGGAAAGATGCCATCTGAAGTCTGAGCCGACGATCTGGTCATAGAGAAATATATCTGAGTGTCATCAGTGTACTGACATCTCTCGGATGTCTCAGTGTACTGATGACATCGGGTTCCATGCCTCTGGATGATTTCTCCCAGCGGCTTCATATAAATGTTAAATAGCATTGGAGACAGGATGGCACCCTGAGGGATGCCACAATTAAGCTCAGTTCTGAAAGAACAACTGTCCCTGATCCTCACCCTCTGGGATCTGCCTGAGAGAAAGGAACAGAACCACAGCAGATCAGTGCCTCCAATTTCCTAAATCTCCCAGGCGATCCAAGAGGATGGAGTGATCTATAGTGTCAAAGGCTGCTGAGAGGTCCAAGAGCACCAACAGGGTCACACTACCCCTGTCGATGCTCAAGCGGAGATCGTCGGTTAGAGTGACCATGGCAGTCTCAATTCCATATCCTGTCCTGAAGGCAGTTTGAAATGGATCAAGATAATCGGTTTCATCCAATACGGCTTGGAGTTGGGAAGCAACTGCCCTCTTGATCACCTTGCTTAAAAAAGGTAGCAAAGACATTGGTCTATAGTTGTTCCTGTCCAGGGGGTCCAGGGAAGGTTTTTTTCAGGAGTGGCTTGACTGCCACCTCCTTTAAACAGAATGGTACGATACCTTCCCCGAAGGACGCATTGATTGTATCCCGTAGGAATACTCTCAACGTGTTCTCCCCCCCCCCCAGACAACCAGCCAAGATGGACAAGAATCAAGAGGGCAAGTCGTCTTTCTGACTCTTCCAAGGAGCTTGTCCACATCATCGGTACTCACAGATTGAAACTGATCCAGTAAAGTACCATCAATGAGTTGTTGGACACCTCATCTATGGATTCTGTCAGAACATTGGCATCCAAGTCGGCTCTTATCCAAGAGATTTTATCTGCAAAGTAGATGTTAAACGCATCACAGCAGGCTGTTGTCGGGTTAAGTAGGGGGTTTGGCGCAGGAGGAACCTGAGTCAGCTCCCCCACCACCTTAAACAGCTCTGCTGGATGGGACTCTGCAGACGCAATATGTGCAGAGCAGAAGGATCTCTGTGCTGCATGCATTGCCTCCCGATAGGAATCAAGATGTTTACTATGGTGAGTTCTGTCGGATAAGAGTCAAGTCTTCTGCCATTTGCGCTCTAGCCATTGTCCAGTTTGCTTCATCCTCCTAAGCTCCTCTGTGTACCGGCATTACCAACCATTAAACCCTCTAGGGTTTCTGGAAACCAATTGGTTCCATTAGCCTTCAAGGGCAGACCATTCTAGTGGGTCCGCCACCCCCGGAGGGGCAGACAGTGGCTCTTAGTTCCATCTTGACCAGGAAGTGATCCGTCCATGACAATGCTGAGGTTTTTATAACCTCTGCCCACGGATATTCCTGTTCCGTACTGAAGATTGCATCAAGGGTATGACCTGCACAATGTGTAGGCCCATCAACCAATTGGGATAGCCCTGTGTTTGTCATGGTTTCCATGAATTCCCGAGCCACACCGGTTAGATTTGACATATTGGTCTCGAGTGGAATGTTGAAGTCTCCCAGGACCAAAAGTCTGGGCGACTCCAGCAACAACTCAGAGATCAGCTGGGTCAGCTCAGTTAGGGAGTCTGTTAAGCAACGGGGTGGCTGGTATACCAACAGAATCCCCAAACTATCCCTAGTTTTCAGGCTAAGGTACATGCACTCAATGCAAGCTGTTTTCCGGATAGGCTTCCCGGTCAAGGTTAAGTTGTTTCTATGAAACAAGGCCACACTGCCCCCCCACCCACTTTCCCTTATCTGCTCACTGACTGTGTACCCAGCTAGGAGAGCCTGTGCCCATGTCACAGTGTTGGCATCTCCCAGCCAGGTCTCGGTAAAGCATGCCAGATCGGCTGCCTCATCCAGTAGGAGGTCATATATAATACGAGTCTTGTTTTTAACCGAGCTGGCATTGCAAAAGAGCAGAGTAAGAAGTGTGGAAAGGATGGTACACTCTCCAAGTTATTCTGGGAAACAGAATGAACTGAAGATGGGATAGGTATTAAGCATCACTCCCTTCTTTTTTTGTAACATTTGTTCACTCTGCTGCCGCCATACCTTACCTTCCCCCACACGACCTCAATTCCCATACCCGGACTATTCCCGGCCCCATTATATGGTGGTAATAATAAATAATCCAGCTAATCCCCATCCCAGAATTGATAGGGCAGTGTCATTGAATGGTGAAGAAGGGGTTAAGGGAGTCTATCAGATTATGCACATTTTATCGATGCCACCTTTCAAGAAAATGTGGTTTTGGAAATATGGTCAGCTTATATTAACATATATGCCTAGCCCACATTCATATCCTACATATTCCTCCCTGCTCCTCATTTTTCTTTCTCCCATTCTTTACAATCATATTTTTTTAAAAAAATTCAATAAAAAGATTTTAAATTTTAAAAGAGAGATATATGTTCTCTCTCATACCATTTAAGAAGTTCACAAAACTACTAGGAGAGGCTGTCCAGAGGTCTGGGGCTTTGTGGCACCAGGACACTGATGATAGCCAACTTTATTTCCCCTTTCCACCTAAATCCAAGGAAGTTGTTTTAGTTTTCAGTCAACGTCTGTTGTCAGTAATGGACCAGATGCAGAGGAACAAATAGAAAATTAACTGATGTGCCAGTTACACAACAGGATAAAGTTTGTGAAATTCCAGATTACCTTTCTTTTATATCAGCAGTGCATAATTCAAACAAATTCTTGCTTATTTGAAAGATGCGGTCAGTTTTGGTTTTCATAGTTTACACAGACAAAGGTGGGGCGGCATGGCCTCCAGATGATTAAAGCCAGGCAGAAGGCAGGGAGGGAGCAGGGAGGGGGTCATGGTGAGGCAAAAATAGACCGTAAATAATGACCAGGAGAAAAGAAAAGCACAAACAAACAAAAGAACGATGGAGCGATCTGTCAGTTGCAGCACACTCACACACACACTCACATACCACCCAAGTTCCCAATCATCTTCCCTGCCCTCAAAGCCTTAAATGTAGACAAAGGAGTGAAGGAAAGCACAAACAAACAAAAGAACGATGGAGCAATTGGCTGGATGCAGCATGCACACACACACACACACACACACACACCACCCAAGTGGGGGCTAGCCCCATTCCCCATTGTCTTCTCTGCTCCCAAAGCCTTCCTTTGAAACAAACAGGAAGGGCTCAGAGCAGATTTCCCAAAGTGGGCTGCAAGCAGAAGAAGGGGCAAATGGCAGGCTCGGTGGATTTCTCTCTCCAACCCCTCTGTCTATTCGGAGAAGGCACAATGGTCACTCCAACCAATCAGGATTCAGCTCTGCTCACACTAATTCAAAAAGGTCGCTGCAAGTTCACACAGACATTTGCGAATGGTAAGTTCACATGACCAGTTGTGCGCATTTTCGCGAACTTTATCAAAAAAAGTCAGGAAAACTAACGAAAGCTGATACTGCGTGATTTATGGGTTTTTCACTCCCCCTCCTTCTGAAAAGGGCGCTGTAGCTTCAAAATGCCTGGGAACTATAAGGTTTCTTGTCACATTCTTTGAGGATTTATTTTGCCATGTAAACGGCCCCTGAGATGCAGTCAAAAGACAAAGACAGGCTGAGGAACAGGGATTCAACCTGTGCTAGATGAGATTTCACTCCACCTGAAAATTCAGATTCACTTCTTGAGTATACTCCAGGATTGAGCCTTGAACTTGTATGCTCAGGATTCAGGTGGCTACAAGCATGTTTACACATTTGAGACTAGTGTGGCAACATCTATTTCCTACAGATGTCTGACAGTAGCACATGCCATAGTTACATCACTTTTGGTTCACTCTACATAGGGTTGCCTACAAAAAGTGTTTGGAAACTTCAACCAATCCAAAATACTGCAGTTGGATAGTTGAAGCATCCTTGTTAAGTCAGCTTCTTTGGCTACCTGTTTTGTTTCCAGACACAATTCAATGTGCAGGTTATGAGCTATAAAGCTATATACAACTTGGATCCAAGGGCCCATTCACACTACAGAATTAAAGCACTATAATTTAACTTTAACTGCCATGTCAGCATCTTGTGGAATCCTGGAATTGGTAGTTTGGTATACAGAATTCTCAGCCTGAGACTTCTAATACCTCACCATTCTACAAACCCTAGAATTCCATGGAATGTTTCCATGACAGTTAAAATGGAATACAGTGCTATATTTGTATAGTGTGAATGAGTTCCTATACTCCTCTATTTCTCTATTTAATTGAAAGTACAGCAACTGATTTATTTATTTATTTTGGCAAGACTTTGAATGATTACTGAAGAATGTCAATGAAGAAAGTTGAAAGGCAGGTTTACAGCTGAACATGAAGAAAACAAAAATAATGACCACAGATAATTTACATAACATTAAAGCAGATGATGAAGACATTTAAATAGTTCAAGATTTTCCACACCTTGACTCAGTTATTAATCAGACAGTCAAGAAATCAGAAAAAGACTAGAACTTGGAAAGGCAGCTATGAGAGAACTAGAAAAGATCCTGAAATGTAAAGTTATAGCTATAGCTATAGCTATATATACTAAAGTCAGATTGCCCATGGCATTGTATTTCCAGTTTCTGCATATGGTTGTGAAAGCTGGACAGTGAAGAAAGCTGATAGGAAGAAAATCAACTCAGTTGAAATGTGGTGCTGGAGAAGAGTTCTACAGATACTGTGGACTGCTAAAAAGACAAATAAATCAACCCTGAGCTCTCCATAGAAGCCACGATGACTAAACTAAAACTTTAGTCTGGCCATACCAAACTTTGGCCATACCATGAGAAGATAGGATTGACTAGAAAAGACAATAATGCTTGGTAAGGTTGAAGACAGTATGAAATGTGGAAGACTGCATTACAGATGGATAGACACAATCAAAGAAGCCACAGCCCTGAGTCTGCAAGACCTGAGCAGGGCTGTTGATAAGGTGATTTGGAGGTCTCTCATTCACTGTTGTTGTTGTGTGCCTTCATAAGTCATAAACAATTTATTTTGATTGTACAGCAAACCTATCATTGTGTTTTCTTGGCAAGATGTTTTCAGAGGGGCCTTGCTTTTGCCTTCCTTTAGGGCTGAGACACTGTGATTTGCCCAAGGTCACCAAGCTGGTTTCCATGATTGAGCAAGGATTTGAACCCTGGTCTCCAGAGTCATAGTCCAATGCTCAAACCACTATACCACATTGATGCATCTCTTCTAATTACAGTCGCCCCTCCACATTCGCGAACTTGACATTCGCGGTTTTGATTATTTGCGGTTTTGGGAGGGCCCCCCCCGGGTCCCCCCAAAACCGTGACACGGGACCTCCGGAGGCCCCGTGAAAGCCCTGGGAGGGAGCGGGGAGGGCCGGGGAGGACTCCACGGGGCCTTCGGAGACCCTCCGGAGGCCCCGTGAAGGCCTTGGAAGGGAAGGGGAGGGCTGGGGAGGCCTCCGCGGGGCCTTCGGAGACCCTCCAGAGGCCCCGCGAAAGCCTTGGAAAGGAGGGGGAGGGCCGGGGAGGCCTCCGCAGGGCCCCACGAAGGCCTTGGGGGGAGTGGGGAGGGCTGGGGAGGCCTCCGCGGGACCTCCGGAGACTCTCCGGAGGCCCCATTGAGGGCTTGGGTGGGAGGGGGAGGGCTGGGGAGGCATCCACGGTGCCTCGGGAGGGTCTCCGGAGGCCCCGGGAAGGCCTAGGAAGGGAGTGGGGAGGCTGGGGAAAGCGACTATGGGGCCTCTGGAGGCCCCATGGTCACTATGGTGGGGGAGGGGGAGGGCAGTCGTTATTCGTGGATTTTTCACATTCGCGGGGATCCGTGGAACGTAACCCCCACGAATGTGAAGGGATGACTCTAATCTATTATTTGGGAGACTGCCTATTTAGATTAGTACTAATATATTATTATTAGTTATATTCACTAAGACAGTATTGTCATTATTTTCTTTCTCTGCATGTTTGAGCAAATGTCATGTTTGTTTTCTCTCTAAGACACAAGCACAGTCTCTTTCTCTCTGTCTGTCTTGTCTTAGGATAGAATGTGTGTGTGTATTTTGCATCTCCATAAATTATTTTACAGCTGCTGGTATAATGTAATAAATTTGTTAAAGGAAGAAACCACTAATCAAGAACCCTTATTCCACCCTTTTCATTAAATCACACCCTTTTTTAAGAGAGAAGGAATGGTTCATAAAGTGGTGTGTGTGTGTGTGTGTGTGTGTGTGTGTGTGTTGGAATATAATTATGTGCTGGGCAAATGGCAAGAGCATATGTTCAAGCCTTTAAACTGACAGTGGACATATGATTTACTTTAGCTCTGTTTTGCATCAAGAAATCATTCTTATTTGACAAACAGACCCTTGAAAAACATTACTGATTCTCAGCAAATGGATTTGTGAAAGATTAAGGTTTGTCAGGCCCCAAAGGGAAATGAAAGATGTATTAATTAGTGCCTGGCCAGAAAGGAATTATATTTATTCACAAAATAATTATCTTTACAGTTGGGGCATGACAAGTTTGTTTAGGCAATTATACCTTGAGTAAGTGTGTGTATGTGCATACATGCACACAAACTTTAGTCCTGCTATTCAGCCAAAAAGGCTTTTGGAATAGCTAGCAAACAAATAATTTTTCTAAAAGAAAAGATCCTCTCTCATCAGAAGTTTACAATCTACTTAATATGACTTGTGGAATTTATGGTCTTACTAGTAGGCATTGAAAGTTGTTTGGTTATTGTTCCTCAGTGGCTCTATTCCACATGGCTCTGTTAACATAAGAATGCTCAACTTTTGAGGGAGTCATAGGAGATTATCAGACAAGCCTAATAAATCAGGACAGGGACGCCACAGTATCGTGAAAGGATTTCCCTTTCAGATGACCTCATCCCCGTCCCGTCCTGTTCCCATGTTGTTTCAATCCGTCCCCCTTTTTTTTAATTAATGGCTTAAGCCATTAATAGATCCATCATTCTGTTTCTGAAATGGAATGACCGGAGTGTGAAAAGGTGCCCATTATGCTGGCATGATGCCAGCGTTAGTGAAAGGTCCGGATTGTGTCAAAACACTTCTGGATGCCTCCCTTAAGCTTAACAGACCTCCGCTGCTGCTGGGATCACCCCCACAATTGCTGCCTGATCACCCCTCCTATTGTCCCCTCCCATCGCTACCTGATTACCCCCAATCACCCCTCCTATCACTGCCTGATCAAACCCCAATTGCCCCCTCCCATCACTGCCTGATCACCTCCAATTGCCCCCTCCCATAACTGCCCAATTGCCCCCAATCACCTTCTCCCATTGCTGCCTGATTGCCCCCCAATCACCCCCTCCCATCACTGCCCAATTGCCCCCTCCTATCACTGCTCAATTGCCCCTCCCATTTCTGCCTGATCGCCCCCTGTTTGCCCCCTCCCATCGCTGACCAATTGCCCCCCATTGCCCCCTGATTGCCCCCCAATCATGCCCACATTTCCCTCCTGATCGCTCCCAGCCTGTCCCTTTAAATCCCCATCTCTCCTCTTCTCATGAGAGCAGCTGGGATTACAAACCAGGAAGTGAAAGGAGCTCTAGAGCTCCTTTCACTTCCTGGACTGCCCAGCACAAGCACAATTAAGGTACGTCTGAAACTTTTTGTTCTAGTGCCAGGACAGGGGTGGGAGAGGGACAGGAAAGGAGATTGCAGGACAGGAACACTTTTTTTGTTCCCCTCTGATGGTCTCCATAGGCAGGAAGAACTTTGCCAACAGAAGGCCAATGGCCAGAGAAAAGTCTGGATCAGGAGGAGACAGGTTGGGGGAAAAGTGGGATAGAGATAAAGATATCAACATCATGAACATAAATTGTATTAGAGTTCAGCATTGAAATACATACATACATACATACATACTTACATACATAAGATATTATGGATCAAATCCCAGGCTTCAGTTAAACAACAGTTTTTATTGCGGTAATTTGTGCTTTATCGCTGTTTCGCAGCTGTAGTGCTTCGTTCAGATGACATATGGCTTAATTGATCTATCACTTTTGTTTTCAGCTGTGTTTCACTTTGATATTTACACAGCAGACTGAGACAGGGGCGTGGCCTCCCCAGCACATAATCTGATTACCACAGGAATGCCTGAGATGAACATTCACACACACACACAAGAGAGACTGGAAAAGGCTTGCTTAATTCTTCAGATCGTAGCAGCTGGGCACAAGATAGCATGGAGGGAGGGAAAGAAGGAAAGACATCTTTTCCGTGGCTAAGCAAAAGCCAGGGAGAAGGGCTGAGTTGTTCGCAGGAGGGGATCATTCACACACACTGAGAAATGAGGGAGGGAGAGAAGGAAAGACTTCTTTTTCATGGCTAAGCACGGCGCAGGAGGGGAGATTAGATCATTCACACACACGGAGACTGAAAGTAGCAAAGCGGGAGGGAGAAAATGACACACACGATGGGAGGCTAGCACACAGTCTTTCTTGGCTGGAAACATATTTCCTCCATCCCCTCCTTGTCCAAACCCCTCCCTGATGAGTTCAACCAATCATGGCAAAGCTCTGCTGTGAATTTATCCGAAAGATTGCTGGTAATTCACACAGCACGTAGTGTGATGTTTGTTCAGACTATTGAAAAAGCGCTACTTTTCAAAAAAGTCGGGAAAAGTCCCGAAATCCTTTATTGCGTTACTAATGGTTTTTTGAGCCCCCCTCCTTCTGAAAGAAGCGACTTTGTGCCACAATGCATGTAAACAATTAGGAATCTTGGCGAATTCTTCATGGTTTTTTTTCACCGTTTAACCAAGCCCCCAGAGATTTGGAGGTGTTCTAGATTGGTAGTTGTTCCTAAGCCTGGAAAAGATCCTCTGCCTCTAAAGTGCTTCAGAGACTGCAATGAACATTAATGGCTGTGACTCCCCACCTATTAAGGTAGGAAAGGAAATGAGAAGAGGTGCTTACTATTTGTAATAAAACTTAGGCATCCACCCACACATTGTTGAAATTATCTACTTATAATTAGGTGGATATCATTTTAACCCATGGACAAAGCTTAAACTGCCACTTGGGGAATAATAGCAACAATAAAAATGATGTTTTTTTCAATTTCCACCGCCCCCCCAATGATCTCTAGCACCCTATTGATGGACAGATCAAAAAGTGGCAAAACATCTCTACTGTTTCATGACCCATGACAAAACATTCATAATGTCAAAAGCATATCACTATTATATTCAGGAAAAGAGAGTTCTTTTTCAATTTTATAATTTATGTTAAGATTTTTCCAAAACCAATATAAGTTTCATATATTTAAACAAAACATCAAACAAGGTGAAAAAAGAAACAAAAGATGAAACCCAGAAGAAATAGGAATGAGATATAGAAAAGAATACAGATAGATAGATATAGATAAAGGTATAGATAAGTGACTTACAATGTTTTCCCCCAGTGGCTATACATGTATAAGGTAAAATAGTCCTGTACCATTCACTGCAAATTACATCAGACACTTCTGATGACTAACTGATATTCATACTCAAAGCCAACAATTATTAAGTCAATTTCTTTTCTCCACCAAAAGTCTATCAAGGGGTTCCAGGCTTTTAATAATTTTACTATATGTCTAAAATAATTTTTAATAATGTCTATAATAATTTTTCTCTGATCATACAAGACCGTCTATTTCTGCTAATTCAGTTTTAACAACCATTCTTCCCTTGTAGGTAATATTGAATTCTTCCAGTTTTGAGCCTAGAGCAATCTTGCTGCCATAAACATATATTGAAATATTCTTCAATGTCTCCTCTCCACTTGTTCATCTCCAAGTCCTAAAAGAAACAGCTCTGGTATTAGCTGTAGGCTAACTTTTAATATCCTACGAATCAAAGTAGGTATTTGAACCCAGAAATTTTTTTCCTGAACAGCCAATCAGCATACTGGGAAAGGCGACATACCCAAGAGTTTTATATAGAGAGATGTGTCCCTCTAGTAGGCTACATGTGGGTCAAACTTCCAGAAGTCTGAAATCTAGAATGATTGAACACAGAGGCCAATTGAAACAAGGTTCCAGAAACTCTTTACTATATGAACACTTTAGCCAGACTAATCACAGATATGATTCTTTTTGGCCATTCAAGTACTAACACCCAGAACATATCAGGATGTTTCAACATTGATGGCTAGTCATGAATGTTTTTTGATACATAAGCTTCATAGTGTAACTTCATTTAGTTTAATTGATAAACAGGATATTAGTTGTTTCCTTTAAGACTGTAAAAGCAAGGTCACAACTGTTTCACCTTTAACCTACATACGTTCTCAGCAGTCATTTAATATTTTCCAGCCACCCATTTGCCCTGATAGGAAAGGTGCTAATGTGTCATTAATTAAACAGTATCTCTTAATATATAATGCTCTTGGGTATGTTGCCATTTGCAGTGTGCTGATTGGCCGCTTAGGAAACTTACCAACCAATCAAAGCTCTCTCTTGGGCAGCCAATCAGCACACTGGGGGAGGAAACTTGTGGAAGTTTAAGTCCTTTCTAAACATGGTGGCAGCAGAGGGGCTGCCCATTGTTGCAGGCATGTTGAGTGTGGCTGTGAGTAGCGCATTTGGCAGCATGGCGGGAGCAGGGCGGCAATGGTGTGGGAGGGCATGCCTGTGGCAGTGTGAGGGTGCACATGGGGGTCAGCATGTGTGGCGGTGTGGGGGGTGCACGTGTAGCCATGTGGGGGTGTGCGGTGTATTTTGCATCTCCACAAATTATTTTACAGCTGCTGGTATAATGTAATAAATTTGTTAAAGGAAGAAACCCCTAATCAAGAACCCTTATTCCACCCTTTTCATTAAATCACACCTTTTTTTTAAGAGAGAAGGAATGGTTCATAAAGTGGTGTGTGTGTGTGTGTTGGAATATAATTATGTGCTGGGCAAATGGCAAGAGCATATGTTCAAGCCTTTAAACTGACAGTGGACATATGATTTACTTTAGTGTAGTGTAGCATTGGGATGTGTAGTGTTGGGGAGGTAGTGTTGGGGTGTGTAGCATCGGGGGGTGTAGCATGGTGTGTATGTGTAGCATGGGGCTGTAGCATGGGAGTGCAGCATGGGATGTGTGTATATGTACAACTGCATGGTGTCAGCAGAGGAGGAGCCCTCATGTCCTGGCATGTGTGGTGTGTGTGTGTGTGTACCGTTCTGTGTGTGTTTGTGTAGTGTGGTGTACGTGCAATTGCATGGCAGCAGCGGAGGGGCTCTTGCATCCTGGCATGCATGGTGTGTGTGTGTATGTGTAGCATGGTGTGTTTGTATGCATGGCAGTGGTGGGACTCTTGCATCCTGCCACATGTGGTGTCTGTGTAGTGGTGTGTGTGTGTAGTGTGCTATGTGTGTGTATGCCCGATTGCATGGTGGCAGCAGAGGGACCCTTGCATCCTGGCATGCATGATGTGTTTGTTTGTATAGCATAGTTTGTGTGTGTGGTGTGCTGTGTATGTGCAGGTGCATGGTTGTGGCAGAGGGTCCCTTGCGTCCTGCTGCTTGTGGTGTGTGTAGTGTACCATGTGTGTGTGTGATTGCATGGTGGCAGCAGAGGAGCTCTCACATCCTGGTGTGCGTAGTGTGTGCATAGCATGGTGTGTGTGTGTGCATGGTTTCATGGTGGTGGCAGAGGGGCCCTCTCATCCTGCCATGTGTGGTGTGTGTGGTCTGTGTGTTTGTGTAGCATGGTGTGTGCTTCTATGTGTGATTGCATGTCAGTGGTGGAGGGGCTGGCTCTCATGTCCTGGCGTGTATGCTCTGTGTGTGTGTAGCATGATGGGTGTGTCTGTATGTGCAGTTGCATGGCAGCGACAGAGGGGCTCTCGGTATGAAACTAGCTGTACCCAGTGTAACATATGCCATTACAGTTGATTTGAAAGGTTATATATTAATGTGCCAAATGATCGTACTCTTGACATGTTTCCTAAGTGGCCAATCAGCAGAGTTGGAATGGAAACATACTGAACCATTTGATATGTATAGATAACGGTGTATGCCACACCTGGTATAGCTAGTATTTAAGTAATTCCTTCATGCAGGTTATTATGCTGATCCATTAATTGCAAGCTCTTTGCTAGAATGGTGTAGGCATCTACTTTGAATCTCTCTTTTGGCTATGTAATTGCAACTATGTAATTGTTAGTTTTGTTTTACTTGTGTTTGTTGTGGCAATTTTTAAAAACAGAATGTTGTATGTTATTTGTACTTGAAGGTAGCTGAGGAAATCTGAATGATGCAATGGAGACTGTAAAATCCCGGGTCCTCCATTCTACAAGTTTGATTAATTGATTTACTCCTTCAGCATTCCTGTCACTTCACATTAGGACTGTATGAAAGGACTTCCTATGAAATCACACCATTAATTTCACATACTTCCACCATCGAGTCTTACAAGAATATTAATTGCCTTAGCCATTCTACTATTGTGTATGAGAACTGCATCAAGAATTTTTCATGGAATACATTTCCTATGAGGTGCAATACATTTTTTTATTGAATTGTTTGTTGTGGTACATTAAAAAGAATTACTTTTCATGGCATGCCACATCTAAATAACGTCAGTGTTGACTATTGGCTGTTATTGTTTTATGTTATACAGTTTCCATTTATACATGGCTCAGTTTTAATTAATTTAGAACGTTTTTTGGACATTTACAATACACATAATAAAATTAGTCCAGTTATCAGTCCACAGACATATTTTATCATTCTTGTGACAAAAAACACACACCCTATTTTCTGCCAACCATCCATCCCAGATATTATGGGATTATAGTGGTCTTTGGTCATGTTCATGAATGTGCCTGGAGAGGCACAGGTAGCAGTGGTGGCTACGACAGTTTTTTACCATTTTTGAATGCCAGCTGCAGCATTATCTGGAATTCCCAAAGTAGGTTCCAGTAACCCACAAAATAATTATTTCCAAGCTAGACTACTTTAATAGCTTTTACATGAGACTGCCTTTGCAGATCATTTGGAAACTTGAATCAGTTCAAAACATGGCTTTCCAGATGCTAATGGAGGCTAGAAATTTTCAATATGTAACACTATTTTTGTACAAGTTGCATTGATTTCCAATACGTTTCCAGACTTAGTTCAAAGAACTGGTGTTAACATCCAAAGTCTTGAATCACTTTATCTCCTGGACTTTCTGCCACTCATATGGGCCTGCCTATGTAACAAGATCTGCCTCAGAGGACCTGCTCAAGTGTCCACTGATACAATAGGTTAGGTTGACAAGTACAAGGAACAAGACCTTCTTGGTCATGGTCTAACAGTTATTTAACACCTCTGTTTGGAATCTTCATAACCTTCTTATCCCTGCATCATAAACCTTTTTCTTCAAGAACACAAACATCTTATATAATTCACAGCCATATGTTGGACTCCTTTTTCATGTGCTTAGTGTACTCCTTATCTGGTAAACTAAATTTGTTATCTCACATCAGTCTTGTATTAGGAGCAAAAGTATAACAAAAATCAATTTAGTACATTTTCCACCCTACCCCCCCCCCCCGTCCATCCTGGCACCACTATCCTACAGTAAATGCTTCCAAATAAAATAATTTGGAAAGAAAATAACTTGGTGAGAAGTATAGTAGGCCACTTGGGGGGGGGTACCATAACTTGAAAATTAATTGGTAGCTTGGGAATGTAGGTCACAAACAGTTTTGGGAGGGCCATACATATAATACATACACATACCTATATTGTTTTCACTTCTGAGTTACCAATTAGAAAGTCGTTATTCTGTTACCCAAATAGATGAGGGTGCTTTAGGACCCCACTCATGATGTCAGAACTATCTTAATATTTTGGGGAGTTATCAGTAGCTCAAATGGAAGGCTGTGAGAGACCAGGTAACTTTGGGACCCTTGCACCTGTGTGTATCTGTACTAACTACAGAAGACTCCTTTTTAAAGTAAAATGAGGGGTAGTGGAAAATAACACAGAAGCATGAACACATACACACATGCTCACAAGAACTACACAAGGCTAGCAAAGAGTTTAAGGCGGACAAATTGGATAGAGGAATAGATTAAGGAAATGGGACTATAGTTAGTGAAGAAGCTCAGATGGAAGCTGAGGGTGGTACTAGAGTCCAATCCAGGGGCACGCTGACAGATAGAGTAGTGGCCACAGTGGCACACCTTGCTATTGTTTGGGGACTGATACCTATATTGTATTCCATATCCTGAAGGGGTATTTTAAGCTAGAACAAAGCTTTCCCACTGTGTTGGCAAAGGAAACCAAAACTCTGCTGATTGCTGTCAGTGGCTGAGAGATAGAAATTAATGGGTTTATGACAACCTCGCATTGCAAGACAGGAAAGGGTGATGAAGGGTGTTTCCTGGAGATAGATTTGCTTTGGTCAGTTGTTTGGTTATGGCATGACTCACCAACAAGGGGGCAAAGAGACGATTAGCACATACCTCTGTAATGGTGTTGGTTGCTAGGGGCTCCGCTTAATCCTATCTTGGGTATGTCTGCTAGTATTTTTCCACAACACTTTCCTAGGTCCTTGTGACCTCTGTTTGACTTCACCTTTTGGTCTTTGATCTACCCTGGTCTACTAGACCCCATAAAAATCTTAATATTGCCAATTATGAGATATTATAGGGAGGTGGTATAGGGCATGGTAATAAACCTATTTGCTGTCAAGAATCCTGAAAAGCTTTTTGTACCATGATATTTTGAACACAGCTGCACTGGGCAGGGCATGTGTCTAGGATGGAGGACCATCGCCTCCCCAAAATAGTACTCTACGGTGAACTCGCCACGGGTCAGCGTAAGAGGGGTGCTCCAAAAAAGCTCCCTGAAACAACATCTCAGGCTTGGCCAAATTGATCTCCAACAATGATCCGCCCTGGCCTCACATCGGGAGGCATGGAGACACACTATCCACAATGCTGCAGCCTTATTTGAGAACTCACACCGAACAAGTCTTGAAGAGAAACGGCAACGCAGAAAGAATCACAACCTGGTAACATCACCCGAGGAAACCTTCTGCTGTGTTTTCTGCAACTGGACTTGTTTATCTCGGATTGGCCTTTTTAGTCATCAGCGCGCTTGCAGAAAACACAGGATGAGTCCTTCCTGAATCTTCATTTGCGAAGAAAAGCCAGAGAGAGACAATCAGATTGGATCCCAGCTATATACCATGGTTTTCTTATGAAAAGCAAGTCTTTTAGTATGTTCTCCTGTTGACTTCATACTTTGTTTGCCAGCTGAAAATAATTTCAAAAACAGAATCACCAGTTCCGTACAGGAATATGTCACTGCTATCAGCACGAAATTAGCTACAATGGGAAATATGAATGTGGAGAAATTCTGTCTGCTAGAGGAAGTTATCCAAGAGCAACAATGGAGATGAGAAATAAAAAAATTGTTAAGGTGGACTTTTAAAAAATATTTTATAGCATGCAAACACATGTTAAGTACTGGAAACCTCTTCACTATTAATTCCCTCTGAAACACTGAAAAAATCCCCAAACAAACCTCAATTCACTAGTCTGTGACCAGCCCAAATTAATTATCTTAATTTCGGTGCTACAGCAAACATACACACAGAATTTCACTCTGCTATTCAGGCTAAATTACAAAGCCAGCCCCATCATTCAACTGTCACACCCTGAAAATACAGACCATATAGTTTAAAGCTTTCCATTTAAAATCTTATTCCTATAACACAAAACAAGAAAAAGTTACAATTTGGAAATTTTAAACTAAATGGAATAGAATTCATTAACCGCCACAAATATATCCCCCATCTCATTTTACAGATTTTTTAAAATTATATTTTTAAATAGAAGCTAAGAATGCACCATTAAAAATGAGCATTAAATCCATTGTAAGTGATGGTGTCTGCTTTATTATACATGATAGCCATACACCATAGTTTATCTCATTTACATTTCAATTGAACAATGGATTTACAAAGAAAATTCTAATACAGATATAAAAATATCCACACTTGAGCTTCAGAACTCAATTGACAAACAAGACCAGAATTTCTAGACTGATCACACTACAATGTTATAGCACTCTTATTCCACTTTAAATGCTCTGGCTGCCTCCTGTGGAATCCTGGGATTTGCAGTTTAGGGAGGGGTATTTTGAATTCTCAGCTAGAGAGAGCTCTTAGGCCTCACTAAATTACAAACCCCAGAATTCCACAGGAAGCAGCCAAAGCATTTAAAGTGGAATAATAAATAGCACTATAACAGGGTGGTGTGATAACATCCTGAAATTGAAAGGAAAATGAAATTTCATGGTCAAAGAGCTTGAAATGTTGTCATAACCGTGTTTTTTGTTTGTACCTTTTTGCCAGTACTTGGGTACTGGCAAACTCCCTCCCAGATTTTGGGGGAAAGGAATTAATTATTATTTGTTTGCATAATTAAGTAAATTTTAGCCAATGAGGTGCAAAGTCTCTATTATCTTGTTGAACATAGAACAAAAGAACCTAAACACATAACTGGCATGTATACACGATTAAAAAAAAATCTGTTTGGGGGGGTAAAAAAATCTGAAAAGGCAGCCATTCATATGCATGCAATCTGCCTACATGATTTTTTACCCCCCCTAAACTCCGTATGGCCCCCCCTTGCCCAGCTGGCTGGAGCGAGTGATCCACATGGCGGTTTTAAATTTCCTGCTGCTTTTTTTTAATTTAAAAAGGTGCCTGTTATGTGGATAGTTGGTTTTCCATATTTACAATATAAAATAAAAAGGAATAAATGTAAAATTCATGGACTTACCGGACTCTTGCTTAGCCGGGAATCCAACATGGCGGCCGCTCCCACTTCCCCTCTTTGCTAGCCATGCCCCCTCTGCTCAGCCAGCCAATCAGATTATATTGCCTGTTTGTATGTGTGCAAACGGTGTGTACAGACCATTGACAATATGCATGGCTGTACAGATTTTAGCTCGAGATTTGCTAATCCTCCCGAATGCTGAATCCACGGAATTTACGGGGGATTCGCTAGCCCCCTTTCTGAATGACACGTATGCATCTGAATGGCCATGTGTATGGATGATCAATCTTCCTAAAGCCATACATATTTTTGTTACCATATAGATGGCCCCAACTTTTAACAGAAGGTTGGAAATGGTTTCAGTTGTTCTGTTTGCTCTGGACTTGTTTTCTCTGGACTGCTACAAAGAGGGAAGAAGGAAGGACTGTTGGTCAAATGACTCTGTGTTGCTGGGCTGATTCCTCATAGTTTAAACCAGAATCCAGGGCCTTTCACACTATACAATTATAGCACTATGATCCCACATTAACTGTTATGACTGCAAATTAGCGAATCCTGGGGCTTGTGATTTGGTGAGACATGAGAGGAGTTCTTGGGCTTAGAATTCTTGATACCCCACTCTACATTGCAAATACTGGAATTTGATAGGATGGTACCACGCCAGTTAAAGTGGGATCATAGCACTATAATTGTGTAGTGTGAAAGGCCACCCTGTAAGCCTTGTGAGAAAGATTTGCAGTCATTGTAAGAATAGAGACAATAAAAGATTATCTGTGGAGCAGCCTATTAAGGTCTGGCCTGGGGAAAAGGATGCAAAGAACTGGTTGGAAAATTGAAAACATTTTTTCCTCTATAACAGGCAACCCACTTCTTCAGATGCTAGATGCGGAACCAGAGATGTACAATTACAGTTGCCCCTCCACATTTGCGGCTTTAACATTCGCGGTTTTGATTATTTGCGGTTTTTGGGAGCCCCCCTCCCTAAAGTGGCAACAGGGTTTTAGAAGCCCCATCGCTGCTTTTGGGAGGATGGGTGGGGGGTGGAGAGGAGCAGCGACAGGACTTCAGAAGGCCCCGTCGCTGCTTCTGGGAGGGCGGGGGGTGGAGAGGAGCAGCGATGGGGGCCTCAGAAGCCCCCATCGCTGCTTCGGGGAGGACGGGGGGTGGAGAGGAGCAGCGACGGGGGCCTCAGAAACCCCCATCGCTGCTTCGGGGAGGACAGGGGTGGAGAGGAGCAGTGACGGGGGCTTCAGAAGCCCCCATCGCTGCCTCTGGGAGGGAAGTGGGGTTCCGGGAGGGCGTGGCATGGTGTGACCTATTATTTATTCGTGGTTTTTTCACATTCGCGAGGGTCCTGCAGACCTAACCCCCACGAATGTGGAGGGACAACTGTATTATAACTGAACTGTTAAAACAATTGCATATATATGTTATTCTGAATCCTTAATTCTGTTGTGACTGAGCTATTACTGATAAAAGTTCTGGGTATCAATAGAGGCTTGAGGGCACAGCTGATTTTCATACTTAAGTAAGCAGTAAATTTAATTTCTAAGAAGTGGTATCTGCTGTTAGAACATTGGGCTTCTCTTATTGTTCAGGCCCTATATATTGTACGTTTCACTTAGGATTGAGGTTTACCAGATTCATTTCCACCCCATCTTTTATTTCAAGCTGAGGTATTGTAACCACAGTACAAAGCATATAACTAATCATAACTCCAAGCATGTGCCTTTTGCAGAAATAAAATAATTAACAATTTCTTCACTGATGTTGAGCAGATTTAGATGCATTAGTTTCTTGCAATAAAAACAGTAAAGCATTTTATGGCACATTAAGGACAAAGGAAATTTTGTTTAGCATAATCTTTCATTAACTCCAGCTCACTTCAGGAGATGCATGTACGTTAAATATTATTGCCATTACTCTGAGTTATGGCGAAGAGAAGGTACATCTCCGTTCTTAAGGAAGCCACACTGTGTAAGAAAAGCAATAAATAAATAAATAAATATTGAACTTGTTTCTCTAGTGATCTGGATGTCCCCTGAAAGTTTTATCAATTTTTTGAACCCCTCACCCATTATTAAAGGGAAAGATTTTTTTTAAGCAGTGGACAAAAATGTTAGTTCCTCCCACCATTTCAACTTAGTCCTCATTTAGCCACACTATAATTGAATTATAATTAAGAGAAAACATAAAGGAAGGAATTTTGTTTGCAGTTGAAATGATTGGAGGAGCACTTTAAAATATTTTAATTAATTTAATTTGTTGACATGGATGGTGCAGCTAATTAAGATCCAGTGCTTTGGCCCCAGGGTTTCAGTCTGAAGCATCATTTAGGTGAGAACAAATGCAATTACCTTTACCTATTCTAAAAGATAGGAAAAAGCAAACGTTGGGGCCTGCTGCTCTTGGTGCATGAAGACACACAACGTGAAGTGAATCATTTTCATGAAGGTATCAAAAACTCAAAAGATAGTTAAGAACATGTCACAGATAAATGTTTTGAAACATATTGTTTCAAATAGCAAAATACTTAGAGTGCAATCCCTGGGATATTTTCCTGAATCACCCTCTTAATAGACTGTTGGTTCAAGTTAACATGAATTCTTTAGTGTACTTATTTTTTTTCCATTCCCGATATCAATAGTTAAGTCCCTTTGATTCCCTTGAATACAAATATGCAGCTTCAAACAGAAACCTAATTAAAAAAAAAAACCCTCAATAGTAAATCCTGGCTTCTTCAAAGACATCAGTAACTCTTGATAGTTTATAAAGTATTTGTCATTTTGATATCGAACTTATCATACTTCTAATTTTTCCCCTTTAATGCTTAATGCAAATCACCTTGTGTGAGGGAATGGATGCTAATATTTTGGGATGTTACTCTTGTTTGCTAAAAAGAAGTTAATTGGATGTTTCAGAATATCTCTGTGTTGCAAAGATGTCTTAAATACTGTATGCACAGGGAAAGCCAAGTTAACAATCTCTGCTGGGCTGTGGACCTCATGAGGCACATGAAGACCAGCCGCTCATTCTGAGGCTGCTGCCACACTGCAGAAATTATGCAGTTTGACACTGCTTTAACTGCCATGGCTTGATGCTATGGAATTCTGGGAGTTGTCATTTTGTGAGATATTTAGCCTTCTCCGTCAGAGAGCTCTGGTGCCACAACCAACTACAAATCCCAGGATTTCATAGGATGGAGCCATGATAGTTAAAGTGGTGTCAAACTGCATTATTTCTGCAGTGTGGCAGCCGCCCCAGTCTAACTCATTTCACAGGTTTAATGGGAGGATACAAGTGTGAGGGAAAGCCCTGCATGCCACTCAGTTCCATAAAGGAAGGGCAAAACAAAAATCTATCTATCTCACTTGGGTTTGTTGCCTTTCCCAGTGTGTTGATTGGCTGCTCAGGAAACACACCCAACCAATCACCTCCCACATGCAAATTCCCTTTCCACCTCACAATCCACTCCTGCCACTCAGTCTGTGGACCAGATTGGGACCCAGGCAGTCAACTGGCGGTGGCGAGTTGTCTGCCATAGGACCAATACAGTTAACTGGCAGCGGCTGCAACAGGGCAACAGAGCGAGTCACCCTCAAGCAATTCTGGGAAAAGTATGGAGCACTGAGAAGGGGGAGGAGGAATCTAAAAATCCACCGGTCTACCTTACAGGGTTGTCGTGATGTTCACCAGGCATTTTGGGTAGAGTTTTTTAATGGCGTATGTTACGCCAGGTACAGCTAGTATGACACATAATGCTTTAATTTCCAACTGAAAATAAATTGATGGCACAGCTTCAGAGCAATTCCTGTGTTTCCTTATTGGGGACGGGGAGTGTTGTTAGTTTATTTATATTCTGTTTAAGAAATGTACCCTGCCAAGCATGGTTCTGGAAATCCTTTGAGAGGATGACAACACAGAACCAAACAACAGGAGAAAAACAGTATAAAAATAAATGTTGATACTAATTTAAATCAACTGCAGATGCAACTAAGTGACAGCAGAATAGCATGAAAATCTGTCACAATGCATCGTATTTCACAGTGCAGCTCAACAGTTTAAGCCTCACCCCCAACCCCAAAACAACAGCTGAAATAACCATGCAAAAAAATTGCCTCCAAAAGCTCTCAAAGACCCTCTCAAAGGGGAATTTTCTTCATACCTCCTCCCCCCCCTCCACTGACCATTTTAGATTCAGGAGAGGACTTTTTTTTTTTTTTTTTTTGCAACTGGAAGTAACCCTGGTCACTTCCTGTTCATTTCCTGTTTTAATTAAAGGCTTCTTCTGTGCGTAAAATTTGCCTAGAATGGGATGGGGGTGGGAGTGCATGGCATGTGGCTTGTAGGCCTCATTTTGCCTGATCTAGATTATGCAGCTTTGGTTCCCTCCACACTTACAAGAAGGACTGGTTTAGCAAACACTTGAAAAGGGCTTAAGTAACAAAGGACTTTTTTGGACAAGTAAAATGCAGCACAAGCAGCCTCGCCACGTTGCAAGGCTGCAGCGCTGCAGGGCATCCCTTTCGGATGACGCCTGTCCCTGCCGGTACTGTTGCGGTACCGCAGGGACATTTCAGTCTAATATTTCATGAGTAAAAATCACCAAAATATTACACTCAAATGTCCCTGCGGTACTGCAATAGTACCGGCAGGGACGGGCATCATCCGAAAGGGACACCCTGCAGCGCTGTAGCCTCGCAACGTGGCGAGGCTGCTTGCGCTGCATTTTAGTTGTCCCAAAAAGTCCAAAGTGTCCAAACAATGTCTGGGCTGATGACTACATAGATGATAGCACAGGCACAGCATAGTCAAGCTAAATTACTATGAGGCAAAGGAATCAAGGCAGCGTGAAGTTTAGTAGCCAGCAAAACACAAGTCCACAAGCAAAGTCCAATATACAAGGTCCAAGTACAGAAAACAGAGTTCAGGGTAGTCCAGCAGAATCAAAGTCAGGCAAACAGAGTCCAGAGTAAGCAAACACAATCCAGGTCAAATACAGTGAGCAGGAACATAACAGATACTTCGGTAGGCCAGATAATCTCTGACAACTCTTGAAGGGTGGTGCTGTGTATTTATAGAGCAGCAGCTAACACAGCTGCTGCTTAACTAATTGCTGCTTCCTATAAATATGCTGAGACCACCTCAAGCCCTCCTTTTGTTGTCTCGGTGTTGTGAAGGTAAGTATAGATAAGTCGTCCTCTGTATCCAAAGGGACAGAACCTTCTGCCAGAGCTAGTACTGCACTATTGTCTGCATCTGAGGCCTGTAGATCTGGAACACCCTCCTGCTCTGATTCAGCAGGTCCTGGCATGCCCACTGCTTCAGTCTCTGAGTCAGCATCCACTTCAAAGTTCTGGAAGCAGGGAATGTGTATCTCTGTCTTTCTGTGTATGTATGTATATCTCTATCTTTCTGTGTGCACTTTTCCCCTGAGAAAATACCTTGATTTTCAAGTGAGAAAATCAAAAGTGAGGGACAAAGTGAGAACTAAGGTTAAATGGGAAAAAGGGAAGAAGGTGACAAAACGGTGACAATTGGAGGGCGAAAAGATATTACAAGTGAAGAGACAATTAAGCTTAGAAGCTAGCAAGAAAAGAGATCAGATGGGCGGGCAATGGAAAAGGAAGAAATAGAAAAGAGCTAAAGTAGTATAAATTAGAGGAAGGAAGAAGGAAAGGGAGAAGAAGATAGAGGTCAAAGGAAGCTGTATTAAGGAAAACTCCCAATAAGATTTGAAGGTTATAGAAAAGAAGTTACAAATTTTGAGTGAAAGGTATTTAAAAATTAATGTATCTATGGGAAAATATGAAGAAAAGAAATGATATATAAAGATATACATGTAAAGTTGAAAAAAAAAGAAAAAAAAAGAAAATAGCTTGATTTAGTAAGCCTGTTTCTAAATCAAATTTAAGGGAGTGGCTCAGAGTTGCCCATGATGGCTAGGAAACACGTAGGGTGTGTCTACACCAGCACAAATGCTCCAGGTCAGACTGGGGTATTTTCCCCTGGAACTGTCATGGATCCAACCTGTTAGCATCATATGTACCAGTGCAAAAGCAATTCAGCACCATCTTCCTGTCTACACCTTGTCCCAGGCAGACGCCGAATTGGCTGTGCCACCCCATTCTCCCAGGAGCCATCACCATCATCCCACCCAAGCCCTTCTCCAGAACCCTGCTGTCAACACATCACATCCCCTGGTATCAGATCAATTACTTCACCCCTCGTTGCTGATCACATGGCTGGGCACTTCATTCTGACATCAGGCAAGCAACGTGTTAATAGTGGTGATGGGTGCTTGGCTAGTCAGGAAGTAGACAGAGAAGTGATGTGGAGGTGATTACTTGCTCTGATGTAATTGATTTCTTGCCCAGCTGCCTCGTGATGGCATCAGAGCATGAGAGTTCCCAGCTGGGCTTGGGGGGGCTTTCCGGGAAGGTGGCAGCAGTGAAGGAGCAGAGGAGATATAAACTTTTTGTTTGTTTGTTTGTTTGCAACAAGTGGCTGGGCGCAGAGCAGGTGGGAAGTAGCACTGGGCCCTTTTCAAAAATGGGGACAGTTAGCACTCACTTGAATCTGGCCCAATCCAGGTGTCCACATGTCAGAAACTCCAGAGCAACCTGCCATTAAAAAAAAAAAACCAGTTTAAAGCCCAAAATAATTGGTTTTGCCCTGGGAAAGGCTGTACATTGTGTGACCAGATTGAGGCGGCTACAGGGTGAGTTCAAGTGTGTGTGTGTGTGTGTGTGTGTGTTTTAACCAATGATCACAAGACCATGGGCATCTGGAAAAAGAAGAATGGAAATGTTCACCCACTATAATTCTGGAGGGAACAAGCCCACATTCCTACAGTAGAGCTTCAAAGGTCTAGTGGTGTCTGGCAGGAACTCCTGGCTAAAGTGTTCTTCACAGCCCATGACATACTCTGTGTATGTTCATACATACATACACCCTGTAGCCCACTTCAGAAGCCAACAACTGTAAGTATAAACAGTAAAGGGAGTCATCCTCACATCTCCTTCCATGTATAATCTTGCTATATTTATGAGGAAGGCATGAAGACAAATAAAGGTGACTGCATTGGCTGGGCATGATTACAGTCCTCCCCATGACTGGGAATCTGGATTGTTCAAAATTCTCATTTTATGGAGCTATGTGCTTTGATCAAGATTTCCTGCGTGGCAGGGAGTTGGACTGGATGGCCCTCGTGGTCTCTTCCAACTCTACAATTCTATGATTCTATGATTCTATGATTCAAACTTCCCTAATTAATCTGAGAAGGGTTTTGTGTGTGTGCGTATTTTGTTTTCTCATGCAAGAATGAATAGTTTAAAAGTTTTTTCCTCAATGGGTGAACTTATGTGAGTTTTTGAAACTTTTTTTATTACTTTTGTTTAGCATTCAGAGACTTTTGGAGAAAAAATGGCCTTTTTCTGTCCTGAATGCTTTTTTGTGCTATCTTTTTGTGTAATCATTCACACACACACACACACAAAAGTCCCATATCAATTGAGCATTTTCTCAATCAGGTGCCTTAATATCTCAAGAGGCTCTTTCTCACTGAGGATTCTAAGTATGCTTATCAACTGTGTTATCAACCTGAGGAGAATAGGAGTGGAGCAGTTGAGGTCTAATCTGCCCTCCTTGCTTATAGTTTTTGAACATCTGAAGTTGCCTTATGCAACTCATTTCAGGGACGGGGTAAAAGGCATTCTTCTAGAACTGAGTTGTTCTCTTATCTTCCCAGATAACAGAAGAACCTGGTAGACTACTCACATGTAGACACTTGATTACACTAGTCCCTTGTATATTAAATCCCACTGTGGCATATTTGAACTAAAAACAAAGAGTCAAACAAATGAGATTGGGGAAACAAATATTTAGATTAGTTGTAGATTTAGATTTAGAATAAATGATTGGTTCAGAGATGTTCCCATGACTTTCAACTTTAGTTAGTTTACCTTTCTGTGCTTATACTTGTTTAACGAAGTCAAAACCTGTTCAATATGAGTGAACAGGCAATTCATTTTTAAGAGAGAACAAACTGAAATAACTCAAGTCCAAATTTAACTAATGTAATGAACGCCGACATCAACAATGCATAACAAGATATTTTGTTTCCATGGAAGCTTCTGAAATATAATTTGAAGAGCCCATCAGTCATTAGTTGCATGGATATTAAAGCTGCAGAAGTACTCAATTGGCAAATAAAATTGTACAGAACAATGCAGTAATAAATACTTCTTATTTGGCAATGAACTGACAAAGATTAAAGAACAAGTTGGGTGTTACCAAGGCTGTGGGAAGTGGGTTTTCAGACATTGTTTCTAAATTTGAAATTTTCTTTCAATATTGACCTGCTTACAAAGTTCATTCTAATCCTACTTTACAAAAAAAAAAAAAAGAGAGAGAGAGAGAGAGAGAGAGAGAGCTTCTTATTTTCATTTCTCTCCAGTTATTGATAAGGTGTAGGTCTTTATGCTGCTCAGGACCCATTTTTCTAGGATGATTCGTATGACTGCTGTTAGCCATTTCATTATTTCTCAAACAAGGAAAAAGCTGCAGAGTAACTGCAAAGCATCCTCATCTCTGTGGAAACTTCTGTTCAAGAAGAATCCTACAAAGCATCCACAATTGCCTGACAGTTGCCCTTCAACCTTGTAACACCTCCCTCACCAGAATAGGGGAGAGTAAAAGGAAGGACTGACTGGTTCTGTACCCATTATGAGCTGAAATTAAGGGTCAATAGAATAGTTGGCTCAGCTTGTAACTGACTTGGCTGGGAATTTGCCTCTATGCCTTGCTCTTCCTGTCTCCCAAGATCACTAGGAAGGTGCCTGTGATAAGCTCTATATGGATTTTCACAATGCCCCCATGCAGAGATCACAAAGGATTTAAAAGGCCAGGTTGAACGGATACATCTTGACACCTTTCCTAAAAAGAGTGTGAGAGTGGGATGACTGGTTACAACAAAATAAGTGCATCCCATAATTTATGATTGACACAGGAGCAGTCTCTCTCTCATGTGCCTGACAAGTGTATCTCCACTTGAGGAAGAATCCTCAAGCAAGGGTCTGTTGAAGAGTTTGAACCAGGCAGGTTCAAACTAAAACAGGAAGGAGGAAGTAGATAGTCAGACTCTAAGCCATTTATTGATGTAAAGGCTAAAACCCCATTTTGTCCTCCTGAGCCTCCCCACTGTGTTTCTTCAATGCTGAAGAGATGGAGGGAGTAGATAGATATGTTGGTTGACCAAAACCTGCTTCTTCGAAGAACCAAGGGAATAGGGAGTCTGTAAGGAAAGGATGAAAGGAGGAGGAGGAGGAAAGAACAAAACAGGAGCACCACCAGATACAACAGTGATAAAGTGATGGGCCTAGGTAGAGGAAGAATGGGGCATCCAAGAGGAAGAAAGAAAGAACCTCTCTTCAAGAAAGCCAGCTACAGAAACCAGGAAGAGAGGGGATGAAGCAAGGAGGTAGACAGAGACTGGACCTAGAGAGTAACAGAAAATAAACACAAAAGGAATGAAGATGGGGGACAGCAAGGAAAAGAAGTCTCCAGCAAAGGAGTGGCTGAATGAGGAAAATGTGGTTGGTTGGTTGGTTGGTTGGTTGGCGGGATGGGAGAGTGGATGGATGTCTCTCTCTCTGGTTTTTCTTCGCAAATGAAGATTCAGGAAGGATTTGTCCTTCAAGCCTGTGCAATGGATTTTTCTTATGGAGCGCAGTGTGCACAGAACTGGCCTCACCCTTTAAACCAAAGGTTCATCTGCTGTGGCCTTGCAAGAATGGATGGTAGCAGCGAGGTCCTCGGGTCGTAGGTTTGATTAGATTTTCCTTCTCTTAGATGGTTGACCTTACAGGGTTGGACGAGCACCATCTGCCCGGGTTTGAGATCAGAGTTTTCCTTCTCCTAGGATGGTTGCCATAAGGCTGGAGAGCCCATCCTGCCCTTTGACGGTCTTTGCCAGACCCCTCGGTTTTGACCTGTCTGGCATGGGTGACCCTACCAGTGGCTATTATGCCACCACCAGCATAGCTCAAAACATCATTAGGGTATGCAAGCTTCTCTCCCATGACAAGGGAGCATCAATGGAGAGGTGTTGTGGATGGTGTTGTGGAGAGGATGGATGTAGGTGTTGTGAGAAAATAGAGAGAGAGATTGAGAATATGTGAAGAGATGGTCTTTGGTTAAGAATACAACCATCCATTTTCTTATTTATATCATCACCTAAACTCCCTTGTTTGTTTCTCAAGATTGTTGGAGAGAGAAACACACAGAGAGAGGATAATACTTTTAACAGAGTTCAGTTACTGAAGGCCTCTGGTGCAGTACTCTACTAGCTCTGACCTTGGCACCAAAGGAATATTTCATCTCCATCCTTCTTTAAGGGATTCATTGGCCTTTGATAGTACCTGGAAGACTCTCTCTCTCTCTCTCTCTCTCTCTCTCTCTCTATATATATATATATATATATATATTCTATGATTAAGGACTTTTTCGAATGAAGTTTTATAATGCTAGCAGCCTCATCCCCGTTGCGAGGCTGCTGCGCTGCAGGGCGTCCCTTTCAGATTACACTCTGCCCTGCTGATCCTCTGCCGATACTGTTGCATAACCGTGGGAATGCAGCAGCGTTATATTTGGCAGTTTTCTAATCATGATCAACTTTTCATCCCCCTCTCCCCAGATATTTTGAAGGGTTTACATAGGTCATGGGCGGGCCATTGTTCCTCCACGTATGAGGCACTGTTGTTTCATGCCGCTGCTCTCACGGCATTTTTTGGGGCTCTTAGAGTGAATGAGCTCATTAAGGCAACTAAATTTGATAAGTCCAGGAGGGCCCTGGAATTGAGGGATATACAGTTATGTGACCTGGAGGTCATTATCACTATACATTTCTCTAAGACTGACCAGGCGAGTAGGGGGAAAACGATAAAATTGTCCCGTTGTCATAATGAAGAGCTCTGCCCAGTTGCGCATTACATAACTATTTACAAGTGCGGGAGCATGAACAGGGTCCTTTATTTGTGCATAAAGATTTCCCCCCTTTAACCAGGTTCCAGTTTTGGGCAGTAACAGCGAAGGCACTGAAGCAACTGGGGCTGTCCAGAGCCCGGTTTGGTACACATTCCTTCCATATAGGGGCTGCATCTACAGCGGCTGCCATGGGGATGACACCCGTGGCTATCCAGCAGCTTGGTCGCTGGAGGTCCTCCTCTTATAGGAGGTACATCTGGCCACTTCTTTACTAAAGATATCTTCCCCTTTTGTCTTCCAGGTGCTAGACCATTGACGGTGAGATACCGGGTGCTGATCTGCAGCCACAGTATGGTCTACTGGGTGGCCCAACAGGCCCAGCTTAGCCATTTTGGGCCTCAGCTCATCCTTGGAGACAGGGTGACCATCGAATGGGTGGGGAAGAGGGGCCTTTGCTGGCATGGCCTCATGCCTTTGCTGTTTGGGGAGTGACGGAGGCCTCTGCCAGACATACTCTGTTGGGGCGTAGAAAGACGTGCTGTGTCCACCACGACCACCTGCAGAGTTGTTCCACGTCGACAGGACGCCAAGGAGAAGGTTTCTGGAGAGACTTCTGCAAAAGACTTCAGGCTGAGAAGGAAAAATTCCTTCACCCCAGCACACTGCCTTGAGCTCTGGCTTGCCAAATAAAGACAGCAACAAGGCCAGCCTTCACTCAACTTGAGGGTTTTAATCTTTGTTTGCAGTATATTTACAATATATACACAGAGTATAGAACAGCCATCTCTAATACTCATATATCTTTCTCTTAACCAACAAACTGCTTCGCCAACCACCATTCACAACAAACTCACACTGGAGATAATTCCCATCTCCTTTTTATAGGCAGTTAAACAATGCCTGTTACATCAGGCATCTCAGGTGTGCATACTATCAAGTGCTGACTCACACACACCTGCCACTGGAGCTTAACTACATTCATTACTAAGCTTACAGCTCCATCTTGTGGTTACATCCATGTCATTTCCTGACATACTCATCCTCCATTTGGGAGGAAATGCCTTGATATGATGGTGATTGCCTCACAATGGCCTTCCGTCACCATCATATGGTTGGCCATTTTGCCCAGGCAGCTGTGGCGTGGGGAGGGGAACCCCCATTTGATTGACAAGGCTCAAAGGACAGTAAACAGGCAGGTTTACATATTTTTGGTCAATGGTGGCGGGCGGTATTTACCACACCCTGGGATCATGTTCGACAGGCCTGAGCTCTACAGGGTGGACGGGGTACACCTCTCGGACATGGGAAATTCAATTTTTTTGACTGACCTTCAGCAGGGGTTGAGGGACTTATTGGACGATCTAGTGGGGGATTAAGGGACTAAGCAGACGCTTGCCCCTTATCTATGGCGGGAAGGGGGAGGCGTAGATTATGGTGGGCACCTATGGCACCGATTTTGGTGAAGGCTTGGTCTCCAGTTGGGTCTCCTTAGGCCAGGAGAACAGAAGGAGACCTACCTTGGGGTTGGCCTGAGGGATACCCCCCCCTCACCTTAATACATATGCATTGGGTGAGGGGCTTTCGGGTTGACCTTCCAGACATGAGCTGGCTTGAGAGCAACTCCAGGACTTGGGATTACTCAAAAGGGCTCAGGTGTTCGCCCGGGAAAGCTGGGGGCATAAGTCCAGGAGGGACAATCCGCCCCAGCTGATCCCACACTAGGTTGCCTCCCCCTGCTGAAGATTTAATGGGAAATAAATAGGCAGGGATAATAAATAAAGATTATTTTATTTACCCCATATACTGGTGTGGTCTCTTTATTTCTCGGACTCGGTCCATAATAATGAAGGGAAGGCTGCATAGAGCATACAATGCCAACAATAGTAATAAACAAATGCTTCTTTACATAAGACATGCAGCAGATTGCTGCAGGCAAGGCTGAATAAGAAAATGAAGCACAGTGCTGAAATCTGCTTCAGGCAGTTCCTGGTATGGCAAGCCACAACGGACAATGTATTACAAAATCACTGACAAACTCCTGTTTGGTAATTCATCTTAATCCCAATTTTGGATTATCCAGTTTGACATTCCAACAAACTGATTTACACTCTTGTTTAGTTCTTCAGTTGAGTTCCAACTTTATTTGTTCTGTCCCCATCCCCAGCTTGTTATGACACAGACAATTTAAGGATTGTTTTATCATTAATATATCAACTGTACCAGCATGGTATAGTGGTTTGAACATGGGACTATGATTGTGCAGACCAGAGTTCAAATCTCTGCTCAGCCTTGGAAACCCATTGGGTGACCTTGGGCAAGTCACCCTCTCTCTGCTTCAGAGGAAGGCAAATGGAAACCTCCTCTGAACAAATATTGCAAAGAAAATCCCATCATAGGTTCACTTTAGGTTTGTCATACGTCGGAAACAACTTGAAGGCACACAAGAGCAATAACCACCATGCTGAAAAACAAAAAAATGAGAAATAAACTATAAGAAGAAGAAAAAGGGAGGGAATGTTCTGCTTTGGAAAATTAATTTGTAAAGCTCAGAGGTTGTCTAAACAGTGAAAATACTCCCCACAGAATTCAAGTAGAATACCTTTTGTTCTAACAGGCTGTGAACGAGATTCACAGTATTCAGAAGGAGGGTCCCCCAAACTCTATCTATTGAGTTGGAAAAGCCTTTGTGGCTTTTCCCAAAGTTTTTTTTTTTGTTTTTTTTTATAATAATAATGAGCGGGCTTGTGATTTATTGCACATCTGAACATCCAATTTGGGATGCTGTGCATTCTTGGCAAGAGTGGAAGTGGACAGGAGATTGGTCTGCCATGTTGGCGGTGGGCAGGCTTGCTGGAATGGAAGTGGCTGGAAGTGCCATTTTCTATTTTTGCGTTAGCAAGTGTGAACTCTTTTGCTGTGCTAAGGTGACCAAGGAGCTTTTTATAAGCAGAAGGTCCAACTTGTGCAGACCTTTGATTTACACATACAAAAAAAACCCACAACAGAAAAACAAACCCATGTGTGGAGAATAAGAATGCCCTGTAGTCTAAGCCACCATCTTGATTTGCATGGCTGTGTGTGCACTTCAAATGCAGGGTAGCTTTGCATACAATAGATTTTGCCAAAAGACCATGGAGACAAATGAGCACTGCTGTGAATTTGTGCTTGTGTGCATCAATCTTCATCATATCTTCTCATTTAGACAAGTGCTCAGTCAACATGTTTCTCAAAGACCTAATTACATAAACCAGTTGAAATTTGTAACCTTAGCTTTCAAGTCCCATTATATATATTGGCATTAGTAAATTGGTGCCCCTTATATAAAATTGCAAAATCAAGGTTTGCTTTTTGGAAACAGATAGATAGAGATAGAGATATTGTAGCAGAAATCATGGAACAGGAGACCCACGGATTGGAAAAAGAGTTTTCTTTACTGCAGAGTTAACGCTGGCAGGCATCAGCCGGAATCACTTCCAAAGGACTGAGCCCCAATTTACATCAGTTACAGACCTTATATAGAAAATTAGTGTGCCACACATACACAAGCAGTGCCCTCCCCTTCTTGCCTAACTAGTTACACAGTACTGTACTGGAATTGTTTACAGAACCGGAAATGTTTATAGAACAGGACACAGCAATTCCTCTCCATTGACGCCCCCTAGTCGTGGGAGAGAAGCTTGCGTACCCTAATGATGTTTTGAGCTATGCTGGCAGTGGCATAATAGCCACTGGTAGGGTCTCCCAAGCCAGACAGGTCAAAACCGAAGGGTCTGACAAAGAGCATCAAAGGGCAGGATGGGCTCTCCAGCCTTATGGCAACCATCCTAGGAGAAGGAAAACTCTGATCTCAAACCCGGGCAGATGGTGCTCGTCCAACCCTATAAGGTCAACCATCTAAGAGAAGGAAACTCTAATCAAACCTATGGCCCGAGGACCTCGCTGCTACATCCATGCTTGCAAGGCCACAGCAGATGAACCTCTGGTTTAAAGGGTGAGGCCAGTTCTGTGCACACTGTGCTCCACCAGAAAAATCCATTGCACGGGCTCAAAGAACAAATCCAATTCCAAAAAGAAACCAAAAAAGCCCTGTAGCGATAGGCGAGGGACGAAACCGGCAGGTGTAAAGATGCACTGGAAGCCGCAGACCCAACCCTGCATGCAGGCGGTTCAGGGCTTTGGTCGCTCGAGGCTGACCCAGGAGATGACAGTCTTGTTCGGCAGCATCCTAAATGACCAAGCAGCCTTTTTTAAGGAAAGCACTGCTTGCTCCATATGGAGAGGGGCCTAGAAAAGGTGGCCTAATGAAAACTCATCCCCAACTACCTGGCTGGCTAGCCGTGGCCAATGGGAATCTTCTGATGTGGTCAAACCAAGGCAAAGAAACAAAGGCGCACACCGGCCTCCAAAGGTGTAAATAAACTGACACTTGCATGCTGGAACATCAGAACCATGTGAGACTCTGAAAATAGTAGACGGCCTGACCGTCGTTCTGCTCTAATAGCCCATGAACTATCACGGCTTAATATTGACATCACTACTCTTAGTGAAGTTCGTCTCCATGAGGAAGGCAGCCTTAAAGAACACAGCACTGGCTACACACTTTACTGGTCCGGCAAACCCAAAACTGAAAAACATCTTTCAGGAGTAGGCTTCATGATTAAAAACTCCATTGCCTCCAAACTCAAAACCTTGCCAACAGGACACTCTGATCGCATTATTTCCTTATGCCTCCCACATGTTGTTCTCTTTAGTATATATGCCCCAACTATGCAAGCCGACCCTGTAGAGAAAGAAAAATTCTACACAGACCTATGCCACCTCATACAAAAAGTCCTTGTAGAAGATAAAATTATTATCCTTGGTGGAAAACTGATCTACTATTGATCAATGCTTAATTTTACAACACCTGATTGGGAAATATTCCTCTGGTAATATTACTGCCTTGTATGCTGCTTTCATTTCAGAGCGGACAGTCAGAGCTCTTAGGCAGTGGAACACGCTCCCTCAGAGCGTGGTCGGGTCTCCTTCCTTGGAGGTCTTTAAACAGAGGCTGGATGGCCATTTGTCAGGGATGCTTTGATTGTGATTTCCCGCATGGCAGGGGGTTGGACTGGATGGCCCTCGAGGTCTCTTCCAACTCTGCAATTCTGATTCTATGACTTCAATGCCAGAGTAGGAAAGAACTCCGAAGCCTGGAAAGGTGTCTTAGGCAAGCATGGTGTTGTAAATTGCAATGATAACAGACGCCTCCTGCTAGAGTTCTGTGCAAAACAACAGCTGACTATTAAAACACTATCTTTCAGCAGAAAGACAGCTTGAAGACAACCTGGATGCATCCCCGATCCAAACATTGGCACCTCATTGACTATGTTCTAGTCCGCCAGAGAAACATTCGCAATGTCCGTCATACTCGAGTGATGCCCAGTGCAGAATGCCAAAAAGATCATCGACTCGTCAGATGTAAACTAAATCTTCATCTTAAGTTCAAACCTAAGAGGGGTGGCATCTTAAAGAAGAGACTCCAAGTCAACAATCTTCAACAAGCTACCATGAGAGACAACTTCCAGGCAAACCTGCAAACAAAACTTGAAGACCATCCTACAGATCCTTCTCCTACAGTGCTTTGGCAACATATCAAAAACAGTATCCTCCAGTCTGGGGAAGAATCCCTCGGGTTCTCCCACAAGAAAAACCAAGACTGGTTTGAGGAAAACAACCAAGAAATCCAGGAGCTTTGGCAAAGAAGAGAACTGCTCACCAGGCACACCTTGCCCAGCCAACTTGCCACACTTTCCATCTCACATGTAGTAAACTTCAACAAAAACTCTGAGACATGCAGAACAAGTGGTGGATCAATATAGCATAAAAGACACAACTCTATGCAGATCTGGGTGATTCTAGAGGATTCTATGAAGCTCTTCAGGCAGTGTTTGGACCTACTTATCAGGCCCAAAGCTCCTTATACAGTACAGATGGTCAAACATTAATTACTGATAAAGCCTGAATCGATGGGCTGAACACTTTCAAAGTCTCTTTAGAGCCAACCGAGTAGTCCAAGACTCAGCTATCCAACATATGATACAAAAACCGATGAAAAATGAATTAGACATAGCTCCCACTTTGGAAGAGACCCTTAAGGCCATACAGCAGTTGAAAAACGGCAAGGCAGCTAGGATTGATGGAATCCCACCTGAAGTTTGGAAACACGGAGGTCATGTACTCCATGTTAAATTCCACTAACTCCTTGTGAATTGCCGGGAAAAAGGGGAACTGCCATCAGATCTCCGAGATGCAGTCATCATCACCCTGTACAAGAAAAAAGGAGCAAAATCCGATTGCTCAAACTATCGAGGCATAACACTGCTCTCTATTGCTGGAAAAATCCATGCAAGGATACTCCTGAACAGATCAGTTCCTGCCATTGCCGATGAACTTCTTCCTGAAAGCCAATGTGGCTTCAGAGCCAATAGGAATACTACAGATATCGTATTTGCCCTTAGACAACTGCAAGAGAAATATAGAGAGCAGAACAAGGGTCTCTATGTAACATTTGTTGACCTCAGCAAAGCCTTCAACACTGTGAGTAGGGAAGGTCTGTGGTAGATCCTGGAAAGACTAGGATGTCCCCCCAAATTCCTTAAAATGATTATCTTGCTACATGAGGGCCAGTGTGGTTAAGTCAGATATGGTGATGCTCCTTCAGAGCCCTTTCTAATAACTAATGGAGTGAAGCAAGTTTGTGTTCTTGCGCCAACTTTATTTACAATCTTCTTCAGTATGATGCTCCAAAGGGCTACGCCAGAGCTCGAAGAAGATGATGGCATCTATATATGTTACCGTACAGATTGCAGCTTGTTTAATTTAAGCCGTCTGAGGGCTCGCACTAAGACTCTAAACTATCTAGTCCGTGAGCTGCTCTTTGCTGACGATGCTGCCCTTGTTGCCCACACAGAAGCAACTCTGCAGCGCCTAACATCCTGCTTCGCAACAGCTGCAGAGCTCTTTGGGCTGGAAGTCAACCTGAAGAAAACAGAAGTTCTTTACCAGCCTGCACCACAGGATGAGCACCACCATCCCCACATTGCCGTCGGCAATTCTGTGCTTAAGTCCGTTCAGGAGTTCACCTACCTGGGAAGCATCATCTCCTCAGATGCCAAGATTGACAAAGAGATCGATCACAGATTAGGAAAGGCACATAGCGCATTTGGAAGACTTCACAAAAGAGTCTGGAGTAATAAACACCTGAGGCGAAACACAAAAATCAGTGTGTATAGAGCCATTGTACTGTCTATTCTCCTTTATGGATCTGAAATATGGGTCACCTATCGCCACCACTTACGACTCCTCCAACGCTTCCACCAGTGCTGTTTACGCACAATCCTAAATATACACTGGACTGACTATGTGATGAATGTTGCTGTCCTTGAGCAAGCAGGGACACCAGCATTGAGGCCATGATATAGAGAACACAGCTGTGCTGGGCAGGGCATGTGTCTAGAATGGAGGACCATCACCTCCCCAAAATAGTACTCTACGTTGAACTCACCATGGGTCAGCGTAAGAGGGGCGCTCCAAAAAAGTGATACAAGGACTCCCTGAAACAACATCTCAGGCTTGGCCAAATTGATCACCAACCATGGTCTGCCCTGGCCTCACGTCGGGAGGCATGGAGATGCACTATCCACAATGCTGCAGCTTTATTTGAGAACTCACGGAGAACAAGTCTTGAAGAGAAATGACAACGCAGAAAGAATCACAACCCAGAAACATCACCCAAGGAGACCGTCTGCTGTGCTTTCTGCAACTGGACTTGTTTATTTCAGATTGGCCTTTTTAGTCATCAGCGCGTTTGCAGAAAACGTGGGCTGAGTCCTTCCTGAATCTTTGTTTGCAAAGAAAAGCCAGAGACAGAACAGGAAGTCTCATCAATACAGAGTATTGGCGAAGCCAGAATCTTGCAATCTGTATCCTGGCTGGGGAAAGAGAGAAAGAGAATTTGGAAAGAGCCATGAGGCTATCCAATCTGACCCTGAATAATGATTGTAAAAGTTCATTATAACCATGCCAATACAAGCATACAGATATTTGGGTCCACCCGGCTACCTCAATATAGATAGAGATATTTTCAAGTCATAGATAATGTAATCCATGGACAGAGAATCCATGGATATGGAGGGCCAACTGTATGATAGCTTTCCTTTGTGTGTGGATGTTTTATGTTTTAATTCACTAACATTATTCTGGATTTAACTCGATCTAATAATCTTTTGTGAAGTCAAAGGCTTTCACGGCTGGCATCCATAGATTTTCCTTGGGGGTTTTTTCGGGCTGTGAGGCCGTGTTCTGGAATAGTTTCTTTCTGATGTTTCGCCTGCATCTGTGGCTGGCATCTTCAAAGAATGGTTGGGTAGGAGTTTTATGTGGATTTTATATGCTGTAAACACCTGTTGGGGGTTATATGTACATTTGTGTAATTGAACAGTTAGTTTCTGGTTATAGAAATGCAAGGCTCGTTAGTGTCTGGCTAATGATTGGTTGATGAGCAGATTATAAAAATAATCTTTTTATGCTGTCTGAAATGGTCCAATCTAGCAAGACCAGCATCACAACATTCTGTGAATTGTGTAGTTCAATTCTAAGAATTTTTCAGATTCTGTTATAGTAGGATCTTGCAAATCAAAAAGTTTCAGTTCTTGGGGCAGAAGATCCATTGAGTCTGAAATCTTAACAATCCTCCTATTAAGTCCTAAGAGAGTTTGCGAGAATGCAAAATACACAACGTCAGCAGAATAGCAGTATAAAATTATTGAGGTCATGTGATGTTAATTTACCCTATTTAGCCAAAATATAGATGTCTGTTCTGAAGAAATATAAATCTACATTTTGACAGAGGGGCAAGAATCTAACTTTGTAAGCTGTCTGAAGGACCACCTCTAGCAGAAATCCAACTGCATTTCACTTACAACTCAATGTATTCTGCCAATGTGCATTAGCTAGTGTATTCAGTGGGCACAAGCCCTTATAAAAGAAGCAAGATCTGTTTTTAATAAAGGAAGTATGTTAAGTCATGAAATGTTAGGAAGCCCTGAATGTGCTTTTCATCGCTCTTTTCAGTTATGGATACACCAGCTCTCTAGAGCCCCTGTGGATGGTCAAACTGAGTGGAAATGTCAGCACAGAGTAATACCCCATACAAATTGTGAACCCATGTTAATTGTAGAAGCTATTCATGAAGTCCCTAGGTCACCTACTGAAGAACACAGACCCTAGGAGTTTCCCTTTGTAAAATATAATAACTATTTTGCTTTTAAGATGAAGCTTCTTGTTCCATGAAAGAACATACACTACTTTGTAAATAATTCAAGCTCTCTATTCTTAGGGTGTGGGAAGCAGAGAAGCATTCACTCACACGTGAAGTGACCTCAGAACTGTGCTTCTTTGTTATGTCAGATTTTTAAAATGTGCTTTTTGGCTATGAATCATTTTCACATTCGTATTTGTTCTTCATGTCAAGCTAAGGAAATATCTAGGCTACTTTTTAACATAAATTGGGGATGTTTGACAAGAGTGGGGGAAAGTTGCAATTTAGACTTCAAATAGAAAATTCCAGAACAATAGAACTAATGGGAAATTTGAGGTAATTCTTTAATTATAGTGACCTTGTTGGAAGTTTGAATGAGTTCAATAAAAATACTACAAAGTGATATGAGATAAATTAGCTACACGTGGGAATAATGGTTTTACCTTCCTGATTAGTGCTGTCAAGGATAAAGCACAGACTGAATTACAGTGACTGAAGCAATTAAAGCAATTCTATATAGGGTATAAGTTTTGAACCTTCAAGAGGACTGAACCAAAACAGTCCAGTGCCCCCTCTAATACATCCATGGATTAGTTTGGGCCTATGAGGTGGAGTTTGAAATACGCCTATTTGTGCATTTATGGATTGCATTGCTACATGTGTTTCTACCTGCTGAGCTTGGAATTAATTTATTGATTAACTCATTAAGTTATTAATTCACCACTTCCCCTATTGATTTCATCTAACCTTCTAGATTCCTCCAATTAACAGCAAATATATTCATGGTTTAGTGAATTAAAACAGCTAGAATTCATTAAAATTTGTTAAGATGGATGCCTCCTTCTCTGTCATAGAATCATAGAATCATAGAATTGCAGAGTTGGAAGAGACCACGAGGGCCATCCAGTCCAACCCCCCTGCCACGCAGGAAATCACAATCAAAGCATCCCTGACAGATGGCCATCCAGCCTCTGTTTAAAGACCTCCAAGGAAGGAGACCCCACCACGCTCCGAGGGAGTGCGTTCCACTGCCGAACAGCTCTTATCATATCAGGGAAGTAATTCTTCACTAAATTTCTTTATGGTAGCAGTGAGTAGTTTCAGCAATGCTTTCCCCACTGTGAACAAGTCTTTGAAAACCATACAATTTTTGAAGGCTGTTCACATTTCAAGACTTATTCTATGAAAAAAAAAAATCCCACATGATTGTTACAAACAGAAATTAGCATTTTCTGCACAGGAAATTGCAGAATATTTTCTGTGTAAAAAATAATATTTCAATGCATAAATATTAATTCCTGTGAAGAAAATACTGCTTTCTTCACAGAAAATGCTATAACTGGGGGATTTATTCTGTTAAAATTGCACAGGGTTAATTTGCATAGCTAACAGCATTTTCTGTGCAGGAATTATTATTTCTGCACAGAAAATGCAGATTTCTGCCCAAAACAACCATACGCCAATTTTGCGCAGAATAAGTCCTGAACTCCAAAGATTCTTATCAGTCCAGGATTCTTTTCATCAAACTTTCTCAACACTTGAAAAACATGTTTCTTTTGACTATTTATCAACTATTTTCAAATATCCTTTCCATTCCTCTGGCACAGTCAATAAAAAAGGTAGGCATGATGTCACAGGAGAAGATATGCCAGAATAGGAGGAAATGTGCCACATGGTTCTGCTGTTAGGCAGATGAATCTGTGTGATTCTGTTCAGAAGAGAGAAGGGATAGGTAGAGAGAGAAGTTTCTGGAACCCATGTCCAGACAGCTGGGTTCATGGAGCAGAAGAACAGCTAAAAAGAATCATTGAATAATAGAGTTGGAAGAGACCACAAGGGCCATTCAGTCCAACCCCCTGTCATGCAGGAAAATTGTACACAATCAAAGCACTCCCAGCAGATAGCAATCCAGCTTTTGTTTAAAAACCTCCAAAGAAAGAGACTCCATCTAATTCTGAGGGAGTATATTCCATTATCAAACAGCTCTTACTGCCAGGGAGTTCTTCCTAAGAAACTCTTTTCTTGTGTTTTGAATCTATGATCTAGCCTCTGGAGCAACAGAAAACAAATTTGTTTCATCTTCAATATGATATCCTTTCAAATATTTAAACATGGCTATCATGTTACCTCTTAAACTTCTCTTCTCCAGGCTAAACATACCAGCTCTGTAAACCACTTCTCATATGGTATGGCTTGGCTTCCATACCTTTCATCATTTTGATTACCCTCATCTGGACATGTTCCAGAGGAGCTTGACATATTCTTCTTGAACTGTGACCCTGTGAACTGGACACAGTATTCCAGGTGTACAGTGGCCCTTGGTATCCACAAGCTTTTGGTTCCAGGACCCCCTGTGGATACCCCATGGATACCAAAATTGATGGATGCTCAAGTCCCTTTATATAATGTGGCATAGTAAAATGGTGTCCCTTATAAAATAGCAAAATCAAGGTTTGCTTTTTGGATTTTTAAAATATTTTATACGCATGGTTGGTGAATCTGTGGATTCAGAATCCGTGGATATGGAGGGCCAACTGTATTATAACTTCCCTCAATCTTGACACTGTATTCCTATTGATGCATCCCAGAATCACATTGGTTTTTTAAGCTCCCACATCACACTATTGACTCATGTTCAGCTTGTGATCTGAACTCCTAGATCCCTTTCACATGTACTGTTGTCAAGCAAGGTGTCATCCAACTTATATCTGTGTATTTGATTATCTATCTATCTATCTATCTATCTGTCTATCTCTTTGCCTAAGTGTACTACCTTACATTTCTCCCTGTTGAAATTCATTTTGTAAGTTTTGGCCTAGCTCTCTAATCTGTTAAAATCATTTTGAATTCTGATACTGTACTCTGGGTCCTCAGTTAGATGCTAGTTATTGTCGTGGGGTGTCACGGGACTTCTTGATCCTGTATTCGTCCCTCGCTGTTTACACAATTTTTGTCTCTGATTTGGATATCTCGGGAGATCCCGGGATCATTGTTTACACGGCATCACAACCCATGTTATTTCTCTTATCCCACTATATAGTATCCTGTGTTTTTGTTATTTACACGTGTTTATGGTCCCAGGATCCCAAGGATGCGATTACTCATTTTTTCACAAACGGTACTACATGTTTCCAGTGCAGCTTCCTGCCACGGATGCAGTGATTGGCTACTTCGTTAACAATGCAGGACAGCATCATCACTTTTTTTAATTGTTTGATTCCCCAGAATGCCATTACCGGGAGCATGGAGAGGAACATTGCCACTGTTTTGACTACCTCTGTACTCTTGAGAGGATATCTTGGAACATTGAAGAGGTGGTTTCTACTCAAACACAGAAGAAGGATGATCCTTATTTTTCAGCACCTTCTTCAGTCAGACTTGATTTCCTCAAATGATTTTTGTCCTGAGTCCATAGATTTTGCAGCCATCGAGTCCCCCGAGTTACGTATGTTTCTTCATCTATATCCCTGTGTACGGTGGTGGTGGTGTACCCAACAACAAAGGAGTGGTGGGAGAAATTTGTAATGAGTATCTGGTCCAACGAACATTGGATACAGTACTTCAGAATGTCACACTTCCTTTTCATGAGGCTTGTGGATATTCCCCAGCTGGAGATAGCCAAAGTGGACACCAACATGAGGAAAGCCATTCCAGTGGAGAAGCACCTCACAATAGTCATTTTCCTTCTCACCCATCGATGCTCCTACGTGGCTGCTTGCCAGCTGTTTGGTATCGGGAGAGCCACAGTGTGTAAGATCTTTGTGGAGGTCGTACTCGCAATAGAGAAGTTACCTCTGAAGCAGACAGTTTTCCTGGGAGACGATAGACAGGTATTTTAAAAAACACACGGTACTCATATTGTGAAAATCTGAGTAGTCACATATGTTGAGCTATGGGTGCTGTTTAGAGATAACTTTGAAATAATCCTTAACTCAAATCTTTGGGATAACAGATGGACTGCACATGCACAATGCAATGTTTACTTTCCTTTCATTTGTAATGCACTATAATTAATGATGTGTTTAATCGATTACTCGTTTTTGGCCGTGCTCAAAGGAAACATGTATGTATTTATTTTCCTGTGTTCTTTAACAGGTAATGGATGGCTTCACTGCCCTTGGTTACCCACAAGTAATCACATGCCTAGATGGATGTCATGTTAACATTATCCCTCCTGTGCGTCAAGGAGACTAATTTATTAACAGGAAGAATAGGTACAGTGTTCTTATTCAAGGTACCTGTGATCACAGAGGGGTTTTTATTGATGTGGAGATCGGTTGGAGTGGCAAGAATCATGATGGTAGGATGCTAAGGAAGTCTGGGTTTTTCGAAACTATGGAGGCTAGCATATTTGTGCCAGGAAACCCCACCATAACTATAATGGGTCAGCAAATTGTTCCACTCACCCTGGTTGATGGAGCATACCTGATCAGGAATTGGCTACTTACACCCTATAGGGGGACCACAAATAATAATCAGGGACTATACAACAGCTACCATAACAAGGTTCATTCAACAGTAGAGAGGTGTTTTGGTCATCTCAAATTGTGTTGAGAGCTTTAAGGTACTGTATAGAAGTGGCAGAGGAAAATGTGTGTTCTGTTATATGTACATGTGTAATTCTCCATAATATATGTGAAACCAAAGATAAAATCTTTGATGATCCTAACAGACAAGTTCAGAGGTTTGTGCTTGACATGTTGGGTGCTCCTTTGGCTAATGATGATGCTATAAAGAAAGCTCACGGGGAGGCTGTACGGGACACTTTAAAAGAGTATTTTTGGCTGCTGCATCATCAAGGAGGGCACTAAATGTGCATGTATAACTGTGTAGAGCTTGATTTTGCCACTTAAGAAAAGATATGTGTAAAATAAAGACCATTTATTGCTGACTTTGATACTGCTGTGACTGTGTCCACTTAATCCCCTTCACACAAAAACAGGCTGTGTTCTTCAAAAAGCCATGAGCAGTAATAGATATACAATATCAAACCTGCATATCTACCCCTTGCAGTGCACTCTTCAACTTATCATACCAACAACTCAAACTATTACAATGGCCTGACACTATGTTTCATTTTTGGCAGTTAAAGGAATTGGTGGTCTTTTTGCAGGAATTATCCTTCTTAGAAAAGTTTCCAGTCACTGCCAAATACCCAAAAACGAGGTACCTCCACTAGTTAGCCAATAGATTAACACAACCAGTTTAAAAGTTTAAAAATCAAACCTTCTCATAACTTCATAGACTTGTTTTAAAATCTAACAGTCAACACGAAAACTTATGAACTCGAGTTTCCACATCCTGCCACATGGCGTTATGATGACCGAAGGGGGGAGAGGATGTGTCTGGAAGGGATGGCGCATTGCCTACTGGGGCACCAGGGAGACTAACCTGCTGTTGGAATCTCTGTCCCAGCAGGTCAGTGCGCCGGACCACCTGATGCATTCTTCTAACTGGAGGAACCACAACTTTTTCATTGAGGCGGTGCAGTTCCTCTGGTCAAGGGGCTTCCAATGCATGGGTCTCCAGTGCCGCTCCAAATTTTAAAACCTGAAAGGATTATTTTTTGTGGCACTGGAGGCTACAAAAGTAATGGGAGCCCCCCCATGGCGGCCGCCATTCTATGCCATCCTGCACCACCTATGGGTCCGTGCAGGGTGGCCAAGTGGTGAGACCGGCTGCCCAGAGGTCAGAGGAAACATGGTTACTGCTTTATGTTGGATGGGTGGGAGTTCCATTGCTAATTTCTCATTTATGTTTATTTTGTTTTCCAATAGCGGTCCGGATCCAGAGATGGGCTGCAGGTCAGCCCATCTCTGAGTCCTCATTGGATGAGGCTGGAGGAAATGAGCCTGGTCCAGCTGTAGCAGCACCGCAGCCAGGTACACTGATTTCTTTTCATTGAAACACATAAACAATGTCCATTATTGTATTTTACCTGGAAGAATTATAACATTGTCAAATACATTCTTTAATTACTTTCACAGAAGCAGTGCCAGCACATGCTGCACAGCTGGCCGGGCTCAACATTGTAGCCCACATTTAAGTGCTATGTAAAAGAACAAAAATGTATTTCTTTAAGAGTGTTGGAAATTATGCCCACTGTGTTCACAACTGACACTTTTTTTACTCTTGTTTCAGGGCGGATGTTAGAAGAAGCAATTGTGGCACTAGCAGGGAGGGTGGGAAATATTGAGTGGGATTTGGGGATTTAATTTATTTTACTTAGATTTTTTTCTGTATTCATATTTTGTTATTTATTTTGAGATATATTGATATATGTATATATATATATATATATATAGAGAGAGAGAGAGAGAGAGAGAGAGAGAGAGTTGTTCTGTAATGTTGTTAAGTTGACATTTTTTGTACAGTTATTTATACTGATGCCTTATTTATGATTTGTATTTTGTACTGTATTATGTGTTATATTTATTGTGCCCTTGTAAATATGTAAATACATCATCACCTAGTGCCTTGTAAATATATAAATAATAATGAAAAAAACCAATTGTAAATAAATTTATACTTATTTTTTAATGTTTGTCATAATTATTTGTTTCTTAAACAAACCTCCACCTTGTGTCCACACCTTTAATTGCCTCTAATGTAAGTGGCACAGGTTTTTCAATTTTTCTACCTGGTCTATTTAATCCCACCTTCACAGTACGAGAACTGGTAGATGGTGTCTGCAGTTCAGAAGGCTGTGTATTTTCCTTCTCAGATTCCCCAGAATTGTTTTTGTTTTACACTCTCCTAACTACAACCCTTCTTTGGTTATTGTCAAAAGATTTTATGTGAAATACTAGATCTGCAAACAAATTATTTTGCCTGTCTATTACTTTGAACATTTTTGCACTTTCTCCAACTTCATGTTCATAGAACTTTTCAAGGTATTGCTGCAAATCTATAGCCCTCTGGTCCTGCCTGTCAGCATTCCTGTCCATACTTGTAATGAACAGCTTGGCAATGGATCCTGAGTGAGCCATCAGTTCTGCTGACTCGGCTGAACGCCTTTTTCTTCTATACTTCACTAGTCTTTCTGCCGGGGAAAGCGGTGCGGTGGGATTGCTAAGGGCCGCCACTGTAAATGAGAAACAGGAAAAAATGACATTTTGAATGCCATATTTATAAGGGAAAGTGCAAGCACTTAAAACCTTTTCAATAATGCCTGCATCCATACCGTTTTGAGCAGGTAGTGTAGTGCACACTGCATCTATTTCCCCAATGACAGCTGCACTGATGTTGTCACTTTGTGTGAGAGCCCAGCTTGTCCCGGGTTCCTCGGCTAAGGTTAAAGTGATTGTTGTTTCATCTGAATCCTGGGTAATGGTTACCTCTGAAAAAAGCATGAGAAAAGTACATATTAGTGCAAACGAAAACACTCAAAAGTTAATTTACAATCTATTCTGGGAATTTCCCTATCAGAACACAGTGCTTTTGGAGGGTAGATATGGGAAGAATATATCAGAGGGCCGCCATCCTTAAACTGCTGAGAAGCACGTATCCTTTTATGACCTCCCACCACAAACACCAGAAACCCTAACTTGGCTTTAACTGCCACCATTTGCATACCAAAGCAGCAGGGAGTCTAGACACATAAACAAGTTTTAAGGTTTCATTACTTTTGGGGAAACACAAGGCATAAAAACTTTTCAAATAAACAAATAGAATTCATATTGTGGTGTTTTAAATAGGGTAACGAAAAGCTAAAAATTTGAGTTTTCACATAGAAGGGAATGTAGTACTGTAGGGCTTTATGAGAATAAAACATAACTAAAAACATTTCTTCTAATGGTGAAGTAACATCACATTCTGCAGTGTAGGCACATTACATAAAATAATGGAACACGGCCACTTTCCATTGCTTAAATATTGAAAACCGATCATTGATTTATTCAAGTTTTCACAAGCTGGAACCTCCCTTTTTAAAAAGAAAAAAATTCCCTTACCTGGAGGAGTTGAGAAGAGTTCTTCAGAGTAACCCTGCAAGTTCTCTGGGGATGGTGGGGGCATGTCCACTTCTTTTTCAGGGATGGGAGCGTGATGGTGAGTCACTGACCCACGGGGCACATGAACTATGTCAGTAGTGGTACCCAGGCACCTGGTGTGGTAGTTGGCATCACCACCAAGAATTGTGTGGAGCTCTTTATAGAAGGGCATCATGGCCGCATCATTTCCACTTCTTGAATTACGGTTGGTGACCTGGCGATAATTCTTACACATCAGTTTCATCTTCGTCCTTCACTCTTCTGAGAGAGAGTTAAGTCCCAGTCCATATTAACCTCTTGTTTGGGGTTCCCCTGTTGTGGCAAAAATCCATGTTAGAGAAAGGCAACATAAAAGGACAAAAAGAGACCTTCTGGAAGGAGCCAGTAACAAAACATGCTCTTCTAAGGTCAACACTGACAACCTCCATGCCATTCTCTTTAAATTCCGTGGCCTGGTCCCACATTAATGTTTTAATTGAATGAGTTAATCAGCAATAACTTAGGCTCCTTTATTTAGGTTCCTTTATCACAACAGTCAGACAATTGTCCTGGCTTGTGTTCTGTTATAGCTGGTTCACGTGTGTGTGTGTGTGTGTATTACATGGAGTCTCTCTCTCTCTCTGGCTTTTCTTCACAAACGAAGATTCATATATTACATGGAGTAAAACCTTCAGTTTAAAATCAGAGTAACAATTACTCCTCATGCTCCAAAAAGCAAGAAAATTGAAAGTTAAGGCAAACACACCTTACCTGTCACGCCATATAAGCACGGAAGACATTGTTCAGCCTTGTATTTTATGCTCAGTTACAAATTAGGTTCTATGCACACACATTTTTCTTGGTCTTTCAACATGACATTGAATTTGGGGGGATTTTATCAGGAAAGAATTAAATAGGTCTAGCAGCTTCCATAATTTACTTATGGAGAGAAGGCATGGGGAAGTCTGATTAATTCCTCCCACCCAAGAGGGTTGTTTCCTCAGCTCCATGGGAACTTCCTGAGGTTTTCCAGTTCTACCCTTGTTAAATAGCCATTTTAAAAAGAATGAGAAATTGTCATTGAGATTTTGTTGCCAGACATTCAGAGTACCATGGTGTGGCTTCCAAGTTCCAAGGCTCATGAAGCAAAATGAGGGAGTACATTAATTTAAAATGTTGGTTTTAAAGTTTTATAACTTAAGGACTTGAAGTCTGTCATGAAACAAGGAACAGAGATGTTTGTGAACCATGAATATGCAGCATTCCCTTCCTGAACACAGAAATACTACCAAAAATGCTGGTATGTGAACAGTAGGACTCCCAACATCCACTGGCCTCTATGGCTGTGGTGATGAGAACTTGAGTCCAAGCCCATCTGGAGAGTCCCAGCTTGGCCTAAAGGATAAAGACTAATAGGCTTTCTTTTAGGAGCTGGTGGTTTGCAAGTTGAAAAGGACAAATAATTTAATGTTATAATGTAATTAAAATAATGTAATTGTTTAATCCTACTTTCACTGAGATATCATGGGTTTCAAACAGCATGACAGAAGGACACAACTTTCCCTCATTTTATTGTTGTAATGTGCCTTCAAGTTGATTCCAACTTAACATTTCTGGACAGAAAATGCTGTTTTCCACTTTGATAACAAGGTTTTCTGCACAGAAAATCCTCTAGTTGGGGACTTATTTTGCACAAAATTTGTATATTTTTGTATGCAGAATACAGTATTTCTGAGCAGGAAAAAAATGTTGTTTACTGCACAGAAAATGCTGTTTGTACAAAAACACCACATAAGAATTATGTTCAGAATAAATCCTGAACTGTGAAGATTCTTCTTCATCCAGAATTCCCGACACTTGAAAAAAAATTTTTTTTGACTCTTTTTAAAAATAATTTGAAATATGTGTCCCATCCCTACCCTATTGCTTTGGGAACTGGAAGAATTGTCTACAGATTTTTCTGAGAATTTATCACATGAGCATGGGGGGAAAATATTGAGAACTATTTTTTTGGAAAAGGAATATTATGCTATCAAATGTGATTTACAAGGAACTGCAACTGATTTTCAGTGAAGTGTACTGAAAGACCTTGCAGCAAGTTAGTGTTCCTACAAAACTTCAAGCATGCTACAAAAGGGCAAGAATGATTCAAATACTGAGCCATCTTGTCTATTCAGTGTGAACTTGCAGGAGAATTCTGAATTTGCAGGATAATTGCTAAATCATGAATTTGTAACAAAAAAGTCTAGAAAAACAAAGCTTCAATGTTAATTTACCTGAAGTCTGCAGCCACATGGGGCCATTAGATTTTTTTTAAAAGTATAAACATTAACAGGATGTTACAAAACAGTTAACAAACTCATAGGTGTGAGTTATTAAACAAAAGTAGAGAAGGATGTTACTTTTCTGCAATCTAGAATACATAGAAATAATTCCAATTAAAACAAACCTTTTTCATGGCTCATGAAATAGCATGGATAGGATAATGGACTGTGAGTTGGTATTATATGTTTGCACCAACATACACTTTTGCTTGTTCTTTGAAATAATGCAGCCAACGCCTCAGTGAAATTAGGCCTTCTAGGTGGCAGTAGAAAAATAAATCTCCCAAGTTTCCAGCCAATCCTTTTTTATATATATATAAAAATCTGCAGCTTTCAATGTTCTTTTCAAGAATGCAGACAGCCCAGAGCACTGAGCCTTGCTCCTGTGCAATGTTATCCTTTTCCTAACAAGAGACCATGATAGCCTTAGGATTTGCACTCCTTCATGGTTCATTACTTCTCCTCTGAATGAGTGCTGACACTTTAGTTGTTTGTACTGATCTGACATAAACCTATTTTTGCAACTAACTCCTGAAAATGCAAGGTGAGTAACTGTCAGGTAATTCTCAACTCTCACACTCTTAATATCTTTGGAGCAATAATTGATAGCCTGCTTGTTCAGCCTAGATCCAGAATAAAAATATGAGACTAGTCATTGGGTTAACTAGAGCCATAAGTTTGATAATGTCTAAGAAAAGGGTTGCCTCCTCCTGTTCACTAGCTAGGGGTGAGTTGATCTTGCCTGAGTCTGATCAGTGGCAGCTGATGCCCATTAGAGCTAGGGGTTGAGGGTTGGGTCCCTAGAAGCTAGGGCAGAGGTTAGAAGGCAGAGACAACTATATTATTTGCTTCTGAACATTCTCCTTGAAAGGACTCTGCTGGTTGATAGAGATATTGAGCTTAGGTGGGTTGTGCCCCATCTGCCCAAACAGTGTTCTGGCTGCTTATGTCCCATCTAACTACTGCTTTCTGATGCTGAACAACACTCTTCTAGGTCACTACTCTCCTGAGGCCCAAAATCTGAGTTGAATAGAGACAGAACTGGGGTGAAGGGGGAAACAACAACAACAACAAAAACTTATATGACATTGATAGAGGCTAAATGTGTACCAGGGCAGAAAGAAAGAAAAACAAAACCAAGATTATGGTGGAGCACAGGGATGAATGTGGAACTAATGGGCTTTTGAATCAATTAAACAGTAAATTTAAGATTTACTGTGATGTGTGAACATCCCTAGAAAAGAAAGGGGATCCTCAGAGGGAGGCAAAAAAAAAAACAAAAAAAAAACTAACATACAGTTTAAAGTGCAAAAGGATGATGTACCCCTTTTTCTTCTCCTCAGAGTCACTTCCCATACCCAAAAAGAAGAGAGAAGGAGGAGAAGAAATGTTGCCAAACTGAGGAGATTTTCAGATGGGGAAATTATTCCCTGGGGAGATCAGGACAGAATTGTTTCTGTCCTGGAAGCAGCACCATGTTTTGCATGCCCACTTCCCTCTCCCAATCTTCCATTGTTCTGATGCTGTGCTCATTCTATTTCCCTGCCGGTACCTTCTGCAATATTTTATTAACAAGAGTTCATTGTTAATAAAAAGAAATAGAATGAGCACAGTATCAGGATGATGGAAGATTGGGAGAGGGAAGTGGGCATGCGAAACGCGGCGCTGCTTTCGGGACAGAAACAATTCTGTCCCGATCTCCCCGGGGAATAATTTCTCCATGTGAAAATATCCTTAATCTGTTGCTGAAGCCACTCCCAAGGACACAACTGATAGAAGCACATTGTGTTTCTGCACTGAAATCATGACCAGGGGGACAAAGAAATACAGGGGGGGGGGGGACATAAATCAGGTGTTCAAGATATCAGATTATAAAGACAGAAATGTTGATATACTATACATTGTTCCTTTCAGGTGCATTCATATTCCTTTCAGGTGATTCTCCTTTTAGGTGAATCAGATACTGCAGGAAAGCTGGCTTTTGTGCAGGCTTGGCATCTGTATAATGTGTTTGAATTTTGAACTCTCACATTTAGTCCAGATAATAAAATCAACCAGAAATGCAAGCATATATATATATATATATATATATATATATTCTTGTCTGGGTGATGATGCCACAGTGATTTGACATGGAATTGCACACAAAGTGCCACAAGAGAACTGGAACAGCAAGAATGTGACAAGCATGGGAAACAGAGATGTGACCTGACAAGAGAGAACTTCATAGCCATTTTTGTGTGTGTCAGAAAAATAAACCTATCCAACATTATAAAAAATGCTGTATTTTTATACTCAGCAGTGAAGCACTAGCTAAAACCAGACTCCAGCTCCCAATTGCTCCATGTAAACATGAGCTCTCAAACCAAACTGATTGCTGACCAATTCAGGGAAATAAAGAGCCCAGACACAAGAGATGGGTTGAAATACAAGGGTCTTTAATCCTACCTATTTATTTCCCTCTAAAGGTCTTCAGTGGGGTGAGGCAACCTAGTAAGGGAGCTGAGGCATTAGGTCTACCTGAGACCACCCCCCAGCTTCCCTGGGTGAACACCTGGGTCTCGGAGAGGAACCCCAATAGCTGGGGTTGCTTTCCAGCTGGCCCGCATCTTGAAGGTCAACCCCAAAGGCCCCCATCCAATCCACAAGGATTAAAGTGGGGGTTTATCCTTCAGGCCAACCCCAAGGTGGTTCTCCTGTCCCCTTAGGCCCCATGACCTTAAATGGCCCTTTCAGAGACCCTGCCTTCACCAAAATTGGTACCAAGGTACACATCGAAATCTACACCCCCCATTTTCTGTTCAAAATATAGGAACATTACCTATTCAGACACCACCCTAGCCAATTTCCCATTGCCACCATTAAGGGAGGGTGGGTCAATGGTTTGAGGGAAAGAGGAGGAGCAAGGTGTGGCAGGGCCCTATATAGTCTCTGACCCCACCCCTTGCTCTCCAAGTGCTGGCGCTTGCATCCTGGTGCTATTTAAACAGCTCTCTTCTCCCCTCCCATCCAGCAAAGACAGCTCTCCCTTGCACAGCTGTGTCGAACAGGGGATGAACTGGAGAACCCAAACCAAATTCATGTTCATACTATCCAAAGAGTTGGCTCCCCTTTTAAAACCCCATAAATCTTCGAAAATTTCCTCAAGATATCTTGTTCCAATAGAAACTCCTTTACTGTTTTCAAGTTTGCATTAGGTGAAATCTGGTGACAGCCAGATGTTTTATTTTTACTTGTTTTTATGATGTAAACTGCTTATGGAGAGCTTTGGCATGGATAAGTGTGTGGGGGGTATGAGTCTAAAATTAAAAATATATTAAAAATTCCAGGCCTTTTAAATTCCAGCCCTTTTAAAAATAAAAAATATCTTCTTTAAAAGTAAAAACACTTTTCTTTCAAAGTAAGCAGAGTAAGGCTTTGGAATGCAGACATAGCTCAATTAACATTTAAATGTGTGGTCTGATCACCCAGTCAATTAGACTCATTAAACAACAAAGACATCAGTTTAAAAGTTTACTGAAGGTATATCAATCTTAATCTACATATTAAAACAAACTTAAAGGTCCCTAACTAAGTAAGAGGATTTAGGGTAGGAAAAACTCACCCAGCCTTAAGTGATGTGGGCTACATGGTGAAGGATTAAAAAAAAGACTCAAAGACAGAAAGATTCAAAGAAGGCAAGATGGCTACAGCCACATGGAGACAAACTTAAAAGGAACTTAAACAAAGTGTAATATAATATTTACATTAGGTCATGTGATGAATGACCCATTGCTCCAGTTGGCTGAAATTGCCTAGGGTAAGAAGAAGGGGGAGTGAAAGAACTCATGTATGCAGGGAAATTCCTAAACTGAACTTAACATGGGACACACAAGATTGTATTGCATTACAATAATGATTTCCCCACATACTACATTAAGCAGTATAGAAATGTAGATGATGATGATGATGCAAAGACACAAATACTCTTGAAAGATTCTAATCAAAATTCTTTTCTTATAATAGCACTTCAAATTTCATATTAGACTAAGTTTTGTTGCCAACCCTGTAATTTATATTTTATAATTAAGTGTAGTTTAAAAGTCCATATTTTTCCTTATTTGACCCAGTGCAGATTCTGTGCTGTATACTTTTTTCTGTGTGCATACTTCCATAAATCAATATGGAAACTACCATATTAAATTATGGTTCTAAAGTGGATGAGAAGAACAGCTTGATAATTGAGCTGCCAGTATAATGCTGTTTTTTTAATGCATATGCATCCAAGCCTGTTAAATGAAGCTAACTAAAATATATTCTGACATACTGCCACTGAAAAGAGGTTCTGAAGTTCAAAAGATTTTTCATTGCAACCAGGTCCATTTTCTTAAAAGTGGTTTGGACTTTCACTGAGGTGAAACAGGTCTTTTCCGGTGCTATTGAAAATGAAAGTGTTTCTGTGGTAACTACAGGATATCATAGAACTTCCTGAAAAAGTCACCCCTCTATTGCCTTTTCAGATTCAGGTCCAGCATCAACTGCTTAAAATGACAGGCAATGCTAGACCTCTGCCCTTGGCTAGGTAGGAGAAAAATTCATATTTTGTTCCTGGGGTGGGGGTATAGGGGAGAAAAGGGCTTCCACTACAGTACTGTCCATTGTCCTCTCTGAAGATAGCCACCAACCACTCCCATTAATATCAATAATGGTAGGGCATCTTCCCAATTAAACTTGCCCAAACAGTTTGATCCAATCTTGTAGTCTCTTTTCACAATCACAGACTCACAGTACTTGTAGAGGGGAATCCTTGAAAGGTCATTTAAATTAGCCTCTGTCACCTGCAAAAGAACATTCAACAATATTATATATTTTAATATTACATTAGAATTTTATTGAAGGACACTTATTAATATTTATATTAAACATGTAAGTAAAAAGGTTACAGGAATTTTTAGGGATGCTGAAGAAATTAATCCTGTATCAATTTTTCACTAGCTTTTGGAATTATTATTTCTTCCATCATTAATTTCTAGATTTTGTTTGAAGCACTGTGCAGCCTAAATGCCAACATCTACCTAGTCACAGTAGTTCATGTACTGGTAATCTCTCGAATAGCCTAGTGTAATACACTACAAGGAGCTGCCCTTGAAGAAGACTCAGCAGATGCAGCTAGTGGAACATGCAGCAGCTCAACTGCTGACCAGTATACCATATAGACAGCACATAGTAACAGTCTTAAAATAATTGTACTGGCTGCCAGTATGCTTCCAGTCTGAATTCAAGGTGCTTGTGATGATATTTAAAGCCCTAAACAGCTTGGAGCTTTGATACCTGAGGGAGCATCTCTCCCTACATGTGCCTGCCCAAGAGTGAGGTCTGCTGGGGCAGTCCTCTTCTGTGTCCTACCAGTGAGGTCAATACACCATGTTAGGACATAGGAGAGGATCTTCTCAGCTGTGGCACCCTAGTTGTGGAATCTCGCCGGGGCGGGGGGGGGGACGATGGTTGTTGCCAACATTCATTTCATTTAGATTCCAATGAAAATGTGTCTGTTCATGAAAACCTTTGGGCCTCACTAAGGGCTTGTCTACACAAGGGGAAAAAAAAACATGTATTCCTCTCCCTGAATCTGGTGTGATAAGGCCACATGTTGTATAGCCTATCCCACACCAAACTCGGGGGATACAGCCTTAAATCTAGGTTTAAAAAACTCATTGTTTTCTCTGGAGTTTGTGTTTCCTGTAGTGTGAACAATTGACCCATCCTGGATTTGGAGGTACGGGGGGGGGGGGAGCAGGACAAATCACTGCCTGGCAGGTGCTGCCATTTACCTCACCAGTCTCTGATCCATAAAAGTTATAGAAAGGTTTTTCCCTCCTTGGTGCCATTGCCCCTGGCCTACAGCCATTTGTTCTGAGGTCAGAAATGAAGCACCCAGATCAAATGGCTGGGTGCCTCATTTGCCTCAGAGCAAGTGACTATGTGCAAGCAGCACCAAGGAGGGAAAAACCTTTCTGTTACCATTCCAGGCTAAGAACTGGGCCTGAACATTGAGGTAAATGGCAGCAGTGCCTGCCAGGCAGTGATCTGTCCCGGCTCTGCCAGGGAGCTGATGGAGGAAAGGCAGCAGTGGTGGCCAAAGCAACATCTGGATTCAGGAAGATGTGTAGACATCCACCTGTAATTTACCTGTAATTCACTTGTAGAGAAACAGGTAGCAGGCTGGCTCCAGGGCAGGTCTGGGGCAGAACAGGTTGGAGAATCCATTTGGACTTTCAAAGAATCATAAAATCATACAGTTGGAACAGACCTCAAGGGCCATCCAGTCCACCCTCTGCCCTGCAGGAATACACAATCAAATCATTCCTGACAGATGACCGTCCAACCTTTGTTTAAAAAAAACCAAAGAAGGAGACTCTGGCACACTATGAGGCAGTGTATTCCACTTCCAAACAGCTCTTACTGTCAAGAAGTTCTTCCTAATGTTTAGGTGGAATCTCTTTTCCTGTAGTTAGAACCCATTGCTCTGTGTCCTAGTCTCTGGAACAGCACAAAACAAGCCTGCCTCATCCACAGTATGACATCCCTTCAAATATTTAAACATGGCTATCATGCCCCCCCTCAACCATCTCTTCTCCAGACTAAACATGCCGAGCTCCCTAAGCTGCTCCTCATAGGGCATGGCTTCCAGAGCTCCCAGCATCCTGGTCGCCCTCCTCTGGACATGTTCCAGCTTCTCAATATCCTTCCTGAATTGTGGTACCCAGAACTGGACACAGTATTCCAGGTGAGGTCTGACCAAAGCAGAATACAGTGGCACTGTTACTTCCCTTGATCTAGACACTATACTATTAATGCAGCCTAGAATCGGATTGGCCTTTTTAGCTGTTGCATCACACAGCTGACTCATGTTCAGTTTGTGGTCCACTGAGACTCCTAGGTCCTTTTTGCATGTACTGCCCTCAAGCCATGTGTCACCAATCCTATATCTGTGCATTTCGTTTTTAATGCCCAAGTGTAGTCTCCTACATTTGTCCCTGTTGAAATTCATTTTTTTATTATTGGCCTTGCTTTCTAATCTGTTAAGGTCATTTTGGATTCTGATCCTGTCCTCTGGGGTATTAGCTACATCTCCTAGTTTGGTGTCATCTGCAAACTTGCTAACTATATCCTCTATTCCCTCATCCAAGTCATTGATAAAGATGTTGAATAGCAGTGGGCCCAGGACAGAACCCTGTGGCACCCCACTGGTCACTTCTCTCCAGGATGAAAAAGAGCCATTGGTGACAACCCTTTGGATTCAGTCAGTCAACCAATTCCAAATCCACCTAACAGCTGCATTGTCTAGCCCACAGCTTAGTAACTTTTTTGCAAGAATATCATGGGGGACCTTGTCAAAATCCTTACTGAAATCAAGATACACTACATCCACAGCATTCCCTTCTTCTACCAAGTATGTAACTCTATCAAAAAAGAGATAAAATTAGTCTGGGGTGACTTGTTTTTGAGAAATCCCTGTTGACTTTGTGTGATCACGGCTTTTCTTTCTAAGTGGTTACAGACTGTCTGTTTAATGATCTGCTCTAGAATCTTTCCTTGTATTGATGTCAGGCTGACTGGGCAGTAATTATTTGGGTCTTCTTTTTTCCCCTTTTAAACTTTAGTTTAATTCATCTCAAATACTGAGGTATATAGTTTAAAGAAACTTTTATAATCTTTTAAATCTGTTTTAATTCATTATTATGTTTCATATTTTTTAGCTTATTTAAATTATGCTTCATTGTTTTGCCCATCCCTTCTGCCGTAGATATCAAAACCATGGGCATTGTTTTTTAGGAACAAAAATAAATTTAGCAGTTTTTGTTCATTTCTGTTAGAAAGCCAATAAACTCCACATGATACCAGACTTGACCCATCATCTCCAAGAACTTGTCAGGCTTCCTTCATATTCCATCATGTTCCACCTTGGGTATGTTCCCAGAGCTGTCAGACCCTTGCACGTTGTGAGTCTGGCCACACAGTTTCTGACCTTGCTGGGTGGGTGACAGTAATCAATAGCTGGCCTTCTTTTGTGGGAAGCATGCCAGAGAAGAAACATGTCACCCAGTCAGGCAGGATATTCTGCATGCCCCAAAGGATACCAGTGGACTGCAGCCAGCCATCTGACTGACATTGGTATATACCACGAGGTACCACATATTTCTGTTTCCAACTATTTGCAGTAAACTGAAAACAGTAAGATGTAAATTCCAGGAGAAAACCAACCAAATTGCACAAAGCTTATTTGCATAATGCATCCCTGATCAATCACATTGCTGACAACCCAGAAAGACCATTATTGCCTTCCAGAATAAGAAATGGGTGCATATTTCTCTGCCACTTAAGGTAGCCCTCATATAGCATAGACTAAGTTTCATCTGAACATCAGTGTTGTTAGCATTTTAACACCAAGGTGCTAATTAGCAATCAGGTTGATTGCCTGTTTCACCTTGAGAAAAATCTGATTTCTCCATCTAGAATATAAAGTGCTACGGGTGGACTTTAATCAGGCTTCTGTCAGCAGCTGAGGGGTAGACCTACACATGCTTTGCATGCACAAGGTCCAACATTCTGTCCCCAGCATCTCAAGTTTAAAAGACCTCAGGTGGAAGAGGTGGGGGAAAGTCTAAAAACCTGAAAGCTTGAAAATCTGCTGCCATTCAAAGCAGACAGTACTGGCAAAATAGGCAAGATGATGGAGCAATGGTCAGACTGCATTTATTTTCTAGGGCAGTGCTTACATTTGTCCTCCAGTTTCTTTGCATTTTTTTCTCTCCTGCAAGGGGGCTTTTTTTTTTTTTTAAATCATTTTGAGGATACTTTTCTTTTTAGATTACTTTTAGGTCTTTATCACACTATGCTGTTATAGTGCTCTCATTTCACTTTAACTGCTATGGATGCCTCCCGTTTTCTGAGCTTTGTAGTTCAGTGAGGCTCAAGAGCTTTCTGGCTGAGTTCTAAGTGCCCCTCCCTAAGCTGCAAATCTTCTATTAACACACCTCTTCCTTGCTCTGCAGACTCCCTGGCTGCCCACATATCCTCATCTGGGAAGAGTTAGTTCATGTCAGGTTTCCTTTGGCCTCTTTACCCTTGAGGCATCTGGCAGTGAGGGGTAGCCAAAGCCATCCCCAAGAAGGTCTTTCAGATGCTCAGTAGTAACCAGATCTACAAGTCAAACAGGGCTTGCTGCAGATCCTTGAGAAACAGGATATACCATGTATGAGCAAGCTGTTACTCTTCAACTGCATGTAGTTATGAGGCAAAGTACCTAAGGAATATGGAACAAAGACCCCTACTCTGCTAGTAAGCAATGCTCAATATCCCATTGACTTTCCTTCCTGACCTTTCTGGGATGTAGTATTTCTCTTCAAATATATTTCTTAAGCTTTGAAGAGCAATTTAATCTGGGTACCCATAATTTGATATTTAGAAGACCCTCTTGTACTTTATGGCCTAACTAATCTTTTGCACCTTATTAATCCTTGAGTAATACACACACAGAACAGAAAAGACTAATACTAAAGATGCTAAGATGCATGAAGGTAATTGTAGTAATATTCCTTTACAGGATTATTACATCATACATTAAAACACAGGAACGGATCACCCCAAATAAGTTTTCTCTTTGTTCTGTGGGCCATTTCCCCATGATGCATGAGCAGAATACCCTGGCAGCAAGCTGGTATACTCCCACCCACATAGATGATAGTTGAACCATATTTCCTTGCTAGCCTGTGGCTGAACATGACAGTTATTTTCTTCTCTCTGTGTCTCATGGCCTCTCCCTTGTAGAGATCTCCCACCACCAATGTTTAAGAAACATGAGTTCATTTTTTTAAAATGCTAAAGTGGGATGTACTTGTACAATAATTCAGTCAACCCAACATCCATATTTCCTGGTATGTGGGTAGTTGTGGGTGTGTTCAAACTCTACTATCATTTCTGTCTGGAAAAGAGTGTATTGTGGTGTCTTCTCAAGAACAGACAATTTATTTTACTAATAAAAGGATCAAAATATTTAAGATGAAAAATAATATGTAGATAACCCTGTACAGCTCTCTCTGGCTTTTCTTCACAAATGAAGATTAAGGAAGGACTCATCCCGCACTTTCTGCAAGCGCATTGATGACTAAAAAGGCCAATCCAAGATAAACAAGTCCAGTTGCATAAAGCACAGCAGAAGGTCTCCTTGGGTGATGTTTCCGGGTTGTGATTCTTTCTGCGTTGCCGTTTCTCTTCAAGACTTGTTCAGTGTGAGTTCTCAAATAAGGTTGCAGCATTGTGGATAGTGCATCTCCATGCCTCCAGATGTGAGGCCTGGGCGGACCATTGTTGGTGATCAGTTTGGCCAAGCCTGAGATGTTGTTTCAGGGAGTCCTTGTATCTCTTTTTTGGAGCACCCCTCTTAAGCTGACCTGTGGCGAGTTCACCATAGAGTACTATTTTTGGGAGGTGATGGTAATAGCTTAGAAGTTAAGTATGAGAACTGGATTCAATATCCAGGAGGAAGAAGCAGGGGCAAGCAATATAGCCTGCCCAAATAACCACGTCAATCAACACACTGATTGTACTGAATGTACATTGTACTGAATGCTGGCAAGATAAGTGGGAGGTTGCTTTTTTAAAAAAAAGACTGGCTAAATCATCAAGTTTGAATTCCAGATTTGGGCCTTTCATTAGCAAATGAAAGCTAGTCAGGGGACAGAAACAAAGTAAAAAGGGAGAAATAGATTTTTAAAAAAATAAAAATACAATACACATTATAGTTAACTAGCAAAATGGCAAACAAATGGGGGGAATGGATATGGAATAGCTATGCCAGCTGTTGCTTATTCTCTTTGGTGCATGCCAGCATTTAACCCCATTTACTTACTTACTTACTTATTTTATTTTATTTTATTTTGTTATTTTATTTATACCCTACTTTCCTCCTGGCATAGTATCCAAGACAGCTTACAGCACAGATTTAAACAAAGGAGATTATCAGGCACATTAAAAGTGGCATTATCGCAAAAGGGCTCCCTTATCAGACAACGTCATCCCCCCTTGTTATACACCTGTTCTGCCAGTGCTGCTTTTTATTGAAGGGAGAAGCTGTCAATAGATTCCCTTTTCTGTTCCTGTCAAGGATGTTCCTGCATGCAACAAGGTGCCCCATTATGCTGGTGAGATCCCAGTGTCAATGAGAGGTCCCTTCCAGCACACTTCCAGGTGAGATCAGGACATCCAGGTAAGTGACACACTTTTTATGACCTTCCTTGGGTTACCTGAACATTTTAAAGTGTGTTTTTGTGCTTGCTGTCATTTTTTTCATGTTCTTTTTATTTTTATTTTTGAATTTCCCACACTCACATCTTCTCACGAGAATCCATGGGATTTTTATCCAGGAAGTGAAGGGAGCTCCATTAGAGTTCCATTCACTCCTGGGCTACTAGAATGACGGGAGAGGAGGTAAGTGTGGTGGGGAGGGTGATTGTGGTGTGACAGGGATGGGAGTGGAGATTCTAGGACAGGAACACTTATTTTCATTCTGTTTGATAATCTTCAAAGTATAGCTAAGAGCCTAGTAATAAACAGTTACAATTAATTAAATAAGCAATCCTACTAAAACACTATTTTAAAAGAGTTAAAAACACTTAAAACATAGTAAGAATGACAATAGTACAGTATAACATATTAAAAGACTTTGGATTTTTTCAGACACAAAGAAGTCGTCCTGAGGGATCGGGAGAAGTATGCGGCTGTTCCGCAGCAGGAGGCTAGTTTCAGACTATGCCGTCCCTTTCCTGTCGTCGTCCGTGTTCGAGTGAAGGAAAAGGTGCCACTTTTTACTCACAGAAGTCCTTCATGAGTAAAAAAAAATGGTGCCTTTTCCTTCAATCAAACATGGAAGGAACATGGACGATGACGGGAGAGGGCCGGCATAGTCTGAAACTGGCCCCCTGCCACAGAACAGCCGTGTACCTCTCCTGATCCCTCAGGATGACTTTTTTGTGTCTGAAAAAGTCCTTCTGATACAAGCAGTTATCAGCTAAAGGCCTGTCAAAATGAAAATGTCTTCTCTTGCTTATATGTAGGGCTGAACTGGGGCCACATCACTCCATGCCTGACAAATTCCTAGACCCTTGGATATTGAACATAATGGTTTATGTAGGGCTCTGTAAGTTCAGTTGAATGTGGTTATGGAGCTCCCATGATCAGTGCAGCTGAGAACAGATTTTTTTAAAAAACATGATTAAAAAATTTCCTCTCCTCACAGCCCTGGTTGGTAATTTTTTCAAACAGCAATATGAGGCAGCTCTCTCTGTTGCCAGACCAACTCAAGACTGGCTAGTACACTTGAGAATGATCTCTATAAAGCCTGCCTCAAGTCTCACAAGGGTAGAGATGTTGCTCTTTGCTAATTTCATTCTCAAAAGAACCAATTAGTTGTTTTTGCATTCTTACCAGTGCGGGGAAGTCTTCAAAAATGGCAGTTCAAGATTTATTCGGTGCAGTGTTCATATGTTTCCTATTATTTTTCTGTGTGCAAAATGCTGGGGGGTTTTGTACAAAAGGGGTAAAACTTGTGTGGAAGAACTGTGAAAACTCTCATCAGTCCAGGATTCTCCTCATCAGGTTTTCTGGCACTCAAGAAACATGTGTACCAATTTTCAAACATTTCCATATTCTGTTGTGAGCATGGCTGGCATCCTCTCTTTCTACTCTTGCCAGGTTTAAAAAAAAAAGGGATTTGGAGAAAAACAGTCACAACATATTCAAGAACGGGGATCCCTTCTGGGCTTCCAAATCCTGAGAGTTTGTACCAGGTCCACCCACTCCCATCAGCCCTGAGCATGAATCTGGCTTCCTCTGGGTGTACAATCAGGAAAGATCAGTAACTATGTTCAACCGAATGCAGTTACAGAGCCCTTTGCTGACCTCCACACACAATACTGAAGGTCCAGGAAGCTGCCAGGTGGGCAGTGATGACTTGGGAACAGGGTTTACTTGCATGCCATCGTACCTGCCCACAACTGAGCCCTACACCTGGGCAAATGAATGCCTCCATACTGCTTCGGTCTTCTGTTAATTTGAGAGATTTCTAGGAAGTAAGGTAAAGTAAAAACCTTCACTCCTTACCCCCTAGCATGAGGCAGAATGGGGAGGGACTCCAGCTTCTATATGTATTACAAAGCCAGGAAGAAATTTTTCAGATGTGTTGATGTGGCTAGTGCAGCCAGCTAAATTTTGCTATGAAAGTTGCTTGTGATGAAAACCTTTTGATAAACCAAGGTACTATGATTCTGCAGATTCAGCAAAAGGATACTGCTGCCTAGAAAATACATAAAAGAGCCAGATTTTTTATTTTTTTTTAACATGGCACAATATACTATCAGCCCTTTCTCTCAACATTTTGCTCCTGTGTGTTCCTATTTCACAAGAAGGCAAATGTTATAAAATATATTAGGCTCTATCGCCTAATATATCACCTAAGGGAACACAATTATGTGCCAAGTGATCCTCATATTGCATAAGGATTTTTCCTCTCACTTTCTAAAGACCTTTACAGTACATGATGAAACTATTGTTCTGTGTGCAGCGCCTTCCATCTGTAAGGCTCTACATATACTGGGGATACCCCCAGAACCAGTTACCTTTCTGGATTATAACTTTCAGAACCTTTCTGCCAGCATGGCCACTGGCCAGTTTAATTGGGAGTTTGTAGTAGTGTAATCCTTTTTTCCTAGTAAGCTCCAGATATCCCTGTAGGCATTCCACTGAAGCCTGCCCTCACTAGCCCTCAACAGTGTGTGTGTGTCATTACTATGCCAGAAACCTTGTCAGATGCTATCTGGCACCTCACTAGTAACTGGCAGTTCTGTTTAAGACATAAGCATGTAGGTGATTTCCACAAGAAAATGAATATAGTCCATTGAAGGGGTTATATGTGAAAGGGGAAGAGGATCAACTCATCAACTCTGCACTTGCATTGGTTTGAATGTCAAGTGCTCTGCATGTTCAGTAGGAGATATTTCATCCCATGTGCTTGCAAAAAGAATACTCTACAGAGAAAGGTGCTAAATAACTACTAGCTTTCAGAATATCCCATCACATGGAAGGTGACAGCAATAAGTAGCCATGATTTCAGTCCCTAGAAACCATGAAGAGCTTTTACAATGATAAAATCTTTATAAGAGAAGAAGGGGTATCTTAGGTGGAGCATCTAAAATTGACATCTATCAAGAGATATCAGGTGCCAGTGACACCAAGTCAAAGTTGGACTACCCTGCAACATATACCCACAAGTGACTGGTTAATAAAATTGCCTTCTTTTTCAATCAAAGCAGATACAATTTAATTTAGATAACAATTCCTTTGCTGCCACAGGGTCTCATGTCAAGCATAGATGGTTGAGGCAGGAGGCTATATTAGCATAGATATTAAAACTGCTCATTACATGTGCAACATGATTAAAGGAGGCAAGAGATTTTGACTGTGTCACTCAATAAAGTTAGATGAAACTTAGTTCAAACAACCACCCATAGGTATTATGCCTATACCTAAAGCCTTAGACAAATCATGCAGAAGGTATGCAGAAGTATTGGATGAGTGGCTAACTGAAAGACAATTATTTTTTAAAAAAATAATATCCAGATACAGGTAGTCATTATTATTTTTTTTTTGCACAGAGAGAAACAATGGTCAGCTACCCCTGCATCTCCCACAGATCTCAAAAGCAAAACACCACTATAGAAAATCATTTGTATTAAATCATAGCCATAGGGCCTGTATCTTTTTGGTTAATTCCAAATAACAATAAACTCATTGAAACCATTGTCAAAGGTTTCAGATAACTTTTAATTCTTATATTTTATGTCTTATATCATATATAACTGACTTGTGTATGTGTGTTACTTATGTATATGGATTTTGGAGTATGGTCATTGACTGCAATAAAAGTAATAAAAGACAGTTTTTTTCATTTCACTGTCAAATGGTAAGTCAACACTTAAGTACATGCTATTAATTTTGTATACTTCCATAGATCCTATTGATTCACTGGTGTGCTCTAATTGGGACTATCAATCAGGATTAGACTCTAGTTTCCCCCTGAAATCCCTGTTTTGCCTGAAAAGAAATCTTCAAAACTTGCTTTTGACAAAATCTGGTAGAAATGTGTACAGAACCCCTCACTTCCCAAGAAATTTTATTTCAATCTCTTTGAGATTTCTCATTTGTTTCATTGGAGGAGAATGTTCCTAACATCACTTCCAATTTTCTTTTAACAATATCCAGTGAAAATGCAGGGATGTGTGAAACCCATTTGAAGAATATGTTGGAAAAAAGCAATCCACAGATGTGGGGGAAGTCTATAAACCAAGCTTTAGCACAAATGTATACAACTTGTAACCTACAAAACTATTAAAGAAAGCAAACATATGACTTTGGATGAAAGTAAACATATGATTTTGGGTTCCCCCCATCAGAAAGAAATAATTAACTTTAGATCAAACTACAGGAAAAGAGATTCCACCTAAACATTAGGAAGAACTGCCTGATGGTAAGAACTGTTCAGCAGTGGAACACACAGCCTTGAAGTGTGGTGGAGTCTCCTACATTGGAGGTTTTTAAAGAGAGACTTGGATGGCCATCTCTTGGACATGCTTTGATTGTGTGTTCTTGCATGGCAGGGGTTGGACTGGATGGCCCTTGGGGTCTCTTCCAACTCTATGATTCTATGAGATCCCTTTCTTTCTTCTTTTTCTTTTCTGTAAATTATATGACACTGAAGCTGGAATCTTGTTGGTACAAATGCATAATCATAATGTAATGTATTATGTCTTCACATAATAATAATGTAATGTATTATACCTTCACTATTAGAAAAAGGAACTAATTACAACTAACAGGTTACTTTTTAGTTTCTCCCATGCTCTTGTTGCAAATGCAGCAAAAAAATGAACTAACAGATTTTCATCTGCCTGGTCCACATATACCCATCCCTAGTCAAATGCACATCATACATTCTGCTCTTGTTGTCCATTAACTGGGCAGCCAGAAAAATACTGAGGAGATTATCAAACACAGCTAATGTGGCACCATAATGACACCAGAGGAATGCAAAAGGATGCCAATATCAGACAATAATGTCCTTTTGTGTTCTGCTGGTGTCATTATGGTGTTTCTTTTTATTGATTGGCTGAAGTGTCAATAGATCCCCCATTGCAGTTTGGTGCCGGCATTGCCAGTGTGTGAAACCCCGGGCCATTTAACTCTCATGAATGCAGTGTCAATGGGTGGTCCTGCCAGAACACTTCTGGGTGAGATCGAGACATCTAGGTAAGTGACACACTTTTAAAAAACTTCCCTGATTTACTTGGAAGTTTTAAAGTGTGTGTATGTGCTTTTTGTAACATTTTTGGGGTGTATTCTTGTTTTTATTTTTGAATTTCCCACACTTGTGTCTTCTTGTGACAACAGGTGGGATTTCAGTCCCGGAAGTGAATGGAGCTCCATTAGAACTCTGTTTATTCTTGGGCTGCCTGTCAACAGGAGAGAAGGTAAGTCCAGTGGGAGGGTTATTGTGCCAGGACAGGGACGGGATTGGAGATTGTGGGACAGAAACAACTTTTGCGTTCCTGTCCAGAGTCTCCCTTATGAGAATGAGTTAGATGGGCTGCCTCTATCATTTTATGTTTTGTTCTTGGTTGTAAAATGGTTGCTTTTTTTAAGCTAGTGTTGCTGCCAGAGGTACAAAAGCTCAGCTCTGGAACTGAAAAGTGAAGTGGAGGAAGAAGGAACCTAATTACTACAGCATTATAATAGCAATAGTGATAGAATTGATATTTATATACTGTTTATCAGTGCCAAAGCACTCCCTCAGTGGCTTACAAGGTTTTTTAGCTAATTTCCCCCCCACACACACACACACACCAACAGGCTGGGTACTCATTTTACTGACCTATGTAAGGATGAAAGACTGAGTCAACCTTGGAGCCCTCTGAGATTGAACTCATAATGTTGTGGCTTGCAGTACTCACATTTAACCACTGTGCCACCAGGGCTATGTTTGAGATTCTGGAGATTTTCGGACACCTCTTTCAGCATCTTGCCGTGCAAGCAGCCTCCGGAGCAGTAACAAGGCTGCTGCTTGGCAAGGGGTCCATTTTGGACGATGACGTTTCTCTCTCGGCGGCGTCCGTGAGTGTTGCAGCTAGCATTGGAGGCGGCTGCGCTGTTTTTCACTCACGGAAGTTGTCCGTGAGTAAAAAACAGCACGACCTCCTCCAATGCTAGCCGCAACACTCATGGACGACGCCAAGAGAGAAACGGCATCATCTAAAATGGACCCCTTGCTATGCAGCAGCCTCGTTACTGCTCCGGAGGCTGCTTGCGTGGCAAGACACTGAAAGAGGCATCAGAAAATCTCCTATGAGAAATAGAAATGTAATAAAACACTACTGCTCTTATGACTGGCCATAAGAGTGAGAGAGGAAGTTAGAGGAATATATATATAAGTGAAGCTGGCAAGCAGGTTGCATTGTTTGAGACAGATGAAGAGGCTAGAAATATGAAGCCAGGATGGAGAATGTTGCAGAGAAATGAGACTTCAGGGACTAAAGAAGCTGGGTTAAAAGCATGAAAGCTGGAAGCTGCACTGCTGATGGACAAGCTACTATTATTTTTGCTTAGTAATGCTTTAAGTAGGGAAACAGCCTAAAGTAAGTTTAAATGTTGTTACAGTCATAATGTAATGTAATGTACTGTACCTTTTTCTGTGCTGTTTTCAGATATTAATTGTTCATATGTTTTTTTAAAAATAAAAAATTGTGATGGCATTAGAATACTCTTCAAAAACAAGCAAAGGTACAAATAATAATATAAACCAAGAAGACACTGAGGGCCATCTAAATGGTGAAAATACCCCTCATGGAATTCACTGGGAATCCTACCTGTCTAAATGGGATCCAATGCCAATCCACACTATTTGGAAGGAGGGCGGCCAAAATGGCAAAAATAATGGGGTAAAAGCCTTTGCAGATTTCCCCATACTTTTAAAAGAAACTGCAAGGGGGTGAACATTCCTGCACATTTGGAATATCAAACAACAAACATTTGAAGAGAAGCATAAAGCCGATCGGCTGAGTGAGAGCAGGGATGGGGCTTGCTAGCAGGGTAAGTGCCCACTGCCACCATGTTGTATTTTCACCTTAGCAGTTGCTCCTTAAGGCAATAAAACTGGATGAATATTTTCTGTTTTGCTGTCCTATAAAATTAGAAAATCACTCTATTGAACCAGAGCACCTTGGGATGACTTAAAAAAAACAAAAAAAAAAAAACAAGTGACAGTGAAGAACTAACGAACTTACCTGAGTAAATCACACGCAGCTGCCATCAGGAATGTGAGGCTTATGGGGGCTTCTGAGGCCAGAAAAACCATTTAGACATATCAGTGCTGTTGCAAGATGCCAATACTATGAGGTACTTTGGATTTTTTCATGCAGATGTGCCCTCTGTTAGCAGAGGAGACATCAATAACAATAACAATAATGTAAATTGGTTACAACGACTATTAGAATTACAGGGGTATCCTGCAACGTTCCTTGAGTTATAGTAGGCTCTGTATCTATGGTTTCATCATGTCCTATATTTAAAATGGTGGCCATGATCACATATTTTTTTATGTAGTAACTGCCCCCATTAATAAAACAAATATAACAATATGTAAAATACAGTCACGATTATCAACTCAAATTACTTATAAATAGTACATCCATGTGAGAGTCAGCATAGTGGTTTCAGCATTGTACTAGGACTATAGTGACCACGGTTTGACCATGGAAACCCATAGGATGACCTTAAGCAAGTCACATTCTCTCATTTTCAGAAGAAGGCAAAACACAAACTTTTTTTGGAACAAATCTTGCCAAGAAACCCCTGTGATAGTTTCACCTTAGGGTTGCTACAAGGCAGAAATTACTTAAGGGCAAACAACAACAACAACAATAACAACAACAACAACATATACATAAATAAATATGGGTTATTGTATCAGTCTCGTTATGTATTAGACAGACCTCACATCCATGTATGTATCTATGCATCTGTCCATCAATATGTAATTTAGCTTTTGGTCAAAATATCCACATATGTTATAGTATTCCACTCAGGCCACACTATGTCCAATAGCCCATAAAATCTATTCTTGGTTTATTAATTTTTAAATAAATATTTTTAAAATATTTCCAGACCCCCCCCTTCCCAGTTTGCTCAAAATCGATTCATAAATGTGAATTCCAGGGGGGAAAATAAAGCAAGATAAAATACAGAAATCCAAACTGTTCATTCAGGAGGTACTCAATGTGGCTGAGCAATAGAGTTGATAAGTGTGTGTGTGTGTGTATACACACGTGCACACACACACACACACACACACACACAAAGATACTGTATAATGCCCATTTGCACAATAAATATGCTTTATACCTGAGGCCTTGTTAGGCCCTGGTGCATGGCCTAGCCCAAAAGTTTGGTTCAGGATTCATGAGTGAGAACACGATAGGCCTTATTTTCTTGTGAGAAGGTCAAGGAGAGGTTTCTCCTGGGAATGTGAGAGAACCAGCATGGCCTATGAGATAAGGAAGTTTGGATCTGAGAACACCTGGCCCCAACTAATTGGCCTGAGAACATTTTTTCCCACTAACAATCTCTGCTTATGAGTATCATTTTTCCTCACACTGCATGGAAAAAATAACCCATATAAGGGATGGATTAATTTGGGGCAGTGCTTTTCCTTTCAGCGTGTGCAGCTCTGAAGGGTGTGTGCATTTCTCTTGCTTTTGTCCTTTTCTATATATTCGATATATTCAGCATCTTCTAACCAGAACAATGTCTTTTCGCTTGTCTATCTGCTGTCTTCAATAAAAGTAGCCTATTCGAGACCAAAACTGCTGCATGATTATTTCTGTCTGCTTCACTTCCCTCCAGAACCCAGCAGGCCTCCCAAATCAGGGCCATGCTGCTGGTGTAGAACAGGCCGTAATATCACTTGGTACTGTATCTGAAGAAGTGGGTTCATATCCATGAAAGCTCATGCTAAAATAAATATCCGTTGGGTGCTGCCACATTTCTCCCCCCCCTCTCATTCCCCTGACTTCTTCCTTTTTATTTCTTCAGCAGGTACCCAAAGCACTAGACACATCAGATGAAAAATGTTATTATAATTTTCATTTTGATCCTTTTAGATTACATGCTGGGGTCCTTTCACAGTGCACAGTTATGACATTATGATTCCATTTTACCTGCCATGACTCCATCCTATGGAATCCTAGGAATGGCACTTTGAGGGCCATTTAGAATTCTCTGCCAGAGGACTATAGTCTCTCTCTGGCTTTTCTTCGCAAATGAATATTCAGGAAGGATTCATCCCGCCCTTTCTGCAAATGCACTCATGACTAAAAAGGCCAATCCGAGATAAACAAGTCCGGTTGCAGAAAGCACAGCAGAGGGTCTCCTTGGGTGATGTTTCTGGGTTGTGAATCTTTCTGCATTGTCGTTTCTCTTCAAGACTTGTTCAGTGTGAGTTCTCAAATAAGGCTGCAGCATTGTGGATAGTGTGTCTCCATGCCTCCCGATGTGAGGCCAGGATGGACCATTGTTGCTGATCAATTTGGCCGAGCCTAAGATGTTGTTTCAGGGAGTCCTTCTATCACTTTTTTGGAGTGCCCCTCTTATGCTGACCCGTGGCAAGTTTACCATAGAGTACTATTTTTGGGAGGCGATGGTCCTCCATCCTAGAAATATGCCCTGCCCAGCACAGCTGTGTTCTCAATATCATGGCCTCAATGCTGGTGATCCCTGCTTGCTCAAGGACTGTAGTACCCCTCCCTAACTAAAAAAAAATAGGATTCCATAGGATTTTGCCATGACAATTAAAGTGGAATCATAGTGCTATAATTGTGAAATATGAAAGTGCCTTAGGTTTGTGGACTCTGTGATCAACCATGTAGATTTCTAAAGAGAGAGAGACAGACATATATTCATTTTATATTACTGTATATTATAGACTAAACCAATTATTCTGTATTCATTCTAAACAGATTTATGTCAGTTTGCCCACCATGGGATTTGATTTCTTGAATTTAGGCATCCTTTAGTGAAGAACATATAAAATATTGAAAAAAAATTGTATAAACTGTAACTGAAATTTATTTTGAGTAAGCATATAGGAGGACAGGGTGCCAGATGTCACTGTGGTTCAGGCATAAAGATTCCTATACGCACTGAAGTGGAAGGCATTTTAAAATTATAAACCATCTGCTAAAGGCATATCTATAAACAGAAAGAACACTGAAAGGATAATTAAAAGAGGGAGCACTCTAAATGGAAAGTGCAAGCAATATTTTAGACTATGGTAAAGATTTCTTCAAATTTATAGCAGCTAAATGGAGAAATAAAAGGCCATTTGTCCAGCAAATGGGATCTTTGAAGTCAAGTGATAATAACGACTGCATATTAAAACAATCTCTTGCAGTGGCAGCTAATAGCTACCATGTCATTGGGTCAGTGAATCTGTTCCAGGTTTTAGTCTGAACTTTAAAGGAGCTGTTCAATGTGTTGAAACTTATTTTAGTGCTCAGCACCTTGGATGGCTCCTTTAAAGCCTGGACTAAAAACTGGGCTGGATTCCCTTTCCCAGTGACACAGAAGTCATCCTTTCACCATTCCTCTCTCCCAAGATATCTTCCCCCCTCCCTCCCTCCCTTCTAGCCCAACTTTCCATCACTTAGATATTACAATCAGTTCACAAACATATTAGAGCAAAGTTGTTTTGAGTCTCAATAAGGGCTGTTTTCCATATGTTGATCTTGTAGTTTAAATCAACAGATCCCCTATCCTCTATCTGATCTCCATACCTGAGGCTACATTTGAGGGACACTATCTTCCAAGCTTCCACAGTTGCCCCTGTGCCACAGCTAAGGCAGTGATGGCAGTGTTACTGGAAGGCAGAAAGCAAGCCATCTCCAAGAGTCCCCACCCTGTGAAAATTCCTATTCCTTTTAAAAATACAAAGATGCATTTTTGGCCTGGTGCATCCATGTGAGTAAAAAACCAACAACTCATTATCAAGACTTTCTAATTCTTTTTGCTTCGTGTTTTTTTTTTATTATACCTGCATAATCATGAGTTTGCATCCAGTCTTTTTCTTGAAATTTTCTAGGCTTCTTTCCCTCTTTCCCTGCCCCACAGATCATGCCCTCCCAATCACAGATCATGTGTCACATCCAGTTTTATGCAACATCTCAGAAACTGATTTTCATCATTTCCCCCTGAGCCCTTTTATTATAATTACTCAGGATTTATAGTCAACGTACCAATGTGCTGTAGCAATATTGCACTATTTCAGAGTTAAGAGTCATTTTGTTTTAGTGCTAAATTCCTCTTTCCTTCCCTTGATTTCTGTTGAATCTGTGTCCTGGACACAATAATTGTGTTTACTTGATGGTGGCCGTCTTTACTGGGTCTGAAACATTATAAACATGCATAGACAAGTATAGATATGTTTCATTTTGGAAAATATTAGGAAAATATTATTAAACCAACCTGAGAGACCAAAAAGTCTTTCCCAGCATTGTGTAACAGTTTGAGTGTTGGACTATATGACTCTGGTGAACAGGGTTTGAATCTCTGCTTGGCCATGGAAACTCACTGGGTGACCTTGGACAAGTCACACTGTCTCGGCCTCAGGAAGGCAAGGGAAAACCTCCTCTAAACAATTCTTGCCAAGAAAACCCCGTGATAGGTTCACTTTAGAGTCCCTATAAGCTGGAAATGACTTGAAGGCACACAACAACAACAACAGAAACTCCTAGGAAATATTTGAGAATGAGGAAAATCTTCATATGTATCTCCAAACTAAAATTGGTTTGTATAAAAAACAAAACTGGGAACTTTCAGAGACTTTATTTTCTTAACCATGTGGCTACACCCTTACGCTGAAGTTCTCTACCCACATACTCAGTAAACTCCATCAAGCTTGATGTTTCCCATTTAGTGTGGTCATGAATACATAGTCAAAAATAAGAAAAAATATAATAAAAATGAGACACTGATATGCATAAAATGTATAGGTGTTACTTTGTATATACAGATACAATTTTAAGAATAATTACTATCACTGAAATAGGAAAAAAAAACAACAGCATGTCTCACCATAGTGGGAAAAACTATGGCCATGATGTGACTACTCAAAATGCTGTCCTAGTTCTAACCACAGATAAGCAATTTTAAGCCCTCACTCTCCCATCTTCTAATGGCTCTTTATCTTTGAATCAGTCTTGGACCAGACAGCTTTTTAAACAGAGTGCTGTCCCCTGTAAAGTAGGAAACTTGGACACACTAAAAGAGAAACAGTACCTATCTTCTCCCTCTTTCTGAAGCCAAATATCTTTGTTGTTTTTGGTAGACCAATAAAGCAGGAAATATTTTGAAATCCCCATGGACTGTACTCTTGTCTATGCTCTTGTTTTTTATAGTATGAAAAGCATAAAGGGTAGGTAAGAAGACTGCTTTGGAATCAACAAATTACAGTGCAAATTTCTAGTAAATGTGGAATTTAAAAGGAGTTATAAAAGCCAAGTAACAGTAATACACTCCACTCTATGCCACACCAAAGATGTTATTTGTCATTTCATTATGTGTAATTTTTTTTCAGGAGTTGAATTTCAGCACAGAAAGACTGCAACTAATAAGAGTGAGGTAATAACAGTATATTAGCTTCTGCATAGAATCCCTGGATTTGCAAGCTGCAAATAACTGCATTCCCAGGTTGACAAAAATACTATTTCATTTGACATAATCACTGTGTTCTTCTCACTTTTGTTGTCTGGTTTGGTATTTGCAGAAGCACTCATCTGCCATTTGATCCACCTCCTCACCTAAGAATTGATTTTCTAATATTCTATTTATATCTCATCTTTCTGCAAAGAGATAGTCAAGGTAGCTCATAGTTCAACCACTGAAAAATGCATTCCAAACTCAACAGTATGACCAATAGGAAAAAATATATAGAAAAGGGGTATTAAAGTGGGGGAAGCAGTCGATGCAAAATGCAGAAAACAAAAGCAAAATTAAGCATTACTTATGTACAACAATATTTACTAGTGTCATTTAGAACCTTGTGTTAGATCAACATAGCTTGGGTGGAGGAGAATGCCATGATTAGGGAACACGATAAAAATCACTTCGTACTAAATCCTTTCACATTAATGCCTTTCAAAATAATACACGAGGAATTTAACTATGGGGGTTCTGTTTACATGGGATCCAATTCTGACAAGGTAGACTGGATGCAGGAAAGCAGGACCCCAGTGAATCTCAGTAGACGCCATAATCATTCTGGCTTTGGTGATATAGTAGCCATATGCATTTCCAATACTCTCCACCTTCACCAGCCACAAAATGGCCATGGGTGGGTTACATTGGCTAAATAGTCAGTCTGTGGGGTGTTGCGTGGACAGCTGTAGCACAACTCAGCATACAAGACCTTGGCCATAACATGCAAATGGTGTAGATTGAGGAGAAAATGCATTCAAGCCATACTGATGAGTGAGCCAAATATCCAGTGTACCCTACACAATCCAAGACTTCTGAATCTGTGACCACAGAGACTTCAGCTCTCAGGTCCAGCTTCATCAAAGCTCCTGCATCATAAGAAACTACCTTGCACTGAGAGGCTGCCTTCCACATTCATCCTCCTAGCATGAAAGAGCTCGGCTGAGTCTGAACTCTTGTGAAACAAAGGGCTTCTCCTAGATGAGAAGAAATAATGTGGATTGCTGCACATTAATACAAATTTGCAGTAGTTTTACATTTGTCTCCATGGTCCTTTGGCAAAATTACCAGTATGAGAAGCTATCTGTGTGTGAAGTGCACACACAGCCATGCCTGTGAATCAAGATGGTGGTTGAGAGTGAAGTACTCACGTTGTTATTCTCCACAAGTTGTTGCCACTGCATAGTATTTTTTTTAACAGTAAATCAAAGGTGTGCAAGTATGACCTTCTGCTTAAAAAAGTTGTTTGGTCAGCTTAGCACAGCAAAAAAGTACACAACCAATAATGTGAAACTCCAAAATGGCTCTTTTTATTTTTATTTATTTATTTATTAGTTATTTATACCCCGCTCTTCAGCCACAAGGCTATCAGAGCGGCTTACAAACTGTTTTAAGCAATAGCAATTTACACATCTACACTGCATTAAGCAGTTTCCAATGTGTGTTAGCTAATTGCCTGAACCTACATCCTCTTGATGTCTCTGTGAGTATTATGAATGGCTACTGAGTTTGGAGCTGTAATACTGACATTTAGTCCAGAGTTTCAGCAGAGACAATACCCCTATCTTCTTAGGCAAACTATTTTGGAAGTGCTGAGACAAATTGTTTGGGCCCATTTCCAAATGTTTTTTGTAAGAAATGGACCTAGGCATGAAGACCTAAGTGAAAACCTGTTTTGATGTACTCAGTTTTCCTTTCCATTTTTTTAAAATCCCCACAGATGCTCTTGATGCTAAGGAATAGACTTAATTGCACTGTTTGCTTAAGGCAACATTGTGTCAGTGTCAAGAGCTTTATAGACCTCCCAGGAAGAACGATTTCACATTTTGCACATTCTTTTCCTGATAAGTCTAAGGGACAATTCTTGGGCAGGCAGTTTGTTCTCACTCTTATCTCTGGGAAGGTGGCAGGATGCCAAGCCGGTACCTCATTTATTTTCACACTTGCAACTTTAGCTTCAAGCAAAAGGTATATTTCTGACATTCCTTCCAAAGGTCCAGCACCACAAAGCCTGTGGGAAAAAGGAGATTGGACTTGACCAAAAGTATTCAAGTTATTATCTAGTCAATTCAGGCCTTTATGTCCTGGGGGTGTTGTAAAGGGTAATACACAGAAGAGAGAAACTACAAAATTCAATGGCAAATAGTTTGTTATTGCTAAAGGGAAAAAAATTACTTAATTTGTCACTTGACTAGAGTATGCAACTTCTATATATTACATAATATAAGGTTATACATTATACCAGTGAAAGCTTCCAAAATATCCAATATCTCTTAATTTGATAATACCCGTGAACAAAGTTACATAGACGTCAGAATCAAGCCCTTAGTGAATGCATGGAAGACAAGCCCTTAGTGAAGGCACGGAATGACGTCATCTGAAAAGGGAGCCCTTTGTGATCTCCTGGAGTTGCTGTAACACCACGTTTAATGCATCTGATAATCTCCTACGTTTGCTGTCCAAATGGCTATGACTGTGGTTAAAGATCACGGCCATGAGTGAAGTACCCACATTTTCACTTACCTCAAATTGCTGTCACCAGGCAGTATTTAAACAAACAAACAAACAAAAACAGTACAAGGTATGAAAGAGCAACCTTTTATTTTAACAAAAACATAAACAAAACCCCACCATTTTATTTCCTTAGTGCTTGCTCTCTAAGGTGAAAATCCAATATGGCATCTCTGGGCACTTGCCTTGTTAGCTAGCTCTGCCCCCACACATGTCCAACCAATCAGCTTTCAACTTCCACTCATGTGGGGAATGTGAATCAATTTGGTTGCTTGTCCCAATGGGCAGGAATGTGCATTTTGCCCACTGTTTTTAAAAAAAAATTCAGAAAAAGCCATGAAAGGTTTCTCATTGTTCTTTTTGGCATTTTCAGACCCCCTTCTTCCGAATACTATAGAGTGACGAAGAATCCCATTAAGAGAGATGGTATTCTCCTTGCATTCTGTGAGGAATATTTTTGCCCTTTAAACAAACCCTTAGTGACAGCACAGGAGGATCTCTTATCTCTTCAGATGTATATGAGCTCCTGTTTCCTGGTCACTCTTTAATCATCACAAGATCTTGAAAATTATCTCCCTCCAAATCACATTCTCCTCCCATTCTCTCTCTGATTAGGGATAATTTGTGATGTCCTGACTTAAAAAAAATAGATGCAGGACTCTATTAGAATACGCTAAATACTGAGGCTCTTCCAGTTTGATCTAAAGAAGTATGCAATCTTGCAATATAGCTCCTTGGGTTTGCCAGCTGTTGTCACCACTGTGTCTGCTCCTTTCATTTTTGGGGTGGGAGGCCTGTTTGTAATGATCTCCACTAGGTCTCTTCCAAAAGTATATGTGTGTGTGTGTGTGTGTGTGTGTGTGTGTAAAACTGGAATAGTTTGCTGAGGTGATACCATGGTTTAAGAGCAAATTTTCTCTTTCTTTCTTGTTTCTAAAATTTTCTCTGAATAATAGTGCAAAAGTGCAATTTCACTAATGCACAGATGGACTATAACTACAATTTTTTAAAAAAAGAAAATGGGAGAAGAAAAGACTTTTGTTAAAATATTTCTTGTAATTGAAAACAAACCCACCCAAGGGTAGGAATAAAATGTTGCAGCTAGTGCCAGGCATCATCAGAAAATAGTCTGGACAACTGAAACATTGTTTAGGTATTTAAAAAGAAATTCAAAAATTATGTGAACATAGACGACAAACTCTTGACACATTTGCCCAGTCAGAAAATACCTTGAAATTAATATCTTTATCTGACCATTAGCCAGCTAGGAAATGGAACATAGCTGTAGAAAGTAATAGGATTTCTGACATGCAAACTAATCTTCGGAGATTATCAGACATGGTGAAACATGGCAAAAAACAAAAACAAAAAAACCTCCCTGTGTCAGAAGAACACAAAGAGAACAGGAAGGGTGACATTATTGGATGCCTTCATCCTCAGCCATTCCTGGGGCGTAGCACTGGCACGCATGAGGCTTCACTTTTATATTGACAGGACTAAGCCATCAATAAAAAGGGATGCTTTATTCATACCTGTTTCACCCCCAGAATGCTAAAGGGTGATGTTGTTTGGTAATGTCACCCATTTCTGTTTTCATAGTGTTCTTCCGACATGGTTTTTGCTGCATCTGATAATTTCCATCCTTTCAATTAGTAACAAGCAATTAGAGAGGGCTGCATATAGTAACAATGTAGTCTCCATTGGGAGTAGTCTTTAATTAATATTAAAATACAGCACATATTTGTTTGGACTTGTTTTATATTTTTAAAACAAAACTATCACTGTGTGGATAATTCCTTCAAACTCTATGCAAGGAGAGAGGAAAGATGTCTCGATACAATCATATTTCAAAAGGTAAATTTTTAGTTTTGCAAGAAAATTGCCTGTAATGATCCACCATTATACAGTGTAATTGTTTGGTCAATAATAAAGGAACCTCACAGAAGTGAAAAAACAGATTGCTGTTTTATACTTTTATGTTGCGATCTTGCTTATGAACACCAGCAAGAATAAAATCAGAGCTCCAGTAAAATAACAGTCAGGTACATTAGCTTTGCCCACTTAAATTATGCCATGGTGACAGTATTCTGAAAAAAAAGTTATAGTGGGCCCAAGGTAGTTTGCAAGCAGAAGTTGTACTCCACCATTGCTGGGCAATGGAATGGGAGAGGTGCAGAAAGAGCAAGCAATTATATAGGCCAAGAGTGTATTTTAAGCTGATAAAAAGGAACATTTTTGCCAATGTACTGATGTGGATGTCTGATGGCAGAGTGGGAAGATGAAGGCAGCCAACCTGGTAACAGTGTCAGTGAGCTTTCCTGGTGCACACCCATAACCAATCAATGACTGTTTGGATTTGGTGTTGTGCTGTGCCTGGGTGATGTCTCCAAGCTGTGCTACTCCTGGGTGATGTCTCCAAGCTGTGCTTACTCCTGTTGTGTAAGGAGGTACTGGATATGAGGTCTGTCTACTAAATAACGAGACTGTGTTTCTACCTTTCAGACAAATCAAGGAGAACTGATTGTGAATGCTTGAGTGGTGACCTTGAACATGTCTGAACCTGCATGACAAACATCAGCATTCTTGGTCATTCAGTTAATTTTCAGTCATTGTTTAAGCAGCTGTGTTGTCTGTTGCTTGCTTGGAAAATGCTAAGTTTAAAAGTTGAGCAATGTGTCAATTTGAAAAGTTTAGTAAAATTGAACAAAACACCAATGGAACCTTTTCAAATGCTTACTAAGCCCTACGGGGAAGACTGCATGTCTTGTGCATGTGTGTTTGAGTGGCACAAAAGATTCAGAGAAGGACATGAGAATGTGGAAGACCCTGAACACCCTGGATGGCCTTTCACTTCAAGAACTGAAGAAATTGTGGGAAAAATCAGCCAGATTGTTCAAGGAGACTGCTGACTCGGTGTCTGAATGATAGCTGAAGCCATGAACATTGACAAAAACACTGCGTGGAAAATTTTGCATGAGGATCTTAACATGAGAAACGTTTATGCCTAGATGGTCCCTAGAGTTCTCACACTAGAGGAAAAAGAGTGCCACAAGGAAATTTGTGCTGATATTCTGCAGCAACTTCTGATGAAACTTGGATCTTCCAGTATGATCCTAAGACAAAACAACAGTCAATGCACTGGAAAACACCATCATCACAAAAAATTTAAAAAGCACATCAAAGCAAATCCACATTCAAAGCCATGCTCATTATTTGTTTGTTTTGACAACAAGGGTGTAATTTTGGCAGAAAAGGTTCTAGAAGACAGAACAGTGAACCAGCATTATTATAAAGAAGTTTTGAGAAAGCTGTGAGAAAGAGTCAGGGGGAAAAGGCCAGAACTGTGGGGAAATGGTTCCATTCTTCATCAAGACAATGCACCTGCTCACACAGCACTTTCTGTAAAGCAATTTTTGGCCAATAAACACATTACTACACTTGAACATCCTCCATATTTGCCAGACCAGGCAACTTTTTTCTTTTCCCTAAAGTGAAATTGGTGCTTAAAGGAACATATTTTGAATCAATTGATGCAGTAAAGAAAACAATTGCAGATGTGTTGAAACAGCTGACAGAAACTGATCTGTTCCATGCCTTTGCATGCAGTGGAAAACAAGACTGCATCTGTGTGCAAGTGTGAATGGGGAGTATATTGAAGGGGACAAGCATTAGAATTGTAATACATATGAATAAAGATGTGTTATTGTATTAGTCCATAAAGGAGGATAGACAGTACGATGGCTCTATACACACTGATTTTTGTGCTTTGCCTCAGGTGTTTATTGCTCCAAACTCTTTTGAGAAGTCTTCCAAATGCACTATATGCCTTTGCTAATCTGTGATCGATCTCTTTGTCAATCTTGGCATCTGAGGAGATGATGCTTCCCAGGTAGGTGAACTGCTGAACGGACTTGAGCACAGATTTGCCGACGGCAGTGTGGGGATGGTGGTGTTTGTCCTGTGGATCTGAAACATGGGTCACCTATCGCCACCACCTACGACTCCTCGAGCGCTTTCATCAGCGCTGTCTACGCACAATCCTAAATATACACTGGACTGACTATGTGACGAATGTTGCTGTCCTTGAGCAAGCAGGGATCACCAGCATTGAGGCCATGATATTGAGAACACAGCTGCGCTGGGCAGGGCACGTTTCTAGGATGGAGGACCATCGCCTCCCAAAAATACTACTCTACGGTGAACTCGCCACGGGTCAGCGTAAGAGGGGCGCTCCAAAAAAGCAATACAAAGACTCCCTGAAACAACATCTCAGGCTCGGTCAAATTGATCACCAACAATGGTCCGCCCTGGCCTCACATCGGGAGGCATGGAGACGCACTATCCACAATGCTGCAGCCTTATTTGAGAACTCACGACAAACAAGTCTTGAAGAGAAACGACAACGCAGAAAGAATCACAACCCAAAAACATCACCCAAGGAGACCTTCTGCTGTGCTTTCTGCAACCGGACTTGTTTATCTTGGATTGGCCTTTTTAGTCATCAGCGCGCTTGCAGAAAGCGCGGGATGAGTCCTTCCTGAATCTTCTTTTGCGAAGAAAAGCCAGAGAGAGAGATTGTATTAGTCTCATTATTTAATAGGCAAACCTCGTATCTGCTTATGGGACATTGGAACAAGCAGATTCAGTAGTGCAACCCCTAACTTTTATCAATACAATAAAAGCCCATTGCTGCTTACTTGCTGACAGTATCCCCCCAATAAACACAGTCCATGCTATAATGTATTAAACAATCAACAGCCACAAATGGGCTGCCTGACTTACTGGGTGGCATTGTTGTGCTCTGGCAGTAGGAGCAGAATGCCTGAAGTTTTCTCAGCATGTTGTCTATTGGTTTTTTTCTTCCCAGGGTTCTGTGTGGCTGGGTGCAGCCCTGGGGATAGGCATGAGCTGTCAGCCAGCCAATTAATTTAAACCTGGGTTTGAATTCATTGGCTGGTAGGTGTGCCTAGAATAAGTTACCTGCAGTTTTCACTCCAGTCAGGTGGGAGGATATTTAAGTTCCAGCCTGCTTGATTACTTCGCGGTGCTTCTTTGAGTATTATCCCCCCCACTCTATTTAATTTTGAAATCTTGTATGTACATGGGGCATGTTGCCAACTATGTTATTGTCACAACTTTGGTTAGCATGGGACCTGGATCCAGGATATGGAGTGCCAGTGTCTTTATTGCATCAGTAATATATTGGGGTGCCCTTATGGGATTCAGGGTGTGTGGGGCAGATCTGGTTTTGCTCAGCTTGGAGGCACTGTTCCTGCATCTCTAGTCCTTCCTGTCATCCTGACGGTTCCAGCAGTGGGCCAGAAGATTGGGCTCATCAATCAATAGGAGGGTTGTGTGATGGCTGGATTTGGACCTATGTGGATACTAACCCTATCTACAGCTGTAACCAATAAATGTTGTGGCTTATTTCTTCCACTCTGTGATATCATGTGTGTTGGTTGGTTATTTCATGTTAAATGGAACTCACCCCTGGACACACAATAACATCTTGCTGGTTACCCATTGCTTTCCTGCACCGCCATGCCCCAATGGCTGCCTATTGCCTAGCTTTCATCACTCCACAATGCTGGAGGACCATTCTCTCTTTTTTTTATTAAAACATATACACACACACACACACACACACACACACACATATATAGATACATATACTTATTCATATGCATCTTTACCTATATTTATACATCCATACCAACATCCACACTTTCTGAAAATTTCATCTGTACATTTAAACAATATTTCACGTTATAGGATTATTTATAATTTATCACGCTTAATGTTATCCTCATTCTCTACCCCCTTACATACAAAGTGACTTCCTTTTTGGTTTAATTTTCTTTCCTATTTTTTATTGTGCATCTTTCTTTATCATTTAGATATAAGTTCCCCCCCTTTTTTTGTTTATTTAATTAACTCCCTTTCCTATTCGTTTATCCCTCTTTTTTCCCCCTTTTCCCTTTTCCAATTATCTCGACTGTATCATCTCCTAAATTTGTGCTAATACTAGTAATTGATCATCTGGTGTGTAATATGTAATATATGATCTGTCATTTTCCCCTTAACTTTAAATTGTTTTCCAGCTTCAAATGTTAATATTCACCTATTTAAGTTTTATTGCCCATTTAGCATTGCTTTGGGATAATCTATATTTATCAGTAGTCGAGGATCAATTTTTTTAATCACCATATTTTTTTCTATCATCCTCTTTTGCTATCCTAGAGTTATATTATTGCTAACTTACCATATTTCGTTTCTATTACCGTATCCTCTTTTGCTATCCTAGAGTTATATTATTGCTAACTTACCGTATTACTGTATTTGGATAGTTTATCCCAATCTTCGATGTATTTCTCCATATTTTTTCCTCTTAACAGCATTATACATTTGTCCATCTCTGACATATCATATAGTTTCTCCAGCCATCTGTCAATTATTGGTATATCTTTGTTCTTCCAATGTTCTGCAAATAGAATTCTGGCCACTGCCAACATGTAATATATTATCTTTCCATATTCTTTTTCTATTTTTCCATCAACCATCCCCAGCAAATATACTTCTGGTTTTAAGGGGATAGTAACAAGTCTTGAAGAGAAACAACAATGCAGAAAGAATCACAACCCAAAAACATCACCCAAGGAGACCTTCTGCTGTGCTTTCTGCAACCGGACTTGTTTATCTCGGATTGGCCTTTTTAGTCATCAGCACGCTTGCAGAAAGCGTGGGATGAGTCCTTCCTGAATCTTTGTGAAGAAAAGCCAGAGAGAGAGAATATGTAAAATATCAGATATTACTTTTTGTATTTGGGTCCAGTATTTTTTTGCCATTTTGCAACTCCATCATAAATGGAAAAAAGTCCCCTTCTCGTCATTGCATCTCCAACAATTGCTTTTAACCAATTTGTACATGCTGGAGGACCATTCTCATTGGCCTCACTGACTGTTGCTAGAAAAAGAATACAGGAAGAAATAATGTATTGCAATACTGCAAAATATACCTGAATGGTATTTTGCATCCAATAACAGGAAATTCCAGTACTCTCTCCTCAAATGTGAGGTGGCCTGGTAACATCCAACCAGCCTTTAGAACTCTTACCACTTGGAGAAGTGAAGGAACATGAAGAAATATCATGGGCACAATCTACAAAATGCAGGAAGACTTCCTTGGTGGATAACAACTGGTCAGGACCTAGTACCTTTTTCATACAAACTGACTGAGATGGGGTGAAATTAGGAGCCCGAGCCTGAACTGTCAGCTGTTTTGCTTGTTTATTTCATTTTGTTTTGGTAGAAGGCAGATATAAGGCTTTTGAAAGCAAAACAATAAAATATCTAGCAATGCACATCAAAGGATTTTAACAGGTAAAGTAAAACTAACCAACATGTAAAGCATTTTTGTGTGTACACCAGCTTCAGCATCAAGGTGTCAGTGTATTGTGGCTGAAGCTGGTCTGTACAACTAAATGTTTCAAATGTAGATATGTTTTATCTTGCCTGATAAAAACCCTCTGGTGCCCATTTGCTGGTTGTTATTTTTTTATTTTTTCATCTGGAATACTGGGTTTTGAATAAAGAACATCTTTGTGAAGCGCAAGAAGAATTGTAGCAGAATTCTACCTAAGACCCTATATGCTACTAACGGGTGGAGGAACAGGGTTGGCAGTTATATATTTCCTCCCAAAGGAAACAGATTAGCAAGTGTGTGGAGAAGGAGCAGGGAGTGGGGAGTCTACAGAAGCTAGGGACTTATCTGGGAGAGGGTTGGATCAAGGACCAAACTTCATGAGCAAGATGTTGGGAAATGTCTGGCCCTTGTTACAAATAAGATTCTTGCATACTTTAATCTATCAACCATAGCCAAAGGACTAGTAAAGAACTTCAATCAAACACTAAAATGGATATTAAGTTGATTTGTGGAGTCTCAGCCCTATCAATGGCACTGCATGCTGGCCCCCTTACTCTTCATCATCTAGGCCTCAAATAGTGTTCTCCCCCTTTCTGGGTCTATTATTTGTATTTATTTATTTGTAATTATTCATTCAAAAATGAGTTGCCCACCACTCCCCCCCCCCCGGAAGAATAAAAGACCAATTAAAACGTTGTGCAATTTTCTCCTGGTATTGAATGTCTGAAAGTGTTGCAGAGGAATTATTCTGCCAAGAAAAACACATATTTTGGCCCCCCAAAACATTTTCTGTGCAGAAAATGGGTTTCCTGGTCAGCAAAACTTTTTGCTCAGAAAACAGGATTTTTGTAAACACATATACACAAAATATGCTTTCTGCACAGAACAATTCCTTTTGGACATTCAAAAACAGGGAGTATACTGTAGAGGAATGTTTTTCTCCCACAGCAGTTTTGTGTCTTCTCATGGGAGGATGACTGGAGAGCTGGGCCAAAGCTAACAAAATGAAATTCAATACGGAGAAATGTAAAGTACTGCATTTAGGGCGGAAAAATGAAATGCATAAATATAGGATGGGAGAGACCTGGCTGAATGAGACTACGTGCGAAAGGGATCTAGGAGTCCTAGTAGACCACAAGTTGAACATGAGCCAACAGTGTGATGCGGCAGCTAAAAAGGCCAATGCAATTTTGGGCTGTATCAATAGAAGTATAGTGTCTAGATCAAGGGAAGTAATAGTGCCACTCTATTCTGCCTTGGTCAGACCTCACTTAGAATACTGTGTCCAGTTCTGGGCACCACAATTCAGAAAGGATATTGACAAATTGGAGCATGTCCAGAGAAGGGCAACTAAAATGGTGAAAGGTCTGGAAACAATGCCTTATGAGGAGAGACTTAGGGAGCTGGGTATGTTTAGCCTGGAAAAAAGACGGTTTAGAGGCGATATGATAGCCCTGTTTAAGTATTTGAAGGGATGTCACGCTGAGGATGGAGCAGGCTTGTTTTCTGCTGCTCCAGAGACTGGAACACGGAGCAATGGGTGCAAGCTCCAGGAACAGAGATTCCACCTCAACATGAGGAGGAACTTTTTGACAGTAAGAGCTGTCCGGCAGTGGAACACACTCCCTCGGAGCGTGGTGGGGTCTCCTTCCTTGGAGGTCTTTAAACAGAGGCTGGATGGCCATCTGTCGGGGATGCTTTGATTGTGATTTCCTGCGTGGCAGGGGGGTTGGACTGGATGGCCCTCGTGGTCTCTTCCAACTCTGCAATTCTATGATTCTATGATTCTATGATGAAATAGTTGAGGATTTACATCCTTATCTCGTGAAACTACAGATCCTCAGATTCCATGGAATGAAACCATGGTGGTTAAAATGGCATCAAAGCACTATAATTGCATAGTGTTGATGAGATCAAAGTGTGACCACAGATTAAAAAATGATGAAAAATCAGCTTTTGTAATGCAAACAGCCAGACAATAACTTTTTATTTATTAAAAGGAGAGATTTACCAGTGACACGTATGACAGTCTGTACATGGAACTGTTTGTTTGTGGTCTGATCACTGTGAAGGCTTTCATGCATGGCTTGTAAATCCACTTTCTAAAAATACAAAAAGAAGTGTGAAGCTAAATTATTAAAATGGACATGAATGCATGTAATACCTTTACATACTCAGGTTAAATTTCAGTGGCATGTCATTACACTGGTTCATTTGGGAGCCAATTAATAGGAAATATATTAAAAAGAGAAACCAATTTCTCATGATTCAGTGATTATGAATGACACTACTACAACATAACAATTTCTTCATCAATATGAGAACCAGAACAACTTTAGGGTGAACTTAGCTATCCCCCCTCCTCCTCTGTTTCATCTGGGAGGTGCGGTTGTGTGGGAGAGATTTCAGTATGTAAGGAAGGATGACATTTGTGTTTTTTTTTTTAGTGGGGGGGGGGGTCTGGCTGCTTTAATTTTGTAATTTGAAGTGTTTTATTTAGAATAGACAAGCTGGTCTGAGGTATGTTTTAATTTGGTAAATTGTAATGTTTGGGAATAAGACTATGTCCATTCTTTCTTTCCTCCAATGTTCTTTACTGTATCTATTTTGTAATCTTTTATCTCCCACCCTTAAAAACAAGTTGTCTCTGTGCTCATAGTTGACAATGATACCCCTTATTTCACCTTTCGCTGATGCCATGTCAGTTTTGTTTTGAAAGTTAGCATTGTTCAGATTTCTACTTGGTCCCATAGAGCACTGAAAGTTGAACCTTCTGCCTTTGTATTTTGCCGGCAATATGTATGCACATACTGTCAATAAATACATGGGCATGAACAGTATAGGATCCTGTACAGCACAAGTTGCCATTTCCCCTTTATGAGGTTTACTTTTGATTTAACCTTTACAGCTGGGCTGTTTTCAAGTTGAGAAAATCTTGAGAAAATCTTTTAAACACAATTCTTTGTTCACAGAGGGTCCCCTGTTCCTGTGGTAAAGAACCTTTGGGCATCTCAGAAAATTCTGGTGCATGTTTTAGAGTTTGCATTCTGTTTTCATGGTACAACAGAGACATGTTTGCTGGGTTTCATCAATGAATAGAAAATGCTTGACATGAACTCAAATGAAGCTGCTGGACTCACCCTTGCTTGTGGGCTGGTTTGGGGTTCCCTGTCTTTACCCCTTCCCACATGGCTGGGAAGGGGTGGCATGGGCACCGCCATGCCCTGCGTCTCCTTCCCAGCTTGCACAGTGAGCCAGGAAGGGGTTGGAGTAGCAGCCAATCAGAGAGAGGCTTGTGTTTCTCTGATTGGCTGCTTTGAATATCTCCCAGCCAATCGGGGCAAGACAGGGCCTTGTTCTCTCATTGGCTGGGATGCGGGACCTTGCTGCAGATGCAACAGGTTTCCTCTCTGGTCTGGTGGTCGGGAATAAATTCCCAACCACAGCACCAGATCAGCCAGTGGTTCTCCATGAGCCAAAGATGACAGAGCAGAAATTGCTGTGGAAGATGGAGGCGGAGATTCCCAGGATGGCAAGGTCAGCAGCAGCGAACCTTGGGGAAGCGAGGTCAGTGGTGGTAAGCCTGGGGGGTAGCGTGGTCAGTGGCGCTGAGCCAGGGGATAGCAGGATTGGCAGCGGTGAGCCAGGGTATGACAGGATCAACAGCGGCCAAGCCAGGGGATGACAGGATTGGCAGCAGCGATCCCGGGGATGGCAGCAGTGGAGAGCCCAGGGGACATGACGTCAGTGGCGGTGAGCCTGGGAATGAAAAGGTCAGAGATGGCAGTGAGCACAAGGTCGGAGGCAGTGGTGCAGTTAGCACTGGTGGTGGTGCAGTTGGCACCAGCATCAGCAGATGGGCACATGCAGCTTCAGCATTGTTTTTCCTGGCCTGGTCTCCTGTTGGGGAGAAAGGCGAGTGAGTGAGGGCCCGGTTGTGCTGGTAGCCAGGCAGGAGGTGGCCTCCATGTGGGGGCATCTACGGCACATACCAGAAAGCTTGAATTTCTGGCCTGGTCTCCCATGGGGAGATAGGTGAGTGAGCTAGGGCCCGGTGGCACGTGCCGCCAGGTGGGAGTGACATACACATGGAGGGCATCTAGGGAGTCCATCCTATTATTTTGGGCAGGAGGATGACCAGAGAGAGGCCTGGTGGCTGGGGTGCCAAGGAGAACTACAGGGCATGAGCTGAAATCACTTATTGGCTGGTGAGCTAGTGACATGAGCTGAAATCATTAGCTGGCTATCACTGGCCAGCAAAGGGCTAACCCCTCCCTTTCAGAGCTGATATCACTGAGCACACAGCAGAGGCACAAGAAGGGCTGACAATGCCACCTGAAAAAGGGGCACAACCTGGCAGGCCCATCACACGGGACCAGGCCTGTAGAACCCCAAGATCCTGGATGGCACTTGCCCCAAAGTAGAAAGGCAGCGCTTGCCACAAAGGGCATTTCAGGGCCAGTAGGCAACACTGGCATGTCCATCCAAGAGTTCCTGGGGGACACCGATATACCTACCCTGGAGGAGTTAACCCAAGTGGTTACCCTGATAGCTGAGCAAGTAGTCTAGTTGAAAGTGAAAGGGGCCAATGGTTGAGGTGCTGCGGCACTGTCTCAGTCCTCTGATGGGAGCACCAGTGCTAGATCTCACTCATCAAGGAGGAGTATCGAGGCTGCGGCTCAATCAGCGCGAATGGCAGGGAGGCAGAGGAGACACCATTCACCTTCACATAGTGATATCAGCGTTGTCTCCTCAGCTTGCTCCTCCTCCACCGAACATGAATAGAGGGAGATTGAGAGGAGTGCAAGGAAGGCGAGCAAGTGAGGAAAAAGGAAAAGCATTCCAGACATAGGAGAAGGAGGGACTCAGACAGCGAGTGATCATCAGGTGAGTCATCCAAGGAGGATATTGACTGGTCTGGGCAGGGCCAGTTTAAGGAACTTTGGGGCCCCCTGCAACGCTTTATTTTGGGGGGCCCATATGTTTATCTCAGGTCAATGTAACCTAACCTATTCACCATACAGGATGTTCAGATTACAGTAGGACCCCTGTATCCATGGATTCATTATCCATGGGACACAAAACAGCACACCTACCATAGAGTCTTCCTAGAAAATGTGTCCTCCCTAGCCATTTTCCAGGCCCTCCAATGCAACTCTATGGTATTTTAAACCAGCAGTCCCATTATTTTCAATGGCCCTCACTAATATTCATGGTTTTCAGAATCCACGCCCCCCCCCCCGAACCAATCCCCTGTGAATAAGAGGGGCCTACTGTATTACTTAATTTGCCACCAATAATTTAGTTTAAAAACTATATTATAGGCACTAACATAATATTTTTTGTTTATTAGCAATTAATTTAATGGTGTAGGTTTCCTCAAAGAAAAGAAAGAGTGGACTACAAGCTGAACATGAGTTAGCAGTGTGATGCAGCAGCAAAAAATGCCAATGCAATTCTAGGCTGCATTAATAGGAGTAGTGTCTAGATCAAGGGAAATAATAGTATCACTCCATTCTGCTTTGGTCAGACCTTACCTGGAATACTGTTTCCAGTTCTGGGCACAACAATTCAAGAAACATACTGAGAAGGATGGTGGGAGGTCTGGAAGCCATTACGCCCTATGAGGAACAGCTTAGGGAACTGGGCATGCTTAGCCTGGAGAAAAGAAGGTTGAGAGGTGACGTGATAGCCATGTTTAAATATTTGAAGGGATGTCATACTGAGGAAAGAGAAAGTTTGTTTTCTGCTGCTCCAGAGACTAGGACATGGAGCCATAGGTTCAAACTACAGGAAAAGAGATTCCACCTGAATATTAGGAAGAACCTCCTGACAGTAAGAGCTGTTCAGAAGTGGAATACACTGCTGCCTTGGAGTGTGGTGGAGTCTCCTTCTTTGGGTTTTTTTAAACATAGTTTGGATGGCCATCTGTCAGGAATGCTTGGATTGTGTATTCCTGCAGGGCAGAAGCTGATTGGATGGGATGGCTGTTGGGATCCCTTCCAGCCCTATGATTCTAGGCTGCATTCAGAGCCTGGGAAAGTTACTCTTGGATTACACCTCCCAGAATCCCCCTGCCAGCACCCTTCTCAAGGTCTGGTTGCATTGTTCCTTTTCTAGCATTCTCTAGCCTAGTGGTTCTTAACTTGGGGTCTGCAATGTCCTCACAGGGGGTCCACAAAGGCTTGAAGGCTGCTTGGCCCACCTCCTCCCTGTAGTGGAGCAGCCACATGACAGGAACCAAGGCAAAGGCTGGCTGGCTTGTCCTGCACATTGCCATTCAATCCACTCCAGCCACAAACTTGCAGGAAGAAGCAAGAGTGCCTCTGAGGGAAAGTTTAATGGATGGTGTAATTGTATTGTTGTTGTTGTTAGCTATTATTATTAGCTATTATTATTAGGGTTTTAAATCTTGAGTTAAGTCTTGGGGCAACTGAAGATATTTAAAGGGAGTCCCTGGTAAAGAAAAGGTTAAGAACCACTGCTCTAGGCCAATGCCTCTCACATAACACTAATGGGACACTGGTGTTTTAGTGACAACAATAAAACCATTGTTCCCAGTAATATTACTCCAAATTTTAATTTATATTCTTTATATTCTTCTGTTAAAAGAGCTAGTGTGTTGTAAAAGTTTTAGCATTGCACTATGACTATGGAGACCAGTGTCTGAATCCTTACTCAGCCATGAATACCCACTGGGTGACCTTGGGCAAGTCATACTCTCTCAGCCTCAAAGGAAGTCAAAGGCACACCCCCTTTGAACAAACCTTGCCAAGAAAACCCCATGGTAGGTTCGCCTTAGTCAGAAATGACTTGAAGGCACATAGGCAAACACACACAAATTCCTTTTGCAGGTTGAACTCAGTTGGCAGCAAGGGGAGGAAGCTGAAGAAGACCAAGGCGGAAAGGGAGGGAGGGAAGGGAGAGAAACCAGGATGTGTTACGAGCAGCTGGAAAGATGGGCTGGAAGGGGATCTATGTGGAAGGAAGAAAAGGGAAGAAAGAAAGAAAGAAAGAAGCCCTTTCTGAGGGAGAGACAACCCTCTAATTCCCTCTCTCTCTCTCTCTCTCTCACACACACACACACACACTTACCCCTCTCTGACATGCCTGACTTGCTTTCATTTTGCAGCAGCAAACTCCCTCCAGCTTCTGCCACGGAGGGCTGCTGCTTCTTTCTCTTTCTCTTTCTAGTCTTTGAAACACTGTGTGTTTTTTTTTTAAGCCAGCAGGAGGTTTTTGGAGGAGGAGGGTAGAAGGGGGCTACAAAGCAGTGGCTCCTCCCGGCTGTTTCCTGGCTATATCCTTTGTCAGATAAGGAGGTCAGCAGGGGGCCCCCCTTGACCTTGGGGCCCCGTGCCAATGCTGATTTGGCAGACTGGTTAAACTGGCGCTGGGTCTGGGTCTTGGCAGGTAGGGGCTTTAGTCCCAGAACTTCCTCCTTGTCTAAAGGGTGTGGTTGTTAAAAACGTTAAAAAAAAAAAAGATCCAAAAGTGAGATATATAATTATACAAGGAACTATGGGTAAAGAACAATTTATGCTGGTCAATCTGTATGCCCCAAATGAAGGTCAGATAGAATTTTATGAAGACGTTATTAAAGCAGCAAATGAAATATGTGAGGGATTTATAATTATGGCAGGATATTTTAATATGGTGATGGATATGCAGAAAGATAAATCCAACCCTACTGAGGAGGAAAAGAAAAAGTATGAAACAGGTTTAAGCAAAATTATAAATAGAAATAGGTTTTGAGATGTGTGGAGAGAATGGAAAGGTGAAGTAGAGATATATTTATTATTCACCTATACATAAAACTAACTCCAGAATTGATTATCTTTTTATATCAAAAAAATTGGTCCCACAAATAGTAAATACAGAAATAGCAGTTATAAATGTACAGATCATGCTTCAGTTATTATAGATATTAAAACTATAAAAGATTATAAATAAGTGAAGATATGGAGATTAGATACAAAAATATTCAGTCATAAAAATATTGTGGGAAAAATAGAGGCAGAATTAAAAGAAATATGGGAAATAAATAGAGTAGGACAAAGCACTCAAGCATTATTGTGGGATTCAATGAAAGCTGTAGCAAGGGGAGTATTTATTATGGAAGCACATACATTATGGAAAAAACAGGGAAAAAATAAGAGAAAATTAGAAGAGTAAATTAAAGTTTTAGAAAAAGAATATTTTAGAAATAGGGATAAACAACTCCATGCACTAAAACAAGCAAAGAGAAAAGAATTAGAATAGGAAGATATAGGACTTTTTCGGACAATGTAAAAATAACGGAAGCAGCGTCGCCAGGTTGCGATGCTGCAGCGCTAGAGGGCGTCAGTTTCATACGACGCTCCTTCCCAGCGGTACTGTTGCAGTACCGCCGGGATATTTGAACGTGATATTTTTGCTTTCTACCATCATATTTTACTCACGATCAGCATTTTTAGCCTGTTTTTATCCTGTGATTTCACCTTTATTTTGTATCCCCTTTTTACCTGTGCTGGTCTATGACCGTAATAAAGATTCTTCTTCTTCTTCTGTTATTCATGAAAAAAAGAATTTTTTGATTCTACGTAGACTCGGAGAAATAAAGAGGCTACACACAGAATATGGGTGAATAAAAATGGGATCTTTATTTATCACCCTACCTATTTAAATTCCCTTTGAATCTTCAGCGGGGGGAGGCAATGTAGTGAGGGAGCAGTTGGGGCGGATCGTCCCTTCTGAACTCATGCCCCGAGCTTCCCCGGGCGAACACCTGAGCCCTGTTGAGTAACCCCAGAATGTAGGGTTGCTCTCGAGCCAGCTCGTGTCTGGAAGGTCAACCCGAAAGTCCCTCACCCAATCCATACAGATTAAGGTGAGGGGTTTATCCTTCAGGCCAGCCCCAAGGTAGGTCTCCTTCTGTTCTCCCAGATCATACAATCTAAGGAGACCCTTCCAGAGACCGTCCCTTCACCGAAATCGGTGCCATAGGTGAACACCATAATCTACACCTCCCCTTTCCCGCTCCACTGGGTGATAATTTACCTAATTAGGCGTCACCCAGCCAATTTTCCCATTGTGCTGCTTTCCTAGTATGGGGTAGGCAACCCCCCCCATAAATAGGGGGGAATTCCTACCCGGCTCTGAAGCAACCATTATCACACTATTCCAGCGGTGGGAGGGTGGGAGCCGATTGAAAGAGAGGCAGAAGAGAGGGGCAGGAGGCCTTTTATAATCTCCAGCCCCCGCCCTCTCTTTGAATCGCAGGAACTTGCTGGCGATGTCACATTAGGGCCTGCTTCCTCCTCCACTGCGCCCAAAGGAGGCTCCCTGGCCGTAGGCTCCGCAGGACGGCTGGTGGAGCCTGATTGTACACAGAGTCAGACAAATAAAGAGGCCACACACAGAATATGGGTGAATAAAAATGGGATCTTTATTTATCACCCTACCTATTTAAATTCCCTTTGAATCTTCAGTGGGGGGAGGCAATGTAGTGAAGGGAGCAGCTGGGGTGGATCGTCCCTTCTGGGCTTATGCCCCCAGCTTCCCCGGGTGAACACCTGTTGAGTAACCCAAGAAAGTGAGGTTGCTCTCGAGCCGGCTCGTGTCTGGAAGGTCAACCCGAAAGTCCCTCACCCAATGCATATAGATTAAAGTGAGGGGTTTATCCTTCAGGCCAGCCCCAAGGTAGGTCTCCTTCTGTCCTCCCAGATCGTACAATCTAAGGAGACCCTTCCAGAGACCGTCCCTTTAACCAAAATTGGTGCCATAGGTGAAGACCATAATCTACGCCTCCCCCTTTCCCGCCATTGATAAGGGGCAAGTGTTCACTTTGTCCCTTACTCCCCCACAATTTCGACCAAAAGGTCCCTCAACCCCCGCTGAAGATCACCCAAGAATATTAAGTTACCCTTGTCTGAGAGGTGAACTCTGTCGGCTCTGTAGAGCTCGGGCCTCTCAAACACTATTTGGGGGTACACCAGGTAATGACCCCCCACAGTAGGCAGGAACTTCGCCATTTGCCTACTAACTTTCCTTCTGGCCCTGTCAATTAAGTGTGGGTTCCCCTCCCCACGCCACAGCTATCTAGGTAAAATGGCAGAACACATGATGGTGACCGCCGGCCACCTGGACCTGATCAGCTCCAAATCATGCGATGCCTGTATTACCAATGCCTTGCCTTTTAGTAGGCCCAGAACATTCCCACCAAGGTGGATAACCAGCACATCAGGGGGAGGCCCCCCTCGCTCATAAAACAGCAGTGACATGAGGCTGTGCCAATGCAGTCCCCTCCTCCCCAACTACTCAATCGCCCCCATGTCTCCCAGGCTGAGGTGAGGTCCAAAGTAACTCAGCCGGGCCTGTCGGGCCTCCCAATAGACCATACTGTGGCCGCAAATCAGAACCCGGCATCTCACCATCTGTGGTCTAAGACCCAGAAGAAAAACGGGAAAGAGAGCAAGTTAGTAAGTTAGAGGACGAATGTACCTCCGGTAGGAGGCCAACCTCCAGCACCCGATGTGCTGGATTGCTGCTGCGGACATGCTCATTGCTACTGCCGTGGAGGCGGCACCTATACGGAAGGAATGCATCCCAAACTTGAATCCCTTCAGCCCTAGTTGTTCCAACACCTTTGATGTAACCGTCCAGAACTGGTACCTAATAAGGGGGGAAGAATCTGCATGAACAAACAATGCACCTAGACGCCCCCCTCTAACCCGAAGATAATCCTGTAAAGCAAGGACAGGACATATTGTTTTATCACTACAGCATCTAAGTGTTGATGTCTTACCCTTCCCTACTTGATCAGTCTTAGAAAAACGTAATGTAAATCTAACTTCCTGTTCTGTAACTCTAACATCTCTGTATTCCAAGGTCCTTCCTGTAGTGTCGGATTTAGACCCCACTACTAGCTCACTCACCCGCAGCGCCCCAAAGAATGCTAGCAAAGATGCTGCATGGAAAAGTAATGCCTCATAAGGCGAGGAACAGATCCCCACCCATGCCTGGTGCAGGCCTCTCAGTATGTTGGGAGACAAAGGAGCTCTAACATCTTGCCTCCTGCCCCTCTCTCATGTCCAACCTTCCAAAGCCTTACGGATGCGAAAATCGCCAGTATTATCCATGGCCCCTTGTGCCCTGAGCCAAAATGCTAACGCAGCCAATCGGCTCCTAATTGACTACGGGGATAACCGTTTTTTATAGAGATAAACACAAAAGTGTAAAAGGTGTGTTATAGGTACATTCACTCCTTGTTGTAACCCCCTTTGTTCCCTAAACTGATAAAATTCTCTAACAGCTCTGGCATATCCTTTCTTTGTACTAACAGCCACTGACATATCTAGGACCCTCCAAATCTCAGACTCCCAATCCTCCACAGGCCCTCCGGCATCCTGTCACCCTCGGGTTCCGCATCTGGTGCCAATTCTGAGAAGCGCTCAATCTGCATGTGGGAGAGAGCGTCAGCAATCTCATTGTTAACGCCCACCACATGCATATGCGACAAACAAGATGTTATTTTTGAGGCAATGTAATGTGAAAAGCCTAACCAGACGCATGACCCGTGGTGATCTGGAAGTAAGGGTATTTATCACCTGGACAGTTGCGGCATTGTCGCACCAAAAGTGCACAGACGAGTTAGCCAACGCCTTAGCCCAGATGACAACAGCCACTAAGATCAGGAAAAACTCCAAGAATGTGAGATCCAACACGATGTCCGTCCCAATCCAACTAGGGGGCCACCTGCTAGCGCACCACCTACCACTAAAGTATATCCCAAACCTGATGGAACCTGCAGCATCAGACGCAATTTGCAAAGCGTCCTTCAGTCTCCTCTCTTCACACCAGAATGAGATGCCATTAAATTGATTCAAGAATTATTGTCAAACTTGCAAATCTGACCGTATCTCTCGGGTAACCCTGGCCATGTGATAAGACCGCTGAATCCCTTTAATGGCATCACACAAACAGCGGAGAAAAGCCCTACCAGGAGCGACCACCTTGCAGGCAAAGTTTAAGTGCCCAGTTAGAACCTGGGATCTGGTGGCGGTGCCAGCAGCAACACCACAAAATGAGGTGAGCCAGGGGGATGGGGTGGGGGGGTGCTTGGCATTCACGCCAGTAAAGTTGGAGGCCATGTGTCCCCTCTTGGCAGCATACCCCAGGAGGCAGGCTGCAGTTTACCTGGCGGAGGGTTTTGAATTTGTGTTCCGCATCCCTTTTCAGGGCCTGAGAGAGGCCTCCCCCTCAGGCAACCTGAAATCAGCGGCGCAGCTGCCTGAGGTGTTGGCACGCAAGATTGGGAAGGAGCTCGAGGCAGGGCGCATAGTGGGCCCCTTCAAACAGCAGCCAATGCCCAACTTGTGCATTTCTCCATTGGGGTGGTACCCAAAAAGACACCAGGGGAGTACCGTCTCATACACCTTCTCTCCTACCCAAAAGGGTCATCGGTCAATGATGCTATACCACCCGATCTGTGCATGGTGAGGTACGTGTCATTGGACCATGTGGTAAGCCTTCTGTAGACTTGTGGGCAGGGTGCACTCATGGCAAAATGTGACATACAATCAGCTTTCAGGTTGTTGCTGGTTCATCCAGATGACCACTGCCTCCTGGGATTCAAGTTCCAGGATAAGTGGTACTACGATATGGCCCTGCCCATGGTTTACTCCATCAGCTGTGCAGCCTTTGAGACGTTCAGCACATACCTTGTGCTGCAGCACAGGACGGGTCCCCCTTTCGTCACGCACTACTTTGATGATTTCTTGATGATGGGCCCTGACAGGGGGGAAAAGTGGGTTTCTACTGTCTTCCTTCCAGGAGCTGGCAGCTGAGCTCGGGGTCCCATTGGCACCTGATAAGACAGTGGGCCCAGCAATATCCCTGGTGTACTTGGGCATACAGCTGGATTCTGTGGAAGGAATCTCGACCCTGCCTGATGACAAGATTGCTGGCCTGTGGGAGTTACAGGCTGTCCTAATGAAAGAAAACCCTTGAAGGAAGTGCAGTTATTACTGGGGCATCTGAACTTCGCATGCAGGGTAGTTGTCCCGGGGAGGGCCTTCTGTGTTTGCATCGCACGGCTCACTGGGGTGGTCAAGTCTCAGCATCACCACATTCACCTGACAAAAGGGGTAAAAGAGGACATGAGGGTATGGCTCACTTATCTGGAATGCTACAATGGGGTCACTGCATGGCAGGTGCGACTGGAGCCAGGTGGTGGTTTGCAGGTCCATTCAGATGCAGCAGGTAGTCTGGGTTTTGGGGTTTACAAGATGGCCATTGGTGTGCACAGCCTTGGCCAAAAAAATGGGTGGACACTGGGCTGTCCAGGGACCTCACATTCCTTGATTTTTTTCCCATTTTGGTGGCCATCATTCTGTGGGGTAAGGAATTCACGGACAAGAAGGTTTGCTTCTGGTGTGACAATCAGGCAGTGGTTAGGATCATCAACAGGCAGTCCTCCAGGTCAGAGAGGGTCATGAGGCTGGTGCACAGGTTTGTGTTGGCCTGCTTGGAGGCCAACATCAGCTTCCATGCTCAGCACATTCCAGGTGTGGATAATGAAATCACAGATGCCTTGTCTCAATTTCAGGACTACCAGTTCTGTTCGCTTGCCCCGAATGCAGACAAGACAGCAGCCCCATTCCCAGCAGACCTTTGGAACCTTGGGAGCGAACCGTGATCCAGGGTGTGGCAGACTCACTGGCACCTTCCACACAAGCCAACTATAAAAGAGTGGCAGCCCAGTTCCTGGCCTTCAGACAGCAGCATGGTTACAGGACGTCTTGGCCAGCATCTGAGAGGGAGGTATTACCTTACCTTGCTACTTTGAAGGACAGAGGCCTGACTTCAAGGACCATCACAGGTCAGGCATCCAGCATTTCCTTATTCAGCAAAGCGGCAGGGCATGGGGACCCCTTTGACACCTTCATGGTAAGAAAAGTGATGGAAGGCTGGTGGAGGGTGGCACCAAGGGCACCCAATTCAAGGCAGCCTGTGTCGTACGTGATGCTGGCGCAGTTGGTTGGCTATCTGCCATCCATATGCCATATGAGGTATGAGGCACTACTGTTTGACACAGTGTACACGGCTGCTTTCTTTGGGGCCCTGAGAGTAGGGGAGGTGATATGTTCCTCCAAGTCAGGGCCCTACAGATGGCAGGGCCCTACAGATGGCCGATGTGACTATAGGCTACAAGGAATTAACGTTGCGCATCAGGTGCTTGAAGTCAGACCAGCACAGCCGAGGGCCAACCCTGCAGTTGAGGAGGGTCGAGGGCTACAGCCCATGCCCAGTAGCAAGTATGCAGGACTTTGGGAAGGCACAGGGCACAGGGCAGGCCCCTGTTCCGGCACATAGATGGGGTCCTTCTCACCAGGTTCCAGTTTGTAAGTGTGCTGAAGATGTTGATTTGTCGGATGAGGCTGCCAGCAGAAGATTTTGGCAGCCACTCCTTCTGAGTAGGGACAGCTACAATGGTAGCAGAAGCCGGCCTGTCAACAGAATTCATCATGAGATTAGGGCGATGGCATTCCAGGGCCTATGCAGCATACATATGGCCAGGCAGGATGCTGCCAGCGCAACCAGGGCCTTCAGCCAAACAGTAGGCCTGCCTATTGATGAGGGATAATGGTTGGTGGAAGGTGGTTCCCATGGGGTATGCCTTAGTGGCATATGTAATGGGTTGTGATAAGGTATCGAGGTCCAGGGGTCTCCGTTACGTTCAAGTTCAACTCCAAGTTCAACTCCAAGCTCAAGTTCAAGGGAGACCCCGCCCTGCATTTGCTAACAAAACTTGTTTCTAGGGGGGAGAGAGTGTCATGTGGATGGCCCAGCCAGTGACTCTCTCCTCCAGGGGAGACGGGATGGACCAACTCTCAGCCAGGGTCCACGTGGATGGGCAATGATGAGAACACGACCCATACATAGCCGTCAACCATTTAGCTTGCAAGTTGCGGCCAATTTTAATGCCAATAATGTATTTTCTCCAACAATGTACAGTTGTCCCTCCACATTCACGGGGGTTAGGTTCTTGTGACCCCTGCAAATGTGGAAAAACCGCGAATAACAGATGCTGCTCCCGTGCCCCCCCAGAGGGAGGGAGGCAGCGGGAGGGTGTCTGGCCATCCTGGCTGGCCCCTCCACGGCCTTTCTGAGGGGACTCCAGGCCTTAGAAGCCCCGGAGCCTGCTGAGAAAGGCCGGGGAAGGCAGCGTGTGGGTGGGGAGGAGGCTACGCTGCCTCTCTCTGGCCTTCCAAAGTTGGCTACAGGGCTGCCTCTCCCCAGCCTTTCTCCCCCACCCGCCCTTCCCAAAGTGGCTGCAGGGGCTTCAGAAGCCCCCGCTGCCACTCTCCCACACCCCCCACCCTTCCCAAAGTGTCTACGGGGGCTTTTGAAGCCCCCGCCGCCACTCTCCCTCACCCCCCTGCCCTTCCCAAAGTGGCATAGGGGGTCCCTACTGCCTTGGGAAGGGACTGGGGTGGAGTGAGGGAGGCTTTCCATCCCCCCTTTCCCAAGGTAGCGAAGGGATTCCCGAGAACACCTTCACTGCCTTGGGAAGGGACGGAGTGGAGAGGGGGGGTAGGTGGCTTTCCGCGTATAATCAAAACCGCAAATGTGAAAGTCGCGAATGTGGAGGGGGGACTGTATTTACTCTACATTTACTAACCTGTACCTAACCATGTATTCTGAAGATGTAAGCAATATATAATCAAAGAAAATGTGTGTATGTGTGTTATTTCAGGAGGGTGGAGGGGCTGTATGGTCTGGGTCCACAAAATTGTAACAATACTATTGGAAAGGAGGATAAGGAATTAATGGAACAGTCTATAATGGAAGAAGAAATAGAGGGAATTATTAACAAATTGAAACTGGGGAAAGTCCTAGGGGAGGATGGTTTGGGATCTGAATATTATAAAACATTTTTAAAAAATATTAATACCTAGAATGAAGGAATTATATAACAATATTTTAAAAGGAAATGAGATCCCACCATCATGGAAACAATCTATGATTATATTAATTTCAAAACCAGATAAGGATCTAACAGATCCTGGATCATATAGACCAACATCATTAATAAATCAAGATTCAAAAATATTTTCAGCCATATTGGCAAAAAGGATGAATATATTTATGCATAAATATATGCAAAAAGATCAATGTGAATTTATAGTAGGAATGCAGATGGCTAACTTAACTGGAAGAGTAATAAACATAATAGATATAATTAGAAGGGAGAAAATCAAAGCAGGGCTTATAGCCAAGGATATATTCAAAGCCTTTGATTGTGTAGAATGGCCGACATTGAAAAATATAATAAAAATTCTTGGATTTGGAGAAAAATTTAGGGGCATAATTTACCAACTATATGCAAAAACCACAGCAATAGTAATTGTTAATGATTGTAAGACAGAACAAATAAACCTAACTAGGGGAACACAATAAGGTTGTCCACTCTCTCCAATATTATTTGCTATGGTGATAGAAATATCAGCTAATGTAATTAGAGGGGGCGATAGTATTAAGGAGATAGAAAATATTGAAAAGATTAAGCTGAACATGTTCTCAGATAATACTTTAATAATGATACAAGATCCATTAGAAAAAAATGCAAGAGAGAAACATTTGGAAGAATTTGAAAAAACTACAGATTTGCAAATAAACTGGAATAAATCAGAAATGATTATATTTAACTATACAAATGCAGAACAAAAAATATGAAGCGTAAAAAAGTATATTAAAATAAAGAAGCAAATAAAATATTTAGGAATAAATATTGTAACAGAATTAGAGAAGTTAAAAGATTTTTTTTTTTACCATTTTAAGGAAAGATATGGAGAAAAAAATAGAGAATTATGGGAAAATTAAATTGTCATTGTTTGGAAGATTAGCGCTTATAAAAATGAAAATTTTACCAAAAATATTTTTTTCTTTAGAATAACTACCTATTAAAATACCAGAGATGGAATTTAAAAAATTTCAAAATATGATAAATAGTTATTGTAATGGAAGTAAAAGATCAAGAATTAATAAAAATAGATGGTATAAAAAATCCCAAAAGGAGGTATAGATTTACCTAATTGGAAGCTATACAATGTAGCAAATCAATAGATAGATATAACACTATTGATACTGCACATATTTACAATGCCACCACATATGAATATATGTCCCCAATTCTTGACATCCCCTCTAACACTTGACATCCCCTCTAACACTACAACACTATTGATAGTGTTGTAGAATTAAAAGAAATTGAGTGATTGGAAACAAATAAACAAGAAATAGATTTAAAATTAAGAAATATATATTTTTTGTAAACCTGGAAAGAAATTTAGGGAAAGAGTGCAGTCTGTCTCTTTAAAAAAATATATTAGATATTTGGATCAAATATAAAAAGATATTGCCTTTGGGAATATCTCCATTAACTCCAGTAACATTGCTGGAGGGTTTTCCAGCAAATTTAAGAAATGAATTGGTAATAAAGCTGGGAGGACAAGAAAAAAATAAGATTGAAGGAATGGTTGGAAGAAATGAAAAATAATTATTATTTGGAAAAAGCATTAAGAGAACAAGGAATTACATGGTTCAAATTAACACAGTTAGAGCAATGGACAAAAAAATGGTTAAAGGGGGTGGTTGTAGAGAATATACAAAATTTGAAGAATTAATTTCCAAGTGAAAACTACTATAAAAGGTATTACAAATAAAATTTGTAAAATATTATTGGAAAATGAAGATTTGCAAGATTATCTTAAAGATTTATGGGAAATGGATGTAGCAATTGTAATAGATGGATGTAGGTGGGAGAAAATATAGAATATGCATATTATCAGTATTATCAGTAAGAATAAAAGAAAATGATTATGAGATAGTATGGAGATGGTATCTAACACCAGTAAGATTGAACCAAATAGATAAAAAGTATTCAGCAAAGTGTTAGAGGGGATGTCAAGAATTGGGGACATATATTCATATGTGGTGGCATTGTAAATATGTGCAGTTTTTGGCAAATGGTAATGAAAGAGATAAATGAGATCATGGAGATAAATATACCCTTATGCCCTGAAATAGTGTTACTATCATATTATGATAAAATACAAGAGTCCCAAGCTATTAAGGAATTATTAATAAATTTGTTGACAGTAGCAAGGTTAATAATAGCAAGGAAATAGAAAACACAATGCAATTATCAATTATGGGATATATCTATAAATGAGAAATTAACAAACAGTATTAAAGAAAAAAAGGGAATGCTCAATAAGAAAGATTTTTGAGAGAAATGGAGCAAGTTTTTAGAATTTGTATTAATAAAGGGAAAAGGGAACAAACCTGCATTGGAAACAATGAAACTCTGCAAAGAGGGATGAATGCAAGGTTGAGGTCCCTGGGTGGAGGGAATCACTTATATGTTAATAAAGCATAATTGTTGTATTGGCTGTATTTATAATTAGTATGTTTTAAAACTTATTAAAAATAAAAAAAATAAACTTGAGTGATTAATACTGTTTCAATTCTGATACTATATGGTTTTTGGAAGGGTATGGGGAGTGGTGTGGGAGGGTATTTGCAACTTTGAAGTGGTAAACCTTTGAGATACATACACACACACACAGAGACAACCGTGCAAAGTCTCAACTTACATTAACTAAAAGGAATGGAAAGAATATATGAGAATATTTGAAATTTCTGTTTTGGGGGGTGGGAGGTCAAAAACATGGTTTTCTTCCCAACAAACAGCACTTTCTGTGCTGGAAACAGCATTTCTTTTGCACCAAACTATTATTTCTATTCAGGAAATGCTGTTACTACAGAGAAGATGCTGTTTTCTGCCTCAAAATACCATGTGTGAATTTTGTTTAGAATAAGTCTCAAATTGCACAGAACTTGAAGACTTTCTCACAGCAGGAAGAAAATTACTGAAATTACTCATTGTTTCCTTCAAAAATGAAATTACCAAAGAATTACATGCCTATTGAATAAGGAGCATCTTGAATTGCACAAGGATTTGAAATTATTTTATATATTAATTTATTTCAAATATTTGTTTCTCATTCTGTTTTAATAATTCCAAGAAGTATTGAATTGTATACAGAAAGCAAATGAAAAGGCAAAGGGGACAACATAACACCCTGTGCATGGGAGCTGAAGCTGTTGGCGAATTTCAGGAGTTTTATCCATGATAGAATACTTAATGCTGTGCATTTTGGCTGAAGAACAGAAATACTTTTCTTGCAATTTGTCTGAGGTGAAGCTGCTTTGTGCACCAGATTGATTAGTCTGTTAGGGACTATTATTGACTACTGAGGTTAATCAGCATCTGGGCACAATTTGATTTTGTTACCAGACCTCAGGGCAATGAAAACAAATCATTGCTCTGTAAACTGGATTTAAAATGAAAAGGCTGAAAATCATTATGTAAATTTAACAGTGAGTGCAAAGACCAGCCCAGGCCTCTGACTTAGTGAAACGGAGTAACAGAATGCAGTGGTCCAATCACAGGACCAGAAGGAAAGGGAATTAACATTCTTGTGACATGGGAAATAATATAGATAAGCCTGTTTCTGAAGGTCCAGAAAGCATTCAAACAAATATCCATAAAATTCAGTTAACAATGAGAGAAGTCCATGAGATGGAACAATCTGATCTGTAATTATTGTAAATCTCCTGAACCATTCACACATTCTCTCTCAGTTGATGGACACACACATACAATATTTTCATTTAAATGAATGCACTGCTGAGCAGCCAAAACATCCCTATAGCAATATATCCTCTTGCATCCTCATCTTGCATTGACCTAATGCCAGGGCTATCATTTAGAGATGGTGAGGATTATTCCCATCCCACCTCCTATATCCACATTTCAGATCACATGCAGTTAGTCTGCTATCATTTAGAGATGGTTAGGATTATTCCCATCCCACTTCCTATATCCACATTTCAGATCACATGCAGTTATTCCTCAGAAGCACATTGGAGTCAAAAAATTAGTAACCAGTGTTTCTCGTTGGGTTTAGTCATCTTTCAGTGAGATAAGCCATAAAGAATGATGCTTAAGTAGGGATTGGATAGTCCAAATTTCAAAGAAATTAATCTGCTTTGAATCTACTGGACTTATGTGCAAAACATATTTTGGATGCTCGTGGCTAAAATGACAGCTATTTGTTTTAGTCTGATAGACTTATCTAAGATGCTGAGCCCTGTCCTCAAAATACATTCAGCACTCTGGTTACTGACTTAAAGTTCAGAATGAAAGCTGGAGCAGTTTTAATGTCTCACTGACATGGGAGACACCAGCCTCTACTGGCTCTTGTGATACCTCATGAAATATTATTATTATTATTATTATTATTATTATTGTTATAGGGAAAAAATACAATTAAAAATTAGAAGAGATGAGCAACATGGGATAGCAACTAACCAAAACTGACTATTACAGCAAACTACTCTTACAAATTTTCAGGGCATTATTGAATAAGGATGAAAGTCATCAAATGTTAAACTAAAAAGTTTCTAATTCACATTAAGTACATCTTTCAAAAAAACCCACAATGATTCAAAGTTGGTAATGTTTGAGACAAACTATTAACATAGTTTAACAACAAAGCCATTTTCCCCACAAATTATCTGCCAGAGGTCTTCATGTTCATTGTCATTTTTTCCCATTGTATTCATGTTCATTGTCATTTTTTCCCCATTAATTAAGTTTTCCACAAATGATTCTACCATTTGTCTACCTGATTTCCAGTTTTGGGCTATTTCTAATCTTGTATTAACCAGAAGGGAGTAAATTAGTTCTTTATATTATATCATGAGGTTCTTCTACTTCTACATCATCTCAAAAACTAGTTGCCCCCCCCAAAAAAGGGGGGATACAACATGGAGCTTATATTACCTGTATAATGCCTGGTAGCAAAGAGAGTGATGGCATACTTTTATTCTCAAGGAAACTGTAATACGGAAAAAAATTCCCCTCCAATTTATGGATTCCATAGAGCATAAATATCTGAAAAGCAAATATTAAGGTGTAGCTAGACTGATTAAAAAGACCATAAAGTCCCAGATTGTGTTCCTCTTCTTTCCAATTAAAATTTGGGGGCTTACTGCACTCCAAAGAAAACTGCAGTTCAGCAGGAATGTTCTGTCTTCTGTGCTGCCTTACTGCATGATATTGTAGTTCTTTGGTTCCGGTCCCATGGGAGACAGAGGTAATACTGCATCTTTTTGCTAATCAGAAAAAAACCATTAGGAAAAAGACACAGTTTTACCTTGGTCTCCCATGGGACTGAAATGAAAGAAAAGAAGAACAATGACATCATGGAAGATGGAACCTTCCTGCTGCTCTGACACTTTTCTTCAGAATGTGGTAAGCCCTCTGGAGATCGATATATGATTTGTTTATCCCAGATTATTTTCTGTTTGTGTCTGATATGATCAAAGACGTTTTATACCAGCTCCTCCGGTATTTTAACCATGTATAAAATCAGAAACACAACCTGGGACTTTTTGATCAGTCTTGAAGCACCCATACCTGCAAGTACCTTTCTGGAGTGTCCATTTCCTGCTATCCTTACTTGCTAACACTTGCAAATTATAAACAGGGCAAAGCTGCCTTAGTTTAATTTTGCCTTCATTGTCTAGATTAAGTAAAAAGAACCAAATTCATTTTGTGTAACTTGTTAAAATTCTTTTACACCTCTCCCCTTTTAAAGTAAGCAACCTAAATTGAATTGGTGAGAGAAATGCAACATTTTTGCTTCAGCTAGAGATACAGAGAAAAGTCTGACAAGTCTGACAAGATCAAGCCTATTCAAGTCCATGTGGATGTCTTTTTGGTGACATCAGTGAGGGCTCTTGGCTAAAGATAATGAAAGAAATCACCTAGTTCATGTGAAAACTGCCCTCAACTATGGTCAAGGTAAACTTATTCTCCCACAACCTTCCACCTCACACTAGGAAAGAAGAAAGAAGAGCCATTTCATCTTCTTTCACTGACTGGCACATTCAAATCCATCTCCTTGTGAACTATCTTAAGTCATTATCTGACTCTGTTTTCATTTTCATTGCTAATCCCCGTAAAAAGAAGGAGTAACCAAGCTTTTATGAATTTAAGGAGTCTTCAGTCTAGAACTGAGGTGAGAATCAGGTGAAACTCCAGATGCTGTTGGAACATAAGTCCCAGCAGACATAGCCAGCACAGTGAATGGTAATACATTCTTGAACTTGTAGTCTAGCAACACCTGGAGGTTGCATGGTCCTCACCTTTGTTCTAGAAAGACCCTTATACATACTCATGGTTGCCATATTCCAGTTCCTCAAATGTTTATATATACTTTTCATATTCTAATTTCACAAATTACTCAAATTTGCATTCTGCTTCTGCAAATTAGGCACATTAATTGTTGACCTTTTTTCTTCTACTCTTCTGAGAGGAGTAGCAGAGGGTAGTGCTTGAAGTGCTGGAAGTGAAGCAGGGAAACCAGAGTTCAAATCTCTGCTCGGTCATAGAATTTACCCTGAGACTTTATTCCATCACTACTTTTCAGCAACCTACCTTATGGTTTTGTTGTGGGGGATTAATAGGAACTTTGTATGCTAATGCCAATTAAGGTAATGAGAAATGTTTATGCTTTTTAGGTTTCTGTTTCCTCTCACCTCACTCATTATATCCTCCCAGTCCAACCATGTATACAAACATCTGCCAACTGAGACAACACACCATTGGATCTAACAAAGTGGGCTGCGGTCCACAAAACCTTATGTGATGCCACACCACACCTCTCCCTTGCATTTTTCCTCACTTTGTGCCTACCCCCTTGCTCCTTGCCACTGCACCTCTCACCTCTTCCTTCCTTTATACTACCTCTCTCACCCAACTGCTATCTTTCTGTTCTCTGTCATGTCACACCTGGTGCTCTTACTATGTACTTGTCCCTAGTTCTTCACCACTTGCACCATTGACTTCCCCTTCCCTTCTATGCTCTCCCTCATCTCATTTTTTGCTCTTGCAATGTATCTCTCTTTTACTTCTTTCACTCCATCACTGGCACTGATCACTCTCACTTTCTACTACTGCCTCCTTCACCTCATCTTGTACCTGAAAGTCAGAGGCCAACCTGTTTCTTGTAAAACAATTGAACAGAAAGGCAATTACACATTTTGCCTCAAATATTGGCTTCTACAAGGGCCAACAAAAGAAAACTTGGAATTCAAGCCATATGATTGTCCAAATGGGCAAAAGGCAGTATGCCTTGGAGCTGCCTAAAATATGGTGAAATCAGAGGTATGGCAGCCCTATGCTTGCTGCTTCTCTCAACCACTCTGCCGCACCTTCTCAGCAACCATAAGGAGAGGTCACTTTTTACATTAAGACCTTCCCCACTGTATTAATTGACCGAGAAGCAAATTAGAAAGAACCCTTTTCTCTCTGTCTCTGATCCTTTCTCTCTTCCTTACAGTTAGTATTTATTTTTTCCCTGTATGTTTCCAGTTTCTCCTGATTTATGATTGAAATTCATTTTAATTCTGTTTTAAATAGGGATGCCATTCTTTGCTCAATTTGTTTTTAAAAGAAGCAGTGAGTGATTTTATCAATTTTCTTTCCACACTCAGAAAGTTTTCAAAAACTGTGCAGTTTTCAAAGACTATTCATAATTTGGGATGTATTCTGTGCACAATTTACATGTGGCATTTTTGTACATAAAACAGCATTTTCTGTGCAAGATATAGAATTTTCAGTTCAGGAAACAGAATATGGAGAAATGTTTTCTTTTCTGATTTTTTTTTTATTTGCAAAAACACCCTACATACAGAACAAATCTAATACAAACATGTAATATAAAATAAAAGTAAAAATAAATACCATTGTTGGAGGAAATGTTGTAGAGCAGCCATAGCATCACTCAATGATAATTTTTATTTTAGCCAAAGATATTGTCCCAAATTTGTTCATGAGAAGCTGGAGCTAGGATCCTCATTTTTATTCATATGACAAAAATAAACCTATTTTTTTCTTAACATTATTCACTTCTGTTTCATTTCTTAAGTTTCAAACTCTTTATGTTAATATCTCATATGCAGCTACTCTATGTCCCATATCTTTGTATACCATGTAGACAACTCCAGGGAGTTGCCAGTTTTCCACTGGCATGCTATAACTTGTCTGGCTGCTAACAGCAAGAAAGAAATAAGGTCTTTATATTGTATATGGGTGCTTGGGCCTGAGAAAACATTCAGTAATGCAAGGTCTGGGGACTGTTGTTTATTTTGGTTTGTTATCCCACATATTTCTTGAAAGACCTTTCTCTAATATGCTGAAAACACTGAACTAGTCCACTGCATATGGAAATAAGACCCATTTAATTAACATCCTCTCCAGCACTTGGGAGAACTCTTTTTAGAGATATATGATAATTTTGATGGTCTTAAATGCCATCAGTATGGAATTATGTACATAGTTTCTTTTTATTGTGCTGAGAGGGATCTTAAGGGTTTTGATGTCCATATGTGATTCCAATCATTTTCTTCTATCAGGTGACACAAGTCCTGTTCCCATATTTGTTTTAAAACTTTCATTAGTTTTATCTATCAGTAGAATTCAACAGTTTGTATATACTAGATACAAGACTTGTAATTTACCAATAATTCAAATGAGGTAAGTACAGATGTAGCTTGATTAATTATTTCTTTTTTACTTAAAAAAATGCAAGATTTGAAGAAGACTGTATTTGGACTCTTTCTTGGATTTGTTGCCTTATGAGACTTTCGTTACAGGAAAAGAAATCTGACAGTCTATATAGCCAACCTCTTCCTAGCCCCTAAACTGATCCTTTTTATTATCATGATAGAGTAAATGGTAAATGATTATTGGTATTAAGGGTATTGAAGTGTGGTATCAATTTTCCTCACTAACTTTTCCATATTGTTATCTTGTTGATAGTGTTTCAATTTTGCTTGAGCAAGAAAGATTTTAAATCCAGATCCTCTTTTAATTCAGTCTGGACCCATAGTTTCTCATAGCCTTTGTGGACATTTTCTGTGCAGAAAATGCTGTCATTAGGGTACTTATTCTGTACAAAATTCTCACAGGTTTTTTTGTTTTGTTTTCATAGAATCATAGAATCATAGAATTGCAGAGTTGGAAGAGACCACGAGGGCCATCCAGTCCAACCCCCTGCCATGCAGGAAATCACGATCAAAGCATCCCCGACAGATGGCCATCCAGCCTCTGTTTAAAGACCTCCAAGGAAGGAGACCCCACCACACTCCGAGGGAGTGCGTTCCACTGCCGAACAGCTCTTACTGTCAAAAAGTTCCTCCTCATGTTGAGGTGGAATCTCTGTTCCTGGAGCTTGCACCCATTGCTCCGTGTTCCAGTCTCTGGAGCAGCAGAAAACAAGCCTGCTCCATCCTCAGCGTGACATCCCTTCAAATACTTAAACAGGGCTATCATATCGCCTCTTAACTGTCTTTTTTCCAGGCTAAACATGTTGTTTTGTTTTGTTCTGCTTTGGTTGGCTTGGGGTTGTTTGTTTTGTGCACTGAAAACAGCATTTTCTGTTCACAAACCCACATTTTCTGCAGAGAAAATAACATTTCTGTGCAGAAGTATTATTTTCTGTTTGTATAATTTTTGCTCAGAGTCAGAACCAGATTATGAAGATTCTCATCAGTCCAGGATTTTCTTTGGCAGGGTTTTCCAGAACCCAAGAAGCATAGTTTTTCTACCATTTTTACAATATTTTAGAATATTCTTTACAACCCTATTCTGTAATTGCTTTCAAGAATCATGTCTATGGCCTCTATCATCCTTAGTTCTTAGGTGTCAGATGTTCCACTACCACCATAATTTAATGCTGAAAAATCAGCATGGACACTCTCCATTTGCATGCATGTAAATCACCCACATTGATATTGTTAGAGCATATTTCATAACATCACTGTAGAAACAAAATAGCAGTCTTCTTTACAACACAGTAAAACACATCACAGTGTTTTTACCTGTGGAACCTAACAGCAGTTTGCTGGGGAGGGGGAATGAGATTTGCACTGTGGACTTGGTGAAGAGTAAAAGGCTTAAATCCTCTCCCACATTCCCTACCACAGCCCCAGACAGAATCCCACATTCCTATAATTGCTTTTAGAAGAAGAAGAAGAAATCAGATGAATCAATATCAGTCTCTAGTAGAAGCATGATGTCCAGAAAAACAACGATGGTCTATATAACTCTGGCCCTTAGAGTATCTGATATCAATGAAAAGTATATCAGCTCAAGATAATCCTCTACAGGGATTTTGGTATTTCCAAATATGCCAGCAGTGCTATTTTTCTTTGGGTAAATTGGATTTCACATTAGGAAGGGATTTCTTTTAAAATGTTTGGAGCATTCAGAATGCAACATGAAGTCTAGAATCCTGTCCCCAGTCTACACACTTCTTCTCATCTCTTATTGAGCATCAGCAATGTCAACCCATGGTTTATGATTTTATTTTAGTAGTTAAAGGACCACATTTGTTTGTTGTATATCAGATGCTGTGGCAGTTTGATCAAATTCAGGGATAGCTGGGTAGTTCTGTACAGGCAGAGATTCAGCAATAGCTTTTTCTACTCTGAAAGGATTCCCCTTGTGTATCCACTTACCAGAGAAAAACTGTGGCATGAAGTCAATGAGAATTAATTGTAGTTGAAGAAGGAAACTTCAAAATCCCTCTGCCTTGAATTGTTTGAATACTTGCAAAACCCAAGAATTTCCCCCCAAGACAAATACCTGTTGCCTTCAGCTACAGAGAATTAAAGAGGGGTGAGGAGAAATACAGATGATCTTATACCTTCATTTTTTTCCACTGCTGAACAACTTTTTTCTAAAAAAAAAAAGAATAGCTTAAATAAAATTATATTTTATTTTAAAAAGTAGCCTAGAAAATAGCTATCGAGGCATCTCAAAATAATTTTTTTGAAAAAAGCATCACAATCCCATAAAATAATAAAAAGAAAATTAAGTTCTCCATGCTATTACCATATGCTAAGAACATGTTTTTGTAATTTATCTGCTATACATTTCTTAGAGATTTTAAAAACCAGAAAAGAGCTGAGGCTCTTCTGCAAGGAAGGGTTTGAATATGGACTTCCCTATGGTTCAGATGTTCTGCTAAATAAGAACTGCATCATCAAGTTGGGTTGCATGCATAATAGTTGCCATACAACAGTGTTGTACTTCATTTTTATGAGTTCCATTCTTTCTAGCCAATGCAAGAAGAAAATGGTAATTGCCACCTACATCTTCAGTAAATCTCTTCATGTTTGTTGGTATAGCTCTTCCTATTTGAAAATAGCCATTGGTCCCCAGATCTGCTGCTGCTGGGTGGCAGTGTGGGGCCATGGCCAACAAGATAGAGAGGATTAATTGTTCTGTTCAGGCAACAGACTGATCCTCTCTAGCATGGAGAGATACATCCAAATGCACATTACATGGAAAATAAATCTGGTCAGAGTACATCTGTATTTTGATTATTATTAGGTTTCTCTACATATTTGTGATCCTACCTAATAACTGAATAATATTTTGGTAGTGGAAATCAACCAAACTGAAATATTTCACATGCCTGTGTTTCAAGAAAGGAAGGGGAACTCACCTCTGTGCATAGCAGAGGCAGCTTTTTTTAAAAAAAAATCTAACTGCATTTGATGAATTGAGAGACATAAGGGGAATGTCAAGCTCTATGGACTTTTTCAGATGATCCTTACAGTGCAAGAATTGGGCGGGAGAGCTTCGTAGCTGCAGCGTGGCAGGGGGTCCATTTCGGACGCCGTCCCTGCGGTGAAATCGTCCGTGTCTCTTCCATTTAGGATTAGAGCCTGCCGCACCATATTCAGCCAGATTTTATTCATGGAGGTTGTCCAAAATGGACCCCCTGCCACGCTGCAGCTACAAAGCTCTCCCGCTCGATCCTTGCGCTGCAAGGATTGTCTGAAAATGTCCTATGACAATGTCCATTAGAGAGGAGATTGGGATGCTGAAGGACAATTAATATTCACAACAATTGGAGGAGCATGAAGCAGAAGCAGAAGCAGAAGCAGAAGAAGAAGAAGAAGAAGAAGAAGAAGAAATGAACCATTGTAAGACTTGGATGTGTTGGAACAGGGGAAGGAAAATGAATATTGCCAGAGGAGGGGAAGGAAAATTAAGAAAAAGATGCAGTGTGGGACTGCATAACCTCAAAATCAGATGAAAGGTTCAGTAAACAGGTGAATGAAGATCAGGCTACTACTACTGAGAATGTTGAAAGTGTAAGCACAAGCTTGCACCCCACTTCCAAGGAACCCCACTCTTGGAATGTTAGCATTGGCTACAGGCCTCAGAAACTGGCCAAGTTTGGTTCATTAATGTGGCAGTTTACAAAGGGAAAAAGACAGGATGGTCTCAGAAAAGGTCATTTATGTTTTTCCCTGGAAAGCTTAAGACCTGGAGCTGTAGGGCCAAAAGAAGACACATTCCACATAAATCGGAAGGTAATGGATGGAGAAACCCTTTGTATTTGCTGATTGTGAAATTTCCTCTCCTCAACTCCCAACCTAAAGAAGCTCCTCAAAGCTGTTAAAATCCAATCACTGGACATTAAGAAACACATTTAGTATCTTTCTCACCATTTGTCAAGACCAGGAACCTCACTGTGCAATCCATCATGAAGGCTCATGGAATTCATTGTTTCAACCCATGAAGCAACCAATTCCCTCAGGTATATTTGGAGGTAGAAATAGCACCCCCAAAATATACCTCATTTGTGCACAGTCAGTAATAGGGGGAAGCTCTGTTACTCTGTGTTAACCAACCCAGCGCACAGTTCCATTTCTAGGGGCCCCTATATCCTTCTGTGTGGCCACCCAGTTTCCTCCATCTATTCTGCCAGAATGACTACAGGACAGATCTGTATCACCCCAACAACATCCTCTTGCTATATCCCCTATCCCAAGTTTTCCTACTGCTTTTCCTATATCCTTGTGTGAATGCTTTTTCTGGGTGAATGTGTGTGTGTCTGGTGTTATTTTTGAACTTTTTAATAAAAACCATACTTAATTTTATATGTATGTATTCCATCCGGATTATTACCAGTAGACATAGGTTTCAAAGTCCCCTTGTTACCCCCTTTTGCATAGCTAAATTCGAGTTGCTGCTAATTTCCCCAACATATTAGAAACTCAATATTTTCTTGGAATTTTCCAAGGAGCATTTTGGGTAACAGGTTAATGGTGGAGCAATGCGGGCAAACCCCTCTCCCCTTGACTCGTGAAGTCAACACACAAAGTTTTGGGGTGCAGGATGTAGGGAAACCTCTGGAGTGAATACACTATGAGTTATGCATGAAAAGTTTTTGAATGAGTGAAAATTGAGTGTCTGAGCCACAGGGCTACTGAGGGTGGGAATCCTTTCCCCATTTCTATCTTGGTCATGCTTGGCAGCCACACCTAGCTACCATGTTCATTGTGAACCAAGCTAGACAGCAAGGGCTGAACAGTGACTGTACCTGGGAGTCTCTGCCATGGTTTGGGACTATTGTGGTGTGGGATGCAAAGTGATACACAAACTATACACATCCAACATGTTAGGCACATGGAAAGTTGTTAGGAAAGGCGGACCGTGATTCGCCATATTTTAGGTCCTTATAGAGTAGCTCCCTGAGGAGAAGAGTTTGTTTGTTTTAGCTTAGGGTTTAAAACTTTTCCTGGGTCTCAGGAAGGTACCCCTGGCCCCCAAAAAGTATTTCTGACTGGACCTAGTATGAACCTTTAGCCCTCTTTCCCTTTTTTGTTTGGTCAGACGAAAAGCAAGTTCCTTTGAGATCGTGTTCCCTCTTTGCCACTCTGCCAGTGGGTCAGGAGCAGAGGTTTCCCCAAAAGGACTTAGTTAGTCTCCCTGTTCCTAGGTCCAACAGGTTACCTGGCACGTGAAAGCTTGCCTTTGCCAGGAATTTTAGGTTCTTTTGGGTGCAAAAGTTTCAGCTTAAGCCATGGGAAATCTTGCATTTTGCATGGGAATTTCGGCTTAGCCAAGGGAAACTGCTCCTCACCCAACTAGATTTGTGGAAACGTTTTGGGCTCTAAAGCCAAAGGGAAACGTGTCTACACTTTGCCCATTTTGTGGGGACGCCTTGTTTAAAGAGACAAGGGGCATCTCCGCGCTTAGCTTGCCCATTTGTGGGAGTGTTTCAAAGGAACACTTTCACGATTGTTTGCTAGAGTTCCAGCCTGGTATGCCAGTGACTAGAACTTTAGCTCTTTTGTGCTTAGAACAAGTGTAACCCAGCGAGGGTGTGTCTAAAAAGATACCTTCACAATCTAAAAGTTAGTTGTGCCCTGTGCAGGAGTGCTTGTCAGTAAAAAGCACTTTTGCATTGAAAAAGATGAGTGAAACTTTGAAAATAGTGAGATCTAGTAAGCAAGCCACTTCTCATGTTTGTCAACCTTGAAACTACTTTAGTGTGTTAGAAATTTAGTGGGAGTGCATGTGTTAAAGCACTGACTCACTTTGGAGAAATTCATCATAATTGGGTCACCTTGAGGCCATCCAAACTGACCCCAAATTGGAAAATTGACCTGAAAAATTTAGTGATTTGGCAAAATGTTAGAAGATAGCCCAAAACTGAATGAACTTGAGAAATGGATTGCATGTCAGGGAAACAAGGATCCTTTAATACCCCCAACCCACTTAGCACTCTTTGTGAGGCATTTGTCATGCAGTGCAAAGCAAAAACACTTTTTGGTCCCTCTAAAGACGCATTAGCAGTGTGTGGACTATGGATGGCATTAAGAGAAGCTATAGGCTCCCTTTTAGAATTAAGATGGGAAATTGAACAAAAAGACAAAGAGTTGCATCAGCTGAGAGCCCAAAATAGCACTCTGTTAGCTGACAAGGTAGCTTTTTCAACCTCTGCCCTGGAAGCAAGAACCAGGCTAGACAATGTGACTTCTAAATTAGAGAATGCCCAATGTGAGATAGCTAGGCTGGAGGAAGAGTGTGCAAAAGCAAAGCATGCTGCGTAGTACTTAGCCAGTCAGACCAAAGCAAATTATGAAACAGTGAACCATGAGGGGTGTGCTAGGAAAATTGCTGAGCTGAATGAGAAGCTTAATATAAAGGAAGCCATAATTTCAACTGTATGCCCTGAGACTCTTCCCACTCTTCCCAGGCATGCTTTAGAAGAGCCTCTGCCAGTGGAAGCAGTGCGAACCAGCCCCTTTAACCCAGATTGGGAAGAGCCCATGCAGCTTCACCCAATTAGGACTAAAATTACCATGAAGATAGGCACTCATGGAGGCCATGATGCTTCTGAAACAACAGAGGAGAGAGTTCCTTGGTCTGCCACAGAAGCCAAAGCAGTTGCAGAGCAATTAGGCCCCCTGACCAAAGAGACAGGCATTGTGTGGATGAATGCAGTCACCCACACACATCCCACTGCAAATGGACAGGATCTCACCCAGTTGGCTAGGCTGTGCATATCTGCAACAGATTCGCCAACCTTAGAATCTGCAGTAGCTGCTAGAAATTTGGCTACTCTCAACAGGTTTGTTTGGATATGAGAAATTGTTAAAATTCTCTGGCCAGGTCAGACAGCTAGTGTCCTTTATATTGTAAAGAGGCAGTTACCTGGGGAAAATCCTGAAGCTTTTGTGGCTAGGAAAAAGCTCCTAGCCATTTTAGCTCAAAAGGTAGATTTTGTGGATGGCACCAATGACTATGATTTCAATGATGGAGAATTAAAGGAGCTCCTTTATGGAGGTCTGAATGCCCAAACTAAAATGGCTTTAGGACCCCTAGATCTAAGTCGCACCTCATGGGATAGATTGTGGGATAATTTAAAAACAGTTTCAGATCTGCTCAGAGAAGCAGGAGCCCTTAAAATCCCCAGAATTTCCCCAGAAAGGAGGCAAATTCTATGAACCAATTCAGCAAGTCCCTTATAGTAACCATGGACCTCACACCCAATATCGCAAATTTGTTGACCAAAATGGTCAACAAAGGGCGAACGGGAACAATTTGAATAATTTAGGAAATGGAAATGGCCAAGGTTGGCGTAACCAGAGGGGAAATGTGCTTCCCAATGCTGTTCCCACCCAGACCCCAGAAAACCAGATAGCTCCTGAACATAGGCAGAGTGCAAACACTGGCAATTCACAGTTTGCGCCCCCTGCAGGATTTGATAACAGAAGAAATCAGGCCAGTGAGGAGTGTCGCCAAGTTTGGGAAATGTTAAGGAGAACTGATGTAGACATGGGCCAGTTTCATATGCGTCCCACTTCTGAGTTAATTGCAGCATTGTTTAAATTACAGTGCCAAGCTAGTGTTACCCTAGGACCTCAGCCTGTGAACACCCTGAGTGTTGGAGACTCATGTTAGGGGTGCCACAATCCATTGCAACCCCACTTGAGCATGCCTTAGTGAGGAAGCCTATGGCAGAGGCAGACATAGAGACTGAAAGGGCAGGAGTTCCCACCAAAACTACCCCCAAATCCAGGAAAAGGTTCTTAAAATGGCTAGTGAGACTCCCAGAACCTGAGATTCAGGAGAGGGGGAGACAAGAAGCCCTCAACCTCTTGCGTTCATTTGTTAGCCCTGAGAAACAGGAGGAGCCCAAGCAACCAATGTTGGCTGTGGAATCTCAAGATCATCTAGTCCAACCCACAATGCAAGAATGAGTAGATGAATCTTGTGAGCATGTTAGGAACTGCTATGATGAAACAAGCCAAGTCACAGCCTTCAGTAATTTGCATAAGGTTGAGACAGTGGCACCCTTAGTTGAAGTTGAGACAGTGGCACCTTTAGGTGAGGTTGAGACAGTGGCACCTTTACACAAGTTAGTTGAAACTGAGACAGTGGCACCTTTACCTAAGGCAGTTGAGGCTGAGATGGTGTCCCTCCTGACTTTGGACAAGGGAACCCAAACCCTTGGTCAAAATGTGCCAGAACTCCCCAGAGGAAACTTTCTGGACTACAATTCCAATGAGGCTGTAGCTTCTCTAGTCTCTCTGATAGCAGCAGCCACATGCAGTTCAGTTTTAACTACTTTCCTGAGGGTAATGACTTAAGTGCCAAATGCCACTTGGGTGAAGTGTTGCATGTTGTCTCCAGATCTTTTGCCCCCATGAGCTTTCCCCATTTTGAAAGTGCGGCAGAAACCCCAGAGGTTCCAGAGAACCCTGTGCAAACAAAGGCAGAGAGGTGTAATTTCCTCCCTGCCATTCTCTGGAAGAGATTGGAATGCAAAGGCAGACCACCAAATCAGATTCCCCTAGTCTTTCAGAGAAAATTTGAGGTTGAGAGAGTGTTACTGCCCCTATCTGTGATGACTTGGCTGATCTCCCTAGACTGGAGAGATGCAAACATTTTTGAGAGGTGGCATCCTCCATGAGATAAGTCTCTCATTGAATGTAGTTTTGTTTCCTTTTGTAGCAGGTAAGTGAATCCACTCATATGTAAATAGTTTTATGCTTTTCTTTTGAGTCTTTTCTTCTTATAATGCAAATGGGTATGTGGACACCCTGGGCTCTCAGAGGAGCTGAGGTAATTCAGTTTTAACCACATTGCCGATATGACATGCCACTCTGTTTTTGAATTGGGAAAACATTTTTTTTCCTTTGGTCAAATTGTTTGGGGTGGAGATAAATGAACTTAAGGCATCTCAATTCCAATAACTCATGGTAACATACTTGGGTTTATTTTTTGTGTATCTGTGTAGACTTATTTGCTTAGGTTTTAGACTTTTTTTTTTTTTTTGCATTTCACATAATTCTGTTAGGAACTCTTCCCACTCAGTAAGCAATCTCTGTTGGGAAAAGAGAACCTCACAGTTTTCAGGAGTTGCTCTATTTTCTATTTGAAAACTTGTTTGACCAGATTGTCAATTACTCCTTTTGTCTGCTTTTTGGGAACCACAATACAGTAGCCTTGGCCATTCTCTTTGCTTATTGTTGTTGCTATTATTGTTTTTAACTAAGTGCCCAGTATGCTTTGGTGTTTTGTATAATAATTTGTCTAAGTTGTTCTCAAAAATAGGAATACCAGACAGAAGACTGAGCCTGACAGACTGCAGCCTGAGACTTGTATTTGCTTTCCTGATGTTCTCTCTCTGCAGCAAGGGGGGTGGAGAACCCTGAGAAGACCAGCTGTGGCTGCCAATTCCAGCCTCCTGAAAAAGCCACCCCACTGCTGTTTGTCCTTGTTTGTTTGTTTTTGTTTCCTTTCCCCTCTCCCTCTTTTACTGCCCATACAAAAGCCTTAAAATTCCCCACTACCAGTCCATGCTTTCTCTCCCTTTTATTTCTGTCTTTTTGTACTCTACTAATTTTGGGGTTTTGCTAAAAAGAAGAACCACATCTAAAGATGGAAAGGAAGAGCATAGCTGATGTCAGAGATTTTGGTGTGTGCCATGGCTAGCTGAAGCCTCACTGCTGTGTGTGTGTGGGGGGGGGGTGACTAGAAAATAAAATTGATGCCAACATCTCTGGAAACAAGGTGGGGAGGCACAAAGATTGTCACAAAGCCTGGTCTAGATACATGGGTTTTTTTTCCTTGCCTTTTTGTCTCTTTCTATCTTCTTCTGCCTTTCTTAAATTGCTGTTTCTGAGATGCCTTGAAGATACCAAGGGGAGGGGGAGAAGAAAAGAAAACCTTCCTCTTTGCAAACATCCCTGTTCCTGCTGTTTGCCAACAAATCTCATCATGCCAACAAATATGAACTGATCTACCTGCATTGGTATTTGTCTAAACTGCCCATATTCTTTCCAACCCTGAACTCTACCGTGTTCCAGAAGATTATGTACCCCTTTAAGGAAAAAACTTGTGTTTTGTGCTATTTCAGTGGTATGAGGGGGAGTACACTGGCTGCTCTTCTTTACCTCACCCACTGCATTTTGTGTCTATTTTGTGTTTATTGTTTGTTCATTGCAACTCTTGCTTATTACCACTCCATTGCCATTATTATTATTCAATGCCCACATTGCTATAAGTTGTTTTTATCTCTCTCTTTCTCTTTCTTGCTTTCTCCATAAGTCAAGTTGCTTAGATTTTGGTTAGAATTGTTCTAACTTTTAGAACTCATTGACCAATTGCAAAGTTAAAATTTTGTATTGACAAACCTCTATGCCAATCTCTGCCATTTGCCTGCAATAAGTTCAAAATGGTTCTGTATTGCTTACATGCCAATGCAACCAGCTCAGGCTGCTGGATATATATATTGCTCCAAGTTCACATCTCATTGCCAATATATATAAATTGTATGTGATTGTATTTTTCCAAATTGATCTTATTTTCTGTCACTGTTCTTTTCCTAAACACATGTTATATTTTGTGGGAGGTTTTGATAGCAACCACATTTAGAATATAGTGTAGTTAGTTTCTGTCTCTATCTCACCTAGACACCTGTCCTGTCACAAGGTTAGGAACATTTAAATTGGCTTTGCACACATTTAACAGCATGAGAGCAGCGTGGCCCTTTCCCTCTCACCCTAAGATGCAGAGCAGACAAATGGAGTTTCGCATCCATTATGTGTCCAAAACCAAAATTCTTTCTGTGCAAGAATTTGGTTTTGGAGTGGGGAATTGTAAGCACAAGCTTGCACCCCACTTCCAAGGAACCCCACTCTTGGAATGTTAGCATTGGCTACAGGCCTCAGAAACTGGCCAAGTTTGGTTCATTAATGTGGCATTTTACAAAGGGAAAAAAACAGGATGGTCTCAGAAAAGATCATTTATGTTTTCCCCTGGAAAGTTTAAGACCTGGGGCTGTAAGGCAAAAAGAAGACACATTCCACATAAATGGGAAGGTAATGGATGGATAAATCCTTTGTATTTGCTGATTGTGAAATTTCCACTCCTCAACTCCCAACCTAAAGAAGCTGCTCAAAGCTGTTAAAATCCAATCACTGGACATTAAGAAACACATTTAGCATCTTTCTCACCATTTGTCAAGACCAGGAAACTCATTGTGCAATCCATGAAGGCTCATGGAATTCATTGTTTCAACCCATGAAGCAACCAATTCCCTCAGGTGTATTTGGAGGCATAAATAGCACCCCTAAAATATGCCTCATTTGTGCACAGTCAGTAATAGGGGGAAGCTCTGTTACTCTGTGTAGCCAACCCAGCGCACAGTTCCATTTATAGGGGCCCCTATATCCTTCTGTGTGGCCACCCAGTTTCCTCCATCCACTCTGCCAGAATGACTACAGGACAGATCTGTATCACCCCAACAACATCCTCTTGCTATCCCCTATCCCAGGTTTTCCTAATGCTTTTCCTATAGCCTTGTGTGAATGCTTTTTCTGGGTGAATGTATGTGTGTGTCTGTGTGTGTAGTGTTAATTTTTGAACTCTTTAATAAAAACCATACTTAATTTTACATGTATGTATTCCATCCAGAGGTATGAAAATTATGACTGAGGACTTTATCAGATGCAGCAAAAATTGTGTGATTATGACATCATGGAAACGCAAATGGGTCCCGCTATTGCACAACGTTGTCATCCTTGCATGGTCAAGATGTGCTTCAGCTGCAAATAAGGTTTCACTTTTCATTGATGGGACAAGCTGTCAATAGTTCTCAAAATTGCTTTTTCATGACATTGAAGAGTGTGTGAAACAATGTCCTGCTGTAACTGTGAGATTACTGCATGAATGATTACTGCTCTTTCCTCCCTCCCCATTCCCAGTGAGAAAACCTCTGGGTGTGAATGTGAAAACTATCCACAAGATGCTCTTTTTATGAACTGTCCCGATTTGTTTGAACATTTTTAGGTTTGTTTAAGTGTTTGTGTGTTCATTTACTTTGTACATTCAGGGGGTATTATATGCTAAAACTGAGGCTCTCTGGTCTTGGAATCCCACATTAGCTCCCCTGTAGAGGTAACCCCAAGTAGCCTCACTCCAGGGTACCCCTTACAGGCCAAAATTGCTGCCACCTCCCAATGAAGTCTTTCTAGCCAGCCCATTGGGAGACTGGACCCCAGGAGAACTAACTGCCACTGTGAACCAACCAACTCTTCCCTCCTATCCCCAGAGAGACAGAGAATAGTAGTGAAACCAAGAGATATAGACACATGCAGTATCAGTGTACAGGAAGATTAAGAAAACTATTTATTCAAGCAAGTTCAGTTAGATAATCTCCAATGAGGTAAGCTTCTCCCATATGTCAAGCATCCTTACAGTTACAGAAATAGCAAGATATTACAGGTGAAGCATTTAGTTATTCTAAATTACATTAAATTATTAAATTTAGCTACATCCAACCAAAGCGGAGAAATTAAAAGAATTCCTTAACACAACCTAAACAGGCCCTAAAAATCCTACTCACTGCTTTGCAGTCTCTTTCTTCAGATGTTATCAGGGAGAGCTGGGAGCTAAGCCAGGCGCTTGCTCTACCAGCCACTTTCCAGCCTTTGGCTCTTCCAGGCTGAAATATAGAGATACTCCTTTTGTTTTTGTTCAAGGCCACATGGTCTCAGTCTGGCAAAATGGCTTCACACAAAAACAGTTATATCTTAGTTAGAGTTCCCAAGTCTAGAGCTGTGATTGGCCATTTCTGGTCAGGTGATGTGATGTCATTGATGATATCATCTCATTAGCTTCTGTGGAGGTGGTGTTTTAGACCCTCCATTCCATTAACCCTTTTCTTACCTGATGCCATGTTGGCAAGTCAATACTGTTTACACATAAAGGGAATTGTAGTTCTCTGGCAGAATGGTGGGAGTTGCAATCAACCTCAAGGCAGCATGATGGGAACTCCATCATGACAGGGGTTTTGGGAGCTTTTAAGCGTGCTCGTGTTTTCTCATGAGAACTGCCAAAATCTTGCCCATGCTAAATCATAAAAGTAGAATCCTGTTCTGAAAGTGCTAGTGGTGGTTGTGTGATAATTCTGTGTTGGTTGTATCACATGTAATAATGCCACTATGTTTCCACTTTCCTCAATTGCAGTGTTTTTATCTACTAGTCTGATATAGTCCTGTGAGTGCTGAAGCTGTGATGAAAATAATTAGAGATGAGAATGGGGGGAAATATCAGCAATTTATCATGGAATAGGTGGAGACCAACATGGGGAGAGTGAGATGGAAAAGCATATGTAAAGTTTGTATTGTTAAATGTGAGACACTTGCCTCCAGTTGTATTCTTCCAATTTTGGGGGGAAACCATGTGTCAGAATTAAGGCATGACTTAGATTATTATGGGTTTGAAAGGTTTAATTAAATGGCTTTGATGTTGGGTTGGTTTCTTTATTACCTGAGTTTTGAAGATGATTAACAAATGTATTTTATGGTTAGAATTTAAAGGAGAAAAGGATTTTTGATGTAGCAAAATATATGAATTTTTATGTTGGGGTTATGTTATGGGAAAAACTGGAATTACATAATGGGGATGATGGATGCAAATCATAGAATATTTATTAGAGTAATGGTATCAGAATAATAGATACTTGACATGTTAAATTGTTAATTTTAATGCCTAAATATAAAATTTTAGGATTATAAGAAATGGAAGAATGGAAGATGTTTTTTGTCCAAACAGAAGTAACTATTAGCATCAATTATTATTAATGGATAGATGCTGGAGGGCTAACCTTTTATTAACTTTCTGCAGGATAACCATTTAGTTTGGCAAATTATATTTTATAGGCACACTAATGGAACTGATAGATTCCAGGATGACTCTCATATCCAGGGGGACATATTACTGGATTTACCATGGAAATGCAAAACCATGAACAATAGCAAACCATATTGAAATGAACAACTTCTGGGCCAAGCATTCCATAGAGTCACACCGGAGGACCTATAGAGTCCTAGAGAGAATAACTCTCTAGGCATTTTCTAGGTCCTACAGCATGACTCCATGGTCAACTTCCAGCAGAAGCATACCATAGAATCACACTGGAGGACCTAGAAAATGTCTAGAGAGAACATTTTTTATGTAGGTAAGTGAAACTGCAGGTACCCATCCCACAGAGAAAGGATTTGTACTGTATAGAAAGAAGTGCATCTTGGTCTATTTAAATTGGAGGAAGCTTATTTAGGTTCAGCTGTGGAAAAGATTAGAAGTCACTTTTCCTCCCTTCTTTTCTCTCTTTTTTTTCCCTTTCTGTTCTTTTCTTCTCCCTCCCCCCCTCTCTATTTTTTATGTAGGATGTATGGGTTAATCTTTACTGTTGGCTTTGTGATTTGTTTGTATGCAGACTGTTTTCTTTAGTATACTTATATTCTGTATTAGATAATTCTAAAAAATTTTGTTAAAAAAACACTGATTCTTCCTTTCCCTTCATTTGAGCCACCTGATAAAACTATGTATGTGACAATACCATTTTACCAAGTTAATGGTAAATTAAAAAGTATATGATTCAAGAACTCATTGACATGAACATGTTAAAACTGAAGAAACACCATGAAGTGATCTTCTCAATGCCCACATGGTAAAATGGCTTTGTGAAAGGGTGTTTGCATAGTAAAAATGTTGGTAAAAATACCAGATGGAACTTGAAAAAGCAAAGGTATCAAATTATAAAGAAATGCTGAGCTTTGAATACACACAGTATACTAGACTTTTTATTTTTAGTATACTCTCAGAGTTAATAATGACATCCTCTTGAGCTGGGAAAACTTTATTTACTGCTTTACTATTAAAGAGAAGTCCAGATCAGAACAAGTGAGGCATACTCTAGGGAGAGTATTCAACTACTCATTTGTGTTTTTGACCTCTTGAAACCCAATACTTTTAAAGAACTGAAGCTATTACTCTGAAAAGCAGGGAATCCAGACAGAAAGACTAATGTCACTGTCACAGAAGGACATGTGACACTAGCAGGGGTCCAGGCAATGAAAAGCTTTAGAAAGCTCCAAATTTAATGGCAATGTTTGTAGCTTAGACTAGCTCTTTGTTGTTCTCTGTCCTCACAGCCCAAATGAGATGAGAAATGTGCAGAAAATACATAGAATCTGCAGAAAACAGATTAGGGAGGGGGAGGAATGTGCACAGAGCAGCCAGAAAGAGATCTATAGGGTTTACAAATAGTACTCTGTGGATTATGTGTAGATGAGTAAAACCTACTCACAGGTCCCTATGAAAATTTTAAAAATCATGAAATAGTTTCCCCCTTCCACCACTCCTTCAGGAAAATTTAGATATAAGTTGTATTGCTTTTAAAGATGATAAATGGCTTTTTTCCTTGGGTTTTTTCCCAGGCTGTGAGACTATGTTCTGGAAGATTCAGGTGAAATGTCAGAAATAAAACTCTTCCAGAACACAACCTCGCAGAAGATGCCAGCCAAAGATGCAGGCGAAACATCAGAAATAAACTCTTCCAGAACACGGCCTCGCTGCTCAGAAAAAAACCCAAGAAAAAATTATAGATCCTGGTCGTGAAACCTTCCACTTCACAATGATAAATGGCCTTTCAATATAAATATTTCCAGAGCAGCTCACCAAATCCAAGCAGGCTAAGGTGGAAGTCACCAAAATATTGATATCTCTAAGACTTTCCCTCATTGATGCATTGCAAGGTGAGACTCTATAGATTTTCCTTGGGTTTTTCCCAGGCTGTGAGGCTGTGTTCTGGAATAGTTTCTTTCTGACATTTCACCTGCATCTGTGGCTGGCATCTTCAGAGAATGGCTGGGTAGGAGTGTATGTGGAGCTTATATGCTATGAACCCCTGTAGGGTAGTGTATGTAAATTTGTGTAATTGAATGGTTAGTTTCTAGGTACAGAAATGTAAGGCTCGTTAGTGTCTGTTTGGCTAATGGTTGGTTGATGGGCCATTAACTGCTGGAACTCCCCCTGTCCCTGGGTGGAATTCCTTTGTAAGTGCTGAATTTTTATTCTATTTTTCTTCAAAACTGGGAACCAGATTTTGTTTACTTTTAAGGTTTCTTCTTTCCTGTTGAAGTTGTCCAGGTGTTTGTGGATTTCAAATGCTTCCCTATGCATTCTGACATGATAGTTCTTGGCCTGGTCCAGAATTTCTGTGTTTTTAAATAGCATTTTGTGTCCAGTTTGGTTTATAACATGTTCTGCTACAGCTGATTTTTCCGGCTGGCTCAGTCTGCAGTGTCTCTCATATTCTTTGATTTGTGTTTGAACACTGCGTTTAGTGGTCCCGATGTAAACTTTTCACAGCTGCATGGTATGCAGTAAACTCCTGTAGCTGTGAGAGGGTCTCTTTGCTTTTGCTGAGCATAGCATTTCTTGATGGAAAAAGAAAAGGAAGGAACACTGATATTCTTGGATGTCCTAGTCATCCGCAAACCAAACCAATGGTTAGGCCACAAGGTATACAGAAAACTCCCACACATGGACAGATACCTACACAAGAACTCCAATCATCACCCAGGACAAAAAAGAAGCACAATAAAGACATTGGTAGACTGTGCATCAAGGATCTGCGAACCCTACTACCTGGAGGATGAATTGAAGCACCTAAACTGGGCCTACAGGCTAATGGTTACTCCAGATAAGACATCACAAGAGCAGCCAGACCCAGAACAAACCACAGGAATGAAGAAGAAAAACAGACACCCAAAGGGAAGGTAGTTTTACCATACATCAAAGGAGTCACAGACAGAAAAGGGAAACTGATGAGGAAACAAAACCTCCAAACAATCTACAGACCAACTAAGAAAGTTCAAGAAATGCTACGCTCAGCAAAGGACAAAAGAGACCCTCTCACAGCTGCAGGAGTTTACCGCAAACCATGCAGCTGTGGACAAGTTTAGATCGGGACCACTAAACGCAGGGTTCAAAGACAAATCAAGGAACTGCAGACTGAGCCAGCTGGAAAAATCAGCTGTAGCAGAACATGTTATAAACCAAACTGGACACAAAATGCTATTTAAAAACACAGAAATTCTGGACCAGGCCAAGAACTATCATGTCAGAATGCATAGGGAAGCATTTGAAATCCACAAACACCTGGACAACTTCAACAGGAAAGAAGAAACCTTAAAAGTAAACAAAATCTTGCTCCCCATTTTGAAGAACAATAGAATAAAAACTCAGCACTTACAAAGGAATTCCACCCAGGGACAAGGGGAATCCTAGCAGATAATGGGCCATCAACCAACCATTAGCCAAACAGACACTAACGAGCCTTGCATTTCTATACCCAGAAACTAACCATTCAATTACACAAATTTACATACACTACCCTACAGGGGTTCATAGCATATAAGCTCCACATACACTCCTACCCAGCCATTCTCTGAAGATGCCAGCCACAGATGCAGGCAAAATGTCAGAAAGAAACTATTCCAGAACACAGCCTCACAGCCTGGAAAAAACCCAAGGAAAATCTATGGATGCCAGCTGTGAAAGCCTTCAACTTCACATTGAGATTCCATGGCTTGACAGACAAACAATGACTGCTTGAAGATCTTAGTGATTACTGAAAAATAGAAAGGATAGGAATAAAATATGGAAGAAGGGCAGGTCACTAAAGACAAAATTGGATGGGTAGCCCAGCATCGAAAGCTAGGGATGCAAAGAATATAGGCAATTTTTCATTCCCCGGTTGAAAAACAAATTTCCCATCAGTCAATAAAACACATTGAGAAGAATGTTTATCAAGAATTTTATGCAATTTTCTTTTGGTATTCAATGTGGGGTTTTGCACAAAGCCACCTGATTTATATGCAGAAAATGGCTTTACTATACAAGAAAAACGTTTCCTGCAAAGAAAACACAGTTACCTGCACAGGAAACCTGTTTTCTGCCCAAATATAAAGTGTGTGTGTGTGTATATGAAAACATATTTTTCTCCACACAATAATTCCTGTAGAACACTTCAGGATGTTCAAATATGCGGAGAGGAATATTTGTTTCCTCCCACTGTGGGGAGAAATTACTTTAATTATTTGACATCATACGTGAGCTTGAAATGGTTGAGGATTTACATTGCTAGTGTCAGTAAGGGTCCAGTTTATAATGAATTGTTGAAAAAACAAGGGATGCTGGTTTTCCAGTTAGGTTTGATAATGAAGATTTAAATTGTTTTTTAAGATTGTGAATTTTTTTTATTATTAGTTAGAAATTAGAGAGAAGAATTAAAATGTGTTTAACACTGTACAGCTAGAGATAACTTGGAAGTCTTTTTTAATGTGTTAATTCTTAATTGTTTCTTTTTGTTGTTACCTTGTTATATATCTTTTCTTTTATCTTTTTTCCTGTTTGCTAATTTTTTCTATGTTGTGTCAATTGTATTTATTATTCTTTTTTTCTTTTTGTTATCCTTTTTCTTTCTTATTCAACTAAAATTTAATAAAAGATATTTAACCAAAAAAAAAAAAAAAGATTGTGAAATGTTAATGGGTGACAAAGAGAAGGAGGACGCACTCAACTATTTTGCTTCAGACCTATCACAAAAGGGGTACTGTGAGCAATGGCACAAATACTGAGGGGCCAGGATTGCAGCCCAAGATCTTTGTCTACATGCAATGGTATACTGAGAGTGAGTGTGCATTTTTGCCCATTTGCAGCAACGCTATTTTGTCTCCATCATTTTTCACCTATTTGCTTCCATTCACATCTATTTGAATGTCTTAACATCTATATGAGTGTCCACATGCTCTGATAAAGGGCAATAGAGCAAAAACGTGTAGCTATGCAAATTGGATGGCCTCAGGTGCGAAAATGTGCATCTACACATATTTTCCAGGAAACTTAGGAGAAAACTGTGAATCCCTTTACTGTGGAGTTTGTGGAGTGTTTAGACCCCCTCTTTCCAAGTACCATGAATCTCATTGAAATCATGCTGGCATTAAAAGGTGAATGGCATTCTACAAACTAAAAGACTTTGCCAAGGAAGTCCTAGAACCTATCATTTGTAAGAAATCTTACAGAACCATTCAGGTGTCACAAGACTGAGAACAGGTATAGGTTTTCTCTATCTTAGAATCATAGAATCATAGAATTGTAGAGTTGGAAGAGACCATGAGGGCCATCCAGTCCAACCCCCCTGCCACGCAGGAAATCTTGACAAAGCATCCCCGACAGATGGCCATCCAGCCTCTGTTTAAAGACCTCCAAGGAAGGAGACCCCACCACGCTCCGAGGGAGTGTGTTCCACTGCCGAACAGCTCTTACTATCAAAAAGTTCCTCCTAATGTTGAGGTGGAATCTCTGTTCCTGGAGCTTGCATCCATTGCTCCATCTTCCAGTCTCAGGAGCAGTCTTTGGACATGCTCCAATTTGTCCATATCCTTTTTGAATTGTGGTGCCCAGAACTGAACACAGTATTCTAGGTGAGGTCTGACCAAGGCAGAATAGAGCAACACTATTACTTCCCTTGATCTGGACACTATACTTCTATTGATGCAGCCCAAAATTGCATTGGCCTTTTTAGCTGCCACATCACACTGTTGACTCATGTTCAACTTGTGGTCTACTAGGACTCCTAGATCCCTTTCACATGTAGTCTCATTCAGCCAGGTCTCCCCCATCCTGTATCTATGCATTTCGTTTTTCCGCCCTAAATGCAGTACTTTACATTTCTCTGTATTGAATTTCATTTTGTTAGCTTTGGCCCAGCTCTCCAGTCTATCCAGGTCATTCTGAATTTTGATCCTGTCCTCTAGGGTGTTAGCTACTCCTCCTAATTTGGTGTCATCTGCAAATTTGGTAAGTATGCCCCTCTTCAAAGAGGAGAGAAAAAAAGACAGATCCTGGGAACTACTGATTGATCAGTTTGATTCCAAAGAAGATGCTAGACCAAGGGCTCATCTACAAAAAAAATTAGACTGGCACCTTCCCTGCTACCTTTCTGCAGGCAGGTTAAAAAATTTTTCAAGCTGTCCTTTGAAGACTGATTGCTCAGGGAGACTGGACCTTGCAGAATAGTGCTGTACACTCTATCTGTTTTGTTTATTTTTCATTTTTAATAGTTATATTTTAACTGGTTTTAATTTTATGGATATTGTAATTATATTTTAAAGGTGTATGTTTGGTTTATTTATATCTATATTAGATAAAATATAGATAAAAAAGCCAAAATAACTAAACTGAGGATATTGTACTTTAGACACATCATGAAAGAAGATGACTCAGTGGAAAAGGCAGTAATGCTTGGTAAAGTGGAAAACAATAGGAAAAGAAGATTATATTACAGAGGTATTGACTCAATCAAGAAAGCCATGGCTCTGAGCTGTCATCAAATTAAGAGCTGGGATGTCTTCAGTATAATGAGGATGACCAGCATAGTTAAATGAAAAATAGGTAAGGTGTGATCATTGTAAATGCATCATCAAATAGGCCTGACATTTACCTCCATGAAAAAATATGAATACATGCAAAGCATGGGAGCCCAGTGAGACCAATAGCCTCTTGGGTAGGAAGCCAGATGTAAATTTGGGATTGCTGAACCTCCTAGCCTCCATGCATATGGACCTGAACTTCTGATTGTGGGGCAAAATTTGCTTGAAATTCAAAGTCAGCTGAGGGATGTGTCTGAGATATGCTGAAGGAAGCCAGAGATTTACAGTGAAGTTAGTAAGATTCTCAGGGGTACAAAATGAAAATGTAAAACAATTACACACTGGTAGACATTTTTATTGGTTATTACTAGTATCTACATCAGAGTGGATTCATCTCTTTAACTAACTGCACCCCTTAATACCAGAGTTTGGAAAATGTACTTTTAGGGATTATAATGACCTCTGAATTATTATCAGGTGTATTATTATCACCTGACCGCTATAGGAATTGGATTATGGGATTGGGGTTGGTTTATCCCCCACATACCCCCTTTTTCCAGTGGCTTTAAACTTTACTGTTCCCCTTGAGTCTGGGAATGAGGTGGGGGTGGCTATAGGAGTTGTGCAGGGGAATGGGAGGTATGGCTGGAACAGAGCTAACAAATGTTACAAAAGAAGACAGGATCACTGTTTGAAAGCTATCCTGCCTTCAGTTCCCTCTGTTTCCCAGAATGGCTTGGAGAGCAGACCAACCATTCCACAGAACCTCACTCTGCTCCTCTGCAATGCCAGGTCGATCAAGAACAAGACCCATATCATCCATGATCTCCTCATTGATAAGGATGCCAAACTGGCTTGCTTTACAGAGACCTGGCTGGGAGAGGATACCTTGCTTAACTGGGCGCAAGGCCTCCCAGCCGTGTACTCTGTCAGTGAGCAAGTGAGGGGAAAGGGGGGGGGCAGAGTTTCTCTGGTTCACAAGAATAGCCTGATCTTGACCAGGATACCTGTCCAGAACACAGTCCACTTCGAGTGTATGCATCTTAGCCTAAGGACCAGGGATAGTTTGGGGATTCTGCTATTCTACCGACCACCCTGTTGTCTAGCAGACTCCCTGACCGAGCTGACACAGCTGGTCTCAGAGCTGTTGTTGGAGTCTCCCACACTTTTCATTTTGGGAGACTTCAACATTCCTCTCGAGACCAGTCTAACAGGCACAGCTTGGGAGTTCATGGAGACCATGACAAACATGGGCCTATCCCAATTGGTCGTTGGGCCCTCACATTGTGCAGGTCATACATTCGATGCGGTCTTCAGTACGGAACAGGAATATCCATGGGCGGAGGTTGTAAATACCTCCACATTGTCATGGTCAGATCATTTCCTGGTCAAAGCGGAACTTAGAGTTTGTATCCGCCCCACCGGGGGTGGTCAACCCATTAGATTGGTCCGCCCTCGAAGGCTAATGGAGCCAAATGGATTCCAGAAAGCCTTAGAGGGTTTAATGATTGGGAATGCCAGTGACTCTGTCAATGCTCTGGTCAATATTTGGAACACCGATCTTGCCAGGGCTATTGACATGATTGCTCCCAAGTGTCCTTGCCAATCCGCTTCAAACCGTAAGCCGTGGTACACACCAGAGCTTAGGAGAATGAAGCGGTTTGGACAACGACTAGAACGCATGTGGTGGAAAACTCAACTATTATCTGACAGAACTCGCCATAGGAACTTTCTTTGGTCCTATCGGGAGGCAATACATGCAGCGCAGAGATCTTTCTCCTCTGCACGTATTGCATCTGCAGAGTCCCATCCAGCAGAGCTGTTTCGGGTGGTGAGGGAGGTAACACAGGTACCCCCTGTGCCGAATCCCTTACTTAAGCCGACATCGGCATGCTGTGACACATTTAACAACTTTTTCACAGATAAAATCTCTCAGAAAAGAGCCAACTTAGACGCCAATATTTTAACAGAAACCATAGGGGAGACATCCAGCGATTCTGTCCATGAAGTTATTCTTCATCAGCTCCAATCTGTGAGTACTGAGCATGTGGACAAGCTGCTTGGTAGGGTGAGGAAAACAATTTGCCCTCTCGACCCTTGCCCATCATGGTTGGACGTTCAGGGGGCGGAAGCATTGAGGAGATTCCTGATGGATATCATCGCTTCCTTCAGGGAAGGACAAGTTCCATCTTGTCTCAAGGAAGCGGCTGTTAGGCCGCTTCTGAAAAAAACTTCCCTGGAACCTCTGGTTATGAGTAATTACAGGCCTGTTTCTTTATTGCCATTTCTGAGCAAGGTGATCGAGAGGGTGGTTGCTCTTCAACTCCAAGCTGTCTTGGATGAAACCGATTATCTAGACCCATTTCAAACAGGCTTCAGGACAGGCTTTGGGGTTGAGACTGCCATGGTTGCCTTGACCGACGATCTACGTCTGAACATCGGCAGGGGTAATATGACCCTATTGGTGCTCTTAGAGCTCTCAGCGGCTTTTGACACGATAGATCATGGCATCCTCTTGGACCGCCTGAGGGGGTTGGGTATCGGAGGCACTGCATTGCCGTGGTTCCGGTCCTACCTCTTGAGCAGGTCCCAGAGAGTGCTGCTCAGGGACAGTTGTTCAAGCAAAATAGAGCTCACCTGGGGAGTTCCACAGGGAGTTATCCTGTCCCCGATGTTATTTAACATCTATACGAAGCCGCTGGGTGAGATTATTCAGAGTTGTGGAGCTGGGTGTTATCAGTATGCTGATGACACTCAGATCTATTTCTCTGTATCTTGTTCATCGGTCTCAAATTCCAACAACATCTCTTCTCTCAATGAATGTCTTCGGACGGTAATGGGCTGGATGAGGAAAAACAGATTGATACTGAATTCAGACAAGACAGAGGTGCTCACGGTAGCGGCCCCAAAACTAAGAATTGGGTTGCAACCTCCAGTCCTGGATGGGGTCACACTCTCCTCCAGTGACTGTGTTCGCAGTCTGGGGGTGCTCCTTGACTCGTCACTTCTGATGATAAATCAGATAAATGTGACAGTCAGGAGTGCCTGTTATCAGCTTTGGCTGATATGCCAGCTGTGCCCTTTTCTGGAAGCAAGGGACCTTGAGACCATCGTTCACGTGCTGGAAATCTCACGCCTAGACTTCTGTAATGCACTTTACATGGGGATATCCTTTTGCTTGGTTCCGAAACTACAATGAGGAGGAGGAGGGGCAAGATGGCGATGAACTAGCAACTTCTGAATTGTCCTTTTTTATTTTTTTATTTTTTATTTATTTAGTTATTTATACCCTGCTCTTCAGCCACAAGGCTATCAGAGCGGCTTACAAATTGTTTTAAGCAACAGCTATTTACACATCTACACTGCATTAAACAGTTTCCTCCCACTAACATCTGGCATTACCACCTACATATACCTCAAAAATGCCATCCAAAGGCAAGAAAAGAAATCGGACAAGCCCCTGTAATAATAACGACAATCAGGAATCCTCCAAAGCAGAAAAACAGATGAGGATAAACTCACTCTTCCCAGTGGCAGAGACAACACAGCCCGTGAGTAACAGATCTGTAATAACAGCTCCTTCTTTACTCCATAAGCCATCACAGACACATGAACTAAACAAAACAGCCTCCTCAATTCCTGAAAGTGTAAATATAAATTATGGGACAGAGCAAGTTGATAACAAAGTCAAACTCCCGGAGGTTGGCAGCATTCCCTACAATAACAGTGCTCAGCTCTTTTATGATTTCTCCAAACTGTCCATAGAGACATTGATTCTTATTTTGCAAAGACTAAACGACATTACAAATAAGCTTTCCCAACAAGATTTTCAAAGGCAAAACCCATATGGTACACAGGGGGTTAAAATGTAGCAGATTTGGAGGAAATGTGTCCTGCCACATCACAGGATGCAGTTAATCACTGCCGAGTGATACAGAAAAATCAGCTCCTGCTGCAAATACATCACAATGCCCATATGTGGAACAGACAGAAGTCAGTTGTGAGATATCTCTCCCAACTTTTAAACATGCACAGCAGAACAATTGATTTACTAGACTGCCACTTTTTACCCAGCTCAAGAGCTACTAAGCAATTTTTTTTTAAGATTTAGCCAGTCAAATATTCCTAACAGGCTGTTACGGAAAAGGAATTTCCTCTGGAATGCACATTATATAGAAATTAACAGAGTTTTTAAGGATGATATAGTCTGTGACCTCATCACATGGAAAACAGGAACAATAACACAAAGAAGCAATAATTCTGCACACCAAGAGGGAGAACCTAAACACACCTCTAAGGAAGAAGCTCAGGCTATAAATCAAGAAGTAATTAAACTGAGAGAAAAACTCACAGAAATTTGGGAACACACTCCCACAATACATCTCATGAGAGATACCATCCTGAGTCAATCTAACAGCAATCCAACCCCATTGAAATCAGCCCCCTGTCACAGAAAACGGCCAGTGCATTTTTCTGATTTTTCTGACAATGAAAGCGAAAGTGATGACTCTCTACTTACAGTCAAGGAAGCATTGAAATTCCGAGTTGTAGCCAACACCCCTTCAAAAATGCAATATACTGCAGATGCATCCCCATCTACAATTAAACCCCAGGGGTCTCAAACATCAATATGCAAACCTAGTTCAAGGGAAAAACAGTCTTCACTGCCACCTACCTCATGTCCTAAGCCAAAGAATGCCTCCCTCACTAAAGAGATGGGATCCTTGCTTGCTTGTGATCCTCATTTCGCTTCCCATGCTGCATCGGTTCTTCCCAATTTCCCTTCCAGAACAGGCAGGGCAGGAAGAACAGGAGTGTGATTCACTACCCCTCCATCCACAGAGGAGGACAGCCACAGTCAACCCAGTCATTTAACCAACTGCCATCAGATGAATTACCCATTCAGCCTGTGGCCTGCAATGTGACTGCCTGACTTCCAACAGACCAGCACAAGGTTACCCTTATGACCTGGAACATCGCTGGGTGGCCGTAGGCCCACAGAGATCCTTGTCCTAGTGACTTCCTCACCCAATATGACATTATACTGATCCAGGAAACATGGACTAATAAGGATCTGCTATTAAATGGCTTTCACTCATTCTCAATTCCAGCAAAGCCAGCAAAAAAGCATGGAAGAGCTAGAGGCGGCCTGGGTGTTCTGGTTTCCACGACCCTACGTGCCATAACAAGGCCTCTTTCCACTTTTAAAACATATGTCATGGCAGTGCTAATTCAATTTAACCATTGCACGTTGCTGATAATAAATGCCTACATGCCTCCAATGAAGAAGAAATCCCAAATCAGAGGCCTGTGGGCTGAATTGGAATCATACACTGCTAATCTCATGTTGCAGAACCCAAATGCATTTGTAATTTGGGGGGGGTGATTTGAATGCCAGACTGGGCCCCAACAATCATACCCTATATGCCCAGCACAAATGCCCTCCTCCTGATTTTGAAGATGATGGAACCCACCCCATCCGATGCTCAAAGGACAAGAAATCAAATTTTGCAGGACTTTGTCTGGATCAAACAGCATTCAGGCTGAACCTTCAAATCCTAAATGGTGTCCTGAAAAATGACTGCCCAGCTGAATTCACTTATCTCTCTGGGTCCAGAATGAGTGCCATTGATTACATAATCATTTCTAGGGACCTTCTTCCCTATGCCAAGGAATCAGAAGTTATGCCCAGATTTGAAAGTGATCATTTTCTAGTCCGGCTACATCTTAGTGACTTCACTCAGGAGACACACACTAGGGAGCGCTATCATCTCTCTGTGACACCAGCAGGAAGGACTTATCACCAAGCTAAATGGACCCCCCAACTAAACCAAACAATAAGTGAGGTATTGGCTTCAGACCAACTTCAGCATCTTAGGACTGCCCTGATATCAGCTGAGTCTCCTGATGAAATCTTGGAAAATTACAATACACTTACCCAAGCTCTACACCAATATCTAATCCGTCAAAATAGCGTACATCAGTGGAAACAACAACAGTACCACTCCAAACCATGGTTTGACAAGGAATGTGTTAATGCTTAAAAAGCCCTCATTGATACTTATCAGGGTTACCTATCTAATAACATCCCAGATGCTGCACCAATGCTGCATCAGCAGAAAAGAGACTACAAAAAGCTGCTGATGAACAAGAAAAAAGAAGCCATGAAGAATGACTAGACACAACTTATCCAGGCAGTCAGATCCAGCAAAACAGCTCTATTCTGGCATATTGCATCAAGTTCCCAGAGAAATGGGCCAGCTACAGTGGATTGTGACATCCCTCCAGGGATATGGGAGGATCACTTTCAAGCACTTTATAAGGACAACTACATTGAAAGTGGATGCACTAGCCAAAATATAGAAAATATCGAAGAGTGGCCACCAGCGACAGCAACAAAGATCAAGAACCTTGTAGCCCAACTTAGAATGGGGAAGGCTCCAGGGGAAGACTTAATACCTGCAGACGCCATTAAAAACAACCTTGAATTTTGGGCCCCTATTCTGGCCTCACTTTTCACCTGTATCGACAAATATGGTTGAGCACCCAAGGATTGGGGTCTTGCAATCATTGTCCCCATATATAAAAAAGGAAGCAAGGACAATCCTGTCAACTACAGACCAATTAGTCTCCTCAGTACAATCAGCAAACTCTATGCAAGACACTTAGAGTGGAAATTTCAGACCTGGTTGGAATAAGAAAACGTACTTGCAGAAGAACAAGCTGGCTTTAGGGAAGGCCGCTCCACCATAGACCAGTGCTTTGTACTCCACCACCTTATTGAAAAATACTCCCCCTGCAGCACAGTTTCTCTCTATGCTGCCTTCATAGACTTTAAAACAGCTTTTGACTCTATATCCCAAACCAAACTGTGGAAAAAACTGGAGGCTTCTTCGATCGACCAACGTTTACTCCACCTAATACGTATGCTGCATGAAGGGATCTCATTAAAAGTAAGATGTAACCCCCAGGGACATCTCACCAATGACATTGTCACTGAGAAGGGTGTCAAGCAAGGCTGAATTCTAGCTCCACTCCTGTTTAACTTCTATATCAATGACTTGGTGGATCACCTCAACAACACTAACTTCCACCCCCCAAAATTAGAGGGAAGGCATATCTCAATGCTGCTTTATGCTGATCATGCAGCAGTACTTTCAAGAGCTCCCATTGGACTAAAAAGAGCCCTAAGAGCACTAACAGAATATTGCAGAGTGGAACAGCTAGAACTCAACTATCAAAAAACTAAAATCATGGCATTCGCTAAAAGGCCTAAGAACTACAATTGGAATATAGATGGCCACAAAATTGAGCAGGTCTCTTGCTTCAAATACCTGGGGGTAATTTTTTAAGCCACTGGTAGTAGGAAAGCGCATGGGAAGTATGCTGTTTGCAATGCACAGAGGAGTACAACAGCCATTCTCAAATTTCTTAAGACAAGAGGAGGCCACTATTTACCTGCAGCGCTCAAATTCTTTGAAGCCAAACCAGTAGCACAACTGCTTTATGGATCCCAATTGGGACCCTTCCCCAACCCTGCTCCATTAGAACTTGTCCAATCCAAATTTTTACGATCAGCTTTCCAAACTCCAAAATGTGTCTCTAATGCAGCTCTGAGATTGGATCCAGGATTTATGAAAGTGGAGGCCAGAGTGTGGGTGACCATACTCAGCTACTGGCTCAAACTATCCCTCTTTCCCACTGGCCTTGCTCCACTAACCTTAAGTGATGATTTCCAATCCAGCTGGAAACAGACAGTGATGACTAAAATTTCAACTCTGGGCCTTTCTCCAGATCTTCTGCTGAGCCTGGGTTATGATAGGGTGAAAGCTACTATCAAACAACGGGTAGCAGATATAGAGCGACAACTGGATCTAGCCAGCACTCCAACCTTCATTGCTAGTGACTCCAATAGGTATCTGGCCTCTCCTTTGTCATACTTAGCAACACTTGAAATACCTAAACATCGAGGGGCCTTTACTCTTGCACGGTGTCATGCCCTCCCTTCAGCTGTCCTTGAAGGCCGATACAAGAAGATCCCTTTCTCAGACAGACGGTGCCCCTGCAACTCAGGCCAAATAGAAACAACAGAGCATGTATTACTCCAGTGCTCATACTAAAGGGACATACGTCTCAGCCTTATTTCACCCCTGTTGCATAAATATCAAGGGCACACTGGACAATTCTACATAAACTTGTTGCTTTCAGACACCAACCCAGGAACAACTTATAATGTTGCCAGATTCTGTGCAGCTGCGGTTAAAATTTGACAGACAATGTCCTCAACAGTAGAATAGTATCAACCTAGTCTTGTTATACTGGAGCTAACATTTTAAATACTGCTTTTATCCTGTTTTTTATCCTGTGTTTTTATCTTTATTCTGTATCCCTTTTTACCTGTGCTGGTCTATGACCATAATAAAGATTCTATTCTATTCTAAAATTAGTACAAAATATGGCAGCCAGGCTTGTTTCAGGAACATTTAGGAGGTACCACATCACTCCGGTTTTGAGGTCCCTCCGCTGGCTGCCTATTGGTTTCCAGGCCCAGTATAAGGTGTTGGTTATCACCTTTAAATCCCTAAAGGGCTTGGGGCCAAGCTATCTCAGGGATCGTCTCCTCCCTTATAATCCCCCCGCGCACTCTGGTCCTCTGGGAGGAATTTGCTGCAACCTCAAAAGTCGAGGCTTTCGACTACCTCCCAAAGGGCTTTTTCTGTTGTCGCCCCCAGACTATGGAACGGCCTGCCAGATGAGATCCATCAATTGGCATCTTTGGACAGCTTCAGAAAGGCTGTCAAGATGGATCTCTTCCAGCAGGCCTTTCCAGAATAGATTATCCTGGCCTCGGGAACGCCCCCTCCTTCAGGAGAGTCCCCACAGCCTCCTTTGTTAACAGAACTGAATATCGCTGAGGACCTACTGTTATTGCCAAATGTAGACATGTGTTTTTATCAAATGTTTTAATTGTTGTTTTAATTGTAAATTGATTTAATAACTTTTTTTGGGGGGGAGGGAGTATACTGTTTTACTTGTATGGTTTTTTAATGTTGTGAACCGCCCTGATTGGATTACCAAAGGGCGGTATAGAAATAATAATAATAATTATAATTATTATTATGTATGCCACAGGCTGGCAAAGTTGTAGTTAAAAAAGAAAACCAGATGAGGGGAATGGAATTTATCCTATGCTGGAGAAATCCTATCCTGTCTTGAAATCTAAGAGCAATTGTACACTGCACCTACTAGTGACTGCTAAAGTCACTGGCCCTAACATTATCCCTGGGCCAAGTTGCTTTGATGAAGGAAATGGGCTGTTTCAACAGAGCTTCCAGTCTTGTTCCCTCCTAGTGTAATAGTAGTTGTAAGAAGTAGAGCTAAGTCAGTCCCCTTTCACATTCTGAAGAATGTTTCAGGGTGCTCACCAATATCATTAGGGAACATAAGAGATACCAGTCAGAAGACTGCAGGGCTAGCCAGTAGAAATCAGGACATTTATGGCATTGAACTATTTATCA